>CM044986.1:33850417-35110417 GCA_024586325.1 Stellera chamaejasme
TGCTCCCAACTTGTATCTGGCTCCTTCCTTTTGACACCGACAACTGTACTTGACGACGGCTGTGAGTTAGCCCTCAAATGCTCTTCCATTGACCTGGCTTGAGCAGGCAGCCTACGTCCCATAGAATCCCTATTTGCTCCATCAACAACAAAACCAGAATTCAGATCAAAACCGGACCTCAAAGGGCCTACATTTAAACCAAGGCCTGTATTGCTCATGCTCATAATGAAAGGCAGCTGAGAGTAAGAAGGCACAGCTGATGCAGATCCCACTATTTGTGGCACTACGGCTGCACCTCTAGAATCAACCATATAAGGTATTGAATCCCCAGAAATGGTTCCTGTCATCAGTCCATTATGGCTCAGAAACGGGGAATGGGTGTAAGAAGCAGTTGGACCCAATCCAGTTACCCCCCCACTTCTCTGGACACTTGTGTCCATCGCAATTTCAATAGCCTTGCCATTAAGCAAGGAAGAAGATGGAGGAATAAAACCTTTCTGATTAACCTCCACTCTAGTACCCATGATAGAAATCACAGGATCGACAGGTTTTGGGCCACCATGTGAAACATTTTGGAAGTATACAGCCTGGTGCCCTAGGTCTGAAGCATCAGTAAGAGCAATCGGTCTGTCATTCAAATCGATGTTTCTCAGAGACAGCTGCATCGATGATGAAGAGGAGGCAGGCGACAAGCTACGATGGCCATTTCTATTGCAGAATAGATGCCCATCTATTCTGTTATCCAATGAGGGTGGGGCATCACCATCATCACTTGTACGATTCAAGTCTAATTTGAGTCTCTCTGGTCTTCTTGAACTTAACTCCAGCGAAGATTCTGGAGACTGGTGGCCACGAAAGGCTTGAACTTGTTTTCCTGACATAACATCAGCTGCCTTCTCATCTTCACATTCGATCACATTGAGATCAATATCAAGGCTATCCATTCTATGTTTTGAGCTGCTGCTTGTGCCCCCACCTGACAGATTCTTTTCACTGTCTGAGTTTCTACGAGGTGATGCCGGACGAAAAGCACTAGTGGCAGCAGAGCCTTTCCATCCAAGAGTGCCCTCAAATTGTAAAGGGGCCGCAGGTAACCCAGGAGCAGCAGCAGCCCTTGAAGCAGAAACAACGGAAGGTGTTGAGATGGAATCTACCGGGTGCTCCATATCATCAGAAGAGAACTCCTGATTCAAATCAAAGCCACATAGGCTTTTCTCCATCTTAGGTTCCAATTCCTGAGCTACAGTAACCTGAGAGGACTCTATTTCAGGAATGCCCCTTTCCGGTTCCTTGCACCTCTTCTCTTCTGAGCCAGCCCCAGTTGAATGATCTGACCCACGTGAGGCTTCTGTAACTGGGTTTGCATTAGTCACGTCATGCTTTACATTAGAATCAGGGATACTTGGTTGGTCATTTCCAGCTCCAGACAGCTCTTCTGATGAGCTATAAGAAAGCTCCCTATGGTCAACAACCTCCCTCTCCACTTCTTGAGCAATATTTCGAGCAACTTCTAGTGGATCAATAATGCCATAATCAAATTCAAGGTCAGAAGCCCTATCGTATGATGCATTACGTTTTGTGGACTTGCACTGACGTTTCCGGGAAGATCTTGAGCCACTTCTCAAACCTTCACCCTCCTCTTGAGAGTGTTTCTTATCTTTATCTTCATCACCTGATGCCGCTTTCCCCAGCCTAGAGATTATGGTGTCTAATTCATCAGGTTCTGCCACTTCTCTACATTCATAGCCATCGTGACTTTTACTGCTAGGATTACTCTTATCATTCTTTGAATCTGGTTCAGGTGTTTCCAAGCCAGTAAGAGGTGTAGCTTTTGGTTGCTCAATCTTCGGGTCACCAGCTTTATTTTCTGCATGTTCATCCAACATAGCACCCTCCACAACCTCAAGACTAGATCCACAGGATGTTGCAGCACGTTCTACTTTACCAGTGGAAGAATCCATCCCATCTGATTTCTGGTTTGCCAGACTTGATGGATCATTCAAATTCTGGCTGTCTGAAACTTCATTTTTTGAAACTACAAGACTGAGAGTTTCGCTACACGCAGTTCCCCCCTCGGTGCTGAATGGAAGTTTCTTGTCCACTGCGGAATTGATCTGCTGGGGATATTTTGATGCAAGAGGAGTAACTTGATTATCAGATGTATCTGCATTGCCCGCACTTTCTCCACTTCTATGGGAATGGGTGTCATCACTGAGATTTCCAGGACCTGAATCACTGCCCCTTTCTTGGTGGAGTACCTCAAGGGAGGAGTTTCGTATCAGGTTTTTAATCGTTGCAGGGTCAGCTTCATCATTTCTCCTATCAGTGCTTCCTCCAATAACAGAAACATCTACAGCAAGGCATTCTGGCTGACCATTCTCTGTGGTACCTTTTGCACCATCCATACTTCCAATGGTCTTAGAAGCTCCACTAACGTCAATGTTATGGTGAGCAGGACCACTGGCCTTACCCCCTTTCCAACTATCAAATAGCACTCTTGCTATATCCTGGACTCGAGAGCTATTGTGGCGGAGAAGATTTTTTACAGTAATGCATATTCCTGTAGAAATTGATGTCCCTGTGTCTATATGCAACTTTTCTAGTGCCCGCAGCATTGCAGTTATTGATTCTTCAACGAAGCTCTCACTTGTATCACTGCCAAGCCCTAAAGCATCCTTTAGCCATTTGTCAAGAAACCAAAGTCCGTCCAAGCGAATAAAAAGGTCAAGACATTCTTTGTTTTCCGTTGCAGCAATTGTGCTTGCAACAGCAGTCCACTGTCTGGTTGCATCACTAACATTCTTGACAACAAAATCTTTCTCCTTTTTCATCACACAAAGCAGCTCCTCCACCCTAGAAGGAGTTGCAAAGCCATCTTTCATCTCAGTGAGGGTAAAGAAATCTTCAAGTGTCATAGTGCCTTATAAACAACGCCCCAAAGAATAGAAATTCTTCTGACATGCTGAAAATTTTTCCTCCATATAGAACTGCAAAAAGATAAGACAGCAGAAATTTCCAATATGAATGTTTTGTTCTTGAATAAAGTCTATTTAATGAGAATGACTCTAGAGGGCTGTGTCAGGGGGAATGAACAAGAACCAAATCAAGCACATAAGTAGACTACTTTAACAAATTTCTCACCAGTTGCTACTTTAATATTTTAGTAATAAATCATAAATGCCACATACAATGAAAGTAAAAGAAGGTAGATGCTGCTTTTCTAGTCAATTTCAAAATTTGGAAGCCTTTTCTGTTTCTATCCAATTATAAAAGGATATCAGTTACATGTAAGGAAAGTACGAAAAGGGTTTTCAATGACTAAGAGAATCTACACAACAGACATGCAAAATTCCAAAAAGCAAATATTACTACCACAAGGATTATTCATAAGCTTATAGTATAATAACTACTCATTCCCCAATATAAATTCATTTTCAATGGAAAGAAATAACATTCGAGAAGTGTCGGGCATAGATTAGCAGGCATGATGGTGGAAGACTAGAAAAATGAGATCACGGAACTTTGGTCCTGATAACTAACTTATGGTTGGAGA
This sequence comes from Stellera chamaejasme, assembly GCA_024586325.1. Lineage (NCBI taxonomy): Eukaryota > Viridiplantae > Streptophyta > Magnoliopsida > Malvales > Thymelaeaceae > Stellera > Stellera chamaejasme. The sequence goes on from CM044986.1 coordinate 33,853,971, forward strand.
TCTAACCATATATACAAATGTGAGATCTACTAGGAAATGAAATAAATCCATGAATTGGTTGCCACATTCTGTTTTCAGTCTGTTTCATCTAATAAGAATTGTAGTGAGTGGAACATGGTGAAACTGAAAACAGAAACCCGTCTCTAGCACTGAAACTTTTATTACACATCAGCATGTCTGCTCAAGTGATGAGTATACCAGAGACTTTATGGGTATGTCATTTCACTCAGTATTACACTCAAAAACTAAGAGGATAAGAAAACCCTTCTTAGAAGCTGAATCCTAAAACTAAATGGTACAGTACAAAGTTCAATTGATAACAGAACATGTTGATAAAACTGCTATTAGCAGCACAGAAGTTGCCAAAATTTAATTCCTTTTCTTTCATTGCAAGCAGCAAGAGTTAGCAGATCGAGGCTCCTTCCCAACAGTCAATTACCAAATAATGTAGGGAGTAACATTTAAAGAGGTGAGTTTATTCCCATATTTGGGGCAGGTATGAAGCAATAGAAGCAAAAGCAGTGATTAAGTCTAAGTTTAGGATCCACAGGGTATGCAAGTGAGTAGGCAGAATAGGAAACTATCAAGTAATTCGCTCATATTTAAAATTTCATACGCAAGTAAACTGAATAAAACACACGGGGCCATGAGTTTCCTCTTGAGCACTCCATCCAACAAAGTAGAGCATACAAAGAAATTACTGTAGGAGGAGAAGAAGAAGATCTAACCCTAAATTCTACGCCATATTTGGGAAAGGAAAACGGAAGACCTAAGTGTACAGCTGTATATCCCAATCCGATTAAATAGATACAAAAATTAAGAGACATAATCCAGCATTAATATTCGGAAACATAAGGTTTAGTAGTGGTAATTCGGAAGTGGAAAGGAATTGAACATCAAATTAGGCAATATGAGAAAGCGAATAATAATGAAATTAAAGAGAAGGTGACCTGCGTGAATTTGGTCAGGAAACCCTAGCTGGGACGACTAGCATCGGCTTGGTGGACTTTCTCTTTCTAGAAATTATCAGTGAGGTAAGCTCCTCGGAGTTTTCTCTTTCTATCTTCAAATAGCCTGCCTTGTTCGAAGAACCAGACGCAGACGGAGGAAGAGAGAGGAAGAGGAGTTTCCTTTCGTTCGTCTTAGTTACGCCCCTCTTCCTTTTAAAAAAAAAAAGAAAAGAAAAGAAAAGAAGAAGAAATACTCGTAGTAAATGAAAAATTCCGTCTGTTTTCTGGTCGAAGCACGTGCGAGGAGTGTGCGGGGTTTCGGGTCGGGCGATGTTGAATTGGATTGAACTTGTGGGCTTTTTTTTTTCTCTTTCTTTATTAATGCTGAAAATGTCGCCGTCAACTATTCTGTCAGGTTACACACGTGAGATTGTTCCCCATATCCTACAAGGTTTCCTTTTGATTCTATTCTATTCTCTCCCTATTTTAAGCGCTATGGCGGCGGCAGGGGAATCAATCAAGTACTACCGGGATTGCATAAATTGCATGTGTGTGGATATGGGCTTAATGATGGTTGAGCCTACTTCACCGAACAATTCAAGCCCAATCGTACTGCATCTGTGTGGGCTAAAACATGGTTGAGTTCTAATTAGCTACATGTGACTTTTCTTTTTCTTTCTCTTTTCTTTTTTGGAAAGGCTTAGCTATATGTGATTATGTGAGTGTTTGTTGCAACAAACATTAAACAATGTCATTTTTATTTTTAAAACTTAAACCGCCAATATTAGGGTAAACATTAAATTGATCAATAGAGTTTATGCTGACGTCCGTATGTCAGAGCAATTGAGTCTCTTCTTGCCGACATTCATGCGAAGTTATGACGTTTTCTGATGCTCTAAGACCGCCATCAGGGTTGGCCGTACGTTCCCCTGCGGAGGAAACCGTATCTGGTAACCTGTGGTGCAGGCTTCCCTTGGTCGGCGTTAGCTCCGTATGTTTCGATCGCCACTACTTCGGCTTGGGTGACGAAGGTTTGTGACATTACTTCTCACCGCAAGTTTACGGTGGTCGCAAGTAATAAATCCGGGAGTACCGGGTCGAACCACAGGGACTTGTATTTTGTGTGTTTTGTGTATGAATTACAATAAAACTACACTAAGGAATTGATTTTGTGATGGTGAGAATTAAACTAACATGCAAGAATGATAATTGAATTGATTAAACAACTGGAGCAATTAAACTAAAATTAGAACTTTGGTGATTAAAACATGGAATGAAATTAAATTACCTCATAGGAATTTTGTTCCACTTGGCTCATGGGTACGTGGATAAGAATTTGGTTCATAGACATTCATGGATAATGTTTGAATTTATGTAGGAAAATATATTTGGTCTAAATCCCTCTCTCAAGGATATTTAGAGATAAACTAGCAACAATGTCTTGTCTACTAGCTTATTGTGAATTAATCAATTTTCCTCCTAGGTTAATTATGAATTTTCATTCTATAATTAACCTAACATGCATTTCTCTACTATCTAACATAATTAGCTTATGTCTAAGTCTAATCATGCCAACAATAATCCTCTATCAAGGTATTTAATCAATAAATTCAGAGGAATGCAAACACAAATCATCAAACAATATCCATTAATCAAAAATATCACATACCCATCATCCAAGCTTCACTAATTCCTAAGAGATAAAAAGAAACTAGCTACTCATCTCAATGTAGACTATAAATGGAGATAAACATGAATAACCCACATTCATGGTGGAATTTGAGCTTACTAGACAAAATGCTACAAAGATGGAGAAATTGAGAGAATCAATAAATTCTAAGGTTGGAAATGGAATCAACTCAGAAAATGAGAGAAAACCCTAGAATTAAACTCAAAGTTATGGAGAAATCAAGCCTTGAGCTCCATGAGGATGAAAATGGTGAATGGTGCGTTTTCTTCATGCTGCTGCCCTCTGCTTCCTTTTCTTGCCCGAATCAGTTGCCTCCTGCCTTTCTTTACTTTTTAGGTTTAAAAGAAAGAGATGAATGGCTGAGATTAAAAGAAAATCTCGGCGCCCAGCCATGGCTAGGCCATGGCTGGAGAAGTTGTCTGGCGTTCTCAGCCATGGCCAAGCCATGGCTCGGATCTTCTCTGCTGACTCCAGCGATAGCTAGGCCATGGCTGGGATCTTCTCTGTCGATTCCAGCCATGGCTAGGCCATGGCTCCAGCAACAAACTTCCTTCTTTAAGCTTGCTTTGACCTCCAAGTTTCTTCATTTTGACAATTACGCCCAAATTTGTCTCAACCTGCTAAAATATGATTATTTGTGTGGAACCTTACCTAAATACTCTTCAAAACTCCTACAAATGCATGCTATATAAAGACATATCATGCTCTCATCAAATACCCCACACTTGAACATTTACTTGTCCTCAAGCAATTCAAAACATAAGATCAAAATTCCAAAAGAGATCATGGTCAAGGATATTCCACAGTTTAATCACTCAAAGAGTTTACGTACCGCTTCAAACTCAATTCACAAACAATTATTAACTAAACTTAGTTCACAATCTTGAAAGCATTCTTAAGAAACCCTTCACGCCTTAATGGATGAAGAAAATGTGGCTAACCCTATGCACTACTTATCTCACCAAAACATAAACCAATTTATGAAGACAACCCATCGGAAGCAACATCTCATTTATTGAGTTCCAAACTTTTTTCTTTTCTTTTTTTAGGGGGACCTTATCTGACAATGTTATTTATGAATCATAACAATGTCAAACGGCTACTAGCACTGTTCATAATTTCAATCACATTTTCATGTTGAAATCAGCGGAACATTAACGGACTTACCTCCTTTTTTCCAACCCCTTTTATTTCTTTTTTTTTCATTTCACACTCTTTTTATGAAAAGATAAGAGGAAATGCTCCTAAAAGTTGAAACAAACATAAAAAGGTAGTAGAATTGATGAGATAAAGAGTACATCACAATTAACCAATTACTCAACCACTAACTTGTTTCGGGATTTCCGCAATCAAGAAATTCACTAAGTCCAATCAACTTTCATCTGAAAAAAGGAGAGAAGCCATTTTAAGTCCTTTTCACTCAATGAAGCAATTTTTTTTCACAATCCTCAACCATGAAAAACAAAAACATTTCAAGGATTTGACCTTCTCAAAAGGGCATCACAATTGCTCAAGTGAAGTATTGGCTTCCTCACATCACACATCAATCATCCAAGGATTCACATTCTACTACTTATCATCCATTCATTCATTCAATCATTAATCACTCATGACAAAGTATTCAATAAAGTTCTAATGAAAGATAGGGTAGAAGAAGAATACCGCCCTTTTGAGTGAGATTGACATATAAGAGAGATAGAGAGATAAGGAGGTTCCGCTCCTTTCATGCATGAACTCTAGAGATAGGCACCAAAATCAAATCAAGATAGCAGATGTTGGTTAGGGGTTAGACCAATAATAAATGAACAAATCAAATAAAACTGCTAAACCCCCCCACACTTAAACCTCACATTGCCCTCAATGTGTTAAATGTGCAAAATTCAAGTTTATTTACATATACTACTACTATGTAAATATGCTTGTTTAACGTCACTAGCTTGACATCCAACTTGTGCACTCAATCCGGCTCAAGAGGAAAGAAGTGTCCCAAATGAACCTTCCTTCCATGATGTAGGTTTTCAAACAAATAGTCCTCAAACCTACAAAATAATGAACGCCCTTTTCATGGCAAGATTAGCAGTTTTAACCAGAAAATGGTTAGTGCTTGAAATATGCAAGCACTTGGGAAGAGTGCATCTCTCAAGCAACCAACCCTTAAATCTAGAGTATGAGTGAACCATAACATATTCCCACAACTTATCACCACTACCAAAAGAGAATTTTTCATAGCAAGGCTCATAAAGTGAGTGAGGAACAACATGCTTCAACTCCTCTAGATTCAACATCTCTTCACCATAATCCACACTAGCATGCGTCCCAAATTTTGCAAAAATTGACTCAAACTCATTACATGCTAGTGGCAACCCATCAAACAAATGCATGTCCCTTGAAACCATGCAATCATAATATGGCTCTTTGAAACCAAAAATCATGGATAAAGGGAGAACAACCATATCCATCACAATAAGCTTTTCAGTTCTACCCCACATCAAGTTCATGTTTGAGCAGAATTTCAAAGAAGCATTGTCTTTCACAACATTTCTCAATATTGCCTCCTTAAAAGCATGCTTTACATTCAAGTTTTTATCAAACTTCACATCCATTTCAACAAACTCAAGACCAATCTTATCATTCTTGTCATCAATAAATTTTTCATCAAGCATGGAAACACAATTATGATCATGTGCAGTTTCAATTTCCATATGATTTGTGAATGCATGGACATCAATGTAGTTAATTTCATTTGCATCATTTTCCATGTGTTCAAGCTCAAATAATGGATTCCAACATGCATGCATATCATCCAAGTTTGCACAATGATCGTATATAGCATTAAAGCTCATGTTTTCATTCTCTTCATTTGGGACAAAATCATGTTCATCATCAGTGCTGAACTCATCATCATTCTCATGCATGCTAGGTTCTAAAATCATGGAATTTATTATGCTAGCATGCTCATCAACAATTTCCATATGCTCATGCAAGGGAATGTTAGGCAAATCATCATGTTGAGGTTTAAAATTAGATAGAGAATGAGAAGAGGAAATGTTACCACATTTGGAGCTTTCTCCTTGAAGTTCCAAGTGTAGACCGATTGGCGTATTAAAATTCATGCATGACACTTCTATCCAATCCATTGCGTCAAGATACTCAAGATATTCCAATTCTTCAATCTTTTGACGTATGGCTTTTTCTTGTTTTGATTCACCATGTCTATCAAAGCTTGAGTAAGTTGTTGCTCGATTTTCTCTCGTTCCTTCTTGATATGCTCTTGAGCTATAAATGGTGGACTGTCTTGAAGGTTGTGTTGGCCACTATAGGAATATTGTGTATCGCCATAATCATCTTGGTTCCCATAGTGATCTCCGGGGAAATGTGAGTACCCATAGAAATCTTGATTCTCATAGTACTCTTGTTCCATATTTGGGTACTCCTCGTAGTAAGATGCACTAGTCATTCCCCAACCTCCAAGGTTTGCATGATTTGGCTCGTCACTTCTAGCATCAATGGCCGCTAACTTCTGACGAAGCTCTACATTTTCCATATATGTCTTTACCATTTCCAAGAGTTCATCCATCTGAGTGGTCAATTGTGTGAATTGGTCATGTTGTAGTTGGTCCTCTGGAATAAATGTCTTGATGCATTCTTCTTCAATCCATGACATATCAATGAGCCTCGACATTTCTTTAAAAAAAATTCCTGAAAAACAACAAAAGTTATGTAGCTATGTACAATGTAATCAAACACAAAAACACAAAAAGGAACAAGTCCCCGGCAACGGCGCCAAAAACTTGACAGTGACTCACCGCAAGTGTACGGTGGTCGCAAGTAATAAATCCGGGAGTACCGGGTCGAACCACAGGGACTTGTATTTTGTGTGTTTTGTGTATGAATTACAATAAAACTACACTAAGGAATTGATTTTGTGATGGTGAGAATTAAACTAACATGCAAGAATGATAATTGAATTGATTAAACAACTGGAGCAATTAAACTAAAATTAGAACTTTGGTGATTAAAACATGGAATGAAATTAAATTACCTCATAGGAATTTTGTTCCACTTGGCTCATGGGTACGTGGATAAGAATTTGGTTCATAGACATTCATGGATAATGTTTGAATTTATGTAGGAAAATATATTTGGTCTAAATCCCTCTCTCAAGGATATTTAGAGATAAACTAGCAACAATGTCTTGTCTACTAGCTTACTGTGAATTAATCAATTTTCCTCCTAGGTTAATTATGAATTTTCATTCTATAATTAACCTAACATGCATTTCTCTACTATCTAACATAATTAGCTTATGTCTAAGTCTAATCATGCCAACAATAATCCTCTATCAAGGTATTTAATCAATAAATTCAGAGGAATGCAAACACAAATCATCAAACAATATCCATTAATCAAAAATATCACATACCCATCATCCAAGCTTCACTAATTCCTAAGAGATAAAAAGAAACTAGCTACTCATCTCAATGTAGACTATAAATGGAGATAAACATGAATAACCCACATTCATGGTGGAATTTGAGCTTACTAGACAAAATGCTACAAAGATGGAGAAATTGAGAGAATCAATAAATTCTAAGGTTGGAAATGGAATCAACTCAGAAAATGAGAGAAAACCCTAGAATTAAACTCAAAGTTATGGAGAAATCAAGCCTTGAGCTCCATGAGGATGAAAATGGTGAATGGTGCGTTTTCTTCATGTTGCTGCCCTCTGCTTCCTTTTCTTCCCCGAATCAGTTGCCTTTCTTTACTTTTTAGGTTTAAAAGAAAGAGATGAATGGCTGAGATTAAAAGAAAATCTCGGCGCCCAGCCATGGCTAGGCCATGGCTGGAGAAGTTGTCTGGCGTTCTCAGCCATGGCTTGGCCATGGCTCGGATCTTCTCTGCTGACTCCAGCGATAGCTAGGCCATGGCTAGGATCTTCTTTGTCGATTCCAGCCATGGCTAGGCCATGGCTCCAGAACAAACTTCCTTCTTTAAGCTTGCTTTAACCTCAAAGTTTCTTCATTTTGACAATTAAGCCCAGATATTTCATAATCTTCCAAAATATGATTATTTGTGAGGAAACCTTACTCAAATATTTTTCAAAACTCCTACACTTGCATGTTATGCAAAGACATATCATGCTCTCATCATTGATCCCAATTAGTATAGTCCGCTTGACATCTCTTTGGTTGTGGGTGCATTTGTGGTATATTGATTGCTGGCTAAAGCTATATCTAAGTGTTGTACATGGTACCCTCGCAAGGTTGAGACATCGCATTGCTCTCATTTTGGCTTGAAGCTGTTTAGATGTATGCGGTTGTCCTGAGGATGTTGTGTGTGACATTTGTTTAAAATCTCACAGTGGATTAGTACAACTCATTTGTGCTTTTCATCTGGTGATGGTTACTCCTTGGTGCGTGTTACAGTCTTTCAATTTTGGTCATGGATAGCTGGCTGTTGAAGACAGTGATCTTTTTTACGCTGCTTCATTCTCTTTTATTTTTCTTTAGCCTAGGAAGGCATCTACGGTTTTATTCTTTAGTTTCTTTGCTTTCTTGTTTTTTGGACATTATACGGGTCATTTAGCATTTGATTGTTACTATTGTTGATCATCAATATAATCAATATTTTTGCTTATAAAAAAAAAGTTGTGAAAAAATAGCACATTCAATGGCTAATTAGATTACATCTTAATGCATGAATATACATTGCATGTAAGAGAGATGAAACAAACTTATTTGTATATCAAATAGGAGTGTCATCTGTCTAACCCTTTCTCACCCCAGCTTCGTTCCCGATATTCTTCCTTCAGTTTTCCTTTCTTTTCTTTTTTCTTTTCTTTCTTCATGCGTTGGTGGAGGAGAAGCTGTTGGCAAGGGTGATTCAACAGATCTAGTGATGATGCTCGAGGTGGTTACGGAGATGGGGGAGTCTTCAACGGTGCGACGCGATACGTCTTTCAATTTTGGTCATGGATAGCTGGCTGTTGAAGACAGTGATCTTTTTTACGCTGCTTCATTCTCTTTTATTTTTCTTTAGCCTAGGAAGGCATCTACGGTTTTATTCTTTAGTTTCTTTGCTTTCTTGTTTTTTGGACATTATACGGGTCATTTAGCATTTGATTGTTACTATTGTTGATCATCAATATAATCAATATTTTGCTTATAAAAAAGTTGTGAAAAAATAGCACATTCAATGGCTAATTAGATTACATCTTAATACATGAATATACATTGCATGTAAGAGAGATGAAACAAACTTATTTGTATATCAAATAGGAGTGTCATCTGTCTAACCCTTTCTCACCCTGACTTTGTTCCCGATATTCTTCCTTGATTTTCCTTTCTTTTCTTTTTTCTTTTCTTTTTCTTTTCTTTCTTCATGCGTTGGTGGAGGAGAAGGCTGTTGGCAAGGGTGATTCAACAGATCTAGTGATGATGCTCGAGGTGGTTACGGAGATGGGGAGTCTTCAACACGATACGATCTTTCAATTTTGGTCATGGATAGTCAATTGAAGACAGTGATCTTTTTACGTTGCTTCATTCTCTTTTATTTTTCTTTAGCCTAGGAAGGCATCTACGGTTTTATTCTTTAGTTTCTTTGCTTTCTTGTTTTTTGGACATTATACGGGTCATTTAGCATTTGATTGTTACTATTGTTGATCATCAATATAATCAATATTTTTGCTTATAAAAAAAAAGTTGTGAAAAAATAGCACATTCAATGGCTAATTAGATTACATCTTAATGCATGAATATACATTGCATGTAAGAGAGATGAAACAAACTGATTTGTATATCAAATAGGAGTGTCATCTGTCTAACCCTTTCTCACCCAACCGTTCGATATTCTTCCTTGATTTTCCTTTCTTTTCTTTTTTCTTTTCTTTCTTCATGCGTTGGTGGAGGAGAAGCTGTTGGCAAGGGTGATTCAACAGATCTAGTGATGATGCTCGAGGTGGTTACGGAGATGGGGGAGTCTTCAACAGTGCGGACGCGATACTGATCTTTCAATTTTGGTCATGGATAAATTTGTTGAAGACAGTGATCTTTTTTACGCTGCTTCATTCTCTTTTATTTTTCTTTAGCCTAGGAAGGCATCTACGGTTTTATTCTTTAGTTTCTTTGCTTTCTTGTTTTTTGGACATTATACGGGTCATTTAGCATTTGATTGTTACTATTGTTGATCATCAATATAATCAATATTTTTGCTTATAAAAAAAAAGTTGTGAAAAAATAGCACATTCAATGGCTAATTAGATTACATCTTAATGCATGAATATACATTGCATGTAAGAGAGATGAAACAAACTGATTTGTATATCAAATAGGAGTGTCATCTGTCTAACCCTTTCTCACCCCAGCTTCGTTCCCGATATTCTTCCTTCAGTTTTCCTTTCTTTTCTTTTTTCTTTTCTTTCTTCATGCGTTGGTGGAGGAGAAGCTGTTGGCAAGGGTGATTCAACAGATCTAGTGATGATGCTCGAGGTGGTTCTGGAGATGGGGGGAGTCTTCAACAGGTGCGGCGCGCTAATGGACGTGGTGTACGTTCCAGCGTGCCTAGCGGGGTGCCAAACTTGGCTCTCATGTTGGGTCTCGGCGGGTTGGTGTGCGGTCAGCCCAAATTGGTGTGTGCTGGTGTACTCACCGGAGTTGCGCGAGGCTTGAGCGGGCCTGTGGAGGTACTACTAGTGCTTTCAGAAGCTAAGGTGGAGACAGGGGCGGCCGAGATCTAGAAGCGGGTCTCAAGTGGAAGTGGAGGATATGTACGGGATGTGGGTTATTGGGCATGTGGGCTACAGGGCTTGGATCTGGTAGAAGTGGGTTTAATGGTATTTCCAGTTCATTTAGATGTCATTTTCTTTTTACTCTAATAAAAAAAAATTAACAACGTACGTAGTGCTATCACATGCACCTTGTCAAAACTTAGATTACATTTTTAGCTAGCTAGCTAGCTAGATTAATTGTTGATATATATACTATTAATATAAAAAGTAATCCAATTAAATTTATGTGCATATTTCACTTATCTGCTTCTACAAAACTCAATTTGGAACCATCCTAGCTAGCTAGGATGCAGTTCTCCACTGTAACTCAATTTGAATCCTGCCATTCTTGGAATCAATGAGATGGTATCTCTCATTTATTCTTCTATTGTATACAACATCATCTAGGCTTATAATAACGTACCCCAGAGTCTCCTGAATTGTCCAAATAACATGAAAAAAGTAAGTTACCAAAAGTCAATCTATATACTAAACGATGAATTAATTAAACAGAAGACAAAAAAATTGCATGCAATAATATATAATATTCATACCTTCTGGTGCATTATGCTTCTAGAAGAAGTGCTAATAACTTCCACATGAAGTTTATCATCTATGGGTGCTTCCTCAAGAGGAAATTGGAAATCCTCTTCCCATATGGGATCTCTATTTCTCTTCAAGCGCTATACAAATATAGCAAAAATATGAGAACATTAGAAAAAAAAAAGTTGTGTCTTCATTAATATTTATATATAAAAAAAAAATCTTACTGGATGTCTGTATTATAGTACTAGTAGCATCTATCTTTAATCATTAATTATTTTCACCTTAGTTCTCCTTTCTTCTCCTTTGAAGTTCAAGCGCACATATGGGTTAGTGTGGTACTTTCCTTCAACATCTTCAGCTTCATGCACAATTACAATAAGCACACCTTCACCACTTTGGGGACCTTCAGGAATTTTATCTAGCATTCCTGATTCTTCCGAATCATTCACTCTCTGTTCTTCTGTAAATGTTTTGTATTCAAGTTCCACAACTACTTGCCCTCTATGCTTCTCATTTGGTGGATCATCCAAGTTTTTCAACAGATCAAAAGTCATTGTTTTTCGCTCATCAGCTTTCAGCTCTTTTAGTCGAACCATGCTTTTCCCCAACTTGTCATGTTTCCCAAACTACATGTATATATCCAATATTAATTGTCATATATATATATATATACACACACACACACACTATAAATCTCTTTCATACAAATTATTGGTGTGGTAAAAAGGAGATAGATAGATACCTGCTCCCAATCATAGATGGTGATCTTTAAGTTTTGTGTTTGTGGATCTCTAACTACCAAACTGAATTCCTCATTCCACTCAGGGTTCAAGTTATTATGCCTCACTGTTGTTTGCTTGGCATTGATCTTTTCATCATCTGTCAATTTGAGTTTCACATATGGATCTGATGTGCCAAATAGATCCTTCTTCTTTAGCTTAATGGCCTTAACAACCTTTACATTGAGAACCCCAACAGGACCTCTCATGACTCTGCGACAATGTTGGCAAATTTAGCATTGGTAATAGTAATTACAAGTAGTCGTCTTTAATTGGGTTCTATATAAATGTGTTTTAGCTAATGTGATACTACTAGACCCTAGGGAAAGCTTACTTTGAAGGATCCATTATGGGAATTGCCAGGTGTTTGGGCCAAAGGTACATATTTGCCGCTTGATCTTTGATGAGCTCCTACGGGTTAAGGAAACAAAACAAAAACACACACACTTATGTGGGCTCAAAAAGAGGGTTAAAAAATGCAATGGGTAAATCAAGAAAGCAGAGTGACCTGTACAATCCTGTAAAGCCCAGGGATGGCCATCAAATCTGCTCCCAAAAGTTTTAGCCCAAAATCCACATGCGGCTTCACAATAATATAAATATGTAGAGGTGTGGAAGAGGTGAATACTTGAAGAATAATTTGAGAGCAATTAAGGAAGAAACTTGTGTACCAAGCTAATACTCCAATTATAATATATATATATATGTACCTTTTCCATCAAGGAAACATAAATATTGGCGAAGCAAGGAAAAGAAGGAACCAGTGGCTTGAGGGTGATTCGAGGAGAAGCAAATACTTGCAAATCAACAACCTGAAATTAAGCATAATGAAAGAAAATTCATGGGATAATAAATAAATAAATCTTTAGTTGTCAAGTGAATAAGTGGGTATAGATCAGTACTTGAGCGGTGGCTTTCAACCCAAACGCTTTAACAACAATGGTGATGTCTGGGTTGGCAGCCCATTTAATGAAAGGTTCCATTATAACTTCTTTTTCATGTGTTACATAAGATTTCATTCCTGCCACAATAATTTTTTTTTAAAAAAAAAGCACCATCAACATATATAGATGAACTATTATGTACTAGGCTGTAAATCTTGTGGGGAAATGTTAGTGGCAGTTGCTAGACATTATAACTTGCTTGTAAACACTAAAATTAAAATCTTATCACGTGATAAATTCTTTTGAATCCAAATATGCTTAGAGATAAATCATCTAACTACTTAATTAATTTGAGTCTAAAAAATAATAGGAGTATTCTTCACACGGTAAAATTTTAACAAAAGATATGTACGAGAACAAGTGTTATTAGCAATATTTCTCATCGTCTCACCATGAAATGTTGGTGGAAGTGTGCCCAATGATAGTTGCTCAAATTCCACAGAGTCAATTTTGTACTTGGGAATTTGCTCTTCAATAATAGGTTTGGCCATGTTCTTAACCATCTGGCAAATTGCCTGTGTGGTGTAGGGAGGGGTCGAGGAGCAAGTTAGGTTCAGCTTCGCGAGGAAATTAATTAGTACAAGTAAAATTGAATGTGGTTTGTTGATATATTATAATCTTGACTGATTTTCATCACCTACTTTGTTGAGGTAGGGCCACATTGTCTCTATAAACTTGTTGAGCCAATCCGTCTTCAACATATATACCAACAAATTAAAACTCATGAATTAATTAGTAGAATATATATATAGATGCATGAATTAATTGGTAGAATATATAGGATGCATGAAATTAATAGCTAGCTATACCCGGCCCAGCCAGCAGAATCAACGTTATAGCTAGAGTGAGTGAGTATGAAGTACTGCTAGCAGTAACTAATAATTAATTATGTATAGTAAATGACATTAACATACACGTTCGAAATCTGGATTTTTGACCCAAAGAGGTATCTCAGGAAGCAAGCGGAACAAAATGTTGGAGTCTTTATCGTCCAGATGAGAAATCTCAACATCCTGATTCCACGTATAGTATAATATACGGAGTGATCATCATATACGTACAGGAAATTGATTAAATGTTAATTAGCATATACATATATCTATAGACCAGAACAGCAGCAGATCAAAAAATATAACTAACCTTGACATGAGTAGGAAGGACATAGATGAACAAGCAATATCCAATCACAAGGCCGACTAATGTTCCAAATCCGAAACCGAAAACACTCAGAAAAGTATTCACTATACCGCCCATTTCATTCCCAGGCTGGCTAGCTGCAGGCTTCTTAATTTTGAGCTTAATTACCCAATTGATCTATGATATCATCAAATTAATGATTTTTCCCCGGCCGCTTTAATCGTGAAATGGTTCTTTTATTTATTCCCGCAATGATGTAGGAGGATCCACTGGGTTTGATTTAGTAGTGGTTTGGAGTTTTAGAGTTCGGAGAAGAATGTTTCAACTACACTACCCGGTGTTTGGGACTCATTTTGGCATGCTGCACCAGTCAGCATCCAATTGCTTGGTTTACAATATTTCACTCCATTTTTCAATTATTTTCTTTTATATTGACATTGCCGATTTTATATATATTTATATTTATATTTTGTCGCGGATGGGCTGGAAGTGAGGCCCACGTTTCTAATTAGACCAAAGCCCATAAGAGTGTGATGGTTTGTTTGTACACACACAAGTCAGTCTTAAACCCTGAACCCTCCCTCCCCGCCTGCCTGCTCGGTGCTCAGCAAAGCGAAAAACACACAGAAGCGAGGTTCTGGAATTTTCATTTTGCTGCTTAGCAAAGATGAGAAGGGGGGTGGGCCAGCTCGCCATGTTGAGCCGTGCTCTCGGCGACGGAATCTGCACCGCCGCCTCCGGTGAGCTGCGACTGACTCAGACAGCGCTATGGAGCACGTGTTCCTCATCTTCAGGTTCGCAATATGCCCATGGACTCTGTGGTCGATCGGGGTTGCCGGTTCCCTCCATTTCGCGGGATATTACTGTTTCTAGGCTCTTCTCGGCGGCGTCTTTTTCTCAAGGGGTTGCCGCGAAGGAGCAACCTCCGCCTCAGAACCTCCCTACGGATGTAGTTCTCTACCAGTACGAGGCTTGCCCTTTCTGCAACAAGGTTAAAGGTAAACTCCACTTGATTGATAAATTTCCCAGCTGCAAGAGTTCTAAATTGGGGTTAGTTAAGCAGATCATTTAGTTAGAGGTTGGCGTGTGTTGAAGCTGGTATCGTCCTTTCGAGGATGGACTTATATTAGGGGTTGCCGAACTTGAGAAAGAATGAATGGAGGTCTTCTGATGTTGCTCTTAACGGAGCTTGGTCTGAGTATAGGTTGTTGGAGTTATTTGGAACGGTGTCAATGGGTGAGAGTGAAAAACCGAGCCTTGAGATCTTTTCGGTATTTTGTTGAAAAAAATAACCGTCTTAATTTAGCATAGCGAGAATCTCCATATGCAATGGTAAGAGTAGTACTGCTAGTAAACTTTCTGGATGAATGTTGGAGCTTTGCAATTAGTTATCATTTCCCAACCATCATAGGCTCAGCCCATTTTGTTGCAGTAGAAAGAACAAAAGAAATGGGGCAACCCTTTTTGTTCTTGATATGGTAAGTAGTTATTATAAGTTCTGCTGTGAAATTGTATCAGATCCGCTGGCCTTTGTGTGCTTGTTATGGTTCAAAGCCATTGACATGATAATGTAACATTGGCAAGTATAAGTCGATGTACAGATATGGCATTGCTAATGGAAAATGTTGAATCTTTCTTTCGTTTCTGTCAGCATTTCTGGACTATAATAATATCCCATACAAAGTTGTAGAAGTCAACCCCATCAGCAAAAAGGAGATCAAGTGGTCTAATTACAAAAAGGTTCCAATATTGACTGTAGATGGTGAACAGATGGTCGATTCTTCAGGTTTGTCTTGGTTCCCTGCTATGAACTACACTAATTGGGACTTCTTTTATCTGTATTCTAGCATTCTTTGACAGACAAACTTTTATTTTTGGGGTCTATTTCACTACAGTTATTGATAACTTAGTTCACTTCTGAAAGCAGAAATAGTAGATAAGTTGTTTTTCCGGATTCAACCAGATGGTTCTGCCTCTATTGGTCATGAAGAGAAAAAGTGGCGTGGGTATGTTATTTCACACCATTCTTAATTACCAGTTGTGCTGGCATTCTTTGACACAAACACGCACGCGTGCACACACACACACACACACACACATATTAATTTATCAAATTCAATATGTTCTGTACATTATAGAGATTTTCAACTATTTGTATGTTTAAAGATGTATTTTCGAGCAGTATTGTCCACCTGCTTTAGATAATGGAGATTGACATCGACCCATGAAAAACTTTTTTGGGAACATGATATTGTTGCTTAAAATATCCACGAAAATGAGGTGCTAGCATTCCCCTTGGCATTATTTTTCTTTAAGTCAAATTAACTGGAGAACTCTGGGATAAATAAAGAGAGACTGGAGTGCAAAATAGAACCTACAGATGACCCTGCATATTCAGTATCTAGCAGTTCCCTTCTTTGTGAGTCACTATTAGCTAACCAACTCATGCTTGTTGTTGCTTCAACTGGAGTATTTCACTATTTTCACCTTAAATCGAACTAACAATGGAGCCATGTTTTGCTAGGTGGGTTGATAATCACTTGGTGCATGTTTTATCACCCAACATATATCGGAGTATCTCCGAGGCTCTTGAATCATTTGACTATATCACTTCACATGGTAAAACCTTTTATCTTTTTCGCTGAATCTAATTGTTTCTTCATGCAAATTATCAGAAAATAAAGATCCTATATGTTTTCTTTACATTTAATTTCCTTTCTTGTAAATTAATTACAAATAAATATCTTAAAACTAAGTTATGTATGCTAAAAGCAAATGCTTTAAATGGTAAACTACGATGAGCAGTACAACTACAACAAATGCAATCGAGCCTTAATCCCAATTAGGTTGGGGTCAGCAACATGAATTCTGTGTATCCATTCAGATCTGCTGGTAACAAATTCCTTTGTTACCCCATAAAAGTAAATCCCCCTTGTACGAGGCTTTTCCACGTATTCTTGAGTTTTCCTTCCTTTGCCCTGGCTATTTGACCTCACCCAATTCCAACCTCTCATTATAGGCATTTATGCATCTAAAGGTCTTCTTTGAATATGCTTAAATCATTGAAGTTGGCCCCTCTAATTTAGCAATTGTCCTCAACTAGTGCTACTATCATGAAGGCTCCAATGTCTTCATTTCTAGTTCTGTCTCATGGTGTGCCCACTCGTCCATCATAACATTCGCATCTCCGCAACATTCAGTTTGATCGTGTGTTACTTTTTCAAACACTCAATACACATGGCTGCTCGAAAAGCTGTCTTGTAGATATTCCCTTTCAACTTGAGGGGAACATCCTATCTAGTTACACCCTGATGTCACTTCTCCATATTTTAAAAGTTCCCTTGTTGATGGTTGACATATTTTTCAATATTTCCTTATGAATGATGGATCTTAAGCAGTACGTAACAATGAATTGGAGTTGTGATGCCTTAGAGAGTGGAGTTTTTTCTAGGCTTTTTGTTTAGCTTTGAGGATTGTGCTATGCGGACCCATTAAAATACTACTCCTATAAGTTAATTCATCGTCAGATAATGTCCCAAGAAAACAATGGTTCTCAGGTTCCTTGTTTACCTGATAAATTGCTCTAGAGCAGTAGCAGTTTCTCATGTCCTGGGTGGTTGATATGCAGGCAACTTCAGCTTCACAGAGAGGTTAGTAGCAAAGTATGCTGGAGCAGCAGCTATGTACTTTGTTTCAAAGAAATTGAAGAAGAAGCACAACATCACGGATGAGCGAGCAGCGCTGTATCAAGCTGCTGAAACATGGGTCACTGCATTGAGGGGACGCCAATTTCTCGGTCTGTGTGCGAGGATGACACTTTACCTGGCCTAGATATGAGTATTATTGTTAGTATTTACTTCAAACTCTTTAACTGCAGCACCTAATTGCAATCTGATGTGTACAGGTGGATCAGAACCTAATTTAGGCGACCTCGCTGTTTTTGGTGTTCTGAGGCCTATTCGATGCCTCAAATCTGGCAAAGACATGGTGCAGCATACACAAATTGGTGAATGGTACTGTCGGATGGAAAATGCGGTGGGGAAGTCCGCAAGAATTGAGTGATGAATTGAGAGTACAAATTATACTATATAGGTAGGGTTTTTTTTTTTTGAGATACTCCGGTAGAACAAATTAAATAATCACTTCATAACACTATTATTGCAGCAGACCAAAGTTATCAGCTTTATTATGAATTGAAGTCTGTATAAAAACATTAAGTAATCAGTATGTATGACAACTCACGCTAGGTTTTCACATCTATTTGAACCTTATTCTTGATATGAAGGTCCCGTCATTATTATTACTACTTAGTATTATTAACGTTAGAGAAGCAGAGTATTCTTCAATAAATTCTTGGTTGGATGTAGAACAGCCTAGCAGCTGCAACTGTAGTGTAGTGTGCGGCTTTTTGCAGTTCCCTGAGTGGAAGACCAGACCAGACCAGACCCGTCTTGGTAGCTGCCTGCCTTCGAATCGAAGGTCAGAGTTTCGTCAGCCTGCCTGTATTTACTTGCATACATGATCCACTCTTTTGTTCCCCTATACTATACTATACTATAGTGATCAGAAAAGAAACAGAAAAGCAACATGTATGTATGTATCCATAAATAAATACTCCTAGCTACTTTAACCTTTCGCCGCTCCACACACCATTTTCCCCGTCAGTCGATGGAGTTTCCACCTGAACATATGTTGTTCCCCGACACAAACTCGTTTGCCTATGATCTGTGGTCGTCGGACGCTCCTAATTACGGATCAATGGTTCTTGCTTCTTCTTGTCACAACCCCATTCACATCCCCCCAACTCCTCCATCCTTGTTGGATTCCATTCTTCAGGTAACTCACTCTGCTTAATCCTTCCTGAACTCTTTTATGCTTCCTTCTTATATTCTACTGACTTTGATTTTGGTTGGAAATGGAAATGAGAAGAGTGAGCGGGTGAGAATGGAGTTGGCAGAGGAAAGTAGGCGAAAGGCGGCAGTGTTCCTCCGGATCTTGGGGGGAAATGCAGGTGGTTGGATGAGAGAAAGAGAAGTGAAGTTGGAATGGGCGAGAAAGAGAAACAGGGAGCTGGAGGCTCGACTGATCAAAACAGAGCTTGCCAGTAGAAGGTGGCAGAAGGTGGCCATGGAAAAGGAAGCGGAGCTGAGCAGCGTGCTGGAAAGAGTCGGAGGAGGAGGCGACTCTGAGTCGTCGACGACAGCGGAGGAGGAGGAGGAGATAAAGGGAAGGAAGATGATGGTGTGGTGCAGAGTGTGCCACCGACAGAGCTCCTCCGTGGTGGTATTGCCTTGTCGCCACCTCTGCTCCTGCCAGCCCTGCGAACCAGCTCTCTCTTCATGTCCAGTGTGTCAGACTCAGAAGAAAGGAAGCATCAACGTTCGTTTTCTTTAATTAAATTAAATTAAAGTGCATCATCATCCTTTATGCCATTTTTTGTCTAGCTGGGTTTGGTTTGGTTGTGTTTCATCAAGATAGATTTTGTCCGTACGGTGAGCTCTGGACTGAGCTTGACATCTGGCTTCTTCTTCGAGGTGTGCGTTTTGGTACTACTACTCTACTGTTGCATGCAGTCGAACCAACCAAAATGCTTGATTGATTTTGGTGTGATATGTGAATGAATCTTTGCTTGTTGCTTCTCCTTCCTTCCTGATTTGGGTTTCGTCCAAATTGGAATCAAAGATCATCTCTGCTCTTCTTTCACTTTCACATCATGATGATGATGATGATGATGATACTGCTGCTGATGGAATTGCTCTTCCCTCTTACCTTGCTACCGTACTTCCTTCGCCACCAGCGCCTCAGAAATTTATTAATTTACTATCAGATTTTACAGCTAAATCTATCTAGCATCATCAGGCCACTCTTTAACCATCTTTCTTTGCCCGGCGCATCTTTTAGTAATACACAGCTGTTTCAACTAGATATTTTTCCAACAAAATACTAGGGAGTATGATTTCCAAAGATGGAGGGAGTCTATTTTAGTATTTGTTTGAGTTTGCTGAATCAATGAATGAATTCAGCATTTGATTAGTAAGCATTCTACTTTTAGTAACAGCTTGAAGTATGAAAATTAGTAACTTAAAATCACAGATTAAATGCCGAAAAACAAAAATATTGCATTACTTTTGGAATTGTGAGAGTATTTAAGAAGATAATTTAACGTTCTGAACACTTGGCCGATCAGTTATATTCTTGAAGATATTTGTAGAAGTCTCGAGTTCGAGATTCTTGTATCCTCAAGCCCAACCCCCGTGTATCAAAAACAAAACAAGAAGAGGATATAACCTGACACTCCCTCCGTCCCAAACGTATTTTTAAATCAAAAAAAAATGTCTCAAATGAAATGATATTTTTCTATTTTATTTTATTTTAATTCATTTTTACCCTTACAAATGCACTCAGTTAAAAAGTAGAAAATAGGTTGAATGGAGGTAATGATAGAAGTTTATGTAAAATCAGTTAATAATTTAAGTCATACATATTCAAAATTCAAACAAATGAGATGATGTGAGATGAAGAGAGTATCGTGTAAAGCTTTAGTCGAAAAACCAAAAACTTGAAAGAACTTGGGACCAGCGGTGATATTTGTTGTCTCTTAAAAACAAGAAATAAATCCATTCGTTGATGTAACGCCCATAAATAAATTTGATGGGTCCATGAGAAACCCTGCCTCCAATGGCCGTTGCACCTCTATCCTTCCTAGTTCCTTCTGGAGTTGATGTTTTCTACACTGCTCATGCTGGCCACGGTGTTGGACCCCTCCCCCATCGCCGATTCACCGTGATCCATGTGGTTTTTTCTTCACCGTCATCCTAGTCTCTTGTCGAAGCGTTGGCTACCAAAGCTTCCTACCACCACCGGCCTCGTTCTGACGTGGCGTTTCATCTCTTGGGCTCCTCCCAACCTGCGTAATCAACTTGACGGGGGCTGGGCTCCTTTTGGCCGCCCCTCGAGCGATTCATGGTTTGCATCGCATTAGTGACCATCTGGGCGGGCCGCCCTCATGAGTCCACCGTTTTTTTGCCCCTTTTTCTAGTGATTCGAAGTGTCTCCAACATTCTTCGTGTCGGTCCAATAGAGTCTGGGGAATCCCTATTGTTCATAGTCTCAGTGGGTTTCGGTCTTCTGGCATCTATGGCAGGTAGTGAAGGTTTTGGTGGCCTGGTGTTTCAGTTGGTCGGCCCGGGTGCTTCATCGACAAAATGAGGATACTGTATAGGCTGCTTGGGATCTGAATCTTCCTGGGCACCTGAAGTCTTTGAGATTGTTTTTGTGCTTTTATCTGGTGCTGGTTTACAACTCAGCCCGATATGGTAGTTTCTCTCTAGTGTGGAAGAGAACTACTAATCGTTTGAGAGAACACGTTACTGATGTAGTTGGTATCCCATTGTCATCCCAACCATATTTCATACTTCATCATCTCAAAGCATGCATCCTAAGCCACAAAAGTGTTTTGTTCGATGTTTTGCTAGTTATTTTGCAATCGCAAATTTGTTTCTCTCTTTTTGGCATCCGTTTTGCCTCCTGTGAAGAGCTTTCATATTGGTTTGTTTTGTTCCGTCTTGTTTGAACTTCTTGCGTTCCTTTTGGCATTAGCCGATTAATGAATTTCTTTATTCCCCCATTAAAATAAATAAATATGATGGGTAGGATGTGTATAATTAAAAACAGTTTTGATTTAATGTGGTGACCAGCATGTTCATATTACAGAAGATCGATGGCTATTATTGGATTAACCCAAAAATGAATCTTGGCAGACGATCGAGTCAAGTCATATTGATTGAGAAAAGTAAGATCGGAAAGATGAGTCGTCGCCGTCGGTAAGTGAAAGAAGGAGCAAGACAAGAAGAAACAAGGATTAACATTAATTAGGATTAAGGTTGGGATTAGAGAAATACTCCGAGAGGTTGTCCGAGAAGGTGAATCTTGGCAGACGATCGAGTCAAGTCATATTGATTGAGAAAAGTAAGATCGGAAAGATGAGTCGTCGCCGTCGGTAAGTGAAAGAAGGAGCAAGACAAGAAGAAACTAGCTACCATTGACCACCTTAAAGCATACTTCAGCCACGGCGAGGGACACCCTCTTTATCTAAGTCCCGACCGATGCATACCGGCTGCCTGAACAGGTATGGGGTTGTTGTTCGGCCCATAGACCGGCATGGTACACTTGCTGAGAGTGCCCTGGATCTCCTGGCTCATCATGCGAAACGCATGACAAAACAATATGTCGGGCTGAGCCCCCGTGTCAACTAGAATTCTTTTTACCCTGTACCCCGCTATCTCCGCTTCTATGGTGAGGGGGTTCTTGTGTGGGAGGAGCGCCTCGGCCTCAGGGCCATTGTCAAAAATTATCGGGCGCAATTAGGGGCCACGAGGAGGTTATTCACCTGCTCTGGCCGGGCCCTTTCATCCGGATGATCAAGGATCATGTGGATTATGGGGCGCTTGTCCTCCCTTCTTTGGACGTCCTTCGGGCGTGAGCCCTCCGGCTCCTCTTTCTTTGGGGTGATTTGCAAGGGGGTGGCCTTGACAAACTGAGGGAGTTTGCCTTGTTGGATCATTTCCTCAATGAGCCTGCAGAGCTCATGGCAGTTTTCAGTCACGTGACCGTGGTCACGGTGGTATTTGCAGTACAATTTCTTGTTCCTCTGCTCTGGGGGGGACCTCATGGCCCGGGGCCTTTCAAAGCCTTGCCGCCGAGGACGGCGAGGATCCGCTCTCAGGGGCGTTAAGGGGGTGAACATGTCGGGCGCTGGGAAGCGCGGATTAAAGAGCCCCGCCTCTCGACCTCCTCGGCCGGGTCTGAGTGACCCTCGGCCGAATCCGTCCGTTGGCGCTTTGAGCGATCGTCGGCTGCGCCGATTGTCGGCCTTTCTGGCCTGTAAGGTATCCTCCAAATTGATGAAGGGCTCGGCCCGCTCGTAGAACTCCAAGAGAGTTCTGGGTGCTCGCGCTGCGACGTCCCTCCCAAAGGGTGTCACGGGATTGACGCCTGCCGAGGCCGCGTAAGTGGCTACCTCATCCGACACATTGGTCATCTCGACGAGGCGGTCATTAAAACGGTTGATGTAGCCCCTAAGGGGCTCTTGTTTGTCCTGCGCCACATCCCTTAAGCCGAGGGGGTTCCTCCTCATCCTCTTCTTCCCAAGGTATTGGCTAATGAACATCCGTTTCAGCACTTCCCAGGTTGTTGCAGTCCCTGGGGTGATCATAGAGTACCATGACCGAGCCACCCCCTTCAAACTTTGGGGGAAAGCTCGGGCCATGGCCACATCGTCATAGCCCACCCATCTCATCTTGTCTTCGAAGATCTGGGCGTGGTCTTCCGGATCAGTCGTCCCATCATAAAGAGCGAAGTCCGGTAGGTTCATGGGTTGGACAGGCTGGGGCATTAGAGCCCTGTTGTACTGTTGTTGGGCCGCTGCCGCGGCCTGTTGGGCTTGCAGTAATGCCACCTGGGCTTGAAGCTGACGGCATTGTTCCTGTTGCGCTTGGAGGTACAACTCCAGAGGGGATGTGGTCTGGGGCGGTGCGCCCGAGGCGGCCGAGATGGCCGGGTCGATCCCCATGTGGGGCATCTGGAAAGGGCTGGGGCCAAAGCCTTGGAGCCTCATGAGGAGGTCATTCGGCGGCATTCCGCCGCTTAGGCCAAATGGCTGGGGTCCGGAAAGGCGTTGGGGCGAATGTCGTCGTCAGAATCGACGTTGGAGTAGGTACCGGGTAGTAAAGACCGGGGTGGTATGCGCGTGGCGTGAGCGAGAACCACGGAGGGCGTGGCACTTGGTGCGGTGATATTCCCGCAAGAGGGGCATTCAATTAGAATGCGTTTGTGCATAGTCCGGGCCGTAGCCCGCATAACCAGCGTTGTATCGCCCGTAGGCACTTACGTTTGCATTTGCCCGGAGGCAGTTTGGGCGAAGTCGGCGAGCAGGTTCCGGGGAGCGACCCCATCACCTGTCGCCGTCGCTACGTTGCACGACCCCCCTGTCGGGGTAGTCGTCTCGGATCTAGATGGAGTGGGGCTCCTAGCAATGGGGCCTGGGCTGGCCGTAAGGATTGCCTCCGTGCCCGTAGGCAAGCTAGTACCAGATGGTAGAGTAACCCTTGGATCTGAAATCGGGCCCCACGGTGGGCGCCAAATGTTAATGCCAAAGGATTAACATTAATTAGGATTAAGGTTGGGATTAGAGAATCATACCTGAGAGGCTGTCCGAGAAGGTGGGCCTCCCGAAGGGGAAGAATCCTGACATGGTGGGGTGGAAAGTGGCTCGACTGGTTGTCTCGTCCTTGTAGCTCTTCTCCTTCGATATGCTGCTTCCAACTCCGGATGAGCACACAGTACGACACTCCGACGCTCAAGTCGGTTCTCACTTCACAAAGTAGCCGAGGCACGAAAGTTGAGAGTAAAGTAAGGGACTGTCTAAGTTTTCGTGTCTAAGACGAGGCGAGCTTGAAGGTATTTATAGGGGTTGGGCGGTATGGGCAGCGGTATGGGACGGTATGGTGTCACCCGCTCATTGTGAAGGGGTATCTGTAACTCCCGCCAAGGATAGTGGCTCGGCCTAAAGCCCCGGCCGAGTGGCTCGGCCTAAAGCCCTGGCTGAGTGGCCCGGCCTAAAGCCCTGGCTGTGCCCTCAGGTTCCGTGGGCCGCAACGCCTGGAGCCGGCCCGTGGCATGGGCCACCGGGCCCAAGGTTTGGTGAAAACCTATCTAGACAATAATTAAGATAAGACATGGTGTGGTATAGAATAGTACTGTGCATAGATTGAGTAGGTTTTGTTTTTCTTTCATTCTCCTGGAGATCATACGTACGCCTGGGTTTATATATAGCAAAGAAAGAACAATTTAGTTAAGTGTATGTGAATTGTATTGAATGAAGGGAGCTGAGATGATGATCATGATGATGATGGAAAGAAATGGTCGTCTTCTTCTGTCTATCAATCTCTGAATCCAAAATTGTTGACTAAGCACAGTAAATCAATCTCCAAATAGGAGTATTTTTTATCTTCGATTATCACACGTAGTGAACCATGTGGACGTAAAATATGATGAACAAAAATAAATTTCACTCATGGTCTCATAACTTTAATTCGTGTATTATTATAGTTATGTTTTAAGATTTATATCATTAAAGTCTCGTTTTTAAGTTTTTTGTCTATCCATGGTCCCTATGACATTTTTGCCATTTTGAATAATTTGTAAAATATAAAAATCATCATAAGGTTTAGTGAAACTTTCAATTTTACCCTCAATTTTTATAATCCTAAAATTATACCATATATTTTATAAACCCTTGCAATTCTACCCTAAAATTTTTCTGTCCACCTTAATCTCACCATCCGAATGTCAGCGGTCCACCTGTGACCTTCGCCGGAATGGCCAAGGGCGCCGCCACCCTTCATCGAAGCATCCAAGGCCATAAATCGCGAGAGCCTAGGGCGGCAGATCCACAGCGCCCAGGGCCGTGAATTGCTGGGCAAAGGACTCGAATCGCTGGCCCAAGGTCGCAAATCGCGACCCTAGGGCTGCGATCGCTGGCCTGGGGCTGCGAATTACGAGCTTAGGGCCTCGAATCGCCAGCCAAAGGCCGCAAATCGCTAGCCCGGGGCCATGATCGAATCTCAAGCTTAGGGCCGCGAAGCGCCTCTTTAGGGCCGCCAATTGTGAGCCCATGACGTTTCGGTGGTGGCCCGTGGCGTTCCGGAGGTGGTGAGTTAGATGGTGGTTGATATAGATTGAGGTGAAAAGTTTAAGGTAGATGAAGATGTTAGAGATGATTTGTTTGTAGAATTTTATAATTTGAAGGTCTAAATGGTGTGATAAGAAATTTTTGATTATAATCATTATTGTACCATGCACCTGAAAGGGTAAAATGGTCAAATATTAAAAAAAAAAGATCATAGATGAAAAAAAAACTAAAAAACGCGACTTTAATGGTACAAAATCTTAAAATAGAATAATAACAGTACACGAATTAAAGCTATGGAACTATGAGTGCACTTTTCCTGTGAACTTATTTTTTATAAATAAATGAAATAAATATGAACTTATTTTTTATAAATAAATTAAATAAATAGTTGCTTTGAGAAAAAAAACTGTACTACCTTCATCCCCAAATAATTCTATTTTCTTACTTTTTACCTCTTCTCTCCAGATTTACACTTCAAATTACTCCGTACCATTTTATCATCACATTCTATTTCCTCTTCAATCTCCATGCCAAGTGAAATGATGCAATTAATTGGTGCTTAAGGAGTATTATTTGGTTGAATAAAATGGTTGTAAGCTGGAAATATCAAAATATCGTTCGAGTACGTATATAACATTGATGTTTATATATTTTAAAATTATGTGAAAATTAAATTATAGTTAAATGTTAAAACTAAATGACCGTTTAATTTAATTTATACCAAGTTTGTTTTCACACATTTAAAAATGTTAACCGTATAGTTTGTTTCAAGAGTATTTAAACTGTTACTTTGAAAAATTCATGATTTATAATAGGAATTTTTCTTTTGCTTTATCATCAAATAGTCACTCGAACTATGTTGACTCAATTTATAACATTTTATATGTTGAATCTATAACATTTTATTCAACATATCTTGATCTAACAATTTTCCGATTTCGGACACAAAAATTTCATTTTATTCAACATGTATTGATCTCAACATATTATGTAAATCAAAATTCAAGGAATAGCTTAAAAGGCTTAAATATTTGCAATGCGATACTTTAAATTCATGAGGCATGCTTTGGTCGAATTTTTCTAAAATGTAAAGGTACATCAAGTTTATGTGTTCTCACCAAAAATCTGTCATTTTTTCTAAAAATAATCCTCATGAACAATACATCATAAAATTATTTATTTGTCATTAAATTACATTTTCCTTAATTTCCCTGCACACAATCATAACATCAAAAAATTATTTTAAAAAAAACCCAAAAATTGGAAGAAAAGAGAGTTCAATTCCCCACTCGAGATTGAAACGCTGCGTTCCGTTGGGAGCCTACCTGGCAACGACCTTTGCCGCCATCGATGGCCTCGTCTAACGGTCAGCAGCCCGCGGGATGAACCGAGGCCTTCACTTTCGTGAGGCAGCTGGCAACTTATGGCCTAAGCAATAGAAGAAACGTAAACACCTTTCTGATCAGTTTCGCGAAATCTATATACATCTATCTCCCTTCAACCCGGTCCGCCATTCTGATCACCGAACCGATGGAGCGACCCGGTTACGCGTCCTTTTTCCCAACAGATCCTAACCCTAATCCTACTCCGAGTCCGTCGGAATTAATTTACCGACCTCCGTCAGCCTCCGCCCCGCCTCTCACCGCCGATTACCCCCACTACTCCTTAAATTACCCTCAGGATCCCGATCCACTCGCTGCCACCGCCCCTCAGCAGCCATTCTCCAGTTCGTACGGCTTTGATCAACCACCAGCTCTGCCACCTAGTTCTTCCCCTGCCTACGGTCTGCAGTATTATGGCTCGTATGATAATTCGTACCCGAGCTCTCTGAAGTTTGACTGCGGTGGAGGGTCTTCTGATTATGTGCGCAGCGACCCAGATTTGGCATCAAATTCTTACTGGAAGCGGCCGGATGGCTCTTCGAGGTTTGCCAATGACGATGGCGTTGATGCTCATGAAGGTAAAGTTGAACCGTGCGGCACCGCTCCTAATTCTTCCACTTGGCTAGGATTTGATGACTATGGACGTCCTATTAGCTTTCCTTCTGAGAAGGTCTCTCACTCTACCACTTCGAGTTCGGGTCAGAGTGCAAAGGTCATACCAAAGGCAGAGACTAGGCAGGATGTGAAGGATGGTGTTGTGAAATTCAGGGTCAAGATGCAGCTGCCTGAAGTAGGAGGAGACAGCGTTATGGATGTTCTTTGTCAGGTATTAGCATATCCGTGAATGCTACAAAAGTAACTTTTTTTTAGTAAGAAAATGTATCATGTTTCGTGGGACGAAATAGGGAGTATAATTATTCATTTGCTTTGGTTTTTTTCTTTTGTGTGGCTTTATTCATTCATGTCGATTTAAACGCCCTAAATGCATCTACTATATGAATTTAAAGAGAAAAAAATGCTGGTAAGGTCCTGTAAAGCTAGAATTGCTTTTGAGTTAAGCGTAACTCCTACTAACGTTCAAATTGTTACACCACAAATACTCTTCTTGACACTATAACAGCAGCAATTGTACAGGTGCTGCAATGAAATCAGAATCTTCTGCTATATAATTATGCTGTCGTGTTATTGCCCAACTGAACGTTTTTATATTCATCCTTTTCTTAATTGTCCAAATGATTTCTCATTTGGAAAAAGATTTACTTCAGATTGCACTTGTCTTGATAGTATAACGATGGCAACTGTAGAGTTTGTGCATTGGGAATCAAATTTTGATGCTAAATTTATATTGCACTTGCACATTCATGATTTGTGTGTCTGCTTCTGGACCAGCTGAACATCATTTATGTTGTGGCCATCTCTTGGTAATATATGTATTGTGGTCTCTGTTTGTTCAAAAGCAGTTCTTTGACATTGTATTTATTGCTGAGTTTTGTATTGGGGGAAAGCTCTTCATTCCCCGTTCTGTATGGCTGGCTTTTCCCCCTCTTGGACTAGAGATTGGATTAAAGGTTAAAAGCACTAGCCCTCTCCCAGTTTAAATGTTGTTAGAAGAGGGGACCGAGAATGTTGGTTAGTTAATTCACTTTAAAATATAAAACAAGTTGAATATCTTTGTATTTAGTTCGCAAAAGAGATGAAGGGATCCTCTCTCTCTTAATGAGCCTTTTTCTTTATTCAATGACTGGGGCTTAGGGTGGCAGTAAATTTAAACTCCGAAAGTAGGCCTGACCTTCATTTTGTTGTAAAACAATCTCACAACTTGGTCATTATCCAAGGACTGCTTTAGGATCATAACGTTTTCCTTTGTTACCTGAAGTAAATAAGTATTTCACAAGCTGTCAATTTTGGAGCCAAGGAGGGTTTCGATTAAGATGGCATGGTGAAGTAATTTGATCTGTATGATTACTTGGATTGCAACAATTTTAATTGTAAAAAGACAGTTCCCTGTTTTCCTGGGTTTTAGTTGCATACAAATTACCTTTTTGGATGTTGCGTTTTTTGTTCTGTTTTCTTTGTGTATTCATTCTAACATGTACTTTCTATTTCTTCGGGTTTCCATTAGTTTAACGAGATTGGAGGAAGAAACCAGCCATCTGAATTTATGAAGACAACTGAGCAGTTCGCAGAGAAAAAGAAAGGGTTTACTGATTGGATTAACCTTATTAAACCAGGCAATGAGGAAAAAGATCACTGGGTAAGATCATAAGTCTGAGGTCATGTGTTTATCCTTTGATGTTTCAATTGCATGAACTTGATTAAAAAACTAGGAGCTCGAAGATAATTTTATCCGAACCTTTTTTTTTTCTTTTGCAAACTATTTTCTTACTTTTACGTTCTCAATCTTCATTTTTGGCATTCTCAAAAGTTTTTCTTTTTTGCCTTAAATCCTCCGTTTAGGTTCCTGATGAGGCTGTGTCAAAGTGTACAGGTTGTGGTGCAGACTTTGGGGCTTTCATACGAAAGGTGTGCCGTTAGCATGTGTCTTTCGAGTCATCCTGCTAGTTGTTGCTCTCCAAATCTAATAGTTCATGTCTTTCCTACACTCAGCACCACTGCAGGAACTGTGGAGATATATTTTGTGACAAGTGTACCTCGAGCAGAACAGCCCTTTGGGCTGATCAGAATGCTCTACCAGTTCGAGTTTGTGAGGAATGTATGGTGCGTCACCTGTTTTTTATTGCTTCTATTTAGTGACAACAAATCCATTGATTTCCTGCAATATTGCAGTATAGGTTAAATGTTGAAGAATTTGGATGAGAGGTTTGAAAATGTGAATGAGAAGTGCCATTTTCGCACTTCATCATTTACCTCTTTCCCCCCTTTCATATTTGTGGTAATGAATGATGAGTCTGACTGAATGAAATGCAGTTTAAAGCCAGTTTCTTACATTAATACCATTTTGATAGGGTGAAGTGACTCACAGGCTGAGCAATGCCAAGTACGGTGTGGAGAAACCTTTTGTTCAAAGTCATAGGGATCTTGCTAGGAAACTTCAGGTAAGCACAGTTGCAGAATTAATATGTCACAGCATACAATTTGTGCAGCTACGATGTAGGAGTAAATAGCAGCGGAAAATGCGAAGCCTCAATTTTGCATGAAACTGGACTTTGGTCCACACATATTCAGCGTAGATTCTCGCATGCAATGGCATGTATGTAATGAGTTGTTATTTTGATGACATTCTAAGAGGAAAACAGGAGGGTGAAGTCTACTTTTTATGGGGTTTTCCAGTTCTATTTTCTACATGAGTTTGTGTCTGTACCGGTTGACTGAGGTTTTTGTGTACGTGTGTTTTTCTTTTTCAGTATTGGGTCTAAAAATATTCCTGCAGTAAGAAGTGCAAAAATTGTCGAGAAAGTTATTGTACGTGATGCTCTAGCCCCTATGTGCCTGTATTTTACCACCAATGCTTGTTAGTAGCAAATGCAGTGGTTTTATGCAGGGAAATTCTGTTTCTCATGTTTGGTATTGCCATTCTGTTTCTCACATTGATTGATTGTTGTGAAACTTGCAGGAGGAGATGGGGAAGAATCGTAGAACATCAAATTCAAAGAGTGAAATATCTGGAGCTGGAAGGCGGACAGAAGAAGTTGCCTGTCCTATCTGCACGGTTCATTTGCAGGTTTGATGTTTTGTCGATTATCTCCTCCAGTCTGCTACCATGCTGAAACTGGTTCCACTTTTGTTTTTATTAAATGCTGTTAATCAGCACTGTAATGGTAGTAGTAACTGATAAGAGATATACTGCAGGTTCAAGTTCCTAATTCTGGTTCAGAGACAATAGAGTGTGGAGTTTGCCAGCATCCTTTCCTTGTTAGAGCCTATTGATCTTCGTTTCAGCTAAGTCATGTAACTTATATTGATCTTGGCTTCACAGATTGAGGGCTTAGAAGCTCATGTATATACTATGATATAACACGCTTACACTTGTGTTACTTTGTGCACTCGCAAAAAGTCGTATCAATTTTTACCACATGTTCAGCAATTTTCAAAATCATCCACTTTTTCCCCACAAAACAAATTTTTTTCTTCCATTCTTTCCTGTCACTAAAAGTAGCTTTTCACAATCACAAGGGGCCGGGGTCAGTCATGTTGTTCCTCAACATGCATATTGGCACTCCACACTACTACACATCCAGTTGCTTCAACTTGTCGCGCAGTTTTTCCAAGACACATGACAACTTCCTCAACTATTTACTCACTCATCCCACGAAGATGAAGATTTGCACCATTTCTTTGATATTTTTACAGTTTTTAATCTACAATTTATTTTTATAAATTCATAAATATGTAAAGTTAAATGATTCATATATTTCTCATAATTTATCATCAAAACTTTATATGTATATTTTTTTGAATTTTTTATCACTATTTATCTTAAATTTTTAGTCAAATATCGTAATTTAAAATGAAAAAAAGAAACGATGAAAACTTGGTGGGACGGACGGAGTATGCCGTGAGTCACTCACTAACCAGTCTTCATGCATGAGGCGTCGAAGAAAATTACTCCCTCCATGCGGTGAATGTCTAGGGATGTCAAAAGCTGACCCGACCTGATTAACCCGCCCGAACCCGACCTGACCTGAGCTGATCGAAAAAGTCAACGACCCTAAACCCGACTTGAACCTGAACCCAACCTGACCCGTAAACAGCTCGGCCCGAATGAACCCGTAACCCGAATGACCCGAACCCGAACCTGACCTGACCTGAAATCAGCTCAACCCGAAATGACCCGAAACCCGAATGACCCGAACCCGATGAACCCGTTACCCGAACACGACCTGACCCGAATCTCAAACCTGATTAACCCGAATCCGAACCCGACCTGACCCGAATCCCGAACCCGATTAACCCGAATCCGAACCCTAAGGAACTCTAAATAAACTTTCATCATAACAAAACATAATAATCTAATGCATTATAGAGTTACTATCATCATAACAAAATAAACTACTATCATTCATTGTCTAAATTCGAAGTAAGAAAATAGTAGTAAATAATGTCAATTGTGCACTAATGACCAACAACAATTGTAACAATGTATTGATGTCGATCTAACAAGGTATCTAACAAGGTATTGATCGATCTAACATATTATTTGAGAAATATTTAATTTTCAATTTTGTTGGAATAATGTCTAATTTCTCTTCAATTATTTTAGAACAACTCCGCGAAATAGATTTATTTTAAACTCCAAGGAAAAGAGGAGAGGAAATTGTGTGAATAATTTTCTTAGTATATCATTGTTGTATATATTATATATATATATATGTGTGTGTGTGTGTGAATATAAAATACGTAGTATTATTTATAAAGAATATAAATATAAAGAATAAAAGTTTAGTTTGAAAATTCAGCTGCACGAACTTAGATCGACGAAACTCGAACTTGAACCCGTAAAAACCCGAACTTGGACTGGAAGAAACTGAACTCGGACCCGAAGAAACCCGAAATTTGACCCGAAGAAACCCGACCTGAACCCGGGACTGAAACAACCCGGAACCCGAATGACGTGAACCCGAACCCGAACCCGACTTGACCCGAAGTAAACTCAACCCGATGGTGACCTGAACCCGAATAACCCGAACCCGAACCTGACCTGAAAGCAGCTCAACCCGAATGACCCGAAACCTGAATGACCCGAACCCGACCTGACCCGAAAACAGTCCAACCCGAAACAACCCGAAACCCGAATGACCCGACCTGAACCCGACCTGACCCGCCCAATTGACAATCAGGATGTGACCGATTATAGTATAATTGTGTGGCTTCAACTAATTTTTGGGGTTTTAGCGATGGTGTAAAATATCGTACTGGATATCGTATCATTTTATTAATAGTACGAGTCAGTACCGGTATATAAAGGATATTTTAGATATATCGAAAATAGTGTACCGGTCAATAAATATATAAATATATTTATATTTATATACAATAATTAATATAAATATATAAAATAATAAAATATAAATGAAATTTTAACAATAAATTATCTGTAAATAGTATGATGGACCTTTTAAGTAGACCCAAAAGCCCAATAAAAAAGAAAATGATGCAGTAATAACAAGATAACACCAACCGGTATAACTATTTTCTTACAATTTTAATCTTAAACTTTTAAATTTCTTACAGTTGTATCTTGTACCGTCATTTTCATCGTTTCATCCGGTAAACGAAACGGCTTGTACGACCAATATAGTAATACGAAATTGGCCTAAACGGTACCGTTTTCTGATCGGTACCGGTACGATACCGGCGTACCGGCCTGTACAGTACGATATTTCACATTAGAGGTTGTTTCATGGAGTATTTGGGCTTTCGATGAAATGGTCTATGAAGTTTTATTTAGGTTATTAGTTGGTCCAGATTAGTTATGGCATCAGAGATTTCCTTAAAATTGGTTAGAATGAGGGTTTGATGCTCTATTTTGGAGCACTTTTTACCAAATTTATTTTCTGGGACAAATGGTATAATTTATCTTATTAATTTTTATTTTTTATTTTAAAGTAAAGCTACCACTAGAAAAAAAACAACTCCCTCCATCCCACAAAACTATCATTTTGGGTTATCTCATAATGGTTAGTAAATTTCCATTTAAGAAAACATCAACACCATTTTTATGATCTTATCATCTTATCGTACATTAAGACACATAATTTTTATTTTTATTTTTATTTTCATTCATCTTAAAATTTGGTCCATAAGATTTTTTCTTTCTTTCTTTTCACGGGGACAATACTCTTGACATACTACTTCATGTATCCCTAAAAAATTATAATTACATATTTTCTTTTTAGAAAGTCTCTGAAAAATTATAAACCTTCATTGAATTGAATAAAAATTTATCTCCTCTAAAGTTACTAAATTATCCTGTTTTTTCTTTACTTTTTATCTTATTTTTTTATGCAACCTCAACTTAAGAGTAATTATATCAAATTATATAAGTCATATATTCACATTAATCTCATAGTCCAATCAAACTAGAAAATCTTTGGAGCAAGTAGAGAGTATTATCTCCAACTTTTTCATAATTTCTGTATTCAATCAGAACCGCCAACTTCTTTGGGATGGAGGGAGGGAGTGATAATCTTGAGGCATGTACACGCTAGCTTGCAGCTTCAACGGAAAGACTCAACTTGGTGCTAACGGACGTATAGTGTATAATGGTTTTTGCAATTAAAATGTATAATTTGCCTTGCCAATTCTAATATTTTAATTTACACCCAAAGGTCAGCTGTCCACCTGCTATGCCATGCGGCCGCCAACCGGCGCCGTCGCGATGACGTAGTCTCAGAATGCCCAATAATCATTTCTAGAAGATTTATGCATTTTTTAAAATATTGATTTAAATTATTACTAAAAAGAAGTAATTGAAAAAACTCGGAAACAATACATTTTAAAACTAAACGCATTAAAATATAATTTATATTTAAATTATTTAAATTTATATATTAAATTGTTAAATAAATAAATGGGATAAGAGTAATTTTGTTACAAAAATTTGCAAAATGTTTAAATTTATCATTGAAATTCATTTTGACGTGAGAATGTCGTCAACGTTTTATTGAAGAGAGAAATTTATTAATGGAAGTTAAGTTGGCCTAGTTGGCAGTGAGATGTGCTTAGATGGTGCTCATAGGGCTTACCACTGGACAATTATGTGGACATTAGTTGTACATTTTGTAGGGTTAATGTTTAAGTTCACCTTAAAATCTGTCACAATTTAAGAGTTGAATTGTTAGTTTTACAAATTTTAAGTGAAATTAAAACATTAAACCTACAAAATGTACAATCAATTTGCACGTAATATTCCAGCGACACGTCATACATGAACGCCATTTTAGCGAATCTCACTGTTAACTGGACAATATAATATATAGTAGCAAAATTACCCATCAATAAAACGTTGATGACATTGAACTTCAGAGAAAAATTTAGAGATTTCGTAAATTTTAATAATAAAATAACTCTTTTCTCCCAAATAATTAAATTATAGGAGTATATTAAATGTTGAAAATGAAATGCACCATTTTTTGATGGAGGTAGTATAAAGTTTTACCATATAAGATCGATCATGACTTCTTAATATTAGAGCATTACGTATAGAGTTATACTATGTTCATAAACAGGTAGACTTACATAAGCCCTTTTAACTTGGTCCTAGTTTGCTTGCACTAATTAATTGATCATTTTCATTAACCTTCTGACACAAATTGTGTCACAGCTTGAGATTAACGTCATCTCGGCATATGTAACAACTTGCGAATGAATAATTATAATTGCGGACCTGTAGTTACTAGCTAGGTACAGTCAATGTTGATGGAATATATATTAAAATTAATACCAACAATATCATCACCGGCTTCTATTTGTTCAAAGCACTAACGGCCAATTAATTAACTCCAACTACGGACGTATTATTAATTAAACACTATAAATTGCAAGCTTTTCAAGCGGGCATCGAAAAGACAAGCTCCATCGCTACACTACTTTTCTCTCATTCTCACCAAACTCCAAACCTTTCCCGGCCGGGAGGATATTATAATTAAATTAGTACTGTATTGATTACTACCATCGTTTTGGTAGTAAGACTAGTGCTGCTAATTAATTAAGTTATAAAGGATGAGTACGAGACTGCAGGCTCTGATGCTAAGATTATTACCGCTGCTTGTACCTGTTTTGGTCGAAGACGTTACTTTGGTTTTGTGCAGACCTGGTCCAAAGCTGGGGCCCACGTCGCCACCGCCACCGCGAAATGTAACAGAAATTCCGGCGATTATCGTGTTCGGGGATTCAATTATGGACGCCGGAAATAACAACGATCTCACAACGGTGGTGAAGTGCAATTTTGCTCCATACGGTAAAGATTTCAACGGCGGATCTGGAGTTCCCACGGGAAGGTTTTCCAACGGGAAAGTCCCCTCAGACTTGATAGGTACTTACGTAAATGCTTGTTTCTCATGGCATTAATGGCATCTGTTGCTCCATGAATTTTATATGCATAGGCGGTTAAGAGTTTTTTTTCGCCATATTTTTATATGGATAGAATACTCCACAGAAAATATCATTAATAGGGTAAAATCCATGTTAGTCTCTTAATTTTGTTTATTGTCCTATTCTGGTTTCGTTTTAAGAATTTGTCTTGTTAAAGTTTCTTATCTTCATATTTTTGTCATATTAAGGTCATTTACCGTTAATTCAGTGTTAAAGTTTACGGATTTACTGGAACAATAATTTTTTAGACACATGTACTTTTTCTTTTATACTATTTGCATCCTAAACTTAGATATATGAGTTTCTAATAACCACCACCATTTCCGGCGTTGTCAACAACCACCGGCCACCACTGGGGCGCCGCATTGGCGCCGGTAAGCCCCACTCCAGCCTGGCCTCCCCACCTCGACCTAGCCACCAAGCTGCCGGTGAGGAGCTCCGGGAATGCCCAAATCCTGGACCGGAGACGCTATGAGGCAATATGAACTGGATGGGGAAAAAACAGAGCTATGCTCCTTCCTCCACGCTCACGTACTCCACCTTGCTCCTCTCCAGAAGCTGCTTCTCGTCACCAACCCTCGCACCTCCTAGCACCGCCACGCCACGCCACGCCGAGCTCAAATCACCCATCACCGCCGCCGGAGACGCTGAAACAGAGGAGGAAATGACTCGCCGACCCGACTTCGTAGCAACCCGCTTCGATTCCGTCGTTTACGCTGCCGTTCGGCCGTTCCAGCACCATCGAAGCCTCACCTCGGCGTCACCCTTCAGTTCCTGACGTGCTTCGACACCCGAAAACACCTCTACAGCCGTGACCCGTCTCCGGATCCCACCGACCCATCTCTCGACCCGCCCCAATCCAGCGATTTAAGCCACCGCGCATGCTCTGCCGACCACCACCAAGCTCCCCGGCCTCCGCCGGCCGATCCGCACCACCGTCGTCGCCACCCATTCGCATCCCTGCCGGAGACAAGCTGGCGCTTCGTAAGATTCAGTGGTTAAAATGTTATAGTACAAAGACAATAATCGGAAACCTTTAGTTACTAAAAAATTATTTTTTCAGTAAATCCGTTAACTTTAACATTGAATTAACGGTAAAGGACCTTAATTGGGCAAAAATATAAAGATAGGGGACTTTAACAGGACATTCTTAAAACAAAGTTAAAGGACATTCTTAATATGACAATAAACAAAGTTAAAGGACTAATCGTGCACTTTATCCATTATTAATAGGATAAAGTTCAGGAAATTATTTTCATTCAAGAATAATGGTAGAAAAACACGGTCCTTAGAAAATTTAAACTTCGTTGCTTGCTTCTCATGCAATACAAGAGATCAGTTTCTTGGACCTACATTCATATTAATCATTTAAGCTGCAGCCTGCAGGCCAGTTAATTATTTTATTATCAGTTTCTTTTTGCATGCTTTAACTATCTATCTATATATTGATCAGCGGAAGCTATGGGAATCAAAGATCTGGTTCCAGCATATTTGGATCCGAAATTGAGACCGGAAGATCTCCTCACTGGTGTAACCTTTGCTTCAGGCGGCTCCGGATATGATTGGCTCACACCTAAATTAGTGGTAATTAAACCCAAAACCTTCAACACTTTTCCTTTTCCTTTATCTTCTCTTTACAAAATTAATTTTCCCTCTCCACAACAAAGTATACAACATTAGTTATAGCCTTTTTTATTAAAAAAAGAATTTAAGCAGTACTAATTAATTAATTACTCCCTCAATTATATTCATGACGTTTCTGTAATTAATTATCTGGCTGGCGTGGCCACGCATGCGCAGTCGGTTATTTCGCTTGTGGAGCAATTGGAACACTTCAAAGAATACATAGGTAGGGTAAAAAAGATTGTGGGAGAAGACAAAACAAGTTCACTGTTGGGGAAGAGCCTGTTTCTGGTGGTAGCAGGCAGCAACGATATTGCCAATACCTATTTTGTCCTTGGTGCCCGAAAGATGCAGTATGATGTTCACGACTACACACAGTTAATGTCCGATTCTGCTTCTAATTTTGTTCAGGTACCCCTCCCTCCTACACTTTGGGACCAGACAGACCACTGAATTTCTAGAAAAGTATATAATCCGGCACATAATATTACATAATGTTCATTTTGACCCCCACTCAACTCAACTCAACTCATTGAATACTGGAGTGTGTGTGTGTATGTTTAATTAACATGCATTCATCATGTCGTGTCAGGAGCTGTATGGACTTGGGGCACGAAAGATTGGAGTATTCAGTGCACCACCAGTTGGATGTGTGCCTGCACAGATAACTTTGGCAGGTGGAGATAATAGAACTTGTGCTGAAAATCACAACAAAGCAGCTCTTGTCTTCAACACAAAGCTGAGTCGAGATCTGGATTCATTCGCCCAAGCACTACCCGACGCAAGAGTTGTCTACATAGATGTCTACAATCCTCTCCTTCATCTCATCCAAAACCCTCAACACTATGGTGATTAATTCAATTTATCTATGCATGATCTATTTGGAAATTAATTAATGATAATTTATATATATGTGGGATGATATATATAATTTAATTTATGTATGTTGCATTGATATTTAAGGGTTGGAGTATGTGACAGAAGGATGTT
Source organism: Stellera chamaejasme (assembly GCA_024586325.1). Taxonomy (NCBI): domain Eukaryota; kingdom Viridiplantae; phylum Streptophyta; class Magnoliopsida; order Malvales; family Thymelaeaceae; genus Stellera; species Stellera chamaejasme. The sequence continues at coordinate 33,892,523 of CM044986.1, forward strand.
GCGGAAGCGGAGACATTGAGGTGGGGATTTTGTGTAACAGGTATCTACCGGCGTGTTCTGATGCTTCTAAATATGTGTTTTTCGATAGTTACCATCCCACAGAACAGGCATACAGGGCTCTCGTCACCCAATTAATCCCTAAATATTTAGAAAAATTATTCTAGCTATCTACCTACTTCCATTTTCTTAATTACTCACTTATATTCACCCATACAATTATGTTTGTATCCATCGAATTACATATAAGAGATCGTCTGATTTTTGAAGTTTCATTGTAATCGTCTCAACTCATTTATTCTAAGTTTTGTACGAGATTCGGAATTCGAAGTAACCAATTTGAAAGGTTTGAATATATCTCCAAAATGACTACTTCATAGCCTTGACCATCCTAAAAAAATTATTAACTTATTAACGCACATGTTATCCCAAATCAGGTTTTGTCCATTTTGTTTTTTCAAAGACAACCTCAAAGCAAAATTAATAAGGAGGAGAAAGGAGCAACAAACGTTCTTACAACATAAGAGAAAGAGAAAGGCAGAATTAAAACTAACACTTTCTTAACACCTCAAGAGGGTTTAGGACCCATTCTGACCAAGAAAAAATTGACTTAGAGCACCTGTTGGAGATCCAGAGAAAAGAAAGGAATTGAATGTCCGAAACTGTAGTGACCATTTGGTTCAAAGAGGCGAGTTATAATCACAAATCTCCCCTATTAGTTTGAAGAATATAGATTCGTTTAAAATTTGCTGATTTTTGTGAAGAATGAATATGCTTTAAAGTTTAGGCTTAGTTCTGTATAAGGGGGAATTTTTTTTTGAGAAATTTGGAAATGTATATTTTGATTGATAGATGAGATGTATGTGAGTAGAGAAATTTAAGAAAATTTTGACTTGATAGAAATTACTGGAGAATTGATAGATTCAATGTTATTTTATGTAGGAGTATTAGAATTGAGAAAATTTTTAAAAAAATTGGGAAATATTTACAATGAACACACCCTTAAGATTTTGAGGATATACGATGTGCAGTACCAACAGTTTGGCAATAATAAATTGGGGAAACGTTGCCAAGAATCAAACTCGGCGTCACCTAGGGGAAAGCCATACATATACCACTAGGGCTCTGTTTAGATGTTAAAATTATTTCTAGTTTCCCATGTTTTTTCAGGAAAATGGAAAATGGAAGGAAAAAAAACGTTTAGATGATTTTTTTTCGTTTCCTGTTTTTTAGAAAAATGTTTTCCAAATATTTGAAAAAACCCTAAACTTAGAAACGGCTATTTCAAGTTTCTAAACTCGCCCCTCCGAGAACCCCGTCATCATCTTCAGCCGCTCCGCCTGCTGCATGTGCCACATCATGAAGAAACTCATTGCCACCGTTGGCGTCCACCCCACTTTCATCGAGTTCGACGGTGACGAGATCACATCATTCCCCGCCGCCGTCATCGCGCCACCCTCTTCATTAGCGGCGCCACCGTCGGTGGACTTGTGTCACTCGTTGGACTCCACCTCATTGGCCACCTTGTGTCTAAGCTCGTCGAGGTTATAGTGCTCTCTAGCCATAATTATCATAACCTTCAATTCATGAACATAAATATTAGGCAGCAGAAGATCAAGAAGAAAAAAGGAGCAAGTTTAAAATTAATAATCTATTTTCCGATTTAAATGTTTTTTTTGTAGTTAATTAATTTGTAGCACTCCATGTGTTGTGATATTAAAAGCAGTGATCGATTTCAAGTTTGTGTACCAGGGATTCGCCATTCCACTACCAATGATAAAATATTCTTTCAAGCCCTTCTACTTTAAGTTTATAGCTACTTCAGTAACTATTTATTAAAATCACCAATATGAACAATTGATGATAAATGAAATTCAGTCTACTGAAACTGACTGCCTTTAGGCTGTATTCCTACCATAAATGTTTACATGTATTTTTCTAAGTTTAGAATTTTCTCAACTAAAAGCATTTTTAAAATTAATTTTCAGAAAATTGTTTTCCATATGAAAAAACTAATCGCGTTTTCTAAAAATTGAATTGGAGAATTACATGTAAAAAATGAAAACGAAACAGAAAACTATTTTCCACAACTAAATGCGACCTAGATATCCATAGAAGCTGGTCGTATAATTTTCTTCACAAAATGTATAAGTAACTAGGATTTTAAGCCCTTGCTACACAAAAGATTTTTTTTGTATAAAGAAATCACTTAAAATGAAAATTTGGAAATGTGAACAGTTATCAATAGGGGGTTTCAAAGCTGAGTGTTTTTTGGTGAAAAATTGAGGTGAATCATTTAGATTTTTCACGTGAAAATCTTAGATTTCTCGGACCTTAGTTTCTCACGGCAGATGTGAAAAACTCAAAATTCACCCCGAAGCGTGAATCTGGTGGAGCACCACCACTGGCGCGCTACCCAGAACCCAGCCCTCCTCACCCCCCACTCCTCTATGATGGCGACACTGGTTTCTCTCCTCCGCACAAGCCGATCGACGTTTTATCTCCACCGCACAAGCCACCGCCATGGCGACGGACGAGATCGCGAGTCCGATTCCGACCGTAGACGGCGAGGCAGAGGATGAGGCATGCCGATTCGGTCATAGATGGCGAGGCAGAGATGAGGGCGGTGATGGCGAAGGCGCCGACCGGGCCGACGGGATCTGGAATTCGCCGATCCTACTTGCAGATTTGATCGGTCTCCATCTCGGTTAGTAGCAGATCTTGGTTCGATGTTGCAAAAGATTTTGTTTGGGCAGATCTTGGTTCGATCTCGGTTAGTAGCAGATCTTGGTTCGATGTATCAGATCTTGGTTCGATGTAGCGGAGGCAGAGGGGCAAGCTAGAGGCTGGGGAAGCACGCAGGGAAGGAGAAGGCTGTGAGGGTGAGATGAAAAATTTTGTTTGGGTTTGAGTGGTCCGAATAGGTTGAGCAAATTAGTTTCGTTTTTCACGGATGACAATTCTAAAAGTCACCGAAAAAAATTTCTCCCCCTCTTGAGGTTTGAACCCCCCTAATAATATGAATATTTGAAATAATAAAAAGTAAAGTTAAAGAAATTTCAATCTCTTTTTTTATTGTTGAAAAAAAGTTCAATAGGGGGTTTCAAACCTACATTTTTTGAGGTGAATTTTTGCAAATTCACGTGAATTTTTTTGTAAATTCGGACCTCAATTTTTCACGTCCGAAGTCAAAAACGTTTTTTCACGTGAAATTTTTTTGTCCGATTCGATCTCCACTCCGGGCTCTTTCGCCGCCACCAACCACCACGGTTAGCTTCCCCATGACAACACGAAGCTAAACCATCCTCCCACGTTTCCGGAACTGCTCCGACGAAGGAGAAATTCGGCACTAACCGCCACCACAAATTCGCGTTCAACCGCTTCGATCCGCCGTTATACCCATCGTCGGCCACCATGACCACCACTGTTGGAACCACCGGTCGACAGCGCACCTTCCAGACCCAGGTCCGCCGCCCTAAGTCGCATCTCCGCCGCCGCCGCCGCCGCCGGAAGCGGTGACCGCCGCTTTGTGCGGCTGTTTAAGGAGGCTGCAGGGAGGAGAGGAGTGGGGGTGGCATTTCGGCTGGTGGAGATCTGGAAACGGAGGGGGTTGAAGGGGTGAATTAGGTTGGGGTGGTTTGAGGGGGTAAATGGGTGTGGTGAAATTTAGTGATGATTTTATTAAAAAATGAGGTGAATTTTTTTGGTTCACCATTGAAGGTTTGAAACCCCCTAATACTTCTACTCAATTCTGCACCCCGACTCTTTGACCTCATAAATTGAAGTAAAGTTAGTTTTAAATAAAAATAACTATACACTTAATCATACTATGAATACGAAGGCAAATAAATTAGGTTTTAAAAAAACTTCATTCGAGTTTTTCACAATCAAATCACTTATAAATAAATTTTAACTAAAAATAAAACACAATTACTCATATCCACTCACACATACACAAAAACAATTCAATTTTCGCACATGCTCTGAGTTTTCGCGCCCTATCAAAAAGGTTAAGTGATTTAGAGAATGAGAATAAAAGAAATGCGAAGTCGTATTAGAAAACTTCAAAAAAGAGTCATTTCATAAGATCCTTGAAGCAATTTTTTTAATCAAATCAAATTCAATTGGTAAAGAGGATAAAGAAAAAAATACATGCATTTTATTGCTCAAAGCAAAAATCCTAATATATATAGGTTTATGAAATAAGAAACATTAGAAATGATGAACCAATTAATTGCAAAAATGAATATTAGTATAACCTAAAATTGAAAAATGGAACTGGGAAAAATTTAGGGTTGATATGATGATAGAAATGAATCATTCAAGTTTAAACAAAAAGAAGAAATGAAATATGTAAAAAATGGAGATTTTATAAATGTGACAGAAAATGTCAAATGAAAGATTTGAAGTTAAATTGAAAATAAAAAAAATGGAGAATGCAAAAAGAAATAAATAACGAAGAGAGATGAATTTAACATATAAAATAGCAAACTTGAAGATTGATAAAAGCAAAAAAAAAAAGCACTTAAACACAATTTGTTGAGAAAATGACTATGTACTTGGAATTATCTACCTACCAACACATCAAAAGTGTGGAGTATAAATGAGATGTACAACTACCACACCAAATTAAAACCTAACAATGAATAGTAGCAAATCCCCTACAATTGTATGGATGTATAATATAATGAGAAAATTTAGGGTTTGAAATCACAAAAGAAATATAAAAAATGAAACATTTAAGTTTAATAAAATATATAAAAGAATGGAAATTGCATAAATGTGACCAGAAGAAACAAATGAATGACTTTAAGATAATTTGGAAAGGAAAGAAAAAAGGGGAATAAGTTTGAAAAAGAAGAGAGAATAAAATTGAAAATGAAAAAAATGGAGAATAAGAATATAAGGAGTACCATGCACCATGCATGTGGTAGGGGATAAATAATGGAAAAAATTCATAAAAATATACTATTTATAAAATTTACTAAGATAAATAATGAAAAAAATTCATAAAAATTATACCATTTAAAAAATTTATAATAATATGAATAAGAATTATTGAACTTAAAATGCATAAACACTAATGAAAAAAAAGATACATCAAATAATGCGAAAAAGTGAAAACAAATGTATATATTTTTGAAGACAGAGGGAGTATTATATATACGTGAAATCGTCACATACAGACTGTTTTACAAAATAATTAGAATTTATAAACTTTCTTTTATCCTTTCTTTTTTTTTTGCATATGAACTATAAAAATTATAAGTCAAAATTTGTGAAAAAAATCGTAAATTAAATGCTAAATATGTAGTATTTTTCAGGGAAGAAGAAAGTAAATTTTATTTTGTATCTAAGAATTTTACTTCCTCCGTCCAATTTTAATTATTATGTTTATTTTCCAGCATTTAATTTATAAATTTTTATCTTCATGAGTTTGATATATAATACCATATAACTTATATAGTATAAGGTAAATCAAACTGTATTATTTCTATTATTTCAGTTTTTCAAAGATTTTTTTCCAAGTGAAAAATTAGCTTTTGGGGAGTATTTAACCAATTTTTAAATGAGAAAGCGGTAATGGTATAGGTAATTTTTCAGGGGGAAGTCTCGCTGCAAAAAACAAAGCTATGTTAGGAAAATGGTGGTGGCGGTTTAGAATAGAGGGGAGGTCTCTCTGGGTGAAAATCATTAAGTTTATTCATGGTGAAGATGGTGGATTCACTAATAGAGTTCTTCCTAGTGGAGTTTGGGGGGTATTCTCAAAATTGGGCGGGATTTACAGAATAAAGGGTTTGACCTTGCAAATGGATTCGGTAGGAAGGTTGGAAATGGAAGTAGTGTTAGGTTCTGGAGGGACGTCTGTGTAGGTGAAGTTGGCTTAAAAGAAAAATTCTCTAGGCTTGCAGCTCTAGACTTGGATGAAGGGTGCCTAGTGTCAGATAGAGGTGAGTGGTGGGATGAAGTCTGGAGATGGGTTTGGAGATGGAGGAGGGACCTGACTGGTAGGAATTTAAATGAACTTTCTGAGTCATCTGCTATGTTGGAAAACATTTCTATCCTTGCAGATTCTTCAGATTCATGGCGCTGGTGCTGGGACAAGTCTGGTGTGTACACAGTTTCGTCCGTCACCAAACTCATTCAGCCGGTTCTTCTCAAATCTCCATCGGTTGATGCAGTGACTCCTTGGAACTCCTGGATTCTGATCAAGATCAACATCTTCTCCTGGCGAGCTTCTCTGGACTGTCTTCCTTCAAAAGTTGATATGAATCTAGACTCAAGCACTCATTGCAAACTAGAGAAGTATTGGGCCTCTTCATGAGAGTGATGACAGAAAGAGAGGATCAAGAAGTGGAAGTTCAAGTTGTAAAAGGACAGAATTCAAGCTTTGGGCTTTTATTTTGACAAGGAACAAAAGTCGGAAGACAAGACTTGGAATTTGAGCACTTTACACCAAATTCAAGACCCAGAACAAGAGTTTTGGGCCAAATAAGCAACGGCCCACATCTCCCTCATTTGACCGCCCCTTTTACTTGGAAAACAAGTTGAGAAGCTTCTTGGAGGTGCTTGGAGAGCAAGGAGACGCCACTTTTCAAAGAATTCAACTTGTAGAGCAAGTTAGGAACTTGCTTGTAAGCTACTCCTTTTTTCACTTATGGAAATGTAATCTTGTAGATTTGGAACTTCTTAGGCAAGTCTTTAGGGTATTAGGTCACCCCTACACCTATAAATAGGGCCTCTTGTTGCATTTTTCAACTCAGAACTCAATTGAAGCATTTGTGAGATTTTCTTCTCCAAACTTTTGCTCTCATTGTTTGCTATTTTCCTCCCCTTGATTCCATCAAAGTGGTTTCAAACTTTATTTCTAGTATTGTTCTATCTTAGAGTAGAAAGGTGCTAGAACCATCTACACCCTGACATTATCTTCTTCATTGCCAAGCCGAAAATTGCTTGGAGGTGGTGAATGTCAGCCTTACATTAGGGGGTTTCAAACATAAGAAGTGAGTATGAAGTTTTTCACCTAATTGGTGAGGAGTTGGAGGTGAGTGAGAAAAGTGAAAAGAGGATGGTTAAGTTTGACGATCCCGTGAATAAGGAGTAGCGCACGGTGTGAATTCGCAAGCCTGTGCACAAGGCTGTGCACAAGGCTGCACGCAAGCCTGTGCACAAGGCTGCACGCAAGCCTGTGCGCAAGCCTGTGAAAGTAGAACGATGACCTTCTGGTTCGACAGGAGTGGGAGCATCGTGCGTTGAAGAGAGGTGAATAAGGAGGGGCTCAGGTGAAAAACACAGTTCACTTTCGTGTTTTTCACCTGAAGTCCGCGCATTAAGAAGTGACTCACGTTGTGTTTTTCATGTGAAAAAGAAGAGTTTCAAGCGCATGTTTGAAACCCCCTATTATCACTTTCCCAACAAGCTAGATCCTCCCAATTGTGAATCATTGAAGGTTCATATCAAAAGTTCAGCTCTCAAGATGTGGAGTGCATCTCGACAACTTAGGCTGCAATTACTGCGGCTGCAGTTTCGAGCAAACTGCTCATGTCATTTCTTCTTACACAACAACTTTTACTCTTTGGCCCAAGATCTTTCAATGGTGCCAAATGGGGTCTTTCTTCTCCGTCAACTGGGAGGACCTTTTAGTAGAAGATTGTAATTTCCATCATCTTTCTCCTCCTCAACGTAAAGGTTGGTGGGCTATTCGATGCATCACGGCTTGGACTTTATGGACAAGGTGGAATAACTCGATTTTCAACCCCTCTTCGAACCAGATGGTAACTACAGTTTCGGACATTCAATTCCTTTCTTTTTTCTGGATCTCAGTGTTAGTTTTAATTCTACTTTTCTCTTTCTCTTCCGTTGTAAGAACGTTTGTTGCTATTGTCTCCTCCTTGGAGGCAGATCTCTTCTTCATTTTTAATTTTGCTTTAAGGTTGCCTTTCAAAAAAAAGTTTTCCAGGGGAGAACTTTTTTCCTACTTTTTTCAATTTTTCGCACACAAAAATGTCATTAAATCTATCATTTCTTCATTAATTATTTACCAAATTATTTTATATCAAAATTTTCTATTTACATATATATCATCTACCAATAAACACAACAAAAAAATTCCCTAATTATTTTTTTTTCTCACTCTTAGCTAAACTCAATATATCAAATTTTCCTATTTACATATATTTCATCTATCAATAAACACAACAAAAAAAAATTCCCTAAAAATATTTTTTTTCTCACTCTTAGATAAACACAGCAATGGAAACATAGAAACCTTGGCAAAAAGGACAAGCAAAATTAAAATTCCGTTGCCGGGAATCGAACCCGGGTCTCCTGGGTGAAAGCCAGATATCCTAACCGCTGGACGACAACGGATGCCATGGTTCTGTGGGCAATAAATTAATATATTACTTCGAAAATGAATTGTGTACATGTGGCCCGTACTTTTACCGTGGTTCCCTTTGTATTGTTTTTGTTTTTAATCTCCTTGTGTTACCGATAGTACTATTCAGATTATTGTCACCTTTCGATGTGCGATTAAACTCACTTTTCGCCTTCCAAATTCTTCAATACGTAGTTTGATTTATACGGGTTCTAGTTTGACTCAATATTCTTCATCTCAAATAGGAAAAAAAAATTTGGGAAATTTAAGGAAAATATTATCTTATAAAGAATTGATAGATAGTTATTTGATAGCTTTAAGATTGTTATGTGTATTGGAAATTGAAAAAATGAGAAAATTTTCCCACTTTTTGCAAATGAACTAAGCCTAAGATATATTTTTCAAAAAATATATCTAAAATCTACGTATTTTCAACTACAATTTATATTTTTTCTAAAGTTTTTGAACAAATAATTTTTTTAATAAAAAACAGGTCAGATCATGATCCAAAAGGCAAACGTATTAAAGAATTTGGAATTGTGGATTTTTTACTTCCTTTCGTTTTTTTTTTCTTGAAAATTAACAAAGGATTTTTTAATTAAAAAATCATGAATACACCTAAATCTCCCTTTGTTTGATATTGTTATTAAAAATTTTCCACTATCAATAACTAATATTTAGTTATTCACTATCGTTTTTCTTCACAATTTCTAAACCTTTCCCCTCCCTATAAATGTATTCAATTCATCACAAAAAACCACAGTGAAAAAGAGCACAGCAAATATATTTGTTTGGTATATTTTTTGAGAATTTGGTAAAGAAAGTGAGAAGTATTTGAAAATTAATATAATATTGTTAAGAGAAAATTGAAAGGAAAAAAATTGATTTAATGTTTATTGATGAAAATATTGAGAAATAATTTTAAAGAACACGCCAATCTTTTATTAGGTCTCGTTTGGGAAATATCTACTTCAATTAGCTACAAATTTTGAAAAAAAAATTTAATGATTAAAATCAAACAATTAAAAGCTACCATTAATATCTTTTTAAAAACATAATTCCTAGCGAAACACACAGACACTTAATAACGGGTTGGGAAGCACGAAAGTAGCGCATGCATAATCATTATGAATAATGACTAATGGACGTTGTGTAAGTCACACTCAATCGTTCCGGTTTCTGGGCCGTTTACTATATTTGTGGTGAACCGATTAGATAATGAAAAAGATTGAAAGTAAAAGAAAAAGATGTGGAAAATCATTATGGCTCAGTTCAGTCGCAAATGGGAAAATTATTTCCCAACCTTTTCATTTATCAATACAATACACATAACAACCTTAAATCCATCAATTCTTTATAAAATAATATTTTTCTCAAATTTCTCTACTCACATATATCTCATCCACCAATCAAAAACACATCTTCAAATTTTTCAAAATTATTTTCTTATTTCAAATGAACAGACCCATGAATAATAGGTAGGAGTATATAGTACTCCTAGTATTATTAAATGGGAACAGGAGGGGAAGTAATTAAAAAGGAAATGTTGGATCATTGGTCCGTGGATAATAGTAGTAGTACTCCATTATAATATATGCTTCTGAATGCAGGAGCAGAGAAGAAGAGCAAAACAAACAAGTGTGAGTGAGTGACATTACAACAATACACGTTGTCTATACCATAGGCTGAAAAAGCTAATTACGGAACACAGCAGCTATAAATGGCTGTGTCCGTCTCCTTTCTTTGATGTGATGGGGATGGATGTGATTGGAAGGGGAAATAAGTAAATAAATAAAATTGTCTTTCTATTCTATTCTATTCTATTCCTTCGTTTTTTTTACACGGAAAGGCCACTATTCCCATAACATCACTGCATCTACCCCTCTATTTTAGAAAATGTACAAATAACCCATCCTCCTCCTCCTCCGCCGCCCCTTTTGCACTACTACTACTACTAGTAATTTGTTTCCTCCAACAGCTTCCTTCTTCAGTTCCATCTCCGACCAAACAAAAGTACAAAACCAACCAACCAACCAATCTCCTAGGTTTACCCAAAATAGAAGACGCCGGCAACACTACTGTTCCCTTCTCACTCCCAATTTTCTACACAATTACATTCAAAACGGTGCGCTGAGGGTCCGACACAGAGTTTGCGGAGCCTGAACCTCAACCTCAAAGTCAACCTGACCCTGACCCTGACCCTGTCTCTGGGAAGCTGCCAATAACTGAGGCCGGCGTGATCGATCACCATTAACATTCATTATAACAACAACAACAACTTCAGATTCACAGATCACAGAGTGAAATTAATTAACACTCTAATTTAACAGGAACCAACCCACCTTCATCTGCTGCCTTTTGAGCCTTGCATTTTCCTGCTTCAGCTGAGCAACAGCAAGTTCCAGCTGATATGTATACGCCTGCATACATACACTCCATCGCATGCAGCAACTAAGTTAATTACTATCACTCCTTCCTATGATCTGTACCTTAATGGGGGGTTTTTTTTTCTCCTTCCTTTTACCACCAAATTAATTAAACCCCAGGTATGGGTGAGTGTAATCTATATGATTCCAGAAAAAAATAATAATTAAAGAGTACGAAATAGGTTTACCTGTTTCCTGGCGCGTGACCGTGCAGCGGACTCTCTGTTCTTCATCATCCGCTGGAACCTCTCGCTCGAACTGTCACCATTATTCTGTCGATCACTGTTCTTGGTAGCAGCGGCATCTGAGAATGAGGGTTTCAGATTCAGAGTACTGCCTGATCGGAAGTCCGACCCAGAGTTCAGGCTCAGCGCCATCGTCAGCGGCGGTGCTGGAGAATCCAGAAAATGGCTCCGTCCACCGAAGGGGTCAGCGATCCCAGCAGGAGAGGTATCTCTGTTCAAAGGGCCGGAGAGGAAGTCTTGAAAAATTGTGCTGCCGGAGAAAGCCGAAGCTGCGGCGGCAGCTGGGGTAGGCTGGCCGCTCAGGGTTATGTGGTTCCAGACTTCTTCCATGGACTTTTAATATGTGTCAAGATCGGTTTATGGAGACGAAGAACACATCCACAGACAAGATAGACAACTGTTTTGTTTTCACCCTAAGTAAATGGATTGGTCCCTCGTCCGGGTCCCCATTAGAATGTTATTCTCTCTCTCTCTCTCTCTCTCTCTCTCTCTCTCTCTCTCTCTCTCTCTCCCCCTCTAAAACTTGTATGTATTTGTATTCCCTTTCCTTTCTCAAAGTCCCACTAGAAAATTTTCGTTTCTATTCGGTGAACTTTTACGATTGGATTCTATTTCAGTTTATCCACTATTCTATCAAGGCTAATGCTCTATCTCAAATTGAATTTAAATCTACATGTTTAATTGTTTAAGAGCATTATATAAAAGTTTGCTCTTTTGAGAAAAAACTGTTTAACTGTTTAAGAGCTATATAATTTAACTGTTTAAGAGAACACACGTCAGAATTTTCTCGGGATAAGTGGCGCATGGTGACTAAGGTGTGTGTGTGTGCTTGTCATGGTGACTAAGGAGGTGTGTGTGTGCTTGTAAGATGATTCACTATGGTGATTGAGAAGGTGTGTGTATGCTTTGGCAAGTGAATAAGGTGTGTGTGCATGGGTGGCAAGTGACTAAGGTGTGTGTTTGTGACGGTGGCAAGGTGACTAAGGTGTGTGTGTCATAAGGTGAGAGTTAGAGATAAATACAATTTTTGGCTTCATTTCTCTCACAAAACCGCCACCTTCTCTTCCCTTCTCCCTCTCATATGTTCTTCATCTTGAAGGGTTTAAGGAAGGATTGATCTTGGTGCTAAGCTTGAGGTAAGCTTGTCTTCTTCATGAGTTGACATGATTGAAGCATGATTTGTTGTTGATTTACAAGATTGAATCCGAATTCATGTTAAGCCTAATAACTAAGGGTTTGAGAGGTGAGTGAGAAAAGTGAGTAATGGGGGCCCAAGTTTGAGGAGCCCGTGAAATTGAAGGGGGCTGGGGTGTGAATTCGGCACATGACTTGCTTATATACTTGCTTGATCAATATAAAATGGTGATCAACATGGTGAGTTGTTTAGATCGACATCACTATCTTGTTAGATCGACATGACTACCTAGTTAGATCGACATGACTACCTAGTTAGATCGACATCACTACCTTGTTAGATCGACATACATACTTGATTGATCAGCATAAAATGGTGATCAACATAATGAGTTGTTTAGATCGACATACATACTTGATTGATCAGCATAAAATGGAGATCAACATGATGTGTTGTTTAGATCGACATCACTACCTATTTAGATCGACATCACTACCTTGTTAGATCGATATACATACTTGATTGATCAGCATAAAATGATGATCAACATGATGAATTTTTTAGATTGACATCACTACCTAGTTAGATCGACATACATAATTGATTGATCAACATAAAATGGTGATCAACATGATGAGTTGTTTAGATCGATTGTAAGCCTTATCGAGCCTATTAGAATCACAAAATTACCCCTTTCAGTTATTACTCCATTTTAGGGGTGTAAACGAGCCGAACATAGCTCGAACCTCATTGGTTCGGGCTCATGAAGATTGGCTCGAGTTCGAGTTCAAACGAGCCGAACTCGAAAAAATCGGTTAGAAGTCGGCTCGTTAGATGCTCGAGCTCGGCTCGTGTGCTCAATAGCTCAATGGTTAAAATGAACAAAATCAAAGTTGTCAGTATAAACTGATGAAAGAAGCAAAAATAAGAAGTAAAGATGTAATTTTCACTTAAAATTTTCAAGTTCACTTTCGTGAGTAACAACAGAGACGAGAAACCTCTACAAAAGAAGCAGAGACGAGAAACCAAATCCTAAAGAGATCTAAGTATCTAAGCAACCACAAACATAATCAAATCAAATAATCATCTTGCTCAAACGATACAACCCATGAAGAGCGAGAAAATCAACAGATTTAAAATAAAAGAGGAAGATGAGAGTAATCTGGTGAGACACATATCACGTCTTCTTTTTTTTTTATTGGGCCAGGAGATGCTCCATTCGTTGAAGGAAGATGTGATTGTTGCTTCTCGATGTTGGGTTTGTTGGGTTCGACCCTCTAGCTATGTCGTGAGCAGAGGAGACGCAAGATTGGCCTCACTTGATGAAGAATGGTCGTGGATTAGAGATCGTCCTCGAGGCTAGAGAGATAGATGTAGGCGTGCTCGAGGATGGTTGGGTGCATTGCCTATGAAGGTCTGAAGGGTGACAATGGCAGGACACAGCGTGGACGATAGCGGATGCACACAGCCACAAGAGGAGAGGAGGAGGCGATTAGGGAGGGTCTTATCTGTTGTTGTCTGTAGAGTGAGGATAGGAGGAAACGCATGACAGAGTGGTGGGGTTTGATTTTGAGTTTATGATTCAAGGGAAATTTGGTAATTAAAACATTACTCAAATTGGCTCACGAGCCGGTTCAAGCCAAATGGTTGATGTAATGAATGATAGAAGCACAAACTTCTTTTTCTAGTTTTTCCTTTAATTTTTGAATTCTTTCTACCGTGGTAGATTGATTAATCTCTTCTTCAATTCTCAGACTTTTAACTTCTTGAACTATAAAATTACAATGCTTTTGTTTTGATTGTAGTAAATTAGTATAAGGTTTTATAAAGGAGTCTTGTAAAAAATTTATACTCTTTTCCTCTACAGGATAAGCAAATTTGAATTAATGAAATTCTATCAACTGATATTTCAGAAGATGAATCTGATGATTCTGCTAATAATTCTGATAATAATAAATGTTTTGAAAAATGTCATTGTAACATGCTTTCTAATAATATAGACTCTTTACATGAGGCTATAATCCAAATAGATGATTTAGAGAAAAGGAAAGAAGCCTTTCTGGCTTTGAAAGGAATATTAGAAAGAGAAAATGAAGTTAAGAAACCACCACCAAAACAGTTTATTAATATTTCTGAAATTATTAAAAATCATGGGAAACAACAGAAGCTTGTTACCATTCAAGATTTACAACAAGAAATTAGTAATATAAAACTTGAAATTAAAGAATTAAAAATTCAAAACCAAAAAATTCAAAAGACTTTACAGATGAAAGAATTACAAGAGGCAGAAGATCTGCCAAGAGACGAAAGAGAATGTTCTAATAAAAATGATCAAATAGATTCCTATTTAAATGTTGTTTCAAAGGTTTATTACCAAAAATGGTTTATCCACATAAGTTTAATTATTAATAATGAATATCATTTGAATACTATAACCCTAGTTGATACGGGAGCCGATCAAAATTACATACAAGAAGGTTTAATTCCAACTAAATATTTTGAAAAAACAAAAGAGATTTTATATGCTGCTAATAATCAAAATTTACATATTAATTACAAAATCAGTAATGTAAAGATATGCAATGAAGGTTTATGCTTTAAAATTCCATTCATATTAATAAAAAATCTAAATACTCATATCATTTTAGGAACTCCTTTTACCACAAGTCTTTATCCATTCAAAGTAACTCCATCTGATATAATATCCAATATCCTAGGAAAAGAAATAAGATTCAAATTTGCTTATCCTGTAGAAGAAAAGAGTATAAATTTTTTACAAGACTCCTTTATAAAACCTTCTATTAATTTACTACAATCAAAACAAAAGCATTGTAATTTTCTAGTTCAAGAAGTTAAAAGTCTGAGAATTGAAGAATAGATTAATCAATCTACCACGGTAGAAAGAATTCAAAAATTAAAGGAAAAACTAGAAAAAGAAGTCTGTGCTTCTATCCCAAACGCCTTTTGGAATAGGAAGAAGCATATTGTTAATTTACCTTATATTAAAACTTTTAATGAAAAAGATATTTCTACTAAATCCAGATCAATTCATATGAATGAGGAATTAGAAAAGGTTTGTAAAAAGGAGATTAATGAGTTACTAGAAAAGAAGTTAATAAGAAAATCAAAATCTCCTTGGTCATGTTCAGCCTTTTATGTTATGAATGCAGCTGAATTGGAAAGAGGAGCACCCATGTTAGTAATTAACTATAAACCCCTTAATAAGGTTTTAGAATGGATTAGATATCTAATTCCTAACAAAAGAGGCTTATTAAAAATATTACATAGTACAAAAATATTTTTAAAATTTGATATGAAATCAGGATTTTGGCAAATCCAGATTAATGAAAATGATAAATATAAAACAAGATTTAATGTACCTTTTGGACATTACGAATGGAATGTAATGCCTTTTGGTTTAAAAAATGCTCCATCAGAATTTCAAAATATAATGAATGATATTACTCAACCAATTCAAAACGTTGCTATAGTTTGCATTGATGATGTTTTAATATACTCTAATTTTATTAATCAACATTTTTCACATTTGGAAAAATTCTATAATGTGATAAAAAATGGGTTAGTCGTCTCCCTCCCAAAGATGAAATTATTCCAAACAGCAATAAGATTATTAGGTCATGATATTAAAAATGGTTTAATCAATCCAATTGCGAGAAGTCTCGAATTTACTACAAAATTTCCTAATGAAATAAAAGACAAAACCCAGTTACAGAGGTTTCTGGGATGTCTTAATTATGTTTCTAATTTTTTCAAAGATTTAAAGGTTATATGTAAACCTTTATATCAACGTTTAAAAAAGAATCCAAAACCATGAACTAATGAGCATACTGAAGCTGTTAGATTAATTAAAGAAAAGACCAAAACTCTCCCATGTTTGAGTATTCCAAATCGAGATGCTAATTTAATAGTTGAAACCGATGCCAGTAATATTGGCTACGGTGGCATATTAAAATATAAATTAAATGATCAAAATGATGAATCCTTAGTAAGATTTATTTCAGGATTCTGGAATCAAACTCAGATTAATTATAGTACTATTAAAAAAGAAATACTTTCAGTAGTACTTTGTATTAATAAATTCCAAGATGATTTATATATGAAGAAATTCTTATTAAGAATTGATTGCAAATCGGCAAAGGATATAATTGAAAAGGATATCAAAAATTTAGTTTCAAAACAGATATTTGCGAGATGGCAAGCTCTTCTAAGTAATTTTGACTTTGACATAGAATTTAGAGTCAGTTTATTTACCACATATGTGGAAAAACACCTACCTAAATGTACTACTAATTAACTAACTTAACTAACTAACCTAATAAGCTAAAAGACTAAAACACCCATCATAGAGATTTATTAAGAGGAAAAAATTGATATTTTCATGGTGTGTGTTTTTCCACATATGTGGTAAATAGACACCCACTAGAATTTATCAAAGGAGAATCCAATAGCCTGTCTGACTTTCTTTCAAGGGAATTCTTGCAGGGTCAAGAGTATTCAAAATGAGCAAAATGATCGCGGTCACCAAATCCGATCCAAAGGAAGAGAAACAAAAGGGGAGTTCGTCAAATACTCATACTAAAATTACTCATACTAATTATTTTCAAACGAGCTCTACTATTCCTCCTACAAATTATTTTCAGGCTCTCTCTACTCCAAAAACCAGCCTTGAGTTGGTATCTCCCCCACGTTTTACAATTCTGGGAGATTCGAAATTAGTTTCTCCTAATACTTCTAATAATACAAAAACGGCAGTTTTTTCTAATAGGGCGGAATTTTTACCAAAACAGGGTTTACAATGTGAAGTTAAATTCCTATGAATTCCTTTTTTATGCCGAGAAAGATTTTTTCACTACTAATAATAAATCAAAAGCTACCTTTGATTCAATCATTGGAAAGCTTTTTTATCCTAACTTTCACTTTCAAAGTGAATCAATTAATAAGACCAGAGAGTTTTACGAGTATATTCTGACATATTCAAAATCTGCAGTAATTACTCATTTTAAAAACTCTGGTTCAGAAATTATTAATTATTCAAATGTCAGGATTGACAAGTTTATGACTCCATCTGAATGGGGAATACATTTGTCAAATCTTAGACGGTTTAATAAGATTAATGATGAATTCAAAAGTTATAATTATCATGATTACATGAAAGCTTGGACCAATACCTAGTACTTGTGAAGTTTTAATCATTCATGGTTGTTTTTCTTCCATGAAAATCTGATTAATAATAATATTCCAAAATGGTGGATTAATGATTGCTGGACCTTTTGGGGTCTGGAAAAGAAATTCCTCCCGGACATTTGTCAGTAAGGGTTTCAATTATTTCAATCTCTCTTCCCCGATTCGAAAGAATCCTCCCATGGATAATGGCCTGGACATATTCGTTCCTTGAAGAAGGCGATCCTTGCCTGGCTCGGGAATTCAAAATAAAGATGTGGGAAAAGTTTAATCCCGAAGGATGTTCAAAAGAAAAGGTTTAGAGGGATTTTCAGCCATCGACAAATATTAATCAAGATCATGCTACTTTCCTTACCGCGAAGACAAAGATTCAAGCAGAGCTAGCTGCATGTAATAATCCAGAAGAATGGCTCAAGATGATCCAATCACTAGCTGGTGTTAGTGTTTCTCAAAATCCAGAAAATAATAACTCCGTCAGACCCATGTCTACAGAAAGCGGAAAGTCAAGTTTAATGACGATTCAATTCGCCCAAGACCCTTATGAAGACCTTACATTAGACATGTAAGGAATCATGGACCATACTGGATTAATTCAAAATTAGACAATATCTGATTAATTTAGCAAAGTTGACTCCAGAAGATTACTCAGAGATAATGGTGGATCCCAAACTGTCAGGCACAAGATTAAAAAGTGGTGACTCACAGATCAATAATTCAGAAACAGACAACAGGAAATGGCGACTCACGAGAAAAATTATTGTTCATCGGTCACTGTTAACTGTTACTGTTCATCCAAAAGTTACTATTCATAAAAACAGTGCGTCAGACGTCAGGGATGACGTCTCGGCGGATTCCAAAGGTTTTAAATCCGGACTCAGTCTACTATAAATATAGAGGCCCAGTCAGTGTAATACTCACCCCTTGCACCCTTGCAGTTGCAACTCATACAATACTCTTATCTCTCTTGTAAAATCTTGTAATCTCTTTCATTATCTCTTTCTCTCTAATACTCTGATGTGTAATCAAAGGATGACTCCATCGTTTCCCCCAAATGGTATCAGAGCCATCTTTTTGGCATGGTAGGGAGATATCTGTGTGTGTGTATATATATATATATACCTACAATCTTTAAAATTCCAAGTTGGCATTAGTCACCCCATGCCATAACACGGCTTCGCCAGTGTTGGTGAGCACAGAGTTAGGCGCGTGTAGGTTGAGTAGCCACGAGGCTACTAAACCAGGGATTCTGATTTTCAGACCTAATTGAGTGGGAGCTTTTGGAGCAAGATTTGGTTGAACGGATATGGGGGCTGGCCAAGGTGAAAGGCAGATTCATTGAGAGAAAGCGATAGCAAAACCTGATTAGGGTGGGGGGGGGGGGACTCCGAAATGGCAGTTGCAGTAGAAGATGGTGACCACAAGGAATGCTTTGCTGCGGAAATCCAATCTAAAATCAGCTCATTTGGCGCAACACCAATTTATTGAAAGCATGTATGTAGCACTACATGCCATCATTCAGCGTTCATGTCGACTGATATAACCAACAAAAAAGCAACCCTCCCTCAGAATTAACCAAACTATACAAAGACCTTCATTTCGTCTCTGGTAAATCCTATCTCTTCCCTCACTTTCATCTCTTCTCTATCAGTGCAACAGTACATGAATTCATCTTATTGCTTTGCATCAGATAGCCTCAAGAGAATGCTACAGTAACCCAGTAAACCGGCATGGCAAGCAAAACAAATGAAACACGAGTCCCGTGTTGAGACTTCCAAACCAGTAGTATCTCCTACAAAACAGTTATAGCTTCTTCTCTGGTTCAGTTTTTGCTTACAATAGAGCATTTGTGTAAGCATCAATGTGATCAAGGATCTGCAGAAGCCTCTCCATTTGAGAGTGGCAATTGCCCATGTCTACTAGTAGCATCATCAGTATAAGGGTTAGCTGCAACTGCAGCACTGCTTGAACAGGAACTCTCCACCGTGAGTTTCTGAAATGAAGTTGCAAGGGTTTCAGAACTTGAGCCAGCTAGAGTCGACAAGCTTGATCCAGCTGAAAGCCGCTCACCAGGAACCCATTTCATCCACTCATTCCGCCTCCTGACTTTGTTGTCCTGCACAATTCATTAATAGTGAACTCTGACAAAGCCACATAAAATTCAGGAAGTAGTTGCCAATTTTCTTAACAGAGGCCCTACTGACTTGAATCCAATATTACCACAGCCCACAAGGGAGCAGAAAAATTGATATTTCAAGCAGCATTTAGAAATCTTCCCAACATAACCTCCCCCACCATAAACCAAGAAAAGTGAAGAAAGAAAAAATGCATCACTATGTGTGTGCAGCTATTTACATACCTGTACTTCCACAAAAGCCGAACTTCTTAGAGAATCCAATATCAGCTGTATGTTGTTTGTCCAAACTTTCACCTGTAAGAATTAAGGAAATTGAGCAAGCATAGTATGATTTCAGATCAATATATTTAACATCCATTTCCTTAATTTGTTAATAGTACAATGGCATACAAATATTGGTGAATCTTGTAAACACCTAGACTATCAATCCTCCACTCACGTCAAAATAAAAAATAAAAAATAAAAATTAACCCTCCATTTTTCAACAGATTCAAGATTAAGCACCGGCAGAAGCCATCTTAAATTCAGAAAACTATTGGCCATTTCTCAGAGCTTCATTTTTGCCTCATTATTCTCTGCTTCATGGAGCAATACAGACCATGAGTAACTGTAACTAGCTAAATTTCTATTAAACTTGAGGATGACCAACTTACTACACTGTCAAACACCAAAATAGAACTTCACTCATTCCATATCATCTGTTCTCCATGTTTCCTTGCATCTAAAAATATGCACAAGTTCTCCATACTTGAACATCCTCTTCCAAAATGTACCCTTCCCATAATGTAAAGATCATGACTGCTTATCACTGTAAACTTACGAAAGCCTATTAATTGAAAATAACTAGGAAGAACTTACCCCGTCTGCTTGGCACAATATCCATAGTTTTAACCACACATGCATGGAGATGAAAAGGACATATGGGGATGGAAGCAGTAACGTTACAATATATCTCAATCTCCACAATCAAAGTTCTCTAAATACGCAACCAGACACACTGCCATTCTATTTGTATATCGATTTTTCCGCCATTTCTCAGCCCGGTTCAATAAAAATACAAAGGAAGAAAAGAACCAGATGGAAAAACCTCAAGGTCAGAAACTGGCACTCAAAACACAATGCCATTCTTAACATAAATTTAAATATTAGTAAGTTGCAGTAGTTTCAATGCACAAGCTTCTACTCCAGGTATGCAAATACTACAGCTGGTTCAGCAATAATTTATTAAGGATAGATTAATAGTTAAAATTCTATAAACTGATGTCTTTTACTCGAAACGAACAACTAGAACCGTACAACACAAGAAAACAAAAAGCAGTTCTACCACATTTTTCAACCGCATTCACATATTCTACCTCCATCAGCAAAAGATTGTCCCATTTGACTTTCACACTTGTGATTGACTCAACTTTTTACAAAATGAATTAATCAAAAACTTAAAAAATATATTTGAAAAAAAGGCCTTAATCCCAACTGCTTGGGGCTGGCTTAATGGAAATACAAATATTGGATTAAATGTTGAATGTCCCTAGTTTGCATACAAAGACTTAGTTTTTTAAAAAATGGTAAGAAAAAAGATATCTAGTAATCCTGATTTAACTTCTCTAGTTGAAGATTGCTGGGGGGGTAGTAGCTTCATGTAAAACAATAAACCAATGGTATGCACAGGAAAGAGCACAAATAATTAACTTAAAATTAGTGGTTTTTGGATAAAAAAGGCTAAATACATTCAATCATAAAAACAATGCTGGATCTAGTTTCTTGATTACAAGTAACTTACTCGAGGGAAGCTTGATATTAAAGAAACTGGCACCCAACCCTGATTATCCATGTTAGATTTCAAAAATCCATCTCTAACCAGATTTTCATCACTGCATTAAGGAGATCATTAGTGTAAATACAATTTATCAATCAAAAAATTGAAGGATGACACATGACAATAAAACACTATAGGTAATAAACTTTAAGCTAGAACAGCAGATGACATGAATACCTGAAATAGTATTCTATCTGATTAAGCAACATGCTTGACAGATGGAATTCAGGATCAAGCATAACCACTGCAGGTGGGGGATGGGGAATAACAGTGATTCCTCCGAAGTGATCCAAAGGCACTGAAGGGAGAAATAACATTTCTGGATAAAAGACTAATCACCGCTAGTCATCAGAATAAACTGTAACTTCCTATAAAGTGAACTTACCCTGCGAATATCCAATGGGATTAACAAAAGGTCCCATAGGCTGTGGAGGAATAAACGTGTGAACGCCAGATGGTGAAGGCCTAACTGATCCCCTCGGGCTAGTTCTTTGATGCTGCATGTGAGTATCCCTAAAATTATTAAAATTTCCACGATCCCGATCCCTTTTGCTGCCAAAGTTGTGATAGCCACCATCTCCTCGTGGCCCATAATTGCCTCTCCGAGAGGAATGTCTATGATCATTCCCCGTTGGTGATGCAGGAACAAATGGTGCAACTGGTCTAGGTTCCCAATTAGAACCTCTATGTTGAGGCTCTCCTACAGCTGTATCAGGCCTTGGCAGAATCGGTGAGAGACGAAACTGTGGCAAGGGTGGGGCAGGAGGTGGCTGAACATAGCCGCTCTGGACAAGCCCACTGCCTGAGTTGTTTGTACTCGGAATGCCAGCACGCTTAGCAGATCTTTGCCGACCAGGTACTGTTCGATTAACTCCTGAAGCAGGATTTGTAATGCCAGCAGACTGTGGTGCAGAAGGCCCCTGTAATTAGCATGTCATCGTACCTTTATGCTCGGGAATGTTGCATTCAAAATTTCTTTTCGCAAACAATATAATGATCCATTCTAATATTCAGCGACGTCCAGAATCAACCTATATGCCTAAGCGTAGCTATTTCGTCAGCATCACAGGCAAGCATCATTTACTCATGTTCTTTCGTGCCTAATTATAGATGCGGCAGTTAAACAAACGATATAAGAGAAACGCTAAAGGGAAAGAAAAAAACCTGAGTAGAGGTTGGTACATCAGAAGCAGACTTCGCAGACGGGTCTGACGATTTTGATGGAGTCCTAGCGGCAGACAAAAGTGGCCAAGAAGTAGCTTCCATTACCGGGAGAACCTCCACGACGCCGTTTGAAGGCTTAGTGTTCCAAGCTGGCTTCTTAGGCGTCGTCGCAGTTGTGTTGTTAATACTGGAATCAGCAGTGTCACCGGACAGGGGAGCATCGGATGGTGTTGACGTCTCCGGTTTGGAGGGGGCGGAATCGGAAGAGGCATTTTGGTCCGTCGTTGACAAGACCGATTCGTGTTCACCTCGAACCACCTGAGACCAAGCCGGCGGCGAGTTCTTGCGGGCGAGGCGAGGGGTGCTAAGGGCATCACGTGGTGAATGATGATTGGAGGAAGAAGAATCGGCCGTCATAGCCATCATCCGGGTAGGGTTGGTTTCTGAAGTTGTGGATGAGTGAGTATTAATGAGTGATTCCGATAGATAATCCAATCCAATCCAAGAGTGGCGATGATCGGTGTTCAGAAGCAGAAGTCACACAAGGATGGTTAGTTGATTTGATTTTAGTTTGGTCGGAAAAAATGTGAGACGGCGAGGCATAGCTGTTCAAGGAAGGGTCCGCCGCAGCGGGAACAGGACCAAAAGCAGACCTACCTGCCTTTAGGTTTCTCCCTTCCCTTCCGTCTTGTGTTCGTTTGCAGCAGCATCCTGCAGGAAGGAGTAGTAGGAAGCCGCTGCAGGTTTTGTCATGAAAATGAGTGAATGACCACACTGCCCTCCTCGTTAACTTCATCATACTCCTACGATACAACTTGACCTAGCTAGCTACTCCAAAGAATCAATCCTATCTCTCTTTTCGGGCTGTCTCAGCAAAATTCCATTATTTCCTATATAATTTTTTTATTTTTACATTAACTTTACCTTATCACATTTCATTTCATTTTTCATTCTAAAAAGTTATTTTTGACCTATATACCTACTTTACCTTATTATCCTCTAATCAACCATTTTTCTTAATCTCCTTAAAAAGTCAAATACTCTGTATTTGATCATACTACTACTGTTAATTGAACTTAAGGGTAACATGCTTGACATGAATCATGAACTTCCATTATCATTTCCTAAGTTCCCAAAGGTCATAGATTCAACCCCATCCTCACACCAAACCAGAAAAGGGTGCAAATGTTATGAAAGAAAGTGCCAGTATGTCGTGAAGGTACCTCCTAAGGCTTCACTATGTGAGTTGTTATTGATTTGTTGCTAATTGGATGATTATTAGAAGTTGATGACACTCCAAGTCAATCTTACTTGATTTTTAAGACAAGCTGTATTCACAAGCTGCTAAATGACCATGGAATTCCCGTCTCATCCATCGCTGCCCGAGACTCCAGCCAATTGCTCATCTAATAACCTTGATCGGTCATCCCGATATACTATATATTATGCAAAATGTATTTTGTGTGGGAATAATGTATAATAAATAGGTAAAAAATTTGCTTTCCAATATTTCTGAGCATACGAAAGAATACATGTGAGTATAGTATTTTGTACGGGAGAGAAGGGGAGCATGGATGATCTCGTAGGTCTATCCACTCTGGTCCAGACCAGACCCAACCCAAGCAGGTCCTTGATGTGAAGAGCGAGGCCGAGTCCTATCAACAACAACAAATACATCGGTACTTGATGAGGAGGTATTAATTTATAATAAAACCCCACACCACATGTATCTGCCAATATGGAATGGCAAAATGACTGGCTGTGTCCCTCCTCCTAGCTGAGCTGTGATGCAATGCAATGCAATGCAAGGAGTAATGAATTGAGGCATCACAAAAACCTGCACTCATTTCTCTCCAATCACACGGAGGAGAATACGAAAGCTACCCATTTTATTTAAATCCCAAGATGAAGTTCCATCTGATGACTTACATCTACAAACAAGTAGCTCTAGAAAGACCATCATCACAAGTGAAATTTGTTGGCAGCGGATCAGCCAAACATTTCCACATGAATGAAGACTTTGAATCTTCTGTTAAACATCAACCACATAAACAAACAATCTTTTCTTTTGATGAGCTGAGAAAACTGAGGATAGCCATTGATAGGTTGGAGAATATGCTTAGATTTTGTTAAAAGCTCAAAAGTAAAAGCATGCTTGGTGGTAAAATGCACCGAAGGTTTCCCAGTCAAACATACTTTATATCTTCACTTTTATTAGCATCTGGTGGAGGTAGTAAACTGAATTGGTGGACAACAGGGGTGGGAAAAAAAGAGTGTAGAATCAGTAAATTCCAAGCCCTAGAAGTAATTTAGGTGATCGAATATGTCCCAAGATCAGCAGCCACTCTGGGGTTGGATCAGAGACCATATTTTTACTGTTTATTATAGTGAATGATTCACTGTGCCTGCGCCTGGGACATATAAGTTCCGTACTCAAAGACCAAGTAACCGTTCTCAAATAGAGGAGGCATTCATTTGACACTATGCCTTCCATATGCACATCATGTAAAACGGTTCAAGGAATATGCCTCCTCTAATTGGAGTGGAGAAGAGGAATAATCAAAATCTAGAAAGGATTATTATAAGATACAGAACCTATCATGACATATGCAAAGATGAATGGAATTCGAGAATCTCTCCTCAAACTATGAATTGTTGCACCACTCCTCCTAAAAGCTATTTTAATCATTGCAATGGCACCCTAATGTTAAAATTGACTTATTGAGCGTTAAGTAGAGATGAAATTCTTCCCAAAATATGCAACATAGGCTGAAAACTTACCTCTCCATCTCTACTTAAACGCTCAGGTCTAACCTCAGGATGTCAGTGCAAAAATGATATAGTGATAACTTCAGGAAGAATTACTGTAACAATCGATAGTTTCAGGACAAACATCCATCATTGGTGATGGTCTACACAGGGTTGCTGCCTGTCATCGACCTGTGAAGGCAAGCATATGCTGTAGTGCTATCTCACTGTTGCATTTTAAGCTCCCACAGAAACAGCACTATGCTGGAATGGTTCAACCTGGAAGAATATTTTGGTTCGTTTGTTGTTGCCTATTAGGAGTCATTTGTCTTTCTATTTAATGGATGTTGGCAATTGTTATGCATGTGGGAAAAGCAAATATGTACAGGGTTTCATCATATGAGAACAAAGCTGCACAGCAATCAACACTTTCGATTTATCTTTCATTGAAAATAATCAGCAGTATACAGTTCCCAGAGTCTTTATGACTATGAATAGGAAAAACAATAGAAGACACAACAAAGCTTACACAATGAACGTTTCTGGATCCTTACCTGGCGAATTTGTGGAATGATCTGAACATAAGGAGAGCAGTATTGTAGTTGAACCCCAGCTGTTTACAATGCTAGCTTCAAATGCCAAGGAATATGTCTCATATTCATTCACGATAATTCTCTCAACTTCTTGTATGCTTCAAGACTCAATAAGGAATCCTTGATCTTCAGCCAATCTGCCGGTTTTGGCATGATGATGGCTATATACCCTTCTCTATTAGCCTACACACAAAGAAATACTAAATCAACATAATGTTGCCACACGTATAGCTACTGTGAAGAGATGCATCTTGCCTGCAATCTGTATGGCTGAACATTCATCGCCCCAAATAGAAAGATTAAAGAAAAAAATCAAACTACACCAACACAATTACACTCTAGGTAAAATGATGTTTGATAGTAAAGTACTACCAGTCAGGGTGATGGTAACTGTGCAGGCTGCTTTAGATGACATGAGATGCAAGCTCTTACTGGCAAAACTTTTGTTCACCCAACCGGACTGACTTCAGAATCTTACAGCTATAGGGTAGCATGACAACTCAGCTACAATGTTTTTCTTTTTTTTTTCTTTCGAAAAAAGAAAAAAACAGAGATTATAGCTATAAACTGGACCATTGATGTTAAGATTTTATTTAAATGGAATGATGCAAAATTGTCAAAGTACATAAACTGAGCCATTAACAGTTAATGAAAAGAACGATTGACAGGATAATGTTAAAAGAAGTCTTTCAATGTGCATCACATTCTGTAACACTAAACCTTAGAACGACATGGAGTCATTGGAAAGAAAATGATGACAAGGAAACAGAATTACTTATTCGATCTTTCAAGTCATAATTGGCTTCTTTGCTATAAATTGAAGAATCTGTCAACATGACTATTAAGTATTGAACTATATCCTCACCGATAAATTCAGTAGCTCTGGCTGTTTGATTAATCTGTCATTCACCTCTAGAAGGGAGCCTTTAACACAGCATCTGGAAATAAAGTAAAGAGGAAAAAAGTTGAAGAAAGAGGAAACAACTTGCTTCTGAATCACCTAAACTTTAAAGCATAGTACCTCACAATGTACGAACTAATGCCAGTGCAGACTTTACATAGAGCTGTATTGGATTCAAAATGTTGAGCATTCTGCAGAACAATATCTCTAGCGTCATCAAAACTTGGTTGCCACACATTAAAAAAAAAAAAGCAAAAAAACGCATTCAATAAAGCATGCGAGTTCACATTTGGATCCTTCACTCCTTAAAATGAAACATACTGATGAGAATTTGTTCCCAGTAAAAGAGATGCCAGTTTGGTTTACCATTCACTACTTCTTAACATAAAATCAGTAGATAGATAAAGTGACATTTGATGCTTCTCCATAGAACGTGGAGAAGCATGAAAGCCGAGGTTTTACAGAGGTTTTGACTTCTCCACTACCATACAACAAATGCTTCCGAATCCTTACTACTAACTGGTAGTATAATCAATTAAATAAACGAAAGCCGTAGAATTAGAATACCTTCTTCCGCTTTCCGGTGACCTTAAAACCACTCCGGTCAGACTTTCCGACATTAAAATCAACAGCTATAATCCCGCCTTCATCTTTGAAGGCCACGTGAGCCTGAGCCAATCCAACAACGCACAACCTGAAAACATTTTCAGAATCTCAAAACTTTTTCTCGTCAAAAGAATGAGAATAAGCCATTCGGATCGTACGTACCCGTTGGGGTGTCGATAAACGTACTGATCATGTCCCGGTTTCATGAAATCTGCATGAACAAACTCAGAAATACACGAATTAATCTCGTAGTTGTAAATTTAGGAGAATGGTATAGTAGTAATCAAGAAGAGACAGCGGGAATTGCCTGGAGCGAAATATGAAACGAAATTCGATTCGACGGCGGAGGGCGGAGTGTGGGGAAGGTCACGTAGATCGGGTAGCAGAAGCTTATGTAGCTGTTGCTCTTCACTCTCGAAGTTGTCATCCTTTTCTCGTGCTTCGTCTTCTGGTCCTTGCAATGAATTACTTGCCACCGCCGTCTCGAGTTCCGTTGTTCGGTCGGTGACCAAACTCGACATTTTATTTGACAGGACGCGAGTCTGCGCGTAGCAACTGCTCGAATTTCGGCAATACAGAGAATGCATACAGAGGGCGGGAGGGACACAGCCCATAGAAGATGGAGTTTTGCGGGTCTACATTTAAGGGCTTCAGATCCAGAAATAGTCGGCCCAGATTCTTTAAGCGGTTAACCATTTAGCTTTATGTATGGCAATGGGATTGCAATTTTGATTTTCGACGAGTCCACCCATGCCATGTCTGTTTGCTTTGCAGCCTTGTACTATTCATGAAAGTGATGGAATGGTAGATTGAAATTTGTATACATGGACTTGATGGTTGCGTTCGACACTGTTCAGGTTAGAATTGAAATCTCCTTCAAGTTTAATTTGAAAATAATG
The DNA here is from genome assembly GCA_024586325.1 of Stellera chamaejasme. Classification (NCBI taxonomy): domain Eukaryota; kingdom Viridiplantae; phylum Streptophyta; class Magnoliopsida; order Malvales; family Thymelaeaceae; genus Stellera; species Stellera chamaejasme. The sequence continues at coordinate 33,920,766 of CM044986.1, forward strand.
CAAACGATCTTTATACCCCATTTGAAAATAATTGTTTCAATTAAATGTAGTGTTTTAGATAATTTTTTAATGATTGAGATCAAACAGTGATAACTAATCGCTAAAATCTATCCATAAGTAGTTTTTTCAAAACGCAAAAGTTAATTGAAAAAACTGTTATCAAACACACTTAAATTAATTGAGTTCAAGTCGAGTTCGAACTATTCACTAGCAACAATAGGAAAAATTAAGATTAAAGTGAGTCGAACTGAGCAATAGTATGTTCAGGGGCGGACCTAGGAAAAAAATTGATGCGGGGCAAATTTTATTCTAGTGTCAAATTTTTTTTACTCGATCCGATCCGTACTTAATTAATTGGCCTATTTGACTTTTGAATTTGTAGAAATGACTAATATTATTACTAAAATGAATTTTTCAAAAACCCTAAAAATATACTATATTTGAAAACTATAAATATTGAAAATTCATTTGGATATAAATATGATGATTTTTAATATCAAAATATTGAAGAAAAAATTATAAATTAATTGTTAAAAACTAAATTGGCGAATTATTAAGTATGAAGGGAGTATATAAATAGTTGTGGGGTCAAGGATAAGTTGAAGTGGTTAAATTGGAAATTAGGAGGTTGAGGATACTTTCAAGAACAGTTTAGGGATATATGTAATGAGATTTTAGTAGTAATTTTGTGAGAACAAATTACACAAATAGGGTTTAGATTTATGAAATATATACATATATACTCTATATTTTGTAAAAGTTCAGTGGGGGCAGTTGCCCCCACTACCACCACCACTGTAGGTCCGCCTTTGGGTCTGTTCATGTTAGGTGTGAAATAGTTACTGAATTAAGAATTTTGTTCAAATTTAACTTGATAATTACTCCAATAAACCACAAAAGAACTTTTAATTGAGCTGCACTAGAACTATATTCGCGCGTTCACCTTTAACCCATCGACTACGTACCAAGTCCCTTGGCTGAATTCGGATTCTTGTATCCTCTGGACTTGACATGCAAGTAAAGCCTTAAGGTGCCTGCCAACCTCCGCTTTAATTTGTTAGCCAACACCACCAGTCAGTCATAATGGAATTGGACTTGTGAAACATTCCAACTAAAGGATTCTAATGGACTCGCGCTTTGTATTGAACCTCTGACCTTCGGCCCTCAACCCCAGTTCAAATACATGCGCTAAACAAATGACAGGTACCACCATATCAGTATATATATATATATATGCACCCCTTCAAATTCGTTATAATTTTCTTTTTGAATTATCTTAAAAAATTTGCTACATTTCCTATCGTGAAAGATTTTTCACATAACTTTTACTTTGTTATTTTCTGATCTCTTCTTCTTACTAAAAAAATACTTTTATTTTTTATATATGTATATATATATATATATTATCTTTTTATTTTTAATTTACATGTAACTAGTTAAATTGACTCAACTTAACTTTAAGGGAGTCTAAAAAACTGAAAAATTAAAGACGCGGCTTAATTTGATTGCATACACAAATATGGAATAAATAGATCGGTTACAAAAAATACACATGCATTATGAGTATTCCAAATCAACCATAAAGGATCCTGGAAGCGCGCGCTCTTCAGCATGCAGCAAGAATCCGACCAATTCACACACAAACGATACAAAACATGCATATGATCAGCTGATCACCAACTAATTAACCGAACCAATTAATTATCCGGCCCATATTGTCTTCTGAGGCGATTCAAATCAAAAGAAAAAGAAAAATACCAAATTATTAGACTCCAAATTAATTAACCATGTTTATTTAAAGTCGACGCTCGTCTAGCTAGCTAGTTAATTAAGCCTTCTGCAGTTCAACCTAATCTCGTGGCCATTACCGGTGATGCTGCTCATCTTGCGCATTGAATCGACGAAAGCGTGGAAGAAAGCGTCCTGTGAGGCGGCGAACTTGGAGACCAATGCCCTGGTCTGTGGAGTGTCGAGCAAGGCATTGTCGGAAGAGAATAGGCCCTTCCCTTGAAGGAGCAGCTTGAAGTACATGTTGTCGAAGGTGAAGGTGGTGGTGTCCATCGCCGACCCTGCGTTCTTCATCTTGTTTTGCAAGGGGCAGATAGTCCTCAGGCTCGCCGCGAACGAGCTATGCAGCGTCGGGTCCACGTCCAGGCTCGAGTTGAACTTGTGGATTCTGTTCTCGAACGATGAGCAGTGGGCGAACCCTAGAGTGTGACCCCCTGCATGCATGCATGATTAATGTAATTAGAAATTAATTGTTGATGCATGCATGCATGCATGCATGACTTGGATTTTGAATATATGGTACGCACGTACCGGAGAGTGCAACAAGGTCCTGAGAGGAGAGGCCTCTCTGAGCCCAGCTTTGGTGTAGCTGGGTTATGTTGAAGACTGGAGCTGGTAGTTGTCTCGTATCGTTTGCCCTTGATATTCTTCCGTCTAATCTCCCTTTAGGAACTTCCCAATGAGGACCTCCAGACTAATTAAAGTAGTATTTTATTTTTGTTTCGATCCCGGCCGGTCGGAGGAAAACAACGAAAAATTAATTAGAAAAGTGCATTAATTAATTCCTGATGAAAAACTATTGATCAATTAGCACATAGTTAGTAAGTATATAGTACTATTAATTATAAGCAAATTAAGTGAGTACGTACGAGAGCAACAGCATCTCTGGCAGCGACGGCCAAGATATCGGCACAGGAGACGACGCCAGGGCACAAGGCCTCCACCGCTTCCTTGGCGTGATCGATGACGTAAAATGCATGCAACGAGATGTTTGGAGGCCCATCCTTCTCCGCTAATTTCTTCTTGCCTTTCGACTCCAACAACACCGACCCATCACAACCCTAATAAGTAATATACATACATACATACATAAATATATAAGGATGACCAAATTAATTCATGTACGTACGTAGCTAGATCATTTAAGTCAAGAAACTAAATTAGGATATCACGTACGTACGTACGTACGTACCCTGATAAAGCAATCGTGGAAGTGCATTCTGAGGAGAGCCGCCGGGACCCTTCTGTCGTTGAGCATGCCTTTGTTCACAGCGGCCGCAACGGCCTGTTCGAAATTGGGACAGGTGTGTCTGTAGTGGTCGAAGCTCAACGACTGCACCACCGGATCATGACACAAAATGATGATGATGATGATGATCAGACATGTAACCATGAGCCGCCGCAAACACCCGAACCCTACTACTACGCTACTGCTAATTGCCATTATATATCGATCGCTAAATATTATATATATGTACACACACACACACACTGGTAGTGGTTTTTGGTTCCCTGTGCAGATAGGAGCTCTATATGGCATGGTTTTTGTAGTACGAACGTAGTTTGGGAATGAAGAAAGGGAGTGGTTTCGTTGTTTCTGATATTTATTTTATTTTTTTGAAGTGGTTAAACGATTTGGTGATCAATAACTCCTCAAGTGGAGTAGTGTTCAAGCTTGCCGCCTTTTATATTAAATTCGTTACCACCCACAATATTAACTATGATTATAATTAAGGTTTTAATTCTGGCGAGAAATTATATACTCCAAAAGGTTAGTTCCTGATATACTTTTACGCATCAATATATATTCGTACTATACCACTATCTTATAGGCCTTTCTAATATCCAGTAATCTTTGTTGCGGGAGTTTAGTAGGACATTTTTTTTTGCCCATTAATCAAAACGATGTCGTTTTAGTTTAAATATTAGAAAACACGTCTACGCAATTAAAAAAATGTTTGAGAACATAAAAAACGTTTGAATTTTGAAAACTACGGAGACCTTAAATTGCTTTAATGACACATATGGAGACTCTAAATTGTGTCAATGACACATATGGAAACCCTAAACTGTGTCAATGACACATAAGAAGACCCTAAACTGCGTCAATAACACATCAGTGGCTTTTGTAGGTATTTTGGTGATGACACATTAGCGCACTAGTGAATTTTATTGTTATTTTACAATGTTACATTTTGGGATCTCCGTGTGCGTCAATCTCACATTTTGTGCCTTGACTTTTACATAGTCACAGTTTGGGTCCTCCATCTTTAACAATGAAAACATTTTGGGTCATTGACTTTTACAGTCACTATTTGGGTCCTCCAACTTTGACAATGAAAACATTTGGGCATTGACTTTTACATAGTCACACTTTGGGTCCATCATTTGACTTAGAGACATTGGTAGGGCCTCAAATGTATCTTCGGCAAATCCTGTTTTGTTTGAAGTCCCAAACGTTCCCTGATTGGTACTTCCTTGTCGATGACAAAGATTCATCTTCCTCCTCCTCCACTACCTATCTCCTCTATCCGACTCCCCACTTCTCCCCAACTGCCATCGCCACCACCTCCCCAACCGCCACCGCCACCAACAACAAAGATTCATCGTTTTTGTCTTGCAGGTCCTAGCGCCCGTCATGTGTTCGATCTTATGCATCAAAGAAAAAAATTCAAGAATCGATTATCGTCGCCAGTAAGGAGGCCGGTGGACTTGACGACGATAAGATTGGGATCACCAACTAGCAACAAACGCTTTTTTGGGCACAAACGCCCTTTAAAAAACTCAAAAAAAATTTCAAAATCCTAAACATTCTTCTTTCTGGGCTAATGTTTTATGTGCGAAACAATTAGACCATGGGCTGCTACATAGTCACACTTAAGGACCAAAAGTTGTGTCATTGTAGCAGACATTAATATAATTGTACCCTCCAACGCTTTTCTATGGATCCTTAAACGTTTTTCTTAGCTAAACGTTAATATTGGACCCTTTAACGCAAAGTAAAGCGTTTAGCTTCCGATGAACAACGTTAGGAGATGATAAAAAAGTGTTGAGTGTCTTAAATAACGTTTTAGATATGAATAAAAAACGTTGGAATGAAAAAGTGTTTGATTGTTTTTCCTCCATGAATGAAAAAACACCAAAAAAAACCTTTGATTTCACCATTTTTTTGTTAATTTAAATATATAATTAACCTTAAACTGACAATATAACATAGGATAAACAACACTAAGAAAGATCTTCAAATTTGATTGATTCAACTTGAGATTCATAGAACTTTTAGTTATTCAACAAGTTACTTATGCTCTTGTTAAAACTATTTCACCCCAACCACTACCAAAAAGGATATTTGACAATATTAATTGTTCAAATCTATGCAATAAAGTAATTTGCTTAAAAAAGTTCTCTTTAAGCTTGATTTTCTACAACATTGACATTTTTAATGAGGTTAAACTTCTTTAAAATCAAAAACGTCATTGTTCCGTCCAAACGCCTTTTTTTCTTCATAAACGTCATTTTCGGGTGTTCAAACGCTTTTGTTTGTTGAGGGAATGTACATAGTCAGACAAATTGTAAACTTGCGGGTTTAAAACGTACATAACGAGGACTATCGTGCTATTCGCCCCACCTGGTACCAGAAAACTCCTGCATATTTTGATACCGAAAATTAGAAAAGCCTCTATCTTATATATGTATTGTTATAACGTAAAGGGCATATTCTATTAATCAAAATTTTCCTCCGGCTTCTAAATTTTTGCAACATATATTGATGTAGAATTTTGATAAAATTATCTTTAGAGAGAAAAAAATTGACTAAGCGGTGTGAGTGAAATTAATGGTGTCATATCATTTTGATTTTTTGTCGATGTGACAGATAGAAATATTATATGAATTTAAGGGGAATAATGTTTCCCTAAATGTTTTATTTGGTCATATCATGGAGAACATTTTTCTCTTTCTTTTCATCCACCAGATCAGCTAAAGTCAGACCGGGTGGCTAAATTCGTACAATTTCAGAAGTTCAGTGATTTATTCGGCCTGGTAAAAACTTATGTGGCTGATTCGTGATGAGTTGGAAAAATCAATGGTTTATTTGGCTGATTAAAAAGTTCAGTGGCCGATTCATGACGAATTAAAAAATTCAGGGATTTTTTGCTCTTTTTGCCCAATCTTAATTGATCAGAATACATCTAGAGACAATTGTATGTTAGAATAAACAGCAAATTAATGAGGACTGTAGCTAATTCCTTACAGTAAGATAATATAAAAAGAGCAAATAATATAAAAATTAAGGAGCTAGCTAGGGAACAAGTTTTATAGTACTAGTTAATTCAGGTCAAAGTGGGATGAAGCAGTTGAAGATATACAAATGAGTAGTTGGTACAACAGACAGAAAGGTACGTAGCTAGGAGAGATCAGATCAGAAGATTAGATGGAATTAAGTGCACCAAATATGATGGCATAAGATAATGAAAACAAACTAAGAAATAAGAAGAAGAATTGATAATTAAGGTTTGGAGTTGGAAGGAGGAGTACGTACTACTGAGATATTGAAGTGCGAAGTTAATTAGGGAGTAATAAAGTACTACTCCACAAAAGAAATTAAGCAAATTAAGTAGTGAAGCATGCAGGCGGTCGTTAAGTAACAGAAGTCCGTCGATGGATGCCCTCTAGACAAGACAAAGACAACTCAACGGAAGAACATGACCCGTTTGGTTGTTAATTAATTAATTTATACGCCCTCATCCCTTTTTAGTAGATACAACATCTTAACATCTTAATTGATACGTAATTAAGAATATGTTAATTTGAAGTAGAGAGGTAAAATATACATATAAAAAGAGCTAAATTAACGCACGGCATGATAACATATAATCTCACCACAACTTTTAATCTTGTGCGTGTGCTCATTTTGGATCCTAGTCTTGGTGAAATCAAATCATACGTTTTCGCGAGTTGGGCTGTGAGTCTATCTATACAATGCAAAGCTATCCACCATACACCGCGTGTATGCACAAATCAGTCATTGGACTTTTTTATTTGGCTGAACTATCACAAATCAGTCATTGGGCTTTTTTATTTGGCTGAATAAATCATTGAACTTTTAAAATTTACCAATTTATCTCATCGATTTAATTTTTCAGTGATGTGCAAACAAGAATAAAAAACATAGGGTAAAGTGCACTCATGGTCCTGTAACTTTAATTATTGTACCATTAGGGTCCTGTTTTAAATTTTTGTACTAATAAAGTCATGTTTTTAAGTTTTTTCTCTATCCATGGTCTTATTTGACATTTTTGCCCTCAATTTTTAAAATATTGCCCTTTTAAACAATTGTAAAATATAAAAATCACCCTAACGTTTAACGAAACTTTCAATTTTACCCTCAATTTTTATAAACCCTAAAATTGCACCCTAACTTTTAAAAGTACTTACAATTCTACCCTCAAATTTTTCTCTCCACTTTCTCTCACCACCCTCCTATCCACCACCACCGGAACTCTAGCCGGACCGCCGATAGCCTTCGCCGGAATGCCCTCTAAGCTACGAAACGCAAGTTTAGGCTGTAGATCCGCAGTCCAGGGCCGCGAATCGCTGGCCAAGGGCGGCGAACAGCCGGCACAGGACTGTGGATCCCGAGCCCAAGGCCACGAAGCGCTCGCCCAAGGCAGCGGATCGCGCGCCTAGGGCGGCGATCGGCGGCCGAAGGGCGCGAATCGCGAGCCCTAGGCCGCGAATTGCCTGCCCAGACCATTAATCGCGGTCCAATGGTTTTCCGGCAGCGACCAATGGTGTCCCGGCAACGGCCCGTGGCTTTCCGGCGGTGGTGGGTCGGAGGGTTTGTTTGTAGAATTTTAAAATTTGAAGGTGTAAGTGGTATAATAAAAATGAGGAAAATGATGTGGTATTCTCTTGAACTATTTTTTCTTTAAATCGAACACTTAAAAACACTTTAGCTTTAACTTCAAGCTTGATCCACGTGGTTCTTCTGTCTGTCATATCACTGAAAATCAAATTGAGTGGCTAAATTGGTACGATTTTAAAAGCGTAATAGTTTATTCGGCCAGATAAAAAGCTCAGTGGTTGATTTATGACAAGTTGAAAAGTTAAGTGGTTTATTCAATTGGATAGAAAGCTCAGTGACCAATTCATGACGAGTTGGAAAATTTATGAGTTTTTTGGTGTTTTTCGCCAATTAATTAGGGAGATGTTATTTACCAACTAGTTGGAAAAACCACTAGCTGTGTTATGTGTAATACCTAATTAGAAGAATATTTTAGTCTTTAAAATTGTTAGTTAGTTGGTTAAATTAGTTAGATAGTGTTAGAATTAGCTAGTGGTTTTTCCAACTAGTTGGTAAATAACATCCCTCAATTAATTACTTTGCTGCTGTTGACCTTAAATAGATCAATAAAAACATTATACCATTGTAACCGCATCATAATTAGGAATTCAGATGTCGAGCTCAGTTTTGTTCGCAAAAACTGTTTGAGGTTAGCATTGCACGGATGTGATAGCTTTTCAAACCTTCCTACATTAGATAGCATTTCAAATCTCTAACATTAGACAAATTTTTTATTCATCTTAAAAAATTGGACACATTCAGATGGAGTTCTCCTTAGGGAGCCGGAGGTCGGACGAGGCTCCGCTTGCAGCTCTGGCTCCTCCGGATGCTCAAGAACAAGATTTGGTTTGGTTTGCTCGGTTGATTGGAACTAAATTCAGACTATTGCTTTGCGTATAAATAGGAAGCCTTTGTTTTATCTAGGTGAGAGTGATGAGCCGCACATGGGTTGTGTGTTGTGCCAAGTTTTGTTTTTTGGTGGAGTTGTGTGCGTGTTGATGAGATTAGCCTAGCCAATTGGTAGGGCAGCTTAGATTTGGTTAGTGAGCAGCAAAGTGCAATATAGGTTAGCAATAGAGCAAATTTTGTTGTCAGATAGCTGCAACTGTTTGTGTGCGGTTGAGTTTTGTGGGTGCGTGAGTTGTTTCCGTGGTGAGAGATTGAGAGAGTATTAGTGCCTATAATTGTTTGATCGATATTGATAGTGGAGAAAGCCGTGGAATCATCACGGTGAAAAATTATTTTGTGTGTGTTTGCCCACAATACCAAAAACCCAACAAGTGGTATCAGAGCTATGGTTAGAGCAGAAGATATGAATGACGGCAATGCGGGTTCGATGATCAGATTGAATGCGTCAAATTATTCGATTTGGAAGCCGATGATAGAGGATCTACTTTAGTACCTTGATTTGTATGATCCTATCAACGGTGAAGTGGCCAAGCCAAAAGACATGTCAGATGATAAGTGGTCAAAGTTAAGTCGCAAGACGACTGGCACAACTAGAAGATTTGTAGATATCAGTATTTTTCACCATGTTTCTACAGAGACAGATGCCTAGAGTCTTTGGAAGAAATTAGAAGAGTTATTTGAGAGGAAAACCGCTCAGAATAAAGCGTTCACAATTCGGAAGCTTGTGAATTCGAAGCTCAAGAAGGGAAAATCAGTGTCTGCGCACTTGAATGAATTTCAAAGTCGGGTAAATCAGTTGACTACTATGAAGTTAACGCTTGATGATGAGTTGTAAGCTTTAATGCTTTTGAGTTCTTTGCCCGAGAGTTGGGAAACGTTGGTGATTACTATTAGTAATTCAACTCTGGATGGCAAACTCACGTTGAGTTTGGTGAAAGATAGATTGTTCAATGAGGAGACGCGAAGAAAGGAGACAGGTTTTGATGATTCAGAGCCTCTTGTCACCGAGGATAGAGGTAGAAGTAATTCAAGAGGAAGATCGAGTTCGAGGCCACACAAAGACTGGAACGAAATCGAGTGCTGGTATTGTGAAGAGGTGGGGCACATTAAAGCTTATTGCCCAAAATTGAAAGAAGACATGAGAGATTTTTTGAAGACGAAGGAGAAAAAGAAAGAGAAGAAGAAGAAAAAGGAGGATCTTTAATGTTGTGGAGGATGATAAGAGTGAAGATGAAGCGGTGACACTGATCATGCAAGAGGTCAAGAAGAAAGATTCTGATGATGTTTGGATGTTTGATTCAACTTGTTTGGAATACGTTTATTCCAAGAGAGAATGGTTTACAAAATTTGAACAATGTGATAGGCCAATTTATTTGCTAATGGCGAAGAATAAAGAATTGAAGGAATTGACAATGTGAAGATAAAGCTGCATGATGGAAGTACCAAGATTCTTGATAATGTGAGGTATGTTCCAAAATTTAAAAGAAATTTAATTTTGCTCGGTAGATTGGATAATTTGGGGTATGGATTTTCTACTCGAGGTGGAGGTTTGCAGATTTCAAAGAATGCATTGATTGTGATGAAAGGAGTGAAGAATTCACAAAATTTGTATGAGTTCGTTGGATGCATTGTTGTCAAATGAGAGCTTAAGAGCGAACCCCTGAATGTGAAAGCTTCTACAAGCAAGAAGGTCAGGTTTGTGGATTTGGTGAAAAGATGGAGTTAAAGAAATAATTTGAGTCAATGTGGAGATTATTGGAGTTGTGCCTCAAATTATTTAAGTTTGAATGTTGAAGGACTAAAGCTGTGATTATTCCAAATTGGAGAAGTCTAGTTGGAGTTGGATTTGGTTTGGTTTGCTCGGTTGATTGGAACCAAATTCAGACTATTGTTTTGTGTATAAATAGGAAGGCTTTGTTTTATCTTGGTTAGAGTGATGAGCAGCGCATGGGTTGTGTGTTGTGCCAAGTTTTGTTTTTCGGTGGAATTGTGTGCGTGTTGATGAGATGAGCCTAGCCAATTGGTAGGGCAGCGTAGATTTGGTTAGTGAGCAGCAAAGTGCAGTATAGGTTTGCAACAGAGCAAGTTTTGTTGTCAGAGAGCTGCAACTGTTTGTGTGCGGCTGAGTTTTGTGGGTGCGTGAGTTGTTTCCGTGGTGAGAGATTGAGAGAGTATTGGTTGCCTGTAATTGTTTGATCAATATTGATAGTGGAGAAAGCCGTGGAATTGTCACGGTGAAAAATTATTGTGTTTGTTTGCCCGCAATACCAAAAACCCAACAAGGGTCGGGGCAAGAAATCGCGCATATCGGAAGTGGACGGGGTGGACGAGTAGGGGTGGACGAGGCTTTGAACCATCTTCATCTACTCCTTATTGGGCTTTTGGTTCTTTTTCTGAATTGTTGTCTTCATGTTTAGGGTTTTGGACTAATTTTTGTTCATGTTGGTTGACTTGCTTCTCTTGGTTTGGCAGATATACCTCTTTATGCATGATCATAGTGAAACGACGTTTAGCTCTTGAGCATTTAATTTAGTGCGCTCTGATTGAGATCGCAGATCTATATTACTTCATCATAACACTACAGTTTGCAAGTGGCTGGTTATCTGTTTTTAGGTTTCTCTTGTTTAGGTTTTGCATTGATGAGTGTTTTGTTCTTTCGGTTTGGTTGCTTAGATGTTTTTTCAGGGAAAAACTTGTTGTAGCCATCTGTAGTGGTGATCTTGAAGGACAATGACTGGTGATTGAGATAGGCGTTGGGCTGCCAGTTTGCTCCCCAGTTCCTGGACATGGTCACCCAACTTGTTCTGGACCCTTTAATGGAAACAGACTGAATAGACCGGCCTCCTCCAACATTACTTATCAAACCCAGCTCAAGTAGTCCCGCCGTTTATTGTGAATCTCACACCACCATGCTTCATGCAACGGACTGCACCCACCATTTTGCTAAGATGACTACTTAGTGTTTGAGAAGAACATTTGAAATTTGTTTGAGGTTTTTCCAGATTCTGGGGTCCTTTGATGCACCATCTGGGGTCAACGTTGTGGTCACACATGATTCTGTAGCATTGCCCACAGGACGCTCCGTCGTTAAAAAGAGCCGTGCTTAGTGCCGCCATGCTTGTCCCGTACCCACTCGCATACAAATTCCCATACCCACAAGCACCTCCTGTATAAAGAAGTTCCAGTACAAAAAAATTGTTACACGACGCAAAACACAAACCCTGAAAATATAAATCGAGAAGTTAACTAGTTACCCATAGTTCCGGAGGCATCGCTGCCTCCATAAAAGGTGGCGCGAGCTCGGCTCCACCCAGAGGCCTCAACACCGTCTGTCCTGTGTGTGTCTGTCTGTTCAATAATTTCCAACTTCTAATCTTCTTCACTGTCGACTGGAACGAGATTGATCATGTGACCCTGATGCATTGCAAGCAAGCCACCAACAGGTGCCGGGAGCAAACTATAGATCTTCAACAGCTAACAAACGACGTCTGTATGTCAATCAGACAATCATTTGTCCCGGAACTTGTCCAGCCATGATGCCATCTTATACTTATACCACTACAAGAAAGCAGTCAGATTTCCTTCCGCAAATTACTTTACGCGATTACAACTTTCACCCAATCAAATTCAGAAGAAAAGGAAGTTACGAAAAGGCCTATTAACAGAATCACACTCGGTTAATCAATCCGTCTGTTTTCTGAAAGGCCCCAACAGTTTTCATTCATCCAGTTAGGAGAAAAGAAATAAATGAAAAGTGAATTCAGCCAAGACAGACTCCTCGCCACAAATTCAAGACATCGACGATCTATAAGAAAACAAATGCATAAAACTAAAAATATTCTCACATTCGAAAAGTACACCCAGATCAATCCTAGAAGTCATCGTCGTCCTCCTCTGCGATGTGCTTTGCGAGCTCCTGTTCTTGCTGTTGCCTCTCTCTTCTTTTCTCAGCACTCTCACTCTCCTTGTGGGTGTTCGGTGGAAACCGCAATGCTCGAACTGCTTCGTTGTGCATGTTAAGGCAGAAGGCAATTCTTGAGTTGAATGCAATTTGAGGCTCATTTGTTGAGTAGATGTCACCAGTCTCTTTTGAGACCATCCATCCATTACCATGATCCAATGTGGCATCAATAGCACCATCCCGGATAGCCTTAGAAACAATGCTCTCTGCATCTGCAACTGGATTTGCAGAGGTTAGTCTTAGCTTCTGAGCAACATCCACAAGAGAGATCCGTGAGTAAGAGATGCTGATGTTTCGTAAACCAGTCCTGATAACATTATGTCGCAGGCGAACAATCAGATTGTGTGTTTTATCCGCACTGAAGGTGCTAGCAAACTTCTCAGCAACCCTCCTGAACAACTCCAGATCACCAATGCGTACAGCCTAAAAGATTTGCACACAAATTAATTACGCCCTACTAACACTATAAATGCAAGCAAAAGCATAGTGGCAAACGCCGGATGCCCTAAAATGACCCTATTGGTATTCATAATTAGCATGATAATCATCCTTAACAACAATTTATTGGGGAGAATTATCAACAATATCACAAGCATTCAACCAAAGAATAAATCACTCACATTTGTAAGCTCGAAATAAGGCCTCAGAGCCTTCTCCATTCCCTTCTGCACAAAGATCGTCCTCTCTGGTATCTCCCCCAACAACAATCGGACCAACACAGCCCACTTATTGCACTGAATTCGAAATCCACGAGCTGCAGCTGGGGCTTTCCTAGCAGCCTGCAGTAGACTTTCCTTTGCATCCGTATACTCTAACTGGATTGTACGGATCTTCCCAAGATAGAAGAGATAGCGACAAAACTGTGACACCGTATTTGTTATCAGTCATCATTCAAGCAACCAAAAACAACAGTTTCAGTATTTTGACCAACTAACACACGCAGATAAGCAGCTACCATATTTCACGTGTAGCGGACATGAATGCTTAGAAAAGGCAACAATTTCATGACATAAGAAGCAATGGTGCACATGATACTCAAATTACTCTGATGTTACTGTTTATCTGAACCATATCTGGTATCGGGAAAAAAATGGAATAGGATTTAAAAGAATAATAAATTATAACAGCTAGATCAGGCTTGAAATACAATCGAGTGAGTCACCAACACAACCGAGAGGAAATCGAGGGAAATTAACGTCAGTCACTTTAGTCCCCAAAAAATAGTTTTCCCTGGAAATTTTTTTCCAAAAGCGAGGATGGGAATGAAATGTAATAAACTTCTTTAATTATAAAGAGGCAAAACTTATTGAATTCGGGAAAGCTATTCGAAATCTTAGTGAAAGATAGGATTTGTTATCTCATGTACCAATTACCTGCTGGTTTGAATGTGCTTCAAATCGAGGAGCCTTAGACCTCAATTTCTCTGCCTGATCATACAGGTTGTAGTGGAGGTAATTGCGCAACAGTAAGTTCAAAAGGGTCTCCTATATATGAAACCATTAAATCATCATATGTTCAACATGAGGTTCAAGACCAGTTAGCAAAATAATAATAATAAGTTTACTGAACATCACACCTGACCAAGTTCATCATGTCGCAAGGTCGCCATACGGTGCAAGGCAAGGAGGTTACTGAAGAAAATATGACATTCAAAATCAGATAAAAATATACTCATTCTCTGGATGAGTGAGTAATTACTTCAAGTAACTCAAACGCAACTCAAGTAATACTTGCAAACTATGTCTAACCAACAAAGATACAAGCCATAATATGAAGATTTTTTATTTTTTGCTCACCCTCTAATTTCAGCAAGATCACCAGTGAGCTCATAGCTATATGAATAGTAGAAGTACAGCCTGGATGCAAGAACATCAAGAGTTCTTTTGTTTATGTTCTTGAGCCGGGCAACACTTGCTGTTGCACAAGCTTTAGCCTAAAAAAAGAACAGTGTGAGCAGACCCTTCCATCCATTTGTAGCACGTAAAGAGACACCAATAACAAATCAAATCCAACCTCATTGTACTTTTTCTGATCGATTAGGAAAAGCAGCACAAGCAAATAACAGTAAATTTCAAGCTCTGGAAGCAAGTGCTTTCCTGGAGTTTGAACAGCAGATGTAGCAGTATCAACTTCCATATCATGCACATCTTCCTGCAAGAAATTGCATGACTTAATAAAGCGCTCAATAAAAGGTAAAAAAGAAAAAGCCCTGAGCATCTAGCCATACTGTTAAGCTCTAATACACAAGTTTGAGGTCTTGAGTTCAAATTCCTACATTCAATGACCATTGCTTATAAAAAAAACAAAGAAAGGAAGAAACATCTGATCAAACATGTTTACACTAACAAGAAAGTTTAACGTATATTGGCAGCAATGAATTTATAAAACATCAACAATAAGGAGCAACAGCAGCAGCAAATGGCTGAGCGCAGCGTCAGTTCAACAGAGCTAATTCAGAGTTAAGATGCAACGATAGAAATCCAGTAAATACACAGAAAATGGATTTTGATGCCCAACAAATGCATTTCTTTAAATTTGACTGCCTGTATGGGAGGGGCCATACACGCGTGATGCCATGTAAATATATCAATCCAAATTGCCACTCAAACCCATCTCATGGCTTCTCAGTGACGAATGGAAAACAGTTCAATAATGTTTCTGCAATTCACCTTGGGGAGATACGCAGACAATTTGGCAAGAACATCAGAACCAGTAGGCAGCGCATAATCAAGGAAAGCAGACAAAACCGGTGCGGTTAGCTTCCGCCTCAGTGCGAACGTCAGGCGAACGGCACGCACAATTCGGCGGACCTCTTTCGCGTAAGAACCATTCTCAATGAGGGACGCGATTTCCTTCAAATCTAAATCAAGAGAAGAAAATAAATTAAAATGCCCAACAGCAAGACTAACGAAATATGAAAGAAAACCCCAAAAGCAACCCTAGATTTGTAATAAAGCACGAGGAACGTCCAGATTCAAGAGACACTTACGCTGCAGAGTGGAGGGGACAGCTGATGACACTGAATGAGAAGGGGTTTGGTGATCTTTCATATCCACATCTTGAGTCATCTTGGAGAAGCTTTGGAAAATTCGAGAATCGAAGCCTGATCAGTAAACGGGGAATCGGAGAAGTACTTGGAAATCGAGGTGAGGGTTTCAGAGCTTACTACGAATCGTAGCTTCAGATCCGAGCCGACGTGCAGCAGCGAGAATCCCTGGGTTGAGAGGCTGGGTGCTGCTGTTTTCGCTGCTAGTGCAAGAGAGCTGCGATGGTTCAGGCTCCTCGGCTCTCGTCAAGGGATTTGGCGATTCTAATTTGCATTTTTTTCTCTCTCCTGCTTCTTTTTAATAACAGGAAAAAAAATGAATTTTCTTTTCTTTTTCTTCAAGCCACTGCCGGTATGTCGAGGTTAGGGGTTAGTTCGAGCTGAGCCGAGCCCGAGCCTAGCAGATTCAAGTTCGAGCTCGTGAAATTCGGGCTCGGCTCGAGTTATTTAGCTCGAGCAACAGAAAATTGAGCTCGAGCTCGGTTCAGCTGAGCTCAATTTCGGCAAACGAGCTCGCGAGCTCGTTAGGCTCGAGAGCTCGGCTAGGCTCGATTCGGCCCCAAACGAGCTCATTAGGCTCGCGAGCTCGTTAGGCTCGCGAGCTCGTTAAGGCTCGCGAACCTTACGAGCCGAATGTTTCAGGCTCGAGCCCGGCTCGTATATTATTCGAGCCTCGAAACCGGCTCGAGCTCGAGCTCGAGGCTCGTCAGGCTCGTTAAAGCTCGAGCTCGAGCCGAGCTCGGCTCGGCTCAATTCGTTACTCACCCCTAGTCGAGGTGCAACAGTTGAACTATTTCTCTCTTCTACCCGAGAGATGGTAAAATTTCCCACACCTTTCAAAAAATGTTAATTTTACGACTAACATTTTTTGAGTGATGAATTTCTATCAATATTTCATTTAAGAGTAAAATTGACACAAAAGAGGATGATTGATGTGCGTGGCTTAACGAAGCCGTTAATTTTTATCTTTAAAGAATGGGTGTAATCGGAGTTGTTTGACTCGTCTGAAATTGGATATTTATCAGTGTTGAGCTACAAAACACATTTATAAGATTTTGTAGAAATCTGATTGTCAATAGAATTGGAGAGGTAATTTCCCTCACACCACAAATTATGGTTGTACGCTCAAAAGATGTGAGTCCTCTAAATTCATAAATTTTGACGATTGGTTGATGACACATACATCAATCATCCTCTTTAATGACAATTTTACCATTAAATGAAATGATGATGATAATTTAACCCCTAAAAAAGGTTGGCGGTAAAATTATAAAATTTTGTAAGGTTCGTAGCAATTTTACTCTTTCTCCAATTTTTATTTCAGCTAAAGCGTTTTGAAATTACACACTCTAATTTCTAAGCTATTTGGAATAAGACAGTTCTACTCAATAAAAGAACAATTCGATCAAATTACAACAAAAAATGTTACATTTAAATGGATATATTTTTATTGGAATAGTTGAGTTTAAAATGAGTGCATCAGAGTCGTGAGTATTTAGCTTAGTGGCTAGTTAAGCTCCTCGGACATGGGATGGAGGTCTTGTGTTCAAGCCTTCATAATCCAATTCCCCTACCCTTTATATAATGAAAAAAATAAGTGAGTTCAGCAGATGATGCAAGCAAGAAGTGGGTTAAGGTGAGATGTTTATGGAGAGAAGATCATTGGGATAGCTACTCTTCAGAGAAGCATAATAATACCCGATCCATATAAAAGTGGAAAAAAATTGATTGAAAAAATCAAATGTTCACAAACGGTAGCAAGCGTAATAGTACTTGATTCACATTCATTTCAAGCATAAAAAGAATATAAAAAAAAGTGGAGAAAAGGGTTCTTTCTAAAAATAGCTACCCTATTAAGGCTGCTTTCTTTCTAAAACTTGTTGACAACAAAGTGATATAGATTTGAAAATGAGGGGAAATTGTAAAAGGGTTTTGGGAATTTTGTTGAATTGATATGTTGTTGATATTTTATGTCATAGAGCACGCCCTAACTACAAACAACCATGTTCAAGGCACCCGAAAACTTGACATAAACTGCTCAACAACATGCATGCGTTGTATTCAAAATAAGGATAACAGTGGGTCGGATAATATCCGTCAATCGCTGATAACCGCAACCTATGCAGCCGTTATATTCGCAGTTATTGCTTAGTGGGTGGAATTTAGTAACTGCGAGGCTAACAGTTATGGTTACAGATATCAACTATCCGAACCGCGGATACCCATAAGCGTAACCAACTCATTAACACTAGGCTACTAGCCCATTTCTCAATCCATTCTCATTTAAGAAACTACATTTATTAGGTTTGCTATCACTTGAGGTAATTTATTTATTAGCCATCATATTAAACAAGGTTGTTTATTTTCAATGTTGTTGCACACATGCTTCCATTTTTCAAGGGTTTGTTGGTCTATATTGTTCATATATTTTCAGACAGTATCCACGTATTAACCTTAACCGTGGGTGACGGATATCCGCAAATATTCATTAATAGGGGGTTTCAAACTTCATTTTGTGAAGGTGAGGATGAAGAGTGATTCACTTCCAAAATTCATGGTGATTTTGGAAATTTTTCACTCCTCCAAAAATCACTTGGGGTGTGAAAATCAGTTTTTCACCTTGAAAAAATGGAATTTAACATTTAATATATGATTTTTGTTCTTCAATATTTTCATAACTAAAGATTAATAATTTATATGCAAATAATAAATGAACATCTAATTTCTAAATAGTTTCTAAATATTATTATTGTCACCTCACAAGAATTCACGGTGATTCTTCAATTTCTCATCTACCCTACTAAGTTTGAAACCTCCTAATATATATTTTTTCACCTCACGAGAATCCACGGTGAATTCTTCAATTTCTTACCTCATGAAAATCTCTCCCCCTCTAAAGTTTGAAACCCCCTAATGAGTGCTAGAGTATAATCGCATTGACGGATATCCACTAATCGCAATCGCAATTACGTTTAGGCATAACCGCCAATAATCCGCTCTGTTGTCATCACTAATTCGAAACAAGGATACCAACGCTAGCTTATACGTTCTTCAACTTTGTGAGACAACTTGATAATCAGGCTAAGTGTTGCGTACAACTAAAAGTTGGAAAGTGCACAACCGCAATGCTGGTCAAGTTCAGACAATCAAGGAAATCGAAACAAATGCATTAGCCTTAAAACAGAGATACAACAGTATCATCACCTAGACCTACAAGAACAGACTCCTACATTTACGATGCTATTCTACTAAGGTTACATAGGAACCAAATCCTAAAAGCTAATTTGCCGCAAAAAGAACAAAGAGAAAACTACCCTTTCAAAAGCTTTCGAAAACTACCTTCCAAGAACTTCAGAAGTCTTCCAAAGACGAGGAAAACGACAAAACAATAAAGATATGATAACTGTGGAGGCACGCAAATGCAACTTCACGCCACACTAGATCAACACCCATTTCTTTCACCACCAGCTTGGATCGGTCCACTTCATCAATACCCACGACCCCTTCCTCGGGTTCCCCTGCCACGAGCGCGGCCTGCAGTGTAAACAAAAGTATAGCTATCAATCTCACTGATAAAAAAACACTCGAGACACCGCACAAAGACATGTTAAATTGCAGATCAAGAAACAGACCATTGTATCCTCCACGGCCCCGAGGAGGTGCTTCATAATTATAGCCTCCATCTTGCTGATAATCACCTTGTGGTCCATTGTATCCTCCTCTTCCACGGCCACGGAAACCACGTCCTCTTCCTCTCCCTCTGCCTCTTGAGTAACCGCGATTGCGGTCCCAATCTCCATCTTCATACTCAACAGAAACATATCCGTTCCCTAGGAGAGCAAAAGAAACTACGACTAAGACTCACATAGCTACAGAAACTTTAGAACCATTTTCAGCCTCTAGACATGGCCACTTACTGCAGCACTGATAAAGATCAAAAGAGAAGCAAATTTTTTCTAGCCTTCACATGTCTTTTCACTAAAGTAAAACACCATAAACCACCTAGACATACCTCTACCCCTTGCTCTTCCTCTACCACGGCCACCTCTGCCACGTAAATTACTAGGAGAGCCCTCTGCATGAAAATGAGAAAGCTTAGAAGATTTCGATCGTGTAAAGAAAATTGGCCGATGATGGAACCACCAGTTTCACTTGGCGGGCCGGGAATGCCCAACCTATCAATTTATCCGATAAACTATTTGGGGAGAAAGATATAGAATATACCTCCTTCATAATCAACTTCTGCAGCAGGCTTCACCTGGTCAGCAGGTATTGGGGGCTGATACCTAAAACGACGAAATTGATTTGTGTGCATGAAAGCCAGCTCATTCTAACAGAAAACGGATAATGAAACATAGAAAATTTAAACAACAGTAATCTTAAGCTGCTTGGGGCCTAGAACTCTGCAATAAGTTACTCTAACTCAGTTATGCTTGTTCATATCCTTTCCATGCATCCAATATACTAAAATACAGAGATTTAGGTGTTGAACATCACAAAAATGAAGTATGTGAAACCCTTCCAAGTCAATGAACAAATGCCAGCGGTCCTACTCTCTCTCCATAAACCATAACCCTAGGTGTTGAACATCCTGAGAGATGCAAATGAAGCAGGCAAGTGAGGTGAAATGACCACATAAAGTAGAACACTATAGCCTAGAACTTATACTCTAAGCTTCTTGGGATGCAATGCAGAGCGCCAGCAAGCCAAAGAATCTGAATGGATTCGAAAGGATTGCTCTTCAAGTCAGAAATACAGAAACCAGTCTAATAAGAATGTGCAATTCAACTCACATGAGTGGCATGACATGTATGCTACCGCATAGAGTGAAGGCATGGAGACATACCCAATAGAAGATGTATTAAGTTCCTTCAAGGAGAGGGTAATGGTAACCATTGACACATGCCTCGTGGTCTCCAATCTGTGAAGAACAAAATGATAACAATTGCAAGTAAAACAATAAAGCAAGGCCGTGCCATTGCCATTAACACACAAAATTAACTGATCGGAAAGAACTTACGGTAGGAGTCCTTCCTCCAAAGGCTCCCATGTATCTGTTATATCGGTTGAGCCAATTGATGTAATCTGGTGTAAACCTGGAATCCTCCTCTGCATTAAAGGCACCAGAAGAAGGAATTTCTTCAGCCAAATCCACGAAAGAAACATCCACATTAGCCCCGCCTGAAATGGTAATACACTTACTGTACCTTTATCAACTCCACTATAGTCACCGTCTTGTTAATAGCTCTTCCCATGGCCTTAAACACGATTTCCTCCGAACCTTTTTCCTGCAAAGCAGTAGAATATTAGCTCCTTAGACATCAAATGTCGAAACTACAGTAAAAAAAGACCTCAACACTAAACATAACGTAATTTCATCATTACACCGCATCGTCATCATTCAGATTAAGCCAGCTCAAGAAATCGCGAAAGTGATGGCCAAAAAAATATCGGAACAAAATAGTCAAGCACTAGAATCACAGGATGAGAAACACAGCTACAAGATCCAATCCAAAGTAATTAGAAATATTAACGACGGCAACTAAGATAAGATGACACGAGAATGAATTAGAGGTGTAAACAGAAGTGAAAAGGGGGGTAAAAAACATGAAACCTGGAGCAAATTCATGGCGTAAGTGATGTAGCTGCGCATACGGCCCTGACTGGTGATACGAATCTCATTCTCGTCAATGGGAGTATCAGCCTTGGGCTTCTCGACTCGCTGGTACCGATCCATCTATTGGCAGAGGAAAGCAGTTAGAGAATCAGGGACATGAGAGAACAAGTTGCAAAGAAAGGAGGAAGAAGAAGCGGGGGAAGTGTAGATCTGAGCTGACCTGAGAATGGTGGGAGGGATATGTGCGTGTATGAGATTGGGGATAAAAAACGCTCCACCACGAGAGAGCCCTCTTTTACGGCTTCGTTTCTTCTGTTACGCCCTAAGCCCTACACTAGAAATACCTGGTATCCTGGGTTTATATACTCCCCCATATAACAACCACCACCACAGCGAGCGATCTCCCAATTTCTCTTCCCAAACTGCATGCCCCAATCCTTGCGCCTCTCTTTCCCTTCTCTTCTGTTGACCCTTCCATCTCTCACTTACTTTTGGGCCTCTTTCCATATAAGCCCGGCCCATTATTTTGAGCCCATTTACTGCTCTAGCTCTCCATCCATCTGAAAAATATGTGGTGCAATCGGCTTTGAACTTGGCCCATATAGACGGCCCATCTTCCGAAGCCAGAGGCCTGATCAGTTATGAAACCCATTTAAGTTCCAAATCCATCTTCATTATCTTTCTTTTGGGTGTTGGGCCCGCTACACCTAATTAACAATAGCCACTTGCTCCGATCATCAGAGGGAGGCGGCATTAGTGGCATCTGACAAGAGCGTGCTTGGCTGAAGATATTGATCAAAACCCTGAAAAAATAGGGGTAATTGAAATTAGAGATAAAATTACCTCGTACAAATAAAATACTAAGTATGAGTATGAAGACCCTACACCCTAGTGGCTAGTGCTTATTATCTGTTTGTAGTATGTATGTATTTGAATTCAATCAATTTTAGTGACATGACGTGTAAACAACTGTTTTCCTTTATCAGTCAGGTACACGATCGTGTGAGGTTGAAGCCGGAGCTTTGGCTGGCCACTTGATTTCCCAGACAACAACATCAAGCGATTTATGGGTGGAATTTTAGTTGCATAAGCGATCGAGGATGGAGTCAAATTCAATAATCTTTTTTTGCTCAATTAACGTCAATGACATGATATAATGTGATATAATGTGCATGCTACTGACTAAACATGAATTGTTTTTCTCCTGTGCGCAACCCTAGGTTAGGAACCGCTGCTGCCTGGGTTCATTGTCGCACGTTTCAGAGGTCCGCCGCTGGGCTCCTTGCGCTTTGTGGCCGGCGCTCTCCATGTTTTCGGCTTCCGATTGCGTGCCGCTTATTGTCGTCCGATCTCTCGTTTTTGTCTTGGGCTTTGCGTCGCTGGCCTTGAATCGTTGCCATCGCAGCCTTGGATGTCAACGTCGGTCGTCCCCTTTCTCTTGGGCTTAGTCCCACACTGGATTCCGTTGTGGTTAACCTGACCGTGGCGATCAGGTTCCCTTTCTCCTGGGTTGGAAAGAGATGAAAGTGATGGTACTGGGCCATCTCTTTGGTTCGAACAGTGTCGGATTTTGTCCCTGTTTTGGGGCATGTAAGGGAGTTCGATCGGTGCTCAGGGGCCCTGCCTCAGGGCCTTCACGGTGGCGCCTCCACCAGAGCCAGGACCCCTCTCTTTGGCTGGTATGCTCTGTTTTCCTACATAGCGGTTGCGCTTGAGCTCAGGGCTATTTTGGTCGCGCAAGAGTTTTGTTGTTTGGGGTGTGGGTTGGGTTTTGTCTTTGTCCCGGTTGAAGGCGTTTTGGTTGGTTGGGTTCCTCATCTAATGGAAATTATGCGAAAAAAAATGTTTGGTTGTCTGTGGCTATGAAGGTGGTTCCACAATTACCAGCAGAATGGAGCGGGGGCTCATCCCGCCAGCAGGGATGAGTTGTTTGGATTCGAGTGGGCGGGGTTCTGGATCTTCCCCGCTCACTTTGGATACTGAATTGATCTCAACCAGTTTGGTTCGGATGTCGTTTCTTCGGTTGTGGGTGCGTCCGTGATATATTGATCGCTGACTGAAGTTATCTTTGAGTATTGTACATGATACCCTCGTAAGGTTGAGACATCGCTTGACTTGGCGTCGTTTAGATGTATGCGTCTGTCCTGAAAATATTGTTTGTGGGTATCATCTGTTTAAAATCTCGAGGTGGATTAGTACAGCTCGTAAGTGCCTTCATCTGGTGATGGTTGCTTCTTGGTGCGGGACACAACTTTTAGTTTCGATCCTGAATAACTAGTTGTTGTTTGCAATGCTCTCTTCGTTGTTGCTTCGTTATCTTCTCATTTTCTTCGGCATAGGAAAGCTTTTAGGATTTTACTCTTTAATTTCTTTGTTTTTTACGTACACATGGTAATTTGAAATTCAAATTCAAACTTTTTACGTACTCATGGCAATTTGATACATCTACTTTATAAACATATTTTTAACTTTTTTGCTATACAATAATAATATGGAGAAATTGGAATAAAATAGAAATAAAAAATCAGTTGTTTTAAAAATTCAAGATGAAGAGAGTAGATGTGAATCCAGAGAAGTAGGTTATAGAAAGTTGAGATATACTCCTATTTGGCAAATGGAAGCAACAGAGAGCCAGGGACTTGCAATTGGCTATATTTAAATCATCACACGGTAGTAATTAATAATGTTGAAACATCTTATCCTCAAGTCCTCTTTTCTTCGTTATAGTATATATATATATATATATATATCTCCCTCGTTCGTTCTCATACCTCATTTACTTTTCTTTTATTTTATTTTTTTTCGTTTGCAACAGAAATTCGTTTTACTTTTCGTTTTTGGTTGTCGTCTTCACTTGAAAAAAGTGGAAGCAACCGTATAAAAAGTAGTAGATGACAATAATTTTTGTTGCGTCACTTGTGAGATTCCGTGATATCTTAAACAAAGGGGAGTACTTGCAAATCATTGTTCTTTATAGTAAGTAAGGTGTACTGCAAACCCATTGGGTCGAATGAGACAATGGCTGTCCTGTCCAGCCCATTTTAAGGAATTAATGTTTTGTTTGAAAATACTAGTATTTAAGATTCTCGTTACAATACTAATAAATTTTTATACAGATTATATGATAGTAATTTCTCGAAATTTCTAACAATAAAAGTTACATTTAGACGCTTCATTTTATTTTATTTAAAGTATTGTTTAGTTTATTATAACAATCAAAGACGTTAGTGGACTCCTTCAATGAATGATGTATGTATCCCTCTATCTAACGCACCTTTACGCCGATATCGATGATAAGGCGATAACCTTTTCTACCATTCATTCATACCTCTATTCTATAGTGTACTCAATAATAATAATAATACTAACAATAATAATAATAATAATAATAATAATAATAATAATAATAGCTGCACTGCCGTTGCGTTTCCATCACCCACCCAACAAATTCTTATTGCAATGTTTATTTTCTTTTCATTTCTCATCTTACTGTTTTCTCAGTGTTGTTAGACATCTATCATTATTTTTCTCAAAAGCACACATAAATGAATGAAAATTGTTAAAAAAAAGGACCTCCCGCACAAGTTAAAACATAATGAATTCGATCAGTACGTTAAAAAATACAAATTAATATAACAATTTTTTATATATATACATAGATCAATGTCTGAAAGTTTAACCACTGAATTAAAGGTTCATGACCCAAACAAACCTGTACTTATAAACCCAATGAAACAAGTTCTAAGACAATTCCATTATAATTAATAACAACTTATTAAAAGCTTCCAAGTACACCTACTTCAAGTATTATTTAAAAGAGCCAAAAAGGGCAAATGAAAAAAAAAAGAAAAGAAAAAAGAAGACCCAACATCCGATAGACATAAACCCACTTCAACATAATATTAATAAAGAATACACACATTATATATATATTGTGTGTGTGTTTGTATATGTATATGTATATATATGTTTTTCTATTAGCTCTTTTTCTTCTTTAATCCAAATAATGCCTATAAGCGCCAGCTGCCTGTTTTAATAATTTGCTTGGGCTAGCTAAACCATATACCACCTGACCTGAACAAACCCCATCCCGCTTATCTTTTTCGCGTTAATTCTATTATTTTGTTGAATTGAAAGTAACCGTACTTGATTAATATTACTCCGTACTTCAATTTTTAAAATAATTGTATCCCGTAATGCGGGATACTATGTTTGTTTTATATGCCTCAACAAATACAGTTATATACTCCGTTCATTCTTAAAAAAAATCCATAAGTTAACTTTCGTATTTCGGTTTGAGTTAAATTTCTACTAAAAATATTTTTTTAAATAATTTCTAAAAATATATATTTAAAAACTTACTAATCAATTAATTTCTCTAATCGCTTTTGGCTCAGAAATTTCATTTCAGAACAAATTTGAAATCTCTAGGACTTCTTCTTCGATTCTTCTTCCTTTAAATGAAAACACACCTAATCAATGCATAATAAGCAAAAGCGAAATAGGAAGCATTGGAGGTGCCTTTTCGGGCACCGTTTTTTTGCTCCTCCTCATTCTTGTCCAGCACGAAACGCGCCTTCTCCTTCCCTTTCCACTTAATTATCATAAGCCAGCCTGGCCCCACACAATAACACAACCGGGGGTAAACTACACAGTAACACCAATGACTTTGTTTGATGTTGCAACTTTTGCGCTCAACTATTGAAATTTTCATGTCGCCCATAAACTACAGACATTCATGATGGTGATTCGTTGGGCGCCGTTCCGCGGCCTAAACCAAAAGACTATCCTATTGATGAATAATGAATTGTACACAACAATTTGAATTACAATTTCAGTTTTTAAACGTTCTGATCGGACTTCAAAATTAATCTGACCATCTAAATGACACAAACTTCATTTTTTTCATATAGAAGCTTAATAACAAACCAGGATATATATACTTCAACCATGAAAAGTTGCACAATTTGGATTTTAGTACTAATCTATAACTTTTTCCTTTAACATTTAAACGTATATTGTTGAATCATTTATATACATGTAAAAGTCTTAAGTTTCTAAATATATACACTTTCGGCGGGTTTCTTTTCACAATTTTATATTAAGAAAAATCTAAGTCAATGCAACCTTCATCTGCTACATTTTTTTTCAATCTATCAAATTAAATTTTCTTTCTGTCTTTTTCCTTTCAAAAATTTCATATAGTACTTTCTAAAAGTTTCACCTTTTCAATAAAAAAACGTACCAAAAAAAACAAAAATATGTAATTATAAATTAGGCTTGATTATCAAATAGTCCCAAAAAGATAATAGTGGTGTTAAAAAGTTTCCTTTTAAGGAAACGATCAAATCATTTTGGAATAGTAAAAAAAATTGAATCTTTTGGGGATGGATAGAAGATATGTTGAATTAAGTAAAAATTTTGGTTCCGAAATCGGAGAACTATTATATCAATATATGTTGAATAAAGTATTATAGATTCAACATATATAAGATCTTCCAACAAAAAAGTGTGTATTGTGGGAGATAATATTTTTGTTAGATAATAGGTTTAGGGTCTTTGGGCGCGTAGATTAGAAAATTCTAAGATCATAATAGGCATTTTCCATTAAGTCGACTAACATTTATATGGTCAAAGGGGTAAAGTGATTAACGGTGCATAGTTGAGGGACTGAGTTGATACGTTTTTATAGCTAAGAGAGTAAAATGAGAGCATCTACAACAATGCTAGTTAGTTTAAAGTTAAATTGTAGTCAAAATGACAAAAAACTATATTTGCTAGTAAGTTTAACATTGTTATTGCAGCAATGTTAGCCATATAGCTAGTGACACTTATTATTGATTTGAAATCAACCATATATTTATCATATAACTAGCAATAAAATCTCTCTCATCACTCCAAAATTTCACTACATCAAGGAAACAAGCTCTAATGCGGCCCACCACGCAGTAGAGCTGCAATAAACACTGCGGGGTAGGCCGCAGTAGATGCCGCAGTAAAATTGGTCGTAGTTTTGCCCATTACTACCCGCAGTAAACAGTTTTTTTATTTAAAATAAGTGGATGAATCCGGATGAATATATTCATTCGGATTCATCCACATTTCCAAAGAAATCCAGATTTCAAATTAATGGTGTCGCGGTGGAGATGGAGCAGTGGTTGTGGAGCAGCGAAGAAGAAGAAGAATAAAGAATAAAGAGAGAAGAAGAAGAGGAATGGACATAGATAAAACAAAAAGGAAGAAGAAGAAGAAGTTGAAGAAGGTGAAGATGAAGATGTAGGAATTGAAGAGAAAGAAATAAGATGAGTAAAGAGAAGTTGGAAGAAGATGAAGAAATATGAGAAAATTGAAGGACGCGGTGAGTGAAAAAGAGAATGAGAAATCCTAAAAAAGAGTTTACTGCGGTTTACTGCGACCCTTTACTGACTGCACCTTTTACTGTGAATTTACGTTTTCTGCGACTTTTACAACAGTAAAAATTGTATTCTCTACGTAGTGTTTGGAGAACCAAATAGATAAAGTTAATATTGATGGATCAGATATTTGTCTACTTTTCCTATTTTTGCTAATTATATTTTATTTATGAGTTTGATATCTAGCATTGTTGTAGATGCTCAAAGTTAATATATATCATTCATGAGATTATTTGATAACAAAGCTTATAAATTACCATATGACCTTTGAGTTTTTCATCCGATCATAAGCACTCAAAAACTTGTAGATCCAACATAAAAACAAGTCGACAATAAATTACATGGCTAGATGAGTTTCGTTTTCTTTGGTATTAATTACTGCTTAACGGAGTACTTAAGCTGTGTTCTTCTTCGTTCTTTTATTCTCGATCATCACACATAATGAAATAAATAGAAGATAAATTTTGGTGAATTAAAACTTGTTATTTATATATATATAAAGAAGTTTCTTTAAAAAAATAATAATAAATTGTGTTATGCTTGCAAAAGCCAAACAAAAAAGTAATACATTTTTTAATTTAAGAGAAGAGCATTAAGAGAAGAGTATATGAGAGCAGTTAAATATAAAAATTTTAAAAACTTGTCAAAAGATGGAAAACACGCCATTGGTTTGGAAAGTCTAGTATAATAGCTATGCTTTGCTGTCCTATTATCGATCCCACCCCTCATTAAAGTTTATTACCACTTTTTATCAATTTTTTTAGCAAACCTGATCAATTTTATTAATGATCGACAACGAAACGCACAAAGCCATAAGTCAAAATCCTCCTTTCCGCTCGCAACAACCAAATTTGAGAGGAAATAAGTAGATCGACCTTCTTTCTTCACAAATTCAACAAAACCAAAGCAACAAAAACGATTGTCGACATTCCTCCGATGACAAAACCACCGGCCATGCATTCTTTCTACCGCCCAAAGTGATGCTCTCCGACAATAATATGATGCGTTCCCGAAGCACTATGATGCTCTTACGTAAAATTATGATGTGCTAGTTTTGATGACTCTAATGCAAACATTTCATTCTACAGAACATAGTATTATGCTTGTTGACAAAGTATGATGTCTTTATTCAAAATGATGTGCTTGGTGTCACGAATGATGCGCTTCCATACAACTATGATGTTCTTCAATATTGGACAAAGTATGTTGTATTCGTTAAATATGATGCTCTTGATGTCATAGATGATGCTCTTTGATTCAAGCATGATGTTCTACCTTACAAAAATGATGCACTCATTTTGATGACTTAACGGTGTACGCATTTTCTTCAATCTTCCAAAATGATGTATTTCATGACCACAACGATGTACTCCTACTCCACTATGATGCTCTCAATTACAAACATGGTGCACCAATTCTAATCACTTAATTAAGCACTTGTTTTGTTTTCATCAACTTTACAAAATAATGCGGATCTAAAACCGATGCTCTTTGTGGTTAAAATGATGCTCCTTTTGTAAGTATGATGAGCTTAGCACTTAAAATGATGCTCTTTGTTATTGGACAAAGTATGATCTCTCCAAATGATACTCTTCGTGATACGAACGATGCTCTTGGTTTCAAGTATGATGTGCTACCTTACAAAAATGATACACCCGTTCTAATGACATAATGGTGCACTCATTTTCTTCAACCTCCCAAAATGATGTCTTAGTGACCACAACGATGCACTCTCGTTGCAATATGATGCTCTCCTCACAAGAATGATGAACTCACTTTGATGACTGAATGATGTACTCATTTTTTTTCAACTTTTCAAAATGATGCGCTTGGTGACCAGAGTGATGCTCTCATTTACAAACATGATGCACTTTTCCTCACTAATGACGCATTTCAACTCACACATGATATATTTCCTGTCCTGAATGATGAACTCAAACAATGCACTCTATCCTCCAGAATGATGTTTTTCATGCATCAAAATGATGCCATCTATGCTAAAATGATGCTTCTACATGAAATGATGCTATTGTGGTGAATGTGATGCTTGTTTTGCTAAAAATTTATCTTCTTCCATCTATTTGAGTTGATGTTCTTCCAATTCATTATTAATTGGCATTATTAACTTCATTCTGATAGTTTTGAGCATTATTTATATGCAGTTCATGGTCACATCATTGTTTTAGAAAAAGAGCATCATAATAAGTCTAGAGAACATCATTATGGTATGTGGGGACATCATAATTCTGTCGTATGCAGAAAGTTGCAGTTTCAGGGCGTCGGACGAATTAATTGCGCCTTTCAGCTTAGGAAGTGGCTAGAAATGGATCGTCGGTGACTGGGGAAGCGATTGGTTGCTTCGACGATCGATTGTGGCTTCTATAAGCGGATTTCATTGGATCGTTCAAACGGATCTCCTAAATTTGCCGTGAATTCGGTTATTGTTGATGGATGAGGAGGCTACCACCGAGTTGCTAATAGTCTGCTGGTCTTTAAGAGATGAGCTCTAGTGGTCGGAGGCTGCAAGTGAGAGATGGAGGGTGGTGGTTTAGTTCTTCGTGAAGGTTCGGCGTTGACGGTAAGCTTGGCGACGGAGATGGTAGCAACATGGAGAAGGAGAATGAGGAGTGGCATTTTTGAAAATAAACTGAAATTGGCACAACTGGCACATGTTCTAAGGTGGCACACTTTAGCCCGTGCCTAAAGTTTATTACCACTTTTTATCAATTTTTTTAGCAAACCTGATCAATTTTATTAATGATCAAACGCAACGAAGCGATAAGTCAAAATGGTTTAATGTAAAAAGTACCAACAAAGTAGAAACCAACAATAAAACAAGCATAAAAAACAATAGCATGAATTAAAAGACTAAGACCAACGTAACGTATAGCTGGAGGATATAAGAGCAGGTAATGCAGTCGAAGTTCCATCGTACAATTTAAGAGCTTCCTCACACAAGCCACCCAAATCTTGAAAGGGCTTGAAAACGCATATGTCATCATGACGAGGTGTGCTTAGGTAATCCTGTCATGGTCAGTCAGACACAAATATCATCCTACCATGAACATGCTAAAAGAGGAAGTGTTGACGCCGGAAGAGGACGCTCCACCACAAAGTACCAAACCATCACATATGTCCACCTATAAAAAAAGACACCAATAAAAACCAAAAAATGACAAAAAACACTGGAATGAGAGAACCCATGTGGTCTAAAGACGAGTCCACTCCCGAGCCACCAAATCACTTCTCTAGGTGAGGCAGGAAGTCCCTCTGCCCCATCAAACTAAGTCCAACTGCATCTACCACTTCAGATGAACCAAACCATACACGACCGCAACCACCCACACACACCCTTTACCAAAGTGCCCTAATTGGGACACAACGAACCCACTGCCCAACCTTGGTAGTAGATGGCGGGATCCTGGGCATGGCATAAAAAGCCGGAGGACAGAGCCCCCACCAGGAAAAACGCCGCCAGCCGCCAACACTAGTGACGCTAGCATCGATAGAGCCACCAGCAGAAAAGCCCAACGATCCCCGCTTAACCGAGGTGAGTCGGCAAGCCAAGACGCTGAGAAAGAGCGGAGCAACCCCAAGGCTTCGAATCGAAACCTTCCATCAGCAGTCTAGATGCGGCGCTTGTCCTGGACCACCAAGCCGAACAAAACGACGGCAAGAACGTCAACACAACGGCGGACATAGGCCGATGGCGATAGGAGGCCTAGCATCGACATCGACATCGACGCGACGGGGCAGGAATGATGGCATGGCGGCTAGGCTCTGAAACCCTAGCGCTTAGAAGATTTTTCGAGGGTTCTTTAAAATCATACTTTTCATCAATCTTAATATATGCTCGTCAAATTCATGTTATTGTGTTTGGCCATTATATAGTAAAAAAACCAACAATTTTGTAACCTTCAAAATTTATACCCATACTAAATGTTTTACTATTTGGTATGAAATGAAAAGAGCGAGGGAGAAATATATGTTTTTGAATATATGTTTTTGAAAAATAAATACAATCTTTCCCTTTTTGGATATAAATAACAAGTTAATTGGGTCTTACGATTATCTTTAATTTATACAAACAACATTTTTTTAAGCTGTAAAGAATGTGTTTGTGGGTGGATATCATGTCTTGCTTCTTATATTGTATTTTCACATTGCATACTTTACAGTTTTTCTAATAGTGCTGAAAACAAGTCGAGTCGAGTCAATAACTAGGTTATTCATGTTAGGTTTGAAAACTATATCGAGCCTGAAATTGTATTCAAATTTGGCTTGAAAATAATATGAACGAGCTCGAACGAACTTTTAATCGAATCGAGCCAAAGTTAAGCTCGAGTTGTTCGTTCAACTTTCACCTCGACATACTATACTAGTAGCAAGTCTATTCAGCAACACCACAAATTGTAACAGACGTAGTTAAATTAAGAAATATGTCCCTCATTGATTGTTTTCTGACTTTAGGGGGCCTTCGGTTGCAATTTTCCCCTGAGACAACTCACTGCTTGTCGTTTCGGTTTTTGCCCCAAAGCCGGATGTACAAATACCAAGGCCCAAGTGTTTATTAGATACATACTTCACTCCAAGCCTCTCTCTCATGCGCGATGGTGGTGGGCAATCCTCCCTTCCGCCGCTTCCCCTTCCTCCTCCACCGCCCGCCCTAGATCACACCGCCGCCGCCGATTCTCACCCACCCAAAATGCTGGCCTCTGTTATTATGGCGCTCTTCCTCCCCTGCGCGGGGATGAGCGTGGTCTTCGCTATTTACATCTGTCTCCTCTGGTACGCCACGAACAACCGTCAGCCGGATGGTAAGCCGGTGGCCGAGAAGGGACTGTCGGCGTCGGAACTGGAGAAGGTGCCAAAAGTGATGGGAAAAGAGCTGGTTATGGGGAACGAGTGCGCCGTGTGCCTGGATGAGATCGACGGAGACCAAGCGGCTCGAATGGTTCCAGGGTGCAACCATGGGTTTCATCTCCAATGCGCCGACACTTGGCTGTTGAAGCACCCTGTTTGTCCTGTTTGCAGGACCAAACTGGATCACCTGTTCAATGCCTCTGTCGATAGCCCCTGCTGAATTCAGTTTCCAAATTAATCAAGCTTTTTTTTGGCATTAATGATTCAATCTGCCCTGCCCGACCAGAGTTACCGGTCCTGCTTTTCCTGTTTGTCTTGTCTTGGTGAAGGTCTGAATTTCTGAGGAAAAGAGAACGTTAGAGAATGAAGAAGAAATTAGAAGATGAGGGAATTTGGGGGTTGTTTGTTTATGCGGTGGTTGGTTGGAAATCTCAGGTGTTTGGTACATGTGTTTGTTGGGATGCGTCGTCTGTAATTAGTCGAGTATTTAATTTATGGATTAAATTGATTTTGGATTCTTCTTCTTCTGGCTCCGCAAACGCAAAAGTTGAGACCGGGTTCTTCTTCTTCAGTCTTCACCCTGAAGCTGCTGCTGCTTTTTCCTGCGATTGCTGCTTTGCATGTGAAAACCGATGAATTTAAAGAAAAGTGAGATTCAGGGAAAAAGAATGCATTCCAGCTACAGTACTAGATTTTTGGTCAAACAATTGCAATTTAATGGCAGATAAATTACAACCAATGGAAAGAGCTTTTCGTTCTCTTTACCAGTCCACTCCCACCGGAGCCATCTTTGGCACGTATGTCATTTGGGGAAATCATCGTCGTCGTCGTCATCATCACCTCCTTTTAATTTTAATTCTGTTTGGAGGTAGTAGCTACAGTACTGTTCTAGCAAGAGAATATATATATATATATATATATATATATATATATATATATATATATATATATATATATATATATATATATATATGTATATGTATATGGACTACACATCGTGGAACCATTATGATCGAGTTAGTAGCCTAGCTCGTAGGAGGGATGGGATGGGATGAACATTGCTAGCTCTTATTCCAACTCTCAATTCATCCTTCCCACTTCACTCACTCCCATCAACTACCACATTAACCCAAATACATCCCTCACACTAAAATACTCCACATAAAGTGGTTTCAAACTTAAACTTTTGGAGGTGAAAAATTGAGTTATTTGCTCATCCTTTTTCACGTGAATTAGGGCTCATGATTCACCGTTTTCTACGCTGACCTCAAATGAATAGGACCAAAGTGAACTTAGTTGTTCACGTGAGTAGTCCCTCGTTATCACCAGCGCTCCCAAACTTCCTACTTCATTCTCCATCGCTTTAGCGCTTGATCTCCCTCAATCGTCTCTTCCCAGCTTTAAACGGTACAAATTCTTTCTGGGTTAGGGCAGAAGTTGCTTAATTTTGCTTGGGTTTGCTTAATTTGTGTTGACCTGAAGTTTATTTTGAACGTTAGTAGATCACAAATATGTGCGCTGCGCACGACAGTCCGCACATAGTTTCGCATAAAGTTGTGCGTGACACACAGATGTGCGCACAAATAAGTGCACAATATAATTGACACACTTCTATATCTAACTCTAGCCTTAAAGACGATGACGATCTAACAAGATAGTCATGTGGATCTAACAAGGTAGTCATGTGGATCTGACAATGTAGTAATGTCGATCTAACTAGGTAGTAATGTCGATCTAACTAGGTAGTCATGTCGATTTAACAAGTTAATGATGTCGATCTAAACAACTCATCATATTGATCACCATTTTATGTTGATCAATCAAGTAGTTATGTCGATCTAACAAGGTCGTCATGTGGATCTGACGATGATGATATAAACAACTTATCGTGCTGATCTATTATCAATGGTGACCTATCAAGTAGTTATGTCGATCTAACAAGGTAGTCATGTGGATCTGACGATGATGATCTAACCAACTTATCATGTTGATCTATTATCAATGCTGACCTATCAATTAGTTATGTCAATCTAACAAGGTAGTCACGTGGATCTGACAACGTAGTGATGTCGATCTTGTTACAGTCGCCATGTGTCGGACGACTTCTGAGATAGTTTCTGTGTGATTTCCGATCTATTTTCTGATTTCGGTGAATATCGGGACTTGAAGTTAAACATGTTAGACATGTTTTTTGTGTGTTATGAAGTCCCGGAGTTAATGTCAGAGTTTCAGTTCAGTTGGAAATTCTGTTAGGAAGTTACGCAAGTTGCAGTTGGACTAAATCGGAACTTTGTAAAGTTTGGGGGGCCAGTTTGTAAATATGGAAAGTTGAGAGGTTTCCTCTCCCTTAAGGTAAAGGAAGTCGGTTAATTGGCATAAAAGGGGAGAGAGAAATGGAAGAAAACGTTTTTCATTTTCAATACCTTCTTCCACTCTCTCGTTTACTACTCCGTGAATGCTCAAGTTTGAAGCTCAAAGTGATCTCCATCAAGATTGGTTTAAACTCTGAGGTAATGAAGTATGTTAGTCACAGTGAGGAATTATACGTTTCCTGCAGATCAGAATTCTTATTGCATTTTCTGTTGATCAGTTGTGAAGAGAGAAAGAATTGGAAAAAAAATCAGCAGGAACCAGTATCGCAGATGCTTCTCTCCGCCGCGGTTTCACGAACTTTGCGTTGCTTCCTTGTGTGTGAAAAAAATTCGTTGCGTGGAAATCTTCGGTGTATAAGGTAAGGGTTCAGTTTTTCCGTGATTTTGCATTCTGGGATACCTATAAAATGCATATCAGGGTAAATTGGGCCTAAGTTTGGCTAAAGGGTATGTCTGAGGGCCAATCTGGGAAAGAGGCTTCGCATGAATCTGGGAGAAGCTTCGCATGAGTCTGAAAAGAGGCTTCGCATGAATCTGGGAGAAGCTTCGCAAGAATCTGAGGCTTCGCATGCATCTGAAGCTTCGTGTGTATCTAAGACTTCGTATGAACCTGAGGCTTTGTATGGGCGCTTCGCGCTGGAGGATCCCATGACCAGTTTCGCCCTGGGGTCTTCGTATTCACTTGGGGTTTCCGCCCCGGAAGGACTTCGCCTTCGCTTGGACTTCGTATTCACTCTAAGAGGCTCTGCATTCACTGGGGGAGTACGAGTCCTCGCATTCACTCTGAGAGGCTCCGCATTCACTATGAGAGTCCTCACATATGTTCTGGGAGGCTTCACCTTTGCACTGTGGCTTCGCCTTC
The DNA here is from genome assembly GCA_024586325.1 of Stellera chamaejasme. NCBI lineage: Eukaryota > Viridiplantae > Streptophyta > Magnoliopsida > Malvales > Thymelaeaceae > Stellera > Stellera chamaejasme. Next base: position 33,956,442 of record CM044986.1, read on the forward strand.
GCACTGAGACCTCGCCTTCGCCGGGAGGAGCTTCGCCTTCGCCAAGGGGTTTCCTCACCCTCACACTTTCAGTATTGCGATGCGACCCTCAGCTCCCTCTAGCCTCGACATAGCTAAAGTTAGCCTATGGCATAGATTAGGGTATATGCATGGATTCTGCTATTTGCTTCAGGATAACTTGCTTGACAAGTTTCCTTCTGTATCTGTTATCTAAATCTGTTCTGTTCGGCAGCGGGGATTCCAGACCCCGGGCTGGTACCAAGCCTCTGATATATCTGATACTTCTGAAAACCTCTTCTGTAAGGCTAAGTGCCTTAGAGGTCTGCCGAATCTGTCTGACTAATGATTTATTGTTATTATTATTACCTGTTTGTATCTGTATTTTTGGTGTAGGTATTATTAGTTCAGTATGCTTCAGACTTCAGAAACCCTACCCTATGTCTGACCCTTACTGAGTTCTCATCGAGGGCTCACCCTTATTATGTTCATCTTTTCAGGCTCGTCTGATAAGAAGCCCGAGATGTAGAGTCTCTCGGTGCTTTCTAGTGTTTGAATTTCAGGTATTAACAATTCCGAGTCCGACTGCTGATTTAGAAAAAGAGTATTTCTATTTACGATATTCTGCAAGATCTGATTCTGATTTGAGCACATTCTGAGGTGTCTGACGGTTGTCTTCTATTTCTCTGTTTTAGCAGCAGCGGTGGCCTACGTGGAGTTACTTTTGAGGATCTTGGTGTACCATATCCCTCCACACACGTAGGTATTTAGTACAGTAGGTTCTGGCTCTGTAAATGTAAACGCGAGCATGTAAAAGCATGTTGCATCATATATGTATCTGTATGGATGTGTATAAGTATGTTTGAATTCAGATGATTCTTGTTACTTGTACTACAAGTTTATTGCATGGGTAGGATAATGTGAAATTTTAATCGGATGGGTTTGGACCACTACACAAAGGGAACTTCGAGTTTCACTGTTGCCCCCGGCTCTGGTTCCTGCCTACGCACTACGTCAGCTTCCGCGCAAGTAAGGGGGGTAACAGATCTAACTAGGTAGTGATGTCAATCTAATAAGGTAGTGATATCGATCTAAACAACTCATCATGTTGATCACCATTTTATGCTGATCAATCAAGTATGTATGTCGATCTAACAATGTAGTCATGTGGATCTGACGATGATGATCTAAACAACTTATCATGCTGATCTATTATCAATGCTGACATATCAATTAGTTATGTCGATCTAACAAGGTAGTCATGTGGATCTGACAAGATAGTGATGTCGATCTAACTAGGTCGTCATGTCGATCTAACAAGATAGTGATGTCGATCTAAGCAACTCATCATGTTGATCACCATTTTATGCTGATCAATCAAGTATGTAACAAGGTAGTCATGTGGATCTGATGATGTCGATCTAAACAACTTATCATGCTGATCTATTATCAATGATGGGTGCGCCGAATTCACACCCTAGCCCTTCAATTTCACGGGCTCCTCAAATTTGGGTCCCCATTACTCACTTTCCTTAGTCACCTCTCAAACCCTTAGTTATAAGGTAAAAAACTCATCCTCCAATTTCTAAGTTTGAAACCCCCTAATCATAACAATTATGTACTCCCTCTATGTAAACATGCTCCACTTTGGCTAGTAGGGTTGATTAAGAATATGTGTTGATTTGATTGTGAAAAGGTAAAATATGCATATATAGAATAGAAATATCATTTTTGAGTTGGAAGAAATACAATAAAATTAGTGTAAAAAACTTTTTATAAAAGTGAAGTGTAGCAAACTTTTTGGGACAAACCATAAACGAAATTATAGAAAAGTTTAAGAGACAGGGGAATTATACACTAAAAATTACCTTCTTATCTCATTCCTACCAGAATGCCGTATATGAAGGATTTTTCCGACTTTTTTTTGAATAATCCCATATACGTGTAATGATAATAAATTTACTCAATTCGAAATTGAATATTTTAGTCACATAAATTTAATTTGTTTAATTAATTAGACATGATCTTTTTAGCTTAAATAGTGGATTACTTTTCTGAGCATCTAACATAGTTGTCGAGCTCCTAAAAACATGACATGTAGGTCTTGTGTTCAAGTTCGCATCATCTTCAATCTCTTACCCATAAAAAAGTCAGTAGTTTAATGCATTATTCCATTAAATTATACAACTCATTCTATCCCTTTTTATTGAAACATTTTCATTTTTGATCATCCCTTAATTCCCATTTATAGTACTCCCTCGTCCATAAAAGAATGATGCGTTTCTTTTTGATTTTATGATAGATTCAAATTATTACTAGAAAAAGTTCATTAAAAAATTCAGAAAAAATATATTTAGAAACTACAAACACTAATATGCAATTTGCATTTAAATTTTTTGCCTTTATATATTAAAATATTGAAGAAATGCTAAAAATGAAATGCAACCAATTTTAGGGACAAAGGTAGTAATTTTTACTCTTTAACTTTACTATTTTATTCATTTTTTGGATAGTAGTTTTTTGCTTTACCCTTCAACTTTTTGTGGGATAGAGGTAAATTCATTAGACTTTATTATCAAATAGTCCCCTGAACTATGTTAACTCGCACATTTTGGTCCATGAACTATAAAACGTGTCAACTCAGTCCCTCAACTATGGAAGTTCAAGCACATTAGTCCCTTGACTCGGTAAGTCACTCAACAAGACTCTAACATCGTTAGTTTTTAAACAGATATGTGAGCTTTTTGTAAGAACTTTCTAGGATCATAATAGACATTTTCCCTTAGGTCAACTGACATTGATATGGTTAAAGAGGTAAAAGTGCTTTGACGGTGCATAGTTGAGGGACTAAGTTGGCACATTTTATAGTCATAAACTAAAGTGAAGACCAAGGCAAGCTAACGTCTAAGACTCCGTTGGTGGGCGACGGAGTAGAGCAGAACACTTGTTGCCGCCACCGTTGCGTGGTTGTAAACCACGTTTTGTGAGTTTTTTTATCCTCCTTTCCTTTCAAACCGAATATGCGTGATGAATTGAGCTACTACCTTGATAGAATTTTCTAACTAGTTGCTGGCTTTTTTTAATCTTGTTTGGAGCGATGGGTGGTCCGACAAAGTGGATAATGGTGTTCGTTAAATTACTTGATTTTATTGAATTGCATGTTGTGAGATATAAATAAAAATATATTTTTTGTTTTATAAGTGTCAATATATTTTTGAAGTTTAGGAATTAATTCTATATAGAACTGGTGGCGGATCTGTAGTGGCACCCGCCACTGTTCTCCTGTGTTGTCGCAGACGTGTCCTGACGTTGCTGGACGCCATTGGGATCTGCAAACGTACGGTGAGCTAAAACACCAAACATGAGAAATAAAGGTGGGCCCTCTGTTTGGTACTCCGACACTCAAATCATTATTGGTGAATTTCAGGAAATGAAGTGACAACACAAAGAGAATTCAGTGAATAGTTACCTTGAAAGGTGTGTATGATTAGTGCTTTTATAGTCCATTCTAATAGAGTGACATTGTCGTAATATCTCAATATGGAATGACGGTGTGTCAGAGGACACATATTAGTGATTTTACCTCTATATTTTACGTAAGATTTTAAATTTTAAATTTTTAGAATAATTGATAAATAAAATTATAGATCAGTAATTGAAAAAAATGTTACACTACTTTTGAGAAATGAGTATATAATTATGACCATTTTTGTTATTTTGGGATTAATTTGAAAAGAGGTCAAAGTAAGGTAACTAAATATGTAATTTTCTTTAATTTTTACATTAATAATCTAATTTATCGTTTGGTTAAGGTCCTTATCATAGTTGAAGGCTCAGTTTACCCAACTTTCCCTGAGTTGCTCCACTCGTCAAAATTCAGGGTACAAAATGATAATTCATCCATAATAATATGGTCTATATAGGCTTCTTGGAAATTACATTTGTACACTCATACTCCCTCCGTCCCTGAAAAATTGAACACATTTTTTTTTGGGCTGTCCTAGAAAAATTGATCACTTTCCTTAAAAGGAAACTTCTCACTCTTAAAGTTACTAAACTATCTTCACTTCATCTTTACTTTTTCTACCTCATTTTTTGTGCACTTTCAATTAAGGGATAATTAAGTAAACTTATTAAAAATCTCACATTCACCTAATTAATCTATGCGTCCAACCAAATCCTTCAATTTTTAGGGACTGAGGGAGTAAGTTGGAGCCATGCATCATATCGGCCACAATTATTATCATTTTTGTGTGCTGAAAATGGAAGTCGAAGACCGGGCCACGATCACTAATTGCATATGATAAGCCATGAAAAGAACTCGACATTTATCAGCAAAATCAAGTAAAATTGTTGAAAAATACGAGTAAATTAATGAGTGTTTGTTGAATATATATATATATATATATATATATATATATATATATATATATATATATATATATATATATATATATATCTGGCAATTAAACATGCATGACAATTACGAGATGCTGTTAATTTAGAGGTAGGAAATTAAAGTAGAAAAGTTAGTAAAATAAACTAATATTCAAATGTCAAATTAGTGATTTTTCCAAGACAAAGTGACCGAGTCTATGGTAATAAATAAATATATAGTAAGTCTATGGTCCCATTATTAGAAGTTGATTATTAGAAGTTGAACTATTAGCTTGTAACAGTGCAATGCTACAATGTGTTGGTTTGAGAGTTGGCTAGGTGCAGGCCCAGCTTGGCTTGCACCCTTTTGTTTTGTGTTGGTCCCTCGTTTGTTTTTTCGTTTTGTTGCTGGGGTCGAGTCTCCGTCTGTTTTTCTGGTTTGGTTGTGTCAAACTTTGGCTTGTAGTGTTATGTTTTGTGATTTGTTAGGTTTTCTTTGCTAGTACGATCGCAACGAGACGACATTTAGTTCATTGAGAGCTGCTTTGATGTGCCTTGGGAGAGATTGAGGATGGATATTACTGCACTGCGACATGATGTGCGTTTATCAAGGCTTTTGCTAGCCATTGTCGGAGTATAGCTATACGATCTAGGTTGACTCTGTTTGCTGTTGTCCGGTGTGTCTTACTAGTTCCTGTTGATTTGTTTTATCGTGTTTTCGAGTTGTACGTAGGTTTTTTTATTTTCCACCGTTTGTTTGGGTGGTTTACTTCACTACGTCGTTAAAACCTTTGTTAGTGCGGCTTATCCGCACTTGGAGCGCACTATATAGTGCATCATAGACGCAATAGAAGCTGCAATAAAATAGCCGAATTAAGAGCTATATTGCGGCGAAAGGCTGCAATCGTATTGCGGCTCAATGCGACTTTAACAATTGTAATGCGGCCTTAATGCACAAAAAGCCGCAATAAGCCATTTAAAAAATAAAAAAAAAAGAGGTGGATAAATCCGGATGAATTTTCATCCGGATTCATCCAAAACCCAGAAAATACTAATTTTATTGATAAAATGATCATAAATTACTAAATCATAAGAAATCATAAATAAATATATTGAAAACTAATTACAAAAAAGATGCACGGAAGTAAAATTGCTAAAATTGCTACGCCAATAGCGGCGGTTGGGCGACAACAGAGGAGTAGGTTCGGCGGCAGCAGCGGGGAGGATAGTTCGAGGGTGGTGGAATGGGAAGGACAAGCGGCAATGAATCTGCAAAAAGGCATAAAGCGTGAAGTGGCAACGAGATCTACAAATATGAAATAGAAAAAGGGAAGATGGCTTACCAACCACCGGCTGGGGTTGGTGCTCGGAGTAGGTGGCACGCTCGGGGTGGACGGCCGGAGAAGAAGGTGAAGGAGAGGGTGAGGAGGGTTGAGGTTTGGTCTTTTGAAAGGAGGAGAAGGAGATCGGAGCGAAATGAAAATGAAAATGGAGGCGGAGATGTGGTTTTGGAATAGCGTATTGCGGCTTATTGCGCACAAAGGCTGCAATCGAATCTTATTGCGGCTCTTATTGCGCACAAAGCCGCAATCTGAGTCTTATTGCGGCTCTTATTGCGGCCTGCCGCATGATAAGCTAAAATTGCGCACAAAATCGTGTTTTATAGTGCGGCTAGTTTTAAATTCGGCTAAAGCCGCATTACTAGCCGCACTAATATTGCACACCACCACGTGGTTTACTTTGATTTACTTTCAATTTGGCTTGCATTATCTTCTTTGATGGTAATAGTAAGTCGATTTTCTAAATAAAAAAAATTGCTTTATCACTTTGACCCTCGAGTTCTAAATAAATACTTCTCCATCAATTCTATTTTACACTACGTCGTTGTAACCATAATTAATGCGGCCTTTAATGCTGCTTTAAGCCGCATTAACTGTAATTCGCATTAAAAATCGCTTTCCAGACAGTTTAATGACTTAATGTGACCGTTAATGCGGTTTCGGCTGCATTAAAAGATATTTTTCAATTCCTCCAGCTTTATTACAGCCTTTAAACCCGAGAAATGTCTCGTTCCTTCGTCAAAAATATTAAGGCATCCTCCTCCACCTCCTCTCATTCTTCGCATTCTCTCCTTCCGCCGTAGCTCGAGATGTCGTCCGCCGCCGCCTCCCACGGTAAGATCCTCCTCTCCCTTCTCCCCTTCTCTCCATCTCCGCAGCTTCCTAAAGCCAATCCACGCCTCGCCTCCTCCTCCTCCTCTTCATTTTCTTCTTTTCTTTTGCAGATCCGCCGCCTCGCCTCCTCTCTCTCGCCGCCGCCGTATGTTTCACCACCACCATCGAGCAATAGTAGATCTAGGTTTTTTTTCTTTTAAAATCTTGTTTGGGGGGGGGGGGGGTTATGGGATTAGGCTTCCTAAAATCTTTTTTTCACCACCAACAAGCTCTACCGACGCCGCTTGCTAACCATTGCCACCACCCATTGCTACTAGAATCTGGAAAATTGTGGGTTTTGGATGAATTCGGATGAAGATTCATCATTTTTTATTTTATTTTCATAAATGTGTAATGCGGCCAGAGCCGCATTAAACCACATTAAGAACTGCGGTAAAATTGCATTAGATAACTTACTTCCGTTACTTTTGATTTTTTTTTTATCATTTGTCTAATTTAATTTTTTTACTTGTAAAAAATTGCTAAAAAATTATGGAACAAATCTTTTAATCAAGAACTAGATGAATTGATTTACATTACACATATATGTAATTGATATAGTATATTATCGACGATGTACATCAAAGTAGCTACTTTGTCATATTGAGTAATTAAATGATAGGTTGGTGATATTTTTGAGGCAGCTGAAAATTGATTGGCTCGGGCGCCTCCTTCAATTAATCGATCAATTGTTTGTACTCCACGTACCACCGTGCATAATGAAGGAGCCCATCAAGTTAGGTGGAAATGCAATCGTGAGGGGAAAGGCAAGATGCACATTGCTTTCTCATTTTAATTAAGCTGCAATCTATCACTGTTAAATACTAGTACTAGTATCAAACTAACATATATACTTTCCTATAATTTGATTAATTAATGTGGTTAATTTTCAATGTCACAAATGGTTTAGATGAATATTTATGAAAATTTTTTATTTATATATTTTTCTTTTTTGGTGGATTTGTACTGAAATTAAGAAAGCTAGGTTGGGTCCCGAAGGTTCAGCGTTAATTTCACTGGAAAGTACTCAGGAAGTTTCATCAAGCCATGATTAGCTTGCCTCTCATTTTCAACGATGTTCGATTAAGCAACGTCCAAAATACATGGATTCCAGCAGGTTGCCTCAATGTGCTAATGCCACGTTAAGTATATATGTTGCCTTTTCGCTCAAGCTTTCCATGGGAGATATTTTGTATTATGTTTTTTTTTCTTTCTGTTCTCTTACCTTTTTATAACCCTCAACTTTCCTCAATGTTCAAAATATTACTTTTATCTTATATAATAATTTTACTTTATCATCCTCGAATATTTTATTTTATATAATAATTTTACTTTTTTTTGCATCAAATCTTTAATATTTTTTACTCTTCCTTCGCACTCAATTAAATGCTCAACAATACTCCTGCTCATGTATTCTAGAGCTTCGCTCTACTGCAGAGCTTACTTGGTCGGGTGATTCTGTTTTGTTATCTCTTTTTCTTCATAACTATATAATTAAGTTGCTGATAAAGAAAAAAAGGATCGATCGAGAGTATAGTTTACTTCGAGATATCATATCCTAAATTCACAAAATTATAAAGTGGCTATTTTACAATGTTACCAGCTCACCTAACATATTCTTTCTTTCTTTTTCTTTTTTGTAGTTAACAAATATATTTACAACAAAACTCTCATCTGTAAACTGTAAATCTTCGATTTTACTTGTCCTATCAATTATATCATCGTTGGCTTTTATTTAATTAGTTATAATAATTAAGAAAATCTAAGTTTGGCGGTTTGATATCATGCATCAAATTATGCGTCGGAGCAGTGAAATCCCTATACAAAGTGGAGAACATGGTAGCTCGATCGACACAATTAATTAGCATACGTTGACTTTTATTTGTTCTTTTTCTTTTCCATGTACTCCATTTGTAACAGGATCATGAAGTCTGTTTTCCTTACAAAAGAATATTATAATCTTAATAATATCATGATTAAAAATAAAAGAAGTATTGAGACGATTAGCAGTTTATATATATATATATATATATGATCATATGGAATTTAAGTAGTAATTAGTTTGAGGTAGCTAGCTAGGGAGTGGTGTTAATTAATTTAATTAATATATATAAATGTGGGAGATGATTCGAAACTTGCAAGTCGAGGATCGATCTGCGCTCAAATTAATTAAGGTGCATGCATGCATGCTAATTAATTAATTAATTAATTAATTAATTGTTTTTTAAAAATTTAGCCGAGTGGGAATGGGACACAGTACTACTGTAAGTGTGAAGCAGAAGAATAAGGGAGAAACTGCAAGGAGAGTTCCAAACTTTTTCGACCTGGTGGAAAAATTAAAGCTCAGATTCCGCTGCCCGGGAACAACCTTTTAAAGGTGATCTGGACATAGAAGCCGAGCTAGTTAGTTCTAGATAAAATAAATTATTTGGAATACCATTTCTGTGAGAAATCATTATAATTAGAGATAAACTGTATTTACGGAAAATGGACTATAAGATATAATTCTTACATCCTAAAAGTAATGTAATATTTATTTTAAAATCTAATTTATAATTTTTTTCATATGATTATAAATGATAAATTTAACAATTCTATTGGAAGAATGAATTGTACAAACGGAACCCGTTTAAAGTATAAATTATAAATTTAAAATTTGTATACACAAATGAAACTTTGATATCTTTATTTTATAAATATATTTTGTTTTGAATTTTTTCGCTATTAATAAATTTTGTCTCCGTCTCACAACATCAAAATATTTTTGTCATAATTGAATGACATTTTTTCACTTGTGTTTTATTTTAATCCACTTTTATCCTTACAATATGAGTTTAGAGAGTGAGTTGTGAGGGGTTAGGATGGATGTTGAAGAAGATAATGGTGAAAGTTTATGTAAAATGAGTTGATAACCAAAAATAATCTTAATTTACAAAAAAAAAACTAAAGTAACCATTCACTTGAAACGGAGTAACATATATAAATTAAAGTTAAATTTACATTAAAAAATCAAATAATACGCTACGTTTGAAACTGAATGAGTAATAATCAATCGGATTCAAATACAAAGTATAATGTCCATTAGAATATTGGGAAGCATTATTAAAAAAACAAAGGAAGCAAAAAAATATAGGTGCAAGTAATTAACTTGAATAAGAAATGTTCGAAGGAAAAGTGCATTAGTTCCTTTCTGGTGGTTGTCTCTCGTGAGTCGCATGATTCTAACCGTGTCCCTAGAACCTTCCGCGCTAGCTAGCCGGAAAAGGTCTTTTTTTATTATTAACGTTTGGCAAAAAGATCATTTTTACAATTATTTTAAAAATGGATCCATGGTTGCATTTTTTTATATGTTTTGTGGTCCTTTGTTGCCATCAAAATTGTTTCGAGGACCGATATAACCATTTGTTTGACTGACGGAGGGAATAAATTGGAATATTATGTGACGGCGAGTCCACGTATCTTCAATTTGTGTACGTGGCTGCCAAACAATTTTCCACGTCAGGAAAATTTACCGCCAGGCTTCAACGCTTCCACTGACTCTCTTGTATCTTCCCCAAAATCAACTCCTATTCGATCGGCATCTGAGGAACTCAAGCTCCAATTCATCGAATCGAGCTCAATTATTGGGAATACGCGCACGTCACTCTTTCGCTGTTTCCATAGTTATCGCCGGCGGCAATGAGCTCACCTAGGAGACGTCTTGGCTAATTACAATGACTCCCGGGAAAACAGCCGCACTGTTCATATGCGTTGGGATCTTGACGGCTTTGCCGGAGAGGAGTTCTAATTTGGAGATGAATTTTGGAACTTGTATTAAGAAGGCACCGGATCTGGAGAATGGGAGGAGGTTCGAATTTTCTTCCACTGTCATCGCTGATTCTCACCACTGTCATCAGCCATCCTAGCCCCGCCGTGTCGACCGTCGTCCACCAACCGCCGTGACCTCCCCCCAAATTCCTCGCAGCAGCAACACCTCCCCTGATTTTGAACCCTCTTTCATGAAACAAACTAAGCCCACAAAGTCTTTTCCTTCTCTCCCACACGAACCAGAGCACACACGCACACTTCAAGTCTGGTTCTCTCCCCTTATTCATTTGATTTGTTTATGCTTGTGTACTCTATATGACAGGCCGATTTTTATGGTTTTCCTAAGGAAGTTTTATGGTTTGGTTGCTTCAAATCAACAAAGTGGTTGATGTTATGAGTGGGTGTTGTTGCAATTTGTGTACTGGTTTTGTGTGTTGGCTCCGATTGTGGTGGGGTTTCGGTGAGGTTAAGTAGTTGAAGGTTGGGGTAGGAGATGGCGATGATGACAACATATTGTTCAAACCAATTAGCCACATCAGCAATCCAAGTCAACAAAAAGAAAGCCCCGTAAGCATCACTTATGTCCACCGTGGAAAATATAACGGCCGATGTTAAACAAGTCCCGAAACAAAAACATTAGTGGCATACATGGACCCATTTTAAAATAATTATAAAAGGGTCTTTTTGTCAAACGTTGATGGTAAAAACGGACCTTTTCCCCTAGCTAGCCTATCTGTGCTGTGCCAAAGCTACATGCACCGCGCCTCGCCTCTCAACAATATTGTAGTGTATGTTTTACTTGCGTGCACACACATATATATAGCATCTGTTTCTATCTCTTTCTTTCATTTTGCATCACACCTTTCATTTCTATACAACATGTATGAAATGTACATTCAAATTGTCACATTTGTCTTTAGTAATTAAGGAAGTTAATTAGAAGAATTTAAAATTTTCAAATTATTTAAAATTTTGCATAATTGATAGAAATAAAACTAGATATTGATCATGAACGTTGCTTTGAATTAATGAAACAGAGAGTAAAGTAGGAATTATATATATAGGGAAATGTTAATGGGTGGAATGGGGCATTTCTTAAGGGTGAGTTTATTTAATAGACCGTATACGGTGCCAAGATATTGTTCGTTTTGGGCCCGGGGCCCGCACGGATTTGCTTATACCTGAATCCACATGTAAAACGCGTCTTGTGGGGTTAATGAGTAACCACCCTTGTAACGCATGCATTACTCCTTTAGCCCCTCCATGTGGGATGAACAACATCATCCACCCTCTCAAAGGGAGTCCAGCATCCCCCCTGGCACATGGACATTGTACCATCTAGGCTTTGATACCATCTGTAACAGACCGTGTACAGTGCCAAGATATTGTCCGCATTGGGCACGGATTTTGTTACGACCCTAAACCGTACATACAGATAGTTGTGGTTTCGAGTGGTAACTCCCAGAATCTTAATTGTTATATTAAAACACATTTGAAAAAAATAGTTGATTAAAACAATAATTAAAGTTTGCAAATAGGGCTAAGAGTCCATTTACAAACCAAGTTAGTGTGTCTAAAAATACAAGTAAAGACAAAAATATAACTTTAATTACAACTTATCTTAGTTAACAAGTAACTTGAGCTGCAAGTCCGTCTTCTTGTCCTTCTGAGTCCCCATCCCATTCATGATCACATCCAGATTCCCTCCAAATACAAAAGAAAAAGTAAGAAACAAGTTCAAATAATAAACAATTAAAGTAACTTACAAAGAGGTAAAGAAGCACTACGTGGAGAAATCCACTTACTGCGGCCTCCGCCGCAGTAAATGCCATTTACCGCGACATTTACTGCGGCGGAGGCCGCAGTAAAACCGCAGCTATTCTACGTAGTGAAGGGAAACAAGGACTTACAGGGGTGTGGAGGCGTCACGAACCATTTCTTCGTAAGTCGGCCGTTCTTGGCTACCATCGGAAGAATTATGTATTCTAGTACTTGTACTTGCGCGATTTGATGATGTCGACGCTACTTCGTCAAAGCGATAACCTCGATAGACACATGGATTGATCTCGTGTCGTTCACCATGGCAATAACATGATAATTGGGTGTAAATCCGTCTAACAAAGTAAATGATTGCCAATTGTCGATCATAATAGTATCTATTTTTACAAATTGTACACGGGCATTTCACCAGTTCTTCTCCATTCGATTTAGAGTAATCCCTGAAGTCCGGTGAAAAATCTTTCACTTATATAGCGAGTCCCTTCCTGATACATCCAACCACGTTCTTCGCCCATTTACGGTCTTTCCTATATATGATCGTTCATTCATCAATAAAAACAATAAACATGCACAATTGATACACATACCATTTTCGCCTAATCCGGATGCAGTGGTGCATGGGTCCTAGTTCATAAAAGTACTATGCACCCTCGCCAGGAAGAGCAAGTGCTTCTTCTCACTGACTCGGCTAGATGCCTAATTTCAAGTTTTAACTCCATCTTTCCAATAATTCAATTCCTCATTTATTGATTTCGAGTATACTTAAGCATGTTTCTCAATGGTAAGAAACATAGGCGTGCTCTAGTATCTTCCAAGACATCCTAGTGTCATTAATCCAAGGCCTCGCAATTTTTCATTAGTCATTCTTGAACTTAATTCACAGTTTACTAGCAGCCCGTCATGTGTTGATAACTGGAGTAATTTATTTGCTACTTGGACACACTTGCAGCCAAGGCCATTTCATGCCATTTATACTCCTTCCCAATCAAACCATCCCATTTAAAAAAGTAGCTGATCTTTTATCACTACAAATACTTGCATTCACGAGCAGTACCAAACCCACTGTTACTTTAACAAGTAATCTACTTGGCCGAGGTGTATATAATTAATTCCTTATAATTAAGTATTCTCCAGTGTATTGGTAATTAATTGCTTCCAAAACTCCATATACTTATAGCAACAGTTATTCTATATGGCAACAAGATTTACTCATGCATCTTTCTTTAAGTCGGTCATCCAAGAAGCTTCAAACAAGGTTCTTTTACCATAATCATAGAAATATTAAATTTCATTTGCTCTCAATCTTAATTACAGTATTCCATAATGAACCCCAATTATTAGACCTAGAATAGTAGTTCAAGAGAGCACTTGGACTTCGACCATCATCTCAATTTCTAAATAAATCAACCATTTTATCATTCATTTGTTATAAAATCCAATCATCCATCGATCAGATTCAAGATCATAGGAATACTTCATTTCATCAACCACAATTTTCCCGAAACCTTTTAAAGACTTCAACCCCTCTCTATTTCCAGGAAACATCATCACTTGGCCATTGTTCAAGCATCAAACAGATTTTATTACCGCTTCAGGTTCTTCATCATAACAACAGTCAACTAACTCAACCATTGATTCGGCCATCACCCTTTGTCCCAAATAAATTAGCCATCTTATCATATGTTCGCAAGTTAGCATAGAACACCATCAAATATTCAAATAATCAGTCATTCCACAGTAATATCAGACTGTCTCACGTCGACATTCACCTTTGATAACTTTCGGTCATCCACCAAGAAGCTCTTGATTGAGTAGAAAATTGAGAAAATTGACATACAATGAAATAAATTAGTAGAAGTCACTCACATACAAGGAAGAGACCATCAATCCTTCAAGATTCCTCCTTTTTCCCTCCATTGAACCGAAACCCCCTTCTAGGGTTTCCTTAACCCCACAATACGCGTTTTATCCGTGGATTCAAGTAGAAGCAAATCTGTGCGGGCCCGAGGCTCAAAGCGGACAATATTTTGACACTGTACACGGTCTGTTACAGTTTATTTCATTTTTTATAGTTATCTACAAGTGTAATAATTGTAATGATGTAACATAATGAAATAAAATAATAAATTTGATACATTAAAAGAAAATAAAAGTACTCCTAAGAGGTACCCTGAAGGCACCCATTAACAAGACCGATATATATATATATATATATATATATCACAGGGGCGGATGTACGTTAAAAGAAGGGGGTGCATGGACCCCCTTTTTTCCAAAAGTATATATAGTGGATATATAATTTATTAGTTGGATCCCTTTTAAAAATTATAATGATCTTTTATATATTATATTGTCTATTAAAAAATACAAAGTGATCAATTTCTTAATTATTGAGTTAAAGTTTATTATGGTAATAATTATAACTTGACCATTATATTGCACTCTTTTAATAACTTGATGCCACATGTTTACTTTTGCACTAATATGTCAAAGGTTTTTAAAGCATTTTTGATGACTTATATAGTGTAGTATATAATGTAAGGTTCTAACTGTTAAAAAAATAAAAGTTTAGGACAAAAAAATAGATAAATCCTAATGTATTCAAAAGCATGGGATTTCTTAATGACTTATAGAATGAGAGACGTTTTTTTTTTTAGATTGCTTTAATGACTTATATTGAAAAGATTGTTGACACTCAAATTTTGCCCCAAAGTTCTTAAAAGTATGTTTTGAGAGGACTTAAGTGACTAATTATAAAGAAAAGGGTCTTTAAGAATGAAATCGAAAAGTTTAGAGTAAAATTGAAAAGGCAGGGGTTAAATTGAATATGCTGCAAACTTGGAGGCTAATCCACTAATTCTCCCACTTCTATTTTCGTTTCTTGCAGAGACAAGATGGCGGATCGCGGTTCACGGCGACGTGGCAGACTGAAACTTCCTCGCGCTTCCCTCATCGCACACGATTGAGCGGTTGCCAACGTCGTGGAGAGGGAAACCGCTCCCTAATCCGGCCATAAATCATCAATCACGCCACAAAAAGAGAAGCAAAGAGATCAATCTCACCCAAAATCGATCATCTCGTAACCAAATCGATCGCGGCAGAGGAGGCAAAAATCAAAAGCAAACACAATTACACAAATTCTCTGCTCAAGCATCGCCTTGGTGGCAATTTTCGAAGGAGAAAGTGATTCCTTTGGGGTCGCTTCCTATCTCCAACTTCTCACCAGTCATTTTTCGTCACCAACCGGTCCTGCGGCCAATTTTCCGGTGAGCTGTTGTTCAAGTTCGTTGCTATTGGAGCTGTTGCGGATCCACGTTGTCGACACCGAGTCGGCCTCGTCCGATTGCAGGAGCTCGTCGGAAGTCTCGATCTTCAATTTGGGGAAGAAGGTTCTGATTAGGCTAGGTAAAGTTTTATTTGGTCACCGAATTTTGTCCTTAGTTTCATTCATGTTTTGAGCTTTTTTTTTTATGTAACAGTCAAGGCACTCTTATCAATGGGTAATAAGCTGTGATACCAATGGCCAGCCTTTCACTTTTGATTTATTCGTCCCTACGTTGATTGTCTGTGAGTCTCCTTTGGCTGATGTTAGTAATTTGGATAGTTATTAATTGAGAGAAGCATCCATTTTCTTGTTATGTTTATCTATTTTGTTGCATTTTTGTTTTGATTTTCGTGTTTGTATGTGCATGTATATGTCCGTTTGTTTTCGTTTGTTTTAATTGCATATTTTTGTTAGATTAAATCAAGTGAAAGAAAATATAAATTGAATCCGTGGTACCAATTTTGGGCGTATGAAAATTATTATATTTTCTTACGTAATTGACTAACGGACCTTTGAGTATCTCGTAGACCGTTTTAGGTTTCCAATCGACCTATCACGAAAAGATTGGTGGCGACTCCGTCGAGAACCCCGTCGCTACAAAGATGTGTTGAAAAGTATTACCAAAGATGCAATTGTAGATTTTTTTCAAAGGTTAAGGACTTGACGAGAACAATTGTAATCTATATTTTATCGTTTCAAAATGTTAATTTATAATTTTAAATTCAGTATTTTACTTATACTTATGGACAGCTCCGCCACTCCAATGTATATTCATATTCAGGAAGTGTGCGAATATGGAAAACAAACCAATAAAATATGAATGAAGATGACGGTTAATTATTGTTTATATATAGACACACCATGCATTATTCCATTGAGATGCCAATTCTTCCTTCTTGTTCTCTCACTCCTCACCCATGAAGTTAGTTTTCTCTTTTGTGGAATCTCTTTATTGAAGTTTTGACCGCATACTTGGTTCTGCATGCTTTTGGTGGATTAATTTGTTAATTAGGACCTCAGCTACCAAAGCCATTGACTTGAGAGTGCATGGACCGGCCGGCTTTGCAACCAATGACTTAATCTTTTGCATATCAATATTACTGTATTTAATTTAATCATAGGACTGGAGTACTTTTGATGCACGTTTATAATATATTTTTGTTATACTTAATTTGGGGTTTAGGAGAATCTTGGTAATGGAAGTGTATTTTAATCTAGGAGTACTATTAAAGTCTATCCTTTCCTTTTTTATTATACTACCGATCTTCTTTACGGAAAATCATGATTCATGCCATACATACAGGAACTTGTTCTTAGTGGCCTTTGCCTAGTAGTATAGTGTTTTGTAGGGATGGTTAGGGAAAAGAAAACTTCTCTCTTATTTTTAAAATACTTTGATTTTTTTTTAGCAAAACAATCAATCTTATTAATGATTAGCACCAAGAACAGCCAAAAACCAATATAGCTTAGGATTCAATCAAAAAGTCTCTTCTAGAGATGACAAAGCACGTTTAGCCCAAAAACAAATATAGCTTAGGATTCAATCAAAATGTCTCTTCTAACAGCACGTTTAGCTAAAGTATGTGTTAGGCACGGAACTACGCTTTGACAGGGAGTTGTTGCCACTCTCATTATAGTTGGAGGGGTATAGTGTATATAGTATATAATATTAGGATTAATGCAATAATTTATCCATTAGCCCCCTCTACTCAACCCAATAATTTTTTTGAACGACAATGAAATCACTTCATTAAGAAAGAAAATGAAGTTACAAGAGAAAGACCCGAAGTTACCTGCCCATGAGATAAGAGCAGCAACGGGAACACAACCCAACAACACAAAACCAGCGCCACCCTAAAAAAAATTGGCCAGCACTTCCCCTGAAAATTGACTATCCAACCCCCCTGCAAGCTTAAAACAGCAGCTAACAAGAAATACACCAACACAAGAGCAAAAATGGAAACACAGATACACAAGGCCTCCCGGAAAAACGGGCACCAGCTAGGAATCTCATCCAAGAACCTCTGAGGCTCTCAATAGAGGGGCGAGTAACCAGTCCGTCCAGGAGATCTTTAGCTTCCGACACCTGCTGGTAATCCACGAGAAAGAGAGTACTGAACATTTGAGAGGATATTGGAAGCTCGCCACGGTAGATTCTGCATAACCAAGTTGTTTCTTGCTTTCCACACCGACCACGCTGTGACGTATACAATGCCTTGCCAAACCTGAATGACCTTATGGGGAACTGGAGAGGTAGAGGTTTCCAAAACATCTCGCAAATCCATTACACCAGTGACAGTTGTGTTACACCATGCTGCAATCGCAGCTGCAGGGAGGATGTGAGGGCATCGAAGCGGGCGTGATCTCGTAGTTTCTCTTGCATCACAAAGAAAGCGGGCATAGATACGAAACCACATCCACTCCCGTTGCCGTGAATCGATCAAGCACCGGAGATAGTTTCGGCTTGCTCGCCAAATGAACAAGTTGACTTTCTTCGGGACTTTGTTGCACCATCGCGTTGGAATGTCGTGTCCCATTGCAAGCTTGTCTCCGATCATCTTAGAAAGGCACTGAACTGAGTACATACCATCCTTCGCAAGGTCCCACCGCCGGTATGGAATGTCCTTTGGCGAAAATTCTGAAGAAGACAGTTAGTTGTTGAATTCATCCATAACTAAATCCAAATACAACCATGTATTTAAATGTTCTATTTTTTTCCACACTCCCCACCATTACTTCTTCACTTTGTGAAAATCAATTGAAAGTGTTATCCCACAAAATTATTCAATTATGTCCAAACTCCAATCCAAGTGTTTTGGACTTTTTCTAAAGTGCACAAAAGCATACTCCACCCGTTTTCAAATAATTCTGCATTTTGACTTTTTATTTCAAAGTTTAATGTTTGACTAAAATTTTAATAAAGATAAAATAAATTATTAACTTTAAATATCTAAACATACATTTAGAAATTGATTGTTTTTTTATGGGGGGAACAATCAATTTAAAATTAATAATTTAATTATTCTTTACTCTCCCAATAGAATTTAAAAATACTCAATTCGTCCCCAAATAATTTTACACTTTATTTTTGTTGTTTTACAGTATTTAATCTATGATTTTTTTTTCATGAATGTTTAGATATTTAAAGATAATTATTTAAATTAATTTTTTAAATACTCCATTCGCGTAAACTTTTAGAAATATCAAAGAATGTCATGTTGAATTTTGGGTATTTTATACGTGTATTACTTTGTGATATTTGTGTAAAATTTAGAGTATTTTTTTGTAATACTTGTTTTGATTCCGTTACTCGTGATTGACTTATTATATACTCCCTCGTCCCTTTATTAGTGCAACATTTTGACATTCGATATCCATTTAAATTTAATTAATCTACATTAAATTATTTAGAAACTAGACAAATTAAATTATTATTTGATAAAATTTGTAAATTTATATCTAAAAATATTAGAGAAATAAAATATACTATATTGAAAGAAGGAAAACCAAAAGTTACAATAAAAAGAGCGAAGCTAATATCAAGCTATATACCTAGCCCCCCAATCTGAAATTTCCGGTTCCGTCACTGGTATGTGCAACATTATTCGATCCTCTAAGAGAGTAAGAAATAGAGCAATTATCAAACAAAGTACGCAAATGTCTAATGTCGTCCAACAAAGTGCCAAAGTGATAGAGGCAAGGATCTGTAGTGCAATTTATTACTCAAACTATCACTTGGCAGTCTGAATCTAGCACAAGCCTCCTCCATAGCTTAAATATGCTTTGATTTTAGGCTAATACATGTGTAGAAGAGGGTAGAAGTATTGCATACTTTGATTTTAGGCTAATACACGTACTTAGCTTGAATATGCTTTGCGAACAGAGCTAAGCAGAATCTATATCATGTCCTTGACTCGTTTATACAATTTTAATTTGTCAATCTCGAGTTCAAATCTCATAAACTATGGCTCATTAATGATTTGAGTCGAGTTAACAGAAAGAGAAAAAAAAAAGAACAGCAAAGAAGTAGTTGTTCTACAACCCCAGAACTATACGCAGCACTTTTCAAAACAAGAAATAGTTTGTTTTCTCTGCGAAAATGGTTTTCATAGTTATATTATATATATGGACGGCTCATCAATTTACTTTACACCCTTACTGAAGACGTACGTAAACTTAACCATCATCTCAAAGTTGCCTATGGATGTTCATGATTTAAGGTATATATATATGTGGCGTATAATAATTTTCACTTTTCTGTTATATATGACTTACGTGCTAGTGCCTATTTTAATTAACATCCATCTTGATTCATGGGAAGGACAGTACATTTCGGTTGCTGCTTTATTAATTTGTAAAATTCTGCCATCCGATAATGATTTATTATTTTGATAAATAACTGGTCAATGTTAATTGAGCCTCTCTATTAGATTTATATATGTAGGTACTTATTTGGTAGAGTTTGGAAATTTTGAAGTTCACAAGATCAAAATGCGACGTGACAGGTTTGAAAGTTTTATTTATACCCCATTTGGGTTCAATCAAGTCCAACTTATAAGACAGATAAAATTGAGGTATGACGGTTTAACCAGTCATGCGTCTAGATGGTGAAATACTATTGCAACATTTGTTTTTGTTGTTTATTCAGCAGCAATTAAGGACGTTCAATTATTAGGAAATGAAGTTCTATGCCACTAAAATTTTTTACCGGTTAAATAACTAGGGATATCTACCGTGTATATATAATTAAGAAGAATAAAAAATACTAGTAGTACAAATAAACTCTTTCAGCTAGGGATCGACGCTCCGTTCTGTCATCAAGCAGGGCCGAGTCACTCGCCTCTGGCACCGATTGGTAGTCACTGTGCGTCGATCTGGTCTCGGCGAGGAGTGGGGCTCCCTCTGTCTTCGCCGTTTTTCTCTTTCTCTGGCCGGTTCACGGGCATACGACGTAGCTCCAACTTGGCGTGGCCGACGTGTGCCGTCGGATTTATGGTGATTGATCGGTGCCCCTAATAGCAAGCCTGCATTGATGGTTCGGGTCCGAGGCGAGTTAGGTTCGGTTGGTCTGTATGGTGATAGGTTCAGTTCGGTGGGAGGCCGCGAACAGTTGGTGTGGTTGAAGCTCTTGAGCGACTTTTGCTCGGGTCGAGGGAATCCGAGTTAGACAACGATCTTTGATGGATCGTTGTGCAATTATCTATTTTGCGATAGGCTTCTTACTTTTTCCGTTTCGTCATGTTTGGTTGGTTTCATTTTTTTGTTTATTTTTCAGGACCCTATCAAGTTTTTTTTATTTCGGTTAGATTTCAATTATTTTTGTTTTGTTTAGCTTATTATCATGTAGGTGGGTTGCCTTAGTTGCCACTACTTCTACGATTAGTTCTCTCCTTAGCCCACTATAGTGTGTCGTTACTATTTAACCTTTGGTCATGCTTACCGGGATCCGGATTGAAGATTTGTTTTCCGCCATAATGGTCATGGTCATCGTCATAATTTGTTTTGCCTTTTGAGGTCAGATCAATAGAGTCTAATCGTAGTTATTTTGGTCTTCTTAAGTAATTCTATTATGTGAAATTTTTTCCATTTACGGGCAGATTTATTTGTATCCCCTTTGGGTGTCTTAGATCACCGTCTGCGACTTATTTTGTAATGATTTATGATTTATCATTAAAAAAATAGATCTTCCTTATTCACAAAAAAAGCTCCTTGCATTGCCACGTTAATC
Organism: Stellera chamaejasme; assembly: GCA_024586325.1. Lineage (NCBI taxonomy): Eukaryota > Viridiplantae > Streptophyta > Magnoliopsida > Malvales > Thymelaeaceae > Stellera > Stellera chamaejasme. The sequence goes on from CM044986.1 coordinate 33,977,668, forward strand.
CAAATTCTCAAAACTACTCCACTCCACGCAATGGCGGTGCTATGTTTTGACGGAAGATGGCAGTGCTACCTTGAAAATTTTGATAAATTAGGGGTATATAGTGTAAATTCAGAATAATTTTAGGATTTAATTTTAATTTACCTATATTAACTCATCTCATTTTTATAGTACATCCAATTTCTCATTTAAGTTAGTCCAACTTGTATAATATCCAACACCAAGCCCAGAGTAATTTACCCTATGTATTAAACAATTGTAAGATGACCCACAAACCCCACCCCATAAACCCATTACCCACCTCTACGTCATTACTTGCTAAGTTTATTCCAATTCACTAAATTTCTATTTCTAATTTCAATTTACAAGAACATTATATGTGTACTACCTCCATCTCAGAAAATTGATGCATTTCTTTTACAATATTTAATATATGATTCTATTTCTTCAATATTTTAATATTCAAATAATTTAAATGTAAATTATAGATTAATATTTGTAGTTTCTAAATATTATTTTTTGAAATGTTTTAATGAATATTTTCTAGTAATAATTTGAGTTCAACTCAACATAAAAAATGAAATGTATCATTCTTTTAGAGACATGGAGAGTATTTCTTTTGTCTAAATTGAGTCACTTTATAAGTTACTATTTCAATGAATTGATTGTTATTGCCACCTCAGAGTAAAATTTATGGCTTCACTGCTTACATGAATTTAGGATATGAAAATAGAAAATGGCAAATCATGATGGATGAATCGATTGGCTTTGCGCCCATATATAATAGGGGGCTTCAAAGTTTAACTTTTGGGGGTGAGAATTTTTTTCACCCATAATTTTTCATCATGAATTAAATCCTAATTCACCATGCGGACCTAACGTGATTTTGTTCAAAGTGATTTTAGCAAATTCATATTCATGGTGATTTTCTTACCCTCTCTCTCTCGAGCAACCCGACTTTTCCTCCCCCAGATCGGCAACCCGTCGCGGTCCTCTTCCCCAACCCGCTTTTTCTCCCCAGAATCGGCCTCGGCCCGACCATCGTCGTCTTGTACTCGCCGGAGATTTTCGAAAGCGGGAATCACCTCATCCAACGGCAAGCTCCTCGCCACCGCCGCCGTCGGGTTCGTCAAAACCCTCTTCATCCTCGGTCGCGCGTTCCTCCTCGGCCGGGTCGGCGGCCGTTGCTCCCGACTAGCGTCGGCGGGATGATTCTTTCGAATGACATTAGCTACGGCATTAACTATAATCGGCGGATCGGCGAAAAAATCACGTGGGCAATCGTGATTAGCATCGCAATGGTTCTGCTACGTTGCGACATTCTCGATCGGATTAGGTCCGGTGACACTGGGTTCTGACTCGGAGATCTTTCGCACGGCCTGTGCGCAGGGACGAGCTTGTGTGGAGGAGCCATCGTCGTCGCCGGAAGGATGAGCCTTTGCGTATCGGGCACTGTTGTGGCGGCGGCGCCTCGGTGCGGAGTGTTGAAACTTGTTCGAGAGATGGTTTCGAAGCCGATCTCGGCTCTCATACTCATCTCCTTGTGCAGTGGTCTCAAAGTTAGTATGGTGAATTAGATTTTCTAATTCACCGTGAATTTCATGGGAATGGGGTGAAAAATATCTCCCCATGTTTTAAGTTTGACACCCCCAATAATAGACCTTCATAATTAATGCATGACCAAACATTCCCCCCAGCCCTCAAATGCTCATGATTAATTGGAGTACATACACTATGTGGAGGGTAGGGCGATTACTGCGGCCCTTAACGTAGTTGGGCCGTGGAAGCTATTTTGGCGAGGGCCGCAGTGAATGTCGTGGTAAAGACGACCACGGTTTCTCAAGCACTGCGGCTGAGATCGTGGTGCGTATTGCGCCCTCACCACGGAAGAGATCGCAGTAACTATTTTTAATAATTAAAAAAATGGATAATACGGATGAATTTCATCTAGGTTCATCCACCTTTTCCAAAAAATGCCCAGAAATTGGCGGCCAAGGAGGAGCAAGTGGCGGTGGCGACAGTGGGAGGACGACGCCAGTGAAGCGGTGGTGGTCCAGAAGAAGAAGAAGAAGAAGAAGATAACAGAAAGAAGAAGGGACACTACACTACGTGGAGCATTCATGTCTAACCGCGGACTCCTCGGCGGTAGCGCCGTGGTAATTAACGAGGGATAAGCCGCAATAACTCCCGCGGTAAAACAGCTCGTAGTAGAGGCTTTACCGCACCCTAAACCATAGCAGTATCGCGGCCTTACCTCGCCCCAAGCTGCAGTAACTATTTTAAATAATTTTAAAAAAAGTGGATGAATTCGGATGAATATTCATCCAAATTCATCCAAAAAAACCCAGAAATTCATCTGAAGAATAAGAAAAAGAGAGAAAGAAAGAATAGAAGAAGAAGAAGAAGAAGAAAATAGACGGAGATAACTAAAAGAAAGAAAGAAAGAAAGAAAGAGGAAGAAGAAGAAGAAGAAGAGAGAAGGAAAAAGAAAAAAACGGGAGAAGAAGAAGAAAGAAAGAAAGAAAGATAGAAAGAAAGAATAAGAAGAAGAAGAAGATGATGAAAACGAGAGAAGAAAATGTAGATGAAGGAAGATGAAGGGAAAGAAAACGGGAGAAGAAGAAGCATATGGAGAAAAAAAATTACCACGGCCTTACCGCGCAAAGGGCCGCCGCGGTAAAAAAATCTTACTACGGCCTTACCCGTGTAAAGGGTCATGGTAAATTGTGAAAGCGAGCTGGAAACGACCTTTATCTTTCCCCGGGCTTTACCGTTGCCCTCGCCCCATTAAGGGCCGCGGTAAAAAAAATGTGTTTTCTACGTAGTGAGAGGAGGAAAGAAGAAAGTGAGAAGAAGAAAATGAAAGAAAGAAAGAAACGAAGAAGAAGAAGAAGAAGAAAAGAAAGGAGTTAAAAGAAAGAAGAATAAAGCGGAAGAAGATGGAAGAAAGAAAAAATAATAAGATCAAGAAGAAGAAGATAGAGAGAGAAGATGAAGGAGAAGATGAAAATGTAGAGAAATGGAGAAGATGAAGATGGAAGAAACAAAGAAAATGATGTGGCGGAGGAAAATGAGATAAATAAACCCTAAAAAATAGTCTTACTGCGGTCAGACCGCAGTAAACCTATACTGCACCATTAATTTGCCATTTACCGTGCATGTTGGAATTACTGCTGTCCAAATTACAATAAAAGCAGCAATAAATAATAGTTTCCCAACATAGTGGTATAACGGAAGAGAAATGCATGCATGAGTTGAGTGTTTGCACATTTCTCGCATTAATTACTTAATTGGTACTCAAATTGTGTATCCCAATTAAGTTGTTGGCGATATATATACCACAAAATGTAAAAGTTGTTGAATTGATCGATGTGTCACACACACAAATAAATAAATAAATAAATATATATATATATATATATATATATTGCTTTATAGATAATTATAAAGAGAAGGAGACAATAAGAATGAAATTGAGGAGTATATCTATGGGATGTACAGCCAGCAGCAACGTACATAGTATTGAGTGTTGTTTATGATCAGGAACAGGTGACATTATTTAATTCAGAATGGGATGTGACAAATTTAATACTTATCATCTGAATATTTGATCTAATGGTCATAATTCCAGTTCCAGTATTCCAACCCCTATGCCCTCATTTGTATAAAAAACAAATTTTTTTTAAAAAATTACAATTTATCAAGTAATTAGTTCAAAAGCAGGAAATGTACAGCAGCCGGGAACGCGACGCACCACCTCCCCTCTCTTCGCCTCACACAACATATGTATATATATCTTCAAACTTAAATAACTCTTCCCTCCATTATTACTACGAATTTTTTTGTCCTCCTGATCTTATCGTATAAAGTCTCTCATTTGATGATTCCTCTACAGTGGCGGATCTAGGCTCAAAAAGTTAGGTGAGCGGAAAAAAACTATCAAATAATATATGTAAAGAACAAGGTTCAGGGAAGCCTGCTCGTTGCTGGGGAACAAAATATTACACTTCATTTTTAAAATTTGAATGCTCTACATAGATAATCGTGCTCATTATATAATAATGTCTCCGATAGTTTTGCAAATTATGTGACAATTTGTAACATGAAAATAAGGATTATGATTAATAGTCAACTTAGTCCGGATTTAAACGCTTTCTACAAAGATTGGACGATAAAGTTGTAAAAAAGCTGTTAGTATGAAAAGCATTAGTGGAAAGACTTTAAGCAAAGACTACGGTGTTTATTTTAAAGAATTTGAGAAAAACTTGGGAGCTTTTTTGAAAATAGATTTCAAATTTTCTAGAGGAAAAAATTAGAAATAGAAATTGAATATTTGATAAATTGTTGTTATTTAATTTCATGAAGAAAATACCTTTTATGAGAAACAAAAAGTATTGAAGGGGCTAACTCACTTTTATGGGAAACAAATACCTTGTGTGCCGATTAATTAATTCATCAATTTCAATATGTTGAAACACAATTCTTATATATTATTTATTAGGAATTCAATTAAAAAATATATAAGAATTTAAATAAAAATATCATTAAATATATTTAAAAGTATAGGTTACAAGTTCTACAATTGTTTTTGTTGAAACGTGCTATGGGTGTATTGGATAAAAAACATTGCCCAGCGGGAGCTGGGTGCGCTCCCTTGCTCATCCGCCACTGTTCCTCTAGCTAGCTAGCTAGCTAGTATTTACCGGCCCGGCCGGTTAACCTTAGATATTTTATAAAAGCACCCACTCATGTTCCTGATTATTATTGTTGGGTTTCAGGGATGTGATTGTTATTTAAACCATCGCGCGATCGGCATTAATATATCGATCGTCCAGGGGGAAATGATAAACAAAGGACTTGAACTATCTGAACATATACCTAACAAATTTGAAGTTTTAAAAATTTTAATGCATGCATGCATGCAGTTACTCACTCACAGTCAGTACCACAACCACAACACAAAAATAAAGAGGTCAGCCGGCCGGCCCCTGGGGTGGCTGCTACTACTTGTGTTGTGTTGCGTACTGTTGTGGGTTTGGTTTGGTTACGTGGTCCAATCTAGTGCGACTTAGTAATTAAATACTAAGGGAAAGGGGAGGTTTAGGTGAGCGAGACGAGACGAGACGACGAGATATCCACCACCTGACCTGACTACTGAATTATTGAACTCCAACGAACACGACATATTTGTCTCTCCTTATTCTTCTGTCTCTTTACCATTTTCCACGTACCCCACCCCTATGCTCACCTGTCATTCTTTCTTCTCAATCCCCCTCTGCTTCATTAACCTTATCTACCTATATCTTCATGGTATTATTATTATTATTATTATTATTATTATTATTATTATTATTATTAATGGATCACATTTCAATGATAGACCTGCCCCTTCTTCTTCTTTTCTTCAAAACAAGCCTCACAAAAATCATTCATTTCATGCACAAATTATATCTTAATCAAGTAGATGATCACTTTTAAATTCCTCCCATTGCTTTCACTTTTTTTATTATTTTATTCATATGTTATAGATAATTCACACTTTCATTCAACGATCACAAACTCCCTTTCCATATACTAGAAACAAACGTAAAAAAGTGCTAATTTTATAAATCAAACTTTACGAAATCTTTAAATTTTTATTTTGAAACAACAATGCTACCAATTGAAACAACGATGCTACCAACGTTTTATCATAAGGGTCAATTTTCCTCTATACTTTAAATTATCCCATTTGTAATGAGGTTCGCTTAGATGACACTCATATGGCATGTCACTAGGTAATTACGTGAATATGACTGAGCATTAATTTTGTAAACTGAATGTTTTAATTTTACTAAAAATTATCTTACAGTCAACGTCCACAAAATCTTCCAGTGACACATCACATGATTAGCGTCATCTCTAAGCACATCTCACTGCCAACCGGACAATATAACGTCTAATGGTAAATTTATCCTTTCAATAAAACGTTGTTAACATTATCGCTTCAAAACAAACTTTGGTGGTTAATTTAGAGATTTCGTAAATTTCAATGATAATTTTACCCTTTCTCCCTATAAACAAATAATAATAAAATCAATTGTTATTTCACATATTTTGCAACATTCACTTCATAAAATAAATAGTACATCTGTCCAAGGGCGGACTCAAGGTGGGGGCAATGGGGGCAAGTACCCCACTGAACTTTTGGTAAGTATAGGGTATATATGTATGTATTGCATAAGTATGACCCTATCCACGTAATTTACCCCAACCTAATTCCTACTGAAATTTTATTTCATACATGCCCCTAAACTATACCTATAAACATTTGAATCCCCCTAACTTATAAAAACTACAAATTATACAATTGATCCCACCACCTATATATACTAAAAAATTAAACGTTGTGTCAAAACGAAAAACAGAAAGGAAAGAAGTCTGAAGTCATCGCCGATTTTGGAGAGGAGACTCGAGCTATAGGATTTGCAATTTTCTAAGATATAGGTATGAATTTATTACCAAATTTGCAATTGTTTGTTTAATTTAGTGTATAGGTTTGAGGAATTAGGTAATTCCTTTGATTTCTCACTCTCTGAAATTCCAATTTTAAAACTGCATAAGTCCACCGTTCTCCTCCTGAGTCTTTTTTTGATCTGGTCCTCCGTTCTCATCTTTTTTAGAAATGCGTTTAGCTGGCTGCTCTGCGTTGTATTTGCTTGTTAATTGTGGAGAAAAAGTCAAACTTTTATCTTTTTAAGTTGTTCATTTTATTTACGTGCTCCACCCATTCATTCTCCAGCTTCTTAATAAGTTTGGGTTCCAATTCAACAGTGGATCAATAGTGATGTATAATGTTTGTCTTTTTATACTATATGTAATTGACATGTATTATATATGCTTGTTTTTTTTTTCGAACGATAGTAGGTCAGTCTGTTAGATTAGACACACTCCTGTCCTCGGAGAAACCCCACATCACGAGTTCGAATCCCTTTGGTTTAAACTCATCCGAGGGCAGAGCCGTATGGGGGTAAAACTCGATTCGTAATGTGGGTAAAACTCCCATGTCTTGGCAGCCCAGGGACTCGAAGCCAAGACTTCGAGCCCGAATACCCACCTCTGTGGCACACTAAGTGCCACTTGAGCCAAGGCTGCTCGTTGATACATTTTTTTTATTTGAGATAATTAAATACAAGTTCCACAATATGTTTTAAAATATGAAGATTGTCATTTTTGTGTTTGTTGTTTAATTTATATAAAAAAATCATTTTCTACAATGAAAATTGTGAAGACTCGACTCCGTAATAAAATTGGAGATCAGTGGATGACTGATTGTTTATTTACATTCATAGAGAAAGATGTGTTGCGAAGTCTTGACAATCAATTGATATTGAAAAGATTTCAAAATATGAAATCTCGCCGTGAACAGTTATCGAAGAATTGATAATTTTGTGTTGTGTATATGTATATGTATATATCATGTAAGATTTTTGTATGACTTCAAATTTGCCCCCACATGAACTTAGTCCTGGGTCCGCCCCTGCATCTGTCCCCAAAAAATTGGTACGTTTCATTTTTAGTATCTAATCTATGATTTTATTTCTTTAACACTTTAATATGTAAAATCAAATAATTTAAATGAAGATTATAGATTAATGTGTCAATTTTTGAAATATTTTTTTCAAAATTTTTTTAATGAATTTTTCTGATGATAATTTAAATATCCCACAGCATCAAAAAAGAAATGCACCACTTTTTTGGGACGAAGGGAATATATTTTTTTCCTCTAATGAAAATAAAATATTCCATTCATCTCACATACTTTGAAACAATCACATCATATAATTATTTTTTTGCTGTAAAAATTAAAAAACAAATCTACACAGAAATATAAAACTCAAGTGATGCAGTATATACAAAATACTTCGACAGAACAAGTATTTATTTTTGACAAATTTTATTTAAAAAAAAAATCAAATATTTCAACAACTTGGGTTTGAAAGAACAACAAATTTATCACAAGTAATCCAATTGATCTATTTGACTTTTACATTTTTTGTCGTGGAGAGGAGACGAATGACCCTTTTGGTTTCGAATTTTGAAGAAAACTTTGGCCCAATGGAAAATTGATTCCGTATAAGGCTTCATCGATTTCAATGTTTACAGAGGCCCAATAGAATCTTGCCCCACAGTATCAGGTCTAATCGAGTACTTTGGCATGGGCTAGTTAGGCTGAAAGCCCGAAAGCTAACACTCCGTTAGATATAACAAACATTAATGACCTATTTGGTCGGGCTTAATAGCCCATTCGGTTGGGGTTTTTTTTTTGACCATTTGATTGGGGACTTAAGTAACTTGTTTAAGCAATGAGATATTTTCATTATGATTTACCCTAAAGTATGTTTAAAAAAGGTAAATTAATTACTTAGATCAAGAATGAATTTTAAATTAATCACAATGAATTTTAAATTAATCACATATATGACTTAATCAAATCATACAAATAGTATGGTTTGAGCAAAAAAATGAGTTAATCAGAATAATCAACTGCATAAAGCTGAAAATATTTTAAGCAAAAAAAAAAAATCAATTGGATTAGATCATCTAGATGATTGAAAATTTTGTATTTATTTTTAATTTTGTAAAATTGTTATTTTAACACATATAATTATCTAGTTTTAGGGTAACTAGCAAATAATAATAATAATATAATAATAATAATATAATAATATAATAATAATAATAATAATATAATAATAATAATAAATCCTACATTTGATTAAATATTTGACTTAAACAATTCACTCAAATTAATTGCTTAAGCCCAACCTAGGACCCGAGCAGAGCTCCCAGATTGGACTAAAATATTAGTCCCCGGATTGCAAGAAGTAGGATATCCACATGGTAATAATTCGACTAGTTTTATCAAACAAACAAAACACTTCATTGATCAACCCTTTTTGCGACTGCTTTAACCTCATAAGCTGTGGTTCTTTTTAGTTGTTTGCTAGTTATTCTAGTTGTGAGTGTTATTGATACTTGTAGAATTCCTTTTTACCGCTTTGTGGTTTGTATCTTCCTAGGTTGTTTATTGTTTGTGACTTTTTCTATACACTATTGTGTTGCCCAATATGTCCTAGCAATAAATATATCGAACCGAAGATAAAAAGAAGAGGAAAAAGGGGTTGGGATCAATGGGAGACTAGGGCTGAGAATGAGCCAAACTGAGCCTGAACCTTGCAGGCTAGAGCTCGAGCTCGTTACTATTTAGGCTCAGCTCGAGCTCGTGAAACTGGCAATGGTTGGCTCGAGCTCGACTCGACAAAAGTTCGGGCTCGGCTCGAAACTCGTTCGAGCTTGAGTTGCTTGTTGGATCACTGGCGGCAACTGAAGGTGTGACGACTTGGAGAAGCAGTGGCCGATGGTGGATTAGTAGGTCTGGATCTACGAGTCTGATGGCGAGGTGGGTGTGCGAAGATGCGTGGCTGCAACAGCGGTGGGAGGCTTGGCAAAGGGCGGTGGTGAGAGTGGAGAGGTCTGGAGAAGGGCATCGAACAAGTGACAAGCCCGGAGATGAACCGTTGGTCGGTGGTGGAATCAAGCGTTTGATGATGGCTGAAAGTTGGAACTTAGAAGTGTTAGATTTTTTGTGGGTTAGGGTGGTGATTGGTGAGTTAGAATTGGAGAAAAAAATTAATGGGAAGTGATCTTTTGAAACTGATTTACTTTGATGAATGGATTCAACGGATTCTGGAAAGATATTAATGGAGAATCGAAATTAGGAAAATATGAATGGTATGAGTATTTGTAAAATAGTTAATGGGGGTCGGGAATTGGAAAATATAATTAATAAGGTGTGGGTGAGAATTGGTTATCTGGCTAGGAGGAAGAGATAGATTGATGAATAATTAAGGTTTGGATAGTGGGAAACGTGAAAAGAAGGATACAAAATGTATTGGTGATGGTCGTCAGACCCAATATATCTTAACATCCGAAAATCTCGAACATCATCATCATAGAGAAGGTTCTAAAAATTGAACATTGTCATTCGAAAATCGAAGTTTACTTAAAAAAAATTGGACTCCTTACAATCGGCCGAATTACTAGGGGGGACTTGATGGCCGCCGGCCGAATTTTTGAGACTTGAGAAAGCTCGGTTCGATAGGTTCGTTTGAGCTCGAGCTCGAGTCGAGCTCAAACGGACTCGGTTCGTTACTCAGCTCCTATGGGAGACAAAGAAAATCGGGAGGATGAAGGAAGAATGAGATAGAGGAGAAGAAGAGAATTCGAAGGGAGGAGGGAGCTAGTGAAATTTTAATCACATAGTATATTTGTCCAAAATAGTCTCAAAATTGTGAATGGCGTAGTAATAGACAAGTCATTCTCCCTCCTCCCCCGTCCCCAAGTCAAGCAACATTTGTTCTTCCATCATCATTGGGATTAGGGATGGGCATTGGAGCAGGTTAACCCGCTCTATGGATTGATCCGCATTGTGGTGGATCGCTCCGCTCTATTGGTGGATCAATCCACATTGATCCAACCCGCTCCACCCACAGTGACTAAAGTGTAACTTTTTAAAGATTTGGTCCTCTTTTGATTTTTTAACAAAGTTTAGGGACAAAAATTGTAAATAATTTTGAGCCAAATTGCAAATTATTGAAAAATCTGAGGATTAATTTGTAAATTTTTAAAAATTTAAGGACCATTTTGTAATGTTTTTGAAACTGTAAGGATTATGTTGTAAATAATTTTTTGTCAATGGAGCTCTATGGAGATATCCATGACCCGCTTCACATAGATACATATTGAATTCTGCAGAAAACCATATTCGATGAAAGTTGTATGTACGGCTTGGAGGGAGATCAACCTACTCAAGTCCAAACCATTGGGACCCTTCAGAGATTCTAACCAAGGAGCACGCAGAAGACATTAATTATCTATAAATGGAAATAAAATCCAGATTGAATCCTATATATTTAAATATAATATACAAATTTATAATAGATCGAATGAAATCTGATTTTAAAGTTATGTTAGAATCTAGATTCTATTTACGAAAACGTAATAATTAATATGTAATCCATCAAACATTACTTGAAAATGGAGGATAAAATGATGAATAAAAATTCAAAATTTGAGAGGCTATTCCTAAAGGGCCCAACAAATTCCTAATTGGAATTAGAGGATCTTTTTTAATGGACTCTTTTATCCTATTGTAACTTTTTATATCGTTGAATAGACCCATGCATATCGAAGGTATGAATATAAAAATAGATAGAAAGCGAGAAAAAACCCGGCTGCTGCCATGCCATAGCTCTGGGTGGATATGCCTATCCCTCCCTCCCTAATAATTGGGATAGTAAAACTTAGCGTGGGTTTTGGGTTAAGGAGTCGCGTCTCCGGCCCCCATTACGTCAACGAGGTCAACAGAATGGACGTCTCTTTTTTCTTAAGTGGGCTGGCTGAGTGATTCGGCTGACCACTCAATCAGCCCAAATCATAGACCAACACATCTTCGTCTCTTTCTTTCTATTGTATTGTATAGTAGTAGTAGCTCACAGAAGAAGAATAAGAAGAGAAGAAGAAGAAGAGCAAAACAAAAAGCGAAGCGAAGCTGGAGGCCGGGACGGGACGGGAAGAATAATTCTCTGCACCAATCAAGTAGAACAAGCAAAGAACCAAATAAAGCAGGAGCTGCAGTCCAGAAACAACAACAACCAGTAACATTCATACATTAATTCATCATTACCAGGACCACATTTTCCATCAAACCAGACAGAACAGAACCAGAACAAGAACAACCTACTATCTCCATGGGTATCTGTTTCACCAAGTCGCACACCCACGAAATCCCCATCTCTTCTTCCTCCGCCGATTCTCCTCCTCCGTCGCTTCCCCAACAGCCCGGCCCAGCTCCCTCCAAACCCACGCCAACGGCTCCTTCCTCCTCCTCGGCCCAAGTCGGTCCAATCCTCCGCCGCCCTTACGTGGACATCGCCACGCTTTACCATCTTGAAAAGGAGCTCGGCAGGGGACAGTTCGGAGTCACATATCTATGCACCGAGAGATCCACCGGAAGAAAATACGCCTGCAAGTCCATCTCGCGGCGGAAGCTGGTCTGCGACAAGGACGTCGCCGATGTCCGCCGGGAGATTCTGATTCTCCAGCATCTCACCGGCCAGCCCAACATTGTCGAATTCAGAGGCGCTTTTGAGGACCGTCAGAATGTGCATTTGCTGATGGAGCTCTGCTCCGGCGGCGAGCTCTTCGACCGGATTATCGCCAAAAGAAGCTACTCGGAGCGGGAGGCGTCGTCAATTTGTCGGCAGATTGTGAATGTGGTTCATGTCTGCCACTTCATGGGGGTTATGCACAGGGATTTGAAGCCGGAGAATTTCCTGCTAGCTAGCAAACATGAGAATTCGCCGGTCAAAGCCACCGACTTTGGCCTCTCCGTTTTCATCGAAGAAGGTTGGTTAGTTAGTTAGTTCTTCCTTCTCTTTTCACACACTGTTCATGATGTGTTTACTTTAGTTACACTTATTATTATTATTATTATTATTATTATTATTATTATTATTATTATTATTATTGTTGTTGTTGTTGTTGTCCTTCTTCACTGCCGAAAGGGACATTACATTTGATGCTTCTGGGCTACAAATGCTTGTGAATTCCCTAACTAAGCTTAACTGACAATGAGCTTCCCAAAATTATTGAAATCGAACCTGACTTCTTCTTGTGGTCGGTGGGAAGCATTAAGAGAAGTATAGAGCTAATTAAATGCTGGAATTGGAGTATATATATTGTATCCAGTTTCTTCTTACATTTTTGAAAGAGCTCTAATAAAAGATTCCTTTTTATTTCTTCTCTAATAATTTGATGTTCTAATTTCAAAATATACAGTATTTTTTTAAGAATTTTTTTAATAAATGTTAAAAGTTTGAGTCAAACGCAGGGAGTACAAAATACTATAAAATTTCGAGTTCTAGTAGTTTATGGAGTAATATTTACACCATCTTAATTCGATTACTAATACATTCTTGGTCTAGTGGTTATGCTCCCGATGACATTTGTAGAGGTCTCAAATTGAGCTTCCGGTATCCCCAATGCCCCTTTTGTATAAAAAAAAAGAAGAAGAAAAAAAGATTAGGACGTAGATGAAAGAAAATAGTTAATAGTATGTGATTTGATGATTTTATCCCAATATATATGTAAAAAAAGAATGACAAAATTTTATCCCACTTTCAAGATGAGAAACCAAATAAATGTAATTCATAAATCGTAACTCTATAATATACTCCACTTTCAAGATGATGTGTGGATTATGGGAGTCTCTAGCATGTACTCAATAAGGACATCATGTGTTCCATCAAAAAAGGAAAATAATAAAGAAAGAAGGAACAAGCATGTGACAAAACAGAGATGAAGCTCATGATGCTTTTCTTATTATCTTATACTCCACTACTAGTACTGTACTATAAAGATGTCAGTGTTGCAAACCATGACGTCCTCAGAAGAAAAACATTTTGAGTACTGGTTTGTCAAACTTGTTCAGGCAAAGTGTATCAAGATATTGTGGGCAGTGCATACTACGTTGCTCCAGAGGTGTTGCAGCGGAGCTACGGGAAGGAGATTGATGTTTGGAGTGCTGGGGTGATTTTGTATATTCTTCTAAGCGGAGTACCTCCATTCTGGGCAGGTTTCTTTTTTAAACTATTTTGATGCCTGGTTTTAAACTATTATTTGACCCTGTCGATGATGATATTGTAATGGCAGGGCTTGGAAATAATACTAATAATGAGAGATTCTCCTTTCCTTCTTGTAGAAACTGAAAAAGGTATTTTTGAAGCAATTTTGAGAGATAGCCTCGATCTACGAAGCTCGCCCTGGCCAACTATATCAGAGCCTGCAAAGGACCTCATCAGAAAGATGTTAGCCAAGGATCCTAGACGACGAATCACTGCTGCTCAGGCCCTTGGTAAGTAAGAGTGGCACTTTTCTACTCAGAAAGAACAATTTACTGTTACATATTTTTGCTTATGATTTGGTAGGCAAGCCTGGGGATGGAGAAATGTAGTCGCTTCTTGGAAATTCAATCTAAGGCTTCACTTCATCCTTGTTGGAACACTTTTAGTTAGTTAAACAGCATGTAAACCATTGATTTATCTATCTTTACATCTTCCACACCAGTCCATCCATGGTTGAAGGAGGATGGAACAGCTTCGGACAAACCGATTGATAGTGCCGTTTTCATCAGAATGAAGCAGTTCAGAGCAATGAACAAGCTCAAGAAACTCGCCTTGAAGGTTCCTGCCTTTTTTTTTAATCAGCAAATGAATTTTGGGTTTTAAAAGTGTGTACAATAACGTTGCAAACCAGTATTGTTGGCCAATTGGTATGTGATACATACAGGATAACCTCTCAAAGGTTTTATCTTCAATGTATCCATGCTTGTCTTCCTTCCATTAACTAGCTAACTAGATAAATGCAGCTATTTCTAATCACAACATTCTTCTGTTGAAGGTAATAGCAGAGAACCTTTCTGAAGAAGAGATCAAGGGGTTAAAGCAAATGTTCAACAACATCGACACAGACAGAAGTGGTACAATAACATTGGAGGAACTGAAAGAAGGATTGGCAAGACTTGGATCCAAACTGACAGAGGCGGAAATAAAGCAACTAATGGAGGCTGTAAGCATTCTAAATTTATGTCAAACTTCTGTGAAGATTTTATGAACACAAGATGGGACCATAGATCTTAGCTACACTATTGGCTTTGGACTTCAAAAGCCATCAAAACGCATTACTAGTTAAATCATCTGCCGGCATCATTTCCTTCCTCAGATTAGTTGCGCTTACTTAAACATTGTGATACAAAGCCTAACTAATAAACTGATGCCATCCATGTTAATGATCAGGCTGATGTCGACAAAAATGGTTCTATCGACTACATTGAGTTCATCACAGCAACGATGCATCGACATAGGCTTGAGAGGGAAGAAAATCTATTCAAGGCTTTCCAGTATTTTGATACGGATAATAGCGGGTCGGTGCTGCAAGATTTGTCCTGTCATTGTTGTTCTTTACTTCGTTGTTCAAAAATACAACCTAAGTGACTTGAGTCTCTGCTCACTGATTAGGTACATTACTAGAGATGAACTGAGACAAGCCATGACAAAGTATGGTATGGGTGATGAGGCTACAATAGATGAAGTCATCAATGATGTTGATTCTGACAAGGTAGTTGTCTCCTGTTGGTTTTATCTTCCAATCTTTGTGTTCGCTAAATCGAATCTGGCTCGGCATTTTGGCCTACATGCAGGATGGTAGAATCAACTACGAGGAATTCGTTACCATGATGAGAAAAGGAACCCTTGATTAGTTGCGGTGTTAAATAAGCATATCATCAACAGGTAAAGGCATAAAGGAGGAGCTTCTGTGGATTGCCTCACCCACCAAGTTCAACTGTTATTAATTAGTCTCTATAGCTATGGAGCATATTGTACATATATACTCCCTTCCGTGTGAATAAAGGCATAAAGTAAGTATTTCATATGCGAGTGCTTCCTTCCGTGTGAATAAAGGCATCCATCAATCCCACAAATCTCCCTAATAAGCATGTTCATGTGTGGGGATTCCATCATTCTCTCTCTTGAATAAAGCTTATCCCTCAAGGCAGTCAGTGCCTTCCGGCAATTTCATATTCATAGTGATGTTGTGGCTCAAGTCCAACCATTTTCGGTTATAGGACGCGTTGAACGTAATGAGAGAACCTACACCAATATTCATATGACTTACGCTAGATTGGTTTTGGGCAAATTGGGGAAAATCTGGAAATTAGGGTTTGCTCATTGCGATCAACTAGAAGTAAAAGGCAACCATTGCAGTGTATTGGACGATGCTTCTTGGATGAACCCGTTGTCTGTTTATGCGAGTGTTGCAATTGGCGGAAGGGAAATTCAATTAATAGAGGAGGGTTAATGGTAGCTAGTCAATCTAGCGTTCGTAGTCAATTGATGAATGAAGTCGCATGAGTTACATAGAAGCTTCAAGTTTTTTACGTTTCAGTATCTAACATTGTCGTAATTAAGCAGCCATAAACATACTCATTGGTAAAGAAAAACAGAGTACAAAGGCTTGCAACTAGTTTGATAGTGAAGCAGAAACAAACAGAGTGGAAAACAACCATTCCCATAGATGTGCAACTAACTTATTTGCAACAAAAAAGCCATGTATCTATCTCTCTAAGTCTTGGTCTGCAACATATATCCACGCAAAAGCAACAATTTCTACAGAAGTATAATTGGCCATGCAACTCGTCAGGTTGGGATTTATAAACCGGCTGAGGTGTTGAGTACATCAGCCTCCTAACCCGGTGGTTGTTGTTCTTGAACACAACTCATAAATAAGAACACAAGATCTGGTTGTTGTTCTTGAACAAAGAAACTGAAACACAATTCATAAATCACATAAAATGCATTCATTCCGCTTTCTACATAGTTAAAGAAAGGGAAACAAATTACAACAAACCATTTAGTATCATTTAATACGGCCAAACCATTTAGTATCATTTAATACGGCCAAACCATGTATGTCTTTTTACGCCAAACCTACAATCTTTTTTCTTCTCTACCCACATGCGCCAAATAGTGAATCCCCGGCCCACAAAAGAAGAAGAGCCTATCTTTGCACCAGTCCACGCTTGCGGATTGTTGTTTTCAATCTCAGCCTCTAGGTTGAGCGCGATTTAACAACAAACCATATCCACGTCAGGTGTTCCGTCTGCCAACTTAACTAAATATGGTCTTAATGGCAAAATCAGAATAATTTTAATAGTTCACTCACCAGATCAGATCGGTGGCCAAAACGACGCGACAGTTTGGACAGTTTAGCGTTTCTCTTGTGCTTTTTGCCAACCTAAATCATAATCTGGTATGACTTGATCCTTCAACTATGAACGTATGGACAATTTAGTCCTTCAACTAAAATTCGGTGGTTCTAACTAAATTACGCTTCCATATTTGCCTTGACGTACCATCTGATGGCTCCAACAGCTATTTTGCCTAACACACACACACACACAGCAAAAGAGGGCTGAAAGAAGAATCAATGGTGCTGCTTCAATCCGCTGTTCCATCCGCAAAGGCCTTCCGGTTTTCTCTTTCAATCCCATCCTTTCTCCCTCGTCGAAACCCTAATTCCCTTCCATCCAATGTCTTAAAATTCTTCAGAGCCACGTCGAGTTCGCCCCAACATCACGAGCCATTCACAACTAACTACGCCGGCGTTAAACTGGAGGAAGTCGTCGTCGACGATGTAAATTTAATCAAGGTTCGGCTCGATTCCTGGATATCTTCTCGTATTCAAGGCATCAGCAGAGCTCGGGTTCAGTCCAGCATCAAGTCAGGCCTCGTCTCCGTCAATGGCCGCGTCATCCACAAGGTTTGTGAATTTCTATGTGTCTTCACTAGTTGCTAGTTGGAGTTATTGTTTTTGAAGTTACCAAGTTCTGGTTGACGTTGCAGGTTTCCTATGGTTTGAGAGATGGAGATAAGGTTAGCTGTGAGATCTCAGAGTTGCAACCATTGACAGCTGACCCGGAAGATATACCATTGGACATCGTATATGAGGACGAGCATGTTCTAGTTGTCAATAAACCTCCACACATGGTTATCACTTCCCTGTGTAATTCTGTCATATTTTTAGTGTCAGAAGAGCATTAAAGATTACGCTTACAGGCTTGTGGACTCTCACTCTTGATGATATTAAGTCCATGACAAAGGCCATACGTCGTTCTTTTCCCTTGTTTCAGATGTTGGTTCCCGTCTATGCTAATGTTTTGCTGTTCAGGTGGTTCATCCAGCACCTGGAAATCCTTCTGGCACACTCGTCAATGGCATTCTTCATCATTGTAGTCTACCAAATTTTGTGGAAGCTGATGAGGAAGTTCTTTCCGATTTAGAGGATGTTTCAGGTGATGAAGACTTCTCATCCAACATTAATGGGGCATCTGTTCGCCCCGGAATAGTCCACAGATTAGACAAGGGCACTAGTGGACTGCTTGTTGTGGCAAAGGTAAATCACTAAGTCCTCTTTTCTACTTGTGGATTGTTGGAGAAAGTAGGAGTTCATCTTTGTGTTATCTTCTGTGGATGTGAGAATGAATTGAGAAATTGGAAGTCCCCTCGAAGAACTTACCATATTATTCATGGTAATGGCAGGACGAATATTCTCATACCCATTTAGCTGAACAGTTCAAACAGCATACTGTTGAGAGAATGTATATTAGTCTTACTTGTGGGGTGCCTTCACCATCCTTCGGACGTGTAGAGGTTCCGATAGGTCGTGATTCAAATAACAGGATTCGCATGATTGCCACACCTGGACTAAACACTCATGGACGCGGACGTCATGCTGCTAGTAGGTGATTTGTAATCTTCTGATTCAGAACGTTTAATATGATATTGACTTTTGTCCCATTCTTATCCCACCTTCCTCTTCTGGATTGGACTTGGGAGTGGTAGTTAGTAATTGAGTGGTAGTTTGAAATTTTAGGTACAAACTAATTGAAATTTTGGCTGGTGGTGGTTCCGCACTTGTCGAGTGGAGATTAGAAACTGGACGAACTCATCAGGTGCTTACTGATTCTGATTTATGAACTTGGTTAAATGCATCCATGAATTCCTACTTATGGTTCATAGACATGTTTATTTAACATAAATTTCAACTTCATGCCTCTTATAGACTTTTGGATGTCAACTGTTCTTGCTTAGATCCGTGCACATGCAAAATATTTGGGGATTCCTTTACTTGGTGATGATGTATATGGAGGGACAAAGAGCATGGTGTTTTCATTGCTTCAACAAACTACTCCACCCACCTCTCATGGCGAGCTTACAACACTAATTTCAGGAATACAGAGGCCTTGCCTTCATGCTTTGACTCTAGGGTAAAAGGATACTCCGGTAGTACTAGTTTCACTCACATTAGGAATTTTAAAAGAAAATGTTACCTTGAATTCTCATGCAGTTTTCAGCATCCACACACACAACAGAAGGTTCACTTTTCATGCCCACCTCCTTCAGATTTCGCTTCAGTTTTGAGCCAGTTTCGTTCAATCGGTAAAGCGAAGGTATTCTCTTTGAACAACTTTATTTTTGCAATATCTGTTTGCTTTCTGTTTGGAAGCTATAGAAGTGTGCTAGTGATCCTGGACTGTCCTAAGTCAGTTCGATTAATCTACCAGTACCATAGGAGTACATCTAAATAGAACTGTTTCGATGTGCTATTAGCAACAGCGAAGCACTGTATCTAGGACCCAACAACATTTGCATCAGAGATCTTTTTCTGAAGCAACTGCAGACAGGTGCTTTCCAAGAATCACAAGGAACAGTTGCATGTCTCTTTAACTCTTTATATGTTCCAAGTAGCTGGTGTAGACTAGATATTTTCAGTTATCTTGCTTGCTGATTTGGATGAATCTGAAGAGGTAACTGTGCTTATATAATTAATAAATGTTGTTCGCAGGCACCATCAAGGGCACCCAAATTTTGTTCAGCGGTCAGGCTAGGTACATGTGACTTGTGAGTGAAGGATAGCATCCGGAGGTGACATTCTAATGGTTTAATATAATTAACAGCGGGTTCTATGAATCAAGTTTATTTTGCTACTCCCCTTATTATCCGCAAATAAATGTCCAATCAACATCTAATTTATGGGTTTTTTTCCCTTGCCATTCTACAGTATTATGCAAAGTAAAAAATTCCAGTCTTTACTCTCTGAAAATATTTTTAAAGTTCTTTTTGATAAACTCTTCCAAATAATAATTGTAACGTTTTAACATTGGTTTGAAAATCAAACGTGCAATTATTTTGCAGAATAGATAACATCTACGCTTTCGTAACCCACTCTTTGTTATGGATATGATTCATTAGGGGGTTTCAAACATAAGAAGTGAACAAAAAACTTTTCACCTAATAGGGGAGCCAATTGGAGGTGAGTGAGAAAAGTGAAAAAATGAGGGTTAAGTTTGAGAGCCATGTGAACAAGGAGGAGCGCACATGTGAATTCACTACGAATTCACCTGTGCGCTGCGCACAAGCATGTGCACAACCTGTGCGCATGCCTGTGCGCTACGCACAAGCATGTGCACAACCTGTGTGCAAGCCTGTGCGCTGCGCACAAGCATGTGCACAACATGCATGCAAGCTGTGCACAACTGTGCGCAAGCTGCATAATGGCTGCGCAAGCTCGTGCACTGCGTAGCAAATATGCGCACAAGCTAAACTGCGCGTTGCACGTGCACAAGCCTGTGCACAACCTTCTGATTCGACAAGAGTGGGAGCGATCTTGGTTGACCAGTGGGAGCGACCTATCCGTAAAAGTATCTCGCAGAGTGAGAGCGTCATGCGTTGAAGAGAAGTGAATAAGGAGGGGTTCAGGTGAAAAACACAGTTCACTTTCGCGTTTCTCACCTGAAGTCCGCGTTTGGCGAGGTGAACGCACGCCTGTTCACGTGAAAAAGAAGAGAGGAAAAGAAGCGTATTTCATCTGCTTTTTCTTATGTTTGAAACCCCCTATTACTCATACCACATCATTTTTTTTATATTGCGTACGTGGACTATCTGATCCAGTACCTTCCTGATTTTGGTATTTGAAGTTCTCTATATTGTAGTCATTTAAAAACTCAGAAAGCCTGTTATAATGTACTATTCTCTCATTGAATATAGCAAGGGTCATTTTGTGGCGTCTGAGTAAATCCATGGAAACAGCATAAACAGAGGAAACAAGAACAGCAAAAAGGTACGGACAGCGGACTTTTACAAAATTGAGTTAGCTTTGCTTCGAATTCGGACACAGATTTGCCATGCCTGGGCTATCAATCAATTTTCAAGGACTCTTTTTAACTTTTTCCCCCAAAAAACCCATAAAAGAACACACCCTTTAGCTGGGAATACAATAAGGCCACTCTAACTAATTTGTAAGTGTATAAAAAGAATATCACTCTAATGTTTTGAGACGAACAAACTACACCTGGCGAAGGTAAAACTTGCACTACCGACGTGAATCTGCTCTCTCATTTCCACTAGTCAATTTCAATTGGGATGCAATTATGAAAATTTCCATGTTATACACAACAAAACAAGGTATCGAACTAAATCTGGGTAGGAAGGCAGCGTCTCTCCAAGCTCCCCCCCTCTTAAGCCGCAAGCAAGCCTTCAGCTTTGTATCTACGAAACATAAACCGGTGCAATGTCAGTTGCTTAATTAACATCAGGAGTTGTAACAATTCATACACAAAGAGGAACCACTTGCTTCCTTACCTTCAATATAATGGTCTAAATCTTGTACTCTTCTGCATGCATCCACTTCGTAGAGGACCACTTGTTCCCTCTTATCACTGGGCAACCACCTGGACTTGACCACAGAAACCAATCTTCAACTTGAGTGGAACTTAAAACAACAACAACTAAGAAACTGAACAATTCTGAGTATGCTATATTAAGGGGAAGCAGGGCAAGTTTTGTTTTGTTTGGTTTAAAAAGCTAACCATGCAAACTTGAAGGGTCTAATGTGGCATCCGGTCTCATGCTCCAAAATAGTATTGCGTCACCCATTTTTGGCTTCACAGAGAGGCCTTTTCTACCACATTCAGACAATTCATTCCACCATGGTACTTGGCTGATATTTCCTGTGGCGGATGGGAACACAGTCTCACCCCCTTCTTCAACATCTGACCTGCATTACACAGTAGTTGCGCAAAGATTTAGCAGAGAGCTTTCTATGCTGCGTCAGCTTCTAGAACTTGACAGGGATCATGTAGACGAATGTCAATCAATGGACCGATTACATACAAATACATAAGCATCGTGGCCATTCGCTGACCTCCATTCCTTGTGTTAAACTCGTCAAGGAAGTAATCAAAGTGTGGTTCATATTTCTGACCAATTTCATAATGGAGAACCTGGAGTCCTTCTCCGTGCTCTGCACATTGAAGTGGAATCAAACATGAAGCCTTGCATGTTATGAAGCTTCAAGACCATAGTAGAATAAGCAACCACTGGGCGAGAAAAACGGGCTAAAGGACAGCAGCTATGCATATTTCAAGCAGCTTGACTGCAGATCCAGCTTAGAAACTGAGATCAATTACCATAAAAAATTTACATAAATCTTGGTTGGCAAGCAATAATTACATGGACAGGAACCCACATATTCCATGTGAAACCCATAGCATAACAACTAAAAACAGGCAAGAATGTTAGAAGGTTGATTATGAAAGTTTCGACTGTTGAACTTGGAGTGCAATACTTATTTCTTTTTAGAAAAAATAAAACCACATACCTGCTGGAATGAAAGTGAAATCAGCTATCCGTTTCTCTATAGCCCTAATGATCTTGTCTTGTCCTCTCCTTAGAAACATACCCGAGCTAGTACGAACCCTGAAGATGTATGAAAACTTTTCAATTCATTTCCTTGTAAAAATGATGGTTGGCACTTTGCACTGGGCAACAGTGATTCAGATAGAAGAAGGAAGAAGAAAGAAAACAAAGTGAGAAGACAGAGAAACACAGACCTGCTATCTTTACTCTGACCAGTCTCGCTATCAACTACAGTGGACTTCACCATGTGAGGTTTTGCCAGATTTATTAGGTATTCACATTCATCCTTTGACTGCGAACACATGAAGGTTTAATTTTGTTAGCTAAAATCCTGTGAAACAAGGAACATGATCCACACAGCAAACGAACCAAGAAGTTATGATAAATGAAAGCTCTGGGCTCCCACGAAAGCACTTCGGTCCACTGTTCTCCTCTTGTTCCCAACCCATTTCCTCTGCAACAAAATTCAGGGGGACAATCAAAATAACTAAATGGGACTAGGAGGCGAGGAAAAGATAAAAAGTTAAGTCATGAAAATTACTCCCTAGCTAGCTAATTACCTTTGGGAAGCCATGCGGCGATAGGTAGTGAGATCATTCGGCGAGGAGACGTCACTGGTCACCGGAAGAGAAAATATTCCCAGACCCAGAAGCATCAATAGAACGACTGTAAGCATGAATAGCATTGATAGAACAAGTGTCGCCGTCGACCACTTCTTCCCTTGCAGCCTCGAATGCCTTGCTTTCGCCATGCCTGGCTGCCCAACTTAGATCGAGAGCACAAGCTTCTTTCTTTCTTTCTTTCTTTCTTTCTTTCTTTTGTTTTGAGAAAAAAAAAAGAAAAAGAAAAAAAGAAGAAGACTGAAAATTTTCTGAAATCTGGACTCCAATTCCCGGAATGAAGATGTAAATCCTTGTTTCTTTCTTCAAATTGTTTCCATTCCATACATGTAAGATTCGGCGTAATCTGTCGGAGACCCGGTCCGCTACTATCGCGTTTACTTTCTTTCAGAGCTTGCGTAAATTTATTGGACCTGCGGAAACAGCTTCAACTTTCAATTCTCCGCGACAGATGCGAAATGACGGGGTTATCCCCACCAAGTGCTGTGGCAGGGACGGTGCAGCAGTACAGCTGTGTTGGGCATTTGAGTCATTCCGCCTGCTACTGGTTTGAGAGTGAATTCTCCGTTTTGTGAGATGCATTTTTGTGGGCTGCTGCACTGCACACAGTATCAGATCTTAGCAATATTATTAGGTGAAGGGATCCAGCTTCGACACCGCCCAAAACTTGACTTTGCTTTCTGACGCTGGTCGGGATTTTTTTATTTATTGAAATTTTGAATTTTGTTTAAAAAATAAAGGAACTCGTTAATTTGAGAAGAAGTTTCTTTTTATTATTATTATATTATTATTATTACAGCAGAAAAGAAGTTTCTCATAGTGAACATTGTTGCTAAATTTTCCGTTCCTACTTCATGCGTCCAGACGATAATCTTTGGACCATTTAGCTTCTAACATTTAATTAATGTATGTTTTTTTTAAAAAAATATTTAAATTCATTCTCAAATGATAATTGAGGGTTCCTTGTTTTCAAAAATATATTTAATTATTTTCTTTAAAATATCTTCTTAATAATTGAGCTAAACACAAATTCAAAAGTTAAATAAAATAATTAATGGCGGAGCAGTGAGTATCTTTTGCCGTTTAGCAATAGTTTGAGTTTCGTGTCTAATGACTAAGCCTAACTATAGAATAAACTTCCCGTGCCATCTAACTTGTAAAACAATAGGATTACAATTTTACATTTTGTTGCGCAAATAGAATAGCTGAATCCTATAACCAAATCTGTCTGTATTCGGTACCTGGCTGATTTGGCATGGTCCAGTAGTCTAGTCTTGGCATGGCCGCTGATTTCCTTCCGCAGAAGCAAATGAGGTTCCATTCCATTCAATACCCTTTCTTCTTTCACTTGTTGCATTGCATTGGTGCCTGCCAAACCCATCAATAAGGATAGCAGAATCGACCAGGTCGCAGGTACTCATAATTCAACCTCTGAAATACTCCTCCTACAAACTCCAACCTTTTCAACTTAAACCAAACCCTAACGCTGCAGATCACACCACCAAACCCGCCAACATTTACTGGACCTGGACTATGCTGCCTGCTTAGCTCCTTCTTTGTCCCAACTTCCTGCGATTGATGAAATCCCAATTCCCACAACATCCATACAGGTGCGGCGAAGGTGAAATATTTGAGCAGTCCCCCGCCACTCGAGTACTAGACTACTAGTAACTAGTAGCACGGATCTCATTCCATCATCATACTACTAAAAGTTAGTTTGAGAGCAGCGCCAGCATTGATAGAAATTGAAAATGCTATCCAACGCTATCTATTAGCATTAGAGGTCGGAGAAACCATCACAGCCACTAAAAAATTTCACATGTTTCCCCAAACTGAGACTTAGTTGACTAAAAGTCATTCAGTGCAAATCATCTAGTGCACAGCCATCAAAATCCAGAATGCCACTACAGATACAGCAAAGCTTCCCATCCCTCTCCCACTCACAAGCATTACTACTGCCCGTTGCTTTCCAAATTGGCATCATAAGCTTTAGTAAATCATAGCTTTAATACATCTGTTCTGAGAATTCTACACTACAGAGTCATTGGATACGCACTAATTTGAAGATGAGCAGGATGAAGTTCTACCTTATACTAGTAATTTACAGCTATGGGAGCAGGGGAGGGAGCTGGAATCTGCCTAGTGAGAGCTGAAGCACCTGCCCAGAAGTCAAATATTCCAACAGAAATCCAAGGATACCAGTACTACTAAGATTAGACAAGAAGAGCACTTTCAATTCGATTTATTGCACAAGACAAAATGTAATTTCTTTGACTTGTTCTGTACTCTCTCAGCAATGAAACAAAAACAAGTGAAAATACATATGCACAAAACAAGTTACATTTTCACAGGCGCTCATTGGTTGCTCCAAACAAATTTCTATGAGAGTTTTCAGGGACATACTTGTTTCCAGAAAACTCTTGGCGGGTCGATCAATGGCCTCTATCTCCACCTCCGCGTTCTTTCTCAATCTGCTGCCTCTGCTTCTCCGCAAGCTTCTCCAGAGCGGATTGTACCGCATCGCGCCCGCCGATCAGCAACCGTGTCACGATTTCTGGATCTTTCTCGAGTCGGGCATCTTCGAACTCCTTCCTGGCGTTCTCCCTCAAGATATCCCTCCAAAGGACGCCCCTCGAATCAGGCCACATAAAGAATCGGCTCGCCCGGAGGATGTCTCGGTACAGAGAAAGCGCTTCCCGGCGAGTGCTGGTGAGTCGGCGCCGATTTAGCCTTTCTTCTTCGTCGTCGTTTAGGGATTTCTCCCTTTTCACCACGTGTCGATCCAGAAGCTCCTCTACGGTGTCGGGGCCGTTGTGTAGGAGCCGCCTGACGGTAAACAATTCATCTGGAAATATGATCCTTGCCGGCGTAGAGAGCGTCCGCCATTTTTGCAAGTTCGAAGTCATCTTTCTCCCGGCGATACTGCTTAAGCGGTTCAATGAAAGAAGCCACACCCACACGGAGGGGCGCCTAACCAGAAAACATGGCACTCGCAGCTAGACCGATAAAATGCGTCACAGAGCCTTATTCTCTACTTTCTGTTAAATTTATGTCCTAAACTCAAGGCAAAGATAATAATTTATCACCAAAAATATGAAAAAGTTGGACCAAAAACTAAACTGATCATGAAGCTCTCTCATGAATTGGATATCAAGGAGGAAATACGTTATTAGAGAAATTTTAGGTTCCACTGAGCTATTACACATCAACTCAGACTTTTGTTTATAATATTGACATCAATTTTGCTCATTTCGGGCAAAACGTTCGATTTTGCCACTAATGTTTGGGTAGCTCGATTTTGCCACTCAACTATTTTCGAGTATTTTTTTGCCACTAACGTTTCTAATTGGGATGACGTTTGTCACTCTCCGTTAGAATGTACACGGTAGCGTTTAAAATGCTTATGTGTTGCTAAGATAACAGTTATGTGTCGCTAAGATAGCAGTACTTATTCTTATAAAACTACAACTCTAACCCTTAGTATTTTAAAAAGTTACAAACACACCCTACGCTCTCCTTCCATCGTTCAAAGCCACCCCCACCTTTCCACTATCCTCCTAAACCTTCCCTGCTACGGCCATCTCTTTCACCCATTGTCTTCCTTCCACAACACATTAAAAATTAATTGAAGCTGTTTTAGTTTAATTACATAGAATTAAGAAACCAAATTACTTAGCAATAGCACACAATTGATTATCAAATAGGCAGACTCCATTGAGATCGCCAACCCATTCCATTCAACGAAATATCAGTATAATCCTCCATCTTTGATCATCTCCATTCATCCATCATCGGCCGGTGACGAAAATTCCAAAAAATAAATATTAGTCGTAGCTAGGGGTGAGTTCGAGCCGAGCCGAGCCGAGCTCGAGCCTAGCAGGTTCGAGCTCGAGCTCGTGAAATTCGGGCTCGGTTCGAGCTCGGCTCGAACTCAATCGAGCCCTATAATTCGAGCTCGAGCTCGGCTCGATGGTTCGTGAAGCTCGAGCTCGTTAGGCTCGCGAGCTCGAGCTCGTTAGGCTCGAGCTCGGTTTTTGCCCCAACATCGAGTAAACGAGCTCGAGCTTGTTAAGGCTCGAGCTCGAGCTCGGCTCGATGGTTCGTGAAGGGTAGTATCATAATTTTAGACGAGCTCATTAAGGCTCGTGAACCCTTACGAGCCGAACATTTCGAGCTCGAGCTCAGCTCGTTTATTATTCGAGCCTCAAAACCGGCTCGAGCTCGAGGCTCGTTGGGCTCGTTAAAGCTCAAGCTCGAGCTGAGCTCGGCTCGGCTTGAATCGTTTCACACCCCTAGTCGTAGCAATTACTGACCTCCTTGTATATTATAATTGATTTGATGATCGATCATCATCATCATTGCGTGCAGGGAGCAGCAGCAGGCAAGCGTGCGCGACCAAGCTTGATCTCGTCAACCACAAAAAATGAAAAGAGAAATTATGGGTGGAGAAGAAGAATGTCAGGAATGAAAGTAAATGTGGTGAGGAATTTGTTGCAAGGAGTAATGAATTTGACGATGACGATGATTCACAGAGGTGAAGAGAGGACGTGGTTATGGGCTTGTCCACGGTGAAGCCAAGCTGGTGTTCACGGTTTGTGTTGCTGTGTGGCATGTGGTTGGACAGAATATACTAGAATATTCCCTCCGTTAATGGAGAGTGGCAAACGTCCTCCCAATTAGAAACGTTAGTGGCAAAAAGATATTCTAAAATAGTTGAGTGGCAAAATCGAACTACCCCAAACACTAATGGTAAAATCAAACCTTTTGCCTTTCATAATAGGAGTATAACATTATTAGGGATTTCAAATATAAGAAGTGAATAGAAAGTTATTCACCTAATTGGTGAGTGAATTGGAGGTGAGTGAGAAAAGTGAAAAGATGAGGGTTAAGTTTGAGGACCCCGTGAATAAGGAGGAGCGCACAATATTGTGCGAGACTATGTGCGCACAGTTGTGCGCTGCGCACAATATTAGCGATGGACTATGTCTCTGATTGTGTCTGCGCACATTTTCGTAATGCACCCGAGGAGAGTTCAAATTACACATCGGGCAAGACAACTTTAGCAAACCGAGACAAAATCAAGCAACCTCCGCCCTAACCCATCGAGAATTTGTCACCGTATTTAGGGGAAGAGAGAAAATTGAGGAGATAAAGCGCCCGCCGAACGGCAGAAGACGATGAAATGACGATGACCTTCAGGCCGCGACAGTCGGGAGCGCCGAGTGGTGAAGAGAGGTGAATAAGGAGGGGCTTCTCAAGTGAAAAACACCACTTTCGTGTTTTTCACCGAGATCCGCGTAAAATTAAGTGAATCACGTCCTGTTTTTCCACGCGGAAAAGGAGAGAAAGGAGAGGTGAAAAACAAAAATTTCATCCAAAATGCGCATATTTGAAGCCCTCTTATGAGAAGTTAAACTTTACCATTGTAGGTGAGAAAGTTGTTACCTTTGCCCAACTTCCAAAATGTTAAAATTAAAGTCCCTGTCCCTGAGCCTGAACTCTGCAAGGTTTGGGTTTGGAAGTTGGGGCCTTGGCCCAAACAAAAATATCACCACTAAGGTTTTGTTAAACCCTCGCTCGCTCTGCTATTATTTGTAGTAACGTTTCTCTTCCCTCTGCAGTTCGGGGAAAATTTCTCAGCGATGGCGTTAGTCAAATCAAAACGATTATCATCTTCAATCCCTTGCCCTTGTCGTCCCATCTTTAAATTCTGTTCTTCTTCGACTTCACTTGTAGCAGAAGAAGTTTATTCAAATCAAGAAATTCAGGCCGTCTCACCATCCCCTGAAGAAACTCAGACCGCCGAAAAGTTCCACTCTCTGATAAAAGACCACCACCGCAGAAACCCTGTGCAAGATCCTAACCCTGCCCCTGCCAGTGCCGACTTCACAATTCCTTCTCTCTCCGTCGACTTCTCCCGAATCTCCGGCGGCCTCTCAGTCTCCCCCGCTGTCGCCCGCTCCGTCATAGACAGATGCGGCGCCGTCCGCCACGGCATCCCGTTTCTCCAAGCTCTGACATTTTTCAACTGGGCCACCACACGGCCTGATTTCACCCACTCGCCCGAAGCTTACAACGAGATGATCGATCTAGCTGGAAAGTTGAGGCATTTCGACTTGGCTTGGCATTTCATTGATCTGATGAAATCGAGGGACGTCAAGGTCTCCATCGAGACGTTCTCGATTCTAATTAGGCGTTATGTCAGGTCTGGATTGGCTTCTGAGGCTGTGCACGCATTTAACAGGATGGAGGATTACGGCTGCGTCCCAGATAAGATTGCATTTTCGATTGTGATTAGTATTCTGTGTAAAAAACGAAGAGCTAGTGAGGCACAGTCGTTTTTTGATAGCTTGAAGCATAAGTTTGAACCTGATGTTGTTGTCTGGACTAGTTTGGTTCATGGCTGGTGTCGTTCAGGTGAAATATCCGAGGCCGAGAGGGTCTTCAGTGAGATGAAAATGGCAGGGATTAAGCCCAATGTGTACAGTTATAGCATTGTGATCGACGCTTTGTGTAGATGTGGGCAGATTTCTCGTGCTCATGATGTTTTAGCGGAGATGCTTGACGCTGGTATCAAGCCAAATTCGATTACTTTTAATAACCTAATGAGGGTTCATGTGAAGGCAGGAAGAACTGAGAAGGTTTTGCAGGTTTATAATCAGATGAAAAGACTCAATATCCGAGCAGATACAATTACGTACAATTTTCTTGTCGAGACTCACTGCAAGGATGATGATCTCGATAAGGCTACAAAGGTGCTTAATCTGATGGTTGCGAAAGGTTGTAGTCCAAATGCATCTACTTTCAACATGATATTCAGGAGCAATGCCAAGTCACGGGATGTTAATGCTGCGCACCGAATGTATGCTAGAATGAAGGATTTGAAAGTTTCGCCAAATACAGTGACCTACAATATTTTGATGGCTATGTTTGCAGAGTCAAAATCAACTGATATGGTTCTTAAGATGAAGAGAGAGATGGATGAGAATGAAATCGAAGCTAATGTGAACAGTTACCGGGTATTGATCCGAATGTATTGCGGGATGGGCCATTGGAACAATGCCTACAAGTTCTTCAAAGAGATGCTGGAGGAAAAATGCTTAAAACCAAGTGTTCAATTGTATGAAGCAGTGCTGGAGCAACTGAGGAAGGCAGGCCAGTTACAGAAACATGAAGAATTAGTGGAAAAGATGGTGGAGAGGGGTTTTGCTACACGGCCTTTATAGTTAATGTTGCACACCAATAGGCATTTATCTAGGCATGGTCACTGGTTTAGTGCCTGGAGCGATGTTTCAATGGATAGCTGAGTTTCGCATCTCCTCAATTTGTGTAGATTATCCTTAAGTGATTCAAATCAGTGTGTGATTGAACTGTTCCGCAGAATCACTGTTGCGGAGTACTGTCTTGGGCATACAAGCTGGACTAAAGATGGATTCATGTGTTGCTAAGCTTGGAATACGGATGTGGAGTTCTCCATAAGTAATTTTGAATGGACATAGGTTACCCTTAGATCACATCTTCGTGGCTTTGGGACTGTCTTAAGAGGATCCTTGCAGCAAAGCAGACCTAAACCATACCCTTGGACCTGTACATCGACTGCTGTGAAGGATGAAGAAGAAGAATAGGGCTGGACCCTTTCTTGTCATAGGGCTATTGGTTTCTTCCTTAGGGCGCCTGTGATGGCGTAAGTTCCCAGTAGGGGTTCTTTGCAGGAGAATAGACGAGTTATTATTTGATCAATTGAAGTTTTGTTTGATTGTTGTAAGATCATAGGCTGTAGTAGCGTTGCCATTTTTTTCCTCTTCTGTTTTGGCAGAAGATTGCAGAGAATTTTGTTAGCTTAGCTGTGTTTACAAAACCAATTCTTTTGTTGGTTCATTTTGCATATTATTGAGGTGGATCTGTGAGGGATCTGATGCACTTAGTTGGGTTCACAACGCAAACTACTCTGTCTTGAATAGGGAAATGATTGGTTCATAAAACATATCCAATACAAGGATTGGTTGACAGACAAAGGAAGTTCATCCCAAAAAATGAAAGGAGTTGTGGAACTTCTTATCATCAGTGGCCTTGCATATCAAGCATCTCATCCAGAGTTTTCAGTCTCTCCATTCCTTCAGTGATCAGGAACCTGATCCTCTGCCTGTCCTTACAGCTCCGGTTGCTTTCCATCTCTTGCCTTATCATCTGCTGCACTTCCCCTGCCAAACCAAATCCACATTCACTTATGATTTCTATATATATTCAGGTACTGGTTTGAATCTGAGCTTGATCTAACAAAAATGTTGGGATGGGGGTTGAAATTAACCTCGGGACTGAAGAGGAGCTCGGCGAGCGATGCGAAGGGCTTGCCTGTAAAGTTTGAAAACCCTCGCTCGGAGAAGGAAATCCTGAAACTCAAACGCCACAACCATCCCCGCCCGCCTTCTGCTTATCTACCGTCGCCCTAGATTCAATTCAATCTTGCTCCACAACTAAAGGAAAAAGAATTTGACAGAAGGGTGGGCGGGCGGCGACGCCTAACATGGTGAAGCCATCTGTTTCTTTCATTTTAAATTGTTCGGGTTTTTTTTTTATAAAAAAAAGTAATTGATACTACCTGCCAACATCTCTTTTAATTGAGCTGGATTTATTTTTAGAACATCTGCAATAATACTAATTACATTTTTAGATCAAATATAACTAACAAAATTATGAAAAGGTGACAAATCATATATATATATATATAGCAGGAGCAAATTCAAACTCTTTAAAAATATACTCTTCTTGCAATGTCATATGTCATGTGGCACCAACAACTTTCACATTTTGTGGAAATGCTCTTCAATTAACCAATAGAAATTTAATGAACTCATAAATAATGCATTAAAAATACAAATAAAAATTATACGACTCAAAAATACAAATATGCGTGGCTTGGTGGTAGCGAGGTGTCCGCTACCGAGCCCCCTACTAATGGTAGAGAGTTGGGTAGCACCAGGATTGACAGAAGTGGCCCAAAAAGAAGCGGGCTGGGTAGTGGATCGCCCCCTACCCAATGCCCATTAAATACGTAGTGGTGGTTCGAGGCCGTGTTGATTGTTGTTTGTTGGGTTCGGGGGTCAACCTCTGTTTTCCATCCCTCTGTTTAGGTTGTGTTTTCCTTATTTTGAGTCTACAGGTTATTATGTTTTTGTTTTCCGAGCAGGTGATTATTTGACGTACTATGGATTTGCTGTGACCGGATTTTAGTCTACCTTATTCGCACTGCTGCGATGTGTCAACACTGGTGTGCTCAAGTGGAGCCTTTGTGGATGTTGAGGGCGAGATCGTAGATCATTTTAAATCTGTTGCAACTTTACAGTGCATTAAAGCCATATGTTTGGCGATCTTGAAGACTTCTTTCTCCCTACCTTGGCGATCTCTAGGCTGTTTGATGTTTCACCCTATTAGTGTTTTTTGTTTAACTATTTGTCCTTTTGTTCATTTTATTTCTTTGGCCATTTTGAAGGCTCTTTTGTTTCGGTTGTTACATTTACAATTTGGCTGATTTTGTTTCCCTTAAAGGTAATAAAATTAGTCTTCCCAGATAAACAAAAAAAAGGAATAAGGGTGATAATGTGCTCGCCTTATATGTAGAACTAGCTGGAAGTCGAGTTAGATTCTTTTGAGTAAAGTTTTTGGTGAGGGCCGAATAACTGGGCCCATGGGCCGGAATGGCGGGCCGGCCCGCAAGCGCTGTAGCCTTCACTAGGGAGGCTAAACGCCGAGCCCCTAAGCAGGCCCGCAGGCTCCAGCTTGCGAATACTGTAGCCCCCCCATGGTGTGCAAAGGACACCTGTCCCCCGACCCATACCGATGCCCATGCCCCCTCTAGCCACTGTAAATACTCCCTTTCGCGCCCCGCCAAAAGGACGAAACTTTAGCAAACACACCCTTAATTTACTCTCAACTTTACTGTTCCTCGGCTAGTTTACGGAGCGAGTTCTAATTTGAGCGTCGGAGAATTGTACAAGGTGCTCACTCGGCCTCGGAAGCAGCATGCCTCTGGAGTGGCACGGCAGTGGACGAAGCATCGCGGAGGTAGCACATTCCAGGAGCCCCTCGGCAAAGAACGCAGCCGCTCATAAGAGTCCCACCTCATCTCGACATGACAGGATTCTTTCCTTTCGGGAGACCCAGCTTCTCAGATACGGTTTCAGGTACTTCATCCTAGCTCTCACCTTTATCTTACTTAATGTTAATCACTTGGTATTAACAGTTTTTTTAAATTAAAACTTGAGTCGAGCTAGAGATTTTAGCTCAAAAATAGAATGGACAAGTCAAGAGCTCAAATCTAAAGGTACTCGGTTTATAGGTACACTCTTATCTTGACGTGATGATCTCCTCGATCAGTTACTCAATCCAATTTCTCATTTAATTTCCTCCCAATAACTCAGCAGGCTCTCTTTGTGATCCAACATAAGCTCAAACTCATCTCAATTGAAGCCATCCAGCTATTCAGACCGAGTTTGAACTTAACAAATTAGATCACAGAATTCGAGCTCAAATCCGAATAACATCGATTATTCAGGGGGTCTGTAACTTGAGTTGGTCCGATCCCTCTACAACACAACACTATATATATATATATATATCGGCAATCACATGATGTAAAGAATTGCTGATCTTTAGGTAAACTACGTACGTACCTTGGTACTTTAATTAACTCATAAAAATCAATGATATATGAAGGATTAATTATCTTCTGATTTTATTATACTTGAAATTAATCGTTTTCTCAGGCTACCAGTGGAGATAGATAGGTAGGTAGGCAAGGGTAATTGGGTTGGAGCATTAGTGTAGACTGTAGACTAGATTGTACAAAATGATGAGCAATTTGTTTGTTTGTTTG
Source organism: Stellera chamaejasme (assembly GCA_024586325.1). Lineage (NCBI taxonomy): Eukaryota > Viridiplantae > Streptophyta > Magnoliopsida > Malvales > Thymelaeaceae > Stellera > Stellera chamaejasme. The sequence continues at coordinate 34,011,516 of CM044986.1, forward strand.
TTCCGTGGAATGAATGATTGATCATATGATCAATAAGTTACACGGACCCCTTGATATCTCAAAATCTCCCCAATCAGCTCTCCCTTTCCAGAACCCACGTACCTCCCACGAATCTCGCCGCCTCTGATGAACAAAAACGTCGGCACCTCAATCACATCCATGTCCCTCAGAAACTGCATGCAGCTCTCATTCTCATCGCCGTTCATCCTCGCGAACACCACCGTGTCCGCCATCTGCCGCGACAGCTTTATCACCGTCGGATACACCTTCACGCACGGCCCACAATGCTTCAGCCCCACATCCAACACCACAAGCTTGTCGTCCACCTTGTGATCCTCGATCAGACGCTCCACGTCGGCCCGGTTGTGCAGCTGCACCACCGCCGAGTGGTTATCGCCGTAGTACAGCACGTCCCCCATCAACCGGTCCGGCCCGATAGCTTCCTCCTCGTGGATCTTCTCCATGCTCTTGTAGAACGTGAAGTGCGGGACTTTGTCAATCTTCTCGCGCTCGCACAGCGCACGGGTCTTCTCCGACTCGTCCCCCATCACCAGGAGGAACACCACGTCGTTGCAGGTCCGGCTGAGGTCCACCATGAAAGGGTAGATCTTGTTGCTTTCGAGGTTTTGGCTCGCCGCGTACTCCACCACTACGAGCTTGTTCTTGGCGGATTTCAGCGCTTCGTCGAATTCCTCGATGCTGTGGACTTTCTGAACCTTGTCGTCCCTCAAGGGTTGTTTTGTGCCCTGTGCCGCCGTTGCTCTGACGACGGGGAAGGCCAGTTGTCTGCTCGTGGTTGCCAGATTCGGCGTGGGCCAAGGTAGTATTATACTAGAGGGCCATAAGGCGTAACTTCTTTGCTGAACAAATGGAAGGGATGAATGGTTATGAGGCGGTTTGGACAAGAAGGTTGAGATTGAAGCCATGGTGGTAGGAGAGGAGGTACTCTCTCTGCTACTGCTCTGTTTTGTGTCCTGCACTGCACTGAGTGAGAGTAGAAAATAATGAAGGAATTTGGAATTTGGATGATCTCAAAATCCCTGCGTTGGAGAAAGTCGTCCACTCGTTATGGTCAGCGGCGACAGATTTTATCCAATTGCAATTATTGGTTCATTCGTTTCCACGAATCAACCCTCGAGATATTTCTTTATGTCCGTTCCAGTACCCAGATTTTCTTTGCGGCAGTTTCGTTCCTTTCCTCCGCGGACACAATTCAATTCGTCGTTGTTGCTTTCAGCATATGCATAAAACAAAATTGAGGGATCTTGGATATTTTGGCCAAACAAACCAGAGCAAAACGTTTGGATGATATCTAGTATCTATCTATCTATCTATCTGAGAGTTATTTTTGTCAAATACCAGGTTAGGCTTAAAACCGCAACAAAGGCCCATATGCTCAAACTGATCCATGTATAGGCCCAGTAGTTTATGTCGGCTAGAAGGAGGGCAATTTTGAGGCATTCATATTTTGATAAAGTTACATTTTATTCTGTATATATGACAAGACAAATGATTACCGACAAATGAAACCTTCTACAATATTAGAATCTACTATTATATATTAATACAGGATAACTGCATTAATTGCAACAACAAAAACCAAACTCGCTTCCTACTTACGTCACATGTGTTCCACCTCAGCTACACATCAGATTTGGACTTTTTTCCTGATCCCATAAGGTAACAACTGAATATGGTAACTTCCAAAATTTTCAATTGTAATTAAGACAAGCATCTAATCACTCTCTTTTGTTTTCTCATATGTAATTAAAATAATTAAAACACCCTCAAACAAAAAATAATTAAAACATACTTTTACAACATTTGATTACTCCGCTCTCTCTCATCTCCAACGGTTTATTTCCTAATCGCTTTTCATTTTCTCTTTTCTGTTTCAAAGCTCGCCGCCCAACGACCATCCTCGACAAGCTTTTTTGCCGAAAGACAGCCAGCTCCGCCTCCTCCTTTATATTACTCTCTGTCATTTGATGCATCATCTTACCACCATTCTTTACGAACCACCACCTGAGCAACCCAATTACCGCTGATCTGATAGAGCACCACCTTATTGGCTGAAATCGATCAGCCAGAATTCTCCCCAACTAACACTCCAATCGTTCGCCATATATGGCACCGCAGAGCTTCTCTGTGTCCACTGCTGTACTCTCATTTGCCTGAAAGCGCCGCCACTAACCACTGACTGAGCTTGACCTGCCATTTAACCTAGCTACACACTCGACCTGCCATCATCGAAACATGAAGAAACCCTTCATCCCGAGTCCTCCCAATGCTAAGCGCTCGGTTTGAGTATCGGTGCGGACTCGGCGGTGGGAGGCGGGCGAATCGATGGTGCGACAATGACGCTTGGCGGGAGGGGACGAATCGATGCCGAAGATCATCATGAGGCGTACGTACGATAGACCGTCGGGGACGGCTATCTTATCCTATTACTACAATACTTAATTCATAAATATTACTCCAATTGCTAATTAATTAATAGTACTATATACGGATGAATATAATAGTAATTCACTGATCAGCTTCTTTAATTAATTCTCCACTCTTTGCTAGTAATTTGATTGGTAGGTCAATTCAATTGGTTGAGCGTCCGAAATTGGGACAAATCATTGCTTACTGCTGTGGTTTACCCAACAACATTTATTTGGTTTATTTCTAACAGATGTTAAATTTTGTACGTTTTGGTTTGTTGACGGAGTTTAGTTTAGTTTTGGACGTTTGGCATCGGAGTCGTAGAAGTATTAATTTGAGTTGCGGTGGTTGTCGAGAGCAGTGTATTCAACACGCATTGTCATCGCAAATTTACTCCAAAATGAAAGTTGAGTTCATCAATGAGTTCTTTCCCGTTCACACATCGTCCTCGCCGGTTCCACTTCGAGGATTGAAATACCTTCAAATTAGCGCATCGATAACCAACCTCCTTCAATCTCCATCTCAATCGATGACGGTCAACGCGTGACAGACGACCTCCTCCACCGCTGGCGGCACGGCGAACGGCCCGAATTGCAATCGTGGTTTGCCGGCCCGCTGAAGGTCGCTCGGACGGAGGCGAACTTTGGGCGTAGGTTTTACGGCTGTCTCAATTATGAGGTGAGTTTTAGATATGTTAGTGTTTTTGTTAATGGTGTAGCAATGGCTTTCGATCCGGGCATTGTCGTGGATTTGCGTATGGCATGCCTTTCATTGAGCATGCCTTTCGGTTGAGCATGACTTTGGTGTTCGGTTTAGGTGTGTGGTGTGTTAGATGGCGCCTTATGTTGACCTATTGAAGGTGATTGTGGTGACTCGTATTACAGAACCAACAAGAAAGCGTGGCTTCTTCATGTGGTGTGATGGCCCAACTCCGGACCACTTGAAGGCTTTGTTTGAATACTACCTTGAGAAGGAGATGTACAAGCAGAGGTACCACAAGCTTCAAAGAGAGAGATACATTGCTTTGCGAGTTCTCGACCTCGAACGACACTTGTCGGATGTGGGCACCGAATCGATCGAGTGGAGGGAGAAGCCGAACCTTGGAGGAGCAAGTGAACATGGGGAGGGGTTTGTGTCAAGGTGGAGGCGGCGGAATTTGTGGATTGCATTCACTTGTCTGCGTTCTTGTGGCATCTGCAGCCCTAATGTTATGTAGTAAGTTTCCTATCTAAGGTAGTGGTTTGGTGGTGGGAATGTAAGCTTAGCGGGATGTAAGTTGGTCGTCAATGTAGTAGGTCAATCTTTTGGATATGTATTTGGTTGCCTATGAATGAAGAACAACTTTGTGGTGTGCATATATTTGCATTTGTGAATGTAACTTTATGGTAGACGCCTTCTTTGGAGGGATTGTGTTGCAGTGCGTGTTTGGAAGTTTGGGTGGTTTGAGCATGTAGCCGTTCTTCTTTTCTAGCTGGTCTTTCATCTTCTTCAGATAGCGTATCCTCTACATCATGTCTTCCTTTACCCATAGCTGCGCATATAGAGTTGTTTGGACCACCCGTTTGTATAGCTTTTGAGGAGTTGTTCTTTGTACCGGCCGTCTGTTCTCTCCTCCCCTTATACCTGAATAGATACTCTTCCAAAATAAGATACGGATCTGTGAACAATACCGAAATTCAAGAAAGAAGACCAACACGTTTATGATAGCGAAGCTGAGAATAGTCTTCAACGTCCTTGTTAGTCTATTATAGTAACCACATATGGCTGCCAAAAACAATCCGACGTTGATGTTTCGTTTCTAAGCCCTCATGATTGTTACCTTAACCGGCAAAGACTGGGGCCTCCCACCGAGTACCGTAAATTCACATACATTGCCAAATTGGAGAGAATTTTCTTGAGCGAATGTGTGCCATCCACCATAGAGGTATGATTGTTTAGTGGTCATGGAGATCTCGACATTCCACGAACGACTGTGTGTGGGCATAGACATCGGTACACCACAAATAAAGTTGACTTTCATTATTTAGTACATGGTAATAGATGGTTACTGGGGCCTCCAGTTGGTAAATCGTTTTTCAGTTAGGAGTGCCACTCCTGTTTTTGTCAGGGCTTCCAAATCAGTTGTAAAAATTACAAGTCATCGTTTTACACGTACATGCATGCGAATATATATTGGCCAATGTATATAACTTAATTTCTTAACATTGATAAATTGCAATGTTCGTGGTATAAATAACATTGTCTAAGTTGGAAGGAGATTGTTACGGTTAGACGATGTTTCCATCTGAAACCGATTGCACATTCTATTTCGGTATTGTTTGATGGCAAAATTAGGAAGATCGGTCATTCACAGCCATGCAACATGTTTAGACAAAATAACCCACAAAAAGTCTGTTGATAGCAAGGAAATCTAATAAGAACATACCCCGGTAACGAAAACAACTTCCTATGTAGCATTACGAGTTTTCAGCTCCACCTGCGTGTTATTGTTACCTCCATAGGTAACACCGGTGCTTCCCACTTGATCACTTTGAACTCATATTGGTCGCCAACTTGGATTGAATTGTCCTTCACAAATTCATTCCAACCACCTTGCGAAACCCCCGCCTTTGTACATTCTTTGTGTGGACAAACCAAGTACGGTGTGTAGATTTACCAATAGGTTAGTATTCTTCAAATACTTAGATATTTAAAATCGCATCTACTTAACTAATCTTTATTTGAAATGAGATGTGAAGTTGCAAGAGTGATGTCCTCGCTTACAATTATTTCCTTCCACCCTCAAGTTCCACAGCTTCAACGTTACGAAGTTTAGCAAAGATATGTTGTTGTGAAGTCCCTTGGAACCGCCCGAATTATGGAGTGAAACACCGCATATTATGACATGGCTACTATAGAATGTTCAGTAAAGAATAGATGTTAGAAATAGTTCAGCTGAAAGAAAAATCATACCATCTTGTGATATTTGGTGTGATCTGTCATTACATACATGGGTGACATTGATCTGTCATTACATACATGGGTGGCTTATTTCCCATGCACTTCAACCATGATTCGAATACCCACTTAAAGCTTTCAGTATCCTCACTAGTAACAAGTGCACATCCAAGTAAAATAGTCTGCCCATGATGATTTACCCCAATAAACGGTGCTAATGGCATCTTATACCTGTTCTTTAAATGTGTTGTATCAAATGATACAACATCACCAAACTCTTCGTAAGCGGCCCTACTTCTAGCATCAGCCCAAAATACATTACTCACCTTCCCCTCTGCATCTGTGTCATACATATAGCAAAACTCCTTTGATAACCCTTTCACTCGTTAAACAAATTTTGCATTGCATTAAAGTCGCCGTTTTCCAAACTCTTCATTCTCCACCGTCGAAGGACAGACTGACAGTCCTTCAATGAAAACGGCACATTCTCGAACCCACCATGCCCTACAACGAAGGTTGTATATATTCTTCCAGGGGTAACCCCAGCCCTGTCTGCCTTCACCATTTGCATCTCGTCAGTACCATTTACTAACCTGTAATTTTTCATGAACCTACAATTACTTGGTTCACATGGATGATTATGCCTACGAAACACCCACGTGCCATCACCATTTTTAACAATACCACACCAGGACAACCGGGTCCTCGGGATTCCGTCGATTTGGTCGACACCTTCCGCTTTCACACATTCCGACGACGCGGGAACAGCTTTTCATAATCACCGTAAAACCAATTACGTGCTAACCCCTCTTCATCTTCATCACTTGGCCACTACCACCGCTAACCGCTTCGGCATTGCCGTCACCTTTCCGACACTTCTCTCGAGCTCCTAAACCGTATCTCAAAACCAGTGTGCCTACCGGAATCCATACCTCGTCGACCGAACAGCAGGCGTAGAGTGACCTACATCGCAGACACCCTCCACAAAACCGAACTAACCGACCGTCCTTCAACACTACGATTTATGCTCTCTTCTTCCTCTGAATCGAAGTATCCTGTATCGTCAAACAACGCATCGACAAAAGCTTTGTCATCCATCACCACATTCTCCATACCTTCTTACACACCTCTTCACCAAAAACCGATTGAAGATGACAAGTACAAGTAGAGTTCCACCTATCCAAAAAAAGATATAAGCACGGTTTGAACATGAAAGTTCCGATGAAAGAGAGGCAGTAAACTTTAAATGGTAAGCAGGACACCCAAAAAGGAAATCATTATTAAACACCGGAACTATTTACGGAAAGATAAATTAACAAACAAAGCAACAGGTTAATGGTACTAAGGTGAAGGAAAAAAAAATTCTGATCACCCAAAACTATACATAATACTTACTGAACGACCTAACTAACACTAAAGGCTGAAATAGTAATTATATTTTCCTACATTTTCTACTACTTTTACACATAAATATAACTAAAATTTCCTACCATAACTCTTTTTACTGTAGCTATCCACCCCATGTCATAAATCCACTTCTCTACCAATTACAAATTTACTTCATGTTCCCGCTTCTGTACATGCCAGTCAACAACTACCCTGCAGAACATTAAAGTTACATAATAAAAGAAACACGTTCAAAGCTACTACAGAAGTAACGGCGTGACCAATGAATAAACGTTGTTAACAAAGGCGTCACCCTGCGTTGACGGTGGTGCTATGGGTAAACCACCTAGTAGGTGAGCCTTGACACTTCCCCGAAATTGAGGGCAAAAGCATGCAGCTGCAGCAAAGCGACAAATTAATGAGAGGCATATATATATACACACACACACGATCCATTAATTAAGAAGAGAGACACAATGTTGTAAAGCTAAGTACTTATCATAAATTAATTATTAAGGGCAAGAGAAATTGAGAGAAAGAAATGGTGCAGGAGGAATCAGGTGCGGCGGAGGTTTCAGTAGTGTCGTCCGGGCGGCAGCTGAGCCACCTGTACATGACGGTGTTCCTCCACAACGTCGCCATCTTCATGGTGCCTCCCGTGATAACGGACGTCACTGTCTCGGCGGTTTGTCCCAATCCCAAAGGAGGAGGTACTTGCTCCCTCGCCATTTACCTCAACGGATTCCAACATCTGGTAATTATAATTAAATTAATGCTAATAATTACTAGTACCTTTTACTGAAGTAGTAGTATTATTTATGAGATGATGAGTAAATTGGAATTGCAGATGGCAGGCCTGGGAACGCTTGTGATGATGCCTGTGATTGGTAATCTATCGGATCGGTACGGGAGGAAAGCTTTGATCAATCTCCCTGTTATTCTAACCATCATCCCTCTAGGTACGTGTACGTCATTATCATCATTACTCATTAATATTATCACTAATATTACTAATTAAGGACGTGTGTGTGTGTGTGTGTATATTGATGACTTGCTTGCTGCAGGCATATTGGCATACAGCAGAGAGAGGAGGTTCTTCTACGCCTACTACGTCCTCAATACTCTCATCTCCATGTTTACCCAAGGAGCTCTCCATTGTCTCTCTCTCGCTTACGCGGTACCTACCAACCTCAACCTACCTGCCTACTACTATTTTTTTATTTATTGCATCTTAATTTGCATGCTACTATAATTAACCATCTTAACTACTACTATTAATTAATTACAATGGGAACAATATACCGATTAAACCCATATAGGGGAAATTTTAATAATGGAGTACATTATTTTTTATATGCTTAACAACATTACCAACTAGATTATCAAATTTAATATCCAAATCAGTGTCTTACAGTGGCGGAGCCAAAAAAAATTACATCAATGGAATCAATTATTAAACATTTGAATGGGTGGAGTATTAAGAGAAAAAAAACACTGTAAGTGTATTAATGAATATGTTATCAAGCTATAAGTACTAAACTTATACTAACCCAAAATTAAGTGGAGCAACTGGAGCCACTGGTCAGAGCGTGTCACGGCCCGTTTAAGATTTGGGCCCAGAAAAGACCCCATGAGGCCTGTCTGTCTATGTTGCCTTTTCAGTTTCCCTCCTTAAATTAAAAGCTAGCTAGCTGTTACAATCTCCTAAAAAACTGAGCTGATCGGAGAAATTTTGGCCTTGGATTTTTGTTTGCAGGCCGACAGTGTTCCCGTTGCGCGCAGGGTTTCTGCTTTTGGAATCCTGTCCGGGATCGGTTCTTTTGCGCATATATGCGGTACTCTCTCCACCAGATTTCTCCCTACTACGTCTTCCATTTTTCAGGTGATTAGATCACTGGTTTTCAGTTTTAAATGGAAGCTTCTCCTCCATTTGATCCGCCTTTCTAATTCTACTTCCCCTGAGTCATTCGTCACCGTCAGGTTGCGGCCGCTGTGGCGGTTTCTGCCGTTTTTTACATGAGGGTTTTTCTCCCGGCTGATTCGGCGGTTGACCACGATCACCACCACCTCTCCACTCCGATCATCGCTAAGGACACTACTGTTTGCGAGGAATCAGCTGGAATGAATCCGACTCTCAAAACTCCGCCTTCTCTTCTCCATTTTCTCTCCTTGTTTAGATCAATTAGCCCCGTTATTTCACAAGTCGCAATTGTTGCTTTTCTGACACATCTTGGAGATGTCGCGCTTCACGCTCCACTACAGGTGAGGTAATGGGCGGCATCTTTTTCCATTTCTCTGTTTGAACTACAACTTCAGCCCGATTTGTCTTTCTCATTTTATGGCCGGCGTCTCGCAGTATATCTTGAAAGCCGAGTTTGGCTTCGATAAAACTCAATTTTCCGATTTAATGCTCATATCCAGCCTCACAGGCACTTTTTCTCAAGTAGGCTTCTTCTTCGTTTCTTTTGTGTTCCTTCTGTAGTAATGCACCTACTTGTGAATGTTACTAAACTAGCCAAGTTTATTCTTTCACTTTTCTAACACAGCTGATTGTGATGCCTATTCTAGCTCCTGCGCTGACAGAGCAGAGGTTGCTCTCGCTAAGCCTCTTATTTGGTCTTGCGCAGGTAAATCACCTGTTCCCACTTTAGAGGAAAATTTGACTCATGTTAGCAACACATATGATCCTCCTGATTGATTAATGATTGTCTGGGTTCATGCAGATTTTCCTATACAGCATTTCATGGTCCTCATGGGTACTTAATTTGCCAGCCTTCTGATCCTTGTGAATTTTTCTAAATTTTTTGTTGATCTATCTTCGTTGGAAATTTGCTGGTTCATCACAGAAGTGCCTGCTGCTGTTTCGAATGTTTTCAGGTTCCTTATGCAGCTGCTATGTTCTCCATATTCTATATTTTCTCACAACCGTGTGTAAGGGTTTGAACTACTTTGTATTCCGGTTATAGTGGTCAACTATAAGGACTCTTCCACAGCTGTTAAAAGACATTTTGCTCTCTTTGGACTTTACAGATTCGAAGCATTGTATCTAAACAATTTGAGTTGTATGAACAGGTATGGTGTTCTTGTGATTATCCGTAAGCTTGAGAAAAATGTGGTTGAAGTTTCTATGCTGAATGCTTTTTCTGAACTTAGTTATCTTCTCAGGATTTCTCTTTACCTATCAGGGCTTTTTGCATTAGTCCTTGGTTGTACAGAAGAATGTTTCCTGATATGCTGTTTTAAGTTTTCATCTAGGGCAAGGCGCAAGGAATCATTTCAGGGGTAGTTTCCCTTGCTAACGTTCTTTCTCCCCTGGCTTTCTCGCCTCTAACAGGTGTCTAGACTCGTTTCAATTTATGATTTGAAACCCATTGTTAACCGAGGCTGACAGCTGGTTTTCCTAACAGCACTGTTTTTGTCTGACAATGCCCCATTCGATTTCCCCGGTTTCAGTATCATATGTGCTGGGCTACCATTGGTAACGACATTCCTTCTAGCTTTTGATGCATCAACATTCCTTCTAGCTTAAATGCGTTTCTGCTTACGAAGGAACGGAAATTGTTTATCCTCTCTAAAATCTTTTACTACTAAAGAAAAATGGGTAGACATTTTTCCTGTATTTTCAGAAAGTGTTTTTGAAGTTATTTATTGTGTTGACGGGCTTGTGCCATCATCTCCTAAGACAATAAAAGTATCCTGTCTTTTACATAAGTCCTTGCTTGCTGGCCTGCACGCGTTTCTTGACCGTTTGTTTAATTTCCTTATGTGCAGATGGTGGCCTTTGTCCTTACTCTGATGATACGGACTTCACCTATCGCAGTTGAGTTGAGATGAGTAGCAGCCTAGCTCGAAATCTTACATAACAATCTCCAAAGATGCCGCTGCTTCCAAAAGTAGCTTGGCATACAAGTACTGGCTAGCGTGCTGTTGTGGGTGGGGAATTACTGCAACAATGATATGTTCTTTCTCTCCCTCGCTTAATTTCTCTCCGCTAACAGGTGACTGAGACTCGTGTCATACGCGTTGACTCATGACTTTGGAATTCATGAATTATGGAGCATGGGGAGACGAAACAAAATACAAGGCTGTCCTACGTACTTTCTACTAGTCTTTTGTTTTCTGCAAAAGCGATATATATAGGGACAAATAGAGTTTCACTCTTGGGTGGTCTACCCAACAATATAAACGGCTAGAGTAGCTGACAAGCAAGCACTGACACGCACACAATATGTCTGCCCCAAGCATTGTACTTATGTGAGTGAATGACCCTTTTAATTTTGAAAAAATCTTGAAATTCTCATTAGCAAATGCTAGTACTTATGTGAATAGTTGGTTTAGAAAAAATAAAACACTTTATTCCCACACTACGAAAAACTCATTTATTATGATGAAAATTCCAAAAAAAATTATTTATTTAACACATAAATTTATTTATTTTAACAGATAACTTTTCCAAAGTTTTAAAAATAACTTTGTTTACTTCTATAAAATTTTCCATAAAATTATAAGAAAGTTAGGAAAAACATGTTTATGGGCTATTTAGCTTTGGATGATTTTTCCAATAGAACATTCATTTATAGATGTTGTTGACACTTACACCTCATTTTGTCCGGGTTACTAGTTTAGGTTGTGTCTAGAGTTTAAGTAATTTATTGATATTTTTTGGTATTTCCGTGTATTGTTATTATTTTAAAATTTTATTTGGTTCCTTTCCTTTTTGTCACTTTTAATGCATTTCACGTTTAAAGTGATCATTCTATAATTACAAAGTGTTTTTCCTTTTTTGTTGAAAGATTAAAAACTGTTTTTCCTAATTAAAGAAAATGTCAAACAAGAAGAAAAAAAAGAAGGAAGAAAATGTTTGAGTAAAAACAGAAAACAAAAAAGAAGAATACAATGAAAGCAAAAATTGACAAAACAGGTGAGGGGAAGAAGTTCCGGTCAAATCAAAAGAAGTAAATTAAAAAGATTTGAAAATGAGAAAACCCATAAAAAGGAAGAAGAAGAAGAAACAAAAGAAATATTGAAAAACAAGTTCAGTAAGCAACACTTTAAATCACCCATATTTTTTATAGAGTGGATTAAATGATGAAGTATGAGCAAATTGAAACTTCAAATTTATCTCGTAAATTGAAGAAGGAAAAGCTGCAATCAAGATGATGAAAAACAATGGCGAGAAAAATCGAAAAGAAGCAGAGAAACATAAATTTGAAATTTGAAATTACACCCTACTCTAGTAAAATTGGAAATTAGACTTTGCTTCAGTAAAATTAGAATTTAGATATTGTTCAAACAAAATTGAAAATATGATAATGTTTCAGGAAAATTGCAATTTAAACAAAATTTGAATCGTACATGATTAAAAAAAAAATTAAATTGGATATTGCTTCAACAAAATTGGAAATTAGGTATTTCTCCAATAAAAATGAAAATTAGATATTTCTCTAAGAAAATTGGATTTGAGCATTACTTCAACAAAAATGGAAATCATACTCTACTCCATCAAATTTGAAAATCGAACATTAATGGACCAACGAGATTAGAATTAAACTTTGTTCCAATAAAATTGAAAATTGGACAAAGCTTCAACAAAATTGGAAATTCGACAATGCTTCAACAAAATTGGAAATTGGCATTTCTCCAAAAAAATGAAAATTGGACATTTCTTCAATAAAATGGGGAAATAGATCCATTTGTTCTAACAAAATTATAAAGTAGGTATTGCTTAAACAAAATTGAAGATAGGATAATGTTCCAACAAAATTGAAATTAGATATTACTCCAACAAAATTGAAATTTGAAAATTTCTCAAACAAAAATGAAAATCGACATTTCTTAAAAAATGGAATTGAAATTAGTCATTTCTACCCAGATAATTAAATGTGGTAGTTGAGGAACGACGTTAGCAGAGGGTTACACGTTTGCTTGACGGAGTGAGTATGGACAGTTTTCTGCTTTGGGAAAGTGAAATTTGCAGAGCTCTGTGTTATCACTTTATGGAGAAGCGAGAAATTGAGACAAATAATTTAGTAGAAAAACGTTATTCTATTGATTTATACTAACGGTCAATTCAGTGAAATGAAAAAAAATGGAAAATTTGGGATTGTGTATTTTGATTGATAGATAAGATATATGTGACTAGAGTAATTTGAGAAAAATATTACTTTATATTGAAATGATGGATTTAAGGTTATTAAATATATTGAAATTTGGAAACAAAATTGGAAAAAGGTTGCTGAACTGGGGTAAAAAGTAGTATTATGCAGACTGTACTAATAGTGTAAGTAATATAAAAATACCAATTAAATTAAAATCTTTTAAAAAAATGGAATAAAATTGTAATTAGTAATTCAAAATATTAATTATAGCAAAGTCAGATTCTAAAAATATTGTAAACAAGACATTAATTTTTTTGTAGAACAAAAAGTGCAACTGGAAATAAAAACAAGTTTTCAAAAGGAGAGGAATTGAAAAGAGGTATGAAAATAAATTATCAATGAGTAAAACTATAATTTGAAAAACAATCTCCAACTACCAAAAAAAGGATCAATTAAGAGGTGAATATTATAACTTTTTACTTTAATATTAAAAAAAAGCATCTTTTTCCGAAAGATAACATAAAAATAATTATTACGAAAAAAAGGGGAAATGGTTGCTTACCACTATGGTAAGTTACCATAACCATAAAGTTGGAAAAATAGTTAACGGAGAGGTGTTTGTATTTTGGTGAGATGCTCTGAAGCTTTAATGTCTTAAGGTTTTAGGTTTGGGTTAGGTCCTCACAAGATTGTATAGATGTCACCATTTATATATTTACCGCCATAACCACTTGGTGCATTTTTAGTGCATTTTTTATAGTTATATGTTAAATTTACAATTGAAATATTAACATACATATAATATATTTGGAATATAAACTCAAGATGATAAATTTACTTTTGCTTCATTTATTATAAAAAATAATAATTCTTTCGTAAATAAATTGACGAATGTGCAATAGTAAAACACCAGCTTCTTGTCATGAGTATTTGGCCTAGTGATCACGCTCTCCTCGCTCGACACTCAAGCACTCGTAGTGGTGGGGGCAATCTGTTTTAAGGGAATTGCGTGAAACGCAAGCCTCAAAACAAATCTCGAAGAACGGTTCTTGTTTCTAAACATTTTCTTGGTTTGATCCGTTCATATTCTTCTTAATTCTAATTTATTGTTAAAATTAGAATTTTAATGTTATACTGTTAGTCTGTTTAATTTCCGACATAATTTATATTTGATTTCATTATAATAATTCTTGTGATTTTTTTATAATTTATGAATTATTTATTTATGAAATTGGTAGAATAATTATATTGTCTTCATCTTTTATATTTTGTGCAATTCTACCCCATTCTCTTGTTTTTACCAATTCTGGTATTTACTCCTACTACATTTTATCCGTATGTTCGACACGACAATTGTTGAAAAAAAATGACACCTTTTCAAATTTTAAATCCACTCTAACATGGGCTATATTTTCCGAATTAAATGGAGAAACAAATTGACTGGGTTTTCATTTCATTATTACTCCCTCAATCCCATAAATTTTGTAACGTTTGAGTTTTGATATCAATTTGACTTCAATTTATCAATAATATTTGCTTGTAAAATAAATCTATAAAAAGTAAATTGATAAAATAGACACATCAAATTTTCATCTCAATATTTAAATTTTCAAATTATAGTTCAAAATAACATATAAATAAAACTATCAATTAAATACTGAAAAGTAAACGTTACAAAACTTTTGGGACGGAGAGAGTAACATTTAACCACTCCATTGACCACTGAGACATAAAGAGTGTGTTCATTAGGTATGAGAATTATTTTTTTGGGAAATTTAATGATGTATTTTTTATTGATGGATGAGATATATATAAATAGGAAAATTTGAGGAAATTATTATTTTATAGAGAATTGATGTTGAATTGATGGATTTAAGATTATTTTATGTATTGAGAAATTAAGAAATTGGGGAAAACATTTCCTACAATTTTCAGCTAAACTGAGCCTGCATCAAAGAAATGAAGGGTAAAGTGGTAACCTTCTGCTGTGGGACTCCAGTAATTCCCGCCTAAACTCTCAAAATTTGTGCAAATATTTTACAATTTTTTTTAGTTTCACTATACCTGTCATACAATTAAGATAATGCTAATGTTTTTTGTTTTGGGTGTGTTCTTTTGAAAAAAAAATGAAAACGCCATTATTTGAAATTTGAATGAATATTTGTGAGAAAAAAATAGAATGAGAAAATAATATTGATTAATTTGTTTTGTGTGTTTAATTGATGATTTAGTTTTTACTTGTTTTTTTTGTTATTCTGCTTTTCCAGTTTCTCTGTAAGACGATGTCTTTGGTTTAAAGCACGTGCCTAGTTTTGTTAGGGATTTGTTCCCTATTCCTTGCGATTTTTCTTGGCGTTAGCCGTGTAACATTAAATAAAAGTCTTTCCCTAGAAAACATTATATGAGACTAAAGTGTATTTATTGAGTTAGACTAACAACAAATATGTGTTCCAAAAGGTAAAAGAAAATAATTTGTTAAAATGTGTTACTTATTGATCTTTTTAATAACTTTGTTCAATTTTGTAGTTATTTGTTTTTATTCATACTTGGATGTTTCCTTGCAATTCGTCTTTGATATTCTTTCAATATAAAAGTGCAAAATGAGAAAGATTGAAGCCATAAATTTCTGGTTTTAATGCCCGTGCCAATCTCATATGCTGCAAAACGTATGAGACAAAGGGAGTGGCAGCATTGGAAAATTTTTCAAGTTCTCTATTCCAAAATTCCTCTATAAATATTTGCTTATATGACTTTTTTTAAAGGATGAAAAATTATATTTTATAAATTTTAGAAAGCACATGTTAAAATGGAACATTTGGAAGTTCTATTTTAATACTTCAGTTTGTTAAAGCTTGAAAAATTAGGATTTTGACATCCTAAAAACAAGTAATGTGTTCAAATATTTACAAATAAACTTTATAATAGAAATCTTGAAAAAACTTTCAAAGTTGAAGAACCCCTTAAACGTGTTTTTTTTTTCACTCTTTTCACTTTCTTGATAATCTTATGAAAATTTTCTAAAGTAAACAAAGCCCTATTTTAAATTTTGGAAAACTTATGTGTTAAACTGAACTTTTTTGTTTTGGAGTTTTCATCTTAAATCTTTATTTACAAACGAGCTTTGCACACGAATATCTATCAATGAAAATTTGGTGTAAAATTTGAAGATTTTTTCAAACTAAAAGACCATTAATATTTTAAAAAACTATGAGGACTTTTTTGTGCTAATTATGATATATATATATATATATATGATAATTTTTTGTTATTAAGCCATAAATCAATGTTTGGAGACAAACTGTTGCTGCTGCAAAAAGCCTGCCCTGCAGGCTGCACCTACTCCCCAGTCCCCACTGTCACATTCTTCTCAATTTACTCCTCCAACTCCCTCCGTTCCCAATGGAAAAATGAATATTTACCCTTGGGGTGGTCTACCAAAAAAAAAGACGGATGGAAATAAACGGAGAGTCAAACGTGGGTTAAGTGTGGGTGACATCCAACACTTACAAACTGACAACCACAGAATGCCCAGAGGTGACAGTTTTTTTTGGCACAATAACAAAAGTAACCAAAGTAATGTATACTTTGTCCGAAAAAGTCCTCACAGTTTTTCAAAAGTTAATGACCTTTTTAATTTTGAAATTATTTCAAATTCTCATTAGCAAATATGTAGTACGTATGTGTATGGTTGGTTTTGAAATAAAAAAAAAAAAATATTCCTACACTTTGAAAAAACTCATTCTTTATGATGAAAACTCCAGACAAAAATTATTTATTTAACACATAAATTTTGTAAAGTTTTAAAAATAACTTTGTTTACTTCTAGAAAATTCTCCATAAAAGTTTTTTTAAAAAGTAGGAAAAACACGTTTATGGGCTATATAGTTTTGGAAGATTTTTCCAATTTTCAATTCAATCATTCATTCATAGATGTTGTTTTTCCTAATTAAATAAAAGACCAAACAAAAAAAGGAAGAATGAAGAAAATGTTTTGAGTAAATTCAAACGAAAAAAAAAGAAGAAAATTAAATGCAAAAAAGAAGTTCGAGTCAAGTCAAAAGAATTAAATTAAAAATATTTATAAATGAGAAAACAAAAAAATGAAGAAGAAGGAGAAAAAAATAAGATCGGAAAGTGCTCCAATAAAATTGGAAATCGGATAATGTTTCAATAAAATTGGAAATGAAATTGACATTTCTCCAAAAAGTGATTTCTTCAATAAAATCAAAAATTGGAAATCGGATAATTAGACTTTGTTCTCCAAAAAATGATTTCTTCAATAAAATCAATAATTAGAAATTAAACTTTCCTTCAATAATATTAGAAATTTGATATTATTCCATTGGAAATTAGATAATGCTCAAACAAAAAAAGAAATGATTATTACTCTAATAAAATCGGAATTGGACTTTCTCCAACAAAAATATTGGACACTTGAGTTTGCAAAAAATAAAAAATAAAAAATAACAACTATTCTTACACATTTCCTCATAACTTTTTTCTCTCATTTTTTGAGTTGTCACTTTTTTTATCGAAAATGTCATGTTTAAGTTTTGAATTAATGTGTTTTTTCATAACTGAAAAAAGCAAGTAAAATTCTCAACAAAAAGGAAAAGGAATTTAAAAGTTATGAAAATAAAGTAGGAAAAAACATGCCTAGGGCTAGTAGCTAAGTTTCCAGAAGCCTCAACGGACGGACGCCTCTCCACTCCTATCATTAATCATGACGTATCTCATTTTTATTTCAGCTAAAATTTTTGGGAAATTTATTCCCCATTTTTTAATTTTCAATACACATCCCTAAATTTTTCCAAAATTGATTTGCACTGGGAATAATTATAGATTTCTCAATTATACATTTAATTTCTTGATGCTAAAACTCATAATGTTTGGATTTTAATTCATCAATTGTTCCTTGACAATTATATTTAACTACCTATTCCTTGATATTTACATAGGGCCTCTGCACTGTTTTCTCATCGACCATGATCCATATAAATCATCTTTGTCTGAGGTACAAAGATGAAGGATATAAACTAAAAATAAATCAACACTCTCTTATTAATCAAATTGAAGTATTATTTACTCTCTCTATTCCAAATCTTTTGTAATATTTGACTTCGATTTATTTATAAAAAATTTAAGAGAAACAATTTTTCAAGAAACAATTAATAAACTAGAAATATCAAATTACCATTTGCATACAAAACAAATTGAATTTACGACTAAAAAGTTTAAAATATAAAATCATTAATTCAGATTGAAAATTTTGTGTGTTCCAAAGTTTTGAGGCGTGGAAGTATGAACTAGTTACCAAAGCAATGAATGATTATAATGATTACCTTTAGGATTTTAATAATTGGTTGTAAAAAATTGAGGATTCATTGTACCAATTTGAGATCGATTATAGCTATATCAATTGAGCATTTAATCTATGATTTTATTTCTACATCAATTCAAATTATAAATTCAAAACTTTTACATACAACTGAAAATTCGATGTCTAAACTTTTTGTTTATATTTTTTCATTAATAAATAATATAGATAAATTAAAATCAAACTGACATAAAAATTCAACTGTTGCATTAATTTTGGGACGAAGAGAGTAAATACTTTCTCCACCACTTTGTGTTTGCAACATTTTGACTAGGAGGAAGTATAATTTTGAGTGTATGTAAATTAAATGCAAGTTTGAGCATCTGTAAATTTTTGAACTTTAG
Organism: Stellera chamaejasme; assembly: GCA_024586325.1. NCBI lineage: Eukaryota > Viridiplantae > Streptophyta > Magnoliopsida > Malvales > Thymelaeaceae > Stellera > Stellera chamaejasme. The sequence continues at coordinate 34,030,088 of CM044986.1, forward strand.
AGAAAGATGATGCGGATCATGATGGTTGAGGAGTGCAGACTGGATAGACATATGTTGACTTTAGGAGCATGTTAGCTAGGGTCAGTTAGGTTGTATTCTTCACACCAATATTCATCAAAAAAGTAGCAACTACTCAAATTGGGGGAGGGGATGTGAGTGTAAAATTTTTTGGGATTGATAAAAATTTGTTTGTTATTGGTTTTTTGGATGAAAGAACACAACCTTAATCCTACAAACTTTCTAAAAATATTTTCCAACTTTTTCAATCTCAATACATTTAACAACTTGAAATCCATCATTTTCTATAAAATAATGTTTACTCAAATTTATATACTCACATATGAGTGCATTTTATCCATCAATCAAAACACTCAAAATATAGCTAATTAGGTCTCTTTCTTTTCAATGTATTTTCCTATTTTTGAATTCAGTGGTGTTGCGAGTTGATTTGTGCGGCTTTAAAATGAGTTTGGTAGTTTTTGTTTTTGGGTAGCATAGCTTTGTAGCAAGACAAACGGATGCATAGCATGTGGGAGATAGGTTGAAGAGGAAGGGAAACAGTGGAAAGATGTGTGAAAAGTTGAGTTTTCTTAAACTCAAGGCTGCACTCCAAATGTTGTAAAATATTTGGAACAAACCGAGTTTTACACATCAATTTCAAATACATGTAATTATTTCATCATTTGTTTTTGAAATGGATGAAGTATATTACAATCGGAATTAAACTTGTTGTAAAGCACGAATGGGTAGCAATTGCATCTCGTAAAATAAAAGGCTGACTAATGTTGAATCAAAAATGAAAGGAGAGAACTAAGTATTAATAAAAACAAAGGAAGATAGACGAAAAGAAAAATTTGAGAATAAAAAAAATCAATAAACAAATTAATATACATATCAATACAAAACAATGAAATATATGTTGTGTCAGAGTAAGCCCCAAAAATAAAAGAAAGAGGGAGCAAAAGAAAAGGGAAACACATATACATATACTCCCTCGGTCCGTCTCTAAAAGATTTAAAGATTTGTTTGTGCACAAGGATCACTACGTAGAGAAGTCAGATTTTATCAGAACGGAGGCCGCAAAGAAATGGCGTTATCGGCCTCTGCGGCCTCCGCCGCAAAGAAATTTCGCAAAGAACGCAATTTACTACGGCGGAGGCCGCAGTAAGGCTGTCTTCTCCACGTAGTGGATTAAAGTGAATATAAGATTTTTGTGTATATTTTACCTATTTACTATCTAGTTGAAAGTGCATAAAAACAATGTGGAAAAAATAAAGATAAACTGATGATAGTTTAGTAATTTTATAAGTGAGAAGTTTCCTTAAAAATAAAGTGATCAATTTTTCTGGGACAACAAAAAAAGAAAATGTGTTTAATTTTTCAGGACAGAGGGAGCATTTATTTTTTGTATCAATTCAATCCATATCAATTTTTTTTTCATTTTGTATCCTTTTTATTGCTGAATGTATTTTTTTTTGTATTACTAAAATTACCCATACTAATCACTCACTCAATATTTATTTAATTTTGTGAAACTAATATAATTATTTCTTCACCATTTACACAAACAAATCTTACCAATTTATTTACCCTCAAATTGTTACACGAAATCTCCCTTCTCATCACTTTCCCCACCAAAAGTTTAGAAATTAATGTTTTCCACATCACAAAAATAAATTATACTACATTCGAACGTCTATAAAGGTATTTTGGAATATAAAATTAAGAAAGTCATCCAAAATTTAATAGCCTTAAAATTAAACAGTCCTTTCAAAACCTACAATTATTATATCAGTTACAACAAAATTCCATAAGGTTCGAAATCTTTGATTCCTTTCACCCTTAAGTTCGTTAATTAATTATTAACTTTTAAGGTAAAATTAGTTTCCGTGTTATATCACCCTTGTAAAGTTTACATAAATTTCTTTCAAGTGTTTCCAATTTTTCTTACGGTTTTTTTCTCGTAAGTAAAAAGCTTTATTTCATAACTTTTGAAAAAATCATGTATTAGAATAGACAAAATTTGTTTTGGATTTTTCATTTTTAACTAATAGATTTCCAAAATTTAGGAAACAAAGTTTTATATTATTTATAAATGAACTATGAACACATTTTTTTTATTAATGTGAATATGGATTTTTTTGTTTGAATAATTAAAAGGACATTTGATCATTTGAAAAATTAAGAGGGCTTTGTTGTGCTAGGTATATAAGATGAATGAGAGTTTTGTCATTAATACGGTGATACATTAATTGAAATTGAATGCATTGGAAATAGGGAGAAAAAAAAAACCTGTCCACTCACTCTACTCACTGCGATGACTGCGCTTCTGCAGCATACTCTCCGTTTAAATTCTTCCGTCTATTTCAACAGTTTAATTTTGGCTAGACCACCCAGAGGGTAAGCCACGCCTTTTCCGTTCCCAATCCGTTAAATCAACGTTTGAGTATCTCACCCAGAGGGTAAGCCAAGATTTTTCCTTGCACTTGCACTTGCAGACGGACTGGCAAGCAAGCACTGACACGCACACAATATGTCTGCCCCAAGCATTGTACTTATGTGAGTGAATGGCCCTTTTAATTTTGAAAAAATCTTGAAATTCTCATTAGCAAATGCTAGTACTTATGTGAATAGTTGGTTTAGAAAAAATAAAACACTTTATTCCTACACTACGAAAAACTCATTTATTATGATGAAAATTCCAAAAAATATTATTTATTTAACACATAAATTTATTTATTTTAACAGATAACTTTTCCCAAGTTTTAAAAATAACTTTGTTTACTTCTATAAAATTTTCCATAAAATTATAAGAAAGTTAGGAAAAACATGTTTATGGGCTATTTAGTTTTGGATGATTTATCCAATAGAACATTCATTTATGTTGTTTACACTTAACACCTAATTTTGTTCGGGTTACTAGTTTAGGATGTCTAGAGTTTACGTAATTTATTGATATTTTTTGGTATTTTTATTATTTTAAAATTTTATTTGGTTCCTTTCCTTTTTATCAGTTTTAAAAAGCATTTCAAGATTAAAGTGTTCATTATATAATTAAAAAGTGTTTTTCCTTTTCTTGAAAGATTAAAAACTGTTTTTCCTGATTAAAGAAAATGCCAAACAAGAAAAAAAAAGAAGGAAGAAAATGTTTGAGTAAAAACGGAAAAGAAAAAGAAAAATACAATGAAAGAAAAAAATGACAAAATAAGGGGAAAAAAGAAGAAGCAATTCCAATCAAATCAAACGAAGTAAATTAAAAAGATTTGAAAATGAGAAAACCCATAAAAAGGAAGAAGAAGAAGAAACAAAAGAAATATTGAAAAACAAGTTCAGTAAGCAACACTTTAAATCACCCATATTTTTTATAGAGTGGATTAAATGATGAAGTATGAGCAAATTGAAACTTCAAATTTATCTGTAAATTGAAGAAGGAAAAGCTGCAATCAAGATGATGAAAAACAATGGCAGAAAAATCAGAAAAGAAGCAGAGAAACATAAATTTGAAATTTGAAATTACACCCTACTCTAGTAAAATTGGAAATTAGACTTTGCTTCAGTAAAATTAGAATTTAGATATTGTTCAAACAAAATTGAAAATATGATAATGTTTCAGAAAACGCAATTTAAACAAAATTTGAATCGGACATGATTCAAAAAAATTAAATTGGATATTGCTTCAACAAAATTGGAAATTAGGTATTTCTCCAATAAAAATGAAAATTAGATATTTCTCTAAGAAAATTGGATTTGAGCATTGCTTCAACAAAATGGAAATCATACTCTACTCAATCAAATTTGAAAATCGAACATTAATGGACCAACGAGATTGGAATTAAACTTTGTTCCAATAAAATTGGAAATTGGACAAAGCTTCAACAAAATTGGAAATTCGATAATGCTTCAACACAATTGGAAATTGGCATTTCTCCAAAAAAATGAAAATTGGACATTTCTTCAATAAAATGGGGAAATAGATCCATTTGTTCTAACAAAATTATAAAGTAGGTATTGCTTAAACAAAATTGAAGATAGGATAATGTTCCAACAAAATTGAAATTAGATATCACTCCAACAAAATTGAAAATTGAAAATTTCTCAAACAAAAATGAAAATCGACATTTCTTAAAAAATGGAATTGAAATTAGTCATTTCTACCCAGATAATTAAATGTGGTAGTTGAGGAACGACGTTAGCAGAGGGTTACACGTTTGCTTGACGGAGTGAGTATGGACAGTTTTCTGCTTTGGGAAAGTGAAATTTGCAGAGCTCTGTTATCACTTTATGGAGAAGCGAGAAATTGAGACAAATAATTTAGTAGAAAAACGTTATTCTATTGATTTATACTAACGGTCAATTTAGTGAAATGAAAAAAATGGAAAATTTGGGATTGTGTATTTTGATTGATAGATAAGATATATGTGAATAGAGTAATTTGAGAAAAATATTACTTTATATTGAAATGATGGATTTAAGGTTATTAAATATATTGAAATTTGGAAACAAAATTGGAAAAAGGTTGCTGAACTGGGGTAAAAGTAGTATTATGCAGACTGTACTAATAGTGTAAGTAATATAAAAATACCAATTAAATTAAAATCTTTTAAAAAAATGGAATAAAATTGTAATTAGTAATTCAAAATATTAATTATAGCAAAGTCAGATTCTAAAAATATTGTAAACAAGACATTAATTTTTTTTGTAGAACAAAAAGTGCAACTGGAAATAAAAACAAGTTTTCAAAAGGAGAGGAATTGAAAAGAGGTATGAAAATAAATTATCAATGAGTAAAACTATAATTTGAAAAACAATCTCCAACTACCAAAAAAAGGATCAATTAAGAGGTGAATATTATAACTTTTTACTTTAATATTAAAAAAAAGCATCTTTTTTCCGAAAGATAACATAAAAATAATTATTACGAAAAAAAAGGGGGAAATGGTTGCTTACCACTATGGTAAGTTACCATAACCATAAAGTTGGAAAAATAGTTAACGGAGAGGTGTTTGTATTTTGGTGAGATGTTCTGAAGCTTTAATGTCTTAAGGTTTTAGGTTTGGGTTAGGTCCTGCCAGCATTGTATAGATGTCAGTCCATTTATATATTTACTGCCATAACCACTTGGTGCATTTTTAGTGCATTTTTTATAGTTATATGTTAAATTTACAATTGAAATATTAACATACATATAATATATTTGGAATATAAACTCAAGATGATAAATTTACTTTTGCTTCATTTATTATAAAAAATAATAATTCTTTCGTAAATAAATTGACGAATGTGCAATAGTAAAACACCAGCTTATTGTCATGAGTATTTGGCCTAGTGATCATGCTCCTGAGTACACTAGTAGAAGTCTTGAGTTCGAGCCTCCAGTATCTCCAACCCTCTACCCATTTGTATAAAAAACTCAACATTCTTCAAATAATTAACAAATTGTCACTACGTGGGGAGGACATTGTTCACTGCGGCCTTAACTGCGGTTAAGGCCGCAGTGAACGAAACCCCACGGTAAACGGGAGCGCGGCGGTGACAGTAAATTTAACTGCGACCGAAACCGAAACCACAATTAGGCCGCAGTAAGTCCTCGTGGTAAGACATTTATTAATTGTATTACATTGGTTAAATTTTATTATGTAAAATAAACGTAAAGCTTATTACAATAACAATCAGCGTTTTAAGTAAGCTTTTAAATTTTACATTAGCTTGGAACAAACATATTGTTTTTTGTTTTTATAATTTAAATATTGAAAAATACAATAAATTATAGAGCTATTATCATCATAAAAAAAATAAAACTCCAATCATTAATTATCTAAACTTTAAAGCAATTTCCAATTTTAAATTTAGTAACAAAATCTTATTTTCTATATTCGATTTGGCTAAAATAAAGTACAAGCGCCAATTATGTAAAATCAATATGAAAATTCTAATTTTCTATTATGTAAGTAAGTTCAATTTTCAATTTTGTTGAATAAATGTGTAATTGTGAATTTAAGTGGGTGAATGTCCAATTTTCAAGTTTTTTTGAAGCAATCTCAAATTTTCAATTTTGTTGAAATAATGTGTAATTTTAAGTTTTATTAGAACAAGCTCTAATTTCCGGTTTTATTGGAAGATTGAGCAATGTCTAAATATCATGGTATTAAATACCGTTTCGTATCGGCCGGTACGCCGGTACCGCTTCGGTACTGGCCATAAAACGGTACCATTTAGGCAAAACATGCATTGAAAAATGTATCAGGCTGTACCGGTCGATTCGGCTGTTTCGGTCGTGCCGTGTGCCGGTCGAAGTGAAGAAAACAACGATACAGGGGCTTAAATGAACATTTTTTAAAAGTTTAAGGATAAAATTGCTAATAAATAATATCTACTAAATTAAAGAAATTAAAATCGCTAATAAAAGTTTGTAATTTAAAAAATTAATTTACCTCATTCTTTTTTTAGATTCTTTTAGTTAGTATCTTTAGTTTTTGTATGTAACTAGCATGTTAGCAATATGCTGAAGCAATGTGTAAATTCCTACTGTCAATTTTGTTAGAAGTAACTCCATTTTCGAAATGTATGAAGAATGTTCAATTTCCAATGTGTAGGAACAATATCCAATTGCGAACTACCAATTTCCAAGTTTGATACTAAGTCAAATTCCAAGTTCTAATGTCTAATTTTATTCAATAATGTCAAATTTCTGTAACTATTAGGCTAATATCCAATTTCCAATCTTCAATTTCAAATTTTCAATTTTTTAGAACAAGCTCCAATCTAGAATTTTATTAGCAAAATGTCCAATTTCGAAATATGAAGAAGCAATGTGTAATATAAAATGTCAATTTTGTTGGAACTAACTCTATTTTCGAATTGTGTGTAGAGAATGTTCAATTTCTAATTTTGATGTTGAGGTGTTTAATCTCCAATATGTATGAGCAATATCCAATTGGCAATTGCCAATTTCAAATTTTGATACTAAGTCCAATTCCAAATTTGTCGGATGAATAACCATTCTTTAATTTTATTGGAGGATTTTTTAATTACCATAATTGTTGTAGCAATATCTAATTTTCAATCTTACTCGATCAATTTTCAATTTATAAGTTCAGATTTTGTTAGTTCATGTTCTAATGTATAATTTTATTGAAGAATTGTCAAATTTTCATAATTATTGGACTAATATCCAATTTCCAATCTTCAATTTCCAAGTTTCAATTATTTAGATCAAGCTCTAATCTCCAATTTATTAGCAAAATGTCCAATTTCGAAAAATGAAGAATCAATGTGTAATATAGAATGTCAATTTTGTTAGAACTAACTCCATTTTTGAATTGTGTGTGAAGAATGTTCAATTTCTAATTTAGATACATAGGTGTTTAATCTCCAATCTGTATGAGCAATATCTAATTTTCAAATTTGTTGTCAAATCCAATTTTAATTTGATGGAGGGTAGCATTTTCTCCAATTTATTGGAGAAATGTCCAATTATCAAAATCCTTTGAGCAATGTTCAGTTTTCAATTTTACTTCAATATTGTTGAATTTCCAATTTCCAATTGTTCAAAATCCTTTGATCATTGTCGAATCTTTAAATTTGTTGAAGCAATGTGTAATTTCCAATTGTCAATGTTGTTAGGACTATTTCAAAATCTCAAATTAATATTGTTAGGACTATTTCCAATTGTCAATTTTTCTGATACACATATAAAACGTGACGGTGAAAAATTATTTAAATAAACCTTACACATGCACCACATGCAATTATTTTATATTAGTCATATGATAATCAATCTTTATCATCAATAAATTTGACACTTACACGTCACACCCTGATATAAAAATACTGTATCATTTGCTTAACAATAAAGCATGTATTTTTCAAAGATAATATACATCTAAATTTTAACTAAAAAGGTTAATAAACCGATTACATAACAGGAATAATTTATATATAAAGTATGTTCAATGTTTCTTGTCTACAAATATATTTTTTTCAAACAAAAAATGAAAAATTATTTATAGTAAAGATTTATATTTACAACAGCATTAATAAAGAAATACATCACCCATCAAAAAAAAATATGTCCTGAATAAACGTACTGCATTTGCTTGTTGACTACCTGCTGCATTTCAAGGTTTATATTACACAACTCTCATCATAAATCATTGATAAAATATTATTCACTCTTTGAGATGAAAGATAAAATCAAATGACTCAATTTTAAGATGTGAAGTAAAAAAGAGAGGGGGGATTGGTATTATACTTCTACCGTCTCTTAATTTTTGTAACATATGGATATGATAAGGTGAGTAAAAAGAAGTAGAATTTTGACAAAATTACCCTTTAAAGAGAAAAGAGTTGAGTGGGTTGTATGAATGGAGTTAGTGGTGTCGAATCATATAATAAAAAAACAAAATAAGGGATGAGTGAGTGGAGTGGGTGGAGTTAGTGGTGTCAAATCAGATAATAAAGAAATAATAAGAAAGATAGTTGAAAGGTTAAATTGGTAAATTTATTTGTAAGAGTTTACTAAAAAAAGAAACGTTGCAAACATTTAGGAACGTCCAAAAAATAAAAGTGTTGCAATAAAAAAGAGACGGAGGGGGTATTAATTGAAATTTATGAAATAAAAAATGGGGGAACATTGATTTGATATATTCTTGTTGATTTTTACTTAAAAATAATAATAATAACTCGCCCATAACAGAAATTAGAGCTTGCCTTGTGGATTATTGTATCGTAGAAGTGTGGTTGATTTAAATTATTACTACAAAAAACTCATTAAAACAATTTAGAAAAAAATATGCTTTAGACACTACTCACATTAAGCTATAATTTGTATTTAAATTATTTGTCTTTTATATTAAAATTCTTGAGGTTTAGAGAAATTTTCAAATTTTCCTCTCTATTTGTAAAAAGTTTACATTTGCCACGTGTATGGTTACTATTGTTACTCCTTTAACATATTTAACCCTAACAATTGGATCGTTAGTGTTTCTAGATCAACATCACCCCACCTCCAAACACCTTCCATCAGACCAGCGTGAACATCCACGTTGTCGCATGTAGCTAAGGTCATTGCGAGCAAGCTTTGCTACCACATGTAGCCCAGGCTACCCTATGGGGCCAAATCTCGGTGTCCAACATTGGCGGCCAATGGAGGAGGTTAGTGTTGGGCTAGAAAGGGCGGCGGTGGTGGTAGGTCGATCGAACGATGAGGGGTGAGAGATATGGGTTGTGGGAGTAAGTGTTTAATAGTTTAGGGCAGATTTGTTAGGGTTGGAAGTGATAGAACACTGTTTGCGTAATTTAACCTAAAACTCTAACAGTTAAACTATAATGGGAACAATGGTTCAGGGGTAAGCTGATGTTTCACAAAATCTCAGCGATGTTTCTGTTAATCGTTTTAAATAAAGTGGGTAAATTGAAGATTTTATCAGGGTTTTGTTTGTAGTTTACTCGAATCTTTCGAATGCTTTGTTTTAGGCTTCAACGAGAGGTTGTTTCCAGACACCAACTGACAAAGAGAATTAGTCGGCGGCTTGTGAAACTCGATAGCGCGGTGCATAATATTAAGAGTTTGTTTATCTACCACATAGGTGTTTTTCCACCTACTTAATCCACAGTTAAGCTAACTAATTTAACTAACCAAATTCAATATATAAAGATTAAAATACCCTTCTTTTTTAAATTGACTTTCTAACCACCGCTAGACCACCCTCGGACCGCCGCCGAACCTCCGCCAGCCCACGATCGGACTGTCGCCTCCACTACCACCGTCGCTGATGTCGTCATCGCTGCATGTGGAACAAGATTTTCAAAAACTAATTTTCATATTTTTCGTTAATTTATAATTAATTGTATAGTGTCTAAAGTGATATGCAATACTTTCTATTACAAGAAATTATGATGTTTAATTAATTGTCTTACACATTCCTATATTGTCCACTGTAAAATGATATAATGTTTGAATAAATATTGAAAACTGTTTTTGTACTTGTTTTGCACAATTTAAGTGAAAGCGAATCTGTCTATTACTTTATAAATAATTTATTGCATAGAAAATCGTAAAAAAAACTTATATTTTTTAGTGTATAAAAGCATTTAAAACATAATATAAAATTAATTTATAATTAATTGCAGAGTGTCTAATGTGATATGCAATACTGTCTACTACAAGAGATTATACTGTTTATTTAGTTATTGTACACATTTCTATAGTGTCTATTAGAAAATAATATAATGTCTGAATGAATTTTAAAACTGTCTGAATTAAATTACAGAAGTGTTACTATATCAGAAATGGCGCCTTCAAGCAAAGAGACGTGTCGTGAGCAATCAACAACTCTAGATCTGATTCTCGTCTTTGGATGATGACTTATCGGAGACTCCATATCTGATCCTTCACCGGAAATTGACGTCGCGCTCCAGATCACGACTAGAGATCACGACGACGGACGGTGGGAGGGTTCTGTGACGGTTTTTGTTCATGGAGGTTGTCGGCGACCATGGAGTTGCGTGTTGGAGTTTGTCCAGATCTGGAAGCCTGCACGAGTTGAGGATTGATTGCGATGGTCGGGGTTGATGGAGATCGCGGTGGCCGAAGTTGGTGGAGACCACTATCGCGATGGAAATCCGGTGGTCTGATCATCTTTCTGACAACTGAAGCTAGCAGTGGTTGCGTCGCCGGCATCGTTTATAGTGGAGGTCTTGCCGTAAACTGGATATGTGGAAAGCTTCTCTCCACCTCTGTCACTGATGTGAATTTTGGATCTGTTGGCGTCGATTGGAATTCTAGGAGCACGCTTTTGTTTTTTTGATTTATGGAGCACGCTTAATAGAAATAGAAAGTGGAAAGATTAGGGTTTCAAACATCACCAAAAAAGGTGAAAAACACCGTCATTCACCTCGCCGAATTCAAAATTCACCGGTGAATTCAGCTTTTTTTCACTCTCACAAATTCGCACCTATCGTGAATTTGAGAAAAGTGATTTAGCCCAATTCACGGTGAATTAGGAGATTTTTTCACCTCCGTCTTGCCTCGTCTCTGCAAGTCAGTGCTAGCTTCACTAGAAATCTTGCCTGCAACAATTCACTAGATCTTATGAAACCTGGGCGAATCGACAACAGAGGTGGACGGAGCGACTCGCCGGAGGTTGGGGATGGCTTGGCGGCTCGATTGTGTCTGATTGCTGCTTGAAACGACCGATTCACGCCGGCCTGGTGTCGTCCGACAACTTGAGGCTGCTAACGAGCTTCGTCGGGTCCAGCATCACAAGGTGAAAAGGCGAAGCATCATTGGACGAGATCGAAGGTGTAGGATTCGCAGGCAGCAACAAATTGGTCAACGACCTCGTCTAAATCAGGAGACGAACCGGAAATATTGCGATTGAACTGGAAATCTTCCCAGGGGCTGGGTAGAGCTCCTCCGAGCACGAACTTGAAGGAGTTGATTTACACGCTTGGCATGGCCAGGACGCCGACGGCGAGCAGGACAGAGGGTACGGATCTAGCAAAATTCACCACCACCTGACGGTGTTCCAAACATCAAACCCAATTAACCCTGCTATAATATTAAGTACTCTTTTGTTTATTTTTTTTTGAAAAGGAACTCCTCTGTTTAATTGCTAAAATTATATGATTTTAAAAATTGAACCGGAAGTAGAACCCCCAGACACTGGTTCATGGTCCAACTGGTTGTTTTCTTAAAGTTAAGTATTATAATTCATTATATAGAATTATCATGAAATAATCTAATTTTGAAATAATAATGCACATTTTTATACTAAAATAATAATGTAAAATATACATTAGTCATTTTATAAGAAGAAAAAAAATTCTATATTTTAATTAATCAATGTAATTGAAAATAATAATTTAAAATTATTGAAAATTATTTTTTATGTTTATATTACAGTTTACAAATTTTTTATAAGATAATATGATATATGAATTTATAAACAAGTGTAGAATAAATTAAATTAGTAATAAAAATTAGGGAGTTTTGCACAAATTTCTTAAAAAAATGAAAATAAAAAAGGGAATAACTGGTTTTTCGGTTCAACCGATTTTGACCGGCTCTTGACCAAGCCTACTCAAAACCGAAAACCGGATCGACTGCCAAACCGGGTTGAGGTCACCGGCCGGTCTGGTCCGGTTTCAAAAACCATGACTAGAATAGGTTGGACGCTAATGTCTAAGAGTTGTTTAGTTTTGGAAAAAAGAAATCAAATTTTCGCTAATGTCTAAGAGCGGTTTAGTTTTGAAAAAAAAAAATCAAATTTTATTTTCAATGTTCGATCAATTGCATAACTCATTTCTTATCTTAATACAGAAGAGCATCTACAATAATGCTAAGCTAATTTTAAGTTAAATTGTAGTTAAAAAAGCTAGTTTAGTTAGTGAGTTTAACATTATCACAACAATGCTAGTTATATAGGTAGACACATATATTATTATGTTGAAATCAATCACATTTATTTTATGGTTAGTAACAAATTCTCTCTCTTCACTCCTAAATTTGGATAGAGAGCCAGATAACTACAGTTATTATAGCTAGTGTGATAGCCAATATTGATGAATCAAAGATTTATTCACTTTTTTCTATTCCTGCTAGTTATATTTAATTTATGATTGTAATAGTTAACATTCTTGTAAATTTTTAAAATTTAGAATGCAGAATTCCATAAAATGGAGTAACAAGTTATACTTTAAACATTTATCGGTTTAACTATATTTAGACAGGTTATGCACAAAACACCCCAATCCATAACCCATAACGGCGAAAAGCTGCTAAAATTAAGCGCGGTTTTATTTCACTATCTAATAAACATCAGAGGCCACGGTATCAGCATCCACGTGGCAGGTCAAAAGACAATTAGCAGGCCAGCACCACCTCAGACGTCTCCTCTCTCCCAATTGCTTGCCGCCATCGGTTCTCGCCGTTGGCTTCGTCGGAATCGAACCGCACACGCCAACGGGGAATCTTCTGCAGTAAGATTCCTCCGGTGGAAACCCTAAATCATTGCCAAATGACAACACATTGCAACCATTTCTCATCATTTTCTATCATTAATTTCTAAATCTGCTTCAATTCCATCTCGCATTTAGAAATCATGGTAAAGGATAAATCTGAGCATGTGATTTACCTACACGGCGATCTGGACCTCAAGATCTTCGCGGCCCGATCCCTCCCCAACATGGACCTAGTCTCCGAGCACCTCCGGCGCTGCTTCGCTTCATTTGACATGTCGCGCCTTCCGCTTCGGCGCAGGAAGGGCCATAAGGGCCCTCACAAGAACAAGATTATCACCAGCGATCCTTACGTGACCGTCTGCCTCTCCGGCGCCACCGTCGCGCGCACTCGTGTTATCCCTAACTCCCAGGATCCGGTCTGGAATGAGCGCTTCATGATCCCGCTTGCTCACCCGGTCTCTGAGATCGAATTTTATGTCAAGGATAACGACATGTTTGGAGCTGATCTAATAGGAGTTGCCACCGTTCCCTCCGCTGATCTCCTCACTGGCGAGACAATTTCTGACTGGTTCATGATTACCAGCTCTTACGGTAAGCCGCCGAAACCGGACTGTGCGGTTCGGCTGGAAATGAAGTTCTCCAGATGCGACGACATTCCATTATACAGGTGGGCATTAATTTTAGTAACTTTACGGGTTAATGTATCTGCGGGGAATCTGCTTAACTAAGAAATAAACGTATGCAGATACGGAATGGCCCTGGATCCGGATGATTATGGCGTCAAGGGTTGTTATTTCCCGGTTCGCCGCGGCTGCGCCGTAAAATTGTACCAGGACGCGCACGTGACGGAAACGGAGGAGACGAAGATAGAACTAGAGCAGGGGAAAGTATATGAGCGTGGGAGGTGCTGGGAAGATATCTGCCACGCTATTTTGGAGGCGCATCATTTGATCTACATAGTCGGGTGGTCGGTGTTCCATAAGATCCGACTGGTGAGGGAACCCACGAGGCCGCTGCCTAACGGCGGCGATCTGTCGTTAGGTGATCTATTGAAGTATAAGACTCAGGAAGGTGTGAGAGTGCTTTTGCTGGTTTGGGATGATAAGACTTCGCGCAGCAAGTTTGGCATCAATACGGTATAGTATAATTCATGTTTCCCAGCTTGTCATTGCAACCGTTGAATTGTCATCTTTGACGTTGAAACTAGTATCCTGTTTTTCCGAAAGTATGGGGACCAGCAGGAATCTGTCATATGAGCTTTTAATGTGACATTTTTGTTTACTGGACTTTGTTCCTTGGAAGTGGACCTACTACTATTGGCTGCGAAAGTGACATTTTTAGCATATAATAGTACATGGAAGGAGACATGTTAGATTTCCCATAACATTGTTTTATGTTATCAAAAAGAGTTCGGAATTGTTTAATTTTCTTCTGCAATTTTCTTTTTTCTTTTTACCTCAGGAGGGGGTGATGCAAACGCATGATGAAGAAACCAGGAAATTCTTCAAGCATTCGTCTGTTTCATGCGTGTTAGCTCCTCGTTATGCCAGCAGTAAGCTTAGCATTTTCAAGCAGCAGGCATGCTTTATACCATGGTGCAATTCATATTGCACATATCCATTATTCTGTCTATAAACAGGTTTCAGGATGAACAACAAGTCGCTAACCTGATTATGCAATGACTAACAGGTTGTTGGAACCCTTTTCACTCATCACCAGAAATGTGTGATTGTGGACACACAAGCGCCTGGAAACAACAGGAAAATCAGTGCTTTTCTTGGGGGTCTGGACCTTTGCGATGGCCGCTATGATACACCTGATCATCGACTATTTAGGGATCTTGACACAGTATTTGAAGATGATTTCCATAATCCCACTCTTGTGAGTGTAATTTTTTTAAGGCTTCAGTATCATGATCCTCTTTCTGTTATGATGTACTGGTAACTATCACTGAAGGGGTACTCAGTGAAATGTAGCGACTAGTGAGACAATACCTTTCCTGTTAATCATTATTCAGGAAAAAATAAAAAATAAAATCTTTCCTGTTAATCATGTTGTCTGTCCTAACAGTACTTGGTCTGGCCGTATATGTAGGAATTGCAGTTGCCTAGCTGTAGTAGTTCTCACTTATTTCTTCTATTACGTTATAGGCAGGAGCAAAGGGCCCGAGGCAGCCGTGGCATGATTTACATTGCCGAGTTGATGGTCCTGCAGCTTATGACATTCTTACAAATTTTGAGCAGCGCTGGAGGAAAGCCAAAAAGTTGGAATTTGGTCAACGTTTCAAGAGAGCTGCTGGTTGGAATGATGATTCCTTGATAAAGTTAGAACGTATCTCTTGGATACTTACCCCATCTGCATTAAGGACAAATGATGATCCGGCTTTATGGGTTACTGAGGAAGTTGATAACGAGAAATGGCATGTTCAGGTGCAAAATTAATAAATCTGCACCTACTATTTGGATTATGTGTCCACTATTCTCTAAGTTCCATTTACCTTTTTTTCTATTTTAATTGACAGGTTTTTCGCTCTGTCGATTCAGGATCAGTAAAAGGGTTCCCCAAAGATCCGAGCCAAGCTGAATCAGAGGTGAGATCTTAAAATGTTCTTTACCCTAACAATGCCCGCTCAAAGTTTTACCAGCAATTTTCACTCCCGTAGTGTTCAGCCTGCATACTACTTTTTGTCTAGCAATTTCATACTTGGTGTTATTGCTTGATTCTGACACATAACTTTGCAGAATCTTGTTTGTGCTAAAAACCTGGTGATAGATAGAAGCATTCAGACAGCATACATCCAGGCAATTAGAGCAGCACAACGCTTCATATATATTGAGAATCAGTACTTCATTGGATCATCATATGCTTGGCCTTCTTCCAGAGAAGCAGGTATTACCACATCCATGCAACTTCTGCCAGAAATACGCAGTGTTCATAGATGTACTTGAATCTTGAATTAGATATGCCATCAGAATTTGTTTTGACATTTGAGTCATCTGACAGAAATGTACTGTTTAAATCGGGTGTTCATTGGTTACTGAATCCAAGCTAACAAGTTGATTGTTATGGTTTATGCAACTTTTTGTTACTATCGTTTGGGCTTATAATGCATTATTCTTTCTGTGCTGACAGGTGCTGATAATCTAGTTCCTATTGAGTTAGCATTAAAGATTGCTAGTAAGATTAGAGCAAAAGAGAGATTCGCAGTTTATGTTGTCATACCAATGTGGCCCGAAGGTGTTCCTTCTTCAGCATCTGTCCAACAAATTCTCTTTTGGCAGGTGAGAAAAAAAAAACTTCTGAAATAATACCAGTTGTTAAAGTGAAAAAGATGCACTATGGGAAATTTCAGCACCTGAATGGTGGACGCTTGTCTACTCTTCCAATCACCTCCCTAAGTTGTTAATCTCAATTTGGCTTGCTACGTCCCATAGACATCTTAAAATTGATAGGAATGTCCAGGGGATTTAAAAGAACATGAATCTGTAAAATGCATCTTCTACTGTAGATTTTGGTTGAAACACTCCAGAGATGCAGTGCTGACTATACATTTCATTTCCGTATGGTTAATGACTGACATTTGTACTGACATTTTCCCTCTTTTTGTTTGTTGGTTTTCCAGAGGCAGACAATGAAATTGATGTATAAAATCATAGCGGATGAGTTGAATGTCGCTAATATAAAATATTGTCATCCACAAGATTACCTAAATTTCTATTGTCTTGGTAATCGAGAAGAACTTCCTGAAAGCATGGATGCCGTAAATAAGTCACCGTCTACCTCAAGTAATTGTGAAGTGGTACTGAAACGTTTCTTGACCAGTCCTTCCTAGTTAGCTTTTCAACCAGCAATGTTTTTTATTTTCCATCATTTGCTTATGATGAATGCAAAGGAAACCTTTTAGTTATAGAAAATTTTCCAAGTTTTTTATTCCAAGTTTCCTTCATAAATGATAGAGTTTATAACTTATTAAGGTTCGGAGAACCTTGTTTTCTAAACTTTGGAAAACTCGTGTTAAAATGGAAAACATTGTTTTGGAAGTGTTTCATTTTATTCTTGAGTTCTCTAAAATTTAGAAAACAAGGTTTTTCACTTTCTAAAAATAAGTTGTAGATTCAAACAATTATAAAGGAGCATTTTGAATAGAAAACTTGAGATTTTTTTCCAAAACTAAACAACCCCAAATCGTTTTAGAAAAGCTTTATTTAAATTTTTTAAGAAATGTGTGTGTTGCAGTTTTCATATCTCGTGCCTCGTGTTAAATGAACTTACTTTAAATGCTAAGATTGTGATTTAGTTGCTCTCAAATCTCCCAGGTATCTGCATCTCAAACTTCACAGCGTTTCATGATTTATGTACATGCCAAAGGGATGATAGTAGATGATGAGTATGTGATGTTGGGTTCTGCAAATATTAATCAACGCTCTTTGGCTGGGTCTAGAGACACTGAGATAGCAATAGGTGCATTCCAGCCACACTGCACTTGGGGTAGAAAGCAGATACGGCCACAGGGCCAGGTCTGAAAGTTTCTGCCTTGTCACTACTTACTATGTTTCCCTTAATTGTATACTTATTTTTTTAAAAGAAGTGGATTTCATTAATATCACCTTGGCTGAAATTATCAAGTTTCGATTAAGCAGGTTTATGGCTACAGGATGTCTTTGTGGGCTGAACACACAGGAATGGTGGAAGACTCATTTAAAGAGCCTGAAAGCTTGGAATGTGTCAAGAGAATGAATGAGATTGGTGAAGAAAACTGGAGGGGGTTCACGAATGAGAACTTCACAAAGTTACAGGGCCATCTTCTGAAATACCCGGTTCAGGTAGATGCCGATGGCACGGTAAGCCCCATCCCTGGGCAAGAGAATTTTCCAGATGTTGGTGGTAAGATATTTGGATCTCGTACTACGCTTCCTGATGCACTAACAACATAGGTTAATTTCGTTGATTCTCCTTCTTTTCTATTGACTTGCACAACGAGTTTGTTAGGGTTCATGAAGCAGGCAGTTAGAGCTTTGTACGCTGATAGAAAAGGATTAGGACCATCTTAGAGATTGCAGTACGATACCAGATTAGGTGCAACTTGTAGATTATGTGCCATTCTTTCTCCACCTTCAATGAGCCACAAGGGCATTTCTTTCGGATGTGATGTGTTGTAAATGTGCTTTGAAGTCATGAGCAAATGCAGATATTTAGCAGTACAGAATTGAATAAACGGCCCCGAGGTTAGAATGAATAAATGTGCCATTCTTTCTCCCCCTTCAATTCAATGTGCACATTAATGATTGAATGCGAGCCTTGTTTGACAAGGCCTAACAACATATGGGCATCATAGAGTTAACGCAGCCCATTATGGTCCACACAGGACCAGGCAGTCTAACTGGCCCATAAAACAAAACCCCGCCTGATCTAGATTTGGAAGGGTTCTTGGATGGCTAACCAGAACTCGAGATGGGTGCGATGTAAATGAGGTGGTTCGGCTGGGAGCAACTGAAAGCTGAGGGCACCAACCAACGGCCTTTGGTGCTCACTCTATCTAGACCCATTTCAACTTGGCCGCCCTAAACGTATGTATGGACTTCCACTAGTCCGTTTGTTATCCTATTTTGCGCATTCAAATCCCCATATATAGATAGTACTAGTAGTAAGTACTAAGTTCTAGTAAATGTTTGATTGACCTTCATCAAATGGAGTATTCTTTATACTGATGTTTGGTGGTCAATTCAGTGAGAGTTTCGGTCTCATTGCTAAACTTCAGTGTTAATTTGGTCCCTAATAAACTTCACGGCACAAGTTGATTCCTAACTGGGGCTTTTGCGACAAATTTTTCTTTGGTCCCGTTTTCGAATAATTTTTTCTATTAGTTGTCGTATTTTAGATAACTTTTTAATAATTGAGATCAAATAGTTTAAATACCTGTAATTTCCAAAATAAAAACAATTTACTTGAAAAAGATGTTACTAAAACCAACACACAATTTTTCCGCCTTTATGGACCAAACACAAATGATTTCTAGTTTCTACCTTCTAGCGAGGAGAAAAAAATGCAAGCATTTTTAACAAGAGCAGTAATTCTAAAGTGAATCCCTTGGGAATGAAAGTAATATTAAAGCCACATTTGATGAGAGAACCTCCTTAACAGAGGTAACTCTACGGTACCAACTCACAATTTCAGGTACCCATATCCAACCATTGAAAACACGATATTTATAAGGCTTAATTATGACTTACTTCTCTGAACTATTTCGACTCGTCCTCTTTAGTATCTCTTATATAACTCGGAATTACTCAATCATCGTACTATTAACATAATACAAAACACCCCTAACTTTTACCCATTCTCTCTCATGTTACCGTCTTCCATCGTTCGATTTCTGATTTGGTGTGACCCAAAAAGGATCACCTGCCTGCCATCAACATCACGATTGTGATGCATGCCCAAAAGCTCTCATCTTTTTCCCTATATTATATATCATCAATTTTATTTCTATATGGAACCACGTGCATGCCTTTGCTTTAGTTGCGATCACATGTCTTCTACCTTCCTTTGTTTCTCTGTACTTGTAGACTGCAGCAAGCATCACAGTTAGAGATGGCAACGGAGTGGATTACCCGCGATTATGCCTAAACCATAATCGCGACCATGAATATATAACTATTTGCGGTTAACGGATGTCCGCCAATGCTGTTATACTCTAGCATCTATTAATGAATATTCGTGGATATTCGCCGCCCGTGGTTAGTCCGCGGATACTGCCTGAAAATACATAACAATACAGAACCTCAAGTGATAGCAAACCAAATAAATGTAGACAACTACAAGTGATAGTCTAATAGAAGCTAAAGAAAAAGTTTAACAAAGTTCAACAAAGTTTTTGTTTGCATCCAACAAACGATTTCCATTTTATGATTGTCCATCCTTCAGATCTTCACTTTCATCAGCAGTACATCATCAAGAACTGTAAGACATTAGAAAGTCACATCTTAAACCAAAGCAAGTAGGAAAATCATGTACTAGATAGCAATAGAAATATGGCCACTCGTATTTGAGCTCATTTGGAGGGTAGTTTTTTAAATGGGAATAAGCTGAGATGGGCTAGTTGCCTACTCGTATTGATGGGTTGGTAAACGATTACGGATATCCGTGGTTCGGATAGCTGATATCTGTAACCGTTAACTGTTTGTCTCACGGTTACTAAATTCCACCTATTATAGCCAATAACCGCGAATATATATAACCACTATAAGGTCGCAGTTATCCTCGGTTGATGGATATCATCCGACCCACTGCCATCCTTAATCACAGTAATTAAAACGACTTTCGATTGCCATGGCACTGCCAAACTTGATTTTGGTACTCCACACATATTTAGACATGCATTTATCTTTGTCTCTCTTTTTACCTCACAATGAGTTTACTTGGTCAGACCCAGCTTGTAGACCCGGTGGTTCTAGGCGTTCTGTTGTCGATGAATCATAGATTATCCTTAAAAATGTTGAATTGCTTCTAATCCTCTTTGATCTCGTTGTAGACTTTCCTGTGCTTCTCGAACCACGATTGGTATGTGCTCCTCACCTCTCCGTTGGTTCTCCACTCTAACTGGTCACCGACAATTATGGAGAAGTCGGAGTGAACTTGATGGGAAACTCTGATAGAAACTACACAATGGTATGAGAGAGGAGTGGAGGGAGGCAAAGGGTAAAAGTTAGGGGGCGTTTTGCATTATGTGTTAAAATTTAGGGTTAAAACTTTGGGAAAATATAAAATCAGGAACTGAAGTAAATATTTCAAAAGGGTAAAAAGGTAAAGGCTTATTTATCGTTTACTCCCCTGTACTATTTTGAATCGTTCACTTTGGTCCCTTGACTAACTCGGAACTACTCAGCCCTCCATCTATTTAAAGTCAGGCAGTTCGGTCCGCCAACCCAGTAAACTGATCACGTGTTGTCACGTGGTTCCAACGTCTGTGATGATCGTTAGTTTATTAACGAGGAGGAAGACTGGAACGAGAGAAGGGTTGGGAGGCAGTTTGATACCCCAATTTGTGAGGGCTGGGATTCGGGTTTCGAGGTGGAGGTCGAGTCAAGATTCGTCAAGGTTCTCGTGTGGATCATCGTCCC
Source organism: Stellera chamaejasme (assembly GCA_024586325.1). Lineage (NCBI taxonomy): Eukaryota > Viridiplantae > Streptophyta > Magnoliopsida > Malvales > Thymelaeaceae > Stellera > Stellera chamaejasme. Next base: position 34,051,171 of record CM044986.1, read on the forward strand.
CACTAGAAAGTGTCCTGATTCGGTCAAGAGGGATAGAGCCAAAGCTACTCGTGCTTCGCCGATCTGCGTTAAAGGTAATGTGGTTTGTTGTTTTCGAAACTTTCGAATCTTGTTTTCAAGGGACAATGGGGACCATGAGGGCTTGTTTTTGTTGAAGATGGGGTCTAAATGAGCACTGAGAAGACGGAGTAGTTGATTATAATAGTAATGTTGTGTTTTGTTTGAATTAGGGTTGAGATTAAAATAGTAACTTATTGTGTGTTGTTTGCCTTTACATATGTCTAATACTCATGTCTTTAACTTTCACCATGGTGGGAGATTTGTCATAAAACCATATCTTCTTTATGTCGAATCTCAGCTTAGGGTGCATAAAATGTACAAGAATCTTGTGACATATTATTCACCTAGTAGTGCTCTTAGAAATTTGGGGTATAGTTCTGCTGATGCTAAATGTGTGTATTACAAGTCTCCTCTGAAACCTATGGAAGTTGAAAACCTTGGAGCTTTATATAACCATAATGATCTAATGAAGATGTATGGTGTAGCTACAGAAGGGGGAGGGTTGGACTTGCTTGGTGAACATAACATTCAATGGCACTTGAAAAACAAAAAACAACTTAGCGAGCCATTTGGGGTGGTGGGTCCCTGCAATTCCACAAGAAGAGGACAAGTCAGTTAATGGTACGTTCAAAGATTATTTAAGTCCAAATAAGTCAATTGGAGAGGATTCAGATACAAGTAACTCACAAAAATAGATATGTGCAGTGGGGAGGCCCAAACTTAGGTTCTCAACACTTAAGTGATGAAGACTTAAATTTTCTATGTAGTGATGATGAGAGAGAAATGACCAAGAAGAGTTGGCTTGAGACACTAAATGACAAAGATGATGGGAGTCAGGAGTCAGAAGTGAGAGAAGAGAGACAAGAGAGACAGGAGATAAAAGAGAGAGATGAGAGTGAGGAGATAAATGACAACACGTGATCAGTTCACTGGGTTGGCGGACCGAACTGCCTGATTTTAAAAAGATGGAGGACTGAGTAGTTCTGAGTTAGAGTCCAGGGACCAAAGTGAACGATTCAAAATAGTACAGGGGAGTAAACGATAAATAAACCAAAAGGTAAATCCACATGAATTCGTTACAAGTAGCAACCCAACTCGACGGAAAAGACTAAAATAGAACAAAGTACCATATGATATGACCGAAACAAGACATGTTTTTAAAATAGGACCAAAACAGAACAATAATTATTTTTACGGGATTAGCAACGGAATTTACTCGCGTTTAATTTATTATATTTTTTAATCAATTTTGGACTACGAATTTAGAACTTATATATAAATAATATTTTAATAATTATACTCTACAAACATTTTTTTCTCCATTTTGTCAACTTAAGGAATATATATATATATATATATATATATTAAATTGAAGTCATATTATACGTTAAATATTGCAAAGCTCTTTGATGTAGGTAGTACTCTGTCTCGTAAAGAGTGTTTCGTTTGACTTTTATATTTGTGTTTGACTCATTTTTTTAGAATAAATAATTTATTAAAAAATCTAAAAAAAAATATTTAGAAATTTGACACATTCATGTAACTTATGTACATAAATTATTTGATTTTGATTTTATATGTTAACATGTTGAAAGAAAAAAATTATAAATTATGTGCTGGAAAACATACAGAATAATATTTATGGATGAAGGGAGTAGTATCGGTGTAGATCAGCAATATGTATGTTCCTCAGTCTTGTCGAATATAATACTACCTTCCCTAAAAAAAATTGTGCGTTTCGTTTTTTAACATGATTTTATTTATTTAACACTTGAATATGTAAAATTAAATATTTTAAATGAAGATTATAAATTAATGTGTCTAGTTTCGAAATAAAAAAATTTAAAAAAAATTGAATGAATTTTTTATAATAATAATTTAAATCTTCCGCAGCATCAAAAAGTAAAACACCATCAAAAAAGTAAAACACCAATTTCATGAGGACGAATGGAGTATATGCTCCAAATATGAAAAGATTGGATTTGAACAACAAATATTACATTACATCAAAAGATAATGCGCAAAGAACAATTCTTCCACTTTAATCTTGCGGTTGACAACTCATAGACCAATACAAGCATCCTATAAGTGCGCTTAAATGTAATGTAATGCCTGCAATCGATATTTATACTTTATTCATCTATCTGCATAGCATCTGCACTTTAATCTCAAGATAGTGAAATTTATATTACGTACTCTAAATGTATGCATTTGCTTTTTTATTTTACAATATATATATTGAAAAAGAGTGCTGATTTTATTAATATCGGAATATTACAAAATAAGTGATGGACCTAGAACTACTATGAAATCCTCCCCAATTTTCCCTCAAAGACTTAAACACTAGACTAAACACAGTAGGCATAACATAAGAGCCTTCGATAGTTCTTTCACTGCTTAAGAATGCTTAAGAGCACTGAATTAACCATGTCAGATAAAAGATTCAAATCTGGCACCCTTATCCCTGATATGCTTCATAAAAGTAAAATGGTATAGACACGTCACAACAGTGCGTTGTCAAGAAGTACTCAAAGCAAGCTTGTTTGACAATAGAAACACTACCTAAATATCTACTCCAAAAATAAAAACTTAAAAAACTTGGGAAGAAAGCAAAAACATGTAGTTCCACAATTATAAAACTAATAAACTTAACTATGAGTTGTAAGCAATACGAGAATAATCGGATCGACTGTTTATCCAATTGTCCCTGTTTCCAAAGCCTCATGGTACCGAGCGAGGCTGGATTTACACCAACCTCGCCTTCTTGCCTCCGTACGAACAAAGGCCAGTGAATGAGTAACCCAACAACCATGAAACAATGTCGGAGATCGAAAATTCATTGGTCCTGTGAGTGGGCGTTCAACCAACTTGAAAACGGAAGGGTCACTGAAATTCCAACACAAAAAAGAACGCCAAGCACGGAGGCAATATCCGTACAGGAGACACCCGAAGCAAGACCCCAACCGACTTAGGATTACTACCCGCGGACGAGATTGAGGCTTAACGGCAAAGGAACAGAGGAGATGGACCAGCCTCCTTCTCCGGCGGTAGCTGCCTCCCCTGATGTCGGTAGGATCAGATAGCATTTGGAGGCTCGGGCAAGGGTGTGGCATTGCAACCGTGATGGTCGAAACAGAAGCAGCGGCAAAAACAGACCGGCTCGGCGCTAGCGCGATTGCTTGAGTCCTCGGGATCGCTAGCGAGAGCCAACCCAAGGCAGAGACGTAGCCACCCAGGTGGCGGTGCTGCAACAGGAGCGGAGCAAAGCGAACCATCGTTTCTTACTGAAATCAATGCGAAACAACTACTAAGGAAACAGATTGACGGCACGTCCGGGGTATCCGACGACGGTAGATCGAAGGGGGAGTCCTCCAGCAAGCGGCGGCTCAGGACAACGGCGGTGAGTAGCAATTGTTGGAAGGAGGGAGCATGAATCTGCCGGCTAGGTTTTTTGACTCTCAATTAATTATGTAGACTTTTACTAATACAACTAATACTAAACATATATTTTACAATATTTAATATATGATTTTTTCCATGAATGTTTAAATGTTTAAAATTAAATAATTTATATGTGTATCACAATTTGAAATTTAAATATTTTTAAAAATATTTTTACACACTAACCAAGCAAGCAGATTTTACTGTACCACCAACAGTCCAAGGGTGAGCCCAACACTGCTCCTTGATCTTCTCATCTTTAGGTGTGTAGATCCATATTTTTAACCATGTTACAGTTAAGTCCAAAAAGGTAAAGGATGTTCACAGGCGGTGGCCATTTTAATTGAAGTTTTTGTTTCGGTTCCTTTTTGACGAGATAACCAAAGTTTGGGCTCCATCGTTATTTACTTTTGATCTACAGTATTGTTTGTCTTATTTGCCGATCTAGCTTAGCTTGTTTGCTTCTATAGAGAGTGGTCAGTCTTTCTTAGCTACCCATGTGGGAGAAAACATAACTTGCCTTTTATTCAGCTTTAATGTGAGATTAATATTACTCCGTATTTTTTACAATACAAATGTGTGTGCTTTTATTTTTTTAAAGAAAGGTTTAAATTTTGGAAAATATACATGGAAATCTTGATCAGACAGATTCTCTTTGTTTTTTTATCAAAAAATTCCTTAGATATATATATATATATATATATATATATATAATGAATATTGAAAATCTAATCCATTTTGAGAATAACTTATGTCTATCTCATCAATTTCATTTTTGTAGACTGAAATTAACTAATCATTCATATTCTGAAATTACAACAATACGCTGAGACTAATAAAATTCAAGTAATATTTGTATGAGAAGAAATTTAAGAAAAATGATGATTTGATGAATCTGAGTTATTTTATTTATTTATTTATTTATTTTGCTAACAAACATTAACAAGGCTCCTTTTGTTTAAATGAAAATGAAAAAAATAGATTTTTATTTTTAAAATTGATGGGATATTTATGATAATAAAAATTTACAAAATATTGATTTTGAGAGGTTCAGTTTTTTTGTGTATACATAACACTTATCATACGAACTTTTCCATTGTTTTATCCCCGCAGTGAAGTGCGGGTGACAATACTGTATAACACTATAACATCATGTAAAATCAAATATAACGATTTTTGAAGTATGAAGGGGTAAAAATTTTATACTCTATTTACAATTTTAATTAACACTATAACATCATGTAAAATGTATAGTACTACAAAGTTTTTACACCAGCTAAAGCATTTACGAATAAGTAACGAGATAAGTTTAAAATATAATTAAATTAATATGCATATAATGAAAACATGACCGCAAACATTTCTACGGTGATGATTTTTACAAAGATGAGAAGTAATTCAAAATAATCATCAATCTAATTAGAAGACTCCCGTCAATTCCACCACCTATGACGAGTGTATAGTATAATACTCTTAAAGAACAAAACCAGTATAAGCATAACTACTGTAAATTTTTAATAGTACCGGTATAAGCATAACCACTATAAATTTCATGTCACCGATTTCAGCATAGTTGGGATTACCGATTTTAGCATAGTTGGGATTAAGGTGGTGGTGCTGATGATGATATGGTCACCCATCCTGTATATAAAAGATCTTGATAGGTTGAGTGACAAACAAGAGCGCCTCTGATGGAAAGGCTAAAGAAGTCCTTCATACTTCATGATTCTTCTCATGCTAAACAACAGGAAAAGTCTGAAGAAGAACAACCTTTCTTACTTCCATCCCAAGAAAACCAAACGGGAGATACACAATCCTGCCATGAATTACAGCACGAGGGAGAAATACATGTCAGTATTGAGAGTAACAACTTTGTAGATGATAAAGAAGCCAAAAACTGCAGACAAAGCTCCACCTCAAAATCTTCAGGTCCACTTAAGAGATTCAAGGTTTCCTTTGAGGATGTCTTAGCTGAAGTGGTTAAAGAACATGGACAGAAGTTCTCCGGCCAAGGGAGCACTCAAGAATCTTCAAGTTCAGGCAAAGACCTGCCCTTGCATGGAAATTCAGCTGCTTCCATCCGTAAGAACTCATGGAAACAGCTCGTGTATAAAACAAAGTCTAGGTTGGCTGACCCACCAGGGGTGCAATATGATGGAGGTGATCAAGGATCTGATTCTGAAGAAAGTCATCATGGAGAGGATGACCTTGAAGACATTCCAGAGGAATATAAGAGAACGAAGTTCAGCTCACTGATAGCACTTCAATGGGTCAGTCTCATCTTAATACTAGCAGCCTTGCTTTGCAGCATATTCATTCCCATTCTAGAAAGACAAAAACTTTGGGATCTTCCACTGTGGAAATGGGAAATAATGATATTGGCTTTAATCTTTGGCCAATTAGTTTCTGGATGGGTGATTCGCTTTCTTGTCTTCTTTATTGAGCGCAATTTCCTTCTACGGAAAAGGGTTCTCTACTTTGTATATGGGTTGAGAAGATCTGTACAAAACTGCTTATGGTTGGGTCTGGTTCTTTTCATCTGGAATGCTCTCTTTCATGATGAGGTAAAGAAGGGAACCAAGAGCCAGGTAGTGCCTTACGTGACAAAAACCCTTCTGTGTTTATTGGTAGGCAACTTGATTTGGCTAGTAAAAACCCTTCTTGTTAAGGTTCTCGCTTCATCATTCCATGTCAACACTTTCTTTGATAGAATCCAGGAAGCGTTGTTCAATCAGTACATTATAGAGACAATATCTGGTCCTCCGCTTTTCGAATTGCATACAAGAACGCAAGAGGATGAAACGTCTGTTTCTAAGCTTGAGGAACATGGAAATGGGAGTGGTATACGCACATCTTTCCTTCCAGAGAAAGCGGGAGACAATGACAGGGAAAGCTTGCTGAAACAAACTGTTGACAGGAGAACAAAAAAATTGAGTGATGTCTCCAAGACTAAAGATGATGGGATAAACATTGAGAACCTGAATAAGATGAATCATAAGAATGTATCACCATGGAATATGAGGAGAATGATCAATATCCTCAGACATGGACAACTGGCTACTTTGGATGAACGAATACTAGATTCAGCTATGAAGGATGAGACATCTCTGAATATCACAAGTGAATGCCAAGCAAAAGAAGCTGCAAAGAGGATCTTTCAGAATGTCAAAAAATCAGAATCCCAGTAAGTTCTCATTTGCTCACCATCCACTCTTTATCTCATGTACATGGTACCAGAAGACTGATATTCAAAACATGAACACCTCAGATATATCCATCTCGAGGATGTTTCAAGATTCATGGGTAGGGAAGAAGCTTTGAAGGCAATGCATCTCTTCGGAGCACAATGCAATGAAGGGATCAGCAAGTCATCTCTCAACAACTGGCTGGTACTGAATATTATTAGAATCCTTCTGCCTTCATCCCGTTAGCCAATCTCTTAGCCTGATGTGAGAGCTTAATATTCTGATTTCAGGTTAATGCCTTCAGGGAGCGAAGGGCCCTGGCATTGTCTCTGGATGATACAAAGACAGCGGTGGATGAACTGCACAACATTCTGAACATCATAGTGACCATAATAATTGCCATAATTTGGCTCATCATACTTGGAATTCCAGTCACCAAATTCCTTGTCTTCTTAAGTTCACAGGTTCTCTTGGCAGTATTTATCTTTGGGAACACCTGCAAAACTGTGTTTGAAGCTATCATATTTCTGTTCATCATGCATCCATTTGATGTCGGAGATCGCTGTGAAGTAGATGGAGTGCAGGTAAAGCAAGTATGCAAGTATTCTCCTTCCTCTCCAAACAATCCAAGTAGTAACATATTTTACTTCATTTTACCTCTCAGATGGTAGTGGAAGAGATGAACATACTGACAACAGTATTCATAAGGTATGACGGCCAGAAGATCATATATCCCAACAGTGAACTAGCAAGCAAGCCAGTCGGCAACTTCTACAGGAGTCCAGATATGACAGAAGGAATTGAGTTCTGCATCCACATATCGACCCCACTGGAAAAAATAGTAGCAATGAGAGATAAAATAACCAGGTTCACATCAAAATGTAGTTCTTTCCAATAAACCTTTAGACGCCTTGTTTGCTTACAACTAATAATTCAGACATTTGCTTTCAGGTACATAGAGAACAGAGAGGATCATTGGCAAAAGAACCCGATGATAGTTGTGAGTGATATGGAAGATATGAACAAGCTGAAGTTTAAAGTATGGTCTACCCACAGGATGAATTATCAACACATGGGGGAGAGATGGCTCAGGAGAGGCCTTCTTTTAGAGGAAATGATAAAAATATTTAAAGAGCTTGACATCGAGTACCGGATGCTTCCCCAAGATCTGAATGTGAGGAATTTGCCAGAACCTGTTTCAAGGAGACTGCCATCAAATTGGACAACTTGTGCTGCTTAGGAACAGCCGCCATGAAGAGGAGCTCCATAATAGTAATGAAAGATGAATCCCCAAATGCATGTTTGATTCGCAACTAATAGAAATAAGTGAGCTTCAAACTTCTCAGTAAACCCTATTGTTACAACCACATGGGCATAATCTGAATAAGGCAATAAGATTCCTCGGTGATTATGTCCTGTAGTTGATGAAAATGAACTTTGGCAGAGCAGAAGTGCAACATCCACTGTGAATAAGCCATTTCAAAAAATCAAAATCGTCAATAATCCATGGATGGAGAGTGAAAGTTGTGTACTGCAAACATCAATGTAATCCTTTTCTCTGATGAGAGGTACAGATTCAACAGAAGTAGCGTACTAAATAAGAACAAGGCCTATAGAGTGAGCTATATTTTTTAGGAGACTACTTTTTACCTTTAGTCGGTTCTGATTTGTCAAGATTCTCGACCCTCGGGAAGTTGGATCCCAAGCACCTGGGCCGGCCCAGGCAGGTTCTAGTATCAGGTGTCGATTGGTAGGAGTACTCTTTTGGCTTCTTCATAATCAGATTGACCAACTGCAGTAAAAATTCCCGGCTTTGAAGTGCTCCAAACCCTGCGATGGAGCATTTAGGGAGGGGTGAGGAAGAAAACGTAGTTGGATACAGCAACGATAACGTAAAGAAGGCGAGATTGCAGAATACGCTAGCAGCTCTGTTGGACGATCCCATACTCGTGGACGTCTCCAAGAAGCCCACTTTGTCGGACGTCGACACCCTCATCAGTCTGGAAATGGGCAGCGCGATGCGTGTATCGATCCTCAAATTGGACGGCACTTCAATCGGTCGGTGGCTCATTTTGGCATTCTGACAAACACTTGGCAGACGTAAATGCCACAACTTAGTTTTGTCGTCCTAACGTTGTTTTTGTTTACCGTTTCACGAAGATGTCGCGGTGATGAATTCGGCGACAGTGAAGGACTTGAAGCTTGCCATAAAGAAAAAAGTGAACGAGGCGGAGCAGTCCAAGATGGGTCACCGTCACATTTCATGGTTCCTATTTGTTTTTCGTCTCGAATCAATTCACTGAGAATGGATGATAAAACTGAAACTTTGTGCAACGCTTAATTGACGTGAACAGGAAGCACGTATGGGAGAATTTCTGCCTAGCTCATCGCAACGAGAAGCTGCTCAAGGATGAGTCCTCGCTTCAGGAATTCGGGATACGAAACAATTCTCAGGTTCATTTCTTACCGTACGTGATCAGCAAGGGCGCTGGCAAGCATTCAAGGAGACGAAAGCACCGTTTCTTCCATGGTCTCAGCAAGCTTTCCTGAAGACAACGGCAGAAGTTCCTATGGGTACGCAAGACTGGCTTGTTTAATGTTTATATCTCTGTATGTGATGTCTATCAGTCGTTTGGTGCCAGTAAACAAACCTGGGCCATTGTTTGCGTTGCTCTGAAACCTTGTGAATTGTGATGATAGTCGGCGCGATATGTCTCTCTTCAATGTCTGCTCATCTTTCGAATATTTACCATGACCTTGGACTCACTTGTCTCAGCTCTAATCGTCTCTCGTAAACATTGCTTTGCCATTTCTTCTCCTCGATCTGTGCACGCGCAGTTTTCAAATCCATTGACTACCGCTACGGCTTCTCATCGTCCGCCAGGGCTCACGAGTTATGTTAACATGGGTTATCCGGAGGACGCTCAGAAGCTGTTCGATGAAATGCCCCACAAAGACTCGGTTTCTTGGAACTCTTTGTTTTCAGGATTTTCAAGAAGTTGATACATGGATAGATGTTTCCGCGCCTTTTCTGGAATGAGATGCGATTCCTTTATTAACTTTAACCTCAGATCGCATAGAGGAGGGTATGTGTTGGCCATAGCGTTTGGACTTTTGGTCACCAATCCTAGCATGCCGTTGATCATAACTAAAAACTCTAGGACATGTGTTGATTGGCAGAATCTTGGCAAGCTTGTTACGCTGATTGAGATGCACAATAATGAATCGGGACGCTAAGAGATTTCATCACTTTGTCAATGGCTCATATTCTTGTGGAGACTACTGGTAAAACCGGTGTTGGCTTACTTCATATGTTGCTTAACGTAATTTGTGATTGTAACTATATATTAATTCAAAGGATTCAATAATTGACAGACTATTTTGGTTTTTCTCGGTCACGTAAATCCTTTTTTTTTTCTCAAAAAGAGCATCTTTTTTTTTTAACCCTGGCCAAACCTTCGAGTACGCTACACTAGTACAGACAGTCACAGCACACTGAAACCAGAAGATAAATAAAGGAAATAACAAGAAAACTTAATCGCCAAAAAATTTGAAGGACAGCGCCACCGCGTGGAGATGGAGATAGAAACAGCAAAGGGGGTTGGGGTTGGTACGCAGAGAGAAGATGCCTGGGAATATACCTGCCTCATGTACCTTAACCTGATCTCATCCGGGTTGGATCCTCTGCATTGCATTGCATGTGCCTCAACAAAACAAAATATCACAGGCATAAATATGGACATTCAGCAATAAGTAGCTTCGTGTGAATAAAATGGATATTAGGCATGCCTCCTGTTTTCTAATGTCTGAGTCCGACCAACTTCATCTCCTGGACAAACTCCAAGTTTTCAGCATTCAAAGAACAAGGAAACCTGACCACAAGCTTCTCACCGTCATTGGAGCTTTCTTCCCCGGTAAGTAGATACCAATATTGCGTTCAGATGTTCACTTCTTCATTATATTGATTCAAGCTACGTGCCTGCGGTGCACCACCAACAGCTAACATGGTAAACAGCCATGTGGTGAACAAGTACTTGGAGGAGAACATATACCCGGCACTGGCTGCAACTACCTTCTCTGTGCTCTATGTGCACACCGGTGTTGAGAGGTCGAGGAATTTCCCTGGAATCTCTGCCTTAGGATCCATCTGCCACTGAGTTCCCGCCCATCAAATCCACACCCTTTACTTCTTGCACCCTGGACTGCAGGCCAGGCTATTCCTTGCCACCTTTCACCATCTTATTTTCACCCCCAGGTAATAAATTGTAGATTAACATTTCAAATTAACTTGATAATCCAAGACTGCTGCATTTGCACACTTTCCACAAGTTGATTAACAAAAAGTTCTATGATGCATGCAAGATTGTCGTATTTGCACACTTTCTGTGTAAGTTGATTAATAAACTTCTATGTTGGATGCAGCTTGTATGAAAAGGTGAGGTACCTGAAGCGGGTGGAGTTCTTGTGGGAGCACCGAGCATGCATGGAGGAAGGAAAATTCAGCTGCCAGAGTTCGTGCACAATCATGATGAGGAACTGAACCCACAGCTCTTGATGGATTACAATTTAGAGAGCGACCAACCCAGGTGTTTCACACAACTGGTTGCTGCAGACTTGGAAATTCGCAACTTCTCTACAAGGTGCATAGCATGAAGTTCTGATCTACCAAGGAATATCTTGTGAGCTGCATAAGAAATGCCTGCCAAGCAACTTTAAACTAGAGAGCTGCGAATAAATCAGAAGCCACTGAAGACCTATGCTTGCTCTCTTGCTGAGTACTATACTGATATGATATCTTTATCTAAGCTCACACAACACAGTTCTACTACCAAAGCCAAAAACAATAAAATCGCAACTCACCCAACAGCCTGCATGAGACAGACACCGAGGCAAGAATAGGTGGATCTATGAAAAAAAATAGGAAGGAATTCTACTATTTGCATTTGACATGTACATTAAAGAAAAAAGAAAATCAAAATTCTGGAAGTTCAAAGGGCTTCCGGGTATTTCATTCAACATGCCTGCAGGATGCAAGTACTGGTTCTTTTCTTTTCTTTTTTTATGAGAGCAAAAGAACCGAGAGATTGGAGGAATAAAACTTCATTAATCTGCATATTTCATTGCTAGTGCTACAAAGGCAACAACTAAAAAAAACGTTTCATGTAAAACAAAGGTCTTAACCTACATTTAATCCAACTTGAGTGAAATACCATACATGCTAAAGTCCTAAACTGATAATAATGCTAAGTCCTAAATTAACTAGAACAATTTATTTCTTTTCTTTTTCCTAATGAAGACAGTGCAGTAGTTCCAGAACAATTTATACTGATATGATATCTTTATCTAAGCTCACACAACACAGTTCTACTACCAAAGCCAAAAACAATAAAATCGCAACTCACCCAACAGCCTGCATGAGACAGACACCGAGGCAAGAATAGGTGGATCTATGAAAAAAAATAGGAAGGAATTCTACTATTTGCATTTGACATGTACATTAAAGAAAAAAGAAAATCAAAATTCTGGAAGTTCAAAGGGCTTCCGGGTATTTCATTCAACATGCCTGCAGGATGCAAGTACTGGTTCTTTTCTTTTCTTTTTTTATGAGAGCAAAAGAACCGAGAGATTGGAGGAATAAAACTTCATTAATCTGCATATTTCATTGCTAGTGCTACAAAGGCAACAACTAAAAAAAACGTTTCATGTAAAACAAAGGTCTTAACCTACATTTAATCCAACTTGAGTGAAATACCATACATGCTAAAGTCCTAAACTGATAATAATGCTAAGTCCTAAATTAACTAGAACAATTTATTTCTTTTCTTTTTCCTAATGAAGACAGTGCAGTAGTTCCAGAGTAAGGATGGGAAGGCTGCTGAAGAAGCAAATCTTGTAACAGGAAGTCAATGTGTTTATGGTGAGAAGCAAATGGAGAGGTTTAATGGGATACTAAAATATTATGTTGGTCTCATGACTTTTCTGGTGTTGAAATAAGGCAAGCATGTACTGTCGTGTTAAAATGGGATAAGCATAATGAAGAGAGTGCAACAATTCCTGAGGTTAAGGATGGCAATGCTGCTGAAGAAGCAAATCTTGTAGCAAGAAGTCATTTTGTTTAAGTTGAGAAGGAAATGGAGTGGTTTTATAAATACTACTCGTAGTAAATTATTTTGTTGGGTCGGATAACTTCCATAACTTCACTACCAGAACGAAACCTGAAGACCCTTCTGCCCGACACTACATTGTTTCGTTCCATGCTAACTCGTCAGTTACTGTGGAAGGCATTGAATTTGTCAAATGTGAAGTTGGTCAGAGCTTAATGCTTCATCAGATCTGGAAAATGATGAGGCTTGTTGTGGCAATTATGAGAAGTTGTGCTCCTGAGTCACTGATTCAAACTGCTTTACAAAAGTATCACGGATTTCAATTTAGTTTCTGATATTATTATGAATGCAATTCAGTGCCCCCTAAGTTTCCCATTAAGCTCTTTGTATACTACTAAGTCTCACATTTCTTATTTATTACCAAACAATCCACTTGAGTTTAGGTCTAGTCATAAGATGTTCCACCTACTTCATTATGCTATCTATTAGTTTACAAAATAGAGCTTTACTTCATCAAAGTCCACGAATCCGCTTCACCCTTTGCACTTTGGTACCCTTAGGCCTTAGCGTTTTAGTGCGCTTTGCACCTACTCATCCATAAATACTAAAAACAGGGAATCGCCTTAAGCCTCATAACAGCATCTACAGCAAGCTGGGTAAAATGTTCCTCACCTGTGAAAACTATCTCGGAGCTCAAGGTAGCCATTGCAAACTTGAATGTTTCTACAACCTTTGAAATTTTGGTGTTAAAGGTATCTACACCCATGGCATGCACCATGCAGCACAAGGAGGAAATGAGCCCATAGCAGATTGTCCAATTGCATAAAGGACTATAAGCCAAAAAAATACAATGTTGGCCTGCATGATCTTTGTTATCCATAACCCTTTGCAACAAGGAATCACAAGCACATTCAGATGCCAACGTAAAACCTGAAAATTTAATTTATCTGATCCAAACTGAAAATAATTGGATACACGTAAGAGAAAAATCTTAGACAAATGGAAGTAAGTAGCATTACAAAGTGTAAAATGTCTGAAATATAAACTCGCAGTCTCAGACAAACGGCATAGGATGGCATTTCAAAGGTTGAGTAAATGAAAGATAAATTGAATATGCATAACAATTTAGCAGGGAAAAAGGAAAGAGAAAGGAAACAGTTCTTAAGCATCAACAGCAATAAAGGAATGAAAAGCACTAAAAAGACACCAACACAGTGCACCTGAGATTATTGTCGTCGGATGGAGTTTGGCAGACACGAGTTTTTCTGCCTCCCTCAGAACTTCAGATCCCCAGCCAAAATGACAACACAAGTTGTTCCATCACTAACTTCATCATCTTGGACTTTAGAGATGTCTAAGAACCTCCGGTTAAGGACCATTACAGGATAAGTCATCTATGATCTCCTTACCCAGTATTGTAAGCACTAGACTACCAAAAAAACATTAATCATGGTCTACTGTACTGCAATAAGATCCTGCCAGTGCCTAAATAAATTCATAAACAGTTTCCAACCAAATAGTAATAAAAGTAGGTTAAGACTTTTGTTTTACATCAAACTTGTTTTTTTTTCTTTCACGCTAGCTGTTGCCTATATAGCATTAGCAATAGATAATATGCAAATTAATGAAGTTTTCTTCTTCCTCCATTCTCTCAGTTATTGCTCTCATAAACAATAACACCAACAGATAGCAGTAATAGCTGCATCCTTAGATGATATCATAAGATTCACTAACATTAGTGTTAGAGATGAACAAAAAACGAAGTAATACAGAATACTGAATTGAGCATGAAAAAGAACCAATCAGACATTCTATTCAATCACATTTCGTATATCAGTTGGGCTTGCTTTCTTATCTGCTTCAGCAGCAACTTCAGCCACTTCTGTGACATCTTCCACATCTTCCACTTCGACAGTTTTCTTAAACTCATCTTTGCTGCCAGCATCTTGTAAGTCAGGATAGTTACGATGATTCAAAGAATGTAACCACAGGCCCACAATTCCTTCCTTGTGCTCTGCTGATGCAATGTGTGGGTATATGTATTCCATTTTGAATACCTCTGCCTCTTTTTCGTAAGCTTTCATTGACAGTTCTTCATGGTCCTTCCACTTTTGGTTATATGATGTAAAGAAGCATTCATCCAAGTATAAACCCACCTCGGGAGCAGTAGGCACGTTGATGCTAACATCCCTGAGAAATAATACACGCATGAGATGGCACTGAAATGCATTCACAATAATAACGAAAAATAAACTGAAAGTTGTGATACTTACTTTTGTAAAGCAGTTTGTATCAATGACTCAGAAGCACAATTTCTCATAATTGCCACAGCAAGCCCCATCATTTTCCGGATCTGATGAAGCATGAAGCTCTGACCAACAACTACACATTTGACAAATTCAATGCCTTCCACAGTAACTGTCGTGTTTGCATGGAATGAAACAATGTGGCGCTTGGCAGAAGGGTCTTCGGCTTTCGTTCTAGTAGTGAAGTTATGGAAGTTGTGAGACCCAACATAATAATTCAGTATCCTATTAAAACTCTCCATTTCCTTGTCACCGTAAACATATTGACTTCCTGTTATAAGATTTGTTTCTTCAACAGCCTTCCCATCCTTAACCTCAGTAGCTGATGCACTCTGTTCATTCTGGATTAGACCACTGGCCTGCATTGCCACGTTCAGATTCATATTTTCTGCAGCAGCATTAATTTCAGAAGATTCAGATGCTGCATCATCGCACTCAATTTTCTTAACAAGACCTACAGATTCGGGAACTAGATTGGAGTGATGAAAATTGTTATCTTCGAAAGGAACTACAGAACCGTCCTTAACTTCACCGACATCATTACCATCTCCACCGCTCGATAAAATGACTGGCTGAGATTTCCCAGATTTATCTCGAGGACTAAGCTTGCCCATCACCCCAACAACCTTACGCCCTCTTTCGGAGCACTCCAAGCACTTAACAAGTTCACTACCAGAACCTACACTAGCCAAAACACTCTCTCTATCCCTATGACAACTGGGATCAAGAGCAAAAACAGGAATCAGATAAACATACCGCCTCCGATCGCAGTAATTCCTGGCGTTAAAAGACGCTGTCACGCGTTTGTACCCGAATATCCTAATTTGAGCTGGAAGAAGCGAATTAAGCCGCTCCACAAGACCGGGTGGATCAATATAGAACCGGCCGGAGACGACCTGACCCACGGCGCTGACCCCCTTATCGGTGCGAGCAGAGCGCGCCCAGTCGTAGCTCCTAGGCCTGTCGCGGTGCTGCTCGGGAACTGCGCCAGCGTGGAAAAGTGCTTCTTCAAGGTCGCCTTCGATGGTCTTGGCGCCTGGATTCTTCTGCATGCCTTGGTAGCCGACTCCGCAGTATGCGAAGAAAATGGCGACCTTGCGGCGTTTGTACCTGGGTGTCCTGGTGGGATCGGCGGTTACTTCATCGTCGGAGGTGGTGGTTGCGGACATCTTGAGGCGTTTGGGCTCCGGTTCTTGGGTCGGCGGTGGTGGAGGAGATTTGGGGGAAAGTGCGTCCGTCGTTTCCATCTCTAACCCCTTGCTAAAGCCTAAAACCCTAAGCCAAAAAAATATGATTTTCCCTCATAAGTTTTCCCTCTACTTTTAAAAATACGAATAGTATTTTCTAACAAACACACAGGAATCACATCACATGTATAGGGCTTTGTTGTAATTTTTTAAATATAATAATTTTTACAGATTTTAAGAATATTAGATGATATTTTGAAATTTGTAGGAATAAACCTGAGGAGGTTTGGACTAATTAGTATGGCAATGATAGTTAAATGAATTTTTTTTAAACAATAGAAGTAATCAGGAGGATGGGAAAAGGTAAAGATTAAAAATTAGATAACAGGACTTGGGTCATTTGTGTTGCCAGCCAGCATGTTTTCACATTGTTTATTCATTTAATAAACGGTCATATTCACTCTTACTATATGCTTATTATTATTATTATGTGAGAACCGTGCTCTTATCCATCAAGCAACCCTTTATGCATGTTTGATGTTCCCATAAAGGGTCTACACTACAGATTGATGCAGCACTTTCAGATTAGGCTCATTCTTTCCGCGATTAATTTGTCTTAATTTGCGGTGTTTTATTTGCAGCCTTTGTACAAGACCTGGAATTAATGTTATTATTATAGGTGGTCCTCCAACATTCTTTATAGTTGTAGACAACATATTTAGAAAACTACAGTCTTTCACTTCTCTGCAGCAATGGTAACAACCTGATTAAGCTCTACTATGGTAATATCCTGATTTGAATCAATTCAGCAAAGGAATGTCTAACATCCTACTGTTAATTTTTATGAGTTGTGGTTGACACAAATCCCCATATTATCAAAAATGCATATAGGAATTTGCAAAAGAAGTATCACCCAGATATTGAAGCATTGCTTGACACTGACCCAGATATACATGCACAATAAACTTTTACCACGCATCTTTGTTAAGTTTTTGAAAGGATGTCAGTTTATTTTTGTCCTACAAAAAAAACATAGGAAGATGCAACGGGGAAACAAACAGCAAGTTATAAGATGAATTAAAATTACCCAATTGCCTTCAAGGAAACCGGCTTGCTGTCTTCTTCTACCAGCACATACGTTTTAGTCAATTTCTCATTCTTGAAATAAGGATTTTCTTAGTCAAAGAAGAACTTGAGCTCAAAGCCTTTTAGATCGGGTGTTCTTTTGGACCGGATATCATTCAAATACCTTAGAGCATCCAAATCTTTCTCTGGGATCTATTCAAAAGAAACAAATAAGATGATATAAAGCATCTATGACTGCTTCCAAACATAATAAGATATCAATTGCACACCTTGTAGAACAATTTGTTGTTAGTAATCATTGCATCAAGCCAAAAGCATGGCACTTTTCTAGCAAGTTCTCGTCTCTGCAAATGAGTCATATCAACACAACTTTCAAGAAGATCACATTTGATCTAAAGGAAGCAAAGGTTAGGCATGCATACCTGATCATACAAAGACTTGAAGTGCATATTATAAAACTTTGTTTCCCAATCACATCTTTTGGTAAAAAAACATATTCGGTAAAACATGAAGATGTTTAAGCCAACCAAACACACACAAAAGAAAAAATGCATAAACATAAACAACGAAATTAAGATATCCAAATTAAGTTAAGAATGTATCCAATTTAAGAACAGATCAATATATCAGCTAAGAATAAACAAATGTTGATTGACAAAGGCATCAATAGAAGATGAAAAGAGCGAAACTCGTAAGCTATACAAAAGAAGAAGAAGAAGAAGAAGATTCATTAACAGATAAACTGAAAAACATGAGATAAACAAAAGTGTTCCATATCTGATGATCAGAGATGTTGGTTTTCAGCCATCCATCCGTCTCTCTCCTGAACAAACAATTGTTCCTTGGCGACAATGCAGTCCTGCATTTCATTTCGATCATTTCTCGGCTAAGGAACATATCCAGAATTAAATATGATCCATAGCATTTTGAAGCTCTCCATAGAATACAAAACCAAACCAAACAAAATTTGAACGGACACTCCAAGAAGGAAGGATTGCATTTTTGACAGAAAGAATCAAAAGTGGATAAACTTGAAAACAAAAACTTGCCTCATTATGTCGCTGCATACGCTTTAAGCATTTGTTTCCATACAAGATTAGTTTCAGATTGCGGCAAACATTTGTTTCATACTACTTGCACATTGTCATGTCCAAGGATCAATCCTTAGATCGTTCAAATAACCAAGAATTGAGAGAGCAAAATGCCAAAGCCTACCTAAATCGACAACAACTTCGAGAAGGGTTGAACCGATCACTTACAACTTTCACAATTGTCAATAGTTAATTATATGGAGTGAAAGTGGCAATCTCTATCTCTCCAATATTAGGGTGTAAAACGAATCGAGCCGTTCGCGAACCAATTTGTACAAGTCTTTCCAATTTAGTATAGTTTTTCCTTATTTCTTTCCTGTTGTGGCACGGACGGAAGTCCCGGGTCACAACAATGATAGTTCCCGTTGCCAAATTACTTTAACTTAAATACATGTAACCAGGTACCATGAGAGTGAAAACCTATTAGAATGGTACTAAACACACACAGAAATAGGATAGAAACCCATTGGACCATAAAGGAACGTACTAATCAGAGCTCTAGCCTGGCAACACATGTACAAAAAAACTGAAACAAAGGTAATCAAAGGGCAGAAGAATTCAGTAACAAGAAAAGTTAAAGTAGAAATGTTTAGGGTTGTAGTATTACTGGATTCAAATACGTATATATTCTCTTAAGACAATCAAATACTTGAACAAATCAAGGGGTGTTTTGTCATAAAATTGACAAAAAGTTTGACTTGTATTTCCCGAAACTTAGAAGCTATTTCTGCATCTTGCTTGTATTTCTCTTCATACTTCTTGCCCAACATTTCAGCCTATATTCAAATTGATAGTGTGAGAGAAAGATATTCCAGAATAATTGAAAAATTACTCACTCACTCACTCTCTAGACACAACCCATATTAACAAGTACCTCACGTTTGTCTGCAATTGCTCTTTCTGTGATCTCATTAAGTCTATTACCGCAGAGGACCTGAGAGAAGGACAACATAGTCAAATTAATACATGTTAATATTCAGCACGAAACCTCACGTTGATGCAGTGGTTAATTAAAATAGAAAAATTAGGCCCCTGGTTGCAGGGGTAATGATATAATAAGAGTGGAGGATAAACTGGAATGTGAGGCAAGTGGATTGAGTATTTATTTCAAGCAATTAAAATGAGAGGAGAACCCATAAAACAAATATCTTCAGGAAATTAGTAAAACGAGAACACCAACCCTAGAGATCAGCAATATCATCAACATCCTCTATCTTTGTCTTTTGGGACAAAATGGAATTTCATAATAATCAGATCTTAACATCTTGTTTGTAAAACTAGATTGAAGCAGGTCATAGGCACGTAACAGTGATTCAAAGCTATCGATAAGACTGGGCAAATAAGAATTTTCACATGAATTTATCATTGTAACGCATGCGTGCGTTTCTTAAAAATACATTTATTATTAGTGTATGAATGTACAATTAGGATCTCTAAGTCACATCACATCAAAAAAACAAAAATACGATAGATCAAGGTAACCAAACATGTACTTTAAATGGTCTCATACTTATCCACAAAATGTAATTTGGTAGATAAAATTCGAGACACGGGAGTCCGAGTCACATCATTAGAAGAGTCCACTAAACAAAAATTTTTTTTGAACGGCGCTTCAATTCATTGAAGAAGAGAAAAACGAACAAATATGAGTCCTGGCTTAGTTCCATGAGAGAAGGGACCCGCCAAAAACAAGAGCAAAAGGAAAAGGAAAAAAACATAGAACTAAACAACCAAGAGCCACTCACACAGCTCCGCCCCTATGCGAACACAAAGCCACCAGACCTGCATAAGCTAAGGGACTAAAGAACTACAGGGGACCAAAGAGAGACATAAGAGCAACCAGCAGACAAGAACAAAAATTAACCCACACCCTCCGCAGCCTTCAAGATTGGAGCAAGAAGCCAATCCGCCCACGAAAGATGAAGCTTCTGAAATCTGCTAGTTATCCATAAGAAAGACAACATCTGAATATCAGCAAAGATTCAGGAGGCTTGCCAAGAAGTGTTTTGCATAACCAACCCGTTGCGAGCTTTCCAAATTGCCCAAGCCGTAGTATACACAATGACTTGCCACACTTGAGAAGCTTTGGGTGGAGCTTGAGAAATAAAGTCATCTTCTAGAATGTTGATGAAGTCCAAAAAGCCGTTAAGACTAGTATTACACCAAGATGCCACTGCCTGCCATATCACTGATAAAACCAGGCAACGAACTAAAACATGGTCCGTAGTTTCAGTCGCATCAGAACAGAGCGGACAAGTTGTTGAGTCCAACTCCATACCTCATTGTTGCAGCGGCACCCGAACTGGAAGATATCTCCTTGTTGCTCTCCATATGAACACGTTGACCTTTTTGGGAACTTTGTTGCACCAATGCATCGGGATGTCGTGACCCTCCGCGAAGTGATCGCCTATCCTCTGAGCCAAGCGGCGGATGGTGAAAACTCCATCAGATGTCGGCTCCCATGACCAACTGTCTTTGATGTCTTTCTTTGGATTAAAGACCTGCAGAGCATTAGTCATTCGTTGAAAGTCCCCTTCCGCTCTTCCCCTCAACCTCCTTCTCCAATTCCAAGTTCAGCTCCACTCCCCCTTCTCCCACCTAACCTTCTCTACCACTAGACACTTTTTGTCCATCGCTAATCCATATAACCTATTGAACCTGTCCTTAAGCGACTCACCCCCTATCCACTCATCCTCCCCATACAACGTAGAATTCCCCATTCCCGTCTTTCTCTTAGTGAGATTAGTGAATCGACTCCCTAAACTCTCAACCTCAGTCTAACACTAAACAAAATTTAATATTTTGGCTGCCATCATTTCACATTCTTCTTAATATTACTCCATCCGTCCTATTATTTTTGAAACATATTAACTGGGCACGCTAATTTAGGTGAAGTTACTTTTGTGTTGACTTGTTAAGTGGAAAAGAGGGTTATAGGGATAGTTGGGTAAATTTATATACAAAAAATTACTAAAAGGGGAAAATGTTTTAATAAAGGAATAGCCAATTAAGGAAAGTGTTCCAAAATTTTGCCTTGCATACCATCAGAGTAAAGACTCAGAGGAGTTGAGTGCAACTTGTTGTCCACAATCCCCAATACTTTTGTCAGTTACTTTTATCTCAATTTCTTTCTATTACTAGTAAACTAGGCATACTGTTGTCCTCTTGTTTGTAAGGTCGAAATGCAATACTGGAAAGAATCGAAAGGATTGCATTTTTAACAAAAAGAATCAAAAGTGGATAAACATGAAAACAAAAACTTGCCTCATCATCACATCACGTCGCTGCATATATATATATATATATATATATATATATATATATATATATATAGTATTCATAGTATTCATCTATCGCTTTTGTGAATTCCTAGTTCCGTCGTCGTCGGTGGGAGCATGGTGTGGTGGAGGACGATTCCCACTCCCAAGTACCCAACTTCTGTATCCACTCCTGCCTGCCGTAGCGTTCGTTAAAGCAATGAGAGTATTTTCCGGGAGTACGTTTCCTATTGTATACGTAAGTTGTATCTTCTTATTCAAAAAACTTTCCTTCAGTTTACTCCATTTTTGACTTGAATTGGATTTTTATTTTAATATCTATTCATGAATTTTTTATGTTCATATAAGTAATTATGAATTTTTCACTTGAATCCCTCCCCTTTTGCAATTTGTTCAGCGTCGTCTAAAGTTGTTTAAACTTGTCTTACGGAGATTATGATTTGGTAGGTTAAATAATTATTTTTTCACATTTCTTCTTTATGAATGATTAAGAAATTTAGGAAATTATCTGCAACTTGGAAGAAATTGTCAATTATTTTTCTAAATTTATAAATCACACACAATATAACAATAATATTATTCAATAATATTATCTGCAACTTGGGTTTGAAGAAGTAGCATCGCCGTTTATATAAAATGTGTCACTGCATGGGAAAAAATCAAACAAATCATCAATAATATTATTCAATCATCATAGCATCTGTCAGACAAAGCCTAATGCGTTTCAGACAAAGCATAAATTCATTTTAAGCCATCAAACAATTATAATCTAAACCAAGGAAATCAGATATTCCGTATGAAAATCAGTCAACTATCTTGCAAACCATCAGACAAAAAATATATATTAATTTGCATACAAGAATCAAAATCGGTTCAAAAACCATTACAAATATCATACAATGTTTCAGTATAAAGTCAGACAAAACCATCGTATATCCTCAGACATTAGTCTCATACAATACATAGAAAAACTCATACAACATCAAGCATCAAGCATGCTATCGGCAACCCAACAAAATTATCATACATTCATTCAAGTAGAATCGACTAATAGTCTAAAACATAAACAAATGGCTAATGCAATCTATGCATACCATCATTAAAAGAGCTTTAGTCTGCTAGAAATGTTAGACAATAATAACATTTGATCAGACAGTAATTAATATAGACAATAATTAATACTCCCTCCGTCCCCGATTAATAGATACATTTGACTTTGTTGTTTCAAAATTCAACGTTTGACTCAAATAATTACTAAGAAAAATGGTGAAAAAAAATTCAAAAAAAATATATTAAGAAAATTTATACTTCAAATTATGATATGGATAAGAATTATTAAACTTAAAATGACCAAACACTCATGAAAAAAAATGATAGATTAAATACTGTGAAACAGTGAAAACAAATGTATCTATTAATCGGGGACGGAGGGAGTATATAAGATCAGAAAATATGAATATATTATGCATGTATATGATCATACATTATATATATATGAATATATTTTGCACAATAACATTATATATATAATATGAATAAATCTGAGAAAAAATGTGAGAGTAAAAGTTGTAGGGATTGATGAAAATTTGAATTGATTTTTTTTGTACAAGAACACAGCCTTACTATTCCTTTAGTTCAAAAGTAATGCAACACTTATTTTTCAACATTTAATCTATGATTTATTTATATATAAATTCAAATATAAATTTGAAATTTTTATATACAATTTTAAATTTAATATCTTAAATTTATAAATATATATTTTTGATATACTTTTATATTTTAAAACCTAGATATATCCTTGATATTTCTTCTTATTTTTATGTTCAAACTCATGATAAGAATTAGGGGTGTAAGAAAAAAACGACCCGAAGCCCGACCAAAAAATGTCGAGTTAGGGTCGGTTCGGTGGAGAAACATGCCTTGGGTGGCCCGAACCCGAGATTATATGAGATTTTCGGGTTCGGGTTGGATCAACCAGATAACCCGAAAAGAAAACTGAGCCCGATATTTAAGTCCAAACTACATCCAGCCCAAACCTAAACCTACCCAGCCCAGCCCGAATTTCATGAGCCTGAACTCGAACCTGTTAGGCTCGGGCTCTGCTCTGCTCTAACTCAAGTTGAGTAAGCAGAACATAACAACTGATAAAAATAAAGCTATAATCCAAACATTAAGGGGTTTCAAAGTTTAAAAGATGGGGGAATATAATTCACTTGATGAGAGGGTAATGAGAAGTGAATTATTTTGAGGTGAAAATAGAGGGTAAGTTTGAGAGTCCATAAAAATGGTGGACTTTGAGGTGAATAATACAAGGTCGAGGATAAAATGTGCACGGCCGTACGCTTGTGCATAAAAGCTTTGTTTAATTACAAGTTTGTCACTTGCGTTTTCGGTCGACATTATCTTGATAGATCAGCATTGAATATAGAACAACATGACATGTTATTTCGTTCGACATCGCCAGAATGAATATCCATATGTATAGTGATCGGCATTGTTATCTTAATAGATTAGCATTGATAATAGATCAGCATGATAAGTTGTTTAGATTGACATCGTCAGATCCATATGACTACCTTGTTAGATCGCATACCTACTTGATTGATCAACAAAAAATGGTGATCATCATAATGAGTTTTTTAGATCGACATCACTACATTGTCAGATCCTCATGACTACCTTGTTAAATCGACATAACTACTTGACAGATCAGCATTGACAATAAATCAACATGATAAGTTGTTTAGATCATCATTATCAGATCCACATTAGTACCTTGTTAGATCGATGTAACTACTTAATAGGTTAGCATTGATAATAGATCAGCATGATAAATAGTTTAGATCATCATCGTCACATCCATATGATTACCTTATTAGATCGACATAACAACTTGATTGATCAACATAAAATGGTGATCAACATTATAAGTTGTTTAGATCGACATGACTACCTAGTTAGATCGACATGACTACCTAGTTAGATCTACATCACAACCTTGTAAGATCCACATGACTATCTCGTTAGATCGACATGACTATCTAATTAGATCGACATCACTACCTAGTGAGCTCGTTAAGGCTCGCGAGCCCACCCGAGCCAAACGTATCAAGCTCGAGCCCGGCTCGTTTATTATTCAAACCTCAAAACCGGCTCGTGAGACTCGACTCGATGAGCTCATTAAAACTCGAGCACGGCTCTATTCGTTTCACACCTCTACCACCCACATGTCAAATTTCAGATAAGTTTTAGGGTCAAGTTGGCCCGATTCGAAAATCAAAATGGATTAAATTCGAATTACAATATATGTTTCCAAAATTTCAAGTTAGGGTCAACCCAAACCCGAAAATGCCAGGTTGACCCAGGTGTAAATTCCTATTCAATTTAACCTGATTTCGTCCGGTCCAGATTCAAGTTATTTCAGATTTAAGTCAATTGGATCAAATCAGATCCACATCAAGTTAAGACAGTAACCTCTTTCCCGGGCATGACCAACAAGTTCAGCTCGCGCAAGGATAGTAGTAGAAAGACGGATTATAACTTGAGCCACAGGGAAACGAGTTTAGCAAACATGCAACACAAAATTTCAGTTATGATGATCTGATCAAGAGCATATGGCAAATCATCATCCTGAACCAGGATAGTAGAAAGGGAAACGCCGGTTGAAAATACATGTCCTGAATCACACTCAAAATCCTCACATTCTGTCTTCCCTTCTCCTTGGGGCGCAAGTAATGATTTCGTCAACTCTTAGAATCATCTCAGCTGCCTCGGTTGCAGAAAGTAATACAGCCTGCTTCACCTTGAAGGATTCGGAGATGCCCAATTGAGCCATGTCTCCAACCTGTCATCGTAGTCAGAAGAAAATGCATGAGATATCCAACAACACGACCACAAAACAAATGACACTGTTAGAAACAACTATTGTCGCACATTCTAAGGTAGCAGCATTCTCGATTCTAGTTCAATATATTTGACACAACACTTACAGATCCAGAGATGACATCAATTCCTGCATCACATCCCTCCGTGTGGTGATCTGCTCGAAGCTGTGCTATTAACTCAGCACTGTCCAATCCTGCATTGTCGGCAATGGTAGTTGGGATTGCCACGAGTGCCCGAGAAAAAGCTTCAATAGCAAGAGACTTCTTTCCGGGAGTCTTTCGTGCCAGTTCATCTACTGCCCTGGCCATCACCATCTCAGGCCAGCCACCACCGAGCAACA
The DNA here is from genome assembly GCA_024586325.1 of Stellera chamaejasme. Taxonomy (NCBI): domain Eukaryota; kingdom Viridiplantae; phylum Streptophyta; class Magnoliopsida; order Malvales; family Thymelaeaceae; genus Stellera; species Stellera chamaejasme. The sequence goes on from CM044986.1 coordinate 34,077,137, forward strand.
CCCTGCTGTCATTGACGGTCTGAGAGAGAACACACAATGCATCATGCAAAGACCTTTCAGCCTCATCCAGCACATGATGGCTGCAAGATAACAGAACAAAATCAGATTTGTACAAAAAAAAAACATTAGATCATCACAAAAAGTACAGTGCTTTCCAAAATAGTCCCCTAATAAATATCTATACACTGTTTTCCCATGATATGTCAGCAATCTGTATTTCAAGCAATCAGGATTCAGGGGGAACTAGTGTGGACCAAATTCAAGATATAGTATTGCATCACAAAACTTAACTTAAAGGCAGAAAATTACAAATGCCATCCCTTCACACAAGAAGGTGATCATACAAAAGAGGTAAATTGTTCATTTTATAAATTACAATGACAGTACGCTTCTAATCTGTTTCACATACAGGTCAAATTTTATGCAGCATAAACTATATCATAGAGACAAGTAAAGGGACAATGGAACGCAGTGGAACTAGTAGAGTGTAACATACCTAGCACCTCTCAACACGATTGTACATGCTTGCCCCATTTCAACACCAGAAAAGTGGATCAGCTTGTCTTCACCAATCATAATCTCTTCTATTAGCTTGCAGTGGCCAAGTTTGACGGACTCAGGATTGTCAAAGGTTGATGCAATTTCACCACCTGTAACCAAAGCCAGGCGCTCTATACCATCAAAATCAGCATGTTCAATAGCTAATATGCCAGCATCCGCAAAAAGCTCCTCAGGGAAATTGTAAATCAACTGCCTGTTCACAAAACAGTTAATCCCATGCGCTATGATCTTTTGGACCTTCTCCCTCATCTTTTCCTTCTCAGCCCCTTCAATCTCAGCAACTTTGGACATAGAATCAACTCTAACACGTGCCCCATATATCTTAACTTTATCTGTATCCATGGCTGTGTTGGCTACTAGAATATTTGCGTTCTCTATGCGTTTTGGTTGCCCAACACCAATTTTCTTGTCAAGAATAAATCTGCAGCCACAGGTGTTTAAAAAACGATGCCATTAAAACTAGAAAAGCAAAATTCTTTCTTTAAATTCAATTGCCCGAAGGTAACATGCAATGTTTTTGTACACCCACCCTTCATCCAAAAAGGAATCTTTCAATGAACCACCAGGCTTCTTAATAATTTGAATGGCCTCCAAGTTAGTGCTTCCCTGCAGGTTCATATCAAGATTACAATTTTTTTTCAGAGAACAGCAGGAGAAAGGTTTTAAAAAAAACAAGTGGAAGCAACTATAAAGAATTGGTAAGGACGCATCTCAACAGGGACAGGACACAAAACTTGAATTTAAAGAATCAGTGAAGAATCCAGAATATGCACAATTTCAATAAAGAAATAGAGAAAATCAACAAATCTCTAAAGCAACTATCCAGACTACGCAGGTCAAATACATGACCACACACCATAAAAAATTCCAGAATCACAAAACATGCGCATGCACTACACATACTTAAATACTACAAGAAACAGAGAATCACCTTGAGCCTCATAACAGCATCTACAGCAAGCTGTGCAAAATGTTCCTTATCCTGTGAAAGTATCTTGGAGCTCAAGGTAGTCATTGCAATCTTCATCAGGTCAGACTTGAATGTTTCTACAACATTTGAAATTGTCGTGTTAAAGGTGTCTGCACTTCCATGGCATGCAGCACAAGGAGGAAACAAGCCCATAGCACATTGTTGTCCAATTGCATAAAGAACTACTCCCTCCGTACCTCATTAATTGATCCATTTGTTTTTGGTGTTTCAAGGTTCAATGTTTGACTCAAATTTTCATAAAGATAAATAGTGAAAAAAATAAAAAAATCTATTTAGAAACTTTGTATTTCAAATTATGATACATATGTAAATTATTTAACTTTACATGTCTAGATATTCTTAAATAAAATCATAGATTAAATACTGTGAAACAGCTAAAACAAATGGATCAATTAATGGGGTACGGAGGAAGTATAAGCTAAAAAAATACTCCTTCCGTCCGACAAAAAATTGTTGTGTTTGACATTAATGTTTCAAGCTGCCGCGTTTGACTCAATTTTACTAAGATTAATAGTGAATTTTTTATATATAAAAAAACCCTCCATATCAAAACTAATGGAACGTTTGTTTTTCAACATTTAATCTATGCTTTTATATTTCAATCATTTTGAAACATAAATTTACTATTTTTAAATACAAATGAAAATCTGATGTTTCTATTTTACAAACATATTTTCTTTATATTATTTCTACTATAGAATAATGTAGATAAATTGAAGTCAAATGTTTCATTATTTTTGGGACAGAGGGAGTATATCTAGAAAATTTAGGCTTCAAACTATGATAAGCATATGTATTATTTAATTTTATGTCTAAATATTCATAAAAAAGTAATCATAGATTAAATACTGTGAAACAACAAAAACAAAAGCTGCAATTTTTAAGGGACAGAGGGATTAACTATGCTCACCTGCATTCTCTTTGTTATCCGTTACCCTTTGCAACAAGGCATCACGAGCACATTCAGCTGCCATCCTAAAACCTGAAATTTTAATTTATTTAAAAATAATTAAAAATAATTGTTCGCAATTATGACAGAACACATAGAAGTGGAAGTAGGTAGCATTACATAGTGTCAAGTGACTCAAGTGTTGATAATATAAACTCACATAGAAACGGCATGAGATAGCATTTCAAAGGTTGAGTATATGAAAGATAAATTGGATATGCAAAGTAATTTAGCAAAGGAATGGTTCTTGAACATTAACAACAATAAAGGAATGCAAAGCACTCAAGAAAACACCAAGGTAGTGCACCTGAGATAATTGTCATTGGATGGATCTTGGCAGCCACGAGTTTTTCTGCCTCCCTCAGAAGTTCCCCAGCCAAGACGACAACAGAAGTTGTTCCATCACCAACTTCATCATCTTGGACTTTAGAGATGTCTAAGAAACTCCGGTTAAGGACCATTACAGGATAAGTTATCTATGATCTTCTTGCCTATTATTGTAAGCACTAGACTACCAAAAACACATTTATACTACCCTTTAATGTACTGCGATAAGATCCTGCCAGTGCCTAGATTAAAGTAAAAAACGGTTTTAAATTGAAAATGCTATCAAGGATACCAACTAGGACTTTGGCAGCTGGATTGTCAATGTGGAGAGACTTCAAGATAGTAGCACCATCATTCGTGACAGTAATCTCACGTCCTCTTCCAGTTGATTGCAAGATTTTGTCCTGCAAAATATGAAAAACTAAGCAAATACGCACCACAACAGCATACATTTGCCACTGAAACTTCAGATCATTAGACACGAGCAAAAATTTACCATTCCCTTGGGACCTAAGGTCGTCTTAACCAAGTCAGCAATTGCCATTGCCCCCACAAAAGACGCCTGAAAATAAAGAGAGCTAGTTAAAAAATTCACAGAACAAGAATTTTCAGGTGCCTCAATCTGAACCAACACGCTCTTTCAGCAGCAATATTGAAATACTTACCATTCTAGCACGCTCCCCTTTCTCTTCACTAGCGTCATCTTTAAAAAGTTTATCGATCTACAGCATTTAACAGACGAACAAATTAAAACATGAAGAAATGACAAGACAGACGGAAACACAGAAATGAAAGCAGGCAAAGAAAAAGGTGCATAAATAAGTAACCTACCGCCATGGAGGAAGACCTTTGACGCCGGAACTAAAACCCTGAAGCAAAAACAACGAGATACACTACTTAGTAAGCAGGAAAAGAAAAATAAAAAGAAAAACAGCTCTGTTGCCAAACCAATCGGATCCAGGTTCCGGTGAACACAGCAGAGAGAAGATGCTCTCTCTCTCTCTCTCATCTCGTCCATTCCGACCAAACAAAACAAAAATCGACAAACAAGGAGAGAAATGGTTACCCTTCTTCTGGTTTTGGTGAGGCGAAGAAGAGAAATGCAAAACTTGAATCCCGCCGAAAATGAGGAAAGGGTTTTCGCTGCGTCCGGAGTGTTCTGCTGCTGCCCGCACCGCAGGCCAGGTTCAATCAAATAAAATGAGTAGAATTATTTGGTGCCAACGCGCCTATTGTGGTTTTGTTGTATCTCTGCTAACATAGGTCGCACGATGAGAGAAGCTTTCACTTGGCAACCTCGGAGTGGTGGAATTAAAAATAGTAGCGTAGGACGGAGCATAGAGGATCTAAAAGGTAGTTACTCAATTGCTTCGAGGGTTTAGTTTAGTAGTCGGAAGGAACCCTCGAGAATTTATAGTGAAGGCAGGCGCTGTGAGGAGAAACGGCCCCATCCAACAACCTAAATCAGAAAAATATAAGAGACTGGCCCATTGGGTGCGAGATTGGGCTCGAGTCCAGAATCAACAAGAAGTCCACTAAATCAGGAGGAGTATTTTGTTTTTATTTCTTTTCTACTTAAAAGTTTTTTTATATGTTGAATACTCACTTCATCCTAAGCTACTTACTTTTTCTGCGTCGCATATGATATATGGGTCAAATGAGACAACCTAAATTGACTGAGGGAGTATACTAAATTAAATGATATGAAAACTACTTGGAGAAAAATTATAAGATTTGAGGTGTGTCTCATAGAATCTATGAAAATATTAACCAATAGCGGTGTAAGATCGACCCGCAACCCGAACTTCATGGGTTAGGGTTGGTTAGGGGATTAATTGACCTAACCCGAAAATATTTATGAGTTGGGTGAGGGTTATAAATTATGTGTTTCAAATTTTAGGGTTCGGGTCAACATTTAAGTCGTCATTATGTTTCTTTTTGTGTGCTTTTTTTCTCTTTTTGCACTGTTGTAGTAATCTAGAACCATGGATTGATGTTGGTCATCATAATTTTGGGTGATTATGATTCTATTATATCTTAAAATTAAGGGTGATTACGATCAAATTAAAATAAGTTAGGAGTCAGTTGGCAATAGTTATAGTATCAAAGTCTTATCATGCACCACTTTGCATCGATTAGGTACTAAGTCTGTTCAAAATTAAAAATGTATCGCCTTGTTGGAACAAAAGGAGTATATGAGATATTTGTGAAAGAACAAATTAAAGGAAGTCATCTACGAACATTTTGTCATAAAAAGTTGGTACTTTTTAGTGTAGAGAACAAAACCTAAGTAGGTTTAAATTTGAGCTATTGCATAACTGAGTTAATATAATTCAAGATATCAATATACAGTATAATTTGGTGTTTCTTATAAAGCTCAAGTATTGTCTGCTAGATCACATTCAGTAAATTTGAACAAAGCAAATTGAGTACTGGTAGCATCATAATGAATATGAACTATGTTTCTTAATTTGATTAGGCTAGAAAGAGAATATTATCATCATAGAATTATAGGAGAGCAGTGGGAGTATAGATCAAGTGGCTAAGACTTGTAATTAATTAATTATTACCGGAGTAGCCCGCCTCCACCCTCACCTGCCTGTAAGCCTGTTAATTACCAACTAGTGGGTAAAATTACTAGTTGATCAGCCTGTTAATTACCAACTAATGTAAAATCACTAGTCGATTATAACACTATCTAACTAATTCAACTATTAAAAACTAACAATTTTTCAAAGACCAAAATACACTTCCTAATTAAGTCTTTAGCCTCTGTACAAAAAGAAAATTAAAGATACAAACAAGAGCAGCATACAAGATACAACATTTGCAGACGTCTCTACAGAATAAAAAACACAGGACCCGAAGCTCGATGGTGATAGTATGCTATTCGTAATCAACTTTAAACAGCTTTAAACAATGACACTGCCAAGTACAAAAGCAATGGAAAAATAATGTGACAATTCAAACAATGATGCTGTCCAATTACAGAGCCATGGAGAAAGAATGAGACCTCGAGATAAGGTCGCTGCTGAGTTTCAATTTCAACTTGCGATCAAGAATAGACTTAATACATGCGCACAGTCAACTATCATAGGTAGAATGGCGGATCATCCAAACAAGAACAGCATGATTTGATTCTAAGTGATAATCTAAAAACCTATACTCTTCATTAGCAAGCCAGAGGGATTACTCTTATAATGGTCTGGTCCGCCGCCCAGTTGCCCTGCCGCAGAGAAGGGCGTTTTTAGGGATGGGGTATTCATCTCGAAGTGAGGTTGATGTTGTGAAAACTCGCAAGTAAAACTGTTGTCCCAAATATTGCCTCGCCCAAAACTCTGACCTTATGTTCCACATTCCTACATTGTCCAATGGCACATATATTGCACTCCACGACTTAGGGTACACCTGCAGACCAATTCAATTAAGCATAATATTTGTCAAACTTCTAGAATTAAACAGGATAACCTTCCAAGAAAACAAACTGCCATATGTGGTTTGATGCCCTCAAGGTTTTGAGAAACAAGTAACTCACACCTTGTCCTTCACAAAAACCCTTGTACATGTCTCTGAATATCAAAAAAGAAAAAGAAAACACTTTCCAGGAAAAAAGATTTACCAAATGATTCATTCATATAATATGCTAGTCCTGCCTTGGAAAAAATACCTACCTGAACTTAATCCTAATGTACCCAAATAATTATATGCTCCACCGTAGGTATCATCACTCTCGGCTTCTCTTATTAAGCCACAATAAATTAATAAAATCAATCAGTACCATCACCTATATATTGAAAAGGAAACTGAGTGCTTACTTGAATGGTGGAACGTGTAACTCCATCTCTTAAGTTGTATTGATTCCTACTGTCTGAGGTCCATTGTCCTCCATCCATGCTGCAATTTAGGAAGCATTCAAATATCATGAGAAAGTTCTATAGCCAACTCTCATCTAAAGGACAGGGATAAACAGGTACTGTGCCCGAGTTGAAAAAACTGTAATCAAAATCATGAAAAATGAATAATCTGGTACCAAAGGGATGCTTACCCTACAACAAAGAACTGGTAGCCATCCATATGCCAACTCTGAACAATATCTTCATCATTTTGGAATACAATTTCAACGTATGATCTATAGTCAGATTGCATAACTCCTGTGTCCAGGTACATTCCTCCACCAGTTGGACTTTTTGGTATGCTTCCAACACGATAAACTTCACCAATGTTAAAATAGTCAGCAAGCTTCATGGGGGTGTCTGGTGCAATGAAGGAAACACTATTGACTGCATATCTTTGCTTCCCATTGATCTGGCCTGCAGAACTTGAAACCCTAATTGTTTCTGTTGTGTTAATCATTCCATAGTGATATGACCCTTGTGGGTTTGGCCTTGGTCCACTTGCTGTTAGGTTCATCCTGACACAAAAATCACATTAATGAGCACCCAAGTTCATTTGACAACAGAATCTTTTTCCATCTTGCTGTTTTCAATGCATAACTGAACCACTTAAATAGTAGTGAAATAGGACTCCTAAGAATTTAACAAGCCCATGTGGTAACCATAGCAAATTAGACATGTAGGTAATGAGCATTTAATACTTTGGCCATGAACTGGGTATGGTTTCCTATCCCCTGTTATTAAATACAAACAGAAAAAAAAGGCATGTTGTACCACCCTCAATCGCTTCAATTACTAGTTCAATCCTTATGCAATGCAGACCACAGTTATTTGTGTCAGAGGAAAACCAACATTGAAAGAATTGAAGGAGGTATACTATTATAGAACGCATTTCAAAGAAATACCAAATGGAGAGAGTAGCATTTTGTTGGAATCAATAGAATTCATGATGCTAGCCTGTAGTATTGAGCGACTAAAACAAATACTACTAATCAAAGAAATTCAACAAAATAGTCATAACTTGAGAGAAGAGTGTGAGCTGTAAATACCTGATAGAGCGAGCTTGGTTCAAGGACCAATCAATTTCAGTGGTAGGGCCGCCAGGGATAGGGCCTGAAACTTTGGTAGCGGAGTTGCTGTAATGGAAAACTCCGGTGGTGGTGAGAACGGGGTCGGAGAAGCGGGAGGAGACAACAATGTAATAATCCTGAGCAGGCTGGTCAGCAGTGACTAAAACGGAGTAAGATTGACCAACATGAACATCAAGAGACGAGTAAGTGGTCTGCAAAGTGTGCGTTCCTTCCACTTCCACCAGTTTCATCTTATGGTTCTGGATTCGGAAATTGAGGGAGTTCTGTAGGCCGACGTTGGAAATCCTGAGCCTATAGGTCTTGCCTTGCTCGACGGTGAAGGCGGCGCCACCAGGCCCTCGGCCATTGATGAGAATTCCGTCGGGGAAGGGCAATTTACTGCCTCCATCGAGTTGCTGCCTCAGATCCTAGAGACGAAAACGAGAGCAGAAATAAATACTCGTAACATCGAGAGAAGGTCAGAGGCGTGTAGTTTAGCGGTGGATGTTTGATAAAAAGGTAGTTTACCGTGTGATTTCGCTTGTACCAGTCGCCGATGAGGACGGTCCAATCTCCTGCGGGATCGTCGAAGGGCACTGGAATCCTAGGACGGCTGAGGATTCTGATGCCACCGAAGGCGCCGGCGGCCTTGTGGAAGGCAAGAGAAGGGAAGTAATAGAAGGTGCCGATTTGATCCTTGACTTGGAGGATGTAGGTGAAATTCTTGCCCGGTGGGATCGGGCATGTCGTTCCAAGTACTCCGTCCTCGTATGAATTCCTCCTCTGCTGTATTCCATTCCTGTTACAGCACAAAACAAATGGCTTTCTTTAGAACAATTTCGTTTCGTCCCATGATGTGATGTGATCCCAGTCAGTCAGGAAAGAAAGAGATGAGTCATTTGAGGTGAGTTAAAAGTCGAGGGGTAAAGTGCAACAAGTGGAGAAGTTTAAGGGGCAAAGTGCAACAGTTGACCATGAAAATGATGAGGCTCCCAGAAAGAAGTATTGATAGATTCGGTGGAGTTTAGCTGGATGGCACGACGTACCTCGTCATAGGGAATTGGGCCACATGGGCTTTAAAATTGATGGTTATGAGATTAACTGTTTTTGAGTTTTGGGTTAAGTTAATTAAACATCAAATAATACCCCAATCTAGTCTAGTAGTAACAGACAGACAGTTTAGGCATGAAATGAAACTGCAAGTGGATGAGTTAGGGAGGGAGGGAGGGAGGGGGCTTAAAATGATTAATTAGGGAAATGATGAGAATTGAGAAAGTAATTAAGTAACCAGGAGAGGAGGAAGGGGTCATCCAAGCTGTTGTAGACGTTGATGATGAGATTGTCGTTGGTGACGGAGTGGATATCAGGTCCTGGGAACTGCCCGTTTATCAGAATCCCCTGTATGCAAGTAGAGTGAGTAATTAGTAGTAAATCTCATCATCTCATTAGTTGAAGGAAGTTCTCACACACACACCAAACACAAATCACTGGAGTAATATTTTTGATAATCCAGAGCAGTGCAGAAGAGTGAGTACCTGTTGGCGAACTCCGAGCGGGTAAATGTCGCCGTAGGTGACGTTCCAGTCGAAGAACCTGTAAGGGTCCTCAGCCCGGACGACGGCGACCAGAAAAAAATAAGAGACGGCGCAGAAGAAGAGCCCCACCGCCGATCTAAGCAGTACTGCCATTGTCGTCGTCTTTGTCCGAACTAACTGAAGGGAGGGAAGGAGAAAGAAAGAAGGAAGGGAGTAGTATTATAGTAATTACATATATATGTAAGTATATAATACTGTTATTAGTGTTTGAGATCCATCTTCTCAATTCAAGAAAAAGGGGAAGTTACTACTCCAGGAGGGAGGGGGATGTGGAAAGAAAGAAATACTTGTATTAGGAAGTTCCAGTCCAGTCCAGGCGGGAAATTCAGGGCTGGCCGCTGCCCTGGCTGGCTGGTGTGAAATGAATGAAATACTACTAGTACTGCTGACTACTTCCGATAAAATTATTCAAATTATGTTAAAATTTTATTAAAATAAATACTGAAAAGAAATTAAAATTATATATATCTAAAACTTTAGATTATAAATTATAAAAAAGTATATAAATTATTAAATTTTATAAATAATAGGTAATAAATTATAGATTAGATATTATAAAAACAATTCTTTAAATATATAGGAATGAAACAGTAAAATCAGCAAGTGGGCGAAACCAGGCTCGCCCTCACATCACAATAACGCGTTTGCGCCGCCTACAAGACCATGCCCTGCCCGCGAAAACCAAACCAAACAAAATCAATACTACTATGTATTATGTCATTTTACTCTACTGCTGTTATGTTATTCTATTACTAGTAGTTAGGATTATTATGAGAGCATAAATCTTTTCAGAAGATTAACAATTAAGTATTACCTTTATCCAAAAAATTAATACATTTCTTTTTTTTAATATTTAATTTATTTTTTAATATTTAATATATAAAATTAAATGATTTAATACAAATTATAGATTAATATGTATAATTATCAAATAAAGTATACTGAACATGTCAGGTCGGTGGTAGGGCCTGCGCGATTCGGCTGGCGACCCCTGTCTGTCTGTCTGTCTCCCACATGGCAAGGCAATACCGAAAGCCCATGTGGAGTGGACTCCAGCTCAAATTACAACCTCACTCCTTATACTCCGCCCTTCAGTGCCGGAAAGAGACGGCCAGCCAGTCCACAACACTTTTGGGCACCTGAAGAATAGATAGATAGATAGATTATGTTATGACATGCTTACTCTTGCAACTAACTAATAACAACAACTCTCCTCGTTCATTAATGTTCAAGCAATCGTATTCACATTGGACGCAAACAAACACTGGCGTGCGTATTCATGCTGGAACAAGAGCTGCTGCTGCTATCAAGTGTGAGCTGCTGCTATCTAAAACGTTTTCAATTGCTGCTGTCTGTCTAGTGTCTATATATCCTCATCTGAAGCGACCTGAGTGAGACATATACCTACCTTACGATGTTCATGATGTTCAGTACAGGACCAGTGCAAGATCTGATAGTTGCAGTGCAACATCAAGGATACATACTTCTCAGGAGTCAGGACCTGCCGTTCCTATGGACCCATGTACTGGTAGTGGTAGTAGAAACAATACAGCTTAATTATAGTTTTGTGAACTCCAAAAATGTAGTAAGGATTACCAACTTAAAAAAGGCCAACCTCCGCAATCAGAAACTCCAATTGGTCAACCGGTTTTAATTTCTAGACATGCATGCATGCATGGTCAGTAATGTAATACTCCTTATGGCTCGGTTTATAATTTCTCTCAGCTCATCTCTCTGCATGACAAATATTATCCTGGATGGAAGCTTCATTGGAAGAAGTCATTACGGTGTGACATGTGCCATGATTGACTCATAATCATACACAGCGGGATTGACTGATCAGTTATCACACCGTATTTCATACCTCATCACATGTCAACTAATTCAACACGTTCACAACCTACACATACAGGACCTATGAATTATGATCTCGAAACGATAAAAACAGTAACATGTTTAAGCCCAAAGGACATAGCGTCCTAAACCATATACTACTACTTATGATCCAATTAGCTCGTTTCGTTTGGCTCAAAAATTAAAATATTCCAACTACCAACAAAAGAATGCTTGAATCCAAGTGCCAAACAGCTAGCATCAATATTGAATTAAACCGTGTCAATTCAGTATAAACGCATCAACAGCTAATGACATTGGCTAGCTTCATAAGAAGCCATAACACCCAACCTACCATGATGACTTGAAAATCATTTGCAATACTCACTCACATGCTAAATTCAGAGGAACATACAACTTGACAAGAATCCGTTTCAAGCAATCAATAAAACAAATCTGGAGTTCAGTATAAACTTAACGTGAAAAAGTGAAACAAATCACAGAAACTGATTTCGGCAAAGCCCAATGTGGATGAAGCTGCAATTCTAGGACACTCCCTTTCTCCCCTTTTAATTAATACTCCGTATGTTTATTTTTAATATAGCTCTTTAGAAAAAGTTTAAAAGATTCATCCTATCACAATTTAAATCAAAATCAAACACTCTGAGGTCAAATGTACTATCAATGGTAAAAAGGATAAAGGGAGTTCTATTTAAGCTACAGAGAACATCATACTCAAGCTTACAATAAACCTTCATTGCTTGCCCCATTCAGATCAGACGTGAAGTAGCAAAAGTGAAAACTTAACATAACTATTAGGCCAAACAGCTTAAACCAACTAGTTGGGAAAGCTTGCTTTAGTGCACTTAGTTTCCTCTGTACCCATTTGTGTTGCATATGACTAACTAACACCTAATTTAGTCCCCTTCACAAATTGATTGTTCTTCCAGGTCAAGCTGCCAATTTTCATCATCCTCATAATAAGGTTATAACATTTGAAAGCCACCTTGAACAATGTTAACCTACAAGTCCGCACTATTAGCCTACAGAATCGCTATTCTAGATACAAATCAGCTAATGGAAACAACCAAGGATGAAGGCACACAACTTCAGCAGTACTAAAAACCAAAAAAATCCACTTATGCTCACTGATTTCTCACTGCTCAGCTCAATTTGAACAGAGATAAACCATAGCCAGTAGCAATAACTCTTCCAATAGGAAGAAAGCGTGAGCAATCAAAGAGGAATTTATCAGACAAGCAAAAAAGCTTCAAGTATTACTGATATTCTTATAAATCCCTACGTAGAGACCTGAAACAGAACAGTCACTTGAAGGGGGGGGGGAACCTAAGTATCGTCGCCGAAAAGGAGGCGGAGGCGGGCGGCGAAGAGACCGGTGGGCTCGAGAGAGGCCTCGTGGCGGAGGCCACTCTTGATTTTGTTCATTCGGTCGGTGAGAGAGGTCTGCTCTTCTTTGAGAGCCGACGTGTCCTCCTGAAGGTCGTGGATACGATACTTCTGGCCCAAAGATCTGAGACTGAGCAGCAGAATCCCGGTCATGGCGAAAAACTGGATGAAATAGTGCTTATGTTTGACGGCGTTTGCGACGAAGCCGAGTGGCTTTCTAGGAATTTGGCCCTGGGTGGCTGAGCCAGGGGGCGCCTGGGAAGCCATGGAAGCAGGACAGGAGCAGCTGTGCGATCGGTGTGAAGGTCAAGAAAGCAGGCAGGCAGGCAACCAAGTTCCCGGCCCTCGCTACCAAAAAAACTAATCTTGTTCCTCTCCCACGAAAGTTAAAGGTCCATCATTTTCTTTTTGCCCCAAATTTATATTTTTTATATGCATATTATGCTTTAATACTCTCTTCTCTTTCGATATTCCTTAATGCTATATGATCAAATCATGTAACCTTTTGAATGTTAACATATTCTATCTTTTGGGGAGAGGGAGGCATATTAAACTTTTGGTCTGAGCTTCAACATATCAAGGCCCAAGCATTCAAGAAATTAATTCATTCGAATTGCCAAGAAGACAAAGGACTTGTTCAACATGTTGATGGACAGTTTTGAAAACTTGATGAACAAAATGAACATATTATTGGAGATAAAGGAAATGTTCACACCATCAATTCTTGTACTAAGGCTCATCCTAATGCTATGGTTCAAGAGTCACAAGCCCATAACCAGTTCATGATATCCGAAGCCCAGAAAAACCACAGTTCACGAAATTTTCAACCCGTTGAGTTTTCAAAATGCGATTCAACGACTTCAAAGGCTTCCAAGATTCACTCTTCATCAACGATTTAACTTCAATACTTCGGCGACTCAAGAATCATCCAAAATCAACAAAAAATCATTAGTGAATGAGGAGTTACAAGCCTAGTACATTAGTATATTGGAATAATTCACACCAAAATCGGCCTCAACCCATCATATTTTCATTTTAACTATCGAATTGTTCCATAAGCTCATTTACTGATCTCATTGTATAATGATACTTGCATTTTCCTTGGTAGTATCTATCGCCATGAAAATTATACATAATGCCCGGTTCACAAACCATGACCCGCTCAGTCCTCATACTTGCCTTGGGAATTAATGCTCAGTCCTCAACTTTACAAATAAGCAAATTCGAGGACCAAGGCAAGGCAACAGCAGGAAGAGACACCGGGATAAAAATCCACTTCAAAGTATAGTCAAAACTCCAAACTCCCACACTGTTTGCTTGCGATGCCTTTTGTTCCATTGCTTTCTTTAACATCGCCCTTACTATGAGCTGCCAGGCCACGAGTTCGGCCAATTCCCAGTTTTGGCAGCCCCCGGTTCAGTCCTTCCAACAGCACACAGGCTTTACACCATTTCTGTTAACCATAACTTGGAAAAATTATTTAAAACAGAAGCCAACAATGATGGAGACAGCTCATCACACTGCTCCAATCCTTGCTCCATGTAGATTAAACGCATTATGTAATCGAACCTACAACAAGTAGGCTCACCTGGCTAGATATATAACCACATCTTTCGCAGGTCCCTTGCTCTGGCATTTTTGTGGTCATTGAAATTCGGAAATCCTCTCCTGATTTGATGATGTCAAGTATAGCCCTAGGTCTGCCATCACAACAAAGTTAACCTGGTTTCGGACAGAAAAAAAGATTAAAATAAAGAACCCTGTGACTTTAAGACAGATGCACGTCAGTACCTTAGTCTCTCCAGATCTTTGATGAACTCGCGTGCAAAACCACGATAAGCATTTGGAGAATAAATACCTGTGCACATCACCTCAAATTAGTAATCAGGTATATTCAGCAAACACCATGTAATTGGAGAATCCAGCTAATGGAAGACTTCTTAAAAGCAACAGAAGTATAGAAGAATTCAGGAAAGAATAGCTCCTACCAGAATGAGAAGGTTTAGAAATGAAAACTTACACTCTGTGGAGAAGTAGTCCAGCCTCTTGAAATAGGCATACGTGGGTATTGGTTAAGGTTTTAGCAACTACTGATGATGAACAAATAACAAAACTACAATTTGGAACACAAAATGAAAAAGCAGGGGACAGCTGAAGGATATATGACAATCTCCTTTTCAAAGGTGTATTTGAAAGGTTTGCATCTTGGGATGGGTCCATCCTCACCAGTGGTTATTGAAGTACACCTACTCAACCTACAAGGTGAGCATCAACTCAGCTAAGAACTTGAGTGAATGGGGGAACTGGGAGAAAGGGGAAATCTGCAATACATTACCTTGCTATATCACCTCTCAATATATTCAGCAAAACTGTTTCTGCAATATCATCAGCATTATGTCCAGTAGCAACTTTGTCAACTTTCAGCAATGCAGCACCTCGATCAAGTGCCTTCAAAGGAAAACGAACACACTAACTAAATCAGATATTATCTGCATATGCATGCCAATCTGAAGTTTCACACACAAATATACAAGAAGAAACCCAAGATTTTTGGAATTTCCACAACTATCTTGCTACTCCAATAATAATAACCATCATACAACCTCTTTGGAGACTCGGAATCAATGTTATGTAAATGACACAAGCTGGGTACCACTTGTAACATAGTAATGCTCAAGGATAATTGTTAACACCCCTATTCGCAAATTTGGACAAGGGAAGATTTTCCACATATCTTTGGTAGTGATTAGTGAGAAATATAGCGATATAAATTCTGAAATAAAACCATATAATCTACATGGCAACTGCCATATGCAAGCTCATTCAAGCAACACAGCAATGCTCCATTAAACCTTATACTCCCTTTGTCCCAGAATAACAGTTACATTTCCTTTTACAAAATAATTGCTAGGTTTTCTCTTTAAGAAGCTTTATATACTTTCTTTTATCACCCTTCCTTTGCATTACTTTTTGAGAGTAAAATGCACCCATGGTCCTATAACTTTAATTCGTGTACTATCGTAGTCCTATTTTAAGATTTTGTACCATTACAGTCCCATTTTTTAAGTTTTTCTTCATTTGTGGTCATTTTCCGTTAAAGATCGGCAAAGTTTAACGGATCTTCGAAAAAAATGATAATTTTAGCCACTGAAATTTATTTACAAAATCTATTGCCCCCTAAGTTTTGAACATAACAATTTAATCACCCAAAACAATTATAAACTTAACACTTCTATCCAAAAGTTTTCAAACTTCACCAAAAACAACCACACCCACCGGACCACCCCCGACCACCGCCGAACAGCCGCCGACCACAGCCGGAAAATTCGAAACGGAGAAAAAAATTTACGGGGGCGTAGATCGCGGCCCAAGGCCGGAAATTCGTGGCCCTGGGTCGCCGATTCACGGTCTGGGCTAGCGATTCGCAGGCCTGGGGCCGCGATTCGCTGGCTTGGACCGCGATCCGGCATCCCTAGGCCCCGATCTACGCCCCGGTGAAGTTTCTTATCCATTTGGGATTTTCCGGTGGTGATCGGGGGTGGTCCGGTGGGTGTGGTGGTTTTAGGTGAAGTTTGAAAACTTTTGGGTACAATTGCTAAGTTAATACTAATTATTTGGGGTGATTAAATTGTTAAGTTTAAAACTTAGTGTGTAAATAGATTTCTCAAATAAATTTTGGTGGCTAAAATTATCATTTTTTTGCGGAGATCCGTTAAACTTAACTGATCTTTAAAGGAAAAGTACCACGTATGAAGAAAAACTTAAAAAAACGTGACTTTAATGGTACAAGATCTTAAAACATGACTACGATAGTAGACAAATTAAAGTTATAAGACTATGGGTACACTTTACCCTTACTTTTTAACACTCCTCTTTCACATATCAATCTTACTTATTTATATTCACTTTCTACTATACCTTAGTCTTCATTTCCAAAGAAATGGAGCGATTAATCTTGGACGAACAGAGTACATCAATGAAGAATAGACATGGACAATAAACATTAAGAATCATATGATAAAAGGACAATCTATATCATTATATGGCTTTAAATTGTTAAGAATATTTCAAAATTTGACCTTATGATGTTTCTTGTTCAACTTTTTTTTTTGTGTTCTGGCGGGAAAAACCTACTACCTCTGTCCAAATTCTTTGCAACAGTTAATATTTGGGTTGTCTCACGCTCTTTGCAACATTTTACTTAGTAACATTTTAAAATAAATTTACGCTATCACCTCTCCTTTTCTCTCTGATCTATCCCACATACTCTCTTACCAACCCAGTACACTACCACATTTTTCCATGGAAAAAAAATTGGAAAGGTAGAAAAATATGCACTTCTCTTTAAGTTTAAACCTGCACACATTTCTATGTTGCAAAAAAATTGGGACAGGGGGAGTATCTAGTAATTTATAACTGTCTCTTTCCCCTTTCCAGTTTATTTTAATTCACAGCAAAAAAATTTCCTTTTCTTTTAGAAGAAAGACAAGCATACCAGCTTACAATGCATAATAGACCGGGGGGGGTCTTCCTTCAACGCTTTTTGTGTTTCACTTTTCGTACTTTTCATGTCCTATAATATGTGTCACTCTTCTATTCCACATCTACCCTTACCATTATGTAAAGCCTAGGAATTCTCCCTGTTTCAGCCTTATATTTCTGTAAAGTGTCACCTTGCAGAAACACGCTTAATATATTCAGCAAACTATTCATAATAATTGTGAGAAGTTGAAATTAACAAACATCATTTCAACATAATGGCAGTTTATCCCTATGAAAATCAAGCAAAAAATGAATTTGATGTAATTATAGCAAAAGAAGTATCTTTATTATCTTGGAAAGACGTTTTACCTGGCGACGGAAAACCCCACAGAATGTGCAATTATTCTTCAATCCAATCATTTTGACAATTTCATCCATTGTCCACCCATACAAATCCTTGTATGATACAATTTTCAACGGCAACCCATACTGTAATAAAGAGGAATAGAAGACATAAGCAACAGTAAGAAACCCTTTTTCATGATCATACTATGTACACCTCATAAATAAAGAGCTGCAACAATTAAGCATTCTATCAACTGAACAATAATAGCCAGGGTCGGCTTTAGGAATCTCATCCCATTCGGATTGGCTGGAGGCAAGTTCGTCCATGAGCTCCAAAAAGTACAAGGCCCCTTTTCTATTTCAACTAGACCTCCATTAGGCCTACCCTGTCTTCTATCACTTATTATAATAGAATGAGGTACGATGAGGTTTCTAAGAAACTTAAGAGAGGAAAACAGTCACAGGAACATGAAAAAAGACCTTTGAACAATGGGTTCAAAGCACGGAGGAAAACTAAGCCGAAATATTAAGTACAGACAGATTTCAGTTTTGAATGTGGTGAACAATATATGTTGCGCTTTATAAGCGGCCAAGGGAAGGTCTAATTGCCATTGGAGTCTCACCTGCGCTTCATTTCTCTTGACGGTTTCGAGCGAGTCATCCCTGTAACCTGTAATACCTTCATCCACAGATAAAAGGAAGAGATCCAGCCCATAATTGTGGCGTCTGTTGAGCTCAGACAACACATAAGCAAGTACGGTCGAATCTGCGTAAGAGTAAAGGAGCGAGTTAGAACTCTAATACACTGTTTCAACAGCTTCAGGCTCCTGCGAACAGAAAGTAAAGTAACCAAGTGCGTGCAAAAGACAATAGAACCTTTTCCACCAGAAGCGCCAATGGCGACCCGCTCCCCGGGCTTGAAGAGCTGGTTCTCCAGGATCACCTGGTGAATCTCCTCCTCGAAGACCTCGTAGAAACACTCCCTACAAATCTTCAATAAAAGCACGTCTTTCAGAAAATCTTGTACTTTTGCTGTTTCCGTTCCAGCTTCTTGCCTTGATCGGAGGGAAATAAAAGGAATTTTTACCTGCTCTAGGGTTTTGGGTCTCTTGAGAGCTGCCCTTCGCTCGTTGCAGACGGAACATAGACGAACGCCAGTTTTCTTACCTCTCGTTTCAGCTTCTGCCATGCCACACCGAATTCCTGGTGATCGGATGAAGTATGACCCGCCTCTTTACGCAAAATGGCTCAAATTTGCTACACAAAGGTGGCGATGGCTGGCTGGTTTTGCCAGAATCATTTTTCCAGCTCTATCCGCCCGCCATCAAAAGTTTAGTTTTGGGTTAAATAAATGTACCAGTAGCTCGTTAAGATTGTGGGCGCTGATAGAGAATCAAAGTTAACCAACATACTAATCGTAAGGATGGTGGGAGAGTGATTTACCAATTGGGTCAAGCTTATTTATTTACCACATAAGTATTTTTTCACCTACCAAATCCATTATTAATTTAACTAACCAATCTCAATAAATGAAGATTAAAATGTCCTTCTTGGCTATCTATGACCACCAACACCGGCACCATCTCCACAGTTGTCTGACCGCCGCAAGAACCACCGTTAGAACTGTCATCGGAACCACCATTGGATCGCTGCCGGAACAGCCGTCAAACCGGCGTCGAAACCACTGCCGGAACCACCACCGCCGCTGCCACTACAGCATACTGTTTTAAAAAAAACATTTTTCATAATTACTTACAACATAATATAACAATTGTTCGTTAATTTATAATTAACTACAAAGTGCCAAAGAAGACGTCCACTTGCGATGGGCAACATAGTGCCAAAGAAGGTGAATGTATTCATATGGAGAGCTTTGCGCCGTTTCCTTCCAGTGCGTCATCAATTGGAGCAAAGAGGCATTGTCCTGAAGACTACTATATGTCCATTGTGTGCAGGTGCTTTAGAGACCACGGACCATGCGTTGGTTCAATGCCCCTTTGCTAGGGAGATTTGGCTAGCCACTGCGGTTTGGTACGACACAAAGGTAGATGGTCTCCAGACTTTTCTTGACGTGCTGGGAGAGGACTTCATCTCCCAAGTCCCTCCTCAGGCATCTCAAGTTTGGCTTGCTATAGTGTTTGTCACTGCGTGGTCGCTTTGGAAAGCCCGCAACTATTGTGTCATGCAGGGTGTCCCTTGGAACGTGTCTAGAATATTTGCTGATATCCAAGTGATGTCTTTTCTTTGGATTACTAGCAGGTTTAAGAAGTTAGAATTCTCTTGGGGGGATTGGTTAACTGCCCCTATTCTGAAAGCTACTGATGGGTTAGGGTGACTGTTCTTGTTTTTTCCTGTTAGCCTTTGCTTGGCTGTGTTCACGTGTGTTTTGTCTTGGGTTGGTTCGCTCTTTGGGCTGGCCCGCAGGTTGCCGCCCATTCCTCATGGGTAGGTAACTTTGCGTCGTGCTTTCGTTATTGTATCTCCTTTTTCTTTTCACTTCTTCCAATGAAATTCATTTTGCTGGTCAAAAAAATAAATAATTAACTACAAAGTGTTAAAAGCAACATGGAAAATTGTCTATTAAATTATCATATAATGTATACACCAAAATGTAAAGTGTTGAACAAAAATTTTAGAAATTAATTTTCGTATAAAATCGTAAAAGCTCATTTTGTAATGTATAATAGCGTTTATAACATAATACAAAACATTTTTGCGTTCATTTATAATTGATTACATAGTGTCTAAAGTGATATGGAAATCTGTCTATTGCAATAGTATATACTGTTTAGTTAATTGTTTTAGACATTTCAGTGATAACAAAACCGTCTGATATATTATAACATATTGTCTGTAACAAAATGTAATTGTGTCTACCGTTTAAAAACATAAAAAATGAATCAATTCATAACCAAATGAACCAATTGAAGTGATCTCCTCACCTCTGCTACTGCTGCCTCCAACTCTCTTCCTACGTCTGGATCTGGAGGATTCTGGCAGGTATAAGAGAGGATTCCAAATAAATTTGGACCGCTGACATCTTATTTTTCTCCATGATCAGTCTCGAAGATGCATTGCGATCTCGCATCTGGACTTGCCTCTACCTAACTATTCTTCTCCAAAAAACAGTCGTTGGAGTTGTTCTTCCGATTTAACTGGTGGAGGCGAAATCGCAA
The DNA here is from genome assembly GCA_024586325.1 of Stellera chamaejasme. Lineage (NCBI taxonomy): Eukaryota > Viridiplantae > Streptophyta > Magnoliopsida > Malvales > Thymelaeaceae > Stellera > Stellera chamaejasme. The sequence goes on from CM044986.1 coordinate 34,097,766, forward strand.
ATTGTCAAGCTTCTATGCGTTCACGATCGGCGCAGTCGCCTTCTTGTTCAAGCCAACGTGGAACTTACTAATCGTCTCGACGGTGGCTCCCAATCGTAGATTTACAGCACCTTGTTCACGGCCTTCAGTCGCACAACTCCTATGCCTTCGGCTTCGACTTGTGCAGCACCACTGGCTTTTTTATTGTCTCGACGACGGTGGCTCTCAATCGGAGTCGGAAGGTGTAACAATACTGTCTAAAAGTAGAATTGTTGTTACAGTGAAAAGAGGAGAATAATGACAAGCAAGTTGAAGAACGACACTAGAAGAAATGGTGGGGTTGAGAAAGGACAATATATAAGGAGGGAGGTGGAAAACCACGTATGTGGTATGTATCCTTGGCCAATTGGGTCTCGTTGACTTGAGTTGACTTGAGCTAGACATTTTTGAGATATCTGAAAAGCATCAAATGGGCATATAAAAGGATAGGAGAAATTGTAATTTTATCAATGAATTTTACTAAATCTTTAAAATTTTCAATAAAATTCATTCTTAATTGAGGATGTGACCAACAACTTAGACTCACGGTACTGGAGTAGTCTATAGAGCCAACGAGAGAATGCACAAGGGGATAAGTATCCTTAACAAGAAGTTAACGAGAAGAATCTGTCGCTGTGGTCATTTGCTGCATGATTAGCTGAAATGTTCGCCCAAATTATAGTATTTAGAGTATCTACAACAATGCTAGTTAATTTTAAGTTAAATTGTAGCCAAAATGACAAAAAAAATAACTATTTTGGCTAGTGAGTTTAACATTGTTATTACATCAATGATAGCTATTATAGCTAATGACATTTATTATTAATTTGAAATCAGCCATATTTATCATATAGCTAACAATAAAATCTCTATTCACTTTCAAATTTGGAGAGCCAAATAGCTAAAGCTATTATGACTAGTGTGATAACTAGTATTGTTGGATCACAAATTTATCTGATTTGTGTAGGTTTGCGTCCGAACAGAGCCCAAATCACAATTTCACGGGCAACGGAACATAAGAGTAAACACATCATGATTTAATCTGTTGAAATGAAATGAGATTCATTTATGATCCATGGTATGCTTAAATAATAATAATAATAATAAAGATTCACATATATAAATCTAGAAACAAAGTCTCGAGCTTAACCATTAGATGCTCGGGACAGATTGACATATTAGGGGGTTTCAAACTTAGAAATTGAGGGATGAGTTTTTCACCTAATAACTAAGGGTTTGGGAGGTGAGTGAGAAAAATGAATAATGGGGACCCAAGTTTGAGCCCGTGAAATTGAAGGGGGCTGGAGTGTGAATTCGGCGCATGACTTGTTTAGATATTTGATTAATCAACATAAAATGGTGATCAACATGATGAGTTGTTTAGATCAACATCACTACCTTGTTAGATCGACATACATACTTGATTGATCAGCATTTGATGGTGATCAACATGATGAGTTGTTTAGATCGACATTAGATCGACATCACTACCTTGTTAGATTGACATACATACTTGATTGATCAGCATTTGATGGTGATCAACATGATGAGTTGTTTAGATCGACATCACTATCTTGTTAGATCGACATTACTACCTTGTTAGATTGACATACATACTTGATTGATCAGCATAAAATGGTGATTAACATGATGAGTTGTTTAGATCAATATCACTATCTTGTTATTGTTAGATCGACACCACTACCTAGTTAGATTGACACCACTACCTAGTTAAATCAGCATAAAATGGAAGTGTGTCAATTATATTGTGCACTTATTTGTGCGCACATCTTTGTGCCGCGCACAACTTTGTGTGAAACTATATGCGAACTGTCGTGTGCAGCACACAACTTCAGGTGAATAACAAGAGACTACTCACGTGAACAACTAAATTCACTTTAGTATTCGCTTGAGGTCCACGTTTTCTACGGTGAATCACGAACTCTAATTTACGTGAAAAAGAAAAGGAGAAGCGAATAACTCGGTTTTTTACCTACAAAAACTTAAGTTTAAAGCCTCCTATTCTTTAGTTATAGGAACTCTCAACTGTTCATACGTTTGAAAAGAAAAGTAGTTGCTGAAAAATATTCATTATTCACTAAGATATGCGTGAGACAAGGTAAAAGCTGAAGGGTCAAAAGATTAAATTAGGGTTGCAGAATGCAGATTGGCCCGGTAACTTCATCACGTGAAGAAGCTATTATAACGCGGCCGGCCTTACTCGCGCTCGATAAGGGTACCGGCTAACAATACTAACAGGGCGGGGCATATACAAATCCATTAGTACCAAAGACGATTACTCACTCAATTAAGACCCAAGATGCTATCCTAACGCATAAAATAGATGTAATCAAATTAAAATTCTGCACTCAAGTAAATTTGAACATATACAATTTTAGCTGCAAGTAGAACTAGCAGTCATGGAACAAACCAGAAGTGCTGAAGAAGCACGATCCAAATGAAGAAAAAAAAGATCATAGAGGGCAGTACTAGTCAAGTATCCTTGGCAAACGAACCATCAAAGAGAAAAACATTAACACCTTCCCTGCTTAAGAGCTGCCCTGCATTCTCTGTTGTATATCATGCTGCAAAATCCTCGAGTATTCCTGCCCATGTCAAAACAGTTGGTGTGAAAATTCATGTGAAGTCTTACATATGTACACAGTACAGCTAGAAACGTAGAAGGCTACCGCTAAACTGTTATCCACCCCCGAAAGGGCGTAACGGAAACAAGCACCTAAAAACGGTTTAAACAGAGTTCGAAAATCCAATCAGCAGCAGTGCGTTGAGCAAGAGTTAAGAACCTACGCTGGCAAGGCTTTCACTGCAGATGAGTTCCAAAAGGTCTTGTGCGTTCCTTTCATTGCCTAGCAACCGAACAGCATTCTCAAGAACAACAGGGAATACATCTTCTGGGGAGCTAAAACTTTCCACATCCTGAGCAACCTCCTGGATGTCAATCTAAAACACATGATATAAAAAGCATCATTGTCACAAAGAAAGGTCTTATTAGAGCCCAGATAAAAAGAAAATGGCAACTGAGCCATTCTACACCCTGGAGACATACCTGAAAATTCCCATTGTTTAGTTCCTCACTTCTAGGCCCTCTCTCTTCAGATGCCATTAGTACATCAGGATTGGAGGTACTCAAACCACGACCAAGGGCCTGAGATACTACAGGCATCATTTGTTGAACCATTTGTGCCAGATTAAAGCCTCCACCTTGGCTTCCGCCCAATTCAGAAAAGATGTTCCCGACTCCCTGGCCATCTACCTGCTGAGCAATTTGATTGACAGTGTTCATGATTTGAGGACTCTGTGAAAGTTGCTGCAACATATTTCTCAGCAGGTCTGGAGAACCAACACCAGTTTGCTGTGAAACCCCAGTCAATAGACCATCCAGTGCAGGGCTTTGAAGAACCTGAGAGACAGCAGCACTAGTGTCAAATTGATCACACTCTTCACTGATGGGTGTCCTGCCACTCCCAACAACAGGACCACTTGATGCATTATTCTGCTCCGTTCCCTGCACAGCAACAGAGCCCTGAGACGGAAGAGCTTGCAAGAGCTTCTCTTCACTTGCTTTCCCATTTGAGTTCTGATTAGACAAAATAGTTGTTGCACCACCGTCACTTTTGCCCATAGATTTGGCCTTGGCTCGCTTCTAATATATCAAACATCAGAACAGTTCAACAACTCAAAAAAAAAAAAAGTTGTCCGGAAATGGGACAGACCTAAACTAGAATGTAGAAAGAGACAATACCCACCTTGACATCCAAACCTCCCAGCCCCAAACCAAGAGGAACAGATTGGGCACGTTCGTCGTTGGATCTCACTAAACCTCCAGATGTTTCCTGTGACATAAGAGTGCTTTCGCCAAATGATCCCGACCCTCCAGCTGTGTGCATTGATGTTCCATCAACATTCTCAGTGCTCTTGGCTTTGCTTGCTTCAGAATTCTGAAACCAATACAGGTATAAAGAACGAGAGAAGTACTCGTACAATTGAGCTTATAACATATACCTTGTGGGCCTCAATCTCAGGTGTGGCTCCAGATGATGAAAGACCAGTGCTTTCAGCTGACACACTTCCGGTGCAGTTTAAATTGTCACTGAGTTGAGCATTACCTGCAATTATTTCAGTTAAATAGATGACTCCACAAAACTGTTGTTCTCTAGAAGATTACAAATGAATTTTAATGAGAAAATACAGGATGCAGCAGGGTTTCCCCCTCCTATGTTTTGAACAGAGTTCCTAGATTGTGAGCTGTCTTGAGAAATAGAAGATGATGACAATGTTCCAGTGATGGCTGGGGAAGCAGGAACTCCTGCAGTAGGTTGCCCTGTACTTTGCAAAGCAGAACGATGAGCAGGAACACTTGTTGCAATAACATTTCTCAGAGGTAAAACTCTCAATGAACCCGGGCCAGCACTGCTATTACGTTCTCCTTGCGTTCCATCTCCAATATTTGTTCTGTTGACTACGGCTGAAGCAACGGAGCCCAAAGCAGTGCCTGATTTATCATTTTTGCTTCTCAGTAAATGAAATGAGGGAGGGGGAAAAACAGCAATGATTATTTTTTCTTTAAATAAAAAGGAATGTTCAGTTGGTCCTGAATTGATCAAACGTACCAGCATGTATGTGAATATTTATGTGCCTGGGGGCACCTCCGGTTCCAACAGGACCTAAAGTAACGGGATTTGGGGGACCACTGGGACCACTAAAGAGAGATGTCGCTTGAAGGGGAAAAGGCTGCAGACATTAAACTTAAAGATTATCAACAAAACGGTCACTACATTTCATTCACTTCCAGCTTACCCGAAAAAAAAATAATCATGAAATATGAGTGGCAAATTCCCCACAGCCAAAACATAGCAATGAGGGTCCCCACAGCCACAATATAAAAGCATTGTCCTATCATGTCTTTAATCACAATACCGGTAAGCGTATTCTCTCTTCACTGTATGTGTGACCGCCACTTGGCAAATTAAATATAAAATACAAAAATCCAAAAGAACATGATCACAATACCGGTAAGCATATTCTCTCTTCACTGTATGTGTGACCGCCACTTGGCAAATTAAATATAAAATACAAAAATCCAAAAGAACATGACAACAAGAGTAAAACCATCCGAACTTCTAAAAGTTGGTAATACTTGACATCTAATGTACGATGTTGTAAATACACAGATCAATATGACACCTATGGAGCTTTTCCATTCAAATACTCAAAAGGAATAATCTATGTGCATTTTAGGCACTTATTTCAGTTTCAACTAGAGTGTTTAATGAAAACTCTTTATCATTAAAATGCTTTTCAGGATTATTGATATCAAAAGAACTACTGTTGATATAAAACCAAAAATTGTTGTTTCACCAATTCTTTACGAACAAGGTTGGCTACTAAACAATCTTCCACACTGCTTCCTGTTACAACCAAAGCGGTAAGGTCTTTCTTCATTATACCTTTACATGGTCCCACCTGTTTTTCTACAACATACAAACTTTCCACAATCTTTCATCAGGAAGAAAAGGCTTATACTGCCTTTCCCTCTTATCAACGTGAAAACACTTAGTCTTGTCTGTTCTTTTTTAATTCAATGCTACTCATCGTATGAGTTTTCTATTACGAAAAGGTTCTCTCAAACTCTTCAAATTTAAACTCCCTCCAATTGTTCATCTCTACCTTTTCACTCTACTTTTCAAAAACCCACACTAATTGTCAAACAATTTCCCAAACTCTTCTGAAATGAACACAGTTAACTGGAATTATTGTCCTTTTAAATTCCACGCTACTCAATGTACTAGTCCTAAGTTCACCATATCTTTTTTGGTTTAAAAAATGGTGAACCTCTCAATTTGATGATTTTCCCTCAAATCTATTTCCTGTTTCTCCAAAAAATAAACCAAAAGTGACCGGGATAATCTGAAGTCCAACCTTAAAGAACCCAATTTGCCTTACGACTTTCTTCTAGAAGTGCCAATACAAGGTTGCTGGAAGCAATCAATACAAGTAGAGATGCATCAATTGAGAAAACTCTAGCTCCTGCACTGACTGACCCCTCACCAGTATATAATATGATTATGGTGGGCATGTCTAGTCACAGGATTAATTGGCAGTCATTAAGGGAATGAATACCTTGATCTTCTTTCTAGTTCCAAACAACTGACAATATCACGGACAAGTTTAGGTCTTTTTTTATAGGAAAAAACAAACAAATCTTGGGGGTGGGTACCAGGCCAAGCTGTGCTCAATATATTACTCCATCCTTAGAAAAATCAATATGTTTTCCTTTTAGGGACATCCCAAAATAATTGTTGAGTTTCCTCTTTACGAAACTTTTACATGTCTCTTCTAATCACAGCATTTGAGGGGGTAAATTAAGTGGCAAACCTATGTTAAGACCAGCACTTAGTTACAACTTTGTACTTATAATGAGGCCTTTAAAAATTACAAATTTTCTTTTGGCTAATTTCTTTAATATAACAGAGCCTAATGTTTTATCACTACCATATCTGTCAAATTATAACCCCTTGCCGTGTCACAAGTCAGCTTCCAATTGTCTCACTGGCCTAAAATCGAGTTGCATGCTAAGTGAGTTGCATCTCCAATCATTACCAAGTAGTTTTAAATTGTATTATCATTTAACATGGGTAATGAGTGACCATAAAAGCAACTGAATGAAAAAACTATCAAACAAAGTACAAACCCAAAAAACTTGTCAATACCCAATCAACTTAATACCACAAAGGTACTACAAACCTGAACCATTAGAGGATTTGGACCTGTTGGAGATATATATACTGCTGGTCCTGAATGTACTGCAGACTCCAACTGCATAATTACACACAAGTTCAAACAATCGAGATCAGCCAGGAATTTAAAGTAGCCTATTTTATGAAAACATGAAGATGTGAAGGAACAATGACATACCGGAGACTGACCCATGCGTAGTGTCAATATGGATCTACCCAGCTCCAAAAGAAGAGCACCAAAATATTGCATAGCACGCCCTACTTGGACTGCTTCCGTCTGGATTTGTCCCCTGATTGACTGATCAGAAGAATCCCTTTCTCGCTCCAAGCGTCCTGCAATGTGCTACAAAGTAGCATCAAATGTACAAATAATAAGAATCAGAGGATCTGTCTGAATACCAACTTTGAGTTAGAAATAAAACCATATGAAACATAAAGTTAAAAACTCGTTAGACGATTCTTTATTGCCAACAGAAATCTTCCATATTTCAAAAATAGTAAAACCATCAAAAGCATTAACACTAGAAGACTAGAAATTTCTTCAAAATAAACCGGTGCTTACTGATAGTGCAGCAACAGCATGATTGCTGAGCAGCTGTTCTGCTTGTCGCAAGACAATGCTCAATGCTTCAGGTGTCGCAAAACCCTGTGAGTTAGAAGGTAAAGACACCCTTGGTGGATCTCCTGCACCTGGAGTGGATGTGTTTTGCAGATACCCTGGATGATCCAGAATAAGTTGTTCATACAGTTATTGTTAAACATGAATCACTCACTACTACTTGTCAAATATTTACCAAATTGGGACAGTGAGCGTTCCAGGTTGTTCATAAACTCGCCAAGAGTGTACAAAGAATCCGGAATTGGCTGAAACAAAAAGAATTTTTCTTAGTATTTAGAGCAATATACCTTATGATCGTATTAGAAAGAAACAAGACTTTGACAATATTCAAGTACCAAAGCAAATGATGGGATAGGTATGGCTGGTGCTGTTGGAGGTGTACTAGTAACTTGAGGAGGAAATTGGAATGATTGACCAGAGGTGGATTGTGCAGACTCTGCCTGATTTCCACCCTGATTCTGAATGCTAGCAGTTCTCGGGATCCCATTGCCTTCAGTTCCCTGAGGAGCCTGGCGCAAAACACATAACAATTTGTGAACAGAACATCACAGAATTCAATCCCACAGTGTAAAATAACATAGAATAACACATTTCAACTGACCAAGGTAGAGGATTGCAAACCAATGCTACCATTACTCAAGGGCTGTCCACCAACTCCAAAGGAACTCAAAACAGCACCAATCACCTGTAAGTTGGAAAGAATGAAAAGTCATATAAGTGAAACCTCAGCGCTCACCGGTCACACAGTATTTATTGTCCATAAAAGACGATACTTCAGAGACACACCCGACTGAGGTCTGGAACGCTTTCACCTTGATCCCCGACATTAAACGTTCCAAGAACAACACTATGTGAAATTTGGCCAACACGGTTACGTGCCACACCAGCATTAGCGTCACTTCCTACCAAGTTTCGAAAAGAAAACAAATTCTTTAATTTTTCCAGAAAAGTTCCCAAATTTATTATTCAGCATGATGTAGAATGTAATACCTCCACCGCTGTGGGTTGAATTAGTGCCTCCAGCACTGGTATCAGCAGATGATGACTGTGGCTGAGATGGCTGCCTTTCCACTAAATGCAGTGTGCAACCATTCTCGACATCTAATAGCTATTAAGGATGCAAAGAACAGAGTCATATAGTACGAGCAACCAAGCACAAGCTTACTATAAAAGAAATGCACTTTTTCTCTTGACCAGCACGAATCTAAGGTATGCACAGACCAGTGATACAAAATATACAGATGAAATGCAATTTTTTTGCAATAAACAAGACTGTAGCACATAGCTTCATGCTATTGCCAATGTAAGCGAATACCTAAAAAATCCACCGCTTGGTGAATTAACTTGACAAAGGGGCAAAATCTTACTTTCATTGCCAAGACTAGCTCAAGCTGCAACCCATAGAAATATATCACTAGAGCCAACATACGATCCGCTAAACTGTTAAGCAGAAAAATGTAACATTGAAGAGAAATGGAGACTTAGTGGTCGAAGACATCCAACAGATACGATGTATATTCTACACTAAAAAATATAGTTGAAACTACAACAATGAGCCACATCAATACGAATTAAGCTTCACCAGAAACAGGATACGGTATTCAGAAAGGGAATGATCATCCTTTAGAACTTTTCCCCGATAAATAAGTCGCTGCTGAACCACTGGAACACCAACATCATTAGCTATTTTCTCCTTGAACGAAGAAACCAGTATCTGAAATCATTCAGAATGATCTTGTCAACTGAAATCTCAATGAATAGTTTTGTTGGAGTAAAACATCACTAACACATGCAGCAATTACATTTTTTTCAACTTCAAAACTAAAAACTTGTGAATCTAGTGTCTTGATCTTGAGTTCGACCACATCTGAACTTCCTCCAGTAACGGTTCCAGAGCTTGAACCTTCATTTGAGCACTCTGCCATGATAGTACAGAAGCAACCAGATTTCTGCAATTCAAATAAAAAGACTGGAAAAGATTGAATAATCTTATTTAATCAGAAAAGCATTCAAACGAGAGAAAGTTGAAACCCAAAACTGGCATCAAGAACAACTTCCTCACCCAACACATTCTCCCAGACCCAGTACAGTAATCTGAGGATTATCTAAAATGAGAAACATTTTTACAATAGGTCCATTGTCGGAAATGGCTAATTTATGATCCACAATAACATCTTTCATACCTATACAGGGTCCAGGGACATAACAAGTGGGGTGATACATATCTTTTCGACTTGAGGAATCCCAAGTACCCATAGCTAAATTCAGCAGATTTCATCAGTGAAATCAACACCAAAACGATAAGCATTACCATGAACCTCTAAAGTTCACCACCTAATGAGAAGCTCAAAAACATGGTCCACATGCGGCCCTAAATCAAGCTACATTAGAAAATTCGTGCCATTTCAACACAAGTCAATTCCAGATTAAACAACCGAAAATTTCCCAACTGTAAAGAGACAGGTAATATCCTCATTCAACACGAAAGACACAGAACAGGTAAAGCTCAGAGCTAACCAGTAGTAATCTCGAAGATGAGTTATCAAAAGAACCCTAACACGTTTTAACGGATGCCATGCCCGTACAAGAAGTCAAGAACCAGATAACTGAAGAAGTAGAATTTAGAACGAACCTTTGGAAGAAAGCCAAAATCGAAAGGTCTGACTGGAGGATCCGGAAGACAGGCGAGAGGAGAAGCTGGTAATCCTTCCGGCGTAAGCAAAGTGGTTAAATTGAGTTAACGATGGCCAAGAGTTTTTAACTTGGTCGATTCTGGAAGCATCTAGATCCGTCTGTAGGTGATTCGGCGTGAATGCGACGCCGTCTGAGTGTCCGTTTGTTAGGGGTGGACCGCTACGTTAATCTGAAGGGGAAAATAAAGTAAACCTTCAAATCCCCAAGGGTTTGCCCCGATGGCTCGATTACCTCATGTTTTTGTTTTTTGTCATACCGCTCCTCCTCTGTCTGAATTTAAATATACTCTTATAGCAGCATCACCCTCATCAATTATCCTTCTTTATATTCACACACGAATAATATTGTAGATGAGTAGTATACGAATTAGATTTTTTATTTATTTATGGGAAATCGAAATGCATTAGAATGTAGGGAGAAAGTTTAACCAACCAAATGAATCAAAGATGCCTCACGCAGGAGGTAAGCAAAGCTAAATAAATGAAAGACAAAGTGCAAAGACGAAAGAAATGAGCTAAGAACTAAAGTATCTCTGTGACTAAATCTGCAAGCTTTGAGATAAATATAGATGGAAAGGGTTAGAAAGGCCGATGGGATGCCCTTCCATCAGCGCCGAACTCCCTCTGAAGAGTAGTGAAACTCCTCCATATCAAGGATGTCACACCAAGCCGGAACAAATATAAAAGATGCACCAAACAAGAGTAAGAAGACATCGGGATCAATTCAATCTCTAGAACAGAGACTTCATCTATCCAGGAATATCCAAATCCCGAATAGCCTACACAACACCCTCATTTCTCTACAGCAAGAGGGGCCTCTTGCAAACCTGCAAGCAAGACTGATACCATTGCCTCCACATCCGCAAGACGGACTTTCTTCCTCCCTCTCCCCGATCCCGTATTCTTACATTTCCCACTATCTGAACATTTCACTTCCCTAAGCGTTGAATTCACTCAAATATAAAGCAAAGTTCGACTGCTTGCCCAACCCTGACGTTGTAGGAGCAACCTCCGGTACCATATACGGTATAGCTGGGATCAAAGCTAGAGAAGAGCCCACGCCAGTAACAGCTGCCACCTCTGTAGGCACTTGGACCGGCGGCTGTTGGAGGGGAACTGAGATAAAAGATGCCAAGTCCAATGGCAAAAGTCGGATAGCCAAAGCAAGTGCACCGCCTTGGGAAGGAGTGTTCCCCGATTTTGTTTCATGTGATCCTCCTCCCCGAAGTTGCTAAGGTTTTGATCCTGGATCGTCTATCCTTCCTGCCACCCCTGAAGCGTAACCAAGGACCAAACTGAAGCTTACCTCCTACAGACAATGTTGATGATTCCAGACACTCCATTTCCACATGGGTACAACGCCCACATTGGAAGCAGAAATAAGGAAGTTTCTCGTACTGAATAAAGAAACTCTATTTCTTTGTGATATCACCCAGAACCTCCTTCACCACCCTACGCAATGTCTTTGTTATCATCACACGAATCCTGAAAGAAGCCCCTTCACATTGAACCTCTAAAGCCTCTCCAATCAAGCGACCAAGTGATTCACCTATCTCTCTTGTAACCTAGGCAAACAGAACATCTAGCACGTGAACCCAAAAATCAGCATGGGCAAAAATCATAGATGAAGGGGGACCATAATCAAAAATCTGTCGGAAGATGATAACCCGACCATTGAAAGACCAAGGGCCCTTCTCTAGTATCATGGGCACTTGTTCTCTAGGTCCAAGAGATAAAAGGTTGTCTCGACTGCTTGGGTCGGCCGAGCGAAGATAAAACTTCACTCATCCATGCCATGCATCCCGAAGCGTTGCCGCCAACACCTCCGCCGAAATTGGTTACGGCAACAAGAGTTTTGCTGCGAAGCAAGCTTCCACGGATGGCCGGCGTTGCGCAGCCGCGATCACAATTGCGTCGTCTTCCTCCTTCAACAACGCCGAAGAAGCGAGGCGACCCCCTAAATCCTCCATGGCAGCTTGTTCCACACGATTCTCCGACTCTCTCCAATGTCAACTCGAAAATGGAATGGGCAACCGTCGAGAGAAAACTCGCCGGCGAAAACAAAGGACCAACTCGCTGCCAGCAAAGGACGACAAGTCGATCAAAGGCCTGCTGATCGACAGCAAGGGCGACAAGCTAATGGTTTTTGAGAAACCCTAGCAGCCGATAGTTAAAGCTAGTATACGATCAAGTAGATCATGCCTAGGCATGGCAGCGGAGTGGATAAGAACCGCTAACCGTGGTTAACAGACTATTTATGGCGGTTTTAACCGTGGTTAAAACCACGCGGTTAGCGGTTGTGATTTTTTTCATAACCGTCAGCTTAATGGTCGTGGTTGTGGTTTAGGGGTATCCGCACCACGGATAACCAGTATCCACGGTTTGGCGGATAACCACTAATCCACCTCCTAATTAAAATCTCATGGGCCAAGCCCAACTTAAATATCAGATTCATCCCTAACTCATAACTCATAAGTCACTTACGGCCTCATGGGTGAAGCCCAAGTCCCAAGCCTAACCCATTAACAATTTTTAACTCACACACACTCAACTTAAGTCTCAGACTCTCAGTCCAGAAGGATCCACTCATCATCATTCATCAGTTCATTAGTCATCACTCATCTCACTCTTAGACTCGCATCTCTCATTAACAATTTTGTAGAGAAGTCATGCATATCAACAAAATGAAGATGACAATCTTGCACGTTTGAATGTTTGGGTTGATATATATATATATATATATATATATATATATAGGCCATCATGAATGTTTTTTTTATGTTTATGTTGAATTTATGTATTTATGTTTGGATGTTTAAAATGTTGTTTGGATGTTTATGTTGAATTTATGGATTTATTTAGGATATTTAAATAATATTCAAGTTCTCTTTTAAATAACCGCAAATGAACCGTTAACCGTGGATATCCGTGGTTAACGGTTGTAGATATAAACTTATAACCGAGACACGTAAAACCGTATATCCATGATTAACGGTCATGATTTAAGGGTTATCGTGGTTCAACCAGTCCATTGTCATATCTAATCATGCCATGAATTTGTTTTCTTCTTTGTTCCACTTCAAGTTCCAATCCGTTCTTATGTACGCATGAATACGAGTGATTAGTTGCTGAAATACTTTAAAAGTTCCCCACTTTTTCTAAAACTTAAAAAAGTACCCCATGTCTCCCTTTAATTTCGAAATGAGTATTGATACTTTAATATGTTTTGCATTGTAACCCCAAATTGTTGTTTGTGTGATATTTAAGTGTTCCAAGTAGTTATAGATCCATACATTTACAAAGAAAATTTGTAATGAAAAATTTACCAAAAACAGGGCTCTCTCCACGCACGGGAGAAGGCGTTGGCATGGTTGACAGCAGGGGCAAATTTGTTGTGGGGGCAAATTTGAACCTATAAAAAAGTCTTCAATTGAGTGATTATGGGGGTTTAAGTGTTTGGTTTTTAAGATAAGGAGGTGATAGTATAAAGATATGTGTGTAATAAGTTGTCGAGTAAAGTGCACCGGTAGTCCTATGATTTTAATTCTTATTTCACCGAAGTCCTGTTTTAACTTTTCGTCACAATAAAATCATATTTTTCAACTTTTTGGGCCGCGATCGCTGGCCTCGGGCCAAGATCCGGCAGCCCTAGGCCGAGATACGGTGAGCCCGAGCCCTGATCTACGATCCGGTGTATTATTTTCTCCATTTCGGATTTTCCGGCGGTGGTCCGGCGAGTGTTGTGAGTGCAGGTGAAGTTTGGAAACTTTTTGGTAAAAATGTTAAGTTTATAATTGTTGGATATGTGTCTAAATATTTAGGTATAAAACTTAGGATGTAAAAGATTTTTCCAAAAAAATTGAATTGCTAAAATTATTATTTTTTCCTGAACTCAGTTAAACTTAACGGATGTTGATATTGGATAGGATAGAACCACGAATTTAAAAAAAGTTGAAAAACATGACTTTATTAGGACAAAAAATTAAAACATGATCCCGATAGAATAATAATTAAAGTTATAGAACTATGAGTGCACTTTACTCATAAGTTGTTAGTATTAACTGTGCGGGGACAAATTACAAAGGTAGAGTTAAAACTTGTTTTGAATATATATATATATATATATATATATATATATATATATATATATATATATATATCCTACACTTTAGAAAATTTTAATCGGGGCAGTTGACACCAATGCTAAGTCCGCCCATGGTTGACAGAGACACATCACCACATGCGCAAATTCAGACAACACAGCCAGGCAGCCAGATGCATTGATTCAAACCGCATCCTCGTCTTTGTTCGGTCATCGATCCCTCAGTCATCATCTTCAACAATCAACATTCATATATACTTCACTCTTTTACTCACTCCATGACTCCATGTTAGTTAACTCATAATATAGCAGCCAAAGACTCAGTCCTCTTCAATCCTACTTCAACTACCACCACCATACGGTACGACCCGCTAATTTCTCTCATGGCTGATCTTCACCAGACCGCCGGGAAGCCGATTCGATGTCGAGGTACAACTTTTCCTCTATTTACCTCGTCGTTTTTTTGTCTAATTAAGCTCAAACGCTAAATTAATGTCGCTTGTAGCCGCCGTTTCTCGCAAGCCGGGAGAGCCATTGTCAATGGAGGAAATAATTGTTGCTCCTCCCAGCCCCCGCGAGGTCCGTCTTCGGATTATTTGCACTTCTCTCTGTCACAGCGATATCACCTTCTGGAAACTCGAGGTCGGTGGTCATCTTCAGCCCACGCTAGGCTCTAATTATAATGCACTTGCTTGTTTTTCTTGCATTTTGAAGTTAAACTGATTAGATTCTTCCGTTCGTTATTGCTCTACTTTTGTTGAACTCTGAAGGTGCCTCCTGCTTGTTTCCCCAGAATCCTTGGCCACGAGGCGATCGGGTAAGTTTGGTTTGCTTCCACCTTCTTCACTATGTAGTTTAATTACGTTACAGCAAGCTGGGAGCTACCTACTCTTTACAGGTGCGTGGAGAGTGTTGGTGAGGGAGTAGATGAGGTATCTGAAGGAGATGTAGTGATTCCCACCTTCATGTCCGATTGTGGGGAATGTGTGGACTGCAACTCACAAAAGAGCAACTTATGTTCCAAGCTCCCATTCAGGCTTCACCCATGGATGCCTAGATATGATGAGGAGAGCCGGTTTAGGGATCTCAAAGGAGAGGTTCTCTATCATTTTCTGTTCGTATCAAGCTTCTCCGAGTACACAGTTGTTGATGTTGCTCATGTGGTGAAAGTTGATCCTACAATACCGCCGAATAGGGCATGTCTCTTAAGTTGTGGAGTATCCACAGGTAGCTTTATATGAATTTTTTTGTTCTGATGCAATAGATCTCAGGAAATAGAGAATTGCTCCGCAGATTAACGATGCTGTGGCCTGTAGGAGTTGGTGCTGCCTGGAGAACAGCAAATGTTGAGGCTGGATCCACTGTTGCTATTTTTGGGCTAGGCTCGATTGGGTTAGCGGTAAACTCTCTAAGGACTTTCATGTTTCTTATCTTGTTGCTGAAGTTTTTGAATGGTAAGTCGTGATGATATTTGGTTCTAGGTTGCAGAAGGATCAAGGATATGTGGTGCAAAAAAAATTATAGGTGTGGATGTGAACCCTGACAAGTTTGAGATCGGTAAGTCTTTCAATCTCTAAGAGTGGTATACTCTTAGTGAAAAAATGAGGAACATGTTAATGTCAGTTCTTCCTGTTCCCCACAATTTTCGGCTTTTGAACTAGCAGTTGCTTCTTTGATACAAGTGGACCTTTGATTCTGTTAAGCAAGTCAGCAAGATGATCATATATTATAAGTTGTGGTGATTTTTTTCTCCTACACTTTTTCTCTCTTCCATGCAGGGAAAAAGTTTGGGGTGACAGTCTTTGTCAATGCTAAAAACTGTGGAGACAAATCTGTGAGCCAGGTATTGTGATGTCCTTAGTATAGGGCATTGTTTTCTTTTAGTGCAACATCTTATAACTATTGCCACTAGAAAACATGTATCCAACAGGTATTGTGTCGCAATTGTACATTTTTTAGTATAATTGACTAGTTTTTGTTCTTCAAAGTTTTAGCAATGGAAATGTATGAATTCTAACTATGAGATCGTGTCACAGACCTTTCTGCTTGTTATGTTCAAAAACTACAAAGCCACATTCTTGTTTGGAAGAATATGAGGCTAATATTCATACCTAATTCTATTTTATTTACTCCATTTTATATTTTGCTAAGCAGGTAATCAAGGAGATGACGGATGGTGGTGCAGATTATTGCTTTGAATGTGTTGGTGAAGCAAGTCTGGTGCAGGAAGCCTATGCTTCCTGCCGAAAGGTCTCTATCCACTCTCTCTATCTCTCTCAAACACAACATGGTTTTTAAGGGCCGAGAGTGTTGCACTTGGATTTAATTGAACTAATGATGTGGGGTATTAAGTGGTTGTGTTGTGATGAGGAACAATCTTTTTGTCTTGAAAAAGTACTTCTGAAAGATTAGATAATGCCAGTGAACTAGCATGCATGTCTTTTATTGAATCACCATGATTTATTGGAATATGTTCCTGTCTTCTTCAGGGTTGGGGAAAGACGGTTGTCTTGGGAGTGGACAAGCCAGGGGCACTGTTAACTTTGAACTCTTTTGAAGTCCTTCATGCTGGAAAGACCCTGATGGGTTCCTTGTTTGGAGGACTGAAAGCAAAATCTGATATCCCAATTCTCCTTCAACGTTATAAAGACAAGGTAACTTATTTATTGTCCTTGCTTCTTCACCCCTGTTTGTGTCATGTTTACTTGTTGCTCCAGAAACTGTTTGCATTTGGTTATGTATGCACGAAAATGAACTGATTTCAGAACAGCAGTCATCTGTCTATAAATCATTAACAGGCTGTAGTTATAAGAGGTGGCATGTCTATTTTTCAGGAACTGCAGCTTGACGAATTTGTGACACATGAAGTGAGGTTTGAGGACATCAACAAAGCGTTTGAGTTACTAATTGAAGGGAAGAGCATAAGATGTGTGATTTGGATGGATGAAAGCACCACTGGTGGTTCCCCAGTTACCAACAAAGAAGATAGTAATACAAATCAATAAGTCTTGTTAACCATTTTCTTATAATTGCTCATCAGTATTGAAGGGCGTATGTGGAGCTGTTTAAAAGAGTTGGTTTCTTATGCATTTTATTCTCGGCTGTACTTCCAGCGAATGAATGAAACGCATGGCAAACGCCGAGTTATCGTAAGTTCCCCATTGTAAAGAAGAGTGGAAAACATCCTAAAAAAGTTGCTCTCTTGGTGCAAGAAGATATATATGATATGAGCAATGGTTTGGTGGGTTTAGGGCACAAACAATCCAGCCAGTGGGTCGCCCTGTGCTTAATTAGGTAACTACTGCTACCTCATTGACATTTATTATTTTTCAACATCTGATAAATTATTTTATCTTTTGACCTAGTAATCTTAAAAGTATTTATATACAAATATAATTGAGATTTATACTTTATAAAAAAAAATTTAAAAAATGTACAGGATGTCAATCCTTTTAAGATGCAGCAGGATCGAGAATCTCGATCCTTCGAGATGGTGTGGCTTGAGATTTAAAACCAATTCAAAGTAATCCTTTTAAAACTTCAAACTCTAGTCTTGAGCATCTAATTTAGTGGCTAAGCTCCATAGTTGGAGGTCTTTGTGTTCAAGTCTCCACATCTCAAATTCTTTACCCCTATGTATCCCTATGTATCAAGGGGAAAAAATTACAAATTCTAATACCGCATGAAACACAATACATCATACATGACTTGACCAAAGACCCAAGACCTAGTAATGACCCAAAGACCAAAAACCAAAGTGACTTGGAATATAAGTAACTTGAAAACGTGGACCGTATGACCTAAACTCCTAAGAGACTTGGTAGTTGGAACAACTAGGCTCTTGAAGTAGTAGGAACAACTAGGCTCTTTAAGAGTTGATACTCTTGAGCTGCCCAAAGACCCAAGACCTAGTAATGAGGCTTATTGCGGGTCCCGGAACATCTATGAATCATTAACTGGTGTTGTCACAATCCCATACCAATTTCTCATTGCAAGGGAAGAGTAAGGAGCAAGGAATTGAGTAAAAATAAATTCCAATAATTTGAAAGAATGACTACAATAGTCGAACAAGGTGTCCCTAAAGCAGGAAGAAAAAAATGCGGAGAAATAAACTTGAGATGTCATAAACTTACCTCATGAAGCTACGTTGACTTTTGCAGCTTTGATACGGCTTATTAGAGCTTCCCCAGCTCCGCATAATCCTCTCTTTCCGACCAATTTCACGCCAAAATCATCGTGTAATAAACTTATCCTGGTCTTATCAGTTTCTAACTTACTCAGCTCAATAGCCTGCTTCTTTGTTACCAAACCATAGAGGTATACGACTCTTGTGTCTGACTGCCCCCCAAGCAATCCAACTCTCAATAATGCATCCAGACCAATATCATCTGATCTGGGATCAAACATGGCAGAGAAGCTTCCACATGTAAGATCAGGGGTCTCAAACAATTTGTTCAAATCCTCACTATCGCTTCCAATGGTGTCCTCATTGTTAACTTTGCCTCCAAGTGTTAACGACCTTCTCTTTGCAACTCTTAACATGTTAGCAGCCTCCCTCATTCCGCTCAGGAAAGCTCCATGCATTGTTGCTGGATACTGCTTGTTGGTTGCCTCACCAGCGAAGAAAACCCTGCCATCCCCAACACTCTCTGCAAGAATGTCATAATCATCCCCTGAAGATCCAATCGAAACATAGGAATAAGATCCATAAGTGAACGGATCTTTCCCCCAACGAGTACATATCGCCTGAACTGGATCTGGAACAACAATCCCTTTCGGGTGAAAAATTCTTCGCAATATATCCAGTACCTTTTTCACAGACTCCAGCGGAGAAATACTCTCAAACTTAATTGCTGCATCTCCTGCCACGAGGGCAACAAGAAGAGGCCCTCCTGAAACGGATGAATAGCTATAGAACAAAAAAAACTCCCCTCTCATGCTCGAGTCTTCTGTCAAATGGCCAAAAGTGTCGATCTCCCCACCCCAAAAATTATGAGGAAACAACATAGCAACTTTGTTCAGCACCCCAAATCCTAATCTCTGGATAGCATCTTTCTTCTTCTGCGGAAGCTCAGGCACAAATTCAATACTCCCCTTCTTAAGCACGCCTAAGGGGACTGTACAAAGAGCCATATCTCCCTGAAATTCCTGCCCGGAGGCATATACCTTGACTCCATCACAACCATATCTAACACTTTCCACGGTCCTCCCGTAAAAGATGGGAAGGTCCTCAGCAAGAGCTCGAATGAACCTCTCATTGCCACCAGGAATGAAGCAATGGTCACCGCCCATCTCATATGGGTCATCCTGATCCCAGTATGCCATGGACAGATTAGACATCAGCGTGGCATTCGCGTACTCCAAATTTGCAAGATGCCAATCCAATAACATTCTCTCTTGAGGATTCTCTGCCACCTTCTGAACACTTCTAAATGCCTCAAGTGCTGTCCCTAATGACACATCAACTGACTTAATCTCCTCTATCATAGCCTGCCTAAGCTTACAAACTCTCTCCAGCAACTTGTTAAACTCAACCTCTACCCTAGAATCTACATCAGTATCCACAGCTTTTCCATCAGGTAGATGCAAAGGGCATATATCTCTCACCTTGTGAAGAGGCAAATCCATTTGTCGAGCAAGCACTCCGAGCGGATTGCCATTGATTCCGGTGAGAACACTCCCTCCAAGATCGACCGCTGCCACAACGCCGTCGCCTTCCATCTTTTTTGTCTTTACTCTTCCTCCGGGACGATTCCGGGCCTCCAACACGACGACCTTAAAACCCATCGAAACCAATTGCCTTGCCGCCACCAAACCCGCGAATCCGGCTCCGACGACCACCACATTGGCTCTCTCGACCCCATCCAGGGACTTCAATTTGGCCTCTTTGATCGCCGGAGCGAGGCCGAAATTAATGTAACCATGTTCGACAAGGAATTCATAAGCTGGGTCGACGAGATGCTTGTGCTCAGCGCGAATCGACTCAGCGGCCTGTTCCCGAGTCAACCAAGTGTTTATATTGGACCTCCATCTAGCCAAAATGTGGTTCCTCACCACAAGGTAGTTCGTTTGCTCTTGTCCGCCGATTTTTGCCACGACATTGGCTTCAATTTCCTCTTCCGTCAAAGAGTCGATAGGAAAACCGACAGAACTTGCGACCTGAGCCTCTGCATCGACTTCCTTATCGGGGCCTGAGGTTCTGAGGCGGCGATTCCTGTTGAACGAGGGATTAACGTTGAGTTCGGTGAAGAAGCGCTTCCTCCGCCGTCGCCTACGAGGTGTTGGAGCTGGGTCTGTAGGGGCTGAGACAGGGTTCTGGGGTTGCTCGGAGGACGAGTCGTCTTGAGAGTCTGAAACTGGCGGGACGAGAGGTGGGGTTGGGTTTGAGGAGGAACGAGGTCGCTGATCTTCGCCGGCAGTGGATTCCGCCAAGACAGGAGAGAGTGTGGCGTCTGTTTCCGGGGAGGATTCGGTGGAAGCGACGTCGTCGATGGTATCAGAGGGTTCCCGGAGAGGATCAGATGTCGGCTCCATTGGAAGAGTCTTTCATGAAATCTGTCTTCTTTATTACAGTTACAAAGTACAAACCACTGTGAGGCGTGATGTAAAACCAATGGCCGGCAAGTGATAATAAAGTTTGTGCTTTTTCGCCAATTTCTTCGCTAGGTTAATGAAAAGTAGGGATGGCGGTGGGTCGGATAATATCCGTTAATCGCGGATAATCGGCGATATAGCGGTTATATCCGTAGTTATTATCCGCTTATTAGGCTAGTAGATGGATTTTGATAATCAGCGAGATAAATGGTTACAGATACGGATATCATTATCCGAACCGCGGATATCCGTAATCATAATATGAATTAACTATGCAATATTTATGCCAAAAGCTCATTATATTTTTAAGCCCATTATACTTTCTTGGGTTACTGAAGTTGAGCCCATTAGGCAATCCCATTTCATCCCCAAAGAACCGATTCATGATTTAAGCTCTGCATTTGTAATTCTTACCTTAGCTCGGGGGTCGAAGATGGTTTTGATCTTTGATTTCTAATATGTTTGTTAAACTTTGTTGAACTTTATGTACTATCCGCGAATTAACCGTCATCCGCAGATATCCGCGGATATTCATTAATAGGTGTCTGAGTAGAACCGTACTAATGGATATCCGTTAACCGCGGATAGTTATATATTCGCGATCGTGGTTATGGTTTAGATATATCCGCGGTTAATCCGATCCGTTGCCATCCCTAATGAAAAGGTAGTTTCATCAACAACAAAAATAAAAATAAAAAAATGAAAAGTTGATTATGAGTCAAATTTTTTTGAATTATTTGCATAATTTTTACTGAATCCGGTAAATAACTGTATTTGTGGAAAAATATCTACCTAAATATATTAAATATTAATTAACTAACTCAATTAATTAACATAGTAAACTAAAAGACCAAAACATCATTTGTAAACATTTATTAAGAAGATAAATTTGACATTTCCATAGTATATCAAATTTCCATGGTATGTCGAATATTACATATGTGGTAAATAGACTGATTATATAAAAAAATCATGAAATAATAGAAGATTGTGAAAGCCAATTTTACATAGGAGTATTTGATTTTGAAAAAAATAATAATAAAACTACCTCTTAAGTATAAATTAGTTGACTTTGTGAAAATAATCATAAATTGAAATTTCAGAAATAAAAACATGATAAGCTTCTTTCAATGAAACTTTCTGCTAAGAACTTGACCGTATTATCCTTGTATCTTGTATACATTAAACTTCAATTTTCTCTCACTGATCTTACATTTGGGGTTCATCATGTTCTTAATTTTTTTTTCCAAATTGAGAAAAATCAAAACGCACATTAATTTTTAACAACTTTAAATTTCATGCTTAATCAAACTCTTCAGTTGCATGTTGTTATAAAAAAAAATTCTTCAGTTGTATGGATAGGACTTAGAAGGGAGTAAATTTTTATCAAAAAAAAGTAAAAAAAGAAGAAGGGAGTAACTTATTAAGTTGACTGAACTAGCAAATCAAGCCCCCAATATCATGAGTCTTGATATGATACACATATGTGTAAGTACACATGGCAAATTAGATGCCTAATTTACAAAACAGTTTCAGCCCAAATCCACTAAAAAATATTAAATCTCTAAATTATCCCTACATACTTTCTCTATACATTGCTATGTGTACCTACACATATGGGTACAATATCATCCCGAGATCAAGCAAACCTTTCTTACAACCGGTCAGTTTAGTTTAAGTGCAAAAAATAAGAACGAAATTCCTTTTAGAGTGTGTTCTTTTTTGAGTGAAAAATATTTAAAAAAATTAAGAATGTGCGTTTTGATTTTGTTTAGTAAAAAATTTTGAGAAAATTTAACTTCTTAGAAAATTGAAAAAAATTAATGAATTTAAAATTATTTTATGTATTGAATTGAGAAAAAAATTAAAAAAAAAGTTGGGAAATAATTTTGGTGAACAATACCTTGAACATTCCAAGGGTGTTTGTGTTAATTATTGAGAGATCAACACACGATGAGATGAGACACAGCCTTGCAGAGGAAGAGGAAGAGGAAGAGGAAGAGGAAAAGAAAAGGAAAGGAAAAAAGAAAGCAAAAATAAAGATACCGATCGAAAGAAAAACGAGAAGAGAAGAAAACGATCGTAGAAGAAGGTCCACTGGCGAAAGGGGAGGAGAGAGCGAGGGGCAAATCGGAATCGGAATCGCGAGATCGACAAAACCTTGATGCTCGTCCTCGCCTTTGTTCTAGCTCCAATTCGTCACCTGCTCTGCCAATTCCTCATTTTCAACCAACTCGGGATCTTCAAAGCCGTGCCCAGTGTGGAAGACAAAGGCAGGGGTAGAAGAAAGGCAGCCATGATTACGCGATCGAATCTGGCCGAACAGTTGAGGGAGTACCAGATTCGATCCAAACACGATTGGGCTTCCGTTTCCTTTTTCTCCTCTACTTCTTCCAACTTCAGTTCTTCCAGGTTAAATTTCCCTTCCATTTCTCCTTTTCTGTACTTCCTTTTTTTCTGAATTTGACGCAATTTTAAGATCTTAGCTTCAAAGGTGAGCGAACTTTTAGTTTAGATCAACTACTTTTTTCTTCTTATTTTCACGGCAGTGGATTCAACGGTAGACCCACCTTTGATTATCCATGCATTTTAAATATTGATATCTCATCCAATCTTTTTCCCAAGTTTTGATAGGAAACCAATAACTAGTTTGTTAGATGCATCATGTGCCTAACTGAATCAAGCAACAGAAACATCAAGGTAAATTTTTTTGAAGATTGGAACAAATAACTAAAGCACCAAAGGATTAAAAGAGGATTTGCTTTCTTATCTGATGGAAATCATTCCTAGTTATATGATCTTGCACTAGGCCTATTTTTTCTCTTCATATAAACTGGGCGTACGTTTGAGGCTAGTGGCATATTGTAGTTGATTAAACCGTCATGGGCTGTGATATGTTTGAGGGTGCAAGGTAGTCTATTGATCTTTTTCCATCCTATCTCACGCTCCTTTGTACTGTGTAGCTTTGTGTGAGTAAGGGACTTGAGTGGTACCTTTCAGCTTTCGATAAAACAAATCTGTAGCCACTACAGACTGACGTCTCTAATTCCATCCTAGCAGATAATATTGGGCAAGCTGTGAGGCCAATTGTTCTCCCTCAGTCCTGAGTAAGAAGATTGAGTTTAGTTGTATTTGAACTTCGAGTTCTATGATGAATTGAACCACCAGGATGGAAGCATACATTAATAATATGGTTTGCTCGCTAGCAATCGTATGTATAAGTGAAAGAAAAGGAGTGGAAGGAAAACCTATACTAGAATCATTATCTGGCTGCACATTCTGTGATGTCATGAAACTGAGAATTATGTTTTTGTGTGAAGAGTGAGCATTGGTTATGAGGTTTGATTGCTCAGCTATGCTGGTTTAGCAGTGTTTTAAGATTTTCTTTTCAGTTTTTAGCTGTTCTTTTTCTTTTTAGTTCAACTTGACAGATATACAAATCTTGGAAAGTGAATTCCAAGTGATTCTAGTACTAGTGTCTAGGTGTCCTGTCCTGAGCTTTCCAGTACATTATGATATCAAATCTCATGATTTTCACCTATTCAACTTGATTTGCCAAATATTCAATCCTTATCTAGAGTTCTTTTGAGTTTTGTATTTTTTGGAGATGATCTTTAAAGATCTTAGTATTTTCTTGAGTTTCTTCTTGATTTTTTCCGAAATCATCTCATTTTCTAATAATGTTAGGTGTTATCTTTTATCATTGCCACATTCTTTTCATTTTTCCTGATTTATGAAGTATTCCTGCCCTTTCTTTCTTCCATATATGAGAAAGGTGTTATTTCAATTACCCTGGTGACCAATTTGTTGCTTCATACCCCCCCCCCCTTTTTAATGAAACGTTTCTGTGAACATGAAGATTAAGGTGTGTAGAATTTGTTTATGTTGTTTCATTTGTGCCTTTCAAAATGTAATTAACAATATAAAAGTTGTTGAAGAGTGTGTAAATTGGATGAAAAGAGAAAGTGAATTTTATTGGTAGTTATGTAGAGAGAATTAAAATAAAGATGATATGGTAACATAAAAAGTTACTGAAAAGGTGAACATTTCAAAAAAAAATTGGACAACCCCAAAAATGAAAGTAATAAAAAAAATGGGACAAAGGGAGTACCGGAGTAGTTCTTAGTGGCTCTTTGCACTCCATGAAATTTACCCCTTTTTTGGGCGAGTTCTTCTTCTAGCGAGATGGATACCTAGATGTTGCCTACCCATGTGAATTTTTTTTTTTTTTTGTGCTTTAGGACTTTTGGTTGCATATCACTTTACGAATTTCTATTATTGCGACTGCATGAGAGATATGTATGGCTTTTGGTTAGATTCTAAATTTATTTTTAATGGAATTGGTGGTATTTATTTACTGGAGAAATGGATACACTATTCAATTTCACATATAAATTTGCATTCATATGTTTTTGCCAATCTTTCCATGGGACTGTGACACATCTTTTCCTGGTTAGAGACTTGGGAACTTCAGCTATCTGTCAGCTAGTAGAAAATCTATCCAGCAGATCCATTATGTGTATAATTGTCATTTTGGAATTTGTTGAAGTTCTGTATACAACACAGCCTTTAACTGAAATATTCAAATGGTTATTGTAACTGCATGGTAAACTGTAGAAACAAATAAAGTTAGTAAATGGAGGCAATTGCAATTAGTGACTACGTAAAACTCGTTGTTTTATTTTTGTGGGAAAGCTGAGTTCTGCATCTTACTTCATCGTAATGGTGTTTAATAAATTTACGAATTTTTCTATGATGTCTGGTTTACCAGTTTGTCTGAATCTATGAACTGGTTTTGATGGTTGTGGTTGGGGTTTTCTGACTTTGTTTGCAGGGTGGATGTTGTCATATTTGTAATATGGGAGCTTGTGATCCTGGCATTCTTGGTTTTCTCGGCAGTTTCATTGTACTTCAGGCGTATGGAGCTGGCTTTTATCTTACTATGTGTCACAATGCTTCTGCTTCTATGCATGAAAGTCGCGAAGCAAGTGAGATTGAATCGGAAAAAGAAACGAAGAATGCTTCTTCCACTGTCAATGTAGAACCATACACTCATTCAGGGGTTGAATGCTTTTCGGTAATCAGTATTATCTTGTAAATTGAGAGGGATTATTGGCCGATGATTTTGGGTTATCCATTCCCTGGTCTGTTAGCTACGTACGTTCTTTTGCTGCTGAAGGGTAAAAGAAATCGCAGTAGTTTGGTCGATGTATTTCATCATAAAATTTGTGTTCAACAGAGGAGGAGGTCTCTTCATCCAGGAGGAAAGTCGGGGGTGTTCTAATTGATCAGGCATATTAGTTTTAGGAATGGTGGTTCTATTTCTTAGTTGTTTTCTGTATACGGCTTTAAAAAACAAAATTGGAGTTAGTACTATTTTGATCACTTTTGCAATCAATCACACATGTTGTGGATGTTCTAATTTGATACTAGTATGTTCTGTCGCACACTCACATCAGAGCCCTGGCACAAAATCTCAACTCTATGTTCATTTGAGAAGTAGTACTAGTTGGGAAAGAAACCGAAAAATAGTTCGAGTTTTTTAAAAGGAGAGTTTAAATGTGAAGAGGAAAATCAGAGGAATTTAAAGTTCAAGTTTTTAGGTAGAGTCAAAATGTACTAAAAAAAGAATGAAATGTTCAAATTTTATTTTATTTTATTTTCATAGAAGAGTATTGTTTGTTGAGATGCTGAGATCTGGAGTATTGCTTGTTGAGATGCTGATATCTGGAGGAGTTGTGTTTTATATCTTTCAATCATTTTGAACACCTCAAACAAGAGTGGTGTTTTCTAGTAGTATAACTATTTAACACTATTAATTGAACATTTAATCTAATTGTGTTAATTTGATCGTGATGTTAAAATAATTATACAACTAGAAAGTAGGAACACAACGACACATGGAAAAGGAACAGAGCTCCTGATTTATCTATCATATGCTGCCATGCCATCTAGTGTCCACACCGAAGAAAACTATCGAAGAAGCAAGCAATCTATTTGAAGATATCAAGATGGTGGGAAAAAGAAACCCATAACCACAACTGATTCTGAAACTAAAACTTGTCTGATATTATGTAGTGGTTGTTTAAACATGGTAAAACAATGTTCATTGTCTAAAATATTACCCTCGACAAAAGGTTTAGATTCCTAGGCATTCAAATACCCTTTTTTAGGGGATGATTTCATTCAATTTCAAGCGGTTAATGTCGAGAACAACCTAAGTAGGGACAAAGCCCTGAACGATAACAATGCTCTTAGCCTGACATGAGCATAAACAAGACTCGGAACCATATAGTGTAACGTAAGGCTATAATGCATTACATCTCAGTCCCAGAGCAACAAACTAAAATACTTAAAGAGTGGCAAAATGAACACACTAAACGACATCCCGATAACTACTTGTGCAAAAACAATCCTAAATCATCAATAGCTTATGGCTAAAGAGAACAAAGTACCAGAGAATAATAACCAAAAGAAGTTTATAGAAATAAAAGATAGCATGAAAACCAGAATGATAGAGAAACAAAGTCGACAAAGGATAAAAATCCCCAGGTGAAGTTGATCATCGCAAGTGCTTTCAAACTGCCATAAGGCTTGATTCAAGTATCCATCCGCAGCATCTAAGTTAGAGATCGACGCTACCATCCCCCTCCACTGAAACCACGACAAGCATGCCAGAAAGAGCCCATTCCCTGCAAGGTCTCCCAGAAAGCACCAGAACCCATTAAACCACATATGTATGAACCAAATCCAACGCCAGCTGAGTGTCACCATCCTCTAATCATCCCAAGTCCATAATGAACTACAGATGGTTGGGCCGGACTTTGCATCCTAACCATCTGAAACCTATTTCCTCGTGGAGCCAGGCAAGGAGCAGTACTGCCGATTCCTTCGTGTCTTCCGGCACAACATCCTTCGGTGCACCCACCTTTGCACGCTTGCAGCCTCCACCATCCTCCATCTATGTAACCAAACCTTCTCCCTCTCCATAGTGCAATTTTAAAAAAGACATCAACCAATAGCCCAACATCGATAGACATGTGATGTCCCAAGTTGAATCCCACAATATTGCAATTCCACCCCTTGGGCATTCGGTGGTGCGGCCAAGAGACTAGCGAGACCTAGCCTTCGTTGAACTCGCTCCATGCCCTCGACAAAAAGTGCCCAGGTACGCCACCAGCCAAAACCCATGGCCCAGAAACACCGCTTAGAGTGATTGATGCGAGCCAGAGGCCTCCACCAACCAGTGAGACCTCTGTGCCAGCCCAAACGCAAAATCGGCAGGGGGGCGTCATCCGTTGCACGACCCATGACAGTAGTGGAAGCAGAAAGGGCAACAACAAGTGGTGACCACGGAGTGGAAGAGCTGCCGCACAATGGTGACATCGAATCAACGATCGGTGTCCCCATTCCACCACCAAAATCGCACGTAGGCCATCCAAATTGTCTCGGCCGCCAAGAAAACGGCGAGATTAGGCAAACAATTGAGCATAGCATCCAATAAGATCTCCAAACAACCCAAAAATGGCGCTGGCCATAGGCGATGACGGCAGGTTCTGGGAGAACCCTAGAGTGCCACATCTTTTTTAATGCTATTTAGCCGAACTTGAGTTGCCTCCACAGTTGTAACCAAAGAAGAGAATTTAACGTGAAATATGCATTCAAATACTATTAGTTACATATGCTTAAATAAAAGCTATAGTATAGGAAATTAATATTATGGTGTACAAGTCTAAACTTTAATAGATATATTTCTGAATTAATATAGAGGCAACGAATACTTTTTTTAAACTGATATGTACTCCATCATTTATCTGAAATTATGAACACATTGTAAAAAATTAAGAGAGTGTGAAACAAATAAATATGGAATGAGTGAAAACGGATGAGAAACAAATAAATATGGAATGAGTGAAACGGATATTGAAAAAAAGGTTAGAATGGAGGGTGTTATTGATAGTTAACGCAAAATTATTGCTCCAATAATAAAATGATTGTTAACAAAATATTAATAATAAAAATAAAATAAGGTAATATGATAAACTAATATGTAAAAGATCTATAAAAAACCATTTAATTGTTAAAAAATAATATAAAATATTAATACTCTCTCATTCCCATTCATGTTATTAATTTTGTAAAGAAAAATGGACAACATAAACAAAACATAGGTATTAATAGAGAACTTAGAGATTAAGAAAGTACTCGTCAGTCTCGAAAAATTACCCACATCGGTAAATCACTAATTATCACTATTCATTTTATTTTTAGTATTAAAAAATGTTTGTTACATACTGAATTAACTTTTTCACCTCATCTTTCTTAGTTTTTAATATTCTCTTACCATTTAAACACAGTTATTATTATTTTGTATAAAAAAACATAGGTATTAAGTATTTAGTATAGTTTTTTTTTCTTCTAAAAAGATAAGAAGAAGTAGTAGCTTTTGTAACCGCCACCACCGCCGTGGTGGTCTTAATCCAACAGCACAGACCCAGATCCAGTAAAAATCCATTCTTGACAGCGAAAGAAAAAAGGTAGACGGCACTACACCAGACCAGACCAGACCAGAGAAGAGGAGGATTTCGGTCTCAACGAAGTAGAATTCCAGTGGGAAAGCAACGAAAGAAAGCACAGCATTCTAATTAGTTTCGTATTCGGATTGCGCGTCTCACAGATATTTCATGCTCAACGACAAAGGTTTTTGCATGCTCTGTTTCTTTCGCTCCTTCAACTGTCTTTGTCTTTTATCCCGTCTTTATCTTCGGCCGGCCCTCTGTTTCTTTGCTTCTATTTTATTCCCTATATTTATTCCGATTTTCTGTTTGGGGGGGTAGTCGTTAGTGTTGTGTTTATGGTTTTACAAAGTTCTGAAAAAGAGGTTAACTTAGGGGTTTCCCGCATTGTTCAGTTTCTGTGTTGCATTGTTTCAGTTGATTCATGGAGGACTCATCTTCTGGGTTGGAAGTTGCCAAATTAAGCAAGGAAAACATTCGCCGGACTTTAAATGGCGTTCACGACCGTGCTTCTTCAGTCCTTCTGTTTACGCTTCAATGGAAAGAGTTGGAGGGGTTTTTGGACCAGCGGATGCAGGAACTCAAATCCAGGGAGGACCGGTTGGTTCTACGAGAGAATGCCACTGAACGCCTTGCTCATGAGGTTGAAGTCAGGAGCCGTGAGGTGGAAGACCGGTTCAAGATGATTGTAGCCACAGAGGAGGAGTTCGATTTGAAGCAGAAGGTGGAAAGTGATAAGAGGAGTCATGAGTTGGAATCAATTCGACGATCTTCGGAGGAACTTGTGTTGTTTGCAAAATCTGTTGATGATAAGTTGAAATGCATTGAAAATAAACACGGTGAATTAATGGTGATGGAGAATTCCAATGAGAGGCTTCTCAGTGAGCTTAAGTCGATGGAGAGCATTATTAGAAAAAGGATCGGAGAAATTAAAAGAAAAGAGGAGGAGTTTAATGTTAAGGAGAAGCATTTGCAGCAGCATTATATGGATGGCATTGCCGAAAACAAGGGAAGGGAGGAGAGGTTGGATAAGTTATCTCAAGAACTGAGAAGGCAATATGAACTGAAGGATAAGAAAATCCTAGAGAAGGAGAAGAAATTGCAACAGAGTGTTGAGGATGTCGTGGCTAGAGAGAAAGAGTTTGCTGTAAAGCAGAAGCTAGAGACTGAGATACTCAGAAAGCGATATGAGTTAGAGGGTAAGCTTATCCAAGAGAAAGAGAAGAAAATGGAAGAATGTTTTAAGGATATTGCTGCTAGAGAGAAAGAGTTGGTTGCGAAGCAGAATCTAGAGAATGAAAGGAGGCAAAGTGATCTGGAATCTTATAGGAAGCTTTTGTTGCTTAAGAACTCTATTGAAGAGAAGATGAAGCAGCTTGATGCCAAACAGAATGAATTGGTGTGCATGGTAAAATTGACAGAAAAGCAGCTTACAGAGATTAAGTCATTGGAAACTCGTGTTAAAGACAAACTGAATGAAATTAAACAGGAGAAGGATCAAGTTAGGTTAAAAGAAAAGCATTTAAGGCAGTGTTCTGAGGATCTTGAGTTAGAAGGAAAGCGCCATGAAGAATTACGAGGTGAACTCAAACATAAAGAGAAGCAATTGGAAGAATCATTTCAGCAACTTCGTGGGCATGAAGAACTTTTGGATAAAAAACTGTTAGAGCTTGAACTAAGGGAAAAAAATCTTGAAGACTTGTCAAAACAGCATCAGCTGCAAGAGAATATTGCAATGCGAAGGGTGAAACCTGAACCAGCTGATAGTTTCTCAGGCAAAAATGTGGCCGGTCATTCTGCTGATGCAGATATTCGTTTTTACGTAACTATGGATGGAAGAAACTTGCAGATATTTTTAAATGAACACTGTAATGAGCATAGTTCACTGGCTGTTGAAGTAGCTGTTGTCCTGCAGCAATCATCAGACCCCGCGAAACTAGTATTAGATGCAATGGAAGGGTTCTACCCACCCTTCTTAAAAAAAGGAGATCAAGCATTTGAGGGGGATGTTGCTAGAAGGAGTTGTATCTTGTTGCTAGATCAGCTAAGGGTACTTTCGCCTGAAATTAAACCTCATGTTAAAGAACGAGCAATGAAGATTGCCTTAACTTGGATAGCAGAAGTGAGAGCTGATGTTACAGATCCACTGAAGGTCCTTGGGTTCTTGCAGCTGTTGGCTTCTTATAATTTGTCGTCTTCTTTTGATACTGATGAAATCTGCAATCTACTATTGAGTGTAGCCGGACATCACCAAGCTAAAAGGATACTGCATTCCTTTGGATTTGAGAAGATCTCTGGTAAAGTTAATAGGCACTTTCTTGATTAATTTTTATCACATTATACAAGATCTTTTTTGGATGGCAAAGCGTGGTGCAAACTTTTACTTGTTAGTTTTCAACTTTCTGTTTTGCAGATTGCATTAGTGTATTTGTTCCTTTTGTTTCTTTTATGGAAATAAATATACGTATGGAATCTTCTGGAAAATAGACTATTATTTAGAACTAGTAATATTACTAGTATATGTTTTTGGTTCTTGCAACGGATGATTGCACCTCATGACCATGGAAATTGTGAACTGATTGTACTTTCCGCTTATGCAACAGCTCTCATTGGTTATCTTGTGCGAGGAAAACACTATGTCAAGGCTATCAATTTCATTTACGCATTTGAGCTAGTTAATGAGTTTCCACCTGTTCCTCTTCTAGAGCAGTTCTTTGCAGTCTCATCACGTACAGCCAAAAAAATTTACAAAACTGGAAAACGTACACCTGTAGCTAAGGTAATTTAATTCATTCTTTCCATGCCTGTCAAGATTACCTATTGTCTGTTCTAAATGTGCCATTGTAATGCTTATATTTGTTTTGAACTAACATACAGGTTAAGGCAGATAGTTTTCGGATTTCTTACTTGAAGGCTATAGTAAGCTGTGTTGAAAAGCACAAGCTTGAATCTGAATATTCACTTATGAAACTCAAGCACCATAAGGTTTCAATTGCGTGTCTGGAGAAAGAGTTGATAGCTGGCAAAGCAAAGCTGAATAACCTGAAGAAAAATGCAAAGAGAGCTTCTTGTGGTCAGAGCGAGAATGCAAATGGAAGATTCGAGTGCCAGAAGCAAAGTTTAAATGGCAAGTTAGATAGCCTCAAGCAAAATCAAAATGTAAAACAGACTTTGAAGGATGCAGCATCTACTCCTTTGTGTGGTTCAGTTAAATCTGAGCAGAGTATAGGTAACAAGCGTCCTTTGGCACCCATTTCAGTTAATACAGATAATGCTGTTGCTGCCCCTCCAACTTTATCAGTAAAAAAAGTAGCTCCAACATTTCCCGGTCCTGGTGACTCGCTTGAAGGTATGACATGCTTTGATGGCATTAGCTTGGGTTGTAGGTCTCTATGTTGGGTACCCATGTCTGTTAAAGCGGGGATGAAATATTTTTTCACACTGAATGAGTATGGATTTTCCTAATTTAAATTTTCTAAATGGGAGTTTTGTCTGAACATCTCATTTCAGGTCATGCCTTCTTGATTTCTGCTTTATGCGCTGTTTACCAGTTGAATTCATTTACCCCCTTTTCTTTTATAAGTTGTAGATTCAGCTCTCAATTCTTTTATTTCCTCTTATTCTTGTCGACAACACCGCACTTGGAATCTTTGTTCTTAGTGCTTACACTTGCAAATGTAGGTCAGTTTACTTGCTTCTTGCTTGTGATTTTTTAAAGCCTACTGTCTTCCATCCGGTAAGAATTTGGTGTTTGCTAGGTTGGATGTCCTTGCAAAAGTTATTGGGAAGTTGTACCTGTCGTATTGAAGTAGGTAGACTATAAGACTTCAATCAAAAAAAGAAAAAAAGTTATGTAAGACACTTGTTGAAATACTACTGGCTAGTGAGTTCTGCTTTGTCAATACTGAATCTGATACAGGGCTCTGACATTACCATTTCCGTGTAGAAGACTACATTTTCATGTTGTTTGCAGGCAGTGTTGAGAGGTCATAGATTTTATTTACCGCAACTGTTGGATTAATTCATGGCTGCTATATGGTTCATTTTCCCTTATAGTTTTGCCCTGCCATTTTGCTTGACCGAGCATAAGACATAGCATGCTCTTCAGCTGCTAGCATTTAAGCATGTTAGATAGGGCACATTTGTTTCATTGTGTTCTGTGAATCCAACATGTTCTTCTAACAGGATCTGACAGTATTTATATTCAAATTGACACCAGGCTATATTGAACAGCTCATTGAAAAGGATCGGATTATACAAGCTGTCAAGCACATATTTCAGTCACACATGACTGACAAGTTTCATCCTGTGCCTCTTTTAACTAATCATCTGGAATCCAGAAGAAATTCATTCAAGGAATTGTTCAAGAAAGATGATTTGCCAATTGAAAGACAAGTATGATAGCTTCGTTTAGTCTTTGTCAAATGTGCTTCAATCCAATTGGATGTCCTATACATTGCTGATTCTTTGCAGGTTACAGAATTGAAAAAAATGATGGGTGCTATTAGAGCAGTGATTAAGTGCATAGAGGTTCACAAGCTTGAATCTGCATTCCCTATGGGTGCACTTCAAAGAGAAATAACTGACCTAGAAAAGATGAAGGAAGAGAAATGCCGTGAGGTCGAAAAGCCGATTGTGAAAGGTGATCCCCAATCAAAATTGAATGGTAAAGAGTCTCATCAGCAACAAGGGAAAAAAGGCTGTGCTGTTAATGCCACCGCAGCTGCTGCTGCTTCAGTGACACCAGTTGCCACAACCCCAGCCACACCTACCCCAAGAGCAGCAGCACCTGTGGCTCCGATTCCAACGGCTGTAGCTGCTGATTCCACCTGCAAGAGTTCCAGTCCCCCTTCAACAACAGTTGTTTCACCACAAACCAATGGTGCAACAAACCCAGCTAGACCAGACGAACAAGGCAAGAGCAAGTGCAACATCAATGAGACTGCAGTTACCGCTGCTCTGGTGACATCTTCAGCCGTAGCTGCAGCCCCAGCCACGCCCTCTCCAAGTGCAGCAGCCCCAACTGCTGCAAGCAAGACCACCGCCACCCCTTCATCAACAGGTGATCCAGTGAAAGGGAATGGTGGAACACACATGGCTGGACCTCAGAATCCTAACAAACGTCAGAGGACTGCTGCTGCTTCAGCCGCACAATATTATAGTCTGTCAGGCCACCCCTCAAGGAACGTGCATCCTAGCCACTGGTACAATGGTGTATCGCCACATTATTCTTTCTATATGCTTGGCAGACCTAACTATGAAAATCAATGGGCCCATCATGCTGATCCTAGAAGTTCATTTGCCCAACCCCAGTACTACCATTGGCGCGGCCCACCTCGCAGTTATGGATACTGACCTTGTTCAAAATCATGTTGCAATGGAAACTACACCAGCTTCTGAAGATGCGTTCCTGATTTTGCCTTCTTTTTGGACTAAAATATTCAACACCTTGTATAGAAAGCAGCAAGTAGGATATAGAGAAGCTCTAACGCTTGCTGTTCAGTTATCCGTTTTCTCAACACAAGACTTCTATGTAACAATAGTTATTTCCCCTTAGAAATCAAAAGAATTCTTCTTGGATTATACTATCACTCATCTGATTCAAATTTAAGGTATATTAAAAAAAATCAGATTAACTGTTTAGACGTAAACATTTTTATTTCTGTTGGTATTTGAGTATTTGAGTATTAAGGCAACAGCATTGGAAGGATGGTAGAATTATACTGCCTTGGTCTCATGCTAGTTGTCCTATATATTTCATACAATATGTGAAGATTAAACAATCAATCGGTATGAAATGGAGATGTCGTGAATGACAAAAGAAACTTAACTTATTGTCCTACAAAAATGTATTCTGATACAATTAAGAGCATCTTACATTACATGTATCAGTTGTAATGTAAACCATCACCAGCTAGTTCGCAAATTTGAAGCGGCTCTTTGATGGCTTGCGGTGCACGGAGGAAGGACCACTGATCGCTTCCTTGTGGCAGTTCTGGATGGAAGAAGCAAGGCAAACACAGTACTGTTCCAGAAAGAGTGAATGACAGGGGAGAGTTATGGGAGCGTCGGCGGGCAGGCCAAACACTTGCTCCGACAACCTCAACAGCTCCCTGAACATGTCCGTTTCCAAGTATGCCAAGGGAAAGACGAAGCGGCGGCTGTCTAGCGTGTACACCACGAAATGCCCCCCTCTGGAGATGATGCTTCTACGGCCAATGCTTATGCCACACACTCTCTCCCATTTCCGAGCAAATGAAATCACCAACTTGTTCAACCTGCTGCTGCTCATGATCACGAATTAAACAGTACTGCACTGTACTGATTAATTGTTTGTGCAGCAAGCAATAAAGAGTGTGTGGAGCTAGGGAAGAGGAGGTATAAGTAGGCAAAGGGAGGGGATCCCTCCCTCAGCAAAATCCATGTGCAGATTGGAGTGGGCTTGTTTTGGAGGGTTTTTGAAGCGTACGTGCGACGGCGGGTCCGGCCACATGGATCATATAATTATTAACACAGTGAAGATCCCCGGGATATATATATATATATATACTTGTATATGAATTATTGTCAATCATTGCCATTATTGACAACAACATGCATCCTGAAAACTCAAACCAACTTAATTCCATCTAGATTTTCTTACCAACCACATAATGGCATGCTATAGCCATTTTTTTCTTTTAGTTTTTGATACCACAGTGAATAAGTACATGTTTGTAACCAGAGAGAGGGAGAGAGAGAGAGAGCCAGCCACAGGCGTCAGTTTTCAGTTCAGTCCATGCATATATGCACCGCAGAGGGGCTAATACTTGCCTTCGATTTCTAATTCGAAGTAAAGTGAAGTAGCATTAATAGTGAAAATGTCCTACTCGTAAATAAATGGGAGTTCACCTTAACCATAATAATAATGCAAGTAATTAAGGTTATGTTCTACACAACAACAAAACAAAACAACAACAATTTAAATTTAAATTGTTGTTGTTTTGTTGCAAAAGTTGTGTCAAAGAACTCAACTTGAAACTTCATCATCAAACATTGATGTTCTAGTCAAAGTTAGGACCCAGTTTGGCTAGCCAGATTTACAATGTTGAATTTGGAACGTTTATTACATGAACATACAATAAAACTCGGTCAAGTAAAAAAAAT
Organism: Stellera chamaejasme; assembly: GCA_024586325.1. NCBI lineage: Eukaryota > Viridiplantae > Streptophyta > Magnoliopsida > Malvales > Thymelaeaceae > Stellera > Stellera chamaejasme. Next base: position 34,134,212 of record CM044986.1, read on the forward strand.
TATAATGCCATCATCGTATCGTTAGGTTAGTATAGTACTCCTTCTGTCCTTTTTTTTATTGTAACATTTGATTTTTCAGTATTTAATATATAATTTTATTTTTCTAACATTTTCAAATATAATTTTATAAATTTTAACAAAAAATGGTAATTTAGTGTGTATAATTTCTAAACATTTATTATTTTTATTTTTTTTACCTTGAATTAATGTAGATAAATTGAAGTCAAATGAACATCTTATGTCAAACTGTTACAAAAATAAAGGGACGGAGGAAGTAACATGTAAGAGTAAAAAAATTGAAAATGGTCGAACAAAGTCAGGCCGAGCTCCTTAAGAAGATGGGCTGCCCAAGTAAAAGTCTAAAGGGCCTCTTAGGAGCGAGCGAGCTAGGATCTGCTGCATCTCGTTAACAGATGCTTCACTGGTGCCGCACCGATGGTCTTCCTCCAACTAGTAGTTTGATCGGGAACCTCGGAGCTTTCAGAGTTCGCTAATTTCGACCATCGTCCGTCCAACTGAGTGTTAGGGTTTGATCGGCGAGGAGAGGAGAGAATGGGTGGTGGTGGCCATGGAGCCGGCATGACTTACAAGGGTATCACGGTTCATCAGCCAAAGAGATGGCATGCCGTCACCGGAAAGGGCTTGTGCGCTATGATGTGGTAAATTTCCCTCATCCTTGAATTACCCTCATCGGATTGCGCGACTCAAACATGCGCGGATTTCTGCAGTTACTACAGAAAAGAGAGAAATCCTGGATTTGGTTCAGATGGAAATGTCTCGTTGTTAGATTTTCCTGTTAATTTCGGCCTAATTAGGGTTCAATTATTTTTTTTCTTTAACTTCTCTTGGACGAGCACTATGAGAGTGTTAATTCCTTGAGTTTCAATGACTAGAACGTCTCGCACAACCTGTAGGTTCACTCGACCTTGAACCATGTACTTTTCTTCCTGACCTCTTTAAGCAGAAGGAGAAGAAGTTCAGTCTACGTTACAGCTTAAATGCATCAATTGTCCTCTTGTCTAGCTTCGTTGCATTTACAAGTATGCTTCTCGTGTGAATTTTGCTTGTTTGGTTCTCTTGGTTTAGAAACAGTTGTTTTTAACATCCATCAGGTGCTGCATGCGACCAGGTATGTATTGAAGAAACTTCTATGGAAACGGAAAAAGTAACTTGAACTAATTCATTAAATCTATGCATAGAGCTGATGAAGGTTGATTTTGAAAATTTCAGCTTCTACTTAGCGTCAAATTTCTGGACATAAGTCTTGTGGAGGGTATATATAACTGTAGCACTGGAAGCACTCATTGTTGCACTCTAATTTTCTCTGAACATGGTGTTTTAGGTTTTGGATCTTGTACAGGGCTAAGCAAGATGGTCCCGTGGTATTGGTAAGTATGTGCTCTTTAATCTATTTCATTTATTTTGTCCCTCAAAAGAGCATTGTTTATTTTTTTTCCTTGACATGCTACTTCTGTACTGTAATTCTTAGGGATGGAGACATCCTTGGGAAGGCCATGGTGACCATGGCCATGGGAGCGAACATTAGGTAACAGTTTTTCTTCCGTTACTGCATGAATAACTTGCATTGGGTTGATAGTTGCTGCAATGAGTTTATCTGGTTTGAAAATTTTAATGCGAATTCAAAAATAAGGGCTGGAGCCAAGAATCTTTTAGAGAGTAGTCAAATAAAAATTCTCTTGCACCCTATGCCTTACAAGGGATTCTGACCAAATTTAGGGAGACCACAATGTATACTACCTTATTGTTGAAGTGGTAGAACATGGTTCTACATCTGAAGAAGGCTGGCAGAGGTGGGTGTTGGAATAGAAGTTGGTGGGGGTAGTAGTAATTCATTACCCTCCACTGGTAGCATGTTAGGAGTTTGGTATGAACCCATTGTCACCGTATGTTTTGCCCCCTTAAGCTGGGGTTTTAGCTAGCAAACTATTTGAGCTTCTCTTTTTGTATTTATCCGAGTCATAAGACATGATATATGCATAGATAGACTAAGAAATTTTTGTTTTTCATATTTATAGGCGTTCTCCATGGAGCTGGATTTATCTGATGAAAGTTCATTGTAATCAGCACATTTCATCCCCGTTCTCGTTAAGTTCTTCTGTAACAATAAAGTGCTGATCATGATGATCACCGAACAATGTAATGTAAGGATTCTTCAAATATCCCCCTCTATTTTGATCTGAAATGCTTTTTTGGAGTCTGAATACAATGTTTGCTTTAGACCAGATGGAATAAGTTTGGCTTGGTTCAAGTACCAACTTCTTGATGATTTTGGTTATTATCCCGTTCAAGTCGTCTGTTTCCTTTTCGCTTAAAATGTTGGTTACTGCGTTGAGACTGGTTACCAACAGCTACCTGAACTACTCTCGATCCTGTCCTTGAAATCTTTTATGTTACTGTGGCTGTTTTACCTCTTGGTCGCTGTCATTGTTGAATGGTGCGACATTATCATTATTTCAATAGGCAAAGAAATTGTCATGTTAGTGAATTAGTGATGCTACGGAGAAGAACTGTAACAATGCAATTCATATAGAGCGGTTTGTTTCCTACTGAGCAGGGCTTGCATTTGCTGAAACCTTTCTTGGCCTCGAGACTTTTTGTTCTTTAAGGTGAACTTGATTTCGTAACAAACAATAACCAAGTAGGATTAATAGAATGGCTGAAATAGTTCACTGTAAATGTTATCACTAGCAACTAGGGGTGTAAACGAGCCGAGCCGAGCCCGAGCTTGGCAGGTTCGAGCTCGAGCTCGTGAAATTCGGGCTCGAGCTCGGCTCGAGACAGGCTCGAGCTCGGCTCGAAGGTTCGTGAAGCTCGAGCTCGTTAGGCTCGCGAGCTCGGCTAGGCTCGATTCGGCCCCAAACGAGCTCGCGAGCTCGTTAGGCTCGATTCTCAAACGAGCTCGCGAGCTCGCAGGCTCGTGAGCTCGTTAGGCTCGCGAGCTCTCGCGAACCTTACGAGCCGAACTTTTCGGGCTCGAGCTCGGCTCGTATATTATTCGAGCCTCGAAAACGGCTCGAGCTCGAGCTCGAGGCTCGAAAAAGCTCGGCTCGACAGGCTCGTTTGAGCTCGAGCTCGAGCCGAGCTCGAACGGGCTCGATTCGTTTAACAGCCCTACTAGCAACAGCAAGCATGGAAAGAACATTTAATGCGGTTCTTTAATTACAATTTTTTTAGAATGGAATTGAGTAAGACCGTTTTCGAGAGGGAGCCGATTGCATTTCATGAAACCTCTTTTGACGATCGATTGGAAGATGTGTTAGTCCATTGTATGAGTAACAATTGTCACATATTCATTTTTTTCATTTGGGAATAGCGTTAGCGTTACAGGTTTGATGTGGATATCAGAGTCGTTAATGATAATTCCAAACGTTTTTTTCCAAACAAAAGACTTATTCACATGAAGTGAAGTATTAATTTGAATGGATATCCACGGAGACCGCATCGAATGGAGCGGGTTGGTTGTGATGGTGGAGCTACGGTGGCGGGTCGTGGATATCCGTTAGAGTTCCATGGAGCTCCCCATAAAAAATATTTACAACATCAGTCCTCAAATTTTTCAAAAATTACAAATTGGTCCTCAAATTTTTAAAAATTTACATTTTGTGTAGCTAACTCAAATGAATCTACTAATCTATCTATTAATACTATTAAAGCCGGCCGGAACTTACATAAGGAAAAAAACCGTAAATTCCTATTGAATTTCATTAAAATGCCACATAGATATTCGAATGTTTGGCCTGATCTCCGGGATAAGATTAAAACAGGAAACAAGAAAATGTTTGACATATTTATTTCGGAAATCAGCCTTTTTCGGACAAAACATATTGTATATACATTACAGACATAAATTCTTAGGTTTCTCTTTCTCTCACTCCTCTCTCTCTCAGTAGCTTTGTTGAGGGTCTATCTAGAGTACCCTGTGGGTATTCATACCTTGCTGACATGGCTGCATAGTGGCAATTCAGAAGAATCTGACTAAACTTTTAATATTTTGGGTAAATGACAACATAAATCCTTCATTCTAATATGTTGGTCAAATGTCAAGTGGTTTTTTGAAATCCATAGGATTCGACAACGACTCCGTCATTTCCGTGACTTCAAATCTACTTCTAAAATCCAATTTTACCAACTCAGCAACATAAACACCACCATAATTTACCCCTGATGAAACTCCAGTACTACTAAACATGCAAATGATGAAAATTTGAAATTTTTTCTGACTTAATAAATTCGGGAAAAACGATGATGATCAGAGTAGGCAGTCATGTTGATCTGATTTTGATACTGATCAAGTGTAAGGACATGTTGATCACCATGCAGATCAATGGTGACCAAATATAAAGAGAGTTGATCACCTTGCAGATCAACATTTATTCTGGCGATGTCGATCAAGACAAGGCATCATGTTGATCAAAAGTAAATGTTGATCAAACACGACAATGATGCTGATCAGGTGTAAGGAGATGTTGATCACCATGCAGAACAACATTTATTTTGGCGCTATTGATCAAGACAAGTCATCTTGCTGATCAATATTTAATGTTGATCAAGCACGAAATGATGCTTATCGGGTTTAAGGAGATGTTGATCAGCATATAGAACAATGTTGATCAAATGTAAGGAGACGTTGATCACCATGCATATCAACATTTATTATGGAGATGTTGATTGAGACAAGTCATCATGTTGATCAACATTTAATGTTTAATGTTGATCAAACATGCCAATGATGTTGATCAGGTGTAAGGAGATGTTGATCACCACGTAGATCAATGTTGACTGTCTGTAAGGATATGCTGATCACCATGCGGATCAACATTTATTCTAGCAATGTTGATCAAGATAAGTTAATTGATTGTTAATTACTGTACTTGGTGCAAGTTGTATTTTAGAGTTACAAAGCATGTCGATGGCAATAACAATAACAAATGGGCAGGACCCTTTGTTGGTGGAACCACATGTAACTCTTTGCTGAAAAAGCTGCAGGTAATTACTTTCATATATATAAATTTTTATCTTTACTGTTGGTTGTCCCTCATTTTCTGTTTTATGTACAAATGGTAAATTGGTAATACCTTCTGTAGGAAATTTGGGATGAGGTTGGTGAAATCGAGGAAGAGCTAGCGAGAGAAGATGCTTCTTCTGATAGAGCGTGAATGTCTAGAAGATGTGTATAAGAAGAAGGAAGGTTGAGCAATTAGCTGCAACATCAAGAACGCAACTTCTGGAGGCCAGGCCTTAATTATCGGATGCCAAAATCAAACTTGCCAGGTTTATGAAGGTAGATGAGTCTGACCCGTCTCTTAAGAAGGTAGATGAGTTTCAAGCCAAACTTCAAGCAAGAGCTGCAAAAACAGAAGGTACTGTTGTCAGCCAATATTAACACAGGAATAATGACGACGTTTCATGTTACTGGCATCAAATCAAAGCTGCTTCATTATTCACGCGGCGACGGGTATAATAAAACGATTCGAGTTATTATGATTATTTAGTTTTACTCATACTAATATTATATTTTCTCTGTCCGTAAAAGATTGTTTCATTTGTTTTGACAGTTTTACGATATTTAATCCAAGATTTCATTTGTCGGACCACCACCGAAACCACCGCTGGACCGCCCATCGGAACTGCTGGACCACTGTTGGAATTGCCGTCGAACCGCCGCTGACACCACCACCGCCTACACCAATGCAAACTGTTTAAAACATAATAAAAAATCATTTTTATAATTAATTACAACATAATATAAAACAATTTTTTATTAAATTATAATTAATTACATAGTTTCTAAAACGATATACAGTACTGTCTAAAAACTTATTAGATAATGTCTATATCAAAATGCAACATATGGAACCAAAATTTTAGAAATTAAGTTTCGTATAAAATCGTAAAAACTCATTTTGTAATGTATAATAGCATTTATAACATAACTAAAACAAATTTATGTTCATTTATAATTGATTACATAGTGTCTAAAGTGATATGCAAAACTGTATACTACAACAGTTTATTCTATTTACTTATTTGTTTAAGAAAATTCAATGATAACGAAACCGTCTAATAAAAAATGCAATTGTGCCTACCATTTAAAAACATCAAAAAATTAATAAATTCATAACCATAGTGTTTACTACAAGAGTATAAAGACCCTTAAATGAATTAAGGGTAAATGGTTGGTGTTAATATTTATAATTTAATTATTATGTTTTAAATACATATTGTATATTATTAGAAGTTAAACTAGACTTGTGTGTAAGTATAAGTTATTTCAGACCAAATCGGTTTAAGAATAGCATCAAGGGTATTTAAGTCATTTCAACAAAATACAGTTATGAAGTATCAAATGTCAATTTGAGAGGTTTAAAATCATGTTATAAAATAACATGACAAGTTTTAGAACCAAAAAGTATAGTTTGAAAGAAAGAGTCATTTTAGTAGTTAGTGACCTAGTTGTAACTTTAAAAATTTTAAGCATCTTATTGGCTTAGCATTAATGGTCAAAATTGACCATTAAAAGAGAGTTTTGGGTCTTTTATGTGGCCTGTTATGTTTTGGGCCGCTGGGTTTTAGTAGAAAGTTTGTGAAAGTTAGAAGGGACCCACACAAGAGTATATTGTCTCATTCTCTACTGTCTGCCTCCTACGTTTAAACCAACTTAGAAATTCCAGCAAATTCTCCTCTTCAAAAACTCATAGCCAAAACCCTTCCTTTGTCAAATCTCACCAATTTCTTCAAGAAAAAATGTGCTTTATGTGCAATCAACTATGGTGAAACTTAATTTCACCTTTGATTGAAGTAATTGATTTCTTCTTTTTGTGTTTGAGTTAGGAAAGATGAGCCTACTGCCCTAGATGATTTTCTACGAATCTAAGGCAATTTGGGATTATTTTAGTGCTAAATTATGTTATGGAACATGATAGGGCCATGAGGGAGAATGAGTTAGCTTACTTGAGCTTCTATGAACTTTTAGGTTTTGGGCAAGACATAAATCTGAATTTATTTGTTATCCTGAGTTAATTTTTTGTTTAAACTTGATGAGAGATTGTTTAATTATCTGCATTGATGATCATTTGGGCACAAGGAAGTAAGGTTGCACAAAAGCTATGAATGTTTAGCTATAGTTGTGATTTTGCAAGGTTTTGCTCTAAGATAAGGAGTTTCTAACCTAATGCACTCAATTTCTCTATGCCTTATATGTGTATTGAGATGGTGAGGATGAGATATGATTGAGTTGTTAAGCTTTGGTTGGGTAAAAAGAAAGTTTGGTGAATGTAAACACCAAATGAGCACAATCTATCGATATCAGATTGTAGAGTTAATTTGAGTTGCTTGGCTTGCTGTAAAATCTTATATTTTGGTATGAGATATTCTAGAAAGGATGAGGAACAAGTATAATTTTACGGTTTGTGATTTGGAGTTAGATCGAGTAAGTTATGGGCATTTGAAGTTGGTGTTTCAAAGCATACCAAAGTTGCGAACTTGCCTGCTATTGGTTCTATTATTGTCTGCTAGGCGATTATCCAGCAACATAACACTTTAATAAGTGTAGTTTGAGGCTGAAGTCAGGCACGTAAGGTGCTAAGTCATAGCTAGGAAATTTAGTGTAGCTAGAACAAAGTTTAATTGTCTGCACTTCGTAGCGGTGTAAATTGCAATATTTTATAAGAATTTAATAAGGATGTAATATTAAGTGAAATAAATGTATTTTTTTATGAAATAAATGATAAAGTATATAATTATTATAGGTGAAAAAAATTGGTCTAAGAATTTTTACATTTTATCATAAGTCTAAACATTATGGACCAAACGCAAAATAATAAGAAACAAAAGTAAAATAGAGATTTAGTCTCTTAAACAATTTGAAACACAAATAAATAAAATCACTAAATTATGATGAGGTGACACAATCTCATTAGGTGGATACTATTTATATAAAATTTTATGTATATGTATAGAGTTTTAAATACAAATACTAATTACACATTATTACTTTTCATTAAAATCATCAACACTCAAAGAAGGAAAAAAACCATGCCATAAGATTTGAAACTTTGATGACAACATGCTACGTTTTAAATAGTTATAAACTATAATGGAATTTTCTATCGCATAAAAAAACGACACTATACTTAACGATGTTTTGAAAATTTAGGGCCGGAGGCCAATGCTCTACTTTCAAAATAGTTAAAGGTAAGTAATGGAATTTGTCTATATATATTGAGGGTATTTTTCATCAATAAGAGAATCCACAAAACTGTATTTCTTACAAATTTTATATTCACTTTCAAAATTACCAACACTTTCGATCTCCATAAAAAAAACATTAACTAACACACTTTAAAGCAACCAAAATGAAAAAGAAAAAATGAAGAAATAAGATAGATGAGGTGCGTATTCATAAACTAAACTACAAAATATTTGTGATCTATTTTCATGAAATTAAAGAGTAAATAAGTAATAATGATTGTAGGTAAAAAAATATTTGGCCTAGTTAAAAACTCATATTTCCAAAATTTCGAGAACCAATGCACATAATAATTAGAAATAAAAGTCAAAACAATGTTATCTTAAAAAATGTTTTCTCTCACAAATTTCACTTCATTTTTCAAATTTACAAACTTATCTTCTATAAATAGTAAATGAACACACTTTAAAAGAAAAAAATAGATGACGTGACACAACGTAATTGGCTTCATAATAATTTTCAAAATTACCAATTTCATACTAATTTTTAAAATTACCAATTTTTTTCCTATTAGTAACATAATAAATATAATTTTAAAAATAAAAAAACATAATAAAAAAATGTAATAAATATAATTTAAAAAAATGACGAATGTATTTAAAAAGTAAAAAAACATAATAAAAAAGTAATAAATATAATTTTAAAAAATAATTTTAAAAAATGATGAATGACGTGGCACAACCCTATTGGTTGTGCCACTATTCATCACTATTACGTTTTCCGTAAATAGATATAGAGAATAATTGAGTGGAATTAAGTCGGGCCATTAATTAAAGATTTTACTTATAAATGTTTATATAGTCATTACAGCTCTAATGAACCGAGATCAATCAAAGTTGTTTAACAACTCCTGCACAAAAATAAGAGTATAAGGCAATATAAGACTTGTTAAAGTAAGGAACAACAACCCTTGGTTGTTGAGAGTCTTGAGACAATGAAAGTAATCATTGATGATAGTAGGACAATTATTGAATGATACCGGTATAGCGGTCACTATTAAGACCGACGTGTATAGGGAGCTTAGTACACGAGACAACATATGATAAATTATCAATGTTGAGAATAGTCCTACAATCATGCTAACTTGGCATATGCATTTTCATTAGCATCATTTTCATCATATTCATATTTGGTGTTATTGTTATATCTTGTGGTGAGATTCGTTTTGCAAGTTCAACCTCTTACTGAGTATTTTTGAATACTCACGCCCTTAATCTATTTTTGTGTAGATATAAAGGGTAATGGACCTTCTCAAGATTGAAGGTTAGCAATTAGAATCGGCACAGAGGTACTAGGATCATCTCAACTCCACCAGTAGGTTGGTTGTTTGAAAAGTTTTGGAACTTAACCATATATATATATAGTCTAATTGCCTCTAACAGATACAGTTTCTCTTGAATATGTCAATATTCTAAGCTATGCGGATTTTCTACTAGTTATGGTTGCTTTTGGATGTGCCAAAGCTGCGTCGGGCACATAAACAATACTTGGAGGTAAATAAATAAATGATGTTTTTTTATTGCTAAGGAAATGTTAAGAAATTTTATATGGCATGTCAGGTTTAATATGTTCAAGAAGAAAACTTAATATTTCCTTTATATCAATTATACATACATTGCATTGCTAAGTTAATTACTAGAGAGCATGAATGTTTTAATGTATTATAAGTATTGTACCCACTTGCAACGGACGCTTGAATATAATTTTCGAGCGAGTGATCCTGGCACGTGTCTCATTAAGAGTAAATAAGAAGATTAGATGGTCTAATGACCAAGATTAAGGTAGCGCCCAACAAAGAGTCTATTGTGTCCTGTTTCAAAAAAGAGTCTATTATGTGTATTAAAATTATTCAAATTGCCCAAATGAAGTTTGAAACCGTCAAAATTAGTTTCCAACCATTCAATTAGAATTTCACAAACATGTTCCTCTCAATCTCGGTTTTAAAATTTGTTCTCAAGAATGTTCAAAATCATAGCCTTACAATTTCATTATTCAACTAGAACTTCACTTTCAGTTTTCAAAGAGAACAAACTTTTTTTTTATTAATAAACAAAACATACTTATTAAGAAACGAACCACTTCAAAGGTGGAAAAGCAATCAAATAGAAGATCAAATAAATCATTGCACAAAATGCAAATGAAACGCAAATTTTCATGTTAGACAACGACATGCAGATTCGTGAATGCAATATCATATCAAAAATTGAACAAATAAAAGAACATGTACCAGATCTAACAGATAAGTGATCATAGCCGAAGACTTCAGATCCGAGTAGAGAGCGTTTGAGACGGAGTCGCTTGACATTCGGAGCTACAAATCGCGACGGAGATCGCGATGAATATCACTTGGCTTGCCGGTGATAAGCCTCCTTCGTCTAGACGGTTCCGCTGCCGCCGAGATCCAGATCTAAAAGATATAGCAATGTCGTCCAAAACTGAATCGAGATCTGCTCTCAACGCTACGTAGTTGACTTGAATCCACTGGTACTTTTGAGGTGCAAATTCTTCTCCGACCATTGGAGATTGGCGCTGGCAGTCCTTTTAATTACCAACTAGTTGGAAAAACCTATAGTGGATCCTAACACTATCTAACTAAACTAACTAATTAACTAACAATTCTAAAGACTAAAACACCCTTCTAAGCTAAAACCACCATTCACCCTCACCACCACCTTTACCGCCGCCGCCGCCGCCACCACCGCCACCGCTGCCGACGCTGCCACCACCGCCACCGCCACCGCCGCCACCACCGCCGCCACCACCACCGCCGCCGTCACCGTCGCCGGACCACCACACCGGTCACCGGAACACACTACCGGTCACCGGAATCACTGTCACCCCTACCACCACTGCCGTCGCCGATGGAACCACTGCTGCAATTTGTGGAACAAGATTTTCAGAAATTAATTTCCACATTTTTTCGTTAATTTATAATAAATTGCATAGTGTCTAAAGTAATATGCAATACTGTCTAAAATAATATGCAATACTGTTTATTAGTTATTTTACACATTTCTATAATGTCTAATAAAAAGTGATATAATTTCTATAATGTCTAAAGTAATATGCAATCTCGTCTAACGTAATATGCAATCGTCATTAGAAAATGATATAACGTCGAATAAATATCTAAACCTGCCTAACTAACAAAAAAATGAGTATATGTTACAGTAGACTATAGTGTCTATTGTATAGTGTTATAGTGTCTAAATAAATATCGGAAACTGTTTGAACGAAATTCGAAAGTGTCGGATTTTAATTGCAGAAGTGTTACTCCTACTCTTACCTCCAATCATCTTGCTCAGTCCAGATCTGAGATTGCTCGTCCCAGATCTCGAGATCGCCGGAGACAAAGACCAATCGTTTTCTAGCTTGCAACAACTCGATCTCGCCGTCACGAAATGTTTTTGGCAAGAAGAGGCTCCGATCTCGCCGGTGGTGGCCGCCTAAGATCGTCTCTGCTGCTCCGCTCGAGCCGCCGCTCAAGCCTCTCCGCGAATCGGTCCGCACTGGTGGCTTCACGTTTTATCGGTTGCGCCCAAGTCTAACTCCTGTCTCCGCCCGACTACTCCAACTCGTAGGCCGCCGCCGTCGCGCCGGTGGTTGGGCTGGTCAGCTTCGCGCCGGTGGCTCCCCTCCTGGATCGCGCAGATTGATGGTGGTGGCTCCCTGTCTCCTCCTTCATGGAGGCTCACGGCGGCGGTGGAGGTCTCCTCCTTCATGGAGGCGCACGGCGGCGGTGGAGCTTCGCAATAGAAGCAAAGCTTCGTGTCCATGAGGTCCCTTGCTCGGCCGCCGTTTGTTGCGATGAAGAGCAGCCGGACCTGGCTCCGTTGTCCGATCGTGGTGCTGCTGTAATCGTGGTGCCGCTGCTACAAGTGGTAAACTTATTGTGGTGGGCATTTTAGTCTTAAACCAACTAGTTGGTTTACCAACTAGTTGGTAATTAGTCCCGCTATGGCGCTGGAGTTCTTTGCGTTTTTTTCGTCCACGTCATTTCTATCTGAAACGAACAGAACTTGGAAAATAATGAATTTATATTAAGGACAATATAATCATTTCATATGTAAGTGGTATACGACATGTGATAATTAACTATACAAGGTATAAACTAGTTAAGACTAAAGTTCAATATGATTGTTGTTGCTGTATTATTCGGGGTTCTTGGAGCAAAATGTTGAATATAACGTTTGTATTATTTAATTAATGAATGAAAATTCTGTGGGAAAAAATCGAAAAAAATATCTGAATTTGCAAATTTTAAGAATTTTTTAAGCCATGATGAGCACATAAATATCTCATTAAAGTTTTGAAACTACTCCTATTTTTTATTATTTAAGATTAAACTATATTTTGGAAATCTCGTAATATTAAATTTTAAAATGGGTCAAAGTTTTCTTTTAATTTCTTTCTGGAGATATTCGGGAAAATGGTCGGCTGTTGTAACAAACACGTAGACACAACCCAAGCACCAACAAAATCCATGGCGTTCCTTCCTCTCCGATGGCTTCCAAGCTCAGAATACAAGTGAGACTGTCTATATTACTGGTGCACTCTCTCCTCTGTTCCTTCTAAGTTGATACTTCAATGGCGGCCATCACCAATCCTTTGATTTCTTCAAACTTCTTGGGAGCGCAGATTAAGCTCTCCCCTCCGACGCCCAAAGTCCGGAGGAGAACATATCTGCTTCCTCGGTTCCTCAACCAGGAACCCAGTTCCCGTAAATCCTCAAAGCGACAATCTCTTCCCTCTAAAGCAACTTTGGCAGCTTTTCTCTTCTCATCTTCGCTTACACCTCAGGCGTTAGCCCTAGACACCGCCCCTCCACCGGCATCGGCTCCCGTCGTCGACACCCAGCCTGCAAATCCGTCACCGGCGAATCCCTCTCCGTTCTCCCAGAACCTTCTATTAACTGCACCCAAACCACAGTCCCAGTCGTCGGACCTTCCGGATGGGAGTCAATGGCGGTACAGCGAGTTCTTGAACGCCGTCAAGAAGGGAAAGGTGGAGAGGGTCAGGTTCAGCAAAGACGGTTCCGCGCTTCAGCTTACCGCCGTTGACGGCCGCCGCGCCACGGTGATTGTCCCCAACGACCCAGACCTTATCGATATTCTGGCCATGAACGGCGTCGATATTTCGGTGTCGGAAGGCGATTCGGGGAATGGGTTGTTTAATTTTATTGGGAATCTGCTTTTCCCTTTACTCGCATTTGCAGGGCTGTTCTTCCTCTTCCGTCGGGCACAAGGCGGTCCCGGAGGTCCCGGCGGGCTCGGCGGTCCAATGGACTTTGGAAGGTCGAAATCGAAATTCCAGGTACAATACAAAGCCTATATTCTCTTTATATTAATCCTAGTTGTTTGATATTCTCCTTATATTAATCCTAGTTGTTTGATCTTTCCTGCAGTTACTGCAATATATATGTTATGGTCAATTTGATTCTTGTAGTTTGTTAAATTTTGCTATATCTCATGTATGACGCTCGATTTCTGAGCTACAGGAAGTACCAGAGACTGGTGTCACGTTTGCGGATGTTGCTGGAGCAGACCAGGCGAAACTGGAGTTGCAAGAAGTGGTTGATTTCTTAAAGAACCCAGATAAATATACAGCTTTAGGAGCTAAGATTCCTAAAGGGTGTTTATTGGTGGGTCCTCCTGGTACTGGAAAGACTCTTCTAGCCAGAGCTGTGGCTGGAGAAGCAGGGGTGCCATTTTTCTCTTGCGCAGCTTCTGAGTTTGTGGAGCTGTTTGTAGGAGTTGGTGCTTCAAGAGTTAGAGACTTGTTCGATAAGGCAAAGTCAAAAGCTCCTTGCATAGTGTTCATTGATGAGATAGACGCAGTAGGGAGGCAGAGAGGTGCTGGGCTTGGAGGTGGGAATGATGAGAGGGAGCAGACCATCAATCAGCTTCTGACGGAGATGGATGGATTTTCTGGGAATTCCGGGGTTATTGTGTTGGCGGCTACAAATAGGCCGGATGTTCTTGATTCTGCTCTGTTGAGGCCTGGAAGGTTTGATAGACAGGTGACAGTGGATAGACCTGATGTTGCCGGGAGAGTTAAGATTCTTCAGGTTAGCTATCGGGAAACCTGATATCTTGCACATTATGTATTCTGGAACATGAGTAGAACAAAGAGATCTATGGATGTAAATTCTTGCTTTAGCTGATTCCTGGATATAGGTTGTCGTATTTGTTTGAGTCTTGCTGTTTCTTCATCAGTATGGGGTCACAAATCTCCATTTTGACATTGCAGGTGCACTCTAGAGGAAAAGCCCTGGCAAAAGATGTGGATTTTGAGAAGATTGCTAGGAGAACCCCTGGTTTCACTGGGGCTGACCTGCAGAACCTGATGAACGAAGCTGCCATCCTTGCTGCTAGGCGTGACCTGAAGGAAATAAGCAAAGATGAGATATCAGATGCTCTAGAGAGGATCATAGCTGGACCAGAGAAGAAGAATGCTGTTGTCTCTGATGAGAAGAAGAAGTTAGTTGCCTACCATGGTAAGACATTGATAATCATTCTTCATGGTTTGGTGATCTCTCCATTCTTGAATTGATCGGAACTTGCAAATGGAACTATATCTGACTCTGGTAATGCTGCAGAAGCTGGCCATGCTTTAGTTGGAGCTCTTATGCCGGAATATGATCCTGTGGCCAAGATATCAATCATACCTCGTGGACAAGCAGGCGGTCTCACATTCTTTGCACCAAGTGAAGAGAGGCTTGAATCTGGATTGTACAGCAGAAGCTACCTAGAGAATCAAATGGCTGTTGCACTTGGTGGAAGGTAAATCTCTACTTACTTCCCCCTCCACTGCCAAGGATGGAAAACGTTTAAGGCTTGAGTGACACTAACGGGTATATTCATTTACCGCAACTATAGACTATGATTGCTTACTTCATTGCCGCTAATGAACTCTTCTTCATGGTGTGTTTGCCACCGTTAACATATACAGGGTTGCAGAGGAGGTAATATATGGTCAAGACAATGTGACGACTGGAGCATCGAATGACTTTATGCAAGTATCAAGGGTGGCAAGACAAATGGTTGAGAGGTTTGGCTTCAGCAAAAAGATTGGGCAAGTCGCGATTGGGGGACCTGGTGGAAATCCATTCTTAGGCCAACAGGTGACTGACTTCAGATTTTAATTAACAGAGCTCTTCCCAGTACTCTTCATCGCATTTTCTGCTGTTGCACCATTTACTAATAATGTAACATAAATGTAGATGTCCTCGCAAAAGGATTATTCGATGGCAACTGCTGATGTGGTCGATGCAGAGGTAAGAGAGCTTGTGGAGATGGCATATGCACGGGCCAAGCAGATTATCACCACTCACATTGACATTCTCCACAAGCTTGCTCAACTCCTCATAGAGAAAGAAACTGTTGACGGGGAAGAGTTCATGAGCCTGTTTATTGATGGACAGGCCGAGCTGTATGTTTCATGATGTATGAGCCTTGTTAAGGACACGTATACAAGTAGGTGTATATTGAGGACAGAGATGATAGAAAGGGAGACAAGCTTGTATTTATCAGAAAACAGCCAGCCACTCTTATACATTTAAATGCACAAGTGGAAGCCAAATTCTATTTACTTCATCTACAAACAGGAAGAGAGTTGAAGGAAATATGGAAACTTGCCAGTTCGCAAAAAGCCTCTCTCCCTCCCCTCTGTGGTATACAATTCACATCGATGAATCTCACATGGTTGGTGGTGGTGAAAGGGTCGCAAAAATGATGACACAGCTGATACCAAGTGCATCTGAAGATACCTTCTTCACCCATCCATTGTTGGTTTCTCTTCTCTTCTAGCTGCGCAGCCTCACTCAACATGTCGTCTGAATCCTTGTGCATGTTCAACCTGGCAGGTGCAATGGCATCTGCCTGATCAGACATGAGATGAGACAGGCTTCTTCGTGCATGAACACTTGGAGAAGTTGTACATCATAATTAGTCCCAACCCTCCCATGTAAAACATTAGTACTTCACATCTCAAGCGAAAGTATTAGCAGGAAAAGAAATTAACAACCTTTAAATGAATTGATGATGCTCAAATCACCCGATTCAAGGACCCAATCGTTTTGCATCCAACCGTTTTCTTAAACACCACTTGGTTCATGAGTGAAAAGCACATACCCGAGTGTAACACTGAATAGCTTTCCTAAAATCTTTATCACGAAATGCAACATCTCCATGTTTTCTGGCCTAAGTTTGTCTCTCATTTTTTGAGTCCACTCTTGAAAGGATATCTAAGTGTTATATAATGCATAAGAATTCTGCAGCACACCACCGACAGGCAACAGAAATTCGCAGTACATGTTAATGACCTCATTTGTTCCCTCATCATCTCTGTAATGAGCTGCAACCAAGATCTGATGGATTGCTCAGGTCCATTTTCAAACAGGCATCACCCATTCGAGAAAGAGGACGCTGTGGTGAAGGAGGTGCTTGCTCGGGTTTCGGGATCCCAATCATAATATAAGATGGACCCTGTGAGTGAAAATAGAGTTAACACATAAAAAACTACACAAAACAACCAGACCCAAGAATCAAAAGTATCAGCAATGTGACTATATTCATATGCATGGCAAGTAACCGTTTCAAGCCTTTGATATACCAATGAATGAAACAAGAAATGCAAAGAGACAGCTCACATCAGCTTTGTTCTGAAGAGGGGCCAGTGCAGTAACAAAATCTCCAGTATTTCAACAAAAATTAAGATGCCACTGAATCCCGCTTCCCATTCTTTGGTCTATTCTACTGTCAGTTCTAAATAAAAATGAATAACATCTGCTGTATCATCTTTTTAATTTTTTTCTTTTCGTTTTAATTTGGGATGAAACAATGTGTTAGTTCTGCACTTCTTCATTAGTTCTGCACTTCTTCATTAGTTTCCACTGACATAACCCGCCCAGCATACAGTTTGATTATTCATTGCCGTTTCTTAAATAGTGTATATGCAAGACAAGACTCGTACTAAAGTTTTTACCATACTATTCTTCATCAACCCAAACACATGAAAGCCTAGGATCACCATTCTGCAGAAAACCAACAATTAAGTATCAGCTCACCCGACAGTCTACAAATCATGATACAGGGGGCAACTGCTCTTGCTACAATATTCCAAAGCTTCTCTCCTCTACAAAATTACTCCCGCCGTCTCCAATTTATTCTAAACATTCTTTTTTTTGGCCGTCCTAACAAATTCTACACTTTCCTTAAATGAAAACTTATCTCCTCTAATGTTACCAAACTATCCCGTTAACTTTTTCTATCTCGTTTTTTGTGCAACTCTACTCAAGAGTAATTATATCAAACTACATAAAATCTTACATTCACTTTAATCTTCGCGCTCACACAAAGTGCAGAATTATTTGGGAACGAAGGGAGTACTTTTTTCGGCTTAAAACTTTTGCAACAATTTGACACGGAATGAGGATTAATTGAGCAAATTCTGGCTTTAGACTTTCCTATTTTACCATTTCATGTTGTACGAGGTTATCAACACATAAATCTATAAATAAAAAGAAAATACTAAAATCAACTATACGCTTGAACCATCAAAGAAAAAAAATCAAACAATTAGTAAATTGAAGATGAAAGACACATTTGGAAAATAAAGAGATCAATATTGACTATATTTATGTATTTTTGAGACGTCACTTAGTGTTCTAATACTTTTAGAACAAATAAAATAAAAATATAGAAATAATATCACAAAATACAGGGCGTTCATTATAATTTTTAAAGATTTTATATATAAATTAAATAACACACACATATATATATATATATATATGAGAAGAAAGGGATCCATGGACACCTCCTTTGTTACATGTAGATAGAAATAGTAACAAATATAATGATGATCGTTTAGGAGTTGGGATTTCTAAACAAACTCCCAAATCCAACTATCCAAGTGTAGTTATCAATGGTCAACTTCTCTTCTACCAGTTTTGTATCATACGCACGTGATGGATCCCGCCACCCTAAAATTACTCCATCCTTCCAGTAAAGATTATTTTATTTAACTTTGATTTTTCAAATTACATGACTCAAAATTTTACTAAAATAAATATTGGAAAGAAATTCAAAAAAAAATTGTACTAATTGATCATGACTTCACCAATGCTTTTGTATGTGTTAATTAAAGGTATGAAAAGTACTTGAAAATCAAATTTCTAGCCTTGCATGCGATATTTAGAGCATGCATCTTGTCTGTACTCCCTCCGTCCCAGTAAATACAGAGCATTTAACTTTTTACGGAGATTAAGAAAATTGGTTGATTAGAGGGTAATAAGGTAAAGTACGTATATAAGACAAAAATAACTTTTTGGAGTGGGAATAGAAATGGAGGGTAGTAAGGTAAAGTTGATGTAGAAAAGTTTTCTTTTTAGGAAATGTTAGAGTTTTGCTGGGACGATCCAAAAAGAAATATGTTGGATATTTACTGGGACGGATGGAGTATAATTTATCAGTCTGATGATCCTAATTATGATATTCTCTTATAATTTAGTGGTATGCATGTAATCCCGTGATCGATGCTGCTACTTGATGTTGATTCATACAACCTAGCTGAAACCTCTGGTAATGCGGTCATTTCGCGCTAAGGGCGTGTTATTTAACACGGAAATGGCCGCATTACAAACCAAGGTAAATAAGCCTGGTGTAAATAACGTAATTCGGTGAAACCGTAGTTGATAGTGGGGCGTAATGCAGCCAAGGCTGCGTTACTCTCTGCCACTAGCTAACATCATCCTAACACCCTTGATGCGTTTTTACTTCATCCTAGGAAGAATTATAGGTCTTTTTCCAATTTTTTCAAAGTTAATTATTTTGTTATTAGATAAATTAATATTGCATTATAATAAATTAATTCATGTTAATTAGGAAATGGATTTATCAATATATATATATAATCCAAATGTACATTCCGGCACATTGTTCCTAACAAACTAGGGCGGTGGGCCCTGAAAGCTCGGGTCGCGGGGATCCCGGACGTAGTATGAGGTGTAGCCGGTAGTGAACGTCGGGATATCATCGAGATGAGGCTGTGTCAAGGAGACTAGGGGATCTGGCCGGTAGTCATTCCCAAAATCGAGACAAAGGTTGGGGGTGGAAGTGGGTTGCTGAAAGGGCTGAGCTTGGGGTAGCAGAGTGAAATGCCACATGAAGTGGTCGTATAGGCTGCTGGAAATAATATAGCGGTTGATGCTCGGCACGTTTTCCGATCTAATGAGCGGGACCCGGGGTAAATGATCCACCGACCACGCCTAGTGGTACATCCTATAACCATACAGCTTCGGTGGCGAGCATGGAACCCCACATGCTGCTCATGGAGGCATTCCACATCATCTCCATCCGACGCTCTCAAGCATCCCTGTCGCGTTGAACAACGTCCTTGAACGTGCGATTCTCAGCCTCCAGCTGAGTGATCTTCTCATCATGCTGAAACGCCTTGCTCTGCAACTCACGCATCTCCTTTGCGCCCCTTTGATGTCGCTACTCCAGCTCCCTCTCACGCTGAAATCAAAGTTTGGAAATCTTAGATTTGAAAACGATACATTCTAGATAACTTCGAAATTAAAAGGAACATATTTTAATTAATTACCTAGGACTGCTGAGGTGATTGGAACATGCTGGGACGGATGAGCTGGGGCGGGGCACCCATCCAACGTCCTCTCATGGGTCCCCCCGTGACCTCCGTGTAGATGTCATCGTCGAAGTGTGGCCACTCGTCCTCCCCATACTTCTCTGTCATCCGCTTCTTGTACTCATCCTAATTCAGAGATAATTTAATGTAAAATTTCATAAGTGTAATATTATAAATTAATTATTAAAAACTTATTTACTTCATACTAACCAAAAGTCTGGCCTCTTTCCCCACCCACTCTTCGCCGAACTGTTCCCAACACAGCACCTGGCCTGCTTTCTTACACTGTCGATAAAAGAGTGTTAAAGAATTAGTTAAAAAAAGTAAGGAAAAATATAGTGAAAAGTTTTCAGTTAAAGAACATTACCGACTCTGCATAAAAAGATGTGTTCGACTTCTTTTCATGTGACTTTACTTTCGGCCGTTTATCACTAGCAGCATTCTTCTTGTTATTCTTCGAAATTTCCTTGAATTCGTCTGTGTTGCAGTACTCCAAGTACTTGTACTTGCAATATTATTCGATGTCGAAGATAAAGCTTCATGGAATTGATTAAAACCTCGATAAATACAAAGATTGATCTCAACTTGTTCACCATGACAATCCCAGACATGATAATTTGGTTGAAAACCATCTAACAATAAATGATTTTTAATTGTAAGTCGATCATAATAATATCTATTTTTACACTTTGTACAGAGGCATTTAACATAATCAAGCCTGTTCGATTGAGCAACGGTAAAAGCAAAATCCTAGAACTCCTCGAGCCCTTTCCAAAACCTCGGACTTATTTCATGTGTCCCTTTGCGAAAACGCCGATACATCCATCTTCCGGCCATATAGTCTAAATTCTCCTCCACCTATTTAATTACCAATATAAAATAACAAACATTTATATAAATATACATATAAATTAAAACACATACATGCAAATATACACACATATACACATTTATATATATTAATTTCTACAAATCTTAATTACCCCTATATATAGTCTAAGGGTACATGAGTCTTATCCTATTTATAAAAGTACTATCGGTATTGATGTTTTATGATTTTGTACGTACAACTAGTACAATTAAATAAATTCTGGTAGCATTTCGTCTCAGTTCCTCGTTGTACCTACTTTTGGGACATAACGCCCAAAACGGGTACAAGAAGGAACAAGACTGAAATACATAACTGCCAAAATTTATGTAACTATACTAACTAGTTCCACGTACACAATTATAAAACTTTTTTACGTACCAATAGTACTTTTACAAACTGTCCAACATGGATAATCCATAAATACCATGCAAAAGATATTTTTACAACATAATTAAATATAACTCATGTGGAAATTAATTATTGTGTAAAAAATATCTTTTTACCAGTATTCACAGATAAGAACTAAGGCTCTGCTAAAACTAAAGTACTTAAAAACACACACACACACACACACACATATATATATATATTATATACATGATAATTGACGAACAACAATATTATCGATAATATCTATTACCTTGTATATATGATAACCGAAGAACAATTGAACTATTTGATTCACATTGTAGGAGTTAACTGGAGAGATTTTTATGTTCGGAGAAGAAGAAATGAGCGAGGAAGGAGGAGTTATGGCTCTTATGGAGCTTTAATACGGCCAAAACAGTATTACACCTGCCTGGTAGGTGGCCATGTCACTACGTACTAGATGAGAGCTTTGTAACGGGCATTCCGCAATGGTGCCGTTACAATCGTATCGGCGAGAGCCGTTATTTCGTCCGCTACGTAAAACGCCGCTTTGGATATTTCTACCGCTACGGTGCCGCTTTGATTTCATTTTACGAAGTAAAAAAAAATTCAGATCTGGAAACGGTTTCCAGATCTTTGTTTGCATATTCATAAACGTTCATCCGATGGTTTTCCAGAAACGCAAAAATAAGTTCATCCTGATCACAATTCGTCATCCGAAAAAAAATATATCACAACGGAAACAGACTTTGCAACTTCCAAATACAACTAAAGATTTGTTGATTGAAAAAGAAAATACATAAATTGAAAGACATCTACAAAAAGTTGGAGATAAATGCAAAACAAACCCAGGAAATGCAAACTAGATCCAACAACCTCCATCGTTAGATCTTGGACCGCATCAACGCCGCCGTCGCCGGTCTTCAACAGCTTCAATGTCGCCGTCACCGGCCTCCACCCTCACCATCGCTCACCTCCTCTGGATCTCGCAAAAAATCTTCACCAAATCTGGGATCTAGCAAAAAAAACACCAAATCTTGGATCTCACAAAAAAATCCTCACCAGATCTCAATCTCACAAAAAAAAACTACCAAATCTAGATGCCGGAGCTGATCTCGAGGCCGTTGAACTTTGACGGGCGCCGGAGTCGATCTTGCCCGCTGTTGAACTTTCGGAAAAGAGGTGATCATGAACAAGGCATAGGTGATGAAGAAGGTGAGATATACGGACGAGAGAGTGAACAAATTAAAGAAGGAAAGAGAGAGGAGAGTGGTGAAAAAGCAAACAGAAAAGAAATAGAATGAAACGGTGATAAAGAGGTGGAGAGAGAGAGATGAGTTAAAAATTGAAAAAAGAATAAATTTGAATGATAGTGGTTGGTGTTGGGCCGGTCAAACCCGAAGAAAAATTGGGAAAAAAACATTGAAGCGGGCTTGTTACGGAGTAGATGTATTGAAGGGTCATTTTCGCTTTGTAACGGCACGAGCCGTAAAAGTGCCGTTACAAATTACTGAAGAAGTACGTAGTGTGTGCATAAATGCTATGTACCGCGGCTTAAACCGCATTAGAGCTCAAAGCGCATTATCTTCGATCAGATTTAACTCAGCCAGAAAACAAAAGACAGACTACCTTAGCCAAAATTTTCGATCGCTGGTGACAAGCTCGCACAACATAAGTGGTGGAATCGATGTCGTAGACCTGAATGAACACAACCCCTGAGCGTAAACGATGGCAGATCTGAACGATGGAAGATCTGAATGGCGGATCTTATGGAACTAGTTAGGGATTGATGGAGAACGGTGATGAAGGTAGATCGGAGGTGAATGAGCTAACCCTACTCATGTTGACTAGAAGTAGTCAACTGGAGCTCAAATGAGCTAGTCTTAATGGAGAAGTGATTTTCAGGTCAAGATGAGCTGAAATGAGTTCTTTGGAATTCAATTATGTGAATTGTGGCTATATGGAACATTTGTGATGTTTCATAACTGTTAACCACCCATTAGTATCATTTTATACAAAATAAGGGTATTTTGATAAAAGGACATGGCTTTGGCGGTTGAGGTGCATGGTGTATGCACCCTAGTGCATGTGTGCACATCTCTTGGTAGTTACCAAGTGTAAACCGGCCATGAGAGCCTTAAATTGCCGAAAAGGCACCTCCTTGGGAGGCATCCTTTCGCTTAAGAGGTGGTTGCCTTCAAGGCTTAATTGTGCACAAGGGAGGAATAACTCCCTTAAACCATAGAGAGGTTATTTCCTCTCCTTGTAACCACTCCCTCCATCTATAAATGGAGATGGAATTTTCGGCCACAAGATACAAAATTTTCCATAATTTCTTCTCCTCCTTTTCTCTCTTCTTTTGACCGAAATCTTAAGGCCTTCCTAGAACATTTCGGGTGGAAGTATTTTGTGTTCCTTTAACACAAAACAGCTTCATTCCATCACATGCAATCCGACCTCATCCAACCACTTGAAGGCTTGAACATCTTAATTATGAGAAAATCACATTGTGCTATTGTGCTATGAATCTCTTGTTGAACGATTAATCCGCAAGCATGAGACATGAAATGAGACAAAGAAATATTTAGGATTGGGATTGGGATTTGGGATTACAGAGCAGGCTTCGATTAGAATTTGGGGTTTTTTGGGGTAAGGTAGTTTGTTTATGATATTTATATGGGAAGGGTATGATTGTAATTTTTGCTAAGCTCGATAAGTCTCGCGAGGCCAAACGAACCGAACATCTCAAGCTCGGGTTCGGCTCTTTTATTATTCGAGCTTAAAAAACAGCTCGAGTTCGAGGCTCGAAAAAGCTCGGCTCAATAGGCTCGTTAAATCTCACATGCTTCTTTTACCTTTTTGCTTATTACTATAATTAAGATGCGTCATTAATGTCCTGAATATCTAATCTATTGACTAAGCTTATAGAACATGAGATGGATGTCTTGTGTTCAAGTCTTCATCATCCCCAATCTTCCTATACCCGTATGTATAAAAAGAAAGAAAAGGTGCGTCATTAGTACAGCACATTGCAACTCATCAATTAAAACTTGTTCACTAACTAAAAAAGAAGAAAAGGGAAAACAAACAACTTAATTTGTTATGAGCTGCAAGCGTCTTTACATGATAACCATACATTTCAATCAAAGAGTAATTAATGATTATGATGTATATATATTAATGGTCTGGTATATATATACTCACATAAGTTTAATTATGCATACTAGCCACAGCCAGCTTAATGAACTCACCCTAGCTAGCTACTGTTTATTAATGTAAAACCGGTTGCCACATCCCATACAGATCATAAAACAACATTCATATCTCCACGAATTCATCTCTTCCCAGTTGAATACGGTCGAATTTGTCGATGGGTTAGGTCGAATTCATCTCTTTCCATTGAACACGGTCGAATCTGCCTACCAATTGTATGCAGGTTGTGCGCGAGCTTGTGCGCGCACACGCGAGCTTGCGCACAGGTTGTGCATGCGCTTCATGCGCCTGCGATCTTGCGCACAGGTTGTGCACAGGTTGTGCAGACTTGTGCAGCGCAGCTTGACAGTTGTGCATGACTTGTGCGCAGCAAAGGCAGCTTGCGCACAGTTGTGCAGGTTGCGCAGACTTGTGCTGTGCACAAGCCTTGCAGTTGTGTTGTGCACAGCCAAAACTCACCCAAGAAGAACTTAGATATGACAGAGCAAAGAGAGATGAAGGGAAAGATGAATTTTGCGCAAAAGGAGTTGCGCAAAAGGAAGGAAAGTTGACGCGGGAAACGCCAATTGTGGTGAATTCACACGTGCGCAACTTCTAGTTCACGGGGGCCTCAAACTTAACCCTCCTATTTTCACTTTTCTCACTCACCTCCAATTCACTCAGTTTTTCACCTAAAAACTTTTTGTTCACTTCTTATGTTTGAAATCCCCTATTGATCAATTATACTAGATCCACCATTGTACAACTCATCATGTCAGTTTATAATTCTAAATTCAATCATAAAACATACTCCTCCGTCTATGTTTTTTTTTTTCTGATGTTGTGTTAGATCTCAAACTATTACCACAAATAACTTTTTGAAACTATAATTTACATTTAAAATATTTGTATTTGTATATTAAAATATATTCAAAAAAAAATTATAAATTAAATACTAAAAAGAAACATACCATTTATTTAGTGACTGACGTAGCTACAACAACTTATTATTAAACTTGCACATTTTCGTCATTGGAGTGAACCGGCCTAGCAAAATAAAAAGAGAGCATATTAACCTGCAAAAAAAAAATCTAACACATTGAGGTTAAAATAATAAATTGAATGATACAATTTTTTATAACCATACATTTCAATCAAAGAGTAATTAATGATTATGATGTATATATATTAATGGTCTGGTATATATATACTCACATAAGTTTAATTATGCATACTAGCCACAGCCAGCTTAATGAACTCACCCTAGCTAGCTACTGTTTATTAATGTAAAACCGGTTGCCACATCCCATACAGATCATAAAACAACATTGATCAATTATACTAGATCCACCATTGTACAACTCATCATGTCAGTTTATAATTCTAAATTCAATCATAAAACATACTCCTCCGTCTATGTTTTTTTTTTTCTGATGTTGTGTTAGATCTCAAACTATTACCACAAATAACTTTTTGAAACTATAATTTACATTTAAAATATTTGTATTTGTATATTAAAATATATTCAAAAAAAAATTAAAATTAAATACTAAAAAGAAACATACCATTTATTTAGTGACTGACGTAGCTACAACAACTTATTATTAAACTTGCACATTTTCGTCATTGGAGTGAACCGGCCTAGCAAAATAAAAAGAGAGCATATTAACCTGCAAAAAAAAAATCTAACACATTGAGGTTAAAATAATAAATTGAATGATACAATTTTTTATCGATGAAAACAGTATTAGTATCTTATTTTCTACTATTATCTTATTTGCCTTTTATTTTAGAACTATATGTTGAACATTTTTTCTTGCCTTCATCTCCACAAATTACTGCACTTCTTGACTACTGCGCACCTCCGTCAATCCCGTCGACGACATCCATGTGTAAGATCACAAGGCAGGCAGGCACCATTTTAGCACATTAATTCTGTAAAATTGTTTAATGACATATAATAAAAAGACTGTTTTGTGGTATAGCAATTCCGAGAATAAGAAAGAAATTCTATATCAAGAATTAATAAGTAATTGTTAAAAATTAAAATTGTGATGACGTCAATGTAATGGAATGAGTTTTTAACAAAAGAAAACACAACATTAATACTACCAATTATATGGTGCACATATGTGTAGGTACACAGTATGTAGGGATAATTTAGAAATTTAGTATTTTTTAGTGGATTTGGGCTGAAACTGTTTTGTAAATTAGGCATCTAATCTACTATGTGTACCTACACATATGTGTATCATATCAAGACTCAATTAATACAGTAGTATTTATGTAAACAAGGACTTCTTCTTCTTCTTCTTCTTCTATTAATTTAATACAGTAATATTTATCCAATCCAGCTGCTGCTTTGATCTACGTACATAATTAGCTATTGGTCTATCAAAAAATAAAAGAACAAGGCTTGGTACGTTTTATTATGTGGTGAGAGTATTAAGCAGCGAAACCCTGGCAGCAATCAGACTCCTGAACAATTGCTCACTCTGATTGTTAACATCAGAAAGATATTTCTCCGATTCCTGTATTCTTCCCACCACCACCTTCACTTCCTCCTCCTTCTTCTTCTTCAACCCTCTCAAGCTCTCCAATCCCACTCCGTTCAGTTCACCGATAACCGCCACCTCCGCCGTCTTCTCCGTCTTCCTCAGCCTCCAAGACGCCTTCCTCCTCCCAAGAGACACCGATATCCGCTCGAAAATTTCCGCCGACACCGCCACTGTTATCTGCACGCCGTCGTTTATCACTCCCGCCAGCTCAACCTCCGCGCCGGATATGAATATTGACGATCCCGAAATTTCCTTTGCCCGTCGACCGGCCAACCGGATCGAACCGACGAGTTTCGCCAATTCGTTGGCGATCTGCTTTCTTGATTTCAGGTACGCAGGGATCTTGGATTCGTCTCTTCTTCTGACGGAAAAACATGCCGCGAGCTGATCTTCCTTGAGCGTGAACATGGAGGACTGGAAGATCCCGTAGAGATCGACGAATCGGAGGAAATCGTCAAGAAGGTCCTCGACGAATTGTCGATTGCGGCTGAAGAAGTCTTGGGTCTGCGGAAGCAGGAGGATGTCGCGGAGCGTGTGGTGGACGTCCATGAGGCGGCGGAGGCAGTCGCAGAGCCAGGCGGCGCCGGCATGGCTGTTGAGATCAGAGGTGATTCTGAGATTAGAGATGTGGTCTCGGAGGTGTGAGAGGAGCGGGTGAGAGCGGCATGGGAGGGAAATGGATCTGGTGTGTTGAGACAGTAGTGGAGGCTTGGATGGACGGTTGGGATTTATGGCTGTGAAAGACAGCGTACGCCTGAACACGCCCACCACCATTTTGATTTTGATTTTGAGTCGGTTTGTATGTTTGAGCTAGCTTCACGATACGAATGAGATGAAACAGTTGGAGTGGATGAAGAAAGTGGAGAAGGAATTGGAATATATATACACGCGTTGCGATTTCTTTAAATTTCAATTCCAAACCGTGTGTAATACTAAACTTATACTCCTATCATCCCCCGAAAAATTGAACACATTTCTTTTATAGGTTGTCCCAAAAAAATTAATCACTTTCTTTAAAATGAAACTTATCACTCTTAAAGTTACTAAATTATCTCAACTTTATCTTTACTTTTTCTATCTCATTTTTTATGCACTTTCAATCAATGGACAATTAAGTAAACTTATTAAAAATTTCATATTCACCTTAATCTACGCGGCCAACCAATTCCTATCGATAGAAATAATGGTGTGGGTTTGCCGCAAACCGGTTTGGTGGCACTTATAGTTAAAGGCGGAAGATAGGGGGAGTAACGTTTGCCGATGTGTGCACTTTTTCGCCTATTTACATTTTTGTTACACCCTAATGAAAAAATCAACAAAAAACAAAAGACACGGACTTGTCTTCAACTTGCCCGCCCTTATATTTGCCGCCTCTCATTACCAAGCTCACACCTCTTCAAGACCACCGCGTAATGCCGAACCAAGGTGTCCACCTAGGATAGTTGTAAGCCCGTAACGCCAAGCCAAGATCATCGCCAAACCACCGTCATTCATCAATAGCAACCGAAAAACCACACAGGATCGTCGAAAGCCCATCAAACAGCGTCAATCTCGAGGTTGCCCGATGACTTGAAGCATCGAAAAGTCACGATTCCACCCAGCTATTCATCCTAGTTAGCGCTATCCCCGACTATCGTCGCTCCATTCCCGGCCATTTCTTCAATTGAAAGACGTGATTCATTCCACGACCCGAAGCTGCAACCTGCTGCACATGATATAATTATGATGTACCTACGTACCTTAATGATGTGCCTTCGACTCAGTATGATACACATGTTTATACAATGATGTAACGATGAACTGCATACAAATAATGCTCAAAGCTATCAGAATGAAGTTATTATCATAATATAATAAGGCTAACCAAGTGTTTACCCACACCTAACTAAGTGTTTAATGAAATGGCTTTTGAGTTTTTAAAAAATGGATTAGTAGTTGTTAGCGTTGTGCATTATTTTTTTGCAGTTCTTTGTTACATCAAAATTGTATTGAGACACATCATAAGTTATATGCTGTCGACATATAGTTTTGTGGACGCATCATTATGTTTTACGAGCGCATCATTATGTACTCAAGAAACATCATTCTTTGTTTTATTGTTTATATTTTTTTATCATTTAATATCTGTAAGTATCATTATACATGTAAAGCGCACCGTTATGTAATTAATTTTGTTTTCGATAGGTTGAAACTTATATCATCATATAATACACTGGATGTATCATTCTGGTTCTCTAGCGCTAATTTCTTATATCAACGTATCGTTCTTTCTAAAAAGAAGCATCAACTTGGGCGCAACATAATTTCTTATAGGTGCATCATGTACACTCTTTCTTAGCACATCATACTGTTAAGATTGTACGTACGTATCTTGAGGGGTGCAACGTCATGAATTGTGCATCATGATGTATCACTGGTACATTAAAAACATCGAGCAGTGCATCATAATTGGCTTACATCATGCTGTGTGGTCTACTTGGTTTACATCAAAATAGCACATCATCTTTATTATAATTGTGCATCATATATAATGCCTCGTGCACACATCATAATTGTCTACATTATGTGCTAATAATAATGTGGACTACTTGGTTTACATCATAATGGTGCATCATTTTTATTATAACGGTGTATCATATTGTCTCTTGCGCGGAGCATACTAACTTTACATTTGAAGTATAAAAAATTTTCAAAATTTTTGGTTACATCATTCCATTATGAAGAGGCATCATTATGTTGTGGTCCTGCATCATAATGGCAAACGCAACGCATCATAATTGCCCCTGCTTCTAATGCGCCGTTGCTGGTGAGATTTGATGCAGTTCCGGCATTGTTGCGAAGAAAGGAATGGGTATGATGAGATTTGATGCAGTTTCGGCCTCTTCACGAAGAAAAGAAGGAGATTGATTGGATTTCTTGCCAAATCCAGTCTCCTCGTGGAGAAAGGAAGCGAATTTGGTCTCCTCGCGAAATCCTAGATTATCCAGCACCAGCTTCGCGACATGTCCGGTTGTTCCTCCTCCTTTCTTATATTATATTGTAGTGTGCTATAGTGTGTCATGTGCACACTGTATAATAAAACAATATTTGCCCAATAACTTGTTTTTAAGTATAACGCCATTACTTATTTTTGTAGAAAAATATATAACATATCATTTAAAGGTGTTAGTGAAATGTAATTAGGATGATACATGTACACAACTCAAGAGTGTTTTTGCTGTGATTTTTAGACAAACTTTTTACAAGATCAAAATTTACCCTCCAAATTTGTTGACTATTTCTCCCCCTCCATTTTCCAAAAGCACAACCATTTCTTATGAGAAAAAGTTCACGAACATACCCTTTTGGTTTAAAATAATGGTTTTTTTTTAGAGTTTGCAAGTGAGTGAGTGTTCAAATAACTATTGTTAGCGTTTCCCAAAAAAAGGTCAACTTTGTATGCATAGTCAAATTTGCTTCATTATGGGGGATTTGCTAGCTACTTCCTAAGATAACCTTGTAATGACGCAACTTAAAGGGGTTGAGTTGATTAACTAATACCTCAATCATCATATTAGCACTTTATAAAAAAAAAATGATGTTTTCAAAATTTCAAGTTGAAAGAAGCTAGCTAGCGTTGCAAAAATGATGGGAGTGAGTGCATGGTATTATTGTTATAGGTGGTGGTTGGAAGCATGACAGAGTAGGGTGATGGTGTATAGTATAGTATGCGTGTTTGCTTCATAAACTAGCTAGCAGCTAAGCTATGGCAGCCGGACCGATTCCCGGCCCGGGTGGCCGTTAAGCACTTACCTGTGCCTGCATGCGTCTAATAATCTGCATTAATTATCGTCATTTTCGGTCATTACTGATTTCATTCTCTCTCTCTCTCTCTAATTAACCGCTTAATCATAACCTTAGTTACACCAATAATTAATGCTCTCTTGGACGACCACCAAGCAAAGCAAAGAAAAAGCAAACCACATGGGTTTTGTTTTTTTAGTCCTTTTTTCTGTAACGTGGTCGATTAATTGAAGATGATTGAAACATCATGTTATATATACGTACTCCATACAGGTGGAGATGTTCTCTCTACTATAGATGGAACTCTGATCGGACATTAATGAACAGTTTAATTTGGACCAATTTTGACGGAAACAGCATCATTTTGGGGCTTTATGTATTATTTTTTGAGTTTTTTTTTCATGAAACGACGTCGTTTTGGAAAAGTACGCTGGTCATTCGATCTTTCCAAGAATCGTTGGAGCCGTCCGATGCAGTGTATGCTCGAAACTCACTAGCAGCCATCAAATTGTTTTAGGTTTTGCAAACAAACCCCGTGTATTTGAAAACTGGATAACCGTTTGAAAAATCCTACCTCTTCCTCCCCTCTTGCATATAAATACCTACTGTGTGCATATGTTACATCCAACTCCAGTATTGCTCATCCAACTCCAGAAACAATGTTGCTACAGCATTTGGACATTTTTGTTGGGTGCGGGTGACCGTATTTTGGTTTACATTTGTGACCGTTCAGATGTGTGGGCCTACGCGATCTACGGCTCACATTTATTGATCAAAAAGTTACTCTTTTCTCACCCGCACTATATACCAAACTAATAGAAAAAAGAGAAAAGAAAAGGAAGCTCAAATCAGGGAAGGGCAGGTAGGGCTGGGTATTCGGTCGGTTCGGTTAAAACGAACCGAATTGATCGGTTAATTCGATTTTGGACCGTAATAAACCGAACTCACCCATAAAACCGAAGCCGAACGGTTTCGGTTTGTTTCGGTTTTTAACCGAATAAACCGAAAATTTTGGTAAATTCGAAATTTGATCAAATTTTCCCTATTTTTTCTATCACTTCCCTAAACCTGTTGAATGAAACAAAACAATTTCAAGCTACGATGCACACCCTAAGGCAGGAGTCGTGAGTAGGGCTGATCAACTTTACGGTTAAACCGAAATAACCGATTTTTTTCCGGATTTGGTCAATTTGGTTTGGATAATTCGGTGTTTGGTTTGGTTTTCGATTTAACCGAAATTTTTATACGGTTTTCGGTTTGGTTATTGGTTAACGTTTAAATAATTCGGTTAACCGAATTAACCGAATTAATAATATGCCCAAACCCATATACTAGTACTAGCCCAGCCCACCTTTAACCCATATACCTTTAACCCAGCCCACCTTTGAGTTAAGAAGAAGAGAAAATTTTCGGTTATTTTGGGTAATAACCGAACCGAATTCGGTTTTCGGTTTTTACGGTTTCCGACTTTATTTGGTTAATTCGGTTACTAATAATAGAAAATCGAAAACCAAATACATCAACAAATTCGGTTTCGGTTATAACCGAAATAACCGATTGAGCAGTCCTAGTCGTGAGAAAGAGAGAAAGAGAGAAGAATGAATTTTACTGGAGTTTCTACAGTGCATGGTTCGGTTCGGTTCTCGGTTTTCTCAGTTTTGGCCGAACCATGCACACCCTAAGGCAGGAGTTGTGAGAAAGAGAGAAGAAAGAGATCGGCAGACTTGCCGCCAATTTCATGCTACGATGATTACTTGGCGTTCTAGCAAGTGAGAACCAAAGAGAGCGAGTATGGAACAGCAGAAATGATGCTTACTTGGCATTTACTGCAGCGATCGTCCTCTTCATCACCTGTGCACTTCGCTTATCGGTAACCCCATCATCTTCATCATCGGTTGCTTTTTCTTTGTTTTCCAGGTTAAGGATTTTGGTTGGTTTTTTGTGTAGGAACGGGAAGAAGTACGAGAGCGTGGAGGAGATTAAGCTGAGATTCGAGATTTTCAAGGCTTGCTTCTAGATATTTCATTTATGAAGTTAGGGTTGGTTTTTCTCTATTCAATTTCACTTGATCGGTGTTTTTTGGCTTTAGTTTTAGATTTAATATTTGTTACTGAAGAGATCTATGAAGTGAGAAGTGATGAATTGTCCGAATCTTGTAATTCTCTCAAGTTTTTGTTTTTTCTCTTGATGGTTTGATATTGGTGTCTAATTGAATAAGAGAGTGGTGGATTTGTTCAGTCAGATCCTGCACTAACTGCTGATGAAGGATCTTAGATTGGAGACGAATCAGATGATTGCAAGAGAGACTTATTATTATTTCGGTATGTTTCATTGAATCCTTTATGTCCTGCTAATATTTCTGTTATCAAGACTAGGATTCTGGTTTGAAATTCATTGTTTTTTTAAAATTGTTAAAATTTCATTTTAAGTCATGTTTGTTTTGCATTTTAAACAACTTGTAGGATATAGATGCTCATAGTGTCTAGGCTGCATCAAAGCACACCTAGCTCTTTAAGTACACGGAAGCTTGATGAAGATCCAGAATATAAAAAGATTACTACGTTCATATTGAAGTTCATGCTTATAATTCAACTACTACATGGTGTCCTTTATACTCCTTCCGTCCTTGAAAAGTTGATTCATTTATTTTGCCGTTTTCAAGGTATTTATTCTATGATTTATTTTTATGAATGTTTTGAAATATAAAGTTGAATAATTTGTATGTGTATCATAATTTGCAACATATCATTTCCAAATATATATTTTTTTGAATTTTTCTTCACTATTTATTTTAGAAAAATTTGAGTCAAACACTGCTGCACAGAACATCAAAATCAAATGAATCAACTTTTAAAGGACGGAGGGAGTATATATTATGTTGTAGGGAGCAGAATAAATGAAGATGAACTTCATAGGTCGTACGCTTGACATCAGTTAAGCAGATCGTCCGCTTGAGACTTACGAATGGGAAGGATTGTTAGAATTTATTTGTCGTCTACATGGGAAAGCTAGCTAGGGTAGGCTACCTTGAATTTATTTGTATGCAAACTCATTGCATTTTAAAAATGCGTTGTTGTGATGTATATAATGTAAGTTACAGAATGATATGCAACCTAATTAACTTCGTTGTTGTTGTATCCTTTTTGTGTTTTTATCATAATATTATTATGTGAAAATGTAGTATCCAAATGCTCCCGTTGTGAAGCACGGCCAGATGATACCTTGTTTATACATATCACACATCAATAACGTTTTCTTCATTATTATTATTTTTTTCATTTACCATTTAGTCGACATGATCTTCTTTAAAAAAAACAGTGATCAATTCCATTTAGGATTTATTTCTTCTTTTTTTCCACTTTTTATAAGTCATTCACTTATTCTTACATTTTATTTCGATGCGGTTTTTTTAACGGTAATAGGAAAATTTTCATTGGTGATTTAACATTTTTGCATTACAATTTAATATTTAATTTTAAGCATTCATTTTTTATTTAGTTTTTTATATTTGAAATTCCCATTTTGTTCAAAAGAATAGTTTATCTGCATTACTTAGTATTTGTTTTCCTAATTTCATTCTTATTCTTATTATACATTTTGTTTACTGTTTTAGCTAGAGAGAAATAATGAAACTTTAATGTTACTGAATTAACGAACAATGATATATATGCCACGATTAAACGTTGGCGAACGCCTCTATTTATAGAGAGTTGAACCCTAATTAAAATCTTCAAGTCAGTTGTCTGCCATCCGTGACGTGTGGCGCACTTGTATTAAAATATCTTGAGTGGAGTCTGATTAAAACATCTGACATATCTTAAGTGGAGTCTGATTAAAACATCTTGATGTGACTGATGAACAGTGTCTTGAATAGTCTTG
The DNA here is from genome assembly GCA_024586325.1 of Stellera chamaejasme. Classification (NCBI taxonomy): domain Eukaryota; kingdom Viridiplantae; phylum Streptophyta; class Magnoliopsida; order Malvales; family Thymelaeaceae; genus Stellera; species Stellera chamaejasme. The sequence continues at coordinate 34,168,782 of CM044986.1, forward strand.
AACAGTGATCTTGAGGTGACTGATGAACAGTGTTGAACAGTCTTTTGAAGTGATTGATGAATAGTCATTAATTTGGAGTCTTCTTGGAAAAGTCTTGCTGCATCATTAATTCTTATATATATATATATATATATATATATATATATATATATATCATTCCTTTTAATAATTCAATTTAAACCGTTTTTCATTAAAGTTTATAGTGTTAATCGTAATATTGCGTATTAAATAATAAATCGATTTTTAATGAAATAAATTGAATTTTTTTTTCCTTTTAAATTTTTCAATCAGTTCCAGCCTTTTCCCTTTTTGGTTATATTGGGTGTGTTGCAAATTTTTTACAATTTCTTTTTCGAAATTCTCACATTTTTTACTTGCACATTTTTCATTCAAAATTCAAATATATGTCACTTTAATTTGTTGTTAGTTTTTTTTTCGAACGAACACATGCTACTTCTCTTTTCTTAATGCTTATAGTTTAGTCAAAATATTTTAAAATAATAATTTTCCCGGCCCTTTCAATTCAGTATATTTATTTTTCCATTTACATCCAATTTAATTAGGGCCTTATTCTTTATTTTTTTTTTCCAAACTAACGCTATCATTTTTTACACGTTTTTGCAGTTCTTAGAACTAATTCAATTTCAGGTTAAGTCCCTTAAGTTTTTTTAGTCAATTTTGTACCCATAAATTTTAATGCTTTTAATTTCTTAACTTTTTTTTGTCGAATTGGTATCACCGATCATTTCCTTCTAAAATTAAGCAACTCCCACTACAACACGTATATGATTTAGAGACATAAATATTTGATACTATATGTCATTTATTTGTCTCTAATACTTTTAGAAACAGATAATATAATTGTCCCTAGTATTGGGGTTGCTAAAAGTTTTTAGAGACAATTAGGAGACACTTATATATGTCACTTTTACAATTCAATTGGTAACAATTGTAAATGCTTCTAATTACCTACTCATTTTAAGCGCTTAATTTCTATTTACAAAGACACATAAAAAGTGATATTTTTATTTCTTTTTCCCACTTACCCAATTTTTTCTACTCTTTTCTTTTTTAATGTTTGCATATTTCTTGCTAATTCTTTATTTATACCACTTCACTTTGTTTCTTTTGTCGTTGTCCAGAATTGAACTCTGAACCTCTCAATGACTCAAACAACTAACATCGACCACTGCGCCAACTATCTACATTTGCAAATACTCTATTTAAGAAGTATATCAATATATATAACGAGTATATATCACAAACATACATCTCTATTGACTTTTGAAATTGTTTTTGTAGCAGATAATTTAAAATTGCCATGTTCAAAATTCATTATTATTAAACTATTAGATCACATCAATTTTTAAATATAGCTTCACATACATTTTGAATATTTTTTTGTTCCACTGTCTCATTTAATTTAAATAATTTTTTTAAAAACATTAAAAAAAACATCATTGGTTTAATGTACTCCCTCCGTCCCATAAACTTAATCACGTTTAAATTTTTTATTTATGTTTTACTCACATTTTTTTTATTAAAAATTATTTTTCAAAAATTATTAAAAAATATTTAGAAATTATACACATTAAATTTTTATTCGGATATAAACTTATACAATTTATAAGTCAAAATGCTATAAGAAATAAATTATAGATTAAATGCCGAAAAATAAAACGTGATTAATTTTCTGGGACGAAGGAAGTAATAAACATGTTCTGATGGAGAGTGTTTTACTTAAATATTCCAAAATTAAACTATTTTCCAAATTAGATGTTCTTTAGTACTATTGTGCATTTTGAACTTTTTTGAATGTCATCATAAAAACACATTTACTTATTTTTTTTAAAAAATCCTATTATGTGTAAGATTTGTTTAGTCATGACTTTTTTGCAAACTAAGATTGAACTTGCAGTGCATGTAACCAATAACTGTAACAAATCACTTATTATATATAAAGAAATATTTATTTATATATATGTATGAAGGTTGTCCCTCTAGCCGAAACTAACGGCATCACCCCTTAATTGGTGTTGATAAAACATTTGCTCTTATAAATCATATATAATTGTTGCCATAAACTACATCTTCCACCACCTAAATTTATTTTATAAAAACAGTTTTTTATCTTCTGATGAAACAACAACACATAAATTTAATTTTATATACTATTAAATTTTTTTGCTAATATCAAAGAAATTTGATAGTTTTAGAGACACATAGATAAGATTTATGGAGACTAATAATATAATTGTTCCCAAAATCAACATTTGGCAACAAATTGCTCTTTTGTCTCTAATTAATTGTTGCTAATCCCAATATTTGTTGTAGTGTCCTTTGAATTTTGGCAAATCTTTCTCCTATTATCTATTTCTGCTACAAGTTTACTTACTTTATATTTTTAATCAAATTATGCAACTCTTTCCCCATTATTTAATTCAGTATGGTCAGACTTTAATTTTACTTTTTTACTCTTTTTTTCCTCATACTTACAATTTTTATTTTATATTCATTTAATCAAATTAATTGCTCTTTGTTGAAGATGATATGGAGTTTAAATGCTCAATATTTTGGGTTATAACTTTTGTTTTTATGACGTTAAGAAGAAAAGAAGAATTTTTTAAAAAGGTAAATTTTTTCGATTTTATTTAAATCGTGCATTATTGAGCCTCTTTGAAGAGCAGTTTTCAAATGGTGTTTTTTCATACATAAGACTCGAACTCAAGAACTTGGTTAAAGAATGATGAGCCGGTGGTCACTTAACCCAACAATCGTTGATAGAAAGAAGAATTAATGTAGTTAATGTTCAATCATAAAAAATTGTATGTTTTTATCATCACCTTTTAGGGGAAAATTAGCATTAATATGACTTAATTAACATATCTTGCAATCTTCATATAAATTGATACTAGCTAGTTATCTTCTACATGTGGCATCTCGTTGAATACGCGCGCGTGTAATTGGTACTGGCTATGGTTATCATCAATTCACCCCTTAACTATAATTATTGTCTTAAATAAATCATTTTTAAGAATTTGTCTTATCAATTTTACTACTACATTTTAACACCACCACTCTTATATGCACACCGTCGTTTATCTTAGCACGGCCACTATTAGATCTCTTGATCATATCATTTCAAACATTAAGGCACTAACTTATTGGTATAACCAGCCCACATCACTGCCTAGGCCTCGTAATCAAGGCCCAACACGTTGAGTCCATTGCCCAAAGTATCCAGTGAACTCGCCAAGGCACAGCTGACCGCGAGGGGAATCACCCGTAGGGCCTCTTCTCACTATCATAACATTCTTCAACCCTCAAGGCACGACTGGTCGTGAGGGGGTCACCCGCTACACTACGCCAAGCTCGCGGTAGGGAGGCTTAGCGCGCATGTGTCCGTAGCCATTACCGCGCCTTACTACGTTAATGGGCCATGGTAAACTTTTTTTAATTAAAAAAACCCAGATACCGTAAATCTCGTAAATCTTCATCTACCAACCCAGATACTTTCATCCAAATCCAAATTGTTCACATCGTACAACAAAAACCCAAAAAACTACTCATCAACAAAAATAATATCTAATAACATCAAAATACAAAAAATATGCAAATCTAACCCTAAACATAAAATAATATATAATAACATTAAAATACAAAAAATTCACAAAAATACAATAAAATACATAAAATATTGAAATTGAAGGTAAAACCTCAAACTTACCTTGAGATGCTTGTCGGCGATGGAATTCTGGCAAGAATCTCGGCAGCAACGACAAGACCGAAAACTGTTGAGTTTAAAAAAGTAGAGATGATTGGATGGTGTTTTTAATGAAATGAAACCGTAGAAGCTAAAAAGACTTACCTATAGTGTTCAAGGCCGATCGATGAGAATGGCGATGGAATCGACGGTTTTGTGCGTCGGACGTGGCGAATCGAGAGAAGCCGAGGAGATTGGGTCGAGGCGTTTTGAGATGATGTTCGAGTTTCTAGAGGAAGAATAATGGTTTTGTTTTAAACCAAGGCTTATCATGCCTTACACGCACACGGCCGCAAAGAAATGGAAGCTGCCGACATAAGCGCATGTTTACCGTGGCCTGTGCCCCAGTAAAGGCCGCGGTAAAACATGCATTCCCCACGTAGTGCTAGGCCTCTCCATCTCCATATTCGGTCGTTCCTCAGGCCCTCTCCCACGACCTCCTCCCTTGCGGGCCCTCAACACTTTGTTACTTGGAGCGAAAAACGAAAGGCTCACCACATAAGGAAACCACGATCTCGCTAATTAACCCATGTTCTGCAGGAGCATCTCCCACCTTCCTTAACTGCACCCATGATCTACGGGAGTGCCTCCCACCTACCATAATCGTGCCGAGGGATGAGAACGAGTCGACCCGAGCCCAAACCTGGTAGGTTCGAGCTCAAGCTCATGAAAATTAGGCTCGGCTCGAACTTCATCAAGCCCAATTTTTCAAGCTCGAGCTTGGCTCGAAAGCTCGTGAGGCTTGATTAACGGGTAGCTAGTTTAGGCTCGATTTTAAAGTTTGGCTCGATTAGCCTCGCATCTTGGCTCGTGAAACTTGAAAATTTTTAGATATATTACATTAATTCAATAAAATATTATTAAATTGCACGAGCTCGAGCTTGAATCTAGTAGGTTCGGGCTCGACTTGGCTTGTTTGTTAGGCTCGTGCTCACGAATCGCATCAAACCGAACCTTTGAGGCTCGAGTTCAGCTCGCTTAATAAACGAGCAGCCTAAAAACGGCTCGAGCTCGAGCTCAAGCTTTAAAAATCTCGGCTCGACAGACTCGTTTGAGCTCAAGCTCGATTCGTTACACAATCCTGCCCCACGATCACGGCTCAACCGAGGCAACCGCCGTCGACCCTCTTCTATATAAAGAAGGGCTCAAGCCCTCTCTATGGTACAATACACGCTCTAAGTCTCCATTACAGCCATACTACCTAGCTTACGATCCTTCATCGGAAACTCTGTACTGACTTGAGCGTTGGAGTGGAATTCCAGACACACAACCCCATGTTCATTTCTTTTTTTGTTGTTGTTGCAGGTTCATCGCTCCACATAATTCCTCCATTTCACATCTGAGAGTCCAACCCATCTAGAAACAAGATTATCACTTATCTTTGGATTTATAAAAGGTCTTTAGCACCATGCATGAGTAGTTATTGAATCCTCTTGGATTGAGTGCGTATGTAATTTGCTTGTCGTTGGTGTGTCCTTTTAGCCTCCCTGTTAAGGTTTGACGTTGTTTGTTTCTTTTGAGTTGCCCTTGCTTACCTCGAGTGAAGCCAATTTTACATTTTTTTATTAAGACAGCTTACCTTTCAAAAAAACAAAAAAAACAAAACTAAACACCATCATTTATCATAAAGCTTCAGCTCAACCTCCGCACACCGCACTAGATAATGATGATCTCGGAATTTCCTTAGCTCATCTGTTGGCGAAACCAGATCGAACCAACGAGTTTGAAGTTTTGTAACTAAACTTTATGAATTTCTCAATTTAGTATACTTATATACACATCCTTTTATAATACTATCCTTAATTTAATTTTCTTTTCTTTTCATTTATTTTGTGTATTTCTTATAGAGTCTACTTTTTCCATAAATTCAAAACCTTATCAAAATAAGTAAATTTTATTCATTATTTTGCATGATACTATAGTGGTAAAAGTTACTCCCTCCGTCCAAAGTGTGTTGTCCATTTTAGTTTTTTTATGTAGATTAAGATTGTCTTTGGTCATTAACTCATTTCACATGAACTTACATCTTTACCCCCTCAAACTCATTCTTATCCCTCCCAACCCACTCTCTATATTCCTTAAATGTGTGTATTGGCAATAGTAGAAGTGGACTAAAATAAAATGCAAGTGAAAAATATCATTTCATTTAGGACAGAAATATTTTGATATTGTAAGAACACTAATAGCCTTCAGGTAACTTTAATCTTCACGCATACGGAGGAACTGAAAAAATTTATGGGGTATTATTTATTTAAGTATTTATTTTCAACAAATTTTATGATCGTGAGGAGATGAAGGTGGGCCATGCCATATAACGCGAAATTAATCAATGTTGTTGCGGGCTCTATCGTAGGTGCAGGCCTCCTCGACTTGGGCTGGCTGGACTGGATTGAACCATTTTGCTTATGATGATGAGCCCTAATTAGGCCCTTTTAGGCCTAATCATGAGTGTAGTGTAGCTAGTGTACTCGAGCAAGGATGGCTTCTAACATAAGCAAAACTAAAGAACAATATCATCATCCCATGTGTTGTGTTGTGTGTGTGCTCACATTAATTAGATCTATTCTAAAGATTTCTCAACTACTATTACTATCATTCACGATACCAACTATTGGTTATTAGAGAGAGAGAGAGTCATAGGAATAAATATAGTTTTAAAAGAGCAATATAACAATAAGACTTTCATGTGATTTCAATTTGATATCAAACTTTCAAAAAATTACTACAAAATAGTCCACATTTGAATTATACACAAAAAAAAATCATTTAGATAAACAAAGATCTTGAGAATATTTTTGTTGATTTGCAAATAGCAACTTTTATTATAAAAGAAGCATGATTTCAACTATGAGAAGGAGTAGAACTATGCAAACTGCTTACAAATACCAATGAACTAGAAATATGGCTAGGGTACATTTCTTATAGCTCCCAAAGGATTAATTAACCACTCCACTCAAGATATTGAGAAGCATTTCCAACGATTTGAGGTCCACAGATAAGAAAGCATTTGAATTGAATAGAGCCATGATCTGTTAGATTATCAGAAAAAATCACCTCGTTTCTGCTTTTCCATATGTTTCATGTTGTAACTCGTTTGATTGCATCCTAAGCTTGACCCTGAAATTTGGACAGAGTTGAAGCAGAAGTAGCAGCTGCAATGGCTCCAGTGTCACCAGTAGAGAAAATTCTAGCATCACACCAAGTGTAGACGAGCTGTCATCGAGAAATAGCACGAGGACAACAAGCTAAACAGGGATCAATTGTTTTCAACAAGCATGCACAATTTGAACACCCAATATTTTCGAGAAGAACGCCACGTAATGAAAGTTGAAAACATAACGGTAGCCGCCTACTGGAGAGCTCACCGAATAAAAATATTGATCTTCTTGGGAAGCCACTTGATCTACCAGGAATGAAAGCGAGGCCACCTGAAAGGATCCCGAATTGCCAAGGGACCAATCTCAATTGTCCTCCAAATCACCCTTCAGATTTACACCCTACAAGAAATTTGTTAGTTAAAATTCTCCTATAACTCCCTCCCCCTCAACTCCCTTCTCCATCGCCATTTCCACTCTCATCCCCTTTCGACCCACTCTCCACATTCAGCTATTTTTATTTCCTTTTCCTCTTTTAACGCATACAACCTAGGAAAATAATTTGATGATATGTGAATCATTCAGCTAAACGAAGTATTTTTGTATGATTCATAAAATCTGTTAATTTAACCTCAATTTATAGATTGGGTGGTCCTACCATGAACTTAAACTTTTGTTTAATTGGAAGAAAAAAACGAAACTAAGCCCTAACCTATATATAGAAAGTGTAAGATCTTCAATCAATATTTCAACTTCCTTTATTTCTTTATATGAAAATGATTGCAGTAAGAAAAAATGAATTTATTTTCTTCATATGAAAATGATTGTAGTAAGAAAAAAATGAGGGCAATTATGAGCATCTAGCTTAGTAATTATGGTCGAATGTATAAAAAAAATGAAAAAGAAAAAAAGGAAGGCAATAAATGTTTAAAGGTGTTAGGACTTTATGGGTGGAGATGAACATATCCATTGGATCGTTCCACGCTCCACCGGATCGCTCCATCATGGAGCGGATCAGTTTTGTGATCCATTTATGGTGGAGCCGGTCGCGAATATCCATTGGAACTCCATAGAGCAACACCCATAAAAAATATTTACAACATTAGTCCTCAAACTTTTCAAAAATATACAAATTGGTCCTCAAATTTTTCAAAAATTTACATTTTGGCCCAAAATTATTTACATTTGAACTTTGTTAAAAAAATTAAAATGGACTAGAACTTTAAAAATTACACTTTAAAAAGGAGACCAGTTCTGAGCATCTAACCGGTGAAATGTATAAAATAAATGAAAAAGAAAAAGGAAGGCAATAAATGTTTAAAGGTGTTAGGAATTTATGGGTGCATGAGAAACATAGGGTACAGAACAAGGTATGATTACCCAAAAGAGGAGTTGCAACGAAATCCACGAGTGGGTAGTGAAATAAATTAATATGCAAGTAAATTGGAGAAAGGCTTCTATACGCCTAGGCAGAGTACGCCTATGCAGCTCCCATTTCCTCCTTCCGTTTTGTTAGTGTAGCGCTATTGTTTTTGTCAGAAGTCGCTAACCATCTTTCTATCTGCACTGATTGGAAATCAAAACGGCCATGAGAGAATCAGATTCGTTGTTAGTTACGCTAAAAATTAAATCATAAATTTTCAAGTCACTAAAATTGATATCACGAGTGTTTTTATAAATTTATTTGATTTTAAGAAATAAAGAGAAAGACAAATAAAAACACTAACAAATAAAAGAAAATGATTCTTAGTAATTTTACATAGCTAATAAAAACTCACAATATCTTGAAAGTAAAAATTAAAATAATTTAGATTGACATAATAACAAAAATATTAACTAAAATACAAAAAAAAAAAGTTTAGACCTGGTGCCCTATTTGTCAAGTTTTAAACTTGTTAGAGGTCTGAAATGAAACTTGTAGAAACTTGATGGTTTAAGTAGAACAAGGAAGACAGAAAATGGACTGAAAGAGAGTTTTACCTCAAAAAACATTAAAATGACAAAGGACCTTCTTCTCCAATGCACTGGAGCGGACTGCGGGCGAGACGGCGGAGCTGGGAGGTTCGGACTGACTGGTTCGGATACGACCTAAACGAGGCCGGACGGCGACAAGAGTGGTGGGGTCTACTCTCCGGCGGAAGACGAGCACGGTGGTGGCGGCGGCACAATGAACCGAGGCTCGGTTTGAGATAAAAGGTCGGGTCGTGGGTCTCAAGATCCGAAATTTCCGAAGAGAAATCGACGTTCTCCGTGGCGGATACGATCGGGAAAGACGGCGCGGTTTCAGGGGACTCGATCAACGGTGGTGGGACGGCGAGTTACGGCCTGTAGCGTTGACTTCAAGTGAGTTGGGTCGCGAAGCGGTTCGACGGGTCGGCAGCGAGTTCTTCGTTTTCCCGCTGTTTCGGGCGGATCTAGGGGTACCGGCGTGTTGCTGGTGGTGCTGCGGTTCCAATAGAGGCGGTGGTTGGTGATGAGAGGAAGCAGATGTGGAGGAAAAGCGGATGTGGAGGAGGAAATGTGTCCGCCGAGGAGCTCGTTGGAGGTCCGTAAGTTTTTTTTTTTTTGTTTTCTCCTCCTTTCTTCAGCAAAAATGACTCAATTTATAGTCAAAATTATTGATTGACATGTACTTTACTCAATAATGATGGAGTGTGGGTTCCAACTTGATGGATGGATGAGAGTAGAAGAAGAAGCTCGGCGGATCCGGCGGAATAGGCAGAAGAAGCAGGAATTGTTTGCTTCTATTTTATTTTCTTTTCTATTTTATTTCTCCTTTTTATATGTTTTTTTATTATTTCAAAACATTAAAAATTACAAAAAGAACTGAAATAAAAGGACAAAAATGCACATGAGATAAATGACAAAAAAGTTTAAGAATAACGAAATTAACAGAAGCTCACTAAAATAAAAAAAATGACAAAAAGTTCAAATTAACAAAAGCACACGAAATAATAAAAATGACAAAAGTTAACGAAATTAACGAAAATGACAAAAATTCGAAATTAACAAAATGCACGAAATGACAAAAGTTAACGAAATTAACAAAAGTACACAAAATAATAATAAAAATTCATGAAAATAACGAAAGTGACAAAAGCACACGAAAATGATACAAACTAAGAAAAATAATAAAAATGACGAAACACATAAAATGATGAAAATGACAAAAATCACATAAAATAATGACAAAATCACATGACATGAAAATACTAAAATAATGCCGAAAAATCATAATTACGAATTATATTTTAATAGTCTGCAAAAATCGTCAACAGTCATAACATGATATTATCATAGTTTTAAAAAAACAAATCCTAATTTTATATTGCTATAATTACTACTCCCTAAAATCACTAAACGTATTTAAAGTATCAAACTACCCACCATCCCAAAATCCCACTCCCACCCACGATTCTCTCTTGCTTTCTCCTATTAACAAAAAAGGAAATCTCACAATCTCACAATTCATCTTCACACGATGAACCAAAAATTTCAAATGGAGAGCATCAACGACCATACCAGTGAGAGATGACGGCCTTTCTCCGGATCGCCAGTAGGAGTTTTAAGACGGAGTGCCACAACCACCTCCATGCCGAGCAACATCGAGCAACGTGCAAGATGTCTGATGGTGCTTAGCCTACATATGATTCTAAAATAATCGATTTAATGGGGACAAATGGTAGAACCAGATGGTGATGATTCTTCTCCATCCGACGATGCTTCTTCTACTAACAAATGGATGTTGGAAAGGCCACTGCCTCCATTGTCGTTGATCCGAGGATCGCAAAGACGCTCCTCTACGGTGAGTGGAACACTCCCCAAATGCTCAGTCCGATTGAGTGAGAATTTCCTTATAGTTTGTTTGATATACGATGTGATGATTGTATGTTGTTATGGTCGTTTTGTGTGACGTTTGTATGAAATCCATTGCAGTTTCTTTGATAGCGTAAGATGCAGTTGGATGAGCCGATTTGGTTGAAATTTTACCATGATGGTAGTCTAATATAATATCTATTTTATCTAATATTTTGAACTAGACTGAAAACAATCACATTTTGTCCGATATTTTGGGATAATTTGTGAAGATGTTAAATTTGTTTGAGATTTATAGGTTGTCTAATATTCACAAAGGTTGTTGTCTAATATGATTGGTGTTTTGTCTGATCGTAATTAGGCTCTCTGGTAAATGTTTATTTGAATGAGATTTTCCTTACAGGTTGTTCGATTGTTGTCATGGTGATAGATTGAGATAAATTTTGTGTTGTCTGATGTTTCAGACTCTCTTTTGTAATATATGTTAGATTTGTATGAGAGTTTTTTCGGAGGTTGTTTGATATTTGTCATGGATCGAATTGGTACATCTGTGTCAGATTTTTCCTGTAGTTATCTTATATTTGTAATGAATTTAGTATGAGCTAATTTATGTCATGTATGATGCTTTGGACCATTTCTTGTAATAGATGTTAAATTGTTTTGATTTTTCCTTACCCGTGGTCTGAAATTTTCTATGGCGATAGTCTGAGTTTAAATTTGTTTTGTCGATGTTTTAGACTCTTTATTGTATATATAATAAGATGGTAAATTTGTAGTATGAGATTATTTGTCTTTTGTTTGCATATTTGATTTGGTGCTTGGCTTTGTCTAAAAAGGCAAGAACCATTCAAATAATCCTAGCTAGCGTTTGATTCGACAATCGATGGCAAATCAAGTCGCCATGGTGTTATCGAATCTAGTCATCTGATTTGGCGAGCGGCTGAAGGTGATGACTATTGAACGGATCTAGTCATCTGATTTGATGAGAGGTGGTGACTGACGGTGTCTTACAAGTAGTGGTAGTCAAGCGATGGTGTCATGAAATTGAGACCAGACAATACATATGTTTCATATTCTAGTGTTTTTGTCTGATATTTATAGTTATTCTATATGTAATATTCATATTTTTAAAAATTATAGATAATTTCTCTCAGAATTTCAAATAATTGCCCAAATTACTCAACCATTCACAAAATGAAATTTTGAAGACAAAATTATCCAACCAACCATATCGCAATATACTACAGTATTTGACAATTTTTGAAAAATTACAAACAATCTGTGTACAGATTGCAGACAATATATGGATGTTAAAAACAATCGAAAATAAATAAATAAATAATATAATTGATTTGAAAAAAAAAGATAAGATGATTAAAAGAACTAGTAAAAGGTAGAAAGGAGGAGGAAGAAACGTACTAATAAATAAAATTAATGGGATGCTAGGAGTGAAAAAAGTAAAAACATAAAACTAATTGGGAGTCGGAAAAAAAACGTAAAATTAGTTTGAAAGAAAATAAAAAAGGTGTTTATACGACTAATCCCATTTAAATAAATAAAAAAATGAAAACCGTTTAACGTCGTGTACCATGGCGTACTCTGTACTATGCCTAGGCGCAAGCAAGAAATTCGCCATCTTCTCCGTATAATAAGAATCGTAATTCCTTTGTAGTCACTTAAGTAATTGACCATTTGAAATTTATATTTTATCCAAATTATTATAAAAAACGTATAAAAAATAAAAACATATTGTATAATTGAAAACTATAAATGTTGTATCTTCATTTAAATATAAACTTAATGATTAGTATATCATTTTTTCCCTTTTAAATAAATACTTAAAATTAAATGGACAATCGTTCAAGTAAGGATGGAGTGTATATTAATATCACTGGGGATGGGATGTACTGCGGTGAAACGTACGGTATTCTCAGTAGTATTATATACTTATAGAGTTCGTTTGGTTGTAGGGATAAAAATAATGGGATGAGATGATTAAGATGGGATAGCGTGGGATTATGACAGGATAGGATTGGATGAGATTATTTATGATAGGATTGGATGGGATTATATCAAATAAATTTGTCATAGTCTCAAATTTTTTTCTTCTTTTTTATCCCATCCTCCTTATCCATCGCATGCTGATGATTATTTAATCCCACTTTTACGATAAAATATTAAAAGGGATAATACTCATCCCATCCCTGACGTACAAACGAGTGATGAAGGAGGACAGTGATAAAAATCATCCCATCCCTCCTTATCCCGCCAACCAAACGCACCCATATAAGACTCCGTATCAGTATATAATCAAAGAAAGGAGAAAATAAAAAAAAAACCCAAAAAATACAAAATAAAAAGAAGAAAGAAATAACCCTAGAATTGTCCTATCTACGTAAACACCGGAAATACCCCTCCCACTTCCAATTTTTACAGCAAAACGCCAAAATTAATAAGTGATTGCATTGCCCTCCTCGTCGTCAGCCCCCTAAATCCGCTGCCACCAATCCCACTCTACAAATTTCCTCCGGCGGCGGAGCGTCCCAGTCGGAAGCCTTTCTCTTCAACTGCGAAAAGTCGGACACACACTCAGCAAACTTAAGCGCCTCCACTCGCCGCCTCTCCGAAGCCAGTTTTATCCGCACATTTGAGTCGAAAATCTTCTCCCAATCTTTCTCCCAATTCCGACGAGCGTCGCAGAGCTCAAGCGTCCCATTTCGCCACTCCGTCCAGCTCCACTCTCTAGCCAGAACCGCCATTACGTCCCCAACACATTGCCCTTTACAAATCGGCGTGCACGGCCTACATTTGGCGCCACTTAGCGGACCTGGGCTCGACAGTGCCGCCACCGGCACATCTAAACGGCCGGGTGGGAAACGGTAAGTGCGGTCCGACACAACACAGAACGGTAGCCGTTTTCTGGTGAACGGAACGTGTCGGATTGTTAGCTGGGCTTTGAACGCAGCTTCCGAGTTCAGTTCCCGGTGACCGGCCAAATCAAGCTCCGGGATGAGAGATAGGCGAGAGAGCGCCGCCGTTGAGGTGTTGAGGTCGCCGATTCCGAAACGGTCGTTAAGTCCGCCGTAGGAGGATCCGGCCGGAACCGTGTACCGACCCGGCACAAAATTCTTGGGTGACAGCGGCGCCTTCCAGTACCCGTCCACTCGGGTTCGGACTATCCAGTCGTACCTGAATTTCTTTCGCTGTTGGTGCCATTGGATCATTTTCAAACATCCTTCCACCAGACCGAAGTACTGCAACAGTCCCTGCAATTAAACACAAAATCGAAACGCCTAATTAGCAATTAAATTAAACCAACGCTTTTGGTCCCTAATTAGCAACCCTGACCCAACCACAAATTCACCAAGAAACGCCAAAATTGTGGATCTTCCAATTCATTAATTAAGCGGGACCAGAACAGTGGCTACTGATTTTCCAACATGAAGCAAGAAGCAGCAGATAACCGAATGCGATGTGGATTTCGTTAGGTAGTGGCAGTTCACCAGCAACATCAACAACCCAACACCAATCATTGTAATTGCTGTAAACTGTCAACAACAACAGACCCACAGAAGAAGCCGAGGACATTTACCTGTATGCCATTAGGGAGTTAGCGGAGGTTAACACCCGAAACTCCTCCACCGTCTCCGGCACATATCTAGGCTCGAAGATTCGGACGGCGCCGATTCTGGGCGCCGACTTCAACAGCGACAACTTGTAGGCGTTCTTATCCAGGGGGCAGTGCAAGAACAGGTCGGCGTTCGGGTAGACATTGAGAATCCTCTCCACGATCGACGGTCCCGTGAGTTCGAACCTCCTTGCACCACCCACCAAACACACCGCAATCCTCGCCCGATGCAGTCTCGATTTCCTAACAAACCGACCCGACCCAGTTCTATTACGAGCCGGCAGCGGCGGTGGATGGAACCGTGTAGAAGACGAATTGGCTGCGAAGAGAGAGCGGGTGAAGATGAAGTTACCCAGATAGCTAAGGGAGTCGGGCGGCGGCGAAGAAATACTGAGGAATAGAAAGATGAGGAGAATAGGAGGAATTAAGAGAATGAAACGACGGCAATCGAGATCCGAAACCCATCTGGGCAGCAACTTGTATGGGTTCCTTATCATTATCATCTCGGTCACGGCGGCACAGCTGCAGAGATCTCGACTTTATCTTCACGGCGCATAACGTAAGAGGACTCCCAGCTTTTCTTTTTTTTGCTTTTTGGTGATGGAGTTCGTTTCGAACAGGAAGATGGATGGCACTTTAGGCGTGGGTGGATTCTCGTTGGGCGTGATTATGATGCGGTGGTGTATGCATGAGGTGGGGACTGTATGGTGATTTTAATTTCTGTACTGTAGTCGTCTTTCTAATTCCGGGTCCGTATTTATTTCTCCGTATACCAGTAATACGGAGACTTGTATTGTAGGAGTAGTATATAAATTTCATTGAAAGCCACCGGTTATGCTTAGGTTGACTTGACAGCAACGTTACTGGGTAGCAAGGTCCACGTTACTGGGTAGCAACATTAAATTAAAAATAGAGACGGTTGCGTTTAGGTGTGATCTGTTACCATGTTTTATAAAGAAGTAATAATAAATTAAATTTAGGAGGGAAAAATGTGAGTACAAATTTTTAAATTGATAAAAATTTGAATTGTTCTTAGTTTTTGTTTTTTTATATGTAAAAAAACACAACTTTAATTAATTAAAGTTCAGACAATACATGGACAGACAATTCTACAAGAGTCTGTTGATATTAGGACACCCGACTGTATCTACTCTAGAAAATGTCAACGAAGATCAAAATTTGACCTCAATCAAATATTCCTTCCTTCCTCCATCCTAATATTACAAACGAGTTTCAATATTATCATTTGTGCTTCATAACTGGATCATTTTAGTATTATAATGTGAAATATTTAAGATTTAAAAATGTTTAAATTTTTATAAAATAATAGGAAAGTTGTGAAAGAGAAAAATTGGTTTGATAGATTAGTAATTGCGCTAAACACACCCTGAAATAAATACCGTTTACTTTGAATATATTTTTTTAAAAGACACTTTGATTTACTTAAGCAAATATTTCCAGTAAATTTATCATGCGTATCACTTTTTTCGTATAGACTACTGATACTCCATAACAAAAATAAAGAGGGTTCCTATCAAAAAAAAATAAAAAAATAAAAAAAATAAAGAGGGTAAAACCATGAGTATAATAATTTACTGACAAAAAAAAACAAATGAGAGAGTTAATCCTTACCATGGACTAAAAAAAACTTATTTTCATCAAATAATTCACATTACATCCAAACAAAGAAACTAAGTTATTATTCATCACGTCATCATCATATTTAAAATTGTGAGGCTATATTTTTTTTGAAAGACAAATGGCAATTTTTATTATAAAATAAGCATAAGTTCCACTCTGAGAATGAGAAAAACGCTAGTTGTTTACATGGAATTAGTCAATCAGAAATTTGGCTAGGATATATTTCTTACGGCCCCCAAATGATTAACTAACCACTTCATCTAAGATATTGAGAAGCATTTCCAAGATTTGATATCCACAAATAAGAAAGCATTTGAACGGAAGAGAGACATGATCCGGAGAAGGTTAGATTATCAGAGAAAATCACATCGTTTCTGCCTTTCTATATGCTCCATGTTGTAACTCGTTTGATTGCATCCCAAGCTTGAACCTGAAATTTGGACATAGATGAAATAGAAGTATCGGCTGTAAGGGCACTGATAGTGTCAACCGCAGAGAAAATTCCAACATCACTCCAAGTGTAGACAAGCTACCATCGAGAAATAGCACGTGGGCAACAAGCTAAACAATGATCAAGTATTTCCAATAAGCATGCATAGTTTAGACACCCAATATTTTCAAGAGGAATGCCTCGCAAGACAGTTGAAAGCATGACAGTAGCCGGTCCTGGAGAGCTCGCCAAACAAAAATATTGATCTTCTTGGGAAGCCATGAATTCCATGTGGTTGGATCATGCCCGGTGCGCCGGGAAAGGTTCTGCTGATCTGCCATAAATGAAAGTGGTCACCTGGAAGGATCTAGAATTGCCAATGGACCATTCTTAGTTGTCCTCCATATCAGCCTTCAGATTTACACCATACAAGAAATCTGTTAGTTTTGAAAATTCTCCTAACTCCCTCCCCCTCAACTCTCTTCTCCATCGCCATTTCCACTCCCATATCCTTTCAACCCACTCTCCACATTCAACTATTTTAACTTCCTTCTCCTTTTCTAACGCATACAACCTAGGAAAACAATCAGAAATTTTTTCATTTTGAGCCCAAATATCATCCCAGAACCTGAACTCCTGCCCATTCCCTACAATCCTACGAAAAGAGTTTGTGAAGTTCAACCCCGCCTCGTTCATCTCCTTGCCTACTTTTAAAATACTACCCCAAACCCCACCCGAGAGGCATCAATGTCACCTTCCATACCACCATCCCACCCATATATGTTTTTAATAATTTTTCCCAGAAAGCATCCTTTTCCAACCTAAATCTCCACCACCATTTGCCTAGTAGAGCCCAATTTTTTGACTTTAGACTTCCAACACCCAAACCTCCTTCCTCCTCACTATCTAGTGCCCGGTCCCAAGAGACCCAATGTATCACCTTTTTTCCACAGACCCCCCCATAAAAAGTTACTTCTCAGACTCTTAAGTGTTTGGATAAGACTAGTCGGGGCTCAGAACACTGAAAAGTAGTGCAAGGGCAAGCTTTCCAGAACAGATTTTAATATACTAAGAGTAAGGAATGAGAAGATAATGATTCTCTTAAAAAACAAGCAAAAAAAGAAAGAAAAAAGAACCAAAATATTAAAATGTCAAAATTGGAAGATTAAGAACATTTGAAAATAAAAAGTAAGAAGTAAGTTATATTTTGACAAATAAAAGCAAAGAAAAGCAAGAACCAAATAAATGTTGAAATATCCAAGTGGTAGGATCAGAACACTATGTAGATGAGACAAGTTTTACTTGGTGCAATTAATAGGCCGACACAGTAAATGGGTGAGTAAGAGGCGCAGTATTTACTGCTACCCAGGTCCCAGTAAGGCCTCCCTTTACTGCACTCTAGGTTGTCGTGTGGTTTTTTAAGGGTTTTCATCCGCTGAAACCTTCATTTCTTCTCATCTTCTTCATTGTCTCTTCCACCTACTTTCTTCTTCATCTCATTCTTTCGTTTTGTTTCCTTTCTCAAATCTTCTTTCTCCTCCTTCTTTCTCCTTCCTTGTTCTTCTTCAGCATCTTCTGTGTTTTCTTCTTCTTTCTTTCTTTCTTTTTCTTTCTTTCTTTCTTTCTTTCTTTCTTTCTTTCTCCTCGCCGGTCGCTGTCGTTGCCGCTACCGTTGCTCCAAAGTTAGCCCCGCCAACGACCTCCTTAACGCCAATGTTTTATTTAAGGTGATGATTTAATTTTTTTTTTTTATTTTTAGGATTTTCTTAACATTTGTTCATTTATCATGAATCTTTCTTTTTTCTTTTTCTTCTCACAAATCTGGCTGCTCCAAACCGCCTCTCACCATCACCACTGTCTATTTGCTCACCATTAATTTGTACCGATTTTCTAGGATATTCATCCGGATTTATCCACTTTTTTAATTGATAAAAGTGTTTACTGTAGCTATGATCGCAATAAGGCCGTAGTAGGTACCGTAACCATGAGCGCAGTAGAGACGAAACTGCGCCTTCATTTATTGTGGCCTCTCCCGCAATAGTTACTGTGGCTCTACTGCGGGTTTGGCAGCAATAAGCCCCATTTTCACTACGTAGAGGAAACATTTTAATCAAAGTGCAAAACAAATAAAAAAAGATATAAGGAGGTAGTTATTCATTTAACTAATAAAAGAAAAAAATAAAGAAAATACATGCCCGGACGGTTACATAAATTTTGTTTTGGTTTACAGATTCCATCAAATTAATTATAATAATAATTATATTACATTACATTATTTGTAGGGGTTTGTCTTCTTCCGTTATGAAAAGTATTTTTTTTTTGTCTTTTTGTCTATGTTCTCTTTTTACTTTTTTTTGTTGTTAGGCAAAAACATACTCCCTCCCCGTCCCGCTAAGTTACTCACATTTAACTTTTGCACTTGTATTTAATTCAAATTTTCATTAAAAAAATTTTATTAAAAAAAATTTAGAAAAGAAACTAGGCACATTGAATTTTTATTTGGATTTAAACTTATAAAATTTTTAACTTAGAATGTAGAAACAAATTATAGATTAAATCGTAAAAATGTGGCTAATTTTACGTACGAAGGTAGTATTTCTTATCCAACTTTTTCATATTTTCTAACATTGTACCCAAATATTTTCAAATCTTATGATTTAAGCATTTATTTTTATTTTTATTTTTGCTTTTTATTGTAAGGGAAAAATTCATTTCTTATCCCGTTTTTCATATTTTTAGAGAGTGGACCGAAATATTTTAAAATCTAATGATTTAAGCATTTATTTTTCCTTATGCTTTTATTTGAGTCTAATTATCTTCTTTCTTTTTATACTTCATTTTCATATCATATCTCTTACTATATCCGTGCCTTAAAAATTGATGCATTTTTTTCCGAAGTCATGAGAGATTCAATTTATTACTGGTGGCTAGAGAGCCCAATGGGCTCTTTGCCCAAAAAGCCCAGAAGCCTCCCCAAAACAATCTGGGCCAATAAGGCCCAAGAAGTTCAACCCAAAATAAGGTGGACCTCGCCGAGCACGCTTCCCGAAAGACCGACCGGAACTACGGCCGAATTTCATGCAAAGCGTACCCTTTGTCGTCTGAGCGTGCCGCCCGCCACTTGATTCCTGACACCTGCCACAAAGCTTCCAGGGGGCGCCGCCCGACACGCAAAAGGTGAACGACAAGCACTTTCGGACCATAGGCAAATTACCAACGTGCCATCAGGGTGTCATCCTATAAAAGCCCTCCATTTTGCAAACCGCAGAGGTAATCTTATCACTACATCGCTCTGCTTTCTCTCTACTTTCTCACTCTAAACAAAGTACTCATTTGAGCGTCGGAGGCCCGTTAATCAAAGCACCCTCCGGTGCAGCTTTATTTACAGGTGGAGCAACCCACGACAACCATGGTCTCCCTCGTGACCAGACTCCAGAAGAAGAACAAGGTGGCAGATCCCACAGACGTCCGGCCACCAATTACTATAAATAACTCATTAAAAAATACATAAAAAATATATTCAGAAACTATTCACATTGAGCTATAAATGAACAATATTATTTATCTTTTCTTTCCTTTTAAATTTTTTCATTTTGGTCCTTCAACAAGTTCGGTTTATTCTATTCCTTCAATTCCTTTTATTTTTTTGTGTTTTGGTCCATGAACAGCTAACAAGAGTTTTTAATCTCGTTTTCCTATTAATAGATTTTGTTCGTATAATTTAACATGTGTATGTTTAGGTTCTAGACTTTGTTCTGTTTTACAACTCAATTGAAATTACATATGTTAGTAGTTTTCCCCCATTTTCATATAAATCTCGAACATCAATTATCACATTTAAAACCCGTAAAATTGCAATGAGGTTTTCACCAAACTCAAAAAAAATATTTTCTCAACTTTATAAATTATCATTCATCACTTTGATTTTTAAATTGTCTCCATCGCGAAGCACAGATGGAAAGAAATCTAGTTGTACACATATGTTTAGGGATGGAGGGGGCAAATCGCTCCATTTTCCAAATTGAAGGTCTTTATCACCATGAGTCAAAGATGAAGGGGTAACTCGTCCGAGTCAAGGAGTTGGAGGACCTCTGCAACACAAGCCTTTCTAGGACCGAAAAAAAAATCTTGCAAGTATTACTTATAGAGTCCGTTTATTTACCACATATGTGAAAAAATACATACATAAATGTACTACTAATTAACTAACTCAACTAACTAATCTAATAAATTAAAAGACTAAAACACATTTTGTAAAGATTTCTATAGAGGGTAAACTTGACATTTTTATGGTGTGTGTTTTTCCACATATGTAGTAAATAGACACCCTGTTGCAGTCCTTAACGTGGCACAACCCACTACCAAGGCAGACCCAACCCAACATCGGGAATGTTCCACACTAGCCAAATGAGGCAGTTACTGATATTTTCCAAGAAATGATTTACCACAATATTCCTTTTTGTTCGCTTGTGATTTGCTCACATGATTAAATGATGAGCTGTGCATTTTGCCTAACAGCATTTGGCGTTTCCTTCCCTATATATGTAGTGATTTTCAGAATTAATGAAAGAAGTATTTTAGCCTCTCTATTCTTCTCTACTTGCTCTTTTCTCTCTCCCTCTCTAGTTTTCTTGTACCTTGTTTCTTCTCATCTCTTTGTTGGCCCAAGGGTGCAACATTTGGTGCTCTCATTGCTCTCTTGACCTATGGGTAAAGGCATGAAGACTCGCACGAAGGATCTAGAGGAGTCAATCGGTAAACTCTCCGATAAGATCTGCACCATGGTAGAGCAGCTTAACCACCATGGCCCAACGCTTTAGACTCATGCTGTCAACTATGAGGCCTTGTCAGCCACCTTATCTAGCCATACAACCTCCCTCAAAGCCTTGGAAGCCCTCCTCCAGGAGATTATCAACAAACCCCCCCTCCCGAAAGGAACCCATGTACCCATATCCCACACCGATCCTTCAACGGCCACTTGCCTCAACTCCAAATATTCCCACATATCCACTTCTCAAACCCACTGCCTCATCCAACCCATTTACCACCACCACAACAAAGGACCACTGTCACCCTAAGATGGAAATACCCATGTTTTCTTGATAAAATGTTCTCAGATTGATTTTCAAATACGAAAAGTTATTCACCTTCCATTCAACTACAGAGAACCTAAATTTTGATTTCGCCTCATTCTAAAGGATTGGACCAACACTACAGTGTTTTCATTGGATGGAAACCACTCATTAGCTCATGAACTGGCCGCCCTTCACAAGATCACTGGAAGTACGGTTTGGGCCTTTCTCTTTTGTTAATAATGAGTCAACCTTTTTCAAGCTCAAGCAGACGACCACAGTGACGACATTCATGGCTGAGTTTGAGACTCTCTCAACTCGAATAACTACTTTGTCTCACACGAACCTCTTAAATTGATTTATCTATGGGTTACGTGAAGACATTCAACGAGAGCTTTGCTATCTCAAGCCCATGTCGCTGACGATTTCGATCTGCCGCCTAACTTCGAAAGAGATGGCCGCTCGTCGAGAGAAAGACATGTTTTAACTGTGACAATAAGTTTGCTCCAGGTCACCGTTGCAAATCAGCCCAATTCCTCTATTTGATGGCGGACGATGAAGCTCCACCGACGACATATGATTCAACTCTCGAAATTCTTTAATATGCAAAGGAAGTTGCAAACCCTTGGTCCCAACTGCTGGGCCAGGCTATCCCAGTAATCACCCATTGCGCACTAGTGGGCCTTTAGAACACCTCCACTCTTCGTCTCATGGGCCAAATCAAGGGTCAAGATGTCACAATATTAATTGACACGAGCTCAACTCACAACTTCATGCAGACTTATTTGGCTAAGCAGCCAGGCCTCCCTATTGAGCCCACAACTCAGCTTAATGTCACAATGGGTAATAGTGACTTATTGCACTCTGCTGGCCTCTGCTCAGGTATTACTCTTTGTTTGGGCCAAGCCCAATTTCTGGTGGATTTTTTTCTACTTCCCATTTATGGGGTTGATCTTGTTATAGGAGTTCAATGACTTTCTGAGCTTGGGCCACTTGAGTTTGACTACTCCAGGCTATCCATATAATTCACTTACAACGGTACCCAAGTCACACTACAAGGGATTCGGTCGTCGTATCTCTCTTCCCTGACCGAGCTTCATCCTAAAACCTTTGCTGAAACTATGGCACAACTCAATTTTTTGGCTCTTTGTCCAAGTATGGACTCTACACCAATCTGGCGTGTCCAAGAGATGACAACTTCAAGGCGTTTTACGTGGATTTTCGTCTCATCAACCCACCTTCAGTGGCTGCCTTCCAGCAGGATCTTCCAACTATCCACCTTGAGGACAAGGTGAGTTTCGCAGGGGAGGCTAATGTTGGAGGCCTAAACGTGGCACAACACACTACCAAGGCAGAGCCAACCAAACCCAACATCAGCAATGTTCCACACTAATCAAATGAGGTAGTTACCACTAGTCAAATGAGGCAGTTACTAATATTTTCCAAGAAGTGATTTAGCACAATATTCCTTTTCGTCCGCTTGTGATTTGCTCACATGATTAGATGATGAGCTGTGCATTTTGCCTAATGACATTTGGCGTTTCCTTCCGTATATATATGTAGTGATTTTCGGAATTAATGAAAGAAGTATTTTAGACTCTTTGTCCTCTATGTTCTTCTCTGCTTGCTCTTTTTTTTCTCTCTCTCTAGTTTTCTTGTACCTTGTTTCTGTTGGAATTCTTGCGCACCAAGATGCCCTGGGCTAGCTAAAGTAGCTAAGCATTTCAACTCACTCAACTGAGTATTTGAGCTAGAGAGATGTGTATCTCGCTCTTAGTGAGCTGATATGAGCTCAAGGAGCTCAATGGATCATTTAATATATCTTGGACTAGCTCTATGTGAGCTTAGTACAAATGTGTCTAGGCACCTTTTGGCGAAGAGACGTGTCTCTTTGCAGAAAGGTGCGTAAATTGGTGAAAAGGTGTCGAAGAGGGCCAAGCACACCTTCGGCTTAGGCCGAAGGGTGCGTAGCACCTTGGGTGCCGAAAGGGCACCCTAAGGTGGCCTTACACCCATTCGGCCATGGGCCTAGGGGTGTGAGTGCCCTTCGCCCTAGGTACTTCTAGGCAGGGTGCACCCCATGCCTTGCACCATTCGGCCAAAGGGACATGTCTCATGTCCCATGGCCGAATGGGCAAGGGGCATGGGTCATCTTCCTTGCCTCTTCACCATATTTGGATAATTAATTAATTAGTTAATTAATTTCCTATTAGACACAATTATTTATTTATTCCTTTTCTAATTAATTAGTTAATTGAAAAGGCAAAAGGCATGAGACATGTCTCATGGACCAAGGGGCATTGGTTGCAGCCCTTGGCCCTAGAGACATGTTACTTCGCAAATGAGGAGGCATTGTGCCCCCTCATTGACAGCCCATCCTCCTCTATAAATAGAGGGAGGATGCGCCATTATTCTCATCCCACAACCAGCATTGGTTCTCTCTTCTCTCCTCATACTTTCTCTTCCAAACTAGAAGGCATTCTAGGAGCATTGTGAGTGGAACTCACCTTGGAGACAAATCCTCTCCAATCCGCCCTTAAGGTGTTCCCCGAACCGAGTCTTCTACATCAGCAAGGAGCAAGAATCTCTAAGATTCTTAAGTCGCGTCCGTAAGAAAGGTACATACTCTTAATCCTTTCTTCGGTATTGATGAATGCGAACATGAGAAGCATGTTAAAGACGATCCTAAAATCAACAAGCCGCTAATCTCTTTGTTGGCCCAAGGGTAGGATGTCAAAAACTGCCCAACCCGAGGAACCCGCCTGAACCCGAATTGACAAAAAAGTCAACGGCCCGAACCAGACTTGACCTGAAATACGCTCAACCCGATGACAATCCAAACCCGAAATGGCCCAAACCCGAGTAACCCAAACCTGATGAGACCCGAATCTGATATGACCCGGAACTCGAAATGACCCGAGACCCGATCCCGATTAACCCGAACTTGAACCTGATTTACCCTAATTCAAACCTGAAGAAATCCGAAATACTCGTAATGACTCGAATATAAATATAATCAAAAGGATTGTCTAAACTCTAATTTTGTTTGAGCAAAATTGAATTTCTAATTTTGTTGGAGAAATGTCCAATTTTTAAAAGTCCAAACCCGAATCTTTTCTTTCCTGTTTTCATTTTTTTTGAATAGTTCTTTCTTGTTTTCTATGTGGCTCCTTTTTATTATAGTCCACATTATAGATTCCAATTTTGTAAAGTATTAAATTCCAAGCGTACCAGCTTTGTTAGAGTAATATCCAAATTTTAATTTTATAACAAAGTTTACTTTTCAATTTTGTTAGATCAATATTCAATTCCCAACTTTGTTAGAGCAATGTTAAGTTTCTAATTTTGTTGGAACAAAGTTCAATTTTTAATTTTTTAGCGGTGTGCAATCTCCAGTTTTGTTGGATCAATGTCTATATTTCAATTTAAAGCTTTTGTTTTTTCTTACTCCCTCCGTCTTCAATTAATCTTACACATTGCGTGATGCTGAGATTAAAGGTGAATATAAGATTTTATGTAGTTGGAGCAATGTTCAATTTCCAATTTTATTAGAATAATGTCAAATTTCTCTTCAGTTTTGTTCAAACGACTCTACAAAATAGATTTATTTTGACTCTAACGAAAAGGGGAGAAGAAAACGTGTGAATAATTTTCTGATTATATCATTGTTGTATCTATAAATATAAAATACATAGTATTATATTTATAATAAAAAAATCTACATCTATAAAAATTAAAGAAGAATATAGATATAAAGAATAGAAATTTAATTTGAAAATATCATATACTCGAATTTGCACTCGAGAAAACTTGAACTTGGACCCGAAAAAAACCGACCCGGACTGAACCCGAAACCGAAACAACCCGAAATAAGTTCGGTCCGAAACAACCCGAATAGCCCGAACCCGAACTGACCCGGAATCAGCTAAACCCGAATGAACCGAACCCGATTTGACTCGAAAGTAGCTCAATCCAAAGAAACCCGAATGATCCGGTCCGAATCCGACCTAACCCGCCCGATTGACATCGCTACCCAAGGTTGGTGTAACACACCCACTTATATGGGACTACAGAGAAATTTGTCCATATTCGTGTAGAAGAAAACCCAAAAGTAATGCTCAAGCATCCGTTTCGGTCGAAAGAAGAGAAACAAACAAGACCGAAAATAAACCCAATTCAAGCGTTATGGGCTTCCGCTGTTTGACTTGGATGGGTTGGACAACTGAGGTTGGATAACAGTGGGCTTCATCAACTTAATACGCGGCGGTGGCAGCGACGGCGGCAGAGGATCGTAGCATTTGAAGCAAGGCGCATTTTAGCAAAAATCCGGTAAAGGAAAGAAAATAGAAGTCATAGCTGAGCCCTTCTACTCCGGCTCGCCTGAAAGTTCATCTTCCTCACAGATTTGTGTAACAATGCAAGGTGGATCCTCCGGCATTGGCTATGGCCTAAAGTATCAGGTCAGATTTAGGGTTCCCTACTCTGTTTTATAATACTTCCACGACTTCACTTTGGGCAACAAAAACCCTAATCGCGAATCAATTGCGCAGGCTAGATGCATTTCTGATGTAAAAGCTGACTCCGATCACACCACCTTCCTCACCGGCACCCTTAGTCTCCGCGAAGAAAACGAGGTTCGTTTATTTTCTTTGCTCTGTTTTTGTTTTTTTTTGTTTTGTTTTGAATTAACATAGTGGCAGCAGAGCTTGTTTTCATTTCGACTTCAAGCTCATTGAATTGTGATCTCGCAGGTGCATTTGATTCGGCTATCTTCGGGCGGAACCGAGCTCGTTTGTGAAGGACTCTTTTCTCATCCTAACGAGATTTGGAATCTTGGATCTTGCCCTTTTGATCAACGAATCTTCTCTACTGTTTTCTCGACTGGTAACTCAATTTTATTCATCCTTGTCTTGCTCTCACAGCATTTATTTATTTTAACGTCTACTGTTCAATTTGTATTTGAGCTTCCAACTTCTGGGGGCCTAGATTATGGAGATGCCGGGTTTGTAGTCATTTATAGAAGTCATCTAAGAGCAGCGCCGTTTTTACTTGAGACTAGCTTGACCTGTCTGACATCTATCTTTGACGATGCAGCTGTTTGTTTTCGTGTCCTTGTCCGAGCTTTATCTTCTTTAAGATTTATAGTTTTCCTGATGATAAATTTTTTTGTTTAGGCGAATCGTATGGGGCAGCTGTCTGGCAGATTCCTGAGTTGTATGGGCAGTCAAATTCACCTCAGTTGGAAAGAATTGCGTCCCTCGATGCTCATGTTGGCAGGATTAATTGGTTCGTGTCTCTATCTTACTATTTCAGTAGTTTGCTATGATTTTGCTGCTGAAACACTGGAGCCTCACTTAATATCTGGTACTTTCCCTACATGTTCAGTGTTCTTTGGTGGCCATCTGGAAGACATGATAAGTTGATCAGCATTGATCAAGAGAATATTTTCTTGTGGAGCTTGGATTGTTCCAAAAAGGCTGCCCAGGTGTTCATATCGTGATGTTTAGTCATTCAGATTTATTTGCATGGCACTCTCTTGGCTTTTCTCCGTCATTTGTTTTGAATGTTAGATTGCAAGTTATTCTCATTCCTCTCTGTCATTGTTTGATATTCAGATTTCTTGTTTAATTCTAGGTCCAATCAAAAGAATCAGCCGGTATGTTACATTACTTATCTGGTGGAGCTTGGGATCCTCATGATTTGAATGCTATTGCAGCAACTTCTGAATCCTCCATCCAGTTTTGGGATCTTAGGACAATGGAGTATGTATCAAAAGTTATTTAACCTTTCCTTCGTGCCCAATTTGTATTTTCCTGTTAGTATGTTTGACATTCAAATCTTCAATGAATTAAGATATGTCAAAAGAGTATCAACATCATATTTGGTATTGCAGTTCTGATTCGTAAATCCTGCCGTCCAAACCAAGCTGGGAATAGTTCCAAACTAGTTCAGATGTCATTCATTCCATGTGTTCCTTTCATGTTTTGTTTGACCATTAGATTTACAATGCTTTTAGATTTTGTAAATTAGTATTCTTTGGCTTGCAAGTGTTTTCCATAAATGTTTTGTTGCTTGATATTGTAGTTGCTATCTGTACTCAAGATTATGACTGACATGAAATGCTGATTACTTGATAGTGTAGTTGCAAACTGTACTCAAGATTCTGCTATGGCTGACATGAAATGCTGATGAACCCAGGAAGACGAACTCAATTGAACATGCTCACATCCGGAATGCTGAATTTGATCCAAGAAGGAAACATATAATTGTAAGAATAAAAGGAAGTTTCTTTTGGGCTCCATTACTGGCTTCTGACCTTCGAATTCCATGGCACTACTTTCTTTTGCGATTTTAAATTTCCTTGTTTTCAGTTGTCTTGAAAATTACCTAGGGGTATTTATTATTTTAGACATTTTCAAGGTCAAGCTGTACTTATGTTTAGACCAGAGATAGATGTGAAGATCACAAAAGTGATACTCTTAGAGGTTTTTTGTGTTAACTTTTCTTTATTCTTATTTACTTTATTTCCTCGCCCCCCTTCACTTTCCCTTCTAGTCTTTTTCCCCCCTTTAAGAAAATTTAAAGAACAATTAGAAGAATTTGTGTTCTCGTCTTTTATGATTGAATTATAGCTAGTCCCCTGGACTTTCTTTAATATATGCCTTAGTGATATGTAAGATTGGCCCTCATTTATTGCAGGTTACTGCAGGGGATGAATCTGCCATACACATATGGGATCTTAGAAAGCCGAACTTTCCTATCCAAGAACTTCATGGTCATACTCACTGGTAATGGGTTTATGTATTCTAGTGTATTGTGGGAACTTGGATATCATGTGAATGGTCATAAATCTAAATAGCCATGTCATACTCACTGCTGCACAGAACATCAAAATCAAATGAATCAACTTTTAAAGGACGGAGGGAGTATATATTATGTTGCAGGGAGCAGAATAAATGAAGATGAACTTCATAGGTCGTACGCTTGACATCAGTTAAGCAGATCGTCCGCTTGAGACTTACGAATGGGAAGGATTGTTAGAATTTATTTGTCGTCTACATGGGAAAGCTAGCTAGGGTAGGCTACCTTGAATTTATTTGTATGCAAACTCATTGCATTTTAAAAATGCGTTGTTGTGATGTATATAATGTAAGTTACAGAATGATATGCAACCTAATTAACTTCGTTGTTGTTGTATCCTTTTTGTGTTTTTATCATAATATTATTATGTGAAAATATTGTAGTATCGAAATGCTCCCGTTGTGAAGCACGGCCAGATGATACCTTGTTTATACATATCACACATCAATAACGTTTTCTTCATTATTATTATTTTTTTCATTTACCATTTAGTCGACATGATCTTCTTTAAAAAAAACAGTGATCAATTCCATTTAGGATTTATTTCTTCTTTTTTTCCACTTTTTATAAGTCATTCACTTATTCTTACATTTTATTTCGATGCGGTTTTTTTAACGGTAATAGGAAATTTTTCATTGGTGATTTAACATTTTTGCATTACAATTTAATATTTAATTTTAAGCATTCATTTTTTATTTAGTTTTTTATATTTGAAATTCCCATTTTGTTCAAAAGAATAGTTTATCTGCATTACTTAGTATTTGTTTTCCTAATTTCATTCTTATTCTTATTATACATTTTGTTTACTGTTTTAGCTAGAGAGAAATAATGAAACTTTAATGTTACTGAATTAACGAACAATGATATATATGCCACGATTAAACGTTGGCCGAACGTCTCTATTTATAGAGAGTTGAACCCGGAATTAAAATCTTCTGAAGTCCGTTGTGCCGTCATCCGTGACGTGTGGCGCACTTGTATTAAAATATCTTGAGTGGAGTCTGATTAAAACATCTGACATATCTTAAGTGGAGTCTGATTAAAACATCTTGATGTGACTGATGAACAGTGTCTTGAATAGTCTTGAACAGTGATCTCTGTGTTGAACAGTCTTTTGAAGTGATTGATGAATAGTCATTAATTTGGAGTCTTCTTGGAAAAGTCTTGCTGCATCATTAACTCTTATATATATATATATATATATATATATATATATATATATATATATATATATATATATATATATATATATCATTCCTTTTAATAATTCAATTTAAACCGTTTTTCATTAAAGTTTACAGTGTTAATCGTAATATTGCGTATTAAATAATAAATCGATTTTTAATGAAATAAATTGAATTTTTTTTTCCTTTTAAATTTTTCAATCAGTTCCAGCCTTTTCCCTTTTTGGTTATATTGGGTGTGTTGCAAATTTTTTACAATTTCTTTTTCGAAATTCTCACATTTTTTACTTGCACATTTTTCATTCAAAATTCAAATATATGTCACTTTAATTTGTTGTTAGTTTTTTTTTCGAACGAACACATGCTACTTCTCTTTTCTTAATGCTTATAGTTTAGTCAAAATATTTTAAAATAATAATTTTCCCGGCCCTTTCAATTCAGTATATTTATTTTTCCATTTACATCCAATTTAATTAGGGCCTTATTCTTTATTTTTTTTTTCCAAACTAACGCTATCATTTTTTACACGTTTTTGCAGTTCTTAGAACTAATTCAATTTCAGGTTAAGTCCCTTAAGTTTTTTTAGTCAATTTTGTACCCATAATTTTTAATGCTTTTAATTTCTTAACTTTTTTTTTGTCGAATTGGTATCACCGATCATTTCCTTCTAAAATTAAGCAACTCCCACTACAACACGTATATGATTTAGAGACATAAATATTTGATACTATATGTCATTTATTTGTCTCTAATACTTTTAGAAACAGATAATATAATTGTCCCTAGTATTGGGGTTGCTAAAAGTTTTTAGAGACAATTAGGAGACACTTATATATGTCACTTTTACAATTCAATTGGTAACAATTGTAAATGCTTCTAATTACCTACTCATTTTAAGCGCTTAATTTCTATTTACAAAGACACATAAAAAGTGATATTTTTATTTCTTTTCCCACTTACCCAATTTTTCTACTCTTTTCTTTTTAATGTTTGCATATTTCTTGCTAATTCTTTATTTATACCACTTCACTTTGTTTCTTTTGTCGTTGTCCGCATTGAACTCGAACCTCTCAATGACTCAAACAACTAACATCGACCACCGCGCCAACTATCTACATTTGCAAATACTCTATTTAAGAAGTATATCAATATATATAACGAGTATATATCACAAACATACATCTCTATTGACTTTTGAAATTGTTTCGTAGCAGATAATTTAAAATTGCCATGTTCAAAATTCATTATTATTAAACTATTAGATCACATCAATTTTTAAATATAGCTTCACATACATTTTGAATATTTTTTTGTTCCACTGTCTCATTTAATTTAAATAATTTTTTTAAAAACATTAAAAAAAACATCATTGGTTTAATGTACTCCCTCCGTCCCATAAACTTAATCACGTTTAAATTTTTTATTTATGTTTTACTCACATTTTTTTATTAAAAATTATTTTTCAAAAATTATTAAAAAATATTTAGAAATTATACACATTAAATTTTTATTCGGATATAAACTTATACAATTTATAAGTCAAAATGCTATAAGAAATAAATTATAGATTAAATGCCGAAAAATAAAACGTGATTAATTTTCTGGGACGAAGGAAGTAATAAACATGTTCTGATGGAGAGTGTTTTACTTAAATATTCCAAAATTAAACTATTTTCCAAATTAGATGTTCTTTAGTACTATTGTGCATTTTGAACTTTTTTGAA
The DNA here is from genome assembly GCA_024586325.1 of Stellera chamaejasme. NCBI lineage: Eukaryota > Viridiplantae > Streptophyta > Magnoliopsida > Malvales > Thymelaeaceae > Stellera > Stellera chamaejasme. The sequence goes on from CM044986.1 coordinate 34,199,996, forward strand.
TGTCATCATAAAAACACATTTACTTATTTTTTTAAAAAAATCCTATTATGTGTAAGATTTGTTTAGTCATGACTTTTTTGCAAACTAAGATTGAACTTGCAGTGCATGTAACCAATAACTGTAACAAATCACTTATTATATATAAAGAAATATTTATTTATATATATGTATGAAGGTTGTCCCTCTAGCCGAAACTAACGGCATCACCCCCTTAATTGGTGTTGATAAAACATTTGCTCTTTTAAAGCATATATAATTGCTGCCATAAACTACATCTTCCTCCACGTAAATTTATTTTAGCAACACAGTTTTTTTTCTTCTGATGAAACAACAACACATAATTTTACTTTTAGAGTCTATTCAATTGTGTTTCTAATATCTAAGAAATTTGATAGTTTTAGAGACACATAGATAAGATTTATGGAGACTAATAATATAATTGTTCCCAAAATCAACATTTGGCAACAAATTGCTCTTTTGTCTCTAATTAATTGTTGCTAATCCCAATATTTGTTGTAGTGTCCTTTGAATTTTGGCAAATCTTTCTCCTATTATCTATTTCTGCTACAAGTTTACTTACTTTATATTTTTAATCAAATTATGCAACTCTTTCCCCATTATTTAATTCAGTATGGTCAGACTTTAATTTTACTTTTTTACTCTTTTTTTCCTCATACTTACAATTTTTATTTTATATTCATTTAATCAAATTAATTGCTCTTTGTTGAAGATGATATGGAGTTTAAATGCTCAATATTTTGGGTTATAACTTTTTGTTTTTATGACGTTAAGAATAAAAGAAGAAATTTTTTAAAAAAGGTAAATTTTTTCGATTTTATTTAAATCGTGCATTATTGAGCCTCTTTGAAGAGCAGTTTTTCAAGTGGTGTTTTTTTCATACATAAGACTCGAACTCAAGAACTTGGTTAAAGAATGATGAGCCGGTGGTCACTTAACCCAACAATCGTTGATAGAAAGAAGAATTAATGTAGTTAATGTTCAATCATCAAAAATTGTATGTTTTTATCATCACCTTTTAGGGGAAAATTAGCATTAATATGACTTAATTAACATATCTTGCAATCTTCATATAAATTGATACTAGCTAGTTATCTTCTACATGTGGCATCTCGTTGAATACGCGCGCGTGTAATTGGTACTGGCTATGGTTATCATCAATTCACCCCTTAACTATAATTATTGTCTTAAATAAATCATTTTTAAGAATTTATCTTATCAATTTTACTACTACATTTTAACACCACCACTCTTATATGCACACCGTCATTTATCTTAGCACGGCCACTATTAGATCTCTTGATCATATCATTTCAAACATTAAGGCACTAACTGATTGGTATAACCAGCCCACATCACTGCCTAGGCCTCGTAATCAAGGCCCAACACGTTGAGTCCATTGCCCAAAGTATCCAGTGAACTCGCCAAGGCACAGCTGACCGCGAGGGGAATCACCCGTAGGGCCTCTTCTCACTATCATAACATTCTTCAACCCTCAAGGCACGACTGGTCGTGAGGGGGTCACCCGCTACACTACGCCAAGCTCGCGGTAGGGAGGCTTAGCGCGCACGTGTCCGTAGCCATTACCGCGCCTTACTACGTTAATGGGCCATGGTAAACTTTTTTTAATTAAAAAAACCCAGATACCAGAAATCTCAGAAATCTTCATCTACCAACCCAGATACTTTCATCCAAATCCAAATTGTTCACATCGTACAACAAAAACCCAGAAAACTACTCATCAACAAAAATAATATCTAATAACATCAAAATACAAAAAATATGCAAATCAAACCCTAAACATAAAATAATATATAATAACATTAAAATACAAAAAATTCACAAAAATACAATAAAATACATAAAATATTGAAATTGAAGGTAAAACCTCAAACTTACCTTGAGATGCTTGTCGGCGATGGAATTCTGGCAAGAATCTCGGCAGCAACAACAAGACCGAAAACTGTTGAGTTTAAAAAAGTAGAGATGATTGGATGGTGTTTTTAATGAAATGAAACCGTAGAAGCTAAAAAGACTTACCTATAGTGTTCTGGCGTCGATCGATGAGAATGGCGATGGAATCGACGGTTTTGTGCGTCGGACAGCGGCGAATCGAGAGAAGCCGAGGAGATTGGGTTGGAGGCGTTTTGAGATGATGTTCGAGTTTCTAGAGGAAGAATAAGGGTTTTGTTTTAAACCAAGGCTTACCGCGGCCTTACCGCGCACACGGCCGCAGTAAAATGGAAGCGTCGACATAAGCGCATGTTTACCGTGGCCTGTGCCCCAGTAAAGGCCGCGGTAAAACATGCATTCCCCACGTAGTGCTAGGCCTCTCCATCTCCATATTCGGTCGTTCCTCAGGCCCTCTCCCACGACCTCCTCCTCGGGCCCTCAACACTTTGTTACTTGGAGCGAAAAACGAAAGGCTCACCACATAAGGAAACCACGATCTCGCTAATTAACCCATGTTCTGCAGGAGCATCTCCCACCTTCCTTAACTGCACCCATGATCTACGGGAGTGCCTCCCACCTACCATAATCGTGCCGAGGGATGAGAACGAGTCGACCCGAGCCCAAACCTGGTAGGTTCGAGCTCAAGCTCATGAAAATTAGGCTCGGCTCGAACTTCATCAAGCCCAATTTTTCAAGCTCGAGCTTGGCTCGAAAGCTCGTGAGGCTTGATTAACGGGTAGCTAGTTTAGGCTCGATTTTAAAGTTTGGCTCGATTAGCCTCGTACTGGCTCGTGAAACTTGAAAATTTTTAGATATATTACATTAATTCAATAAAATATTATTAAATTGCACGAGCTCGAGCTTGAATCTAGTAGGTTCAGGCTCGACTTGGCTTGTTTGTTAGGCTCGTGCTCACGAATCGCATCAAACCGAACCTTTGAGGCTCGAGTTCAGCTCGTTTAATAAACGAGCAGCCTAAAAAACGGCTCGAGCTCGAGCTCGAGCTCGAAGCTTTAAAAATCTCGGCTCGACAGACTCGTTTGAGCTCAAGCTCGATTCGTTACACAATCCTGCCCCACGATCACGGCTCAACCGAGGCAACCGCCGTCGACCCTCTTCTATATAAAGAAGGGCTCAAGCCCTCTCTATGGTACAATACACGCTCTAAGTCTCCATTACAGCCATACTACCTAGCTTACGATCCTTCATCGGAAACTCTGTACTGACTTGAGCGTTGGAGTGGAATTCCAGACACACAACCCCATGTTCATTTCTTTTTTTGTTGTTGTTGCAGGTTCATCGCTCCACAGAATTCCTCCATTTCACATCTGAGAGTCCAACCCATCTAGAAACAAGATTATCACTTATCTTTGGATTTATAAAAGGTCTTTAGCACCATGCATGAGTAGTTATTGAATCCTCTTGGATTGAGTGCGTATGTAATTTGCTTGTCGTTGGTGTGTCCTTTTAGCCTCCCTGTTAAGGTTTGACGTTGTTTGTTTCTTTTGAGTTGCCCTTGCTTACCTCGAGTGAAGCCAATTTTACATTTTTTTATTAAGACAGCTTACCTTTCAAAAAAACAAAAAAAAAACAAAACTAAACACCATCATTTATCATAAAGCTTCAGCTCAACCTCCGCACACCGCACTAGATAATGATGATCTCGGAATTTCCTTAGCTCATCTGTTGGCGAAACCAGATCGAACCAACGAGTTTGAAGTTTTGTAACTAAACTTTATGAATTTCTCAATTTAGTATACTTATATACACATCCTTTTATAATACTATCCTTAATTTAATTTTCTTTTCTTTTCATTTATTTTGTGTATTTCTTATAGAGTCTACTTTTTCCATAAATTCAAAACCTTATCAAAATAAGTAAATTTTATTCATTATTTTGCATGATACTATAGTGGTAAAAGTTACTCCCTCCGTCCAAAGTGTGTTGTCCATTTTAGTTTTTTTGTGTAGATTAAGATTGTCTTTGGTCATTAACTCATTTCACACGAACTTACATCTTTATCCCCTCAAACTCATTCTTATCCCTCCCAACCCACTCTCTATACTCCTTAAATGTGTGTATTGGCAATAGTAGGTTTTAATTAAAATAAAATACAAGTGAAAAATATCATTTCATTTAGACAGAAATATTTTGATATTGTAAGAACACTAATAACCTTCAGGTAACTTTAATCTTCACGCATACGGAGGAACTGAAAAAATTTATGGGGTATTATTTATTTAAGTATTTATTTTCAACAAATTTTATGATCGTGAGGAGATGAAGGTGGGCCATGCCATATAACGCGAAATTAATCAATGTTGTTGCGGGCTCTATCGTAGGTGCAGGCCTCCTCGACTTGGGCTGGCTGGGCTGGATTGAACCATTTTGCTTATGATGAGCCTTAATTAGGCCCTTTTAGGCCTAATCATGAGTGTAGTGTAGCTAGTGTACTCGAGCAAGGATGGCTTCTAACATAAGCAAAACTAAAGAACAATATCATCATCCCATGTGTTGTGTTGTGTGTGTGCTCACATTAATTAGATCTATTCTAAAGATTTCTCAACTACTATTACTATCATTCACGATACCAACTATTGGTTATTAGAGAGAGAGAGTCATAGGAATAAATATAGTTTTAAAAGAGCAATATAACAATAAGACTTTCATGTGATTTCAATTTGATATCAAACTTTCAAAAAAATTACTACAAAATAGTCCACATTTGAATTATACACAAAAAAAAAATCATTTAGATAAACAAAGATCTTGAGAATATTTTTGTTGATTTGCAAATAGCAACTTTTATTATAAAAGAAGCATGATTTCAACTATGAGGAGTAGAACTATGCAAACTGCTTACAAATACCAATGAACTAGAAATATGGCTAGGGTACATTTCTTATAGCTCCCAAAGGATTAATTAACCACTCCACTCAAGATATTGAGAAGCATTTCCAACGATTTGAGGTCCACAGATAAGAAAGCATTTGAATTGAATAGAGCCATGATCTGTTAGATTATCAGAAAAAATCACCTCGTTTCTGCTTTTCCATATGTTTCATGTTGTAACTCGTTTGATTGCATCCTAAGCTTGACCCTGAAATTTGGACAGAGTTGAAGCAGAAGTAGCAGCTGCAATGGCTCCAGTGTCACCAGTAGAGAAAATTCTAGCATCACACCAAGTGTAGACGAGCTGTCATCGAGAAATAGCACGAGGACAACAAGCTAAACAGGGATCAATTGTTTTCAACAAGCATGCACAATTTGAACACCCAATATTTTCGAGAAGAACGCCCCGTAATGAAAGTTGAAAACATAACGGTAGCCGGCCCTGGAGAGCTCACCGAATAAAAATATTGATCTTCTTGGGAAGCCACTTGATCTACCAGGAATGAAAGCGAGGCCACCTGAAAGGATCCCGAATTGCCAAGGGACCAATCTCAATTGTCCTCCAAATCACCCTTCAGATTTACACCCTACAAGAAATTTGTTAGTTCTGAAAATTCTCCTATAACTCCCTCCCCCTCAACTCCCTTCTCCATCGCCATTTCCACTCTCATCCCCTTTCGACCCACTCTCCACATTCAGCTATTTTTATTTCCTTTTCCTCTTTTAACGCATACAACCTAGGAAAATAATTTGATGATATGTGAATCATTCAGCTAAACGAAGTATTTTTGTATGATTCATAAAATCTGTTAATTTAACCTCAATTTATAGATTGGGTGGTCCTACCATGAACTTAAACTTTTGTTTAATTGGAAGAAAAAAAACGAAACTAAGCCCTAACCTATATATAGAAAGTGTAAGATCTTCAATCAATATTTCAACTTCCTTTATTTCTTTATATGAAAATGATTGCAGTAAGAAAAAATGAATTTATTTTCTTCATATGAAAATGATTGTAGTAAGAAAAAAATGAGGGCAATTATGAGCATCTAGCTTAGTAATTATGGTCGAATGTATAAAAAAAATGAAAAAGAAAAAAAGGAAGGCAATAAATGTTTAAAGGTGTTAGGACTTTATGGGTGCATGTAGAGATGAACATATCCATTGGATCGCTCCACGCCCACGGATCGCTTCCACCATGGAGCGGATCGGTTTGTGATCCATTTATGGTGGAGTCGGTCGCGAATATCCATTGGAACTCCATAGAGCAACACCCATAAAAAATATTTACAACATTAGTCCTCAAACTTTTCAAAAATATACAAATTGGTCCTCAAATTTTTCAAAAATTTACATTTTGGCCCAAAATTATTTACATTTGAACTTTGTTAAAAAAAAAAATTAAAATGGACTAGAACTTTAAAAATTACACTTTAAAAAGGAGACCAGTTCTGAGCATCTAACCGGTGAAATGTATAAAATAAATGAAAAAGAAAAAAGGAAGGCAATAAATGTTTAAAGGTGTTAGGAATTTATGGGTGCATGAGAAACATAGGGTACAGAACAAGGTATGATTACCCAAAAGAGGAGTTGCAACGAAATCCACGAGTGGGTAGTGAAATAAATTAATATGCAAGTAAATTGGAGAAAGGCTTCTATACGCCTAGGCAGAGTACGCCTATGCAGCTCCCATTTCCTCCTTCCGTTTTGTTAGTGTAGCGCTATTGTTTTTGTCAGAAGTCGCTAACCATCTTTCTATCTAGACCGATTGGAAATCTGAAAATGGTCTATGAGAGAATCTAGATTCGTTTGTTAGTTACGCTAAAAAATTAAATCATAAATTTTCAAGCGCCCAAAATTGGTATCACGGGTGTTTTTATAAATTTATTTGATTTTAAGAAATAAAGAGAAAGACAAATAAAAACACTAACAAATAAAAGAAAATGATTCTTAGTAATTTTACATAGCTAATAAAAACTCACAATATCTTGAAAGTAAAAATTAAAATAATTTAGATTGACATAATAACAAAAATATTAACTAAAATACAAAAAAAAAAAGTTTAGACCTGGTGCCCTATTTGTCAAGTTTTAAACTTGTTAGAGGTCTGAAATGAAACTTGTAGAAACTTGATGGTTTAAGTAGAACAAGGAAGACAGAAAATGGACTGAAAGAGAGTTTTACCTCAAAAAACATTAAAATGACAAAGGACCTTCTTCTCCAATGCACTGGAGCGGATCGGGCGAGACAGGCGAGCTGGGAGGTTCGGACTGACTGGTTCGGATACGACCTAAACGAGGCCGGACGGCGACAAGAGTGGTGGGGTCTACTCTCCGGCGGAAGACGAGCACGGTGGTGGCGGCGGCACAATGAACCGAGGCTCGGTTTGAGATAAAAGGTCGGGTCGTGGGTCTCCAAGATCCGAAATTTCCGAAGAGAAATCGACGTTCTCCGGCGGCGGATACAGTCGGGAAAGACGACGCGGTTTCAGGGGACTCGATCAACGGTGGTGGGACGGCGAGTTACGGCCTGTAGCGTTGACTTCAAGTGAGTTGGGTCGCGAAGCGGTTCGACGGGTCGGCAGCGAGTTCTTCGTTTTCCCGCTGTTTCGGGCGGATCTAGGGTACTTGGCGTGTTCTTTGGTGGTGCTGCGGTTCCAATAGAGGCGGTGGTTGGTGATGAGAGGAAGCAGATGTGGAGGAAAAGCGGATGTGGAGGAGGAAATGTGTCCGCCGAGGAGCTCGTTGGAGGTCCGTAAGTTTTTTTTGTTTTCTCCCCCTCCATTTCTTCAGCAAAAATGACTCAATTTATAGAAAAAATTCTTGATTGACAGGTGCTTTACTCAATGATGATAGAGTGTGGGTTCCAACTTGATGGATGGATGAGAATAGAAGAGGAAGCTCTGCGGATCCTATGGAATAGGCATAAGAAGCATGAATTGTTTGCTTATATTTTATTTTCTTTTCTATTTTATTTCTCCTTTTTATATGTTTTTTTATTATTTCAAAACATTAAAAATTACAAAAAGAACTGAAATAAAAGGACAAAAATGCACATGAGATAAATGACAAAAAAGTTTAAGAATAACGAAATTAACAGAAGCTCACTAAAATAAAAAAAATGACAAAAAGTTCGAAATTAACAAAAGCACACGAAATAATAAAAATGACAAAAGTTAACGAAATTAATGAAAATGACAAAAAATTCGAAATTAACAAAAATGCACGAAATGACAAAAGTTAACGAAATTAACAAAAGTACACAAAATAATAATAAAAATTCATGAAAATAACGAAAGTGACAAAAGCACACGAAAATGATACAAACTAAGAAAAATAATAAAAATGACGAAACACATAAAATGATGAAAATGACAAAAATCACATAAAATAATGACAAAAATCACATGACATGAAAATACGAAAATAATGCCGAAAAATCATAATTACGAACTATATTTTAATAGTCTGGACAAAAATTGGGTGTCAACAGTCATAACATGATATTATCATAGTTTTAAAAAAACAAATCCTAATTTTATATTGCTATAATTACTACTCCCTAAAATCACTAAACGTATTTAAAGTATCAAACTACCCACCATCCCAAAATCCCACTCCCACCCACGATTCTCTCTTGCTTTCTCCTATTAACAAAAAAAAGGAAATCTCACAATCTCACAATTCATCTTCACACGATGAACCAAAAATTTCAAATGGAGAGCATCAACGACCATACCAGTGAGAGATGACGGCCTTTCTCCGGATCGCCAGTAGGAGTTTTAAGACGGAGTGCCACAACCACCTCCATGCCGAGCAACATCGAGCAACGTGCAAGATGTCTGATGGTGCTTAGCCTACATATGATTCTAAAATAATCGACGAATGGGGACAAATGGTAGAACCAGATGGTGATGATTCTTCTCCATCCGACGATGCTTCTTCTACTAACAAATGGATGTTGGAAAGGCCACTCGTCTCCATTGTCGTTTGATCCGAGGACTGCAGCACGCTCCTCTACGGTGAGTGGAACACTCCCCAAATGCTCAGTCCGATTGAGTGAGAATTTCCTTATAGTTTGTTTGATATACGATGTGATGATTGTATGTTGTTATGGTCGTTTTGTGTGACGTTTGTATGAAATCCATTGCAGTTTCTCGATTGCGTAAGATGCGATTGGATGAGCCGATTTGGTTGAAATTTTACCATGATGGTAGTCTAATATAATATCTATTTTATCTAATATTTTGAACTAGACTGAAAACAATCACATTTTGTCCGATATTTTGGGATAATTTGTGAAGATGTTAAATTTGTTTGAGATTTATAGGTTGTCTAATATTCACAAAGGTTGTTGTCTAATATGATTGGTGTTTTGTCTGATCGTAATTAGGCTCTCTGGTAAATGTTTATTTGAATGAGATTTTCCTTACAGGTTGTTCGATTGTTGTCATGGTGATAGATTGAGATAAATTTTGTGTTGTCTGATGTTTCAGACTCTCTTTTGTAATATATGTTAGATTTGTATGAGAGTTTTTTCGGAGGTTGTTTGATATTTGTCATGGATCGAATTGGTACATTTGTGTCAGATTTTTCCTGTAGTTATCTTATATTTGTAATGAATTTAGTATGAGCTAATTTATGTCATGTATGATGCTTTGGACCATTTCTTGTAATAGATGTTAAATTGTTTTGATTTTTCCTTACCCGTGGTCTGAAATTTTCTATGGCGATAGTCTGAGTTTAAATTTGTTTTGTCTGATGTTTTAGACTCTTTATTGTATATATAATAAGATGGTAAATTTGTATGAGATTATTTGTCTTTTGTTTGCATATTTGATTTGGTGCTTGGCTTTGTCTAAAAAAGGCAGTAACCATTCAGCGAATCCTAGCTAGCGTTTGATTTGACAATCGATGGCAACTGAAGTCGACAGTGGTGTTATCGAATCTAGTCATCTGATTTGGCGAGCGGCTGAAGGTGATGACTATTAAACGGATCTAGTCATCTGATTTGATGAGAGGTGGTGACTGACGGTGTCTTACAAGTAGTGGTAGTCAAGCGATGGTGTCATGAAATTGAGACCAGACAATACATATGTTTCATATTCTAGTGTTTTTGTCTGATATTTATAGTTATTCTATATGTAATATTCATATTTTTAAAAATTATAGATAATTTCTCTCAGAATTTCAAATAATTGCCCAAATTACTCAACCATTCACAAAATGAAATTTTGAAGACAAAATTATCCAACCAACCATATCGCAATATACTACAGTATTTGACAATTTTTGAAAAATTACAAACAATCTGTGTACAGATTGCAGACAATATATGGATGTTAAAAACAATCGAAAATAAATAAATAAATAATATAATTGATTTGAAAAAAAAAAGATAAGATGATTAAAAGAACTAGTAAAAGGTAGAAAGGAGGAGGAAGAAACGTACTAATAAATAAAATTAATGGGATGCTAGGAGTGAAAAAAGTAAAAACATAAAACTAATTGGGAGTCGGAAAAAAAACGTAAAATTAGTTTGAAAGAAAATAAAAAAGGTGTTTATATGACTAATCCCATTTAAATAAATAAAAAAACGAAAACCGTTTAACGTCGTGTACCATGGCGTACTCTGTACTATGCCTAGGCGCAAGCAAGAAATTCGCCATCTTCTCCGTATAATAAGAATCGTAATTCCTTTGTAGTCACTTAAGTAATTGACCATTTGAAATTTATATTTTATCCAAATTATTATAAAAAACGTATAAAAAATAAAAACATACTGTATAATTGAAAACTATAAATGTTGTATCTTCATTTAAATATAAACTTAATGATTAGTATATCATTTTTTCCCTTTTAAATAAATACTTAAAATTAAATGGACAATCGTTCAAGTAAGGATGGAGTGTATATTAATATCACTGGGGATGGGATGTACTGCGGTGAAACGTACGGTATTCTCAGTAGTATTATATACTTATAGGGCTCGTTTGGTTGCAGGTATAAAAAATAGTGGGATGAGATGATTAAGATGGAATAGGGTGGGATTATCTAGGATAGGATTGGATGAGATTATTTATGATATGATTGGATGATATGATTGGATGAGGTATTATTTAATCCCACTTTTATGGGATAAAAATATTAAAAGGGATAATACTCATCACATCCCTGGACGTACCAAACGAGGGATGAAGGAGGAGGACAGGATAAAAATCATCCCATCCCTCCTTATCCCGCCAACCAAACGCACCCATATAGTACTCCGTATCAGTATATAATCAAAGAAAGGGAGAAAATAAAAAAAAAACCAAAAAATACAAAATAAAAAGAAGAAAGAAATAACCCTAGAATTGTCCTATCTACGTAAACACCGGAAATACCCCTCCCACTTCCAATTTTTACAGCAAAACGCCAAAATTAATAAGTGATTGCATTGCCCTCCTCGTCGTCAGCCCCCTAAATCCGCTGCCACCAATCCCACTCTACAAATTTCCTCCGGCGGCGGAGCGTCCCAGTCGGAAGCCTTTCTCTTCAACTGCGAAAAGTCGGACACACACTCAGCAAACTTAAGCGCCTCCACTCGCCGCCTCTCCGAAGCCAGTTTTATCCGCACATTTGAGTCGAAAATCTTCTCCCAATCTTTCTCCCAATTCCGACGAGCGTCGCAGAGCTCAAGCGTCCCATTTCGCCACTCCGTCCAGCTCCACTCTCTAGCCAGAACCGCCATTACGTCCCCAACACATTGCCCTTTACAAATCGGCGTGCACGGCCTACATTTGGCGCCACTTAGCGGACCTGGGCTCGACAGTGCCGCCACCGGCACATCTAAACGGCCGGGTGGGAAACGGTAAGTGCGGTCCGACACAACACAGAACGGTAGCCGTTTTCTGGTGAACGGAACGTGTCGGATTGTTAGCTGGGCTTTGAACGCAGCTTCCGAGTTCAGTTCCCGGTGACCGGCCAAATCAAGCTCCGGGATGAGAGATAGGCGAGAGAGCGCCGCCGTTGAGGTGTTGAGGTCGCCGATTCCGAAACGGTCGTTAAGTCCGCCGTAGGAGGATCCGGCCGGAACCGTGTACCGACCCGGCACAAAATTCTTGGGTGACAGCGGCGCCTTCCAGTACCCGTCCACTCGGGTTCGGACTATCCAGTCGTACCTGAATTTCTTTCGCTGTTGGTGCCATTGGATCATTTTCAAACATCCTTCCACCAGACCGAAGTACTGCAACAGTCCCTGCAATTAAACACAAAATCGAAACGCCTAATTAGCAATTAAATTAAACCAACGCTTTTGGTCCCTAATTAGCAACCCTGACCCAACCACAAATTCACCAAGAAACGCCAAAATTGTGGATCTTCCAATTCATTAATTAAGCGGGACCAGAACAGTGGCTACTGATTTTCCAACATGAAGCAAGAAGCAGCAGATAACCGAATGCGATGTGGATTTCGTTAGGTAGTGGCAGTTCACCAGCAACATCAACAACCCAACACCAATCATTGTAATTGCTGTAAACTGTCAACAACAACAGACCCACAGAAGAAGCCGAGGAAATTTACCTGTATGCCATTAGGGGAGTTAGCGGAGGTTAACACCCGAAACTCCTCCACCGTCTCCGGCACATATCTAGGCTCGAAGATTCGGACGGCGCCGATTCTGGGCGCCGACTTCAACAGCGACAACTTGTAGGCGTTCTTATCCAGGGGGCAGTGCAAGAACAGGTCGGCGTTCGGGTAGACATTGAGAATCCTCTCCACGATCGACGGTCCCGTGAGTTCGAACCTCCTTGCACCACCCACCAAACACACCGCAATCCTCGCCCGATGCAGTCTCGATTTCCTAACAAACTGACCCGACCCAGTTTTATTACGAGCCGGCAGCGGCGGTGGATGGAACCGTGTAGAAGACGAATTGGCTGCGAAGAGAGAGCGGGTGAAGATGAAGTTACCCAGATAGCTAAGGGAGTCGGGCGGCGGCGAAGAAATACTGAGGAATAGAAAGATGAGGAGAATAGGAGGAATTAAGAGAATGAAACGACGGCAATCGAGATCCGAAACCCATCTGGGCAGCAACTTGTATGGGTTCCTTATCATTATCATCTCGGTCACGGCGGCACAGCTGCAGAGATCTCGACTTTATCTTCACGGCGCATAACGTAAGAGGACTCCCAGCTTTTTTTTTTGCTTTTTGGTGATGGAGTTCGTTTCGAACAGGAAGATGGATGGCACTTTAGGCGTGGGTGGATTCTCGTTGGGCGTGATTATGATGCGGTGGTGTATGCATGAGGTGGGGACTGTATGGTGATTTTAATTTCTGTACTGTAGTCGTCTTTCTATTCCGGGTCCGTATTTATTTCTCCGTATACCAGTAATACGGAGACTTGTATTGTAGGAGTAGTATATAAATTTCATTGAAAGCCACCGGTTATGCTTAGGTTGACTTGACAGCAACGTTACTGGGTAGCAAGGTCCACGTTACTGGGTAGCAACATTAAATTAAAAATAGAGACGGTTGCGTTTAGGTGTGTTCTGTTACCATGTTTTATAAAGAAGTAATAATAAATTAAATTTAAGAGGGAAAAATGTGAAAGTACAAATTTTTAAATTGATAAAAATTTGAATTGTTCTTAGTTTTTGTTTTTTTATATGTAAAAAAACACAACTTTAATTAATTAAAGTTCAGACAATACATGGACAGACAATTCTACAAGAGTCTGTTGATATTAGGACACCCGACTGTATCTGCCCTAGAAAATGTCAACGAAGATCAAAATTTGACCTCAATCAAATATTCCTTGCTTCCTCCATCCTAATATTATAAACGAGTTTCAATATTATTATTTGTGCTTCATAATTGGATCATTTTAATATTATAATGTGAAATATTTAAGATTTAAAAATGTTTCAATTTTTATAAAATAATAGGAAAATTGTGAAAGAGAAAAATTGGTTTGATAGATTAGTAATTGCGCTAAACACACCCTGAAATAAATACCGTTTACTTTGAATATATTTTTTAAAAAGACACTTTGATTTACTTAAGCAAATATTTCCAGTAAATTTATCATGCGTATCACTTTTTTCGTATAGACTACTGATACTCCATAACAAAAATAAAGAGGGTAAAACCATGAGTATAATAATTTACTGACAAAAAAACAAATGAGAGAGTTAATCCTTACCATGGACTAAAAAAAAACTTATTTTCATCAAATAATTCAGATTACATCCAAACAAAGAAACTAAGTTATTATTCATCATGTCATCATCATATTTAAAATTGTGAGGCTATATTTTTTTTGAAAGACAAATGACAATTTTTATTATAAAATAAGCATAAGTTCCACTCTGAGAATGAGAAAAACGCTAGTTGTTTACATAGAATTAGTCAATCAGAAATTTGGCTAGGATATATTTCTTACGGCCCCCAAATGATTAACTAACCACTTCATCTAAGATATTGAGAAGCATTTCCAAGATTTGATATCCACAAATAAGAAAGCATTTGAACGGAAGAGAGCCATGATCTGGAGAATGTCAGATTATCAGAGAAAATCACATCGTTTCTGCCTTTCTATACGCTCCATGTTGTAACTCGTTTGATTGCATCCCAAGCTTGAAGCTGAAATTTGGACATAGATGAAATAGAAGTATTACTGTAAGGGCACTGATAGTGTCAACCGCAGAGAAAATTCCAACATCACTCCAAGTGTAGACAAGCTACCATCGAGAAATAGCACGTGGGCAACAAGCTAAACAATGATCAAGTATTTCCAATAAGCATGCACAGTTTAGACACCCAATATTTTCAAGAGGAATGCCTCGCAAGACAGTTGAAAGCATGACAGTAGCCGGTCCTGGAGAGCTCGCCAAACAAAAATATTGATCTTCTTGGGAAGCCATGAATTCCATGTGGTTGGATCATGCCCGGTGCGCCGGGAAAGGTTCTGCTGATCTGCCATAAATGAAAGTGGTCACCTGGAAGGATCTCGAATTGCCAATGGACCATTCTCAGTTGCCCTCCATATCAGCCTTCAGATTTACACCATACAAGAAATCTGTTAGTTTTGAAATTTCGCCTAACTCCCTCCCCCTCAACTCTCTTCTCCATCGCCATTTCCACTCTCATCTCCTTCCAACCCACTCTCCACATTCAACTATTTTAACTTCCTTCTCCTCTTCTAATGCATACAACCTAGGAAAACAATCAGAATTTTTTTTCATTTTGAGCCCAAATATCATCCCAGAACATGAACTCCTGCCCATTCCCTACAATCCTATGAAAAGAGTTTGTGAAGTTCAACCCCGCCTCGTTCATCTCCTTGCCTACTTTTAAAATACTACCCCAAACCCCACCCAGAGAGGCATCAATGTCACCTTCCATACCACCATCCCACCCATATATGTTTTTAATAATTTTTCCCAGAAAGCATCCTTTTCCAACCTAAATCTCCACCACCATTTGCCTAGTAGAGCCCAATTTTTTGACTTTAGACTTCCAACACCCAAACCTCCTTCCTCCTCACTATCTAGTGCCCGGTCCCAAGAGACCCAATGTATCACCTTTTTTCCACAGACCCGCCCCAGAAAAAGTTGCTTCTCATACTCTTAAGTGTTTGGATAAGACTAGTCGGGGCTCAGAACACTGAAAAGTAGTGCAAGGGCAAGCTTCCCAGAACAGATTTTAATATACTAAGAGTAAGGAATGAGAAGATAATGATTCTCTTAAAAAACAAGCAAAAAAAGAAAGAAAAAAGAACCAAAATATTAAAATGTCAAAATTGGAAGATTAAGAACATTTGAAAATAAAAAGTAAGAAGTAAGTTATATTTTGACAAATAAAAGCAAAGAAAAGCAATAACCAAATAAATGTTGAAATATCCAAGTGGTAGGATCAGAACACTATGTAGATGAGACAAGTTTTACTTGGCGCAATTAATAGGCCGACACAGTAAATGGGTGAGTAAGAGGCGCAATATTTACTGCTACCCAGGTCCCAGTAAGGCCTCCCTTTACTGCACTCTAGGCCGCCGTGTGGTTTTTTAAGGGTTTTCATCCGCCGAAACCTTCATTTCTTCTCATCTTCTTCATTGTCTCTTCCACCTTCTTTCTTCTTCATCTCATTCTTTCGTTTTGTTTCCTTTCTCAAATCTTCTTTCTCCTCCTTCTCCTTCCTTGTTCTTCTTCATCATCTTCTGTGTTTTCTTCTTCTTTCTTTCTTTCTTTTTCTTTCTTTCTTTCTTTCTTTCTTTCTTTCTTTCTTTCTCCTCGCGGTCGTTGTCGTTGCCGCTACCGCCGCTCCAAAGTTAGCCCCACCAACGACCTCCTTAACGCCAATGTTTTATTTAAGGTGATGATTTATTTTTTTTATTTTTAGGATTTTCTTAACATTTGTTCATTTATCATGAATCTTTCTTTTTTCTTTTTCTTCTCACAAATCTGGCTGCTCCAAACCGCCCTCTCACCATCACCACTGTCTATTTGCTCACCATTAATTTGTACCGATTTTCTAGGATATTCATCCGGATTTATCCACTTTTTTAATTGATAAAAGTGTTTACTGCAGCTATGATCTCAGTAAGGCCGCAGTAGGTACCGTAACCATGAGCGTAGTAGAGACGAAACTGCACCTTCATTTACTGCGGCCTCTCCCGCAATAGTTACGTGGCTCTCTGCGGGTTTGGCAGCAATAAGCCCCATTTTCACTACGTAGAGGAAACATTTTAATCAAAGTGCAAAACAAATAAAAAAAGATATAAGGAGGTAGTTATTCATTTAACTAATAAAAGAAAAAAATAAAGAAAATACATGCCCGGACGGTTACATAAATTTTGTTTTGGTTTACAGATTCCATCAAATTAATTATAATAATAATTATATTACATTACATTATTTGTAGGGGTTTGTCTTCTTCCGTTATGAAAAGTATTTTTTTGTCTTTTTGTCTATGTTCTCTTTTACTTTTTTGTTGTTAGGCAAAAACATACTCCCTCCCCGTCCCGCTAAGTTACTCACATTTAACTTTTGCACTTGTATTTAATTCAAATTTTCATTAAAAAAATTTTATTAAAAAAAATTTAGAAAAGAAACTAGGCACATTGAATTTTTATTTGGATTTAAACTTATAAAATTTTTAACTTAGAATGTAGAAACAAATTATAGATTAAATACTGTAAAAAATGTGGCTAATTTTCTGGTACGAAGGTAGTATTTCTTATCCAACTTTTTTCATATTTTCTAACATTGTACCCAAATATTTTCAAATCTTATGATTTAAGCATTTATTTTTATTTTTTATTTTTGCTTTTTATTGTAAGGGAAAAATTCATTTCTTATCCCGTTTTTTCATATTTTTTAGAGAGTGGACCGAAATATTTTAAAATCTAATGATTTAAGCATTTATTTTTCCTTATGCTTTTATTTGAGTCTAATTATCTTCTTTCTTTTTATACTTCATTTTCATATCATATCTCTTACTATATCCGTGCCTTAAAAAATTGATGCATTTTTTTCCGAAGTCATGAGAGATTCAATTTATTACTGGTGGCTAGAGAGCCCAATGGGCTCTTTGCCCAAAAAGCCCAGAAGCCTCCCCAAAACAATCTGGGCCAATAAGGCCCAAGAAGTTCAACCCAAAATAAGGTGGACCTCGCCGAGCACGCTTCCCGCCGAAAGACCGACCGGAACTACGGCCGAATTTCATGCAAAGCGTACCCTTTGTCGTCTGAGCGTGCCGCCCGCCACTTGATTCCTGACACCTGCCACAAAGCTTCCAGGGGGCGCCGCCCGACACGCAAAAGGTGAACGACAAGCACTTTCGGACCATAGGCAAATTACCAATGTGCCATCAGGGTGTCATCCTATAAAAGCCCTCCATTTGCAAACCGTAGAAGTAATCTTATCACTACATCGCTCTGCTTTCTCTCTACTTTCTCACTCTAAACAAAGTACTCATTTGAGCGTCGGAGGCCCGTTAATCAAAGCACCCTCCGGTGCAGCTTTATTTACAGGTGGAGCAACCCACGACAACCATGGTCTCCCTCGTGACCAGACTCCAGAAGAAGAACAAGGTGGCAGATCCCACAGACGTCCGGCCACCAATTACTATAAATAACTCATTAAAAATACATAAAAATATATTCAGAAACTATTCACATTGAGCTATAAATGAACAATATTATTTATCTTTTCTTTCCTTTTAAATTTTTTCATTTTGGTCCTTCAACAAGTTCGGTTTATTCTATTCCTTCAATTCCTTTTATTTGTTTTTGTGTTTTGGTCCATGAACAGCTAACAAGAGTTTTTTTAATCTCGTTTTCCTATTAATAGATTTTGTTCGTATAATTTAACATGTGTATGTTTAGGTTCTAGACTTTGTTCTGTTTTACAACTCAATTGAAATTACATATGTTAGTAGTTTTCCCTCATTTTCATATAAATCCAGAACATCAATTATCACATTTAAAACCCGTAAAATTGCAATGAGGTTTTCACCAAACTCAAAAAAAAAATATTTTTTCAACTTTATAAATTATCATTCATCACTTTGATTTTTAAATTGTCTCCATCGCAAAGCACAGATGGAAAAAAAAAATCTAGTTGTACACATATGTTTAGGGATGGAGGGGGCAAATCGCTCCATTTTCCAAATTGAAGGTCTTTATCACCATGAGTCAAAGATGAAGGGGTAACTCGTCCGAGTCAAGGAGTTGGAGGACCTCTGCAACACAAGCCTTTCTAGGACCGAAAAAAAATCTTGCAAGTATTACTTATAGAGTCCGTTTATTTACCACATATGTGAAAAATACATACCTAAATGTACTACTAATTAATTAACTCAACTAACTAATCTAATAAATTAAAAGACTAAAACACATTTTGTAAAGATTTATATAGAGGGTAAACTTGACATTTTTATGGTGTGTTTTTCCACATATGTAGTAAATAGACACCTGTTGTAGTCCTTAACGTGGCACAACCCACTACCAAGTGCACTCCAACCCAACATCGGAATGTTCCACACTAGCCAAATGAGGCAGTTACTGATATTTTCCAAGAAATGATTTACCACAATATTCCTTTTTGTCCGCTTGTGATTTGCTCACATGATTAAATGATGAGTTGTGCATTTTGCCTAACGGCATTTGGCGTTTCCTTCCCTATATATGTAGTGATTTTCAGAATTAACGAAAGAAGAAGTAATTTAGCCTCTCTGTCCTCTCTGTTCTTCTCTACTTGTTCTTTTCTCTCTCCCTCTCTAGTTTTCTTGCACCTGGTTTCTTCTCATCTCTTTGTTGGCCCAAGGGTGCAACATTTGGTGCTCTCATTGCTCTCTTGACCTATGGGTGAAGGCATGAAGACTCGCACGAAGGATCTAGAGGAGTCAATCGGTAAACTCTCCGATAAGATCTGCACCATGGTAGAGCGACTTAACCACCATGGCCCAACGCTTTAGACTCATGTCACAACTATGAGGCCTTGTCACCACCTTATCTAGCCATACAACCTCCTCAAGCCTTGGAAGCCCTCCTCCGTGAGATTATCAACAAACACCCCCCCTCCCGAGAAGCAACCCAATTACCCAGATCCCACACCGATCCTTCAACAGCCACTTACCTCAACTCCAAATATTCCCACATATCCACTTCTCAAACCCACTGCCTCATCCAGCCCATTTACCACCACCACAACAAAGGACCACTGTCACCCTAAGATGGAAATACCCCTGTTTGCTGGAGAAAATGTTCTAAGATGGATTTTCCAAGCCGAAAAGTTCTTCACCTTCCATTCAACTCTAGAGAACCAAAAGTTGGATATCGCCTCATTCTACATGATAGGACCAACACTACAGTGTTTTCATTGGATGGAAACCACTCATTAGCTCATGAACTGGCCGTCCTTCACAAGATCACTGGAAGTACGGTTTGGGCCTTTCTCTTTTGTTAATAATGAGTCAACCTTTTTCAAGCTCAAGCGACGACCACAGTGACGACATTCATGGCTGAGTTTGAGACTCTCTCAACTCGAATAAATACTTTGTCTCACACGAACCTCTTAAATTGATTTATCTATGGGTTACGTGAAGACATTCAACGAGAGCTTTGCTATCTCAAGCCCATGTCGCCGACGATTTCGATTTGCCACCTAACTCCGGAAGAGATGGCCGCTCGTCGAGAGAAAGACATGTTTTAACTGTGACAATAAGTTTGCTCCAGGTCACCGTTGCAAATCAGCCCAATTCCTCTATTTGATGGCGGACGATGAAGCTCCACCGACGACATATGATTCAACTCTCGAAATTCTTTAATATGCAAAGGAAGTTGCAAACCCTTGGTCCCAATCTGGGCCAGGCTATCCCAGTAATCACCCATTGCGCACTAGTGGGCCTTTAGAACACCTCCACTCTTCGTCTCATGGGCCAAATCAAGGGTCAAGATGTCACAATATTAATTGACACGAGCTCAACTCACAACTTCATGCAGACTTATTTGGCTAAGCAGCCAAGCCTCCCTATTGAGCCCACAACTCAGCTTAATGTCACAATGGGTAATAGTGACTTATTGCACTCTGCTGGCCTCTGCTCAGGTATTACACTTTGTTTGGGCCAAGCCCAATTTCTGGTGGACTTTTTTCTACTTCCCATTTATGGGGTTGATCTTGTTCTAGGAGTTCAATGACTTTCTGAGCTTGGGCCACTTGAGTTTGACTACTCCAGGCTATCCATATAATTCACTTACAACGGTACCCAAGTCACACTACAAGGGATTCAGTCGTCATATCTCTCTTCCCTGACCGAGCTTCATCCTAAAACCTTTGCAGAAACTATGGCACAACTCAATTTTTTGGCTCTTTGTCCAAGTATGGCCTCTACACCAATCTGGCGTGTCCAAGAGATGACAAATTCAAGGCGTTTTTACGTGGATTTTCGTCTCATCAACCCACCTTCAGTGGCTGCCTTCCAGCAAGATCTTCCAACTATCCACCTTGAGGACAAGGTGAGTTTCGCAGGGGAGGCTAATGTTGCAGGCCTAAAGGTGGCACAACACACTACCAAGGCAGAGCCAACCAAACCCAACATCAGCAATGTTCCACACTAATCAAATGAGGCAGTTACCACTAGTCAAATGAGGCAGTTACTGATATTTTCCAAGAAGTGATTTAGCACAATATTCCTTTTCGTTCGCTTGTGATTTGCTCACATGATTAGATGATGAGCTGTGCATTTTGCTTAATGACATTTGGCGTTTCCTTCCGTATATATATGTAGTGATTTTCGGAATTAATGAAAGAAGTATTTTAGACTCTTTGTCCTCTATGTTCTTCTCTGCTTGCTCTTTTTTTTTCTCTCTCTCTAGTTTTCTTGTACCTTGTTTCTGTTGGAATTCTTGCGCACCAAGATGCCCTGGGCTAGCTAAAGTAGCTAAGCACAGCTCAACTCAGCTCAATCTGAGTATTTGAGCTAGAGAGATGTGTATCTGCTCTTAGTGAGCTGATATGAGCTCAAGGAGCTCAATGGATCATTTAATATATCTTGGACTAGCTCTATGTGAGCTTAGTACAAATGTGTCTAGGCACCTTTTGGCGAAGAGACGTGTCTCTTTGCAGAAAGGTGCGTAAATTGGTGAAAAGGTGTCGAAGAGGGCCAAGCACACCTTCGGCTTAGGCCGAAGGGTGCGTAGCACCCTTGGGTGCCAAAAGGGCACCCTAAGGTGGCCTTACACCCATTCGGCCATGGGCCTAGGGGTGTGAGTGCCCTTCGCCCTAGGTACCTCTAGGCAGGGTGCACCCCATGCCTTGCACCATTCGGCCAAAGGGACATGTCTCATGTCCCATGGCCGAATGGGCAAGGGGCATGGGTCACCTCCCTTGCCTCTTCACCATATTTGGATAATTAATTAATTAGTTAATTAATTTCCTATTAGACACAATTATTTATTTATTCCTTTTCTAATTAATTAGTTAATTGAAAAGGCAAAAGGCATGAGACATGTCTCATGGACCAAGGGGCATTGGTTGCAGCCCTTGGCCCTAGAGACATGTTACTTCGCAAATGAGGAGGCATTGTGCCCCCTCATTGGCAGCCCATCCTCCTCTATAAATAGAGGGAGGATGCGCCATTATTCTCATCCCACAACCAGCATTGGTTCTCTATTATCTCCTGATACTTTCTCTTACAAACTAGAAGGCATTCTAGGAGCATTGTGAGTGGAACTCACCTTGGAGACAAATCCTCTCCAATCCGCCCTTAAGGTGTTCCCCGAACCGAGTCTTCTACATCAGCAAGGAGCAAGAATCTCTAAGATTCTTAAGCTGCGTCCAGAAGAAAGGTACATACTCTTAATCCTTTCTTCGGTATTGATGAATGCGAACATGAGAAGCATGTTAAAGACGATCCTAAAATCAACAGTTTCTGCTAATCTCTTTGTTGGCCCAAGGGTAGGATGTCAAAAACTGCCCAACCCGAGGAACCCGCCTTGACAAAAAAAGTCAACGGCCTGAACCCGACTTGACCTGAAATACGCTCAACCCGATGACAATCCAAACCCGAAATGGCCCAAACCCGAGTAACCCAAACCCGATGAGACCCGAATCCGATATGACCCGGAACTCGAAATGACCCGAGACCCGATCCCGTTTAACCCGAACTTGAACCTGATTTACCCGAATTCAAACCCGAAGAAACCCGAAATACTCGCAATGACTCGAATATAAATATAATCAAAAGGATTGTCTAAACTCTAATTTTGTTGGAGCAAAATTGAATTTCCAATTTTGTTGGAGAAATGTCCAATTTTTAAAAGTCCAAACCCGAATCTTTTCTTTCTTATTTTCATTTTTTTGAATAGTTCTTTCTTGTTTTCTAAGTGGCTCCTTTTTATTATAGTCCACATTATAGATTCCAATTTTGTAAAGTATTAAATTCCAAGTGTACCAGCTTTGTTAGAGTAATATCCAAATTTTAATTTTATAACAAAGTTTACTTTTCAATTTTGTTAGATCAATATTCAATTCCCAACT
This sequence comes from Stellera chamaejasme, assembly GCA_024586325.1. Classification (NCBI taxonomy): domain Eukaryota; kingdom Viridiplantae; phylum Streptophyta; class Magnoliopsida; order Malvales; family Thymelaeaceae; genus Stellera; species Stellera chamaejasme. The sequence goes on from CM044986.1 coordinate 34,222,883, forward strand.
TTGTTAGAGCAATGTTAAGTTTCTAATTTTGTTGGAACAAAGTTCAATTTTTAATTTTTTAGCGGTGTGCAATCTCCAGTTTTGTTGGATCAATGTCTATATTTCAATTTAAAGCTTTTGTTTTTTCTTACTCCCTCCGTCTTCAATTAATCTTACACATTGCGTGATCTTTGAGATTAAAGGTGAATATATGATTTAATGTAGTTGTATAAATGTTCAATTAACAATTTTATTCGATTAATGACAATTTTCTCTACATTTTGTTTCAAACGACTCTACAAAATAGATTTATTTTGAATCTAACGAAAAGGGGAGAAGAATACGTGTGAATAATTTTCGATTATATCATTGTTGTATCTATAAATATAAAATACATAGTATTATATTTATAATAAAAAAATCTACATCTATAAAAATTAAAGAAGAATATAGATATAAAGAATAGAAATTTAATTTGAAAATATCATATACTCGAATTTGCACTCGAGAAAACTTGAATTTGGATCCGAAGAAAACCGACCCGGACTGAACCCGAAACCGAAACAACCCGAAATAAGTTCGGTCCAAACAACCCGAATAGCGAACCCGAATCGACCTTAATCTAAACCCGAATGAGCCGAACCCGATCTGACTCGAAAGTAGTTCAATCCAAAGAAACCCGAATGATCCGGCCCGAATCCGACCTAACCCGCCCGATTGACATCCCTACCCAAGGTTGGTGCAACACACCCACTTATATGGGACTACAGAGAAATTTGTCCATATTCGTGTAGAAGAAAACCCAAAAGTAATGCTCAAGCATCCGTTTCGGTCGAAAGAAGAGAAACAAACAAGACCGAAAATAAACCCAATTCAAGCGTTATGGGCCTCCGCTGTTTGACTTGGATGGGTTGGACAACTGAGGTTGGATAACAGTGGGCTTCATCAACTTAATACGCGGCGGCGGTGGCAGCGGCAGCGGCAGCGGTGGCAGCGGCAGCGGATCGTAGCATTTGAAGCAAGGCGCATCTTAGCAAAAATCCGGTAAAGGAAAGAAAATAGAAGTCATAGCTGAGCCCTTCTATTCCGGCTCGCCTGAAAGTTCATCTTCCTCACAGACTGGTGTAACAATGCAAGGTGGATCCTCCGGCATTGGCTATGGCCTAAAGTATCAGGTCAGATTTAGGGTTCCCTACTCTGTTTTATAATACTTCCACGACTTCACTTTGGGCAACAAAAACCCTAATCGCGAATCAATTGCGCAGGCTAGATGCATTTCTGATGTAAAAGCTGACTCCGATCACACCACCTTCCTCACCGGCACCCTTAGTCTCCGCGAAGAAAACGAGGTTCGTTTATTTTCTTTGCTCTGTTTTTGTTTTGTTTTGAATTAACATAGTGGCAGCAGAGCTTGTTTTCATTTCGACTTCAAGCTCATAGAATTGTGATCTCGCAGGTGCATTTGATTCGGCTATCTTCGGGCGGAACCGAGCTCGTTTGTGAAGGACTCTTTTCTCATCCTAACGAGATTTGGAATCTTGGATCTTGCCCTTTTGATCAACGAATCTTCTCTACTGTTTTCTCGACTGGTAACTCAATTTTATTCATCCTTGTCTTGCTCTCACAGCATTTATTTATTTTAACGTCTACTGTTCAATTTGTATTTGAGCTTCCAACTTCTGGGGGCCTAGATTATGGAGATGCCGGGTTTGTAGTCATTTATAGAAGTCATCTAAGAGCAGCGCCGTTTTTACTTGAGACTAGCTTGACCTGTCTGACATCTATCTTTGACGATGCAGCTGTTTGTTTTCGTGTTGTCCGAGCTTTATCTTCTTTAAGATTTATAGTTTTCCTGATGATAAATTTTTTTGTTTAGGCGAATCGTATGGGGCAGCTGTCTGGCAGATCCCTGAGTTGTATGGGCAGTCAAATTCACCTCAGTTGGAAAGAATTGCGTCCCTCGATGCTCATGTTGGCAGGATTAATTGGTTCGTGTCTCTACCTTACTATTTCAGTAGTTTGCTATGATTTTGCTGCTGAAACACTGGAGCCTCACTTAATATCTGGTACTTTCCCTACATGTTCAGTGTTCTTTGGTGGCCATCTGGAAGACATGATAAGTTGATCAGCATTGATCAAGCGAATATTTTCTTGTGGAGCTTGGATTGTTCCAAAAAGGCTGCCCAGGTGTTCATATCGTGATGTTTAGTCATTCAGATTTATTTGCATGGCACTCTCTTGGCTTTTCTCCGTCATTTGTTTTGAATGTTAGATTGCAAGTTATTCTCATTCCTTTCTGTCATTGTTTGATATTCAGATTTCTTGTTTAATTCTAGGTCCAATCAAAAGAATCAGCCGGTATGTTACATTACTTATCTGGTGGAGCTTGGGATCCTCATGATTTGAATGCTATTGCAGCAACTTCTGAATCATCCATTCAGTTTTGGGATCTTAGGACAATGGAGTATGTATCAAAAGTTATTTAACCTTTCCTTCGTGCCCAATTTGTATTTTCCTGTTAGTATGTTTGACATTCAAATCTTCAATGAATTAAGATATGTCAAAAGAGTATCAACATCATATTTGGTATTGCAGTTCTGATTCGTAAATCCTGCCGTCCAAACCAAGCTGGGAATAGTTCCAAACTAGTTCAGATGTCATTCATTCCATGTGTTCCTTTCATGTTTTGTTTGACCATTAGATTTACAATGCTTTTAGATTTTGTAAATTAGTATTCTTTGGCTTGCAAGTGTTTTCCATAAATGTTTTGTTGCTTGATATTGTAGTTGCTAACTGTACTCAAGATTATGACTGACATGAAATGCTGATTACTTGATAGTGTAGTTGCAAACTGTACTCAAGATTCTGCTATGGCTGACATGAAATGCTGATGAACCCAGGAAGACGAACTCAATTGAACATGCTCACATCCGGAATGCTGAATTTGATCCAAGAAGGAAACATATAATTGTAAGAATAAAAGGAAGTTTCTTTTGGGCTCCATTACTGGCTTCTGACCTTCGAATTCCATGGCACTACTTTCTTTTGCGATTTTAAATTTCCTTGTTTTCAGTTGTCTTGAAAATTACCTAGGGGTATTTATTATTTTAGACATTTTCAAGGTCAAGCTGTACTTATGTTTAGACCAGAGATAGATGTGAAGATCACAAAAGTGATACTCTTAGAGGTTTTTTGTGTTAACTTTTCTTTATTCTTATTTACTTTATTTCCTCGCCCCCCTTCTCTTTCCCTTCTAGTTTTTTTCCCCTTTAAGAAAATTTAAAGAACAATTAGAAGAATTTGTGTTCTCGTCTTTTATGATTGAATTATAGCTAGTCCCCTGGACTTTCTTTAATATATGCCTTAGTGATATGTAAGATTGGCCCTCATTTATTGCAGGTTACTGCAGGGGATGAATCTGCCATACACATATGGGATCTTAGAAAGCCGAACTTTCCTATCCAAGAACTTCATGGTCATACTCACTGGTAATGGGTTTATGTATTCTAGTGTATTGTGGGAACTTGGATATCATGTGAATGGTCATAAATCTAAATAGCCATGTCATCTTCAGCCAAACATTTGGTGCATGAACTTTAGGCGTCTAATGTTGCTTTCAACTATTTCTATTCAATATGAAAAACACTGATTCAGGTGAACTCAGTTCTGACTTCAATCTACGCGTCATTTGTGGCAGGACATGGGCCATTGCTTGCAATCCAGAATATGATGGGCTGATACTGGTTTTGGCTCTTTCTCGCTCCCAAATGCTTGCAAACTTATAGCATATAGCTTGTGCATATCATTTTTGCCTTAGTGAACTAGATTAACCAAAATTATTTTTCCTTTTTGATCTGGATGATCTTGACTGGCATAAATGGTGCATATGAAGATGTTTTTCTTATTAATCAATGTCTTTTTGGGTGACCATACCTATTGTTTAGAAAGTCCGTCTTTCGGCTATATTTAAAAAGTGCCTGACCAATAGCTAATTGTTGCAGAGTGGTGGTACAGATTCAGTTGTAAACCTGTGGTTGGCGTACAGGTCTAACAATGATGATTCAACATCGGAAAGGTTATCTGCCATTTCCATGTTGAACTTTTCAGTGGTAGGCTATCTAGTCATTCTTTGGTCTATTCTAAAAAGGTGTTCCCAACTTTGACAGGGTGATTGAGAGACCTATTCTAAGTGGTGATCCATTAGTCAATTCATATAGCGACTACGAAGATAGCGTATACGGTAACCACGTTAACCTTTAACTTTAATTGTAATTAATATTGATGGAAGCTGATAGTTTTGATGGTACACAGGCCTTGCTTGGAGTTCTCGGGAACCATGGATATTTGCTTCACTTTCATATGATGGAAGGGTAAGAAAAAAGAATCCTAGAAATCTAGCAGGTTTCATCTGTTTTCAAATTTCTCTTAGTTTGTATTACTGTTAAGATATTGACTGGCTGCCTTGTGATGTGATGGATAGTCTAATTTGCTTGTTTGGTAGGATTACAATGACATGAAATAGTTGGCTTCCATGTGTACTCATGATGCAGGTTGTTGTAGAGTCGATCAAGCCTTTTCTTTCCAGAAGATGATTTAGTCCATGCTTTACCTCTTCGATTCTCTTCTTAGAAGCTTCTGGTATAAAAAAGGTGGACTTCATTGACGTTGTTGCAAATCAGATCTTAAGGCTAGGCAGATTACGACTGCAATATACCGCTTGGGCGTTTACACATAAATGGTGCGCAATTCTTCTCCACAGTGATTTTCTTATTTCAAGGCTCCTCCCCCATCACCCCATCAGTCGCTCAGTTCCGTTTGATTTGATTCGGTGGTTGAGCTGCGGTTTTCCGTTTGTACAACTTTTCAGTATTGTTTTTAAAATTTGAATGGTTGCTATGCTATACCGAGCGTAAATAATTAGTGTATGGCCTAAGTACTAGTATAATAAAAAAGGGAAATTAACAAATATCCTCCTGAGGTTTGTCATAATGATCACTTTGTCCCCCGCATTTTCATAATTCGTTCTTTTATGTCATGAGGTTTGTGAAAATATACAAAAATCCCCCTGGACGTTCCTGGACGTTAACTTCCGTTGGAACAATCGTTAGCTTTTAGGTGTAATTATAAAATTGGACCTTAAAACTTTTAACCCTAACAATTTTACCCTTAATTATTTTATACCTACATTCCACGCCCAACCTCCACCTCCATTCCACGCCCAACCTCCACCTCCGCTTCTGTTAATTATTTTAAGCTCAGTCTTCAATCTTCATCATCGTCCTCTCCTTCAGAAAAGGCTGAAATTTTTATCCCATCAAATTCCAAGCTCATTCAGAACACCATCCAACTCCCCAATATCATCCAACTCTTCATCCAAACCCGAAACTGAAAAGATATCATCTTGCTCCTCCCTTCTCCTCTAGTTTAGTGCCAAATCCTTCTCTGTAATCTCTCCATTTTCAACCCCAGTCCATGGCACCCACAAATCCGCATGCCTTCCGGCCGCAGACGCCACAAACGTAAGGCTGAGACTTCCCTTGCGTTCAAGGATGTCAAACTGCTTCCTCCCGCGGCGCTCATTGATGATCCACTGGGGAAGATGGATGAACGCGTGGCGGTTGGAGTAGGCAGACATGTCGACGACATCCCCGAACTTCTCGGCTACCTGTTTGAGAGTTGTCGCCGCCTCAAAAGGCGGTCGTCGTGGCGGCTTGTTGTCAAGGTCCACATGACGACGACTTTCCGGCCTCTGGGAGTGAAAATTCCTTCCTTGTTCATTACCATGTCTATTTCAGCCGCTGATAGGGGTGTGCACGGGGCGGGGCGGGGCGGATAGTAAGAAAAATAGTATCCGTCCCATCGAGTGCGGGTACCCTAAATGCGGGTATCCGATTTTCATGGTTTTTTGCGGTTCGGATCACGGGTATTCGCGGATATTCCTAAGTATAATTATTCTATAAAATTTTTCAATTTACTTGGAGATATTCTAAAATTTTGCATCATAAATGTACATGTCTAGAGAATCAAAATGAAGAAAAGTAGTTTGCATAAATAGAACAATAATATAATATTGGAAATCATGTATTATTGTTCTATTAAATGGGTTTTCACACATAATATAAAAGAAATTTAAAGAAAAATTGAGATGAAGTAAGCAATTTTAGATAATTTATTTGTAAATAGGCATATGCCGATCGGTTCGGGTATCCGCGGGTTTCTAAAATTAGAACCCGCGGGTTATCAGTTTCTTCGTTTCACAGGTTTTTTTCGGTTTCGGATCATGCGGTTCGGTTCGGTTTCTCGGTTTTGCGGGTTTTTTGAACACCCCTGGCCGCGGATGCTTGGCTCTGGGCGGCGCAACATTTGATTGGAAGTGGGCATCGGCGTATCTTAAGCTTGGGGAAGAGAGTGAGCTGGGATTTGGGGTTCGCGGGGAAGATGAGTGAGGAAGACTGAGAAAAGTGGAAATCGATGATAGAGAAACTCGTACGAATGGGAGAATTAAGGGAGCAGCTACAGAAGTTGTTCATTTCTTCATCTGTGGAGGTTGGGCGTGGAATGGAGGTGGAGGTGGGGGTTTAAATGAGGTATAAAATAGTTAAGGGTTAAAAGTTTTAGGGTCCAATTTTGTAATTACACCTAAAAGCTAACGGTTGTTCTAACGGAAGTTAACGTCCGGGGGGGTTTTTGTAGATTTTCACAAACCTCAGGGGGTAAAAGAACGAATTCTGAAAATGCGGGAGACAAAATGATCATTATGACAAACCTCGGGGGTATTTGTTAATTTCCCATAAAAAAATTAGTAATCATTTTAGTCTAACATGTCGAAAGTCAAATATCTCTCACTTTGGACTGAGGGATTGTTATTTTGTGGAGCATCGTGTTCAATGCATAAGGGTTCTATGGAAATGAGAAGTTTCAAGGGGAAAAAAATAAATAAAATCGAGAGGTAAGGTGGGAGGGTGTTGGAAACTTTTTTATGGATGATTGTGATGATTTAGTGTTAAAATTAACGGAGGAGTTTGACAAGCAAAAAATTCAGGCAAAGATTTGGGGAATGATTGAGCTAAGAATGTCGCGTCAAGAACTAAAGATGATTCGAATTTAGCTATATGAATTGGGTGTCTTTAGCTGTTGGGTAAGCATTCTTGGAAGGAGTTCGTGAGGGTAGGAGCTTGTGGGATTTTTTATACTCCCATCTTTCTACGGTGATGAAACAATTTACTGGACATGGAGAGGAGATCGATAGTCTCACGAAAATGAAGCATTTTAATTGGACATAAAAGGACTTCAAGATTGTTAAATACTCACTATATCCTTTTATTATTGAAACACTTTTCTTTTTAAAATATCTCTAAAATTTTGCGAATTTTTTTATTTAGTAAACTTTTTCTAATAAAGTTATGTTAAGAAGCTTTTTCAAAAATAGAAATGTTTCTACTTTTTGGAATAGTCTATGGGTGAGAACGAGCCGAGCCTGAGCTCGACAAGCTCGAGCTTGTAAAGTTTAGACTCAACTCGAGTTCGAGCCTAAAATCAGGATTGAGCTTGGCTCGTGAAAAGCTTGAGTTCGGCTCGAAAGCTCGTGAGGTTCGATATGGTTGAGGTAAGTTCGTTTCAACTCGGCTCAATCAGGGTCGAATCAAGCTCACAAGGCTAAAAAATTCTTTATTTGTACAACATAAGGGTATTATCGGTATTTTCATGAGGCTCGTCGGCTTGAGCTCAGCTTGAAAGCTCGTGAGGCTCGATATGATTGTTGGGTAAGCTAGTTTCACCTCGACCCGACAAAGCTCGAACCAAGCGCGTTCAGGCTCGTGAGCCTCATCGAGCCGAGTCTTAAAACTCGGGCTCAACTCGTATAATATACGAGTTTAAAATTCGGCTCAAGCCAGCTCGGCTTGTTTCTCACCCCTATAATAGTCCAAAAAGAACTACAGTTATCTAATGTCGAATGGAGGAGTGGAGTATTTTTTTATTTCATGTTTATTAATATATTTGTAATTGTTGTTTTAAAAACCTTTGTTTATGTTTGTTTTGTCTTATTTTTTTGATACATTTGGGGTAAAGGATTGAGGATGGGCTTGAACAGTAGAACTCTACTATATGTCATTAGAGCTTAATCATTGTCAGGACTGTTGTGTCTTAATTTCGCTTCATCGTTTTTACATTTAAAAAAGAAAAACAAAGAATTCAATGTTTTCTCTTTCAATATTGCAAGACAAAGCCATTGGTAGATTGTCTAATTCTTCCTACCAGAACGTCCAACCCTGTTAATCATCACCTAAGTGATATTTCACTCACTAGTTCAAATGGCTCAGTTACAAGGTAATTTGGAAACCCAAGCCCAATTACTCAGGCAATTACATATCTACATCTCATTTTCCAAGTGCTCTAAGTAACATTGACGAGCATGCACCCGTCATAGAAATAGTTCGTATCTTGTTAAAGTCTTATTTAAGATATTCGTTCTAAATCTGGATTTATTAGCTCAATTAAATACTAATATATGTTAGATTTGATTGTGTAAATCTCTAATGAAATTACTAATGTCGCAATATCTTCTAAAATGAACTTAAAATTTATCCTCCTATCATTCTCTTTAAAAAAATTCGCAAGGGTATTTTTCTGTGTGAAATTTTGGTGAAGAATGTGAAAGTAGTTAAAATTTGATTTAATATTTCTGAGGAAAAATTGAATGAAAATGTTTATTCGTTGGATTTTAGTAGAAATTTTAACACAAACAAGACTGACTTTGAAAAGTAACAATTTTACCTTTTCCTCTCCTCCGACCGGCCTTCCTCTCTACTTAACCCACTAACAACTCTCATTCGATGTGTCTCTCCTCTACTCCTCCACCCCATTTTCTTTTTGTTGTTGGTAGAGATGAGCCGGTAGAGCCCGTTAGAATGGATGATCTAGAGATTCCTCAGATAATATACTGTATTTAGAAAGGGATACTTAAGTTTACAATATCTACTCTGTGTTTTTCATATATATATATATATTGGTTTAAAAATGTTATTAACATTTTTGTTTAAGGGTATATTTATCACTACGGTAGCTAGCAGTAGTCGTATTTGACTTGACAGAATCGTTAACTTGATTACATGGAATATTTCACTTATTTTATGTAATCTCTGAGTTAGAGACATTAGCCACTCAACTTCATTTTTACCATTGTAAATCCCATCAATTCAGCCGATGGCGGTGGTGGGAGGATGGTGGTGATGGTAACACGGGGTGAACATAGAGATGCTTCTGGCACACGGAATTCAGTTCCTAGCCCTGGTAGGCGACATCAAATCAAATGGTCTGTCTAGCTTTAGTGGTTGTTGATTGGTCCACTGGAGGAGATTTGAGTGAAAGATATTGAGATTTAATTTACAATGAGTGAGTGTCCATTTCTCCATTTCACCACTTTAATGACATGCCCACCTCAACGTAATTGTTTAGTAGAATAATGATAGACGACTTGTAGTTACTGTAAACGGACTGCCATCGGATACATTATTTTTACACCAACAAAGTATTAGTGGTAGTAAAAGGAGTGGTAATTTCTTGCCATGTACATTAACATGTGTTACTCTTACTATATTTAGCATATAAAAAATGACAGGAATTATTATTATTCGCAACGAAAATTGAAAAGGGGAGAGTTGTGGGCCGGAGCGCGGTGGTCACGTGCCTATCCCGGCGGTGCGGTGGAGACAAGACAACCACCGATGAGCCAGAGCCTCCCTAGTCCCTCGATCACATTCATTCCAGTAGTACGCCTATCTCGTCCACCCGCCCGAGTTTCTCTCCTACATTCATTCATTCAGATCGTTGATTTCTCTATCCCAACTATCTTTCACTCACTCCCCTCATCACTCCTAACGGAGACGCCCACCTCCCATGGCTCTCGCTTTTCCCTGATGATGATTCATGGCCGCTACTTCCAGTGGATTCCCCGCGGTTCCCCTCGACTACAAGCTTAGAAGGAGGCCCGACGTCTCGCTAGGCCTACCTAACAAGCGCCGCCGACTCTGCCTCGGATCCCTAGGGATCGCCTCCCTGAATGGACTCACTTCCTACCGCTCTGATTCCGCCGTCCCCATCCGCACAACCTCCACGTTCGATCAAAAAACCAACGAGCTACATAAATGGCGATTCGGTCGCAAGAAGACCCCGCACCGCCTCGTCGTCGTCCGTGCCTCTCCTGCGCTGCCATTTGCATGTCCTCAGTATGTGCTTACTCCTTAATTATAAGCGGTGCAACGAAAATTAAAATCGGCTTCTTCAATGCTTGTTTCTCTATTTGTATGCTTCACATCACACCAATGTTATCTGTTACTGGATACTACTGATAGACAAACAATTCACGGCTTTAACCTGTTCCAGGCCATCATCAAATCCCAAGCAAGTAAGGTTCTACCCCAGGTGCTCGCCAAGGAATGCTGGTCCCAAGTCCCGTGATACTCCGCCTAAAAGAGGTGAGTGATCATTGTTACGAGTTTCTAATTTTGTTTGATACTTATATTGCATTATGAGCAGTTCTATTCAATTTCTCCGTGAAGAATTTCAGTTCTTTTCATTGGATGAGTTGGAATGGATTTTGACTGCTTTGTCTCATGTTGGATGATGCTCTGACACCTTTTTATTCTTATTCAGACACTGGTATTGCCAATGAAAAGGATTGGGGCATTGACTTGTTGAACGAAACTGTTAATGAGTCTGGGACTAATGAAGATGGTAGTACATGGTACCGGGAAACCGGAGTGGATCTTGGAGAGAATGGATACAGGTGCAGGTGGACGAGGATGGGTGGTCGCTCCCATGATGGCTCTTCAGAATGGAAAGAGATGGTAAAGACGTCTGTTTTTTTTTTTCTTTCTTCCCCCTAGAATTAATGTAGACAGTGAATACATAAATCAAAGAACAGCAACACTAGAATCCAACGAACTAAAAGACACACAACAGTATGAAAAAGATTCGGAAAGAGTTTCTGAATTCTCCTATGTCAAATTGGAATATTGCTCTTGTGACATCTAGTATCATCCCAGGTGGGTGCATTTAATTCAATTTGTTAATCTCCTTCGCAGTGGTGGGAGAAAAGTGACTGGACTGGATACAAAGAGCTAGGTAACAAGTTAACAACTGTCATCTCATGATTTGCTACATGTTCCTTCATCATGTAAATTAGTTTTTTTCATCTCCCCCCTTATGTTTACAAATATGTTGGATAACTGAATTTAAGGTTAAGGGGAAAAAACTATAATTTTCAATGTGTGGAAAAAAGCAAGTTGGGAGTTCAGTAACTCAAGTTGCCCTTGATTACATAATTTTAGGAGAAATAAGGAGGTGGGGTTATGATCATTTCCCCATTTTGTTCCTTTTAGATACTGGTTTTAGGTTCCTCCAAATTGAGCTTGATTTGAGAGAAATAGCTTCACTTCCCATAGCTTTCTTTTTCTTTGTCTCCCTTCACTTATTTACCTATGTTAATGAAACTTGGCAGGCAATCTCCGGTTTCCAGTATGCTTGTAACTTTCTCTGACTGCATTCTCAAGTCCATAATCTGGAATACTTATAATTTTCTTTATTCTGCATATATATAGAATCTCACGATTCTTTTTGTGTTTTGTTGAATACTCAAGTTTTGTTATGTTTGGTGCATTACAAAAGACAAGACTTTTAGAGGCCTAGTGTCTTGGCAGCAAGGCTGAACTGGTTCAGTGAAAGTTGCAGTGTTTGCCACATTTTTATTTAAGTTTTCTTTCATGAGTATCGTGCTGACTGTCGTGCCCAAGTACTTTGAACTTGTACAGGGAATATTGCTTACATGTTTTGACTAATAGTACATATAGATATTTATTTACTGCAGTTCAGCTAACTTTAAGTATGTGGTACCATATAGGTGTTGAAAAATCTGGGAAGAATGCCGAAGGAGATTCATGGTGGGAAACGTGGCAAGAGGTGCTTCATCAAGATGAGTGGAGGTGTCTACTTCAATCCTTTATTATAAAATTAATGAAAAATTGATCTATGTAAGAAGTCTGATAACTATATGATTCCCTTACAGTAATTTAGCCAGGATAGAGAGAAGTGCTCAAAAGCAAGCCAAATCTGGTATCGAGAATGCTGGGTGGTATGAAAACTGGTAATGTAAATATTGATGCTCTCTTTTTCCTGTTCTTTTTTTTACTGATAAATGGTGTTTGCAGTTTAGCATTAAAACATTCTAGGTTTGTAAAGTTGGTAAATCTGTTTTGGACGTAGGTGGGAGAAATATGATGCTAAAGGCTGGACAGAAAAGGGGGCGCATAAGTATGGTAGGCTGAATGAGCAGTCATGGTGGGAGAAGTGGGGAGAACATTATGATGGTCGGGGATCTGTTCTTAAATGGTACTCATCTTTGATATCTTGTCTCCATGTTTTGTTATGTGCTTATTCGTAGCTGTGCTCTTGAAATTAGAATGTGTATTTACTATTATAAGCTGTATTACTTAGAATATTGTTTTCCACCTCAGGACAGATAAATGGGCTGAAACTGAGTTGGGAACCAAATGGGGAGACAAGTGGGAAGAAAAGTTTTTTGCTGCCATTGGTTCTCGTCAGGGGGAGACTTGGCATATGTCTCCAAGTGGTGAACGTACGCCTTATTGTGCATAGTTTCATAGCTGTTCATTTCTGTTTGTTTATCTATGCCCATATCGGGAAGGCCAGTTCCATAGGCTTCCTTTTTGGGTAGCTTCTACGTTATATCTTTACCAGTTTCCTGCAAATGATCATGTTTCTTCAATTTTATTAGAGAATTTTCCGTTTGTTACAGGTTGGTCAAGAACATGGGGAGAGGAACACTTTGGAAACGGGTATGGGGCAATCCATCCAAAATTTACATTGGTTTACAGTTCAATGATATTCTCAAACTATCCCTTTTACAAAAATTAAATGTTGCTGTTTTTATCGAAGTTTATTTGCTTCTACATCTATGAACCTGACACGTTTCTTTCATTTTAACCAGTAAAGTTCATAAATATGGGAAGAGCACGACAGGAGAAAGCTGGGATATTGTTGTTGATGAGGAAACCTATTACGAGTAAGAACTTGTCTTCTAAAGCTAATTCTTCCTTGTAGACATGTTTGGCTAACATTTGGCATTCAAGTAAGATGTTTTAGGACTTCTCCTTAGAGGCCACAATTAGAGACTGATTGTATCGTCTTCATTGATGAAGGGCTGAACCTCACTACGGGTGGGCAGATGTTGTGGGTGGCTCTTCCCAATTGCTATCTATTCAGGCCCAGGAACGACCTCCAGGTATTTATCTAAGACCGGATTTTGGAGTTTCGCCACCTTCAAATGCTGATGACACGGACTGACTTGCATGGCATGCATCCCAGCAGTGCAGAATAAATATCACAGGCCAGATATTTCTGTTCACCTTAGATCTTAGATTTGTCTAGAGTTCTATTGCATTGATTGAAACTTGCCAGTTGCTGCTTAAGTAGAGATTAGCAGTTATTTCGTTTATCTTTTAATAGTTGTTGCATTACATTTCTTTCTTAAACGGCAAAGCAGAAACCTTTCTGAGAATAAGTAGCTAAATATCATCTGTTACTCCCTTCGTCACAAATTGTTTTGAGTATTTGACTGGATACGGAGATTAGGAGATTAAAGAGTATTGAAGACTTGTAGGTAATAAAGTAAAACTGTCATATAAGGTAGTGTTCTTCTCAACAAAATTTCGACAGCAAAACAACTATTATTTAAATTTTGACAATTCCCAAGACTTTTCTCCTCACAACTCTCTCCCATTTTTAAATAGTTGTCACATTTTTGCCAAAAGTGACATGTAGAACACAATCCAAGACAAGTTACTTTATAGGCACCAAGGTTATTCACCGCATGTGTTTTAACACATACGGGTGAAAAGTCCTTAATACCCCCTCATCACTTTTGTCCAAAAAATTTAGATTTTGTTCTTCAACTTGAAGAAGTTAGTTGTTGCTCATTCTCTTCAACTTTCTTGATTTTGAAGTTTCAAAATTACTTTCAAAGATTTTAGTGACTATCATCCAAGTCGCGTTTCCCCAGTAAGATCCAAGATGTGGCAGTAAGGAGTAAAAGACCTTATTGACAAATAGCATTAAAATTTTGAAATTAAGATTATTCTTCAATGGCCGGGATTTTTAAGAATTTGACAAAATCTACTTCTAAAAAGTTTGAAGAATGAGATTCTAAAGAAAAAGTGAAGAATGCTCAAGGCATAATAATCAGAGATATTGAAAAAAGTTTGGGAAAGTGGGATATCCCAAAGATTAACAAGTTCGAAGTTTACCGTAAAGGAACTTTTGAACTCAGAACTTCTTATCCTATTAAAACGGTAGAAAGAACCGTTCCTATAATGAAAGAAGATCACAAGTTTGAACTACTGTCCAAATACATGATAGAAGATCATTTAGAAAATCATTATAACTATCTGCATGTTGGATTAGTTCAAATTGCTTTAAAACCTCTAACAAGGAATAGTTTAAACACTTCTGCTGTTATTGCTTTGAGAGATCAAAGACATAACAAATTTACTGATTCCTTGCTAGGCATGGTAGAATCAAGTCTCTGTGATGGACCCATATACTTTAATTGTCATCTTACTTTTACGATGTCCTTAAAGGATCCACATATCATGAAGGTTTTATCTGCTAATATACTCACTTCAGATTTTGATATGTTAGAAGGATCTTAGAATCTAGCCCTTGTATACAGAATTTATTACAAGGTAATGACAACACAGATTAAGCCAAAGGCTCTAGAATTTGATACAAAGAGTGAAACCCTTTTAATACAGGCTAATACTTAGAAAACTACAGTTATTCTTCCGAAGCCGATAAAATGGAGTGATATCCGTCTACCTGAAATATAGGTAATGCATAATGAAAAACCGGTTAAACCTTTAAGAACAACAGAAGTAGAAAGAATAGTAGAATTTGAGAATAGAGAAGTCGAGATAAAATTTGGTAAAGATAGAATAACCAGAATTATTAACTTCTCAGAAAAACCTCCTATAATTTCTAATAGAGCATCTTGTTTACATGTGTCAGAATCAGAATATGAGAAAGTATATGGAGGAGTAAGACAATTAGTAGAACAGGTTTCTCACCCAGTTTATAAAATGGATTCTGTCAAAATAGAAGAAGAAAAATCATCCAAATTAGTTGGGGATGATATAATTAGTTTTTCAGACTTTGAGATAAATATGTTAAAAAAACCTTTCATAATAGATTATGAAGCTCTGAGAAAAGATTTTGGATCGGAAGAAAATACGATCAAAAGAAAATGGTTAGGTGATGAGTATATCAAAGAACAAAGAAGAATAATAGGAGGACATTATTTTAAAAAGATTAGACAGACTAAAACCAATCTAAAGTTCTTTGAATGGTTTGTTCCACTCTTTCTCAAAAAGAAAGATGGAATAACTTTGGCTGTGTTAGAAGAAATATGGAACACATACAAAGTCAAAGAATGAGAAGAAATTAAAGAAGTAACTACCATACATCCTCATTCTAAGACAATTGTTTTGGGAGAACAGGTCGTGACCTCACCATTCAAAACCACTGGCAAGAATCCTAGTTCTAAGCTAGCAGAATCAAAGGATATTCAATCTCTGATTGAACAGAATAATTACACAAATCTTTACCTACAATCGTTAGGAAAGCAAATATGTAGAATTAAAGATAGTAAGAAGTCAAAACAAAAGATTACTACTTCAAGACCTCCTATTCATCTTCCTTCTAAAGCTCCAACTTTCAGACTAGTAAGAAGAAATGATGAAGTTTCTGAAAGAGAAAGAATTATTAGAACAGGTTAGTAAACTTACTATAAGGGATAGTAAGCAGAAAAGTCCTCAAATTAATGTCATTAAAGAAGAAATTTCTAAAGAAGACAAACTTTCTATGGAGACTCCTCAGGTTAATAAAATTAAAATGGAAAGAGGAGGTTCTTCAAGGGTATGAAATGTTTCACATCCATACACCAGTAAACCATCTCTGGTGGATATCAGGCAGAATAATTTCTGGCCGCTTGATCCGTTTGTTTCTTATAGAGGAGATGAGTTGAGAGAATGAAACATTGATGGTCTATCAGAATATCAAATATTCCAAATTATTCATCATATGATAATGTATGAGATAACTGTCAGAAGTACATCCACAAATCCTACTAATATGCAAGTTGCAGATATGATAATTTCTGGATTTTCAGGGCAACTGAGAAATTGGTGGGATAAGTGTATGTCAGAACAAGCTAAATATGATATAAGAAATGATAGGAAGGAAATAACAATGGTACAAGGGAATGAAACCTTGGTATCATCAGAATCTGATGTTAACACTCTGATATTGACTATTTACTTGCATTTTATAGGATCATGAGAGTCTAAACAAAGGTTAAATGGAGAACTCCTACTTAATTTAAAATGTAGACTTTGTCAGATTTAGAGTGGTACAAAGATATTTTTCTTTCAGGAGTCTATGAAAGAGTGGATTACAATTCCACTATCTAGAAAGAAAAATTTATTCAGGGTTTACCAAGACATTTTGGTCAATTAGTTATTGATCACTTAAAAGAAAAGAACCGAGGAACCTTGAATATAGACCATTATACTTATGACCAATTATTCTCATAGATAAAAGAAGTCGGTCTTAAAGTGTGCCATGAGTTAAAATGGAGAAAGCAAGTAAAAAATGTAAGACTTGAAGATAGAAAAGAAATATGGAGTTTTTGTGTTCAATACGGTTACAGTCTTGATGATAACCATGGTAAGAAGTATAGAAAATATATACCTTATAAAAGGTATAAAGAAAAAAGGTTTGAAAGAAGAGAAGAAAGACCTAAAAAATACAATAGGTTTAGAGAAAGGAAGTTCAGGAGGAATAAACCTGAATATTTTAGAAAGAATGATTCTAAACAACCAGTCTGTTGGAAATGTGGAAAAGTAGGACATTTCCAGAATAAATGTAGGGTTAAACAGAAGATAAACTTTCTTGAAATTGATGAAGGTCTAAAGCAGAGTCTTATGCAGATTATGCTAAATAGTGATTCAGGAGAAGAATCAATAGAAAAAAATTCAAATAGCTCAGAAGGTCTTAATGAGTTCAATGAAATAGACTCAAGTAGTGAGCAGAGTCAAGAATCTGATACTAGCTGTGATTTAAAATGTCTGTGATTCTTCTGATATTCAGAAGGCATTTGGAAAACTAGAATTAAATATGATTTAGATAAATGCTATTACAGATGAAGATGAAAGGATTATGGAAATAGCAAGAAATATAGAAGATCCAGATACTAGGAAAGAAGTTCTTTTAAAGTATCTAGAAAATATTAGTAATCAAGAACAAGAAGCTCCAAAATGACAAAAGAAAAAGCCAGATTGGAAAGAATTGAATAAACCTCAGATCTATAGCTTTAATGAGATATTAAACAGAGTTGGACAGACTCAGATTAGCTATAGAGAACCTATGGTTAAAGAATTAAAATCTGAATTTCATCAAGTTAAAAATGAAGTAAAATATCTCATAAAGAGGATTGAGATTTTAGAATTACATGGGGTAGAAAATTATCCCAAAGAAAAAATGTCCTCAAGAGGATGATACTGTCATTGAAAATTTAAATAATTTCGATGCCGAGAAGAAAAAAGGGATAATGCTTGAAGAAGAAGAAGAATCTGTTGAGATATTCCTTGAGAATAAGTCACTTCAGATAAATGAAATTGAATATGTGCTTAATCAAAGGTATACCAGTTTAATTACTCTGAAGGTTGAAAAATAATTTAAGATTACTATTATTGTTTTAATTGATTCAGTAACGGATAGAAATGTGATCAAAGAAGGTTTGATTCCCCATAAATACTTAGAAAAAACTTTTGGTTACATTACGGTTGCTAATAAACAGGTAATGCCTATGATATTTAAATTAACTCATGTAGATGACTGTAATAAGGAGATTTGTATCTCACAGCATTTTACAGTGCTTGCTCATATGAACCAAGATGTAATTCTTGGAACACCGTTTCTTAGTGTTATCACACCCTATAAGGTTGATAGAAATGGTTTGACAACCAAGAAGTTTGGAAGAAGAATAGTTTTTAAGTTTGCTGAACCACCTAGGATCAACTTACTAGAAGAACTTACTACCAATCTGAATAATTGGGAAGAAACATTAATAAGTCTTCAAGAAGATATTAGACACAAGTGTGTCGAAGAAAAAATTAAGACTCAAGAAGTTCAAAAACAAATTCAGACTTTTAGAGAAGTTCTGAATAGAAAAATTTGTGCTGATATTCCCAATGCATTTTGGGAAAGAAAAAAACATATTGTTAATCTTCCTTATGAAACAGAATTTGAAGAAAGAAACATATCCACTAGATCAAAGGCCATTCAAATAAATGAAAAATTAACGGTCCACTGTAAGAAGGAAATACATGATCTTCTTGATAAAGGCTTAATAAGAAAAAGTTCTTCACCATGGAGTTGCTCAGCTTTTTATGTCAATAAAAATGCAGAAATAGAAAGAGTAGTTCCAAAGTTAGTTATCAATTATAAGTCTCTTAACAAAGTGTTAAAATGGATTAGATATCCAATACCTAATAAGAAAGACTTGTTGTCAAGATTATACAGTTCCACTGTATTTTCAAAGTTTGACATGAAATCTGGGTATTGGCAAATCCAGATTGCAGAACATAGTAAATATAAAACATGGTTTAATGTTCCTTTCGGACATTATGAATGGAATGTAATGTCATTCGGTTTAAAGAATGCACCCTCAGAATTTCAGAGAATTATGAATGAAATCTTTAATCTTTATAGTTCTTTTACTATTGTTTATATTGATGATGTGTTGGTGTTTTCACAATCTGTTGATCAGCATTAGAAGCACTTACATAAATTTATAAAAATAGTCGAAGAAGCAGGATTAGTGGTTTCTGCAAAGAAAATGAAACTGTTCCAGACTAATGTTCGATTTCTCGGACATATGATATATAGGAGTACAATAAAACCTATTGATAGATCAATAAGTTTCAATTCCACTGTATTTTCAAAGTTTGACATGAAATCTAGGTATTGGCAAATCCAGATTGCAGAACATGATAAATAAACAGGGTTTAATGTTCCTTTTGGACATTATGAATGGAATGTAATGTCATTTGGTTTAAAGAATGCACCCTCAGAATTTTAGAGAATCATGAATCAAATTTTTAATCCTTATAGTTCTTTTACTATTGTTTATATTGATGATGTGTTGGTGTTTTCACGATCTGTTGATCAACATTGGAAGCATTCACATAAATTTATGAAAATAGTCGAAGAAGTAGGATTAGTGGTTTCTGCAAAGAAAATGGAACTGTTCCAGACTAATGCTCGATTTCTCGGACATATGATATATAGAAGTACAATAAAACCTATTGATAGATCAATAAAATTTACATAAAAATTTCTTGATGAGATTAAAAAATAGAAGCAACTACAGAGATTTTTAGGTAGTCTGAATTATGTCTCAGAATTCTATAAATATATGGCTAAAGATTGCAAACCTCTATTTGAGATTTTAAAGAAAAATCCTTCAAAATGGGGGAAAGAACAAACACAAGCAGTCATACTTGTGAAGAGAAAAGTCAAAGAAATCCCTTATGTCACTCTTCCTATTCCTGAAGCTTTTAAGATTGTTGAAACTGATGCTAGCGAAATAGGATAAGGAGGAATCTTAAAACAGAGAATGGATGGGAAAGAAAAATTGGTAAGATTCACATCAGAAGTTTGGAATTAAGCTCAACGGAACTATGCCACAATAAAGAAAGAGATTTTGGCGATAGTTCTTTGTGTCACAAAGTTTGAAAAAGATTTACTAAATCAGAGATTTCTGATCAGAACAGATTGTAAAGCAGCAAAAAGCGTTCTGCTTAAGGACGTTAAAAATCTCGCGTCTAAACAAATATTTGCTAGATGGCAATCAGTACTAGCAGTTTTTGACTTTGATATTGAACATATTGATAGATCAAAAAATTGTTTGCCTGACTTTCTGACCCGAGAATTTTTTGCATGGAGGACATAGGGAAATTCAAGAATGAGGTAAGAAGAAACATATAAAATCTTCTGGAAACATTGTTTCATAGGAGTAATCTCATGGACATAGAATATCAATCTTCCCAGAAAGATAGCCAGTTAGCTCCTTATCAGAAAGATAGCCAGTTAGCTCCTTATCTCCAATTATGAGCTCAGGATCCGATTTCAGAGGAACTTTATGAGTTATCTTTTGGACATAAATTAAGAATTGAGAGAGGAGAATCCTCCCAGAGAATTGAGAGAGAGGAACCCTCACAGAAAAAAAAGCAAAGGAGAATGTGTCTTTAACACCAACTTCTCCTAATGAATTAAAAAGAGGAAGAACTTTTCCTTACCCCTATCTTCATGTTTATTGCAAGAATAATAGATATTTTGAAGGAACACTGGTTCCTAGAATGAATGCAAAATCTCAGGACATTACTTTATTTTCTTTAGGAATTCCTCCAGAAAAAAGAGAAATGGAAAGAGAGTCCCTCTGTCATGTAGAAGACAAAGATGTTAAGGCCTTGACTCCTTCAGAAATGGCAAGAAAATATTGGCCTAGAAATAGACATCTTGTATAGGAGTTTCATCCCATTAGAAAAAGTGAATTCTTTGAATTAACTCTCCTAGAAACAGGATCTGCAGAAATGGAACATAAAAACAGAAATACCAAATCTCCTGAAGGAAGGTATTTCAAGGAAACAAGTATTTCTAAGTTGGGTATCCTAAAAGTCTGGACTACATAAGAATGAGGTACTCCTCATTCTAGAAAAAGATTTTTGTTCGGATGATATAATAATCATGCTTATACTTATTGGGACTATATTCAAACATGAGAATAAGTCTTTAATATCCAGAACTCAGAACTAAGACATTCCTGGCTGATAATCTTTAAAACAGACCAGATAAGATTTCCAAACTGGTTTCATCACTGGTTTGAAAAGAGAGGTTTGATATCAGAACAACTTCCAAATGCTGTCAGAAAATCCTATAAAAAATTTGTTGAGTTCAACAAACAGAAATCTTAAAAAATGGTAATTCATTTTTCTGAGTTTTATTTCTTAATCATGTGAAATAAATCAAGAAAAATATGTTCTCATTTTAGAAAAAGGTATGGGTTTCTCACTGGTGGGATAAATGCGTTATTAATGCATATATCATAGAAAACATTACTCTCAAGAGAATTGGTTTGTCTGAACTCTTGGAGGAAGAAAACATTGATGCAGCTCTTGGGAAGCTTTACTCCGGATCAGAGTTAGCAGACATCCCATTAGAAGAAATGAAGGATAAGTTAATGAAATTTGCTTTTAAATCTGTCAATAAGCAGCTGACAAAAGGCAAACCTAGCCAAGGGTTATCATCTGGTGGACCAGCTTAATGGCAGATAGAACCATGTGAAAAAGAAGAAAATATGCATTAGTGGGACAATTATCTTTTGTCCACTTCTGTAAAGAAAACGCACTCAGTAATAATGCATAATGACTATAGCATTAGTGCATTACAGCTGTAAAAGAAGATTGAGGGCCTCTCTCTCAGGAATCTGCCTATATAAGGAGACTTCAGCAAATGAAGAAAACATTCATTATTTAGCAATACATCTCTCTCTGTCTTCCTTGTTCATATGTTGAACATCCTTCTACTACTGTTAATATTTTCATAGTTTCAAGTTTGGTTTGTTCATGTGTTGTTGTTGGAAGCTTGATGTGCTAGTGTGTTTATCCAACAACCACTGTGTGCTGTAATCATCTGATATTCACTAAATTCTGTAAGTTCATGTTTAATATTTGAATATCAGTTGTGTGATTTCATATACATCTGTCTCTCTGTTTAATATCAGTTCAATATCTTGGCGTAAATGGTATCAGAGCTCCGTTATGTGTAAAATTAACTGTGAAGACTTATTTGAACATTGATAGAAAAAATCAGGGTTAAGGAGTAATTTTTCTGAGTGGATCCCAGCACTAGCACTATGTGTAAAAACACATAGGTGGTAATTAGTCTTACTCCGTTTTAGGTGGGTAAAAATGGTATGAAAAGGGTTTTCTTAAAAGGAAAAGTTAAAAAAAAATTGACTGAAAATGAGAACAAGCTGAACTTACATCTTGGTGGTCACCTCACTCACTGGACTGCCTTGCAACAGTACCCCACCACAGGAAGGACGATTTTGTTTCAACCGTTGGTTCCCACCCTTTAAAGACTTCGATCCGTTTTCCGTTTTTTCTTTCCGTCATTTTCTTTGCCGATCTACTTCCATTTGAAAATTAATGCTGTCAATAAAAACAAATCTTTGATTTTTTCTTTTTAATTTTTTACTTTTAAAAAGGGATGTGATCATTTCATCAAAAAAAAAAAGGGATGTGATCAATAATCCATCACGCTCATATTGTTACCCTTCAGATAGAAAGTTTTAAAAAAAAACTTATAAACAAGATAAACGCTTAAATGAATATTAGCTTATTAACCAAATGAATCGCTAACGTATAGCAGCTAAGACAGCTTCTAAACGGAATAGCTTTAATTTTTCCTGTGCAGTCAACCTTTAATAGTCAAAAGTAATAAAACGGAATCGCTAAAGTTCTTTATGTGACGAGATTACCTACCTGCAAGGGATGTATATAAATTCTAGCAAATAAATTAAGTACCTGTCACTGCAGAGAAAGGACTTTTCCTTTGCTCCACTCCCGCTCATTATTTCAATTTACAAACACTCTTAAGAGGTTTTAAACCTAATTACAATCCCTATGAAAACCGTATTCCAATAAGTGAAACCACATGCCAGCCAGTATACCATTTTAGCACATGCCTTGCCTAAGGACACTACCACCAATATATATACTACTACTAAACAACAGGTCACTCATGGTACAAAATAAAGAACCACCCACCACTCACTAATAATAATACTAATAGAAAAATACCAACTATATGACCAGGGAGGGAGGGATACCCTCCTTGCTCTTTAGAACCTTTTCCCATAATTCAGGGCGGAACAGAGTAGAGTCATCATCCTCTTCCCATTTTAAACTGTTGCAGCTACAAACTACACCGCTTAGTTTACCTGCTGAGAATGAGAAGATGAATTTATCCTTCAGGGGCTCTCTCTTATGGCAAGCAAGCACAGTCTGTAATGTCTATGAGAAAGCGAGCCATTGGTTATCCAATGCCTCATTGCTTTCACACACAAAAGAGACTAGTATTACGTTGGCGAGATTTCCTTTTTTCAATCAATTCCTCGGAACCCACTTCTGAACTTCACTTGAAATCAAACTGCCCTCACGAGCCTGATGGTGGTGCGAAACTGCTTTCAACTTTCATTCTATTAATTTGTGAAATGATTATCTTATGTCGACATCCCACAGGCAGGCAGGCATCATTCTCCGGCATAAATCGACACTACTACTCAGGAATCTATTGGATAATATGTAGTCAGACAGACCATGGAAGTGGCAGGGCAAATATGCTAGTCTGCAACTACTTCATCTAGCTCAGGTTCATCAGGCGTTGCCATTTCATCCTCCAACATAGTTCCATCATCCCCGTTGTTCTCTGATGAGTTACCTTGATCCCCTTCATCATCAGGGTCAACCCAGTCTGGATCAAAATCAGTATCACTGTAATCATCACTCTGATCAAGACTTGACACCTCTTGTCTAGTGGCACCCTCAGGTTTTGAGTCTTCTCCAGTTCTTGTGTCTGACATTACACTTCTGTTTCTCTCGGAATCTTCACATATGCAAACAGACGGGTTTTCATGAAATTCACCCCTTCCAGGTCTTACTTCATTTGGTTCCCCCATAAAGCCTCTTTGGTAATAACATACTTTCGAGGCAAGATCTTCCCATGTCATACTGCTTCTGTTTGAAAATAGCTGATATAGTTTTCTAGAATTTGGACGTATCGTTGGTTTATGCCCAAAATACTTCCTGAAAAATTTAGAAGGGTGAAGATGTCAGTGATCATTCTCATGGTACTGATGATGGATATATCAGGATCAGCATACCTTCTTCCAGCTAACATTTTAGCCATGTTACCGTTGTTGTTAGTAACAAGGACATCACTCTCATCACAAACAACGAAGTCAAGTGCTGCCATCTGAGAAGAAAAGGCAGAATACGGTTCCAGTTCCTCCTTTGAGGCTATAGTATCTTTTGAATGCAAGTTTGGGAAGAGCTTCTTCAGGGGTTGCAATGTTTCCTCTCCTCCATATATCTCGCCAGATGCTACATAGATGTGAATATCCATGCCATATCCCAGTGATCTCAGCATTAGACCAACTTCTTCGGGGGTGAGGGGGCACCTTCCCTGCCTTCTTTGCTTATCAGGGTTTCTTTCCTGAAAATCCAAGAAGCAATGGCCGCTCTGACTATAATAACCATCTTGATCTGAATTAACCATATAGAACACCCACACACAAGAAAAAAAAGGGAAACAAAAAGCAAATTAAGAGACTATAATAACCATTTTGAGCTGAATTACATATAAAAGTGGAAAAAAACCATATAGAACCCCACCCCCAAACACACACGAGAAAAAAAAATGGAAAGAAAAATCAAATTAGAAGACTGCTGCCTACTTAGTTGTAAAAACTCTTGGCACGATGACAGACAATGAACAAATCAAAGAAATGCAGCCATAGGTCGCATCTTGTGTTTATTTTAAAACTATGTAGGCAGCATTCTCTTAATGTGCTTTTTTAGTTCCAAAAACTCTAGAACGTTGACACTTGAAGTTAAGTAAGATCAATAAACAGATACAAAATGCAATAAACAGATACAAAATGACAATTTGGTATTACATGTAAGGTTTTCCACCGCTTTCTCAATGCGCCTAGTTCTTTTCTCTCCTTCTCACCTCCACCATAGTCACATCCAGAAAATGCAAGCATATCAGGTTCAAACCTGAAAATCAAAAGAAATAACTACATCAACAAACATCTCAATTTTTTTATGATGGAAGGATGAAGCAGACATTCCTACCTCAAGTGCAAGGCAACAAAATGTTTGTTTTTCATCCTCATTCGATGAACCAACTCTTTTCCCATTTTGACAATAGGGTCCTTGAACCTTAGTGCATGGTAGTTAACTCTGCACCTCAATTTTTGCAAATCTGTACCCAATCTATTTGAGAGCCGATAATCAAATTTGGACAGCTGAATTATCTGCAATGAAAAAAACAGCATAAACCTTTCTCGTAAGTTCTGGTAGTTACTTGAAATATTTTTAAATACTGTTGAAAGGTTCAACTCTAACTGCCATGCAATGATGCTTGAGACTTTGTAAAGAATACACAAATGGTTAAAGAGCATGTGCTTGAGCACAGGATTATAGGGAAAAGGAGGAACAGGCCGAAAGGACATGAGAGGACATGCTGGTAGCCTACTGTCTAGCCAGTCCTGAGCCTAAATTAAAGGAAGGTTGCAATGGACTGCCACTTGCATCTAGTTGTATCTAAAAACAATTATTCTTACAAAGGTTTTACTGGGTATCCCACAGTGATTCATAGCAATTGTTGAGAGAGGACTCTTGTAGCGAGCTCCAAGAGTTAACGGGACGATGATATTCACAAACAAGAAATAAAGGAACAACAAGAATAATAAAGGTTGTAGCAGAAACAGCCCTTCCACTCATTTTCTCTTTTGTAAAATTAAATGACAAGAAAGCCCTTTTAATGGAATAAATTTCAAGATAAAATTTAGCCCACCGCCTCTAGATTTGATTAAATTAGAAAGAACAAGATAAACAATTCAAGATTTGGACCATTAAAGTTTCCAAGACTTACATGCCTTTTCGAGAAAACTGGTAACACCCGAGTTAGATAGCATCTTTCACTACACCTCCTAGGAACACGCATTCTGCCTCTATGCCAAGCTTTGCCTTGCTTTGGACGAATTTGTTTCACTATTTTAACATCATTTGACAGAAATGATATGAACCAGTCAACATCGAATACATCTGAGAAGTCACTGGATTGAGAGCAGGTAGAAGCAAAAAAAAAAATACAGTTATCAGATTCCACAGGTTAAAAAGAGGGATTTGAGCAACGATTGTATAGGTTCAAGCTATCACAAACCTAGCATCTCTCCAGAATGACTTCTGATCCAGCTTTGGCACAACAAGTGTGGCATTTAATATACGAGCAGCAACAACAGCATCGATGATCTGCCGACAGCATTTTCTAAAATTAGCCCAGCACAAACTCGAAATGGATTCTGAACTGTCCATGAACAGGACAGCAAAAATGATATATTTATGGCTCTGACATAAATAAGGACTGAGCAGCTGCTACAAAATCTCAATTTGAATGAAAATAGAATGACATGGAAACAAGAACCAATCCCAACCGGAAGGAAAGATAAATTGGATTGGTAAGCAATAGTACTATTTTCAGTCCCCCTAATATAAGACACGATCCGAGTAAAACTACAAGAGAATCGTGTATTGTATCCAGGAAAATCCATTATATGTAAAGTAGGAGATAAACTGAAATCTTTTCATGATCAGATTGACCTGAATGGAAAAAAAAAAAGTTTTTCTAATTTTCACTGGGTGACCCGTTAGCAGTAAGTTAAAAATAGCCAGTAATAGAACAAGGACAGACAGTCAAATAGCTGAAGTGGGAGAATTAGTGCATCAAAAAAGACAGACAAATTTCAAGAAGACTCCCAAAGATGAACTCCTGGGTGAAAAATTGATGTGCTCACAGAATGTTCCAACAGCTGCATGCGAGTATTGATGTTCTTCACATACATACAAAACAAAATTACTCAGGCTTCAGAAACTATCAGTCCAATCATCAGTCATCCAGTGCATAACTTTCAAGTCCTAGTAAAGACTTATATGACACTAGATTTTTTTTTATTAAAAAAAAGCAATAGAAAAAAAAAGAAGAAAGTCAACATATGTTCCTTTGGAGCTTGCCGTGAAAGAAAGGAAAAGGATAATTAACAGTATCAATCTTCCCAGATCTAACCACCAATAAGTCGAGCAAACCACATCTTACAGAGATTACACATAAAAAGAACAATACGGAACACAAAGGTACCATGAAACATTTCCAGCATAAACCGGTGCAAGTTGAGAACCTTTTACCCCTGTTCTTTGTTGATTCAAGCCTCCGCTGGTGACAATTACCAGAAACCTATCCGCACGAGTTGTAGCGTTAGCGCCTGCAACAGAGAGTAGGACCATTTTAGAGCAGGGGAAAGCTAGAAGGGGCACAAGTCAAAGAGATTTTAACCAATCCAGTGATTCATTCACTGATCCAGCAAGAGTTCGATTCAGGATCCACTTACTATATTATAGGATGATGAAATTATTAAATGTTTTAACTTTCAAGCATCATAGAAGATCGGACCTTTACCTGGAAAATTCTTGCTAGCATTGCTACATCCGTAAAAGAAGTCGGAGTTTGGGGAACTCCAAATATCACGATCTGTTCTTCGCCAGCTGCTCTGTTGATCACAATCCATTAGCAACAATGATCAACTAGCATCAAGTAAATTCTACAGAAAAGCTCAATGACGAAAGTTTTCAGCCACATCGAAACAAGAAGAAAAACCTAACAGGAACACGAAAGGCCGAATGTACATCTCCATTTGCGCCCACGTTAAACTGCAAGTAGAAAGGTAAGCGCGTCAGAATTGGCACGCACTACGTAAGATATATGGATTCTAGAAACCAGAAAGGGAAGAAAGTACGAGAGCGGAGCGGCGACGAAGGTTGTGGAAGGCCTCGGAATCTGCAGGAGAGGGGGCGAGAAATGAGAGCAGAGCGAAGAGTAAGAGGAGAGAGACGGAGATGGCGCAAATGAGAGGCATGAAAGAGTGGAGGCGGAAGGTGTGGTGATGATGAAGCCGGCGCGGCAGAGGCATAACTAACTCCGGCGGAGGGAGGTTGGTCCTCCTTCCTATCTATCTGCGTCGTCGTCGTCTCCCTGTTAATAGCTAGCTAGCGTTCAACATAGAACTCGGCCCATGTCTCCTCCTCACTGCGACGAATTCATTCTTGTCATTTCCTTCTTCCGGGATCTGATGATAGAACTCTAAGGATGGAAGACAGCAAACGGTGAAATCGGGTGAAGACAAGAGACCGATTGTCGCTCCATTCAGTCCAGATCATAAGAGAGAGAGAGAGAGACAATTACCGGATCAAAAACAGGGCCCACGTTTACAATGAGTTGAAATTATAGACCTTATGAATCAATCACAATCCCACTTAGCATTTAAAAGGCTTTATTATCATTTGTCCCTTGAACTATTCCAACTCATGCACTTTAGTCCCTCACTCGCAACTCGGCTTCACTCAGTCCCTAAGCCCGGTTACTCCAAGCAATTTCGTCCCTCCACCCTGCAGACCGGTCACGTGGCGTCACGTGTTGGAGACGTCCGTCAACAATGTTAACTGGAAAGGGAGTGTGTTAAAGAGGAAAGTCAGAGTAGTTTAATACCTAAACTAATCGAGCCCCTGAACTTCCTTCGTCGCTCTCAATCTCACATCAATAGCAAGTTTCTTCATTTGTTTGAGTTGACGATCGAAATTAGGTGGGTTCAAGGCGGAAGATGGAATCAGTCCCCTATAAGGCATGAAAACAGTATCTTGGACTGCCATTTGCTTCCTCGAAAGTTGCTAAAGGTAAGTTTTTTTCTTTTCTTTCTAGGTGTTTTTTTCTTGCTTTGTGTAAGGTATATTTTGTTCAGATTGTGTCGTATTTCGACGATTAAAGTACTGTGAGTTGATTAAAGCTGGATGGGTGTGTATTTTTAATTATTTAGGTTTTCGGATTTGGTTGATTAAAGTAATATGAGTTGATTAAAGCATGATTGTGATGAATTAAGTACTCCATCATGTAATGTGGGTCCGTTTATGATCAAATTTGTATATTTCTTACTGTCTAGATGGAACGTATGTGTGTTGTAAATTTGTACCATGGTGGGAGATTTGTGGTAGAACCATCACTTCCATCAATTGTTTATGTAGAAGCTGAAGTGAAGGTCATTACTATGTCGAGGAATCTCCTTACATATTTTTGTCCTACTAGCAGTATTAGGAACTTAGGGTACAAAGCTGATGATGTGAAGGTTGTTTATTACAAGACTTTGAACACACCTATGGAGGCTGAGTTTTTAAGAATTTTAAATGTTCATGATGATTTAATGAATATGTTTGGGGAAG
Organism: Stellera chamaejasme; assembly: GCA_024586325.1. Lineage (NCBI taxonomy): Eukaryota > Viridiplantae > Streptophyta > Magnoliopsida > Malvales > Thymelaeaceae > Stellera > Stellera chamaejasme. The sequence goes on from CM044986.1 coordinate 34,252,111, forward strand.
CTTCAGCTAGGGGAGGGATTGAATTGTATGTTGAGCATACTAGTCAATGGTACCTAAAGTATGGTAAACCACTCAGTGAGTAGTTTTTGATCGTGGGGGACACTTCTATCTCATACCGTAAGGACAACACAGACTATTTAGTGGACTATGAGGTCTTTGATAGTGGGACAAGTGACTCACATAATTTATTTGTGCAATGGGGGTGAATATGTCTCTTATGGTAATGAATGGGCATTAAATGACACAGTGGCAGAAAATGACAAAGAAGATGAGGATGGGGTCATATTTCTAATATCTGTCCAATTGAAGCTGTTACAAGAGAAAAGGTAGCTAACAGGAAAGAGAGAGGAGAGACAGGAGGGCCAAAACAGTGAGTCTTTTTCAGAAAGTGTAGATGATGGTGAAGAGGGGGAGGATCTGGATGATGACTGTGAAGAGGAGTTAGGAGGCATTGATTACACTTTGCTACCTAACCATGATATGGAAATAGATGAGGCCATTAACCTTGTTAAAGACTTCTACAAATCTAGATCGAAGAGGTCTCGGTTGCCTCTTGAAGTTGGTGGTGTGCAAGGGGTTAGTGAAGAGGTAGGAGCTGATGATAAGGACAGTGACTTGGAAGATAATGATCATGCAGCCTAGATTGACAACAGTGATCCAGGAAGTGTTGACTCTGAGATTGAAGAAGATGGAAGCAGAGTCGTGAGAAGTGTTAGACCCAGGTTTCCAAGGTATGTTGAGAAATGTAAGGAGGTCAATTATTTTGTGGAGTTATGTTTTACTGACCATAAACACTTCAAGAGGTCTCTGAAAAAGTACTCCATACAAGAGAAGAGATATTATATTTTCAAAAAAAAAGGAGTAAAAGGGTGATGGTCATTTGCAAAGACAATAACTGTAAGTGGTTGATCTATGTTGCATGGGAGAATAGAAGGAACAAAAAGCACTTTCTGGTTAAGACTTACTATCCTAGACATACTTGCTTACAAGTATTTATGATTTCTGGCAGTAAAGCACTCTGGATTGCTGAGCAGTATGAAGAATGGTTTATGACACACCCTGGAGTGAAATGCACCTATCTCCAAGACACCATTAAAAGCGAGTTGCAGATTGATGTGAGAAGTGATCAGTGTACTAGAGCCAGGAGAATGGTTGTTAAAAATTAGTGAGAGATGTTGATCATGAGTATGCCAAATTGCATGATTATGCAAAGGCATTGAGGGAATCTAACCCAGTATTTAACTCTTCCATTAATATGTTATATTAATATGTTGATTTCTTTTTTTAAAAAAAATAAAGTGTTCTTCTATTATACAAGGTACAACTGTTGATATTTTAACTGAGGAGTATTTACCTGGTGAGACACCTAGATTCAAGAGAATGTATGTCTGTCTGAATGCTTTGAAGCAAGGATTTTTAGAAGGTTGCAAGAGGTGCGTTGGGCTTGATGGTTGTTTTCTGAAGGGTGTTGTCAGAGGAGTTAGCAAATATGGAAACAACCAAATGTATCCTGTAGTTTGGTGTGTGGTTGAGAGTGAGAATGAAGACAGTTGGTGTTGGTACCTGGAACACCTAGGCCGTGATATTGGAGTTGGGAGTGGGACTGGTTGGTGCTTCATGTCTGACCAATGCAAGGTGAGCTAAATTGATTAAATTCCTATTTTAACTTGTAGTATTGTAGATTTGATTGTGTTCATTTTAATTTCAGGGTTTGCTAAATGCAGTTTCTTTCCTCTTCCCTTTAGCAGAATATAGATTGTGTTTTAGACACATCTATGGAAATTGGTATCCAAAGTTTAAAGGTGATCACCTGAAAGTTGCTTTCTATGCAGTTGCTAAAGCACCTAATGTGGTACAGCTTGAAAAAAAGGTTAGAGGAGATAGAAGAGATGGCTGAGGGAGCTAGGGCAACACTTGAGAAGGTGGATTTAAAATTGTGGTGTAGGGCACATTTTCGTGAAGTTACTCAATGTGACTGTGTTGATAACAACAACACTGATGCATTTTACATGGTGCTAATAGTTGCTACGCCTAAGCCCATAATTAAAATGATGGAAGAAATCGGAGTGTATTGTATGGAGAGAATAGTAAGTAGGAGAGCTTTTTTCAAAACAATGGAAAGTTTCTTGTGGGTTTAACATTAGGGCCATTATAGGGGAGAACTCTGGTGAAAGCTTCAATTGGAGATGCAGGTGGAATGGAGTGGATGATAATCAAGCAAAGTGGGGAAACACACAACACACAATTAACTTGAGTTCAAGGGTGTGCAATTGCAAGGGTTGAGAGAAAAGTGGGATTCCCTGCCCCCCATGCTATTTCAGCTATAATGGCAAGAAAAGAATACCCTTACTCCTATTACTCACACTGGTATAGGTGTGAGATGTTTGAAAAAACAGATCAGTTTCCAATTCAGTCTATGCCTAGTGAGGAGTTCTGGGTTGACAGTAGATTGAGCCCTCTGTTGCGTCCAAACATGAGGATATTGCCAGGAAGGCCAAGGGTAGCAAGAATCAAGAAAAGAGGGGAGTCAGTGAAAAGGAAATTTAAGTGGTCCCGAAAAGGAAGGGTGATGCTGTTAAAACCCCAATCCGACCATACAAACAGGTGCTGGTTTAAGGTAATAACACCCAAGATCGCAAGCAGTTTTATAATTAATTTAAAGAAAATTTATATCACTTTTACTATTTTTAAGGGAAAATATAATTTACAAATCAAAATACAATTTCAAACTGAAGTGTGTACAAGAAAAGAAGAAACAAAAACCATTGAAGACTAAGTCCTTCTCCTGGGGTTGTGATCTCTTGACTCTGAGTCTTCCTTCTCAATCTTCCTTCCAGACTCGATGAAAACCAGGTTCCCTTCAAGTTATATTGAGGGAAATGAGTAACAAGTATAACTGTTTATAAAATAACTAAGTAACATGTAAAGGAAGAAAACAAAGAGAGAGGTTTAGAGTACTTATAGGGGTGGGAGGCATCCCTCTTGAAGTTTGATTTATTGTAGTGTGGCCACTCAAGTTATGTAAGCAGTTCTCTCATCATACCACTCATCTTGAGTGTGTGGTTTCAATATTTACATTTTACTATCATATTTGGTAATCAATCATCAGTGATACATTACAACTCCGCCTTTCTTAAATACAATTAAGCTACTTGGCCATGAACAAGGTAGTGTACACTTCTTTCCGTGATGAGCTTAAGCATGATTCTCAATGATAGGATCAAAGGACACACACAGTTATTATTCTACATCAAGTCTAAACCAGTCTTACAGTCTTCCAATCATTCTTAGTAATCCATTAGGATAGTTTTATTAACTTTGAACCACTATTCACAATGATGCACAAGAGGCTGAGAGTATGACCTCTAAACTAAGTCTTTGTACTAATTTTCCACTAAAGTGATAACTTGGAGAAACTAATACTAGCAACATGCTCTCATTCAGATACGTTTTCAACTCACGAACAACAATATTTAACTCATAAACACAAAAGAAAACTATAAATTGAAAAACGTACATAATTATAACAGAAAACATTGAGCCTGATTCATCAACTATCAGTTTCAAAGAAACTATTAACCAAGAGAAAAGATAATGAATCATCAAGCAAGAATTAACATCAGACTTTAAATACTTACAAGCTTAACATTACCAAATAAACCAAACTACAGCAAGCAATCGAAACATTTATCAAGCATGGAAAATCAGCTCAAGTGCAACATGTAATAAAACAAACCACATGTGAAACTAATCATTCGTATAAATATTTTTCAAACCAAATAAGTTTAACATGAAGCATAGGAATAATATAAATCAAGAGAAGATAGAAAGATACTCCCTCCGTCCCACAAAGGTTGTCAACATTACTATATTGGGCCGTCCCACAAAGGTTGTCAACTTTCCTAAAACAGAAACTTTCTATCACCATTTTTACCATTTTATCCTCTTATTTCACACCATGGACCCACAAGTTTTTCTATTTCCTCCCATTAAACTTAAAATTGGGGTCCACACACTACTATTCTGTCAACACACTACTTTCTTTTTCATAAGGGTAATTTTGTCAACACACTACTATTCTCCCACTTTCCTTAATATATGTGCCCAAACAAAACTTACAACCTTTGTGGGACGGACGGAGGGAGTAATACCCACCACTACGCTGGGAGGAGAGGACTCACTGCGGCCTCAGCGCGCTTGGCCCGTAGTACCAATCGCGGCGGCGCCGCATGAGTGCCGCAAAATGTCCGCAGCTTCAACTCATCCGCGACGCCGGCCGCAAAGACGCATCGCGTCTCACCGCGCCATGGTCGCAGAACCAATTTGAATAATTAAAAAAGTGGACGAATCCGGATGAATGTTCATCCGGATTCGTCCAATGAAACCCAGAAAATTCGAAGAAGAAGAAGAAGAAGAAGAAGAAGAAGAAGAAGAAGAAGAAGAAACATAAAAGAAAAACAGAGGAAGAAGAAGAATTCGAAGAAGAAGAAGAAACTAAAGAAGAAGAAGCAGAAGAAGAAGAAGAAGAATTCGAAGAAGAAGAAGAAGAAGAAGAATTCGAAGAAGAAGAAGTTGAAGAAGAAGAAGAAGAAGAAGAAGAAGAAGAAGAAGAAAAGGAAGAAGAAACAGAAGAAGAAGAATTCGAAGAAGAAGAAGAAACTAAAGAAGAAGAAGAAGAAGAAGAAGAAGAAGAGGAAGAACAAGATGAAGAAGAAGAACAAGAGGAAGAACAAGATGAAGAAGAAGAAGAACAAGAGAAAGAACGAAGAAAATGAAGAAGAATGGTGCGGATGAAGAGAAAGGGAGTTTTAACCCTAAAAAAATTTATCGCGCCTTATTGCGCCGAGCAGAAATCTTATCACAAATTTATCGGCCTTATCTGCGCCTTGGCCGCAGAAATCTTACTGCGTCAGAATCGCGCTATTTATCACAGAATGGGCTTATCATGCCCAAACCGCAAAGACGGCCGCAGTAAAAATGTCTTCCCACGTAGTGAGTATAGTTTATCTTAGCTCCTGATTTCTAGTCCGTCATAGAACTCCAGCTCTATCTAACATCATCGATTCTAAATTCTGGAATCGATGAAATCTGCTCCCATCTCTCAGTCTTTAGCAGTTAGAACCGACAACACAGCTCCAACCTCATTCTTTTTCCTTTCGATTCATCTTTACCTCCTCTGTCCTCCTATTTCTCCTCCTAAAATCAAACCAGTCCCCTTCGTTTCCAGGAATTGCATCTGCCCACAATCGACTCCAGCCTAAAACAATGAAACTCCCAGCTTCCTCTTCATTATCGAGTCTGACCCCTTTCCCTCATATCCAAAACTTAATCGATTTTTGCCTCCCTCTCTTATGTATTGAAAATCCCCTTCTCTTTCGCATTCCAATTCCCTTGCCAAAACCGCCATCCCCTTCGCTTCTGATCGAAACAACCCTAAGCCCCTACGTCCTCTGTCGTGTCCGTCTTCCTCTTCGCATCTGTAGTCGAATCTGCTCCACCCCTCTCAAAATCAGTCACGAGCTGTGACCCTCGATCAGAATCGAAACTCTCGTTGCTCCCGTTTTCGATTCGCGTTGTTGATGCCCAAATCCTCTCCCTCTTGATCGTTTTCTTTTTTATTTCCCTCCCCTTTTCCAGTCTCGAATTGAGGCTCCGACAAAGAGCCCCAACTCCTCTTTTTCCCTCGTGAGTAGTCGAGAAGATGATGAAGATGAAGTAGTGCCCTCTGTTGAAGAATCATAGAAGAAAAGAGGATTTCATTTCCCCGCACTGCCTATTGTTGTAAATTATAATATTTTATAAAAAATTAATAAAGATGTAATAATAAGTGAAATAAATGTACGAAGATTTAAGATTTTTTAAATTTTATCAGTAATTAATTATTCAAATTATTTTTGTCATTAAGAATTTTTTATATTTTAAAGATTTTATTATATTTCAATCACTTTTGTAAATTTTACCCATGTGAAGTAAGGGCTCAAGAAACTTGGTTACTTCAAAAATTGATACTCCCTCTATCTATCCGCTATTAATTGAACCATTTGTTTTGATTGTTTATATTTAATTTATAATTTTTTTCATGAATCTTTAAACATTTTAAAATATAATTTTTTGATTTTAAAATATATCATAGTTTGCAACATTCGTTTTAAAATTATATTTTATGATTTTTTTAAATATTTATCTCTTTAAAATTTGAGTTAAATATTGAACATTGAAACAATAAAGTCGAACGATTCAATTACAGGCAGACTGAGGAGTATATAAATCATGGACCATGTGATTCCTTTTAAATTTTTTGATAAGTAGGTAGTAGTGATGTTAAAGGTGAACTTAATACATTCACTTCCATTCTAGAACTTAATTATTAGGTTGGAGCTCAAAACACTACCTAATTTCTAAAGTTTGGACAATGCATATGTCAATCAATACGGAAAACTTTATTTATTTCCACTTAACACATTAGTTTCCTTGAACAGTGTATGACCTCTAAAACAAATTACCAAAACTTAACTATACACTCAAATATTTATTGAATTTAGAAAAGTCGAGAATTTTCACTAAACAACGCCTATATTTTTTGTTTGATCATACGGAGTAGGGTTGTAAATGAGCTGAACCAAACTCGAATTGTGCTCAGTTCGAATGTTTCACATTGAGCCTGAACTCGCCTCAATAGCTCGACGAGTCTTCATGATAAAGGCTTGAACTCGACTCGATATAATGCTCAAGTTTGGGTCGATAGTTTGTGAAATGCTCAAAAACTTGTAAATCGGATTCAAACTATGTTCGAATTCAATCCAATTACCTCAAAAACTCAAAAATTTAGATTAAATTAGGATTTTTTATAATAAATTAGACTTTAAAATATATAAAACTCAATATGGTATGGAGTGGAAATCAACGTTCAAACTCAGACTATAAAATTATTGAGCCTTTAACTCTACTCGAGTTCGAACGGGAAGCTCGGACAGTTTTTAATAACACACTAGTAGAATTCGAGTCACCAAATCCGTTCCTTTGCGCACCGGCCTACCTTGTTCCGCCTGAACTCGTTTCCAGAACCCCTCGCTGCGTCTAGGCCGGATCTGTCTTCTGGTTGCTCTTGTCTCCCTTCAATGGCGACTTTCTGAGGAAAAACAATTATTAGGGGTTTTCGAAATTGTATCAGCGAATTCGAAGCAAAATAAAAGACTTGATTTTGTGAAGAAGTTCAGATGAATTCGTTGACAGCGAGACCCTTCTCTTTTGTCCTGCAACCGTCGTCGTTGGTAGCTCAGTCTTCAAGGCACCAGCTTTGCGTCCCTCTAGTTAAATTACCGAGCAAGATTACGAGGGGTGGCAGGTTAAGTGTTAAGGTTAAAGCTTATGATTCTTCCAAAGCCGACGAGACTTCTCATTCCAATGGCGATACCAAGCCCCCAAATGGCGCTCTGGTACCTCCTTATTCCGCCTTGCGTTATTTTGTGCTTCACTCATCCTATAGTTAAAAACATAAAATAATTCGACTCTTTTTTTTTTGGTTCTGAAAAAAAAAGCCGAAGACCAGAAGAGAAATTCTGTTGGAGTATGTCAAAAATGTACAGCCGGAGTTCATGGAACTGTTTGTCAAAAGGGCACCGCAGCAGGTTTCGACATGAATTTCGTATTCCTATCTTTCTGTAGCTTTTTAGAGAGGAATCTTGATGATTTCTGAGTGACAACTGCAGGTGGTTGATGCAATGCGTCAAACAGTGACAAATATGATTGGAACCTTACCTCCCCAGTTCTTTTCTGTAACAGTCACCACCGTAAGTCTTTGCAGTTTCAGGATATAGCTGAAGATAGCCAATATGGATTTGCTTTGTTGCATGGATGCTGTGGCTTACTTCAGAACTTTACTGGGGTTGCTCATGTTTATTTAGGTTGCTGAAAATCTTGCCCAACTCATGTACAGTGTTATGATGACTGGGTATATGTTCAGAAATGCTCAGTACCGGTTGGAACTGCAGCAAAGTTTGGAGCAGGTTGCACTTCCTGAGGAACAAGATAAAAAGGTAATGGTTTCCATTTTCCTTCACTAAATAGAATTATATCAGTGACTGTCTAAATGAACATTAATGAACTAGGCTTTTACATTTGCTTTTCTCTGTTTGTCTGTCACATTACTGCTTGGAATTTACTGATAGGGAAGCGCTGGTCACTTATTTGAATGATCAAGCAGTGGAACTTCTGATGAAAAACGACTGAGATTTGGAACCTAATTGGAGTACATGAGTTCTGTGTTGTGGTTCTAATAGTCTGTTAGACAAACTGGCCTTCTATATAACTTTGTTATGGATTTCTTCTTACTTGATGTTTTTGATAGGTGATGTCTTCAGTGAGTTCATTAGCAAGAACTTGATGGTAGCATATTAGCTCTTGCTCTGCTTTTGCATTTGTGTAAAATGAAGTTTCCACCACAACCTGAAAAAAGATCCCCCTTTCACTTTTTGGCTGTGTGGCTTGTAAAGGCCCATTTGGTTGGTGCGAAGCCAATGGCTTAACCCATTGGCTTTGCAACTATATGAAAAAACTTTTCTAATTGGCTTTGCAACTATATGAAAAATATTTTCTAATCTATCCACTAAATTAATACTCCCTCTGTCTCTAAATGATTAAAATATTTAGTTTTTGGCATTTAATCTTTGATTCTATTTTCCTATCATTATGAAATATAAATTTAAACTTTTTGTATACAAATGTTAATTTCATATGTCTACTTTATGAACATATTTTTTTCAATTTTTTTCTACAAAGGCATAATGTAGATATATTGAAGTCAAATGGATATCAAAAGTCAAACGTTTCAACCAAAAAAGTGATGGTGGGAGTACTTTTATTATCATCAATAGCACCTTATTCCCAACTACGTTGGGGTTGGTGGCATGAAATTTATTGTGGCAATTAATTGTCAAAAATTAGTTGACACTATAAATTCATGTAGAAGCATAGTGGCAAAGTTTTACGGCGGATGCCCTTCCTGTCGCAAACTTCTTTCGAAGAAATAATGAGATGAAATTTCAAACCGCATCCTCATAGGTTTTTCCACTTTCATGGAAAATATCATGAGACAACAATGAGTTGAGATAATTGCTCTAGTCATGTCCCATTACAAGGTTGATATTGCAGAATCAACATGTACATCATGGAACATGACTACGGTGGGAGTACTATGACATTTTGCCATTTTCCAAGTGTTCAATATCACCATCTCCCAATCTTATGTTCTCCATTTTCTGTGTAATCCGGTGTAATTCTTAATGGCTCTAAGAGGTCGTTTCTTCCAGGATACACCAGATTATGCACCTGGGACACAGAAGAAGGTCTCTGGGGAGGTCATACGGTGGAATGAAGTGTCTGGCCCGGAGACAATAGATGCCAAAAAGTATATTGAGTTACTTGAAGCAGAAATTGAGGAACTAAATAGTCAGCTTGATCGGAAATCAACAACTGGACAGAATGAGCTACTGGAGTTTCTAAGGACTCTGGAGCCGCAAAATCTGAAGGTGGATGATGCTATTAGTTTAACTAATGTCTGCAGTTATTCGTGCCCGTGTTGTGCATGTTTACTCTGTGATATATTCTAGTGTTGAGTGTGTTTGAAGATCATACACTCATACTTGAAACCTAGAAGATTTGGGCAGCAGTAGGTCATATAGTGGACAGTTTTATGGGTTTCAATAGATTGTTCTTGTTTGTTGCTTCCATGAGCATACTCTAAACTTCAAATAAACACAATTGACAGGACCTGACAAGTAGTGCTGGTGAGGATGTTATTGTGGCAATGAACACATTCATCAAGCGTCTTTTGGCTGTTTCAGATCCCAGCAAAATGAAGGTACTTCTTCCAATTTGTTGGTTTCCAAGTATTGCAATCCTCATCTCTTCTGGAATGAGTTCTGATGATTTGAGTTTCTGCCTAGACGTTTGAGACCACTCGAGTCACTCCAAACTGTTTGTTTGTTTTTTGTTTTTAATTATGCCTTTAGTTTTACTTACCCACATTCCTGAGCTCCGTTTCCATGCTTTGCAGACTAGTGTTACAGAGACAAGTGCCCCGGAGCTTGCAAAATTGCTTTACTGGCTGATGGTGGTAGGCTACAGCATTCGCAATATTGAGGTTCGAGTTGACATGGAAAGAGTACTGGGAGCTCCTCCTAAGCTAGCAGAGTTGCCTCCAGGAGAGAACAATTAACTGCATCAGATGAACACTTACACACAACAGGACTGGAGAGGAATATTACTTCTAGGAGATAGTAGTAATTAGTAAAAGGCAACAGAATGCTTTGGGTTACATATTCTTTTGCATGCCTTGGATCATATGTAGAAAACGGTTCCTTTAATTATCCTCTTTGTTACCTATCTCTCTGCTGCTTCCTCGTCTTGCTTTTTGCTATCTTCAGTGGGTGTCGGTCGGTCTGATCGAGGCTGATTGCTGAAGGATACTACTTGTGATCTTTATATAATCAGAAAAATACGCTTTTGGAGCATAAGCCGAATATTTTTGTTGCTCTTTTTAAAGAAAAACTACAAAGTCCGAGTTATTAAAGATTGCTGTGAACATAAAAGTGATCGTATGATAAACGATACACATGAACCAATTGCTGTGCCTAATGCTACTGATTTTACAAGAAATTTCACTGGAGAGACAATTTGCTGACCTCCTGCTTTTCACTTGTGTGCCAATAGCAAGTCTCTTCTTATAGAATCATAGTTCGTTGCAAGTCTTCTAGACCATGCACTCTTATCAGGTGACCAGGAAATTGGAAACCCAAGAAGGGCACACCATCTTAGATTCAACAGAGCAACGGAAAGTGTTTCTTCTTCTTCTGAGTTATTGAACAACTCCATTATCCGTGTCTCTGTTTCCGGGTCCTCTGAGAGAATGAATTCATCCTCAAGTTCAACTCTCTTTTCTTGGAGAATGTGTCCGTCATAAGAAATCATCCGCATGCACAGTACTTGCATTGCTTCAATGGCCGTGTTCAGTACTTGCATTGCTTCATCAAAGCCTAGGTTGTCAAAATCTTCAATGGCTGTTTTGTCAAAATTGTGATCAAAGTATGCAGAGAAAACATGAAAGCAGGTTGATGGATCTGGCTGAATTTCCTCTCGTCGCATTTTCTCGATAATAAACTCCAGTATATCAATCCTTCGCTGCATTAAAATTGGTCAAAACCAAATGATCAGCACATAGTATGTCGGTTATGAGAGAGAGAGAGAGGGAGAGAGAGAGAGACCTTGTGATAAGCCTTTCTGAGAATTGTATTATATAATACTACATCAAGTTGATCACAAACTACAGTCGCTTGATCCAAAAGGCCAAATCCTTCATCAAACTTTTCACATTCAAATTGTATCTGCGAAAAATAGAAACTCATCTTTTAGGAATGGAACTCAAAAGTCGGTAACATAAAAAATTTAGGAATATGCTCCTAGCTAGCCTAAGCACTTATTGCAACTTGCACAAAGAATTGATTTCTATGGTCTAGCAAAAATTAATTGCCACTATAAGATTTAATTCCTCCTAGGAATATATACTTAAGTAGCTACCCTAAGAGCTTAAGAGATTGGAAGTTTTGCTGCTTATTGTCAAATATATGACCAGACTTGCAGGACTAACAGCAAGGCAAAAGAAACCCAGCCAAACATAGACAAGAATAGAAGAGTTACCTTTATTAAAGCAGTATATGTAACTATATCTGGATAGAAACCATCACGGATCATTATGGAAACTATTCCACAAGCAGTACTGAAAGAGTTGATGACGGCATCACAGCAACTAATCATATTATTGTAAGTTATGTCATTTGGCTTGATGCCACGTATTTTCATGCTTTTGAATAGTTCAAAGGCACATTGAAACTGCATCAATGAAAATAAACCTGTCAATCTCCGAACACAGTACCTAGTTGCATAAATAAGAATAAGCAGAAAACACTACACTTACTTCATTGGCCTTGATAAGAGAATGCAAAACTGTGTTATAGAAAGATGTCCCTGCGGAAATATCAGAGTGAAAGAAGAGTCTGTCTGCCTTTTTTAAATATTCAAGCATTCCTGGAACTATAAAAGAATTCCCGCCCTCTTTTTTATAACACCGCTCCCTCATCATTCCCGCAGCTCCAAGGGCTCTCAGCTAAAGGAGAGAAAAACTTCAATCAACAAAAGAATTCATCAACTCATATGAAATGGTTTATGTTCTGAGCTAACCATGGACCATGCAGCACATAAATAATGATAAGTAACACATGGACATTAAAAGCTTGAAGCACTGATGAGTATTCAAAAATCGAGTATACATACTACCTTTGTCCCGAAAAAAAATGTCCATTAAACTTTTGAACCCGTGTTTAACTTAAACTATTGCTATTAAGAATTTTTTTAAAAAATAATTTAAAAAAACAATAATTAGATACTATAAACATCCATTTACCATTTACATGTAAATTATTTGACTTTCTATATTAAATTGTTGAAGAATCATTTTCATAGAGTAAATGTTGGAAACGAAATAAGAAATACTCCCTCCGTGCCCCAAAGATTGTAGGTTTGACTTTCATATTCTGTGTATCAGTGTTTGACTCAAATTATTTCTATGATAAATAGTGAAAAAAAATCAGAATAAAATATATTTAGAAATCTATACTTCAAATTATAACATGTCTGTGATTTATTCAACTTTATATTTCTAAACATTCATGAAAAAATAATCTTAGGTTAAATACAGTAAAAACAGGAAATCAAACTTACAATCTTTATGAAACAGAGGGGGAGTACTATTTTGGGATGGAGTTATGCTTTGGAAGAGGCACTCACCAAGTTCATCATAGTTAAGCGGCTGTGACTAAGACCAGAGCTTGCCATAGACTCTTCTATAGCGTGTATCCTTTTAGCACAGTCTACTTGTGATTGCATATCTTCCTCTTCATAGGGAGTATTAAAATTACCAAACAATGAAAATAGGTGTTCGTAGGTCCTGATATCAGGCTGAACTTTGTTTTCTCGCATTATACGCAATATCTTGATAGCACGTTCAGGTTGGTTCTGAGAAAAAAAAAACAAGTAGCAAACTGAAACAAAATAACATGAAACAAAAAAAACTAGTATCATTCACAAACAGGTCTTTCTCCCAACTATGGAGAGAGAGAGAGAGAGAGAGAGAGAGAGAGAGAGAGAGCTATGGGTCTTGAACTTATAGGTTAAGAGCCCATTTGGTAGAGGAAAAGCCAATGGCTTAACACTTTCGGCTTACACGCACACGTGTGACATCTATGTTTTGCCCAATCTTAAAACTATAATTACGATTGTGCCATTACGTGAAACATCCAAGTTATAAGGGTACTCTCGTAATTTGACATGGCACACGTTCGACAGGGCAAGGCTTAAGCCTTCGGCTTAACGGTGCAAAGCCCTGCCAAATGGGCTCTAAGATATTTTTTTCTTTCAAAACCATTAGGACCATATTACAAATGGTGAGTACATACATCCCAACTATGCATCTGATACACAAGTACGCACTAGTTTGAAACTGGCCTTTCTCACCACAATAACTTAGAGCCTACTGCTTCAAGGCCTTTACTAAGCACAACCTAAAATACAGACACTAATCTTACATTGAACGGCAGTTCAACCAGAGAAGAAACATAAACGAAGATTAACACAGGGATACCTTGATGTCACAGGCTTCTAGAAATGCATTATAGGGATATGGGTATGGACACTTAGAAAGATCTAGCAGGTCCTCAGCTAAATCAAGCTCTAAGGCTCCACTGCATTCCACAGAGAGAGCTGCAAAAGTTGAAGCAAGGGGCTTTATCCTCTTCTGCTCCATTACCTTTAGCTACAGATCGTATAAAGTGATACAGACCATGAGATTTGACATAACAAATGCAGAAGAGGAAAGCAACATGTGGTAGAACTATAAGCTTACCATGTCAATGCCAGCTTTAAAACCTCTGGTCGAAATAACAGCATGGGCTAAACCATCATATGTGTGACTTGATGGTTCCAATCCAAGAAGTTGCATCTAGCAAGAAATGATGACTCATTTTAACTTCAAACACTGGCAACTTATAGGGAGCTTCACCTTAGCCTACTTCACGAAAAGGAAAAGCTGCTTTCAATTTAAGAAATACAGGACATTGATTCACTAACATCACTCCATTTTGTGAATTTGCATTAAAATTTTATTGATATACATTTGTTAAAAAAACTAACTTTGTACCTTCCAAGTAAAGCAAGAATTGAACCTACCTGATTAAATAATTGATCCACAACATCAAACTTCTGAACTCGTGCGCATGCCTTTATTACATCATTGAAAGACAATGTAAATGCCTTCTTAGCTGAATTGTCTTTATCAAAAATACCGATTACAGCAATCGCAGATTCCCGCGTATCTGTGTTAGCACCAATGAGTTGATTCACACCACAAGCATCATTTTGAATCTCCAAACCAGGTGAAAACTCATTATTTCTGAAATCCAGCACCTGTGGACCTAAGTTCCCTTTTGATGGTATGGGTATGTCTAGCCTTGATGAATGGAAATTTCCACTCGCAGTGTTATGGATAGAAATTTCACTAATGCCTAAACTTATCAAGTTTTGCAGAGCTTCATAAGCAGAACCCATATCTTTCAATCTAGTAAAAGCCCATACGAACTTTTGAAGGCAAATCATGCTTGGACTATAGTGATTGCTGTAATCCTTCCAAAACTCATGGACTGCAGATAGATTTTTCTGCCAAACAGCAAGCTGAATGGTTTTGCAAAACGAGAGGCAGATCATGTCATGGGAGAAAATGGCAACAAATGATTGGGTGGAAATATTTGAATAAGAACCACACCAGGTGAAATAATAGTCCAATCTCAATAAATCAGAACAAGATCAAGATCATCCAACATACCTTGAGAAGTTCAATATATGTGCCTTCATTCTTCCCAACTCTCTGTAGTTCCATAAGGTCCAAGCATTGATTAGCATGAAGTATGCTCTGCATTTTAGTGCACGCTGCCAGGAAACAGTTATATATTGGCAGCATTGGATAGATTCCTTGTCTTTCTATAATAACCTTAAGTAGATTACCAGCCTGCCAAAAGCATGAGCTAAAACAATAAGCTGCTTTAAAATGATCTGGTCATGCAATTTTTTTTTTATAGGGGGTCATGCAAATATTAATGCACCAAGCATCAACAACAATATGCAAACATTTTAATGGCACCGTGCAGAAAACTGTTTCAGCTGTTTATACTAATCAACCGAGTCTTGGTCCCAAATTAGTTGTGGTGTTTGAATAAATGTATTCCAGGTTTCCTTTTTGCTCAATTGATGGCAAAGATGCTTATTAAGAAAGCAAATTCTGATCTACTTCAGCTAAGTGATTGGGTCCATGCTCTGTAGTCAATCTACTACAATGAGTGGCATGACTCTTCCAAGTTTCTATGGTTAAACTGTTAAGTTGAACATAAACGTCTCACACCTCTTCCAAATAACCCCCTTCACAGAGAGCTCGCATGACAAGTAGGTAAGAGAAGTTCTTGAAAGTAATCTGCTTTCTCTCCATTAAACTCCAGGTATCCAAGACAAACTGTGCAAAACAATAGTACTGTTAGCAAAAATTCTGTAACAAGTACTAAAAAACAGTAACAGAGCCGTTTATTTTTGTTCAGATTTACAATCAATTTACCCCCTAGGAATTGAAATCCCAGTCAAGCAATTAAGACCACAAAAACATATTGGAGAAAGCAAATACCAAATGATTACGTGCGAATTCTTTGATAATTTGTTATTGCTTTCGTGAAAAGGTATAATTTACAGAAAATGGAATCACATGGCGTAGCACGACAAGCATGGTGTGGCGTTTCAAAGATTCAGGTAATTCAGATAGCAGCGAGACGGGTTTAGATCGACAACACAAAGGATATGTCATTATTAGAGCTTAAGCTCACATTACATGTGCATAGACAAGCTTTGTGATAAGATAGATTTACACAAGTAGACAGCTTACCAAAGGATCAGGTGATTTCGCACAGTAGCGCAGAATATGCGAAAAATCATCAGCGCTTAATCCGTTGTTTCCTTCACCAAGATCATAAAGCAGGTTCCGAGCTCTGTCTCTCTCACCCAGGCGAAGCGCATTCACGATTTGAAGCTGCAAATGCTTGGTACTTGAATCTTGTCCAAACCCCAAAAGCAACCGACCTCCTGCACGCAGAAAATGGACGCAAACACAACGACATTCAGGAGCCCAAAACAGGGAAAGCGGAAAAGGTACTCCAAAAATTAAAAGGGGAAAACATTACCAGTTAACGTCGAAAAACCTCTTAATAATTCTGATTTAGCGACTGGACTTGGCCTCTTGAACACAAATATCAAGAAATATGAGTTCCTGACGGCGGGGAGAAGTGGAAGATAAGAAAGTAAAATTATCGACAAAAAAAAGCCATACATGTTCAAGTGATCTCACTGTGGCAGGACTCTCGGCTAATTGTCGCAGAATAGTAGCTCTGCGCATAGCTACTTACTGCCACGACCAGAATTTCTCGGGAAAATTGATGGTTAAGATGAAAATGATGATAGCTTTAGCCTGAAGCACGATAAATCTGGATAGCGTTTGAACAGTGTATACCAAAGACGGAGGTATCGCGGCGGCGGCGGTGTTACCGTGCCAGCGGCGGCCTGTGCGTGAATGTGAATGTGACGAGTAAGTAAAGCCTGTCCAAGAGAAAAGGGCCCAAAGTCCCAAATTTTTAAAAATTTACGAGTAAGTGAAGTAAAAAATGCAAAACTAAAAAGTTACACCTGGTCCAATAATCGATCCATTGTCTGAAGAGAGCGTCCGAACATGGCCCGATCTGTGATCCACGAATAAGGTACGGATTTGTTTACTTCTAGTTCTAGGGTTGGAAAAAACTTGCAAGGAAATTAAAAAAATGAAGTGGCAAGGCAAGCAAGTGGAGGTGACCACTGACCAAGATTATTAAGAATAAAAATGAGGGGAAATGGGTCACTGAAGTTTACAATATTTCTAAACTTGTCATTGAAATTTATTTGCAAAAATGTCACCAACGTTTTATTTAAGAGGTAAATTTATCATTAGAAATTAAGTTGTCCCTGTTAACGCTCATGTGGCGTGTCAATGGACTATTATGTGGATATTGATTATACATTTTATAGAGTTAATGTTTAATTCATTTTAAAATCTGTCACAATTTAATGATTGAATTGTTAGTTTTACAAATTTTAAATAAAAATTAAAAACATTAACCTTACAAAAATGGTCTTGAGCATCTAGTCTAGTGGTTAAAATTTAATGACATGTAGTGGAGATCTAGTGTTCAAGCCCAACTACCCCCAATCTCTAACCCAATGTATAAAAAAAACCCAATAAAATGTACAGTCAATATCCACGCGCCTAGTGGCATTCCACATGAGCACCAACTGGAACAACTTAACGTTCAGTGGCAAATTAATCACTTCAATAAAAAGTTGGTGGCATTTTCCCTTTAGAGATTTCGTAAACTTTAGTGACAAACTTATCTTTTATCCCTAAAAATGATGTAAATAAAATTGTTGATCGTGGTGGCCAAGATCATTAATAAGTCCATCATGAGTAGTGTAGTGTGTTATTCACAAACAAAAAAAAAGGAAAAACAATTCTACATACTTTGAGTTTATATCATTCTTAAATTGATTTACCAAGTTGCAAGTATTCATATCTTTTTTTACACTCATAAGATCATATCCTTCTATTAAGACATTATGTCATAAGATCATATCCTTCTATTAAGACATTATGTCGTAAGATCATGTCATATCTTTCTATTAAGACATTATGTCAGGTACTAAAAAGAGCATATTACTCCATCTTATGATTTTTTTTCTTCTTATATGCACAGTGAATATTATGTTCCCTAATCAAATAGTGCCTCTTTGTCTTGGAGGAGGAAGCCATATTATGGGGTTTCAAACATAACAAAAAACGCGTGAACAACTCCTTGTTCGCTCCCTTCTTATCCACGTGAAGAGCTGAGGTGAGTTCTCCTCACTTCGCGCGGACCTCTGCTTATTTGCGCGAAAGTGAACGCCCTTGTTCACCACTCTTCACCCCTTATTCACCTCTCTTCACTTCGTCGCTCTCGTCGTCGTCATCGTGCTGCCGCCGCTGTACTTTCGTCTTGCTTGAGGTATGCACTTTCGTAGTTGAAATTGTCGATGGGTTAGGTCATTTCGTCTTGCTTGAGTCTGTAGAGCTCTGTCGTGCACTCCCTGGTGTGAATTTGAACTGTATCTGGTGTGAATTTTGAGCTGTATCTCATGCTGCAGCACGACAATGTGCGCAGCGCATAGCTGTGCGCACAGAGGTCCGCACATTAGTGTGCGCTGCGCACAAAGATGTCCGCATATTGTGGCGCATGCATGTGCGCGAAACACGATTAGTGCGCACATGGTTGCGCACATGGTGCTCACATGGTTGCGCACAACTGTGCAGTAACCTCTGGGGAGTCGCATCTGTTGTACTATCATGCGTAGTATGCCATAGAGAAGTGGGTAGTTGTTCTAGGTTTATATTCCTCTGTAATAGTTGAACTGTGGTAACTTGTCTTTGTTGTCTTTGATGTGTTGCATGTTCGAGCAGGCCATGTCCAGCCAGCCCAGCCAACCCGCACAACAGAACGCCAGATTCAATTCTGAGCAGTATGCCACGATCCTAGCCTTTCTAGAGGATCCGGCTAATAAGATGAAAGTATTTGGTGTCAGCGGGAAGACAGGGGTTGGAGTGCCACCTCTGCGTAAGAACATGGCTTGGAAGGAGTTAGCGGCCATCATCAACAACAAATACAAGGGCAAGTTCAAGCTTGATGCGAAATCATGTGGGTGACCGTTGGCGGAACTACTTGAGCAAGTATAAAGTCGCCCGTGAGAAAAGCAACAACACCGGTTTTGGTGTGACCAAAGAAGACCGGAAGCGGAATATCCACACCATCCAGCGGCTCGACTACTTGTGCCCGCATTTCGAGCGAATGCATGCTCGTTGGTGATCGGCCGAACATCACCCTGCTGCGGTGTTCGATAGTGCCAGCGTCACGCTGGAACCGATCTCAATGAAGTTTTAAGGTATGTTGAATCGTAGTGTTTATTTTGAGAATAGTTTTGCGTACCTGATGCATCCATGTTTATGACTGTAAGTACAATAATGATGAAGAGGTGACATTCAGTTTCGATGACCAGCAGGCGGATGCAGTTGTTGGCAGCTCGGGTCCTCATGAGTTCACGGAGAGTCCGTGCGACGGTGGAGTCGATGTCGAGAACGTTGTGGGTAGCAATGAGGATGACCTCTACCCATTGTCTCTTCAGAAGGAGGCAACCGCAGGCCTGACATCGAGGATGAGGTGGTCGGTACAAGCGGAAGCGCGTTGCGCAGTGGACCGGGACGATGGGAAGAAGTTGAAAAGGGATCGAAGGAAGGAACCGCCAAGCATATCGGGTCGGAAAACGCCTCGCATGCCCGGAACCAATTGGCCCAGCACTTCAAGATTGCTCAACCGTTAATGCCGCTGCTCTTCTCACCATTGAGGAAAAGAGGCTGAAGTTCGAACAAATGAGGTGGGAAACGGAGCGCGAGGAACACGAAGTGAGGCGCAAGGAGGAGCAGGAGCTTGGCGAGCGAAGGCGCAAGGAGGAGCAGGAGCTTGGTGAGCGAAGGTGCAGGGAAGAGCAAGAGCTTGGCGAGCGAAGGCGCAGGGAAGAGCAAGAGCTTGTTGAGCGAAGGCGCAAAGAGGACAAAGAGGATGAGAGAGTCAGACGTGTTGAAGAGAAGGCCGAGAAGTGTAGGGAGAGGAGGTTTGCATTGCTGCAAACCTTGATTGCAGATGGGAAGTCACCCGACGAGATCAAAGAAATGTTGGCCCTGCTTCTGTAATGAGTGTTGTAATGAATTGAGCATCTTTGTTTACGCACCTTCTTGACTGTACGATACTATTTAATTGGTTTGGAATTGCATATTTTCTGGTTACTACAGGCGTACGTGACAACCAATTGAACTAACGAGTAGGGGAAGACAGTAACTCGCGCAAAATGGAGAAAAGGTTTCGAAATAACCTACAAACCCGCGCATAACATTCATAGTTTAACCTACAAATCACTTACAAATCCGCGCAAAATGGAGATAACGTTTCGAAATAACCGACAAAATAGTTTAACCTACAGATAACCTACAAATCCGCGAGCTACATAAGCACACAGCAGCCAACTGTGCGCACCGCACAGACGTGCGCACAGCGACGCGCACAGGTGGACGGAGACTTGTGCGCGCCGCACATATCTGCGCACAACGACGCGCACAGATGCGCTCCTGCATGAAAACCACACGTGCATCGTGTCCGCGGCTGACCGTCATCAGCGGTGTGGGCCCTCCCGCCAAGGGAAATCGGCGCCGCGCTGCCATCTTCGTCCGCTTGGCCACCGGACCGGACTCAGCATCTGGTTGGGGCACCTCACTTGGACCGGTTGGAGGAGCAGGAGCAGAAGCAGGATGAGCATGAGGAGAAGGCATGGCCGACGAGGTCGAAGTAGGATGAGGCATCTGAGAGGACTGGCCGGGGGGAGACTGCCCCAAAGCCTGGAGAATGCCACGGGCGATAACACGGGACTCTGTCCTGACCTGACTGAAGTGTCCCCCTGTGAAATTACCTGTGTCCAAGAAAGACTTCCTAATCCCCTCCTCCACTACCTTTTGTCTCTCGACCTCCGCGAGCTGCCTAGCCTCTAATTCTCTGACCTGAGCCTGTAATGCCGCCATGCGTTCACCCTGTACCCTATCTCTCTCCTTTGCCTCTGCGGCGACAACATCTATCTTCGCACACACACCGGAAATCAGCTCCTTCATGTGCGCCTTCATCTGCGTAAAAAACCTCTCAAGCTGAGATGGTGGCGCGCGTGCGGTCGTACTAGTCCCCTCAGCTTGAGTAGGAGTATCCGGAGTTCCCCCACCATCCTGCTCGTAGTCATCGCCGCCATCCGATGCACCTCCCACCGGACCGGCACTTAACCCCCTTCCTGTGCCCCTTCGCCCGCTTCTGCTAGCAGCTCGGAACTCAGCAGGTATCGCATCCCGCTGAGGGTCCCCGTACCGCCAGACGTTGGGAGGTATGGTTGGAACTGAATCTGTGTCCTCCAGCGGCACTTGTGCATTATAGCAGAGTGTTGTAATGAGCTGGGGGTATATGAGACTATTCTTCGAATGCCAGGCGCTTGAAATAATACCATCCCATATAAGCGTCCCAACTGACGGTACCGCCCCGGTAGCAACTTTGAACACCGTGTCGATCCGCTCAATGCCGATCTGATGCGGTCTCCTTGTTGGCTGGAGGTTTGTGTGTATGATCTTGTTTAGCACCTGAAATGGGGTAGTGAGCACACGGACTGAAACAAACTTGTCCTTCCGCCCCTTAATTGCCAACCACTCTACTGGGGTGTCTGCATGGGATATAACACCCTGTAGACCGCTCAAATCCTGTGGAACTGTCACCTCAGAGGTCGTCGGATCATCCGGGATCTCAAGCAACGAGCTAATGGCAGAAGGGGAGAAGTCTACCAGTCTCCCTCTAATCTGCACCTCGGTTGGGTCATCCTCGAACTCCTCCTTCTCTGAAATTGCCTCGTACACCACAGCGTAGAATTCGTTAACCAATGTCCGGTTAACCTCACGAGGTGGCACTACCAACTTCTGCCAATGGAGGGAATCCAGTGTTTCCCGTAGAACGTCGAGCGCTTCGTGATGCAAATCGTACTCCTTCATCAGAATCAACGGGCGGTTGTCCCGGTTGAGTCGATATCGATCCTCAGCGGTTGCGGTTAGGAATTTCCTATAGCGAGCCGGTGGCTTGGCAGGGGGCATTTGCGCAGCTCGTTCATCCTCAGAAGAGGAACTGTCCTCCAGAGGCATAGGCTCCTTCCCCTTTCGACGCCCTACCTAACAACGGGCAACAGCACGGTCAGTTCTGACAATGCCGTGCGCGACAGTACATGGCAACAGACACAGTTGTGCGCAACGGACTGAAGATGAAGTTGTGCGCAAAGGGTAAAGCCTAGTGCACAACGAAAGTACAGTAGAGCAAGGGAGGGAGTGCGACGCATACCTTGGCCATTGCCGTCTCTCGGTAGTCCGAAACCTCGGCGAAGAGGGAGGTCGAAATCACAAAGTTGTGCGCTGCCAAAGTTGCGCTCCTGCTGTACGAACTGGTGGAGATACGATGCAGTGGCTGCTAGTTAAAAACCCTAAGCTATATATAGTAGTTTCTCTTCCCCGTTGTGCGCGGCGCACAACCACGCGCACAGCCTGCCGCACAAATCTTACAAATGCACAGACGTGCGCACAGTGACGCGCACATGTGTGCGCACACCTCTGCGCGCACAGTCACGCGCACATGGATGCGCACACTTACGCGCACAGTTAGTGCTAAGTGATTGCGCACGGCTCTTCGCACAGTTTTTGGTTTGAGTTACTGGTTTAACGGTTTACCTTACACGGTAGTGCTAAGTTGTCAAAAAATATATTAGTATTCAACAGAACCGAAGCAGGTTTCATACAAAACATCCTTACATCCCGTACTTCTAGCTACATACACAGGAACATGTTATTGAACTAGAGGAAGTACACTATTCAAATAACTCTTCTGAACGGCATAATCTTTGACTTCCTCTCTAAAGGCGTTCGCGCGTTCCACGTCACTGCCCCCCACATTCTCTGCGAAACTCACTTCTACGGGAGTCTCTTCACTGAACAGCTCCTCCCATGAGTCCCCGATATTGCTCAACATGTTGTGTAGGATGACAAAAGCAGTTGCTAGTCGGACGACTGTCTGCACATCGGTTGCTGATCTAATTTGCCCGCGATGTTCCCCGCAAACATGACCATCTCCCTTCGTAATACCGATGTGCTCGTTCCTCACTCGTGCTTTGGCAAGTACGAAATTGAACTCTTTGTTAATCAATACGTCTGCCGCAGTGACTTGAACGCAGGAATAAGGTAACTAGAGACACCGTAAGCCGAGTCCCCGATCAGGTATTCCCTTTGCTAAAGTAGTGGGTGGGGTCTTGGATCAGTAATGACTTCCTCCAAACTCCAAAGATCGCATGAGCCGTGCCATCCGCATGAAAACCCAATGATACGCCTATCACTGCCGCAGACATAATGTGCATATTTATGGAGTATCTGTGTTTGTGGTCCCAGTAACATTCTCCATCGACAGCTGGCTTCTCCGCTAGAGGAATGGTGGTTCCATCTACAAAACCAACACAGCCTGGGAAACCCTCCACCTCCATCACCTGTCCAATCTCCACCCTTCTTTGTTTGGTAGGCCACATAACATACTTGGTGCCAATTTGCAACAGTACCGTCACCACCCTGCCCGTGAACAGAACCATGGTTCCAACACCGAAGCCAAATAGCATTGACTGCATTGCGGTGGCCGCACTGTTCCCATTGTGTCCGAGACGCCATGAGCAACACACACTTGTCATGTGATCGCATCTGTGCACACTTGCTCCGGCCAGAAAGATCGGACACGGTTTCAAAAGTTCAACTAATCGGAGGAACGACTCCAAATCGCACCGAAAGTTCTGTTTGAATTCGGCTGCATTTAGGTTGAGCGCACAATTCAGCAAGAACTCCGTGGACCGTGGCGACCTAACGCGAGTGTTAAGGTAGCACGAGTTGCTGATTAGAACATAGGCATCATATAGCTCCTCAAACTTATCGTCATCCTCATCGATTCCAAAAGCGATTACCATTTGTTGCTCAAGAACGGATAGAACGAGTCGACGATCAGATACTTTCGGCATCGCCGCTTTCACTTCACGAAGAGGAAGCCAACATGTTCATCACTTCCTGCATTTCATAGAAAAACACAGCATGATAAATTGGTCTTAAATACTGTAACAACGTACTGTGCGCAGCGCACACTACGCCGCACAACATAGCGCACAGGTCAAGACACGTGACAACCATCTGTGCGCGTAACACACCACCGCGCACAGTCTCCACGCACACGAAAAACGACTTGTGCGCGGCGCACAGATGTGCGCACATAAGACCGCACACATGACCCCTACCTCTGCGCACAACATCTTAACAACCACGACAACGGACAGAGCCGAGACGCGGAAACAGATGGGAAGACAGCGTCACATCATAACAGTGAGTTGCTGAACATACCCATTCACATGTGCGCATTTCCTCCCAAGTTCAAGGCGCATTTCCTTCACGAGTCCCTGTTTCTACGCTTCCTCACATGCGCGACCTTCAAGATGACTTGTGCCAAAGGAGATGACCTTCTTCAAGACTAATTTCGGTTAGGTGATGACCCAAGAAGAACTTAGATATGAAGACAAGTAAGTTTCGATGAAGGGGAAGACTGATTTCGGTTGCAAACAAAACACAGGAAGTGAGAAGTAAGGAAGGAAAGTTGCGCAAAGGAAGGAAAGTTGAGGCGGGAAACGCCAATTGTGGTGAATTCACGTGTTTTCAACTTCTAGTTCACGGGTGCCTCAAACTTAACCCTCCTATTTTCACTTTTCTCACTCACCTCCAATTCACTCAGTTTTTCACCTAAAAACTTTCTGTTCACTTCCTATGTTTGAAGCCCCCTATTGTTGTTTTATGATCAGGTATGAGGGTGAGACTACTCATCTTTTATAGGATGATTAGCTCAGTAACACGCGTGCTTATTCTATTCTTTCTTTTTTTGAGTAAATTCTGTCATGGTCTTTTAAGTTATATCGTTGTCCTATTTGGATCATGTTTTAAGATTTTATATCATTTTTGTCCTATAAGTTATATTTTTGTCTTATTTAGATCATCTTGTTATTTTTCTGTTAAAACCACTTTAGGCGGGGGTATTTATGAAAATATATATTTTTAATATCCAACATAACCCAACTCTTAAAAAATTACAAAATAACCTAACTTGAAAAAATTACAAATCCACCCACCACCTCCCTCTTCATCTTCTCGGAACCACCATTACCGCCACTTGCCTCTGCTGTGACTGCCACCCTCGCACAGGCCACCGCCACATTGCACAGGCTACCGCGACCCTCGCACCGGCCTCCATCACACTTGCACCGAGTCTCCACCGCCGAAACCAATTTCTGGTACCATCTGACGACGAGCCCTTGAGTCCCAGGCCAACCTTCCTCCAACAGCTCCGCCTAGCCTCCTTCAAGTCTTCGCCCACCTCGCCAGACCTTGCCTCAACCTGATGCAACCCCAATTCGCCTCTGCTCACGTCGATTGCAACTGCCTTGGCCTGCCTCGCTTAGTAGATATGGCTATCGATAAACCAATATGCAGATCTAACGGTCAAGCAGGGCAAATTTGGATGTGGGTGTGCGTGGAATAGTTGCAGGCGGCGGCACACGACAGGTAGAGGGATTGGTAGGGATGGGATGATTTGAATGTTGGAAGAAAGATGGTAGGGTGGGTCTGTACGTTTTTAAAATAAATGGGGTCATCTTTCTAGTCTTTGCAAGATTAGGAGTTGAGGATTTTTAGTAAATTCCCGAAAATTTATTGGTAAAAGTGATGGAAGAACTGAAATAGAATAAAAAATGTAACTTATGGAACGAAAATGAAACAAAATCTTAAAACGAAATTAAAATAGAAAGCGAAATAACTTAAGGGTAATGGACGAAGTACTCTTTTTCTTTTAGGATGATTAGCTCAGTAACTCCCTAAACGTTAAAAGCATTCTTGTCATTTCTATGATTAAAGTAACAATCATAAATAAAGGGAAAATCTTTAAGAGATATTCCCGTAATGGCCCAAAACAGTCCACATACTCCACTGCAAACATTTGCAGGAAAGACAACCAAAAGATTAAGCGGATAACAAATCAATCACAAGCAGAAACCCATAATCAGATGAAAGAAATATATTTGAAGGCCGTGACATTCTACTTCTACGCCTGTTTGCAATCTAATGAATGAGTAGATAATAAATATACATGATTACCATTGCTCCCACGTAAAAGGGAACAAGTGATGCTGGGAGCACATTACCCCCCAAGAGCCGGTACTGACCAGGCAACCAGCGGCTAAACACAAAAATTTAAGTGAATCTGAACCAGTGCTTCATTCCCCGTAAAGGACAAGCATGTAATCCTGTATCAGGATCGTTTCCAGAGACCCGTCACCGATCAAGTGTCAAGAATAGGAAACCGGTGCTCCGGCCACTTTGGATAAGCTCGTTTGTACAAGCTCATGCAAACTGTATCATTCTGCTGAAGAACTCCATTCAATATACACTTCATCGCCCCTGTAGTAATGGGAATCAAATCAACTCAACAAAAGCATCCACTACATTGTCATTATATTTTCTTTTTCTATAAGAAAATGACCCGCCATAAAATTATAAATGGTTCTTTTAGGCAACCAAATTTTACTCTTCCGACCATAAAAGGGAAAACTGACCAAAAAGCATCTCAACATGAGAGATTTGTTCTGATCAACCATACATATGGCATATCCACTATGTTTAACCCAGGGTCTTTAAGATGAGCAGGTCCAAGAATTTATTGTAGCCAAATTCAAATCCAAAGCCATGATTCACATGAAACCCAAAGCTAAAGATACTTTCAGATCCTCATATCCAGATAATATTACCTCCATCCCTTTTTTATTGCAACATCTGGTTTTCCATCTTTTAATCTATGATTTTATTTCTCCAATACTTTCAAATATAAATTTATAAACTTTAGCGAAGATAACTTAGTGTGTCTAGTTTCTATACATATTTTTTCAAAAATCTTTTTACCGTAAATTAATGTAAATAAATTGAAGTCAAAAGGATATCGAAAGTCAAAATGTTGCAAAAATAAAGGGACGGAGGATGTACTTCTTAATGTTCTACAAATCCAAATTCCTTCTAACAAAAGCTACCAGGCATCAAAATAGAGATGGTGTCATTTTCCATGCTAATCTATGTAGTACTCCATATCATTTAGCAGCTTACCATGAGTGCCAACAGGCTCCTTGACTCTACCACGACGGCCAAGTTTAGTCCACACCTCAACAGGCTGAAAAGCAAACCATATAATAATCACATACTGAACAAACTAATTTATCACATAAGCAAACATCCAGATCCACACAATCAACACCGGAAAGATAAGACCCATCCTTGATAGTGATACCATACCTTGAACCATCTCACATCCTCTGGGTTATGGAACATGTATCTCACAATGGCTTTCAGCTTTGATACTCGCTGAGGGTAACTGCATCCATTCACACCCAATAAAAAAAACTATCAGCCACATGCAAATTTGTACAGTCTCAGTTAGCTTCTTTCAACATTCATGCACAATACATATAATTAAATAAAATTTATACAGTGTGACTATTAAACAATTGGAGATAAGAATCATACCCAGTCAAGATTATCTTTTTCAAAATTATTTTGTCCGGGTCAATACTTCTTAATGAGCCAACAGCCGCAATTGCAGGGAAGCTACCTCCACCAATTTTGAGGGCTATCAAAGGGAGAGTTGGAAAAGAAATTGGAGCATATACTGAAGCTATGGAAAAACGTCCTGCGTGTAAGAACCTTTCCATCTTATGCTTGTCAGAATTAATATTGTCAGATGAAAATATAGGCCTGCATTAACACATGAATAAACCTCAAGTAGGATGAATATTTCAGCAAAACCTCAGGTCCGCAACTAGTAGCACAATAGGCTAGTACCTGGCAATGAACTGGCGGAAGCCAACATGAAATACCAATTCTTCTTTTGCCTTGATAGGAGCTTCATAGCTATCATGCTTCTTCACACTGCAAATGGCATAATATCATAGCTAATTGTGGAAAAAGAATGCAGCTTAAATATTTTTCTAGAAAAAGGTCCAAAAAACTGCAAACAAAAGTGTGATGCTCAGAATACCTGAAATGTAGTACCGACATTTTGGATTCATGTTGAAAAAGTCCAGAAGTTATAATTGGAGCCGTCTTTGAATATGATTGCAACTTGGAACCAACGGCAAAAGATACATCTTTGATATGTAGTCTAATGTACGATCCAAGTGGGACACAATCATCTAGATTTCCTTGATCCCTTTCTGCAGCTTTAGCGAGAACAAGCTTTTGAGTACGAGCAAAATTATCAAAAGCAAAAATCCTAGCATATTCCGACGGTAGAGACTCCTGAAAATTGGTAAAAGGTAGTCAAGCGGGTTTCAAATATCAGCAGCTTTTCACAAAAGCCAATACTAATTGAGCTTAATAGGGCATTTGGTTGGACTTGAGTCCAACTTAATCAAGTACTCAGTATATGAGTAGTATTTCTTTTCCAATTTGCTCAAGAACTCTATATATATTTCTTTTCCAATTTGCTCAAGAACTCTATATATATACTTTCAGAAAAAAAAATTAATTAATTTGATACTCCCTCCAATACAGCAAATTAGATACATTTGACTAGGCATAGTGATTAAAGAATGTTGTTGACTAGAGGATAATAAAGTAAAATAGGCAAATAAGAGAAAAGTTACTTCGTATCAAAAAAAGAGAGAGAAAAGTTACTTTCTTTAGTGGGAAGGAAAAGTGAGGGTGATAAAGTAAAGTTGGTATAAAAAGGTTTCCTAAGTAAGATCTATTTTCCTCGGAGGGATGGAGTATCATATACACTATTTGATTAAGTTGGACTTAAGGCATCCGCTTTTCATAAGAATTTAAACTATAATTGAAATATTGCTATTTACTTTTGGGTCCCATGAAGAGGTTCTAAAAGATTTTAAGCCTCTATACTTTGTGAAACGCTTCCTAGCGGGTGTTGTTGACTAGAGGATAATAAAGTAAAATAGGCAAATAAGAGAAAAGTTACTTCGTATAAAAAAAAAGAGAGAAAAGTTACTTTCTTTAGTGGGAAGGAAAAGTGAGGGTGATAAAGTAAAGTTGGTATAAAAAGGTTTCCTAAGTAAGATCTATTTTCCTCGGAGGGATGGAGTATCATATACACTATTTGATTAAGTTGGACTTAAGGCATCCGCTTTTCATAAGAATTTAAACTATAATTGAAATATTGCTATTTACTTTTGGGTCCCATGAAGAGGTTCTAAAAGATTTTAAGCCTCTATACTTTGTGAAACGCTTCCTAGCGGGCACATCAAGAGGTGTATCCACTTCATCTGGGAATTCTGCAGGACCAAAAAAAACGCATCATATAATACTAGATGCAAGCAATCAGTAAAAGAACGCACAATATAGTTGTGATCTATTTGCTGGAAGGAACTCAGAGGTCTCCCATCCTCTAAAAGACAAGAGTACTAAGTCCCATCAATTGAGAGAGTATTTTAAGAACTCCCAAGAGCTGTCAGCGTCATCATGATCACCAATATCAACTAATTAAAATTACACTTTTAGAATACTAATACACCTTGTCAATCTAGATTTAGAAAAAATAAGTTAAAACATGTAAAGAGAAATGAACCTTCATCTTCAGCATGTTTCTCTTTGAGACTTTTAATGTCGTTCTCGATTTGTTCTCTCGTCAAGTTCTCTCCATCCTGAACCCAAAAAACACAGAACTTCTAGTCATCAAACAAAACAGGGATAAGCTGCAATAAATTGCAGAAACAAGTATTTTTTAAAACATGGAACCTTGAGGAAAAGTACTTTGATATAACAAAACTGCTAATTCGTTTGGCAAAAAAAGGTCAGATCACTATACTGGCCATTAATTTCTCTCATTTTCCCCCTTAAACGATAAATCAACCCAATCTATAATCATATTATTTCCAGCCAACCAATATTGTCCCGAAAATGCAGTAGTCTCCAGAAATGGGATAGATGAGTTATGAAGTAGTATCTCAAAAAAAAAAAGATCACTCATCCATCAATATGACCCACCATCATCATAGATTCAGTTTCAGTTTCTTCATCACAATCTCTCAGGTTGAGGGAAACTTGGTCTTCCTCGAAATCCCAGTCATTAGTACCTCCTTCCCTAGTATATTTGTTTTCATTTTCATCCAGCACCATGCCATCAGCATCAGCACCATCCTCATCGTCACTTTCGGGGCTATCCTCGTCTGCATTGTCAATAATCCAAGCAGCCTATAAAGTAAAGTACGCAGAATCTGAGATTATGAGCAAAATGTTCTGTGAGAAAAAAAGGTAAACTGGGCAATGCTAGTAGACATTCTGACCTGATATTCAGAAGTCCCACGAGGAAGTTTTCTCAACTTCTTATGCTCTTGATCCCTCTCTGCCTCGGCCATTTCTGCTTCAGTGGGCCATGTCTATTCACAAAATTAACCAAAAACGTGATTCTTATATGCAACTGGGAGGGATCTTAAAATAAATATGCAGAAACCTACTCAAAAAGCTTCATTATCTGTGTAAATACCTGTTCACCTGCAAGGGGATCTGGTATACTCTCGAAAACCAAGGGTTCCTGCTCCAGAGGATCAGGCACAATAGAAGAAATGACCTGAAGTTGAAAATAAAGAGATTACTGTTACCTGTCCAAGATAAATACAATTACATAGTTCCAGTAACCCACAAAAAGAAGCCAGACAGTTGATTTTTTATTGGCCATGGCCATGTCAGATAATAATAAAGTTGAGAATACGATAGAAAATATGCTCTTAAAATTACTTTGGCAACAAAGTAGTAATATCAGAAAGTCTAGTAAATACTCCCTCCGTCCGCAAAAGACTCCACCATTTGAATTTGTTGTTTCAAGGTTCAATGTTTGACTCGAATTTTAATGAAGATAAATAGTTTTAAAAAATTCAGAAAAAATATATTCAGAAAATTTAGATTTCAAATTATGATACACATATGAAATATTTAATTTTCGGTGTCTAAACATTCGTAAAATAAATCATAGATTAAATACTGTGAAACTGTCAAAACAAATGGTGGAGTAAATACAATATAATGGCCTGTGAGAAAGAAACATGCCTAGGATATGAAGTACAAAAAATCAATAGCCAACAATCATCAGATCCTTATCACTCATCCTTACCTATTGCTACATGTATGAAGAGCATAGTATTACTATTATTGATATTATTTTCATATAAATAATGATGCCATAGAACAACTCAAACCTCGCTTATGTTGTCGGAGTCCATAACATCACGATCTTTTCTGGCACTCATAGGGAATGGATCTTTCATAATCTCAATTTTGCTCAGCTGAAAATCTCCAGCACCTGATACATGAACCTGGCATACACTCGTGAAATAAGCAACTGAACCACCAACTCAACCCGAGTGTGAAGAGGAGAGAGATTAATTACCAGCTGATTCACTGAAAGGCAGTGGGCACGCACATACCCAGTAAGGACCAGGGTACACTTTCCAGGGCTAGAATTATCTGGAACCAAGTCAACCTAAAAAATTGAAGCTGTTGTTATATGAAGTTTGAAAGCTTCTACAGTATAGAAATTCAAGTACTGAACGTAACCAAATATGTGATTTGCTTGCTACTCAACCACTTCCAATCATTATCCATTGTTTGGGAACAGGACTTCTCTACCATAACCATAAGTACTCCCAGTATATTTATCCTAGATCATCTTTCACATTTTTTTCATCTTATATCTCAAAACATCCCCTTCAGAATACCACAAATAGGCTAAAGGAGTAAAGGTGCCCGGTAAAGAACCTTTTCTGCCATTAGGTAAGGCCGTTGACTTCTCCAATGTGGTACAGTGAGCCTTTGCTCCCTAAAAAGCCACATGAACTGTAATCACAAAGAGAAGGATGACCACGAAAACTCAAACTTAGCAAGAAAACACACATAAATGGTATGGTCATGTGGCATCAAAATAAACATTGAAAGTTAAAACCTTATGCAGGTCATCCTTTGTGTCTGCCGGAAAATATTTACAATCTTCTGGAAATTCAGCAGCGAGACTAGAAGTGCACAACTTCTTTAATTCATTCCTTTTCTTTACATCGTTCGGTAAATCCTACACAAGCAGACTCTTACCTCACTGATAATACTTTACCCAAAAAACATCGCAAGACTTAAATAACAACTTACACGAATTAAGACAGCAGTACTTGGCAAGCCAAGAGACCTGAAAACAGAGAGGCACAAACTTCCAAACGAATCGATAAAGTCACTTTCAGAGCCTTCACATGAAGAGCTCACAGATACAACAAAAGCGATCAAATCAGCCACCTACAGTTCCAAGATACTCAAGTGTTAATGATGTAAAGGGCATTGCTCACCTGCACATTGAGATGAGCTTGAGAGAGAACAAAACATGGGATAGACAATGTCATACCTTGGCCATCTCCAAACAAGACAGTATATCACCATGAGGCGCTTGCAATACCTGTGCCATAGAACTTTAGTAAGAATATCACGTGTTTTCTTGCTTGAGATCATTTTTAAAGATTAAAAAACTGCTTAATTTCAATGATAAATGTGATACGCAGAATGATCTTAACATCCACATTGTTGAACATGATGCCTAAGGTATCACTTGCTATAAATAAAAAGAGGTCCAGGAAGAAAGCATACAGTTGCTCTCAGCTTGTAATCAGGAGAAGCAATTGTGGAAGATATGACTTGAGAGCCTTCAGATGACAATAGATTCAAAATATCCTTTGAAAGTGAGCTCAAATTCACAGAAGCCGACAGAGGACAAAGAACCTAGTATGTCAATAAATGGGGAAAACAGAATATTAACAGAAACGTCCCAGATTAAGACCGGTAAGAGAAAAATAGGACAAGCAAAACAGAAAAGAAAACCATGGAAACTCACAATAACACGGGGAGGGCTGGCTGGCCCACTAGAAGCTCGTTTCTCCTTCAACAAAGCCGCCCGTTTTTGATCCCGCAACTGAAAAAAAAAAACGCCACGCAAAAGAATAGAAGTTGAAAACCATACTTCATTCCGCAGAATTTCGAAGCCCATATTCAAACAAAGACACTTTTCCTTGATTATTGTTGAATTACCATTTTATTGCGCTGCAGCCGCGCGGCCCGACCTCCCTTAGTAACATTGCGCTCGGACTTGGCGATCCGAGCCTTATCTGAACAAACACAGAAGAGAAAGTCAAAACAGCTTCCATTCGTAGATTGATTATGAGCACTCAAAAGTTGATGTCTCAGAAGAAAAAGATGAATACCTTTAAGTGAGGTTTTGTGGAGATTACGGGAGGATTTGGAGGAAAAACGGGTTTTGTGAGGTTTGTTTAGTTGGGTTCGTGATCCTCCCATGGCGAATGGTCTCTCGCTCTCAAACACTCAGAAGCTTAGGTTCACTAAACCCTATGGCGGGAGCAACATGAGGGTGAAGCGGCAGCGAGGGTTTAGGGTCTGGTTCGCAAGCCCTGAAAACTGTGATTAAAGAAAATCAGGTTTTGGTTTAAAACACGGGAGAAAAAGAGACATGAAGAGAAAGGCAAAAGCAATACCAGCCCTCGTATAATTTTAAAGCATTCAACTGAGCCCTGACTATTTATACTGTACATATCCATCCCTTCCTCTTTTTTGTCTTCGGCTGTGTGGTGGTAATGTATGTGGTCCTCTGCTATAACTCCAACGCCCGCACTTAGCGTCCCATCCAACCTTGGGTCGGACTCAGCAGCAGCCAGCAATCTCCTCTCCTTACATATTAGTCGCCATCACTTTTTCTTTTGTTGTGAACAATATTTTCCTTGTAATAGAAAAGTCTTGCTTCCTACATACGTGTCATACTATTTGTAATTGATATCAACACTATTAATTGTTAATTATGTTATACAATATATCAAATAAAACAATAATGAGATATTCGTGATCACAATCGATATATATAACATTACAAGCATGCGATTGAACATAATTTCAGTGTACTTTTTATTGCCAAATTTCAATTCCAAGAATTAATAAGTTATATAATAATTCGAATAATTAGGCAAAAATAATTCCAATTCTATAGTTCTTTCACAAAAATCATATAATTAATATAGAATTAAAAGAGAGATTGGAAACCCAAAACCGAATTTTAATGAAATTTCGGGGCTTGTATTTCACACAATCTCTTTAAAACATATCCGTCCCCTCCGGTTCGAGTGCTCAAGGTTTGATGGACGTTTGTCTCCCAGGGTACAACGGAATACGTGAAGTGAAGTTGCACCAAACTTCCCTCACCGACGAACTTGAACGGAGGACCCATGAAACACCACAAAACCATATGCAACAAGAGATAAAGAGAGTTTTTCCAAGAAGTGTACAAGAAAATTGATAATATGGATAGTAGAGGTGCCCTTTTATAGTGGTAAGGAGAGGTCTAGCCATAAAGGGCACTATAAAGCACCAATATGTTAGCCATAACCTTTCACCTTAAAGGTCATAAACCACCATAGTTATGATGATAAAACTTCCCTACTAACGGCCATAACCATGGTCATAACCTCACCACTAATCACACATAAACCTCATAGTAATTGTAAAAAATAAAATATGAAAAAATGACAATTTATCATTCATACAATTTTCACAATTTTTACAATATTTCCAACAAATTATGACCCGAAAAGTTGTAGACTCGTAATTATCAATGTTAACACTAACCACTAACAATATGATATGTGTACCGGCAATAAAAGTTTCTCCCACTGATAAAAGAAAATATTTTCATTTGCGTGATCCCGGTTATCGATATCCCTCTTCTTACATAGGCCAATGGTGCAGGGCCACCGTCATGTGGGTGTCTATTTACCACATATGTGGATAAACACACATCATAAAAATGTCAAGTTTATCTCCATAATAAATATATACAAAGAGTGTTTTAGTTTTTTAGTTTGTTAGGTTAGTTAATTGAGTTAGTTAATTTGTTAGTAAATACGACGAGTTAGTTATGTCCAATCCGCCGCTCCGAACCGAGAAGTCGGCGGCTCACGCGTGGGAAATACCCCAGCGTGGGAGAGTCCGGCATCACCCTATAAGTGGGTGATGCCAACCCAAAAATAAGGTAACGACTACACACCCACATTGAAAGTTTCTTCCGTCTTGTCTTTCGGTATCGGAGCCACCGTCTAACCGTTGGGAGATCTTTGGTTGCCGGAGGTCATACTTTGGCTATCAAGTACATTTAGGTATGTGTTTTTCCACATATATGATAAATAAACGGACTCCACCGGCATTGGTCATTGCTTGAAAATCATCAATTCTGAAGCCAGATTGATGGTAATAAAGTTGACTAGGCAAAATAAAACCTATATAGATGTATAAGACAAATAATATTTTGGATGGTGAAAAGAAATTAAGGATATTAAAATGTCAAACTATCAGAGACATTTAAAAGAAGAATATAAATCAGGTTTTTAGGATGAATGGAATATGTGTTTTTTTAAAGTAAACAAATAATTTAAATTTGTGAAAATTAATGTGAAAATTGTGAGAGAAAAAACTAATTTGACAAATTGATAAATTCTTTTGATGTAAATGAACACACCCTATACTTCGTAAAACTCAAAATTTTGCCCCATAAGCTTTCGGTTTTTCTTTAAACGGAAGAAGATAAAATGGTGTGTTCAGCTATGAAATATTTTGAAGAAAAGTGATTTGTTTTTGAAAATTAAATTTGTATTTATGAGAGGATAATTTGGAGGAAAGATTGATATGAGAAATTTTTTATGGGGTTTTTTCTCCACCAATGTTATTTGTTATCTAGGTGAATTTTCACTCATTTTCTGAAAAGTGGAGAATGAGGAATTGACATGTAATTATCTAATTAATTGGATTTAGGTTCCGGATTACCCTGTAACTGTGTGTCATTTGGGCTAGTAGGAGAAATATTATATGTTTGAGGTTGATGATTAACATGATTGTTTTTTTCTGTTATTTTTTTCTGTTATAGAACATAGGCTTTCTTACAAAGTTAATAGTCATCCTTTATTGATAATGACATGGCGCCCAATCCATAACAACAATGATAAACTTGAACTCTATCCTACGTATTATCGCTAAATAAAAAAATGTTCCACGTAAAATGTTTCTTTTCCACCTTTATTTTATTTCAATCCATTTTCATTTTTATAAATGCACTCACTCAAAATGTCTCTCAAAATGTCTAAGTGATGTGATAATAAGTTAGTGACCAAATATAATCTTATACAAAAATAAAATAAAAGTGACAATCCCATAAAAGTTGCCACATTTTTCAATTTAGATCATTCAATAAAAGTTCCAACTTTTTTTTTTAAGGAAACTTTTTAACAATAACATTACATTGTTACCTTTATTTTCCCTCCCCATTAAGAAAGTAACTTTTATCGTATATGTGTGTTGATGGCGGCGCCGATTGATCGCACCGCCACGTGTTTACGTAGTCGTCAGTGTTGGCGTTGCTTGATGCCATTGGCGCGTGAGCGTGACGCGTTTCTCGGGATTCGAGGAATGGGGGTCCTTGGTGATGAGTCCACCGATTTTCTAGTTAAATGAAGTTATATCAAGAAAGCAAGAGAGAGTGACTTATGTTTGACGTTTGTTATATAGTAGGTTTTAATGGTGGTATTATTGTAATAAGTCAAGGGCATTATCGTAATAAGTCAATATTTTGTTATTTACACAAGTATCCTCTGTTGTCAGGAAGTGGTTATCCGGGAATCTCCCATGCCTTGTCCGGGTAATAAGTTTTATTAAGTCGGGAATATCACGGGTTTCGTAATTACCGAGTTTTTAATGGGGCCCTTATGGTGGCCATCGTTTTGGGCCTTTTGGTAGGCCTGTTTAGATGATTGGGCCTATCGGCCATCAAGTCCCCCCTTTGTCATGCGGCCGATTGGAAGGAGTCCGCATATCTTTCGACTGCTTCCTGAGTAGTGCTGGAAGAATTCCGACTGTTTTCCCGGACAACTGAGGTCCGGGATTTCTTCTGAAATAGGATTTGAATCCTCTTTTGAAATATGCCGGACAACTGAGGTCCGGGATTTCTTCTGAAATAGGATTTGAATCCTCTTTTGAAATATGCCGGACAACTGAGGTCCGGGATTTCTTCTGAAATAGGATTTGAATCCTCTTTTGAAATATGCCGGACAACTGAGGTCCGGGATTTCTTCTGAAATAGGATTTGAATCCTCTTTTGAAATATGCCGGACAACTGAGGTCCGGGATTTCTTCTGAAATAGGAATTGCATCCTCTTTTGAAATATCCCGGACAACTGAGGTCCGGGATTTCTTCTGAAATAGGATTTGAATCCTCTTTTGAAATATCCCGGACAACTGAGGTCCGGGATTTCTTTTGAAATAGGAATTGCATCCTCTTTTGAAATATCCCGGACAACTGAGGTCCGGGATTTCTTTTGAAATAGGATTTGTATCCTCTTTTGAAATATCCCGGACAACTGAGGTCCGGGATTTCTTTCGAAATAGGAATTGCATCCTCTTTTGAAATATGCCGGACAACTGAGGTCCGGGATTTCTTCTGAAATAGGAATTAACGGTTACTTTTTGAACAGTCGTTTGTATTGGAGCGTGTCGACGGTTCACCTTCCCCGAATATCTTACATAAGGAGTTTTTTAGAGTGGTACTCCACACCTCATTCTTGCTCTCAATAGCTTACTTGCTTTCCTCTCTCCTCTCTAGCTTCTCTCTTTTCACGACGGACAACCCATCGCTCAAAGAGGCGATCAGTTTTTTTCAACGGTGGAGGAGCGTTGAACAAGTAGCCCCAGAGGAATACCTAGCGCCTTTCCTCAACCAAGAGTCAGTCGCGTCAGGCAGCCTAGAAGGAGCTTCTGCTGTTGAGAAATTCTACCGCCGGTATCGTTCAGTTGTCGACGTAGCTGCGAGAGTTTCTCCCGTAGAAGTTGGGTCATCAAACCGTCGCTCCTTTATTCGTCCTGTTTCTCGAGGTACTTATAAATGGCCTCTTCTTTTTCGTTTCCTTCTATTCGTCCTTCGGGGAGTCTTTTAGAGACTAGTGAACCTGTTCCCGAAGGATGGTGGGCCGATGTTGACCGTTTCCGTAGTAAAGCCACTCCCGAACTAGTAAAGCGCTGGCGACGCCATTTCTTCCTCCCCAAAAATATAGTTGTTAGGGTTCCAACCCCGGAGTGCCATGTTTATGAACCGGGCGTTGGCAGTCTTGCCATTTGTAGGTGTCAACTGGAGTGCGGGCTCGATTTCCCCGCACTTTTATTCAGGAGCTGGCCGAATCGCATGGTTTGGCCATCAATCAGTTAAGCCCGAACACCTTTTGCCACCTAAACGCGTTTCTCGTGTTGTGTGCTGTGTTCGGGATAGAACCCAAAACGTCCACCTTTTTGCAGTTTTACAAAATCATCCCAAGCCCGAGGAACTGCTTTTACTACTTCGGGGCCGGGAACCCCACAAAGAACGTTAAGTTCAATTTTATCTGGGGGTTGCCTTCGAGCAGAAAGGGGTGGCACGGGGAGTTTTTCTTTTTGACTCCCGAAGCGTCATGGGGCCTTCAGACAGTCCAGAAAGTAGGGGAAATTGTGGATGTGAAGGACCCCTCCCGTTTATTGGAGTTGGAAGGCGCTCGGGAGAACTACGAGACTTTTTGTGAGAAACTGGGGCGTGTGGTGGATTGGTTCGGGAGTGAGGTTCCCGAACCATTCCCTGCCCGATCAATCGGGTTCTCATCACCCAAGGGGTTTTATCCCAATTGGGGATAGTTCAGGGTAACCTCAAGGAACTTGGGATCCGGGAAAGTTCCCAATCCTCAAGACTTGGCTCGATCCGGCGTCTTGGGCGAGATCCCGCATGATGTTTTTGTAGAAGGTTTATACTTTTTCCTTGTGTTTCTTTTCCCATATTTGTTCATTGCTAACTCTCTTCCTTTGCAGAAATGGCCCCGAAGATCGATCTCCAATCACTTTTCAAGAGCGGTTTGAAGCCCAAACCCAAGGAATCCTCCAAGGCGGGTCCTTCGCAGCCTTCGGCTGCTGAGCCGAAGAAGAGAAAGAGGGACGCCGCCAAAGTCGCGGAAGTCTCCATCCCTGAGCACTCAGAAGTTCCTTCTCCGGTCCGCCTGGAGGACACGGAGACAACTTTTGAGAAGCTGTTTGAGGCTTATGACCGAGCTGGCCCTTCCCCAGACAAGAAGAGGCGTCTTCGGGGAAAATACAAGGCCACTCCGGTTGCGGAGGAGAGAGTTCCGGGAGTACTGCCTATGGACTTCAACTTAGGTAACCAGCGGTTAAGTTTAAAAAACGAGTGTTTCTGGAATATCTTCGGGAATCTTTCCCGGATGTTTGGAGATGACCCAATTCACGAAGTTACTCGGCGCATTTCTGTGACAGTCCAGTGGAAGGAGGCTCGGGAGAAGGCAAGGCAAAAAGAGATGCCGAGCTTGCTCGGTATGGGGCTGACCTGATCCCCCGGGAGCCCAAATGGCTCATCCATGAGGACCAGAACCTCATGGATGAAGAGGATGCCAAGGAAATGGCCCCGGAGATCTGGAAGGGCATCTCCACTGCCCGGACCATGGACTGTCTGGAACATCAGTTCCCGGACCTCGCAGTGACCCTGGCCCGGTCACACGTTATGGCCACTCAGGTAACCCTCTGGATTATGCTTCATTTTTGCAAAGTCATTGTGACCTTAGGTGATATCTTTTTTTGATAGATCGCTTGCTGGTTGGGCTTCTCAAGTTGTCCGAGAAGATGGGACGAAGCCCGGAGTAGTCTTGAACAGCGGGCTACGAAGGCTGTTTCTGTTGTGGCGAAGCTCATTCAAAGAGTTTCCCACTATGAGCAGCTTCTGCGGGCGTCCCGGACCACTAGCTCCAGTGCCCTTGTTCTCCCGGACGACGTCCAGAGTGACCTCCCTGATCCTTCCACCGCGTCCCAACTCGCTGCAGTTGAGGCCTCTTTCCTGAGCACTGTAGCTGCTCAGAGAGATTCAGAGGAAGAACTTCGGAGGGAGAATGAAGCTCTCCGGAAGAGGGAAAGTGATCTGGCTGTTGACCTTAAGAATCTTAAGAGTCACACCGAACAAGATCTCAGAGACCTCCGGGAGAAGCTTCAGGCGTCCGAACAGAGGGCGGCTAATGCCCAGGAGGAGAAGGAAGCTTGGGAGAATGCTGTTCAGGAGGCAGTCCAGATGGCCAGGGACAAGTACAAGCTTGGTTTCTGCCTTGCCCGCAGACAAGTCCTGGACAGGAACCCTCACGCTGATCTATCTGCGTTGGACTGTGCCGAGGAACGTGAGGAGGATCCTTCCTGGTACGGGGATGAGTTTCTGAAAGCCCCGGAGCCTGTGCACCCGGACCAGTTCTCTTACCCTTAGCACTTCTGTTTTTCTTTTATTGTCCCTTAGGATGCTCACTCCGGGGAATGTATATGAATATTTTTGTGAATGAAACTGCCAAGTGTTTTGTTCAAGTTTTTTTTTTGACCGAACTGCTTCCCGTTCATGCATATAACTTAGAATTTACACAAAGTATTTTCGTAATGCTTCCGAATGAAAAGAGTTGGAAAATTCTCTTCCTTCAGAATCTGATAACTTGTAAACTCCTTTTCTTTCTTCGGCAGTTACCGGAAGGAACCTTCCCGATTCGGGCGAAGGAACCACCTTGTGGTCTTCGAGAACCCAGCTTCGTTTGCCGTAGAACTAGGTCTCCAATCTTGATACCTTTGATCTTGACTTTTGAATTAGCTGCAGTTGCGGTCCTTTGCTGGAAGGCCTTCCTCCTGACTTCAGCTTCTTCTCTTTTACCTTCGAGAAAATCTAAGTTTACCCGGAGTCCTTCCTCGTTGGTACTTTGTTCGAAAACTGTAGCCCGGAGTGAAGGATTTGTAACTTCGATTGGGATAAGGGCTTCAGTTCCGTAAGTCAAGGAAAAAGGGGTTTCTCCTGTTGATTTGCGGGGAGTAGTCCGGTAACTCCATAATACGTGTGGGAGTTCCCCGGGCCATTTACCCTTAGTACTCCCAAGTCGTTTCTTCAGACCGTCTTTTATCGTTCGATTTGACACTTCGATCATTCGTTGCTTTGGGGGTGTGCGACCGGAGCAAAATGGAGCTTGATGCCGAACTCTTCGGCGAAGTCTTGGAACCCTCCGTCCGTAAATTGAGTCCCGTTGTCTACGACGAGTACCTTCGGGCACCCGAACCTGCATATTACGTTCTTCCAGATGAACTCCTGAATATTTTTTGTCGTGATTGAAGCCAGTGGTTCGGCTCTGATCCACTTGGTAAAATAATCTACGGCAACAATGCAGTATTTTACTCCTCCCGGGGCTTTTGGTAAGGCGCCGATCATGTCTACCCCAAACGGCAAAGGGAATTGGATAATCAAGACGACACGTACTCAGGGAACCCTCTCGTATCCGGGCGTGTTCTGGCATTTTTGCACTGTTGACCAACCGTTTCGCGTCTTCTTTAAGGTTCGGCCGTAAAAGCCTTGCCGGAGTACTCTTTGCTGCGAGAGCGTCGATTTGATGTGGGATCCGCAGTTCCTCATGAACTTCCCGCAGACTTCCTCCGTTTCTTCTTCGCCAATACATTTACGGAGTGGTGACGAAAATCCTTTGCGGTAGAGATGACTTCCCACTATGATGAACTTGGCTGATTTTCTCTTCACTGTCTTGCTAGGACAAGATCCTCGGGAGTACTCCTTCGGAAATGAACTTCCAATATGGCGCTCTCCATCCCAGTGATGCTCAATATTCGGAGATAACAGATGCTCGTACTGTCTCTATCTTCGTCGTAAGATGATTATTTTGAGAGCAACTCTGCTTCGGAATTAAGAGACCGAGGAACCTTTTCAATAGATAGTTTCTCGAAATGCGGTGCTAAATTTTTGAAGATATCCGCGTACTTTTTGAGGCTTGGTTCCTTGACCTCGTACTCCCCATTTGTTTGTTGAACAAGAAGGTTCGAGTCACTGCATGCCCGGAGAGACCTTATTCCGGCCTTCTGAGCTAGTTCTAGTCCGGCGATCAGAGCTTCGTATTCTGCCGCATTATTCGTTACTGGGAAGGTGAACTTGATGGACCGGGTTGCTTTCATACCTTCGGGGCCTGTGAGCACCAATCCTGCCCCTTGTTTTTCCGATCCCGACGCTCCGTCTACGTGCAGAGTCCATACGGGATTACTCTCAACCTCTGTAAAGTCGTCTTCGGACTCCTGGGGTAATTCGGCAATAAAATCTGCCAGGGCCTGAGCTTTAATTGACTTCCTCGGTTCGTACAGAATCTCATATTCGCTGAGTTCGATACACCATTTAGATAGTCGTCCCGAATGGTCTACCCTCTTTAAGATATCTTTGACTGGGACGTTGCTCCGGACTATGATAGAAAAACCGAGGAAGTACGGTTTTAATCTCCGAGCGGAGAGGACCAAAGCGTAGACCAACTTTTGGATCACCGGGTAATTGAGTTCGGCTCCATGCAAGGATTTACTGACGTAGTAGACGGGCCACTGTTTTCCCTGGTCGTCCTCCTGCACGAGGACCGAACTAACGGCCTTTTCTCCTACTGCAAGATATACGATCAGGGGCCTATCTTCGGTTGGATGCCGTAGAGTTGGTATTTCCAAGAGATAGGATTTAATCTCTTCCCATGCCTTCTGACAATCGAGGTTCCACTCGAATCGTGCTCGGTCAGCCGCGTTCTCTGCCTTTGACTTCTTGTCCCCCTTTGCTCCTATACGTCCAGGTTCCGCACCCTCTTTGATTAGAAGCTTGAAGAAAGGGCGACACTTATCCCCGTACCGAGATATGAAACGGCTAAGGGATGTGATTTTACCGAGCAACCTCTGCACATCTTTGACTGAAGTGGGCGTCCTGGAATTGAGCAAGGCTTTGATCTTGGCCGGATTTGCATCAATTCCACGTTCGGACACCATGAACCCTAGAAATTTTCCATGATTACCCGAACACACATTTGTCCGGGTTTAGTCGTAGCCCGTAGTTCCGTATCTCGACCGAAGACTTCTTTGATATCCCGAATAAGATCATCCTCCTCTTTGCTTTTATGATGATGTCATCAACGTATACTTGAGGATCCCGCCGATTTGGCGGAGAAGATTTTGTCCATTAGCCTCTCGGTAAGTGGCTCCGGCTTTGAGGCCAAAAGGCATCCTGATGTAGCAATGTGTGCCGGAGTCACTTATGAAGGACGTTTTTTCCTCATCAGCTGGGTTCATCCGGATCTGATGATACCCACTGTAGGCATCAAGAAAACTTAATCGGGCGTGCCCTGCCGTAGAATCCACTAATCTGTCGATCGGGGGTGTAGGATATGAATCCTTCGGACAGGCATCGTTTACATTGGTGAAGTCAATGCACATGCGCAACTTGTCGCTATCCTCTCGGGAAGCTACTACGGGATTACTGAGCCATTCGGGTAAGATACTTCTCTTATTACTCCCGCGTTGAGCGGTTTTGAGATCTGCTCTCGGATGAAGGTTCTCTTGAATGGTGCATTGTTTCTCTTTTTGCCTTACGGGTCTGACGTTTGGATTGACTTGTAAGGTATGTTGAATTACTTTTGGGTCGATCCCGGGCATATCACTTGGCGAGTAGGCGAAAAGATCTTTATTCGATCAAGAAGATTTACAAGTTTTGCCTTACTACATTCAGGCATATCTCTTGCTATTCTTGTGGTTCGTTCTCCCTCTAGGCCACTTCTTCGCCGCCAACGTCTCTTCGTCTTCTTCCGTCGGGACTTCGGTCCCGTGACCTTCTGGGCCAAGGCCATAACACTCTTGGCTTCTTTCTGATTTATATAGATGGAAGCGTCGCCTTCATCGGTCTCGAAGATAATTGTGAGGTACTTGACGTCGCCTCTCATGTGGATCGCACTCTGAGTCTCTCTTCCGATGATGGCATTGTAGGCCGAAGGAACATCCACCACTAGCCATTTTACCATGATGGTGGTATACCGGATCTGTCGCCGGGCCCGATTCGAAGAACATGGCCGGGAGCTCGATACACCCGAGTACCGGCAGTTCGTCCGAACCGACTCCATAGGTTGCGGTTCTGACCGGGATCAGCCTACTCGCTTTCAGCTTCAGACCTCGGTATGCCTCAGTGAACAGGACATCGGCGTTTGA
Organism: Stellera chamaejasme; assembly: GCA_024586325.1. Classification (NCBI taxonomy): domain Eukaryota; kingdom Viridiplantae; phylum Streptophyta; class Magnoliopsida; order Malvales; family Thymelaeaceae; genus Stellera; species Stellera chamaejasme. The sequence goes on from CM044986.1 coordinate 34,296,173, forward strand.
GCCGTCATCGCAAAGCACTCTCCTCACATCTACAGTACCTATTCTCAGGGTGATGATGAGCGGGTCATAGTGCGGGAAACGTACCTCTGTTCCATCCGCTCGTTTGATTTTGGAGGTTGGGTCCCCGTAGCTTAGCGAGGCTATTTCCCTCGCCTTCCTCTTTCGGGCGTTCGACCCGAGGGTCGTGGTTATGGTTTGCAGGGTCCCGGTTGCCGGAGGTGGAGATTTCCTCCCTTTGTTCTTCTCCTGCCCCGATGCGTCCTCCTGGACCTTTGCTTTTCCCCGGGAGGCCCTTCCTCGGAGGCATCTTGAGTATTCTCTCGGGAGCCTTTCTTGATGAGAGACTCAATGTACCTTTTCAACTGGTAGCATTGCTCGGTGTCGTGTCCGACGTCCGGTGGAATTGGCGATGCCAGCGTGTGCGTTTTGATTCTTCGGAATGGCTCTTGGCCAACTTATGGTTCGGTGCCTTGCCTTTGCAAGGCCGCAAGAATATTTGTTCGAGTGGAGTTGAGGAGTGAAATTCGGATTTCTCTCGAAGGGTTTCTTCGCCTCCCCATCCTCCTTGTTCCTGACAGCGTCGGTTTGGGGTTGTCCCTTCTTGGTTCCCGGTTGTCCCGGTTATCAAGCTTTCCTTCTCTCTGGGACAACATTTCATGCGCGATCATGTGCTTCTCAGTTATCGCATACATCTCCTCTACGTCTGTGATGTTCTTTCGGGATAGCTCGTAAGCCAACCTGGAATTCGGGATCAGGGCTTTTGTGAAGGCCATGATCCGGATATTATCCGTCAGGTCTGAAGCGTGCACGGCCTCCCTATTGAAACGTTCGACGAATTCCCGAATGCCTTCATTCTGCTTCTGTTTGATGTCGAACATTTGGATGGCCCTCTTTGTAGACCTTTTGCATCCTATGAAGTGAGTGGAGAATTTGGTAGCCAAATCTCCGAAAGTGTTTACACACTCCGGGAGAAGGGAGTTGTACCATGCCGACGCCGGACCTCGAGGGCCACCTCGAAGCATTTGCACAGGGCTGCTTCGTGGCGCCCTTTAGTTCCATCGCCCGTTTGTATTTTCAGATGAAGGCGTCCGGGTCTCCCACCCCTGTAGATTTACAAGGGATGTGGCAAGTTAAACGACCGTGGCATCGGGCTTTCACGGATTCGTGCTTTGAATTGACCATCATCCGTTGCTAATTCGTACTTGGTGTCAGGCCTGGTAGCACTTCTTTCTACTTGTTCCAGGCGGTGCAGCATTTGCCGGATAACCTCGTCCCGTGGATCCCCGGTTGTGAGTCTTTCAGGTCTCGGGGAGCGCACTCTTTGACTTTTCTGTGGAGACCGGGACCTCTGACGGCCTTGCCGGTCTCCCACGCGAGTTCTGCGGGAGTTCCCGGATCGTGCCTCAGCTACGTTCTTCCCGAACCATTCCCGGTTCCGATCAACTGGGTTCTCATCACCCAAGGGTTTTATCCCGATTGGGGATAGTTCAGGGTAACCTCAAGGAACTTGGGATCCGGGAAAGTTCCCAATCCCCTCAAGACTTGGCTCACGATCCGGCGTCTTGGGCGAGATCCCATGATGTTTTTGTAGAAGGTTTATACTTTTTCCTTGTGTTTCTTTCTCATATTTGTTCATTGCTAACTCTCTTCCTTTGCAGAAATGGCCCAAGATCGATCTCCAATCACTTTTCAAGAGCGGTTTGAAGCCCAAACCCAAGGAATCCTCAAGGCGGGTCCTTCGCAGCCTTGGCCTTGAGCCGAAGAAGAGAAAGAGGGACGCCGCCAAAGTCGCGGAAGTCTCCATCCTGAGCACTCGAAGTTCCTTCTCCGGTCCGCTGGAGGACACGGAGACAACTTTGAGGAGCTGTTTGAGGCTTATGACCGAGCTGGCCCTTCCCCGGACAAGAAGAGGCGTCTTGGGGAAAATACAAGGCCACTCGGTTGCGGAGGAGAGAGTTCCGGGAGTACTGCCTATGGACTTCAACTTAGGTAACCAGCGGTTAAGTTTAAAAAACGAGTGTTTCTGGAATATCTTCGGGAATCTTTCCCGGATGTTTGGAGATGACCCAATTCACGAAGTTACTCGGGCGCATTTCTGCTGTACAGGTCCAGGCTGGAAGGAGGCTCAGGAGAAGGCAAGGCAGGAAAGAGATGCCGAGCTTGCCCGGTATGGAGCTGACGATCCCGGGAGCCCAAATGGCTCATCCATGAGGACCAGAACCTCATGGATGAAGAGGATGCCAAGGAAATGGCCCCGGAGATCTGGAAGGGCATCTCCACCGCCGGACCATGGGTATGCAGGAACATCAGTTCCCGGACCTCGCAGTGACCCTGGCCCGGTCACACGTTATGGCCACTCAGGTAACCCTCTGGATTATGATTCATTTTTGCAAAGTCATTGTGACCCTTAGACTGATATCTTTTTTTTTGATAGACTGCTTGCCTGACTGGCTGGGCTTCTCAAGTTGTCCAGAAGATGGACGAAGCCCGGAGTAGTGCTGAACAGCGGGCAACGAAGGCTGTTTCTGTTGTGGCGAAGCTCATTCAAAGAGTTTCCCACTATGAGCAGCTTCTGCGGGCGTCCCGGACCACTAGCTCCAGTGCCCTTGTTCTCCCGGACGACGTCCAGAGTGACCTCCCTGATCCTTCCACCGCGTCCCAACTCGCTGCAGTTGAGGCCTCTTTCCTGAGCACTGTAGCTGCTCAGAGAGATTCAGAGGAAGAATTTCGGAGGGAGAATGAAGCTCTCGGAAGAGGGAAAGTGATCTGCTGTTGACCTTAAGAATCTTAAGAGTCACACTGAACAAGATCTCGAGACCTCGGGAGAAGCTTCAGGCGTCGAGCAGAGGCGGCTAATGCCCGGGAGGAGAAGGAAGCTTGGGAGAATGCTTTGTTGGGAGGCAGTCCAGGATGGCCGGGGACAAGTACAAGCTTGGTTTCTGCCTTGCCCGCAGACAAGTCACGGACGGGAACCCTCACGCTGATCTATCTGCGTTGGGATGCCGAGGAACGTGAGGAGGATCCTTCTGTACGGGATGAGTTTGAAAGCCCGGAGCTGTGCACCCGGACAGTTCTCTTACCCTTAGCACTTCGTTTTTCTTTTGTTGTCCCTTAGGATAATTACTCCGGGAATGTATATGAATATTTTTGTGAATGAAACTGCCAAGTGTTTTGTTCAAGTTTTTTTTTTGACCGAACTGCTTCCCGTTCATGCATATAACTTAGAATTTACACAAAGTATTTTCGCAATGCTTCCGAATGAAAAGAGTTAGAAAATTCTCTTCCTTCAGAATCTGATAACTTGTAAACTCCTTTTCTTTCTTGGCGATTACCGGAAGGAACCTTCGATTCGGGCGAAGGAACCACCTTGTGGTCTTCGAGAACCCAGCTTCGTTTGCCGTAGAACTAGGTCTCCAATCTTGATACCTTTGATCTTGACTTTTGAATTAGCTGCGATTGCGGTCCTTTCTTTGGAAGGCCTTCCTCCGACTTCAGCTTCTTCTCTTTTACCTTCGAGAAAATCTAAGTTTACCCGGAGTCCTTCCTCGTTGGTACTTTGTTCAAAATCAGTAGCCGGAGTGAAGGATTTGTAACTTCGATTGGGATAAGGGCTTGATTCCGTAAGTCAAGGAAAAGGGGTTTCTCCTGTTGATTTGCGGGAGTAGTCCGGTAACTCCATAATACGTGTGGGAGTTCCCGGGCCATTTACCCTTAGTACTCCCAAGTCGTTTCTTGACCGTCTTTTATCGTTCGATTTGACACTTCGATCATTCGTTGCTTTGGGGGTGTGCGGCTGGAGCAAAATGGAGCTTGATGCCGAACTCTTGGCGAAGTCTTGAAACCTCCGTCCGTAAATTGAGTCCCGTTGTCTCACCCAGTACCTTCGGGCACCGAACTGCATATTATGTTTTTCCGGATGAACTTGGATATTTTTCTTGTGATTGAAGCCGGTGGTTCGGCTTGATCCACTTGGTAAAATAATCTACGGCAACAATGCGGTATTTTACTCCTCCGGGGCTTTCGGTAAGGCGCCGATCAAGTCTACCCCCAAACGGCAAAGGGAATTGGATAATCAAGACGACACGTACTCGAGGGAACCCTCTGTATCCGGGCGTGTTCTGGCATTTTTGCACTGTTGACCAACCGTTTCGCGTCTTCTTTAAGGTTCGGCCAGAAAAAACCTTGCCGGAGTACTACTGCTGCGAGAGCGTCTGATTTGATGTGGGATCCGCAGGTTCCCTCATGAACTTCCCGCAGGACTTCCTCCGTTTCTTCTTCGCCAATACATTTCTGGAGTGGTGACGAAAATCCTTTGCGGTAGAGATGACTTCCCACTATGATGAACTTGGCTGATTTTCTCTTCACCTGTCTTGCTAGGACAAGATCCTCCGGGAGCACTCCTTCGGAAATGAACTTCCAATATGGCGCTCTCCATCCCAGTGATGCTCAATATTCGGAGATAACAGATGCTCGGACTGTCTCTTTCTTCGTCGTAAGATGATGATTTTGAGAGCAAGTCTGCTTCGGAATTAAGAGCCCGAGGAACCTTTTCAATAGATAGTTTCTCGAACTGCGTTGCTAAATTTTTGACGATATCAGCGTACTTTTTGAGGCTTGGTTCCTTGACCTCGTACTCCCCATTTGTTTGTTGAACAAGAAGGTTCGAGTCACTGCATGCCCGGAGAGACCTTATTCCGGCCTTCTGAGCTAGTTCTAGTCCGGCGATCAGAGCTTCGTATTCTCGCCGCATTATTCGCATCGGGAAGGTGAACTTGATGGACCGGGTTGCTTTCATACCTTCGGGGCCTGTGAGCACCAATCCTGCCCCTTGTTTTTCCGATCCCGACGCTCCGTCTACGTGCAGAGTCCATACGGGATTACTCTCAACCTCTGTAAAGTGGTCTTCGGACTCCTGGGGTAATTCGGCAATAAAATCTGCCAGGGCCTGAGCTTTAATTGACTTCCTCGGTTCGTACCAAATCTCATATTCGCTGAGTTCGATACACCATTTAGATAGTCGTCCCGAATGGTCTACCCTCTTTAAGATATCTTTGACTGGGACGTTGCTCCGGACTATGATAGAAAAACCGAGGAAGTACGGTTTTAATCTCCGAGCGGAGAGGACCAAAGCGTAGACCAACTTTTGGATCACCGGGTAATTGAGTTCGGCTCCATGCAAGGATTTACTGACGTAGTAGACGGGCCATCTTTTTTCCCGGTCGTCCTCTGCACGAGGACCGAACTAACGGCCTTTTCTCCTACTTTGCAAGATATACGATCGGGGCCTATCTTCGGATGGATGCCGTAGAGTTGGTATTTCCAAGAGATAGGATTTAATCTCTTCCCATGCCTTCGACAATCGAGGTTCCACTCGAATCGTGCTCGGTCACGCGTTCTCGCCTTTGACTTCTTGTCCCCCTTTGCTCCTATACGTCCGGGTTCCGCACCCTCTTTGATTAGAAGCTTGAAGAAAGGGCGACACTTATCCCCGTACCGAGATATGAAACGGCTAAGGGATGTGATTTTACCGAGCAACCTCTGCATATCTTTGATTGAAGCGGGCGTCCTAGAATTGAGCAAGGCTTTGATCTTGGCCGGATTTGCATCAATTCCACGTTCGGACACCATGAACCCTAGAAATTTTCCCGTAATTACCCCGAACACACATTTGTCCGGGTTTAGTCGTAGCCCGTAGTTCCGTATCTGACCGAAGACTTCTTTGATATCCCGAATAAGATCATCCTCCTCTTTGCTTTTTATGATGATGTCATCAACGTATACTTCGAGGATCCTGCCGATTTGGCCGGAGAAGATTTTGTCCATTAGCCTCTGGTAAGTGGCTCCGGCGTTTTGAGGCCAAAAGGCATCCTGATGTAGCAATGTGCCGGAGTCACTTATGAAGGACGTTTTTCCTCATCACCGGGTTCATCCGGATCGATGATACCCACTGTAGGCATCAAGAAAACTTAATCGGGCGTGCCCTGCCGTAGAATCCACTAATCTGTCGATCGGGGGTGTAGGATATGAATCCTTCGGACAGGCATCGTTTACATTGGTGAAGTCAATGCACATGCGCAACTTGTCGCTATCCTCTCAGGAAGCTACTACGGGATTCTTGAGCCATTCGGGTAAGATACTTCTCTTATTACTCCCGCGTTGGCGGTTTTGAGATCTGCTCTCGGATGAAGGTTCTCTTGAATGGTGCATTGTTTCTCTTTTTTGCCTTACGGGTCGGCGTTCGGATTGACTTGTAAGGTATGTTGAATTACTTTTGGGTCGATCCGGGCATATCACTTGGCGAGTAGGCGAAAAGATCTTTATTCGATCAAGAAGATTTACAAGTTTTGCCTTACTACATTCGGGCATATCTCTTGCTATTCTTGTGGTTCGTTCTCCCTCTAGGGCCACTTCTTGATCGCCAACGTCTCTTCGTCTTCTTCCGTCGGGGACTTCAGTCCCGTGACCTTCAGGCCAAGGCCATAACACTCTTGGCTTCTTTCGATTTATATAGATGGAAGCGTCGCCTTCATCGGTCTCGAAGATAATTGTGAGGTACTTGACGTCGCCTCTCATGTGGATCGCACTCTGAGTCTCTCTTCCGATGATGGCATTGTAGGCCGAAGGAACATCCACCACTAGCCATTTTACCATGATGGTGGTATACCGGATCTGTCCTTCGGGCCCGATTCAAGAACATGGCGGGAGCTCGATACACCCGAGTACCGTGATTCGTCCGGACCGACTCCATAGGTTGCGGTTCGGACCGGGATCAGCCTACTCGCTTTCGGCGGACCTCGGTATGCCTCGGCCAACAGGACATCGGCGTTTGAGCCGTCATCGCAAAGCACTCTCCTCACATCTACGTACCTATTCTCGGGGTGATGATGAGCGGGTCATAGTGCGGGAAACGTACCTCTGTTCCATCCGCTCGTTTGATTTTGGAGGTTGGGTCCCGTAGCTTAGCGAGGCTATTTCCCTCGCCTTCCTCTTTCGGGCGTTCGACCCAGGGTCGTGGTTATGGTTTGCGGGGTCCGGTTGCGGAGGTGGAGATTTCCTCCCTTTGTTCTTCTCCTGCCTCGATGCGTCCTCTTGGACCTTTGCTTTTCCCCGGGAGGGCCCTTCCTCCGGAGGCATCTTCAGGTATTCTCTCAGGGAGCCTTTCTTGATGAGAGACTCAATGTACCTTTTCAACTGGTAGCATTGCTCGGTGTCGTGTCCGACGTCCCGGTGGAATTGGCGATGCCAGCGTGTGCGTTTTGATTCTTCCGGAATGGCTCTTGGCCAACTTATGGTTCGGGTGCCTTGCCTTTGCAAGGCCGCAAGAATATTTGTTCGAGTGGAGTTGAGGGAGTGAAATTCGGATTTCTCTCGAAGGGTTTCTTCGCCCTCCCCATCCTCCTTGTTCCCGACAGCGTCGGTTTGGGGTTGTCCCTTCTTGGTTCCCGGTTGTCCCGGTTATCAAGCTTTCCTTCTCTTAGGGACAACATTTCATGCGCGATCATGTGCTCCTCAGTTATCGCATACATCTCCTCTACGTCTGTGATGTTCTTTCGGGATAGCTCGTAAGCCAACCTGGAATTCGGGATCAGGGCTTTTGTGAAGGCCATGATTCGGATATTATCCGTCAGGTCTGAAGCGTGTACGGCCTCCCTATTGAAACGTTCGACGAATTCCCGAATGCCTTCATTATGCTTCTGTTTGATGTCGAACATTTGGATGGCCCTCTTTGTAGACCTTTTGCATCCTATGAAGTGAGTGGAGAATTTGGTAGCCAAATCTCTGAAAGTGTTTACACACTCCGGGAGAAGGGAGTTGTACCATGCCGACGCCGGACCTCCAAGGGCCACCTCAAAGCATTTGCACAGGGTTGCTTCGTCGGCGCCCTTTAGTTCCATCGCCCGTTTGTATTTTCGGATGAAGGCGTCCGGGTCTCCCACACCATGTAGATTTCAAGGGATGTGGCAAGTTAAACGATCGTGGCATCGGGCTTTCTCGGATTCGCGCGGTGAATGGACCATCATCCGTTGTTAATTCGTACTTGGTGTCAGGCCTGGTAGCACTTCTTTCTACTTGTTCCAGGCGGTGCAGCATTTGCCGGATAACCTCGTCCCGTGGATCCCCGGTTGTGAGTCTTTCAGGTCTCGGGGAGCGCACTCTTTGACTTTTCTGTGGAGACCGGGACCTCTGACGGCCTTGCCGGTCTCCCACGCGAGTTCTGCGGGAGTTCCCAGATCTGTGCCTCTGGCTACGTTCTTCACGTAATGCTGCGCGTATTGTCTGGACTAGGTCCGGTCTGCACTGGCTGTCGTCTCGGCGTAGGCGGAAGTTGGTCGCAAGGAAGTGGCTCCGTGGGGCGACTCTTAGGAGAGCTCGGTAGCTATAATCAACCGTTCGACCATCAGTAGAGCCTCCTCCTTCCGGTATCGATGGGTGGGGCGTGAATGGTCCGTCGGTCCTTGGAAAGAACCGGTATTTTCGAACCTCCACGTTTCCCCTGACGGCGCCATTTGATGGCGGCCGATCAGGCCGCACCGCCACGTGTTTACGTAGTCGCCGAGTGTTGACGTTGCTTGATGCCATTGGCGCGTGAGCGTGACGCGTTTCTCGGGATTCGAGGAATGGGGGTCCTTGGTGATGAGTCCACTGATTTTCTAGTTAAATGAAGTTATATCCAGAAAGCAAGAGAGCTGACTTATGTTGCCGACGTTTGTTATATAGTAGGTTTTAATGGTGGTATTATTGTAATAAGTCAAGGGCATTATCGTAATAAGTCAATATTTTGTTATTTACACAAGTATCCTCTGTTGTCCTAAGTGGTTATCCGGGAATCTCCATGCCTTGTCCAGGGTAATAAGTTTTATTAAGTCAGGAATATCACAAGTTTCGTAATTACCGAGTTTTTAATGGGGCCCTAACAATGGTGGCATCGTTTTGAGGTGTTTGCTGATATGGCTGATATGTGTGTTTTAGTAATAAGTTTGTTAAATGTATTGGAATTGAGAAAGTTGGAAAAAATTTTTTGGAAAAAAAGGTTGCTGAACTAGGGGTGTGTAACATGAGCCTTGGCCTCTTCAGACTTCAATCACAAATATGTCCGTGCGACTCCACAACTATTCTGCTTACTAAGGCCAAAATTATCCTTAACGGGTCCCCGCTGAAAAACTAAATAAGGATTCAGGATATGAAAAAGAAACCAGAACTATATATTGCTCTGAGCCAGAACTGTATGGAATAATCTTCTTGCTCTCACAAAAAACAAATACCATATGAGAGTTGTCTGCATTTGTGAGATGCTATGTAGTTACCAGCAGGAACGCAAGACCCTTCAGATACTCCACAATCTCAGATCCCCCAAGCTTCGAACTTCCGAACACTCTATCAACAAAAGTTATTGGAACCTGCACAAATGCACACATAAGAAAACGGCAATTAGAAGTCTGGCCATCAAGCATCAATAAGTTGCATGACTAACAAACTAGAAAAAAAAAGTAACAGTGAGATGAAGAAATCAAAGAAACAATGAATTGGTAATCGGCAAACCACAAAGAAGAGTCTGCCTGTAGCAGCCAAGTTTCATGAAGATGTAATTTCCTTGATAAAAAGTCAACCGAGTCCACAGTGAATTCCAAGAGAAAATTGGACATGGTAGCTTCTAAACATCCCAGAATCAAAGTTCTTGCTGCAAAAGTAAACTTTCCAGACACTGTCTAACTTATTTTATAATCTTTCAGAAAAGGAGATGCATAGTGGCAAGGTAGATTTGGGACGCAGAGAGAATGCATATGTCCAAGTATCCGTGCCAAAATGAAATTACCTTGCAAGGCAGAATCATAATCATGCATATTTTTCAAATGAAATAGCAAAAGGCAAGTAATTTGATATGTTATTAAAAACAATGTGCACAATTCTACCTCTTCAATACGGTAGCCCTTTCTGGAGGCCCGTACAATCATCTCCATTTGAAAGACATAGCCCTTACTGACAACAGAGCTTATTATATCCTCAAGCACATCTTTCTTATAAAGCCTTCAACCAGGAGGAAAAGTGTTAGCTGTTAAAACAAGTAAAAACTCCACGATAGGTCATTTGATAAATTTTCACCAACCTAAAAGATCCAGTCAAGTCAGAGACACCAGGCCATAGGAGAGTTTGCGCGAGTATGTTGGCTCCCCTGCTTGTTAACTTGCGCATTAAATTCCACCCATGCACCCCACCTCCTTTGACATACCGGGTTCCTGTAACTATGTTGGCCCCAGTCTCCATCTGTTTCCTAATGATGCCCCAAACAAACCATAAAATTATAGGATATATTACAGGTGTAAGTTGGAAGTATAATTTGGTTGATTTCAAGTCACTTACTTGATAAAGCTTGGCAGGTACTTTGGCTGGAGAATAAGTACCAAATAGATCATTGAGGAACAGTGACTTAAAAGAGAGTGAAGATGACAATGAAAACACTCACATGGTGTGATAGGTCAGCATCCATAATTACGACAAAGTTTCCAGAGGCATGCTTCAAACCATGCACATAAGCAGTTCCTGAAGGAAACCAAATCAAAGCTCAAGCTTAGCTCAACTTCTCGCTCACTCCTAATTCCTCAATGCAACAAAATTATCAGATATTGCAATACCAACAAATGATGGATCAATGATGGTGACTAATAGTTGTATCAGAACCAACTAAAACACCCACGTTGATCACTTCTGCTAACTCACACTAATCGTGCACATTGTCCCCAAACTTAAATAAGAGCGGTACTTGTTTACCTAATCCAAGCTTCTTAGGTCTTGGTCTCAGCAGCTGAAACAAAAGCAAGGCATTATCACAGAAAATTTCAGGATAAACAATTTAAATGCACAAAGCCGAACCGGTGATACAATTGGAACTTACAACACGCTCTTCACCATATAATTTCTGTAATTGCCTCACGACTTCCTGGGTGCCGTCTGGGCTCCCATCGTCCACCACAATTATTTCAAAGTCAACATCCCTAAATTTGATTTAAGAAGTAAAACAAAACAATAGTCACTACTGTAGAGCCAATAAACATAAAAGAGTAATGGCGATCGAATCTAAAAATGAAAAGTAGGTCCGATTTTGCGAAGAGAATTGGATCATGATGATACCCGAGATGCTTGAAGATGAGATAGACGATGAGAGCGATGTTTAAGCGCTCGTTATACGTCGGAATTAGTATGCTGTACTTGTTCTTCTCACCCGCTTTCGTCTTCTGATCCATCTTCTATTTTCGTCGACGGAGAGGCCAACCCTGCCTGCGTAGCTGCTCGACCCGCCGCCTGCCACCCCACTTTATGATTCGGTCCCTGTAACTTAGACCGTCAATTGCGAGTCGCCATCGTTTGATTATGCCAACGTTTACATTTCGCTTCACTTATTTTCAAATACGAGCAATCACAACACTGGACTAAGACAGCATGTTCATATAGTACAAGAGAAATTTGTTTGTGTGAGAATTATTGGTGTTTTGAAAATTTGATATGAGGTTTGTAATAGGAACAAATAGTTAAAAATGATTGACTTGATGAATCAAGTGAACACACTCATGTTTTTATGTTTTTATACTCCACAATATATACATTTATCAACTTGACAAGATATTATGAATAATAGTTTAGATTTTAGATACCATGCAATCAATCTTACAATAAGTTCGAATCTTTTCTTTTCTTTTTAATTACACATATATATATATATAACTCCATGTACATGATATATATTATATATGTGTACATTATACTATTATATTATATATTATATTCAAATTATAAAAATAAGCAAGTGAACACACTCATGTTTTTATGTTTTTATACTCCACAATATATACATTTATCAACTTGACAAGACATTATGAATAACAGTTTAGATTTAAGATAGGCTTTTCTATTTTCAAGTACACGATGTTTGAAGTACTTGAAGTACCAATTTTTTTCTCACGAAATACCAAAACGCAGCGTCGTTTTGAGGCGGCCGTTACTTCACGGTTGCCGTTACCACGTTCCTCTCCACGATCGGACCAGAGCCAGTGCGTAACCAAGAAAGAGGAAACAAGAAATCGCAACCTCGGTGCGAGCCAAAGCTGAGAAGAATCTGGCAACAAACTGTGTCCCTCGAAGTCGAAGGCCGGAGTCGGGAGTCCGATGCCGTTGTCTCTGTCGTCGGCCACCGATCTACGCTCGTGTTCTCCGGAAGATCGCATCCATGGCCTTCGCACGAGCCAAACCGTTGAGAAGAACTGGCAACAAACTTGGGTCTCTCGAAGTCGGCCAGTAGGAGTCGGGAGTCCGATGCCGTTGTCTTCCGTAGTCGGCCACCGATCTACGTTCGTGTTCTCCAGAAGATCGCATCCATTGCCGTCGCAAGTGCTGGAACTCGTACTTCAGGGCTGAGGAGGAGGACGAACTGCTTTTACGGTTACAGCGTTAAGTGTGACGGAATGTCGGTGGCGATCCTTAGGTGCCTAAAGATGTACACATCAGCGTTTAGGATCCATAAGCTGTCTCATTGGGGCACCTTAGACCCCTCATATGATACATGGCTCATTTGTGGAGACCTCTTGAGGTCCCCCAGGCTAGTTGACTTGATGAGAGTCAAATGACTCATTGATGGCCTATTCGGTTATTTTACCCGACACACTTTAGGGATCCAAAAAGGATCACAGTTCCTTCGAATCGTCACCGTAGCCTTTTCGGTCCCTACTTAAGGGTTCGTGGCAACGTTTAGGTGCCTCCACAGGTTCAATGTGTCACATTAGGACCATAACGAACGTCAGGGTATCACTTAAGGACCTCTAAAGTATACGATGTAAAATATTTGGGGTCTCGATTCCCTCGCTGACTACAACAAACGACTCTTCTTTAAATTTAACGTAGCCCTTTTAGACCAAGGCAGTTAGTTTTATTTCACGCCAAACGATAATTCCATGTACCTTAAACCCTATTATGTCAACATAACATCCGAATATTCACATGAACTTTCAACCCTGTTACGAAAATGCTTGTCCAGAGCCAGTTTTCCCCACCAACTCCACCTACTAAGTTGTCAGTCCTACTGTTAATATCATACTACACACGATCTTTCACCACCTTTGGTCTGTAGACTCTTTTTCTTCCTTTCTTCCTCGGCGTACCTTCGACCTCGGTACTAAATTCTGGAGTCAAGTCTTGCACACCATCGGCGGCCGGACCACACTCTGACAGGGGTAGTTCATGAAAAGTCTATGGATGTCACTTGCTGTCATTAGCCCTCCCTCTTGTAGGCCTATCAAGCTCTTTCAATAGAGAACATGAACTGTTCATACTTCCGCCAAAAGCATTTCTTTGATATGATTCGAAGGTGAAACATATAGAGCTTGATTAAGGGAAAGCATTTGCTGAAAAAAATACAAATACTTGCCGATAGTCTGTAAATGTCCCTTAAAAACACTAAATTTACATGCATCGGCAACAAAACTCACCAAAGAAACCGGTTTGGTCACTTCGAATGGAAAACCCTTTCGATCCTCATTAGTAAAGTTCCAATTACTTTAGGCAACAAATCGTCTGACATTCTTGGATATCTGCAAAGTTTCCGGAGAGTATGACCTTAGCTCATTCTTCTGTTGATAAGCTTTAGCTAAAGAGTATAACAGAATAAAACGTGAAGAGGCTGCGTGCTATGTGCAAATGAAAAAATGAGAGAGTTTCAAAGAGTTCTACTGCAATGAACTTATACAAATATTTGAGGTAAAAAATATTCATCCCAGTCATGTGCTTTTGTATTCTTCAATAGAAGAATTCTGTCCTTATTTGGATCGAAACACATTCTCTTTTACTTTAATCAACTTAAGGACTTGTTTCCATGTTAGAACCAAGATCGATACATGGTCCAAGATGACCATAAATACAATACTCTTTTTCTGAACATTAGGTAAACTTGGTGATATATGTATACTGAACTGAAGTGAGGATCTCATGATCTCATATTGAGGGCTTCCAACCCATCATACTCAGGTATGCAGGGCCTCTGTTCCACATACATCAAGATCCCATAGGTACTTAGTGTTTCTTTCTTTTCAGACTAATATATTTAGCAATTGATGCCAGAAAGCAATAAGGCTTTTGCTCTAGTCGGCAAAAGCATCATCCATTGAGTTGCCAAAGATTTCCTATCAGCTTGACAGAGGTCCTATCCTCCACGAACATCATAATGCCGAAGTAAAGGGGTCGATGTTAATAGTTAATCCATTTCAAGAAGTCAGACGTCAATAATCATTCACCCCAAAGGATTTCCAGAAAAAGAAGAAAAGAAAAGGACTAAAAGGGACTTGAAGCTCTATATCTCCAGGAAATAATCTGTGCGACCGATACGCAAAATTTCTGGTAAAATGGGACCAAGGTTTGGGTCACGCAGTTTAAACTCAAAGCCTAATTGATCAACTGGAGTAACATCAAATATAAATGAAAACCAAGCTCTCAAGCTCCAGAAACACTTTGAAACCATTGTTTACTACTATCAAATTGATCTTCTAACTTTAACATGATTGACATTGTAGATCAACATGGGCAAGCAACCAGGCCTAATCTTTGCACCACAATCAAAATTGTTATCACACCCACGATGACGCCATGAAATCGCGAAGAGAGCCTCTGTTTTCATCCATCTGTCAACCAAATACGTCAAATGTATTACGTGCGTCGACAACCACGTTGTAGTCCAAGTTTTTCTTCACGTATGCATAAATAAATCAATGAACCATAAATACGCACCTCCTACACAGCATCAACAACCACCACCAAAGGGGACGAACGGCGGAATGAAACAGGATGAATGTTACCAGTTCTTCCATTGCGCCATACTTACATTTCATTACAGACAGACAACCACAACCCAGGGTAAATCCATCTCAAACCGTGCGTCTGGTAGTAAGTAGCATTAATGAGGTTTGTTGATCAACAGTGGAGTCTGAACTCTTTTTTAGCAGCGCCAGCGTTTTCTCGGGAAACTAATGTTGCACAAAAGGCACCCTAAAAGTGCCCACTGAAGCCGCTCCATGCACCTGGAATTACCCTATGACTCACTAAAGCCCATTAAACAACGTTACATTTCTAATAAACGACGTTATTGCAATCATTAATAGCGTCACTATCTACCCTAAAATGATGCAAACTTTATAATGAGATTAATTACTGTTTTTAATCAATAAAAACAACACACCTAGGCTTATAGAATAGACAAAACTACTATTTCAGAAGAACTAAACATTTTAAATAAAACAACCACGGAATCTAGATTAAGGGTGATGACTTTAGGTATTGTCTCAAACACATACTTCAACAAGAGTTAACCTAAGAGGAATCATAAAAATCATTTCCCATACAAAACACTTAAATACACTATATTCTGTTCAGTACTAACATCTAAAACATACATTATACTTAAATATCAAATAAAAATAGAAAAAGTTCTAAAATTATACAATCGCGTTCAGTAAACGTTATTTCACAAAACTCCAACGCTAATTTTAACGACTCCAACGCTATTAGGTAACTCTTATACTACACTTTCATCTAGAATGTTCGAATGACTAACTTTAGGTGCCTCGTCAAGGACCCGAGGAATATTTGGTGGTTCTAGAATGACTAACTTTAGGTGCCTCGTTAGCGTCGCCGACCAATATTTCTCGATTAAATGAACAGGTTACAACACTATGCAAACGGCTTTGGCCATTTAACAAACGGGGTTTCGTCAAGCCTGCAACAACATTAAAATTACGTCTTACGCTTCCACACGAAAATAAAAAAACCATCAACCATGATTTCTTTCTACAGATTCTTTAATAGGCTATAACAATGGGAAACATTGCTCCTTTGCATGAATACACCCATTTTTAGCCTCAACATAGGAGAAATACACAACAAACCGAGAAAAAACGTTAGGTGCTAAAATGTCCAATTTCACAAAGTCTGATGGTGTCTTCAAGTCTTGAGCAGAGAGAGTACTTGAAAATAGAAATTGCTATTTACCATGCAATCGAATTAAAATTTGTTCTAACTCAGTCCTTGAACTACGTAATGTTGGACATGTTAAATTGTTAAAGGATTAGTGCCTCATTTGTATGTTTTTAAAGTTTATAGGACGTGTTATAACAAAAATAAATCAAAAGGGGTTAATATGAAAACACAAATGACAATGGTGGGCATGTTTGGTCACGAAGGAAGGAAACATTGGGCATCTAATTAGTCTCCTCGTCGGCAATCAGCCTCTGATTCAAGAACAAGCCATGTCCATCGTCTATGTGCTAGCATCGGCCAACGATGAATCCAGAAAAATAGTGTTTGAAGAAGGCGGGTTGGGGACTCTATTGAGAGTGCTGAAGCTGGGTCTTTGTCGTCGAAGCCATCACCGCCGACGCTGAGAATGCCTGGGCCATTGTAGAGGACGGCGGAGTGGCGATTGTGATCGAAGCCTATCGATCCCGGGCCCTATTCAATTACTAGTTTATAGTTCAATCACCGCCCAGGAGAATGCCTCCAAAATTTTGGCGATTCTGGCCTCTTTCGGTGATTATTTCCGTCACCAGGAGAAGGGTTTGTGGTCCGATTGGGTGAGTTCATCAAGTACTGAAATCTAATGTTACAACAGATTTTCGGGTCACCATTAAGCAATTTGTTAATCAGTGATGGAAACGAGAGAGCAACATCAGCTCTTGTGTCGCCGAAGCCGGTGGGGATGCCGGAGCGGCGGCGCAAGCTCTTGTGTCGCCACTAGCGGCCCGGTCAAACCGGAAGGAACTGGTACGAGACGAGAAAAGCGTAATGAGGTTGGTTCAGATGTTTGACCCTAGGAATGAGGCGGTGAGCAAGAAATTGTCGGTGATGGTGGTCTCTACGGTGCTCTTTGGAGGGAGCGATGCTTGTAGAAAGAGTTTGCTGGAGGCCAGAGCGCAGATACATCTACAATAGGTAGCAGAGATAGAGGTGGTTAGAGCCAAGAAGGCGTTGCAGGTGTGGCTGGTAACTGTTCAAATGGGAGATCTGGCAGACTTGGAAGAACAAGTCGCCGATGAGTGGGATATGATTTTGTTGAACATGGCTCACATTGGTTTTGTAGGAAGATGATTAATTTGGTCATTTTAATAAGTTTTGAATATTTAAGGTATCACATCTACTATTATATCTTATTACAGGAGACTCTAGGTGGCAGGGTCAGAAAAAAAAAATTTGAATACTCAATTCTCATGAAGCCACATCAATGCTACATCAGTTTTTTTTTTAAATTACATGGCATACCTAAATTTAAATGGTTAGTTTTGATGAGTATTAATACACATTAAATTACCATTAGTCATACCAATTATAATCAATTAAAATTACATGTTTCCTTTTTATGCGTTTGTTCTTTGGCGTTGTGTATCTCCATTTTATTAGGGGGTTTCAAACATAGGAAGTGAACAAAAAGTTTTTAGGTGAAAAACTGAGTGAATTGGAGGTGAGTGAAAAAAGTGAAAATAGGAGGGTTAAGTTTGAGGCATGAACTCTTTTGCTCAACTCCTATGTTTTGTTTGCAACCAAAATTAGTCTTCCCTTCATCGAAACTTACTTCTCTTCATATCTAAGTTCTTGGGTGAGTTTTGGCATGACAACTGCAAGGCAGTTCTCACAGACAACTGTCATGGCTGTCACAACTGTGCCTGCACAATCTGTGCATGGTGCATAAGCAAGCTGTGCACAACTGTCTGCATCACGCAAGGTGTCTGCTGCGCTCAAGCTGTACAACCTGCGCAGCTGTCTTGCGCACATATTTATTCTTCTTGTAAGCGAGCTCGAATTTACACATCGGGAGCGGAATGCACAACTCGGCGACCGAGACGGACTCCGGCAAGGCGAGATGACCTAACCCATCTACCATTTCTACCGATTTTAGCTGGGAAAAGAAAAATTGAGGAAGATATGGTAAAAGCAGGCAAAGGCGACCAAGAGGAGATGGCGAGATGGTGCGGCTGGACCTACAACGCCGGATGCTTCAGACTTGGCTATTCGCGTGAACAACCTGGGCCACTTTTAAACAATTCGCGAGTCGCGTAAGAAGAGTTGAGTTGACTTCACTTCTCACGTGAATAAAAAGAGGCGAATAGTGGCGTTATTCGCCTCTTTTTATCCATGTTTGAAACCCCTATTGATTTCGTAAACCCCTGCTTGTGAGTGAACAAATCCCTCTACAACCACCAGACTAAAGCGTCAACGCTCTCCCTCGAAGAACTCGGCGAAATCTACCGCTTGCACGCCTTTGACACCGTCATCGACCGAGAACAAGACTCGATCGAGCTCCGTCTCGCAAAGCTCTGCTAGCACGAGCGATTACAGAATAGAGGGAGCAGGGTGAGCGACGCAAACGAGAGGGATCTGGGTCGGCACCGAAGAGCTTGAGGCAACGGGATGGAGGCGGAGGAGCATCGATGGCCCCCTATTCGTCAAGAACCATGACGTAGGTTTCCTCTATCCCATTTGTCTGCGAGTCCATGCTTCTTCTCTATAATTCTTTCATCAAGAGTTATTTGGCATCTTAATTCTTCACTGTTTTCTCTTATACTTTGTATTGTGCTGTGAAATGCTCTCACATTGGTTGTAACTTTCTCCTTCCCTCATAGAATGAATGTTTCCTTGTAAGAGTAATTTTCTTGTAGAAATTCTTTAATAGGCCGGGTAGCATTTGGCGGATATGCTCGGATGGCAAGCCTTGCCATCTCACAAGTCACAACCTATCAAAAAGCTTTTAAATTTTGTTTCAAGGTACTTGCCGGTAAAGATAGTTTTGGGTGCATTATCAACTCTGACATTAGCTATGCATCTTTCCAGATTGTTGGGCAGGTCTTAAGTACTATGAGGGCCAGGTCGGAGTTGCTTGCATTCAGAAGTACCCGGATAATTTCCTGGAGGCACTAAAAGAATCCATTGCACTTATTGGTATAGTCAAATCTTATGATTCCATGCTCACACTCTATAAGCTGCAAGCGTCAAATAATATTAATATCAGCCGGGTTCCTGGGTTTGGTTTATGGTGGAGATGATAGACATGTTTTCTATAAATTGGTAGGGTTTTAACCTTAATGCCAGTTATACAATCTATTAGATTGCTCAGTATGAATTTGATAGTTGTCTGTTCACTTTTATTTTTGGAGCTGCTAATGCATTTATCAGTTTGTGTATGGGAGGTGAGAAGTTCCATTCAATGGACAAACTCTCCCTTATCTTTGATAGCACCCATTCATGCTTCCTCTGCCTCTATCTGATCTATCTTGATTTTCTTATATTACGAAGATGTTTTCATCAAGACATGCTTTGTTTGTTTAGTCTGAGTTGAATCAAGTTCTTGAAACCTAACTTGAATATGATGCTAGATACTTTTGTTAGTTCATTGGATGTTAGAATATACTTGGCTAAAAAATTGCTTTCTTTTATACAAAGTAAGGACTTTGGTTGATACTCTTTAACTGGATGATACTACTATATAGATATGGTTGAAAAAACAATCAAAGCTTCTATGTGTCTTTTATTCTACCTATTCGAGTGCTCTGTTTTTCTCCTTTTGTTTTCACTGTGACCTAGCTAAAGTTTCATGTACAGTTTTTTCTTCTTCTTGATTTTACATAATTACGATAAAATGCTAGAGATGGTACAATTTTATTTCTTATGCGTTTTTAAAACTTTTTTCCTTTTAATGTAAGAAACTGTTTTGACTTTATCTTTCAAAGAATTTATGCTTTTGTAGTTTGCTTGGCTTCTGATTTTATCCTCATCACTCATGGTCCTGGTTAGAGCCCCAAAATCCCCACAATTGAATCTGATGATTCTGTCAGGACTCATTTGATGCTCACAGAATATGTTATAAATGTTAAGTTGCTATAAGCTATATATAATATTGCATCCACACAAGATGATGGTTAACTGGATATAATTGAGTCCTGATATGTGTAGGTACACATAGCATATTAGAGGTCCAATTTACAAAACAGTTTCAGCCCCCGCTAAAAATTACTAAATGTCTAAATTATGCCTACATACTTTCTCTATACATTGCTATATGTAACTACACATATGTGCACCCTATAATTGATAGATATAATTGTTTGCAAGACATAAGTATGTTCTAATTTGAAATGGATGTTGCATTTTAAAAATTATAAGTAGAAAGTAGAGGAGGATTGTTTTCAGTTTTTCAGTTTCCATTGTTTTAACACAAGTTCACAAGGAACAATTAGCTAATTTGATATCAACAAGACTATTCCTCCCTCTTTTTACAATTTTTCTAAAAAATAAGTCAAAATTCACATTATTTTCTTTATAGAATATATTTATAGGACTACAATATTAAATTTTTATGAATATTTTTACAGAATAAGCTTCAACCTGGTCTGATTAGTTTGGGGTATGCCTTTTGTTTACGTTAATTCGTTGTTAATTCACTGGTCGGTTAAAAGCATCGACTTGAAAATTATTCTTTGAGCTCTATTACGTTTTTTTGAATGAGGTCTTTCAGTGTAGCCTGTAAAATGAGATTATCTGGGGCGACTTTTATGATCCAGTATTTTCTTGCTTCGTTGCCATGCGGTTACTGTCTTATGAAGGATTTATATTCGAGCAAGAACTAAAGGTGAATTTATCTCACATGATCTCATTATTATGCACTTTATTAAGATCTCTTTTTTAGTTAAAGGGGTGTTCAGTATGACACTGGAATGATGATATGTACATTTGGATGATACTACCATGGTTTCATTGGCTAAAGTTAATAGTGAATATAAGGTAGCTTGGGTCCTTTTGATTATTTGTTCTGAAAATCATGCGAGAGTTGGATATTGCTATAGTGAAGGTCACAAATCATCATGAATGGCCAGCAACATAAAATACATTCATGGTATGTATGGTGTCTGTTCCTTTGAGAATGTGTATTTATTTTGTAGCTGAAAAGATATATGAATTCTTTTATAAAAGATATTGCACTGGATGCATGGTCTCATGAACAATTCGTTTTTATTTTTACAGCAATTCTTTCTGTTGTTTCAGCTGTAAGGCCACTGGATGATGTTGATGATATGTAGTTCTTTTTTTGAGCAGGTTGGTGCTAGAAAACCACTGGATCTTTTCATGCCTGTTCTTTTTCTTTTCCTTCTTTCATATTGCTATTCTGTCCCTTTTAATTGCTTCATTCCAGGAACACATAAGACATGTATTTTTATGTATATGTGTTTGTGGTTGCATCATTGATTAATAAGGTATCCAAATGCCTAGCTGTACGTTATAGCAAGATTATAATGTCACTAACTGAAAGTTACCTTTTCTAGCTAATTTCGCTTCTGTGTTCTCTGTTCTATCTACTTGTCTTGTGCACTGCTGATGCTGGCCGTGAGAATCTTGACAACTGATTTTTTAATGGCCATTTAGTTCATCATATATCTACTTAGGTACTTCCATAGAGAGAGAGAGAGAGAGGGGGGGGGGGCGTTAGAAGCCAAATGAAGGGGGCTTTTTTTTGATGAGACAGAAAAAGCTGAAGTTTGGGCAAATGGGCGTTGGTAGCTGCCTTGCTGCTCAAGAATCCGGATATTGAAGTTGTCTTTCAAAAAAAAAAATGGCACCGATGGAAGATTTGGTTGCAAGGGAAAGTTATTGATGTGTGTGTCGAATCTGGACTAAGAGGAGCTTCCAATTTTGTTTTGTCATCTGCTCATTAATGTAGCTTCCAATTTTGTTCATTGTCGTGAAGCAGTTTTGCATTTCTTGTAATGAGAATTTCAGATATTATCCTCAAATTTTCATTAATAGCTTATGTTGTAGTTTGATGCTTTTCGGTTTCTACTCAATTTTATATTACTTTCGTCCCACAATAATAGTCACGTTTGATTTTTTTATTTGTATTTAACTCAAATTTTCATTAAGAATAATATGTCAAAAAAAAATCTTAAAAAATATATTTAGAAACAAGATAAATTTATTTTTTATTTGGATATAAATTTATTCAATTTATAAGTTAAGGTGTAAGAAAAAGATTATAGATTAAATGTTCAAAAATAAACGTGATTATTTTTCTGAGACGGATGGAGTATAATATAGTAGGATTATATCATGTATTAACACTAATTTTCTAAATAAGGTAAGCTTATTTATTATTTTTGCTCAAAGTCTTGAATGTGTCATTAGCATTGTAGAAGTTTTACAGTTCATTTGAATTTAGGTGAAGATCTAATTCCACGAGATAAAGGATCATAAAGCTACTGCATTTGTGATTGAACATCTCCTACATCCATATTAAATATTTGAGAATGAACAAAATGGAAATAACAAACTAGATTTAAAATAATAATAATTAGAATGGAACAATCCTCTCATGGAAAGTCTGATGAAAGTAAAAGTGAGGGCCATTTAGTTCATTGTATAGTTAGACTAGAACAAATTAGAAATAATAAAAAGATCATATACAAAAGGAATGTTGTTTAGATTGAAAACTTTGAATACAGAAGGAATGTTGTTTAGAGTGAAAACTTCACAATTTTACAACTTATGTGTTAGCTCCAAGAAAGTGAAAATACATGTTCAGTCCTCAATCAATTATCCTTGTAGCAAACTAAAACAAGATGTTATGTTTAGTGAGTTTTAAAATGTGTAGCAACATTTTATTTACACATTTTAAATGATTAATAAATTAATATTTAAAACAAATTTACCCATGCCAAAGGCGGGTATTTAAGCTAGTTGTTATGAAATTTGGAGGACTAACCAAGTATTTTTTTATGAGGTCAACAAATATTGATATGGTCAAAGGGTTAAAGTGCTTAACGGTGCATGGCTCAGGCACCGAGTCAAAACAAATTATAGTTAAAGGACTAAAGTGATTGAGTCAACATAGTTCAGCGGAGTAATAGTTCAGCGGAGTAATAGGTAATTTAACCTATAATAAGTTTGAATCTTTTCTTTTTCTTTTTAATTATATATATATATAACTCCATATACATGATATATATTATGGATAAAGTGCATTCATTGTCCTGTAACTTTAATTATTGTACCACTAGAGTTAGGGGTGTGCAGGCGGGCGGATAGTGAGAAAAATAGTATCCGCTCCACCGAATGCGGTACCCGATTTTCACGGTTTTCTGCGGTTCGGATCGCGGGTATCCGCGGGTATTCCTAAGTATAATTATTCTATAAAAAATTTTAATTTACTTAGAGATATTCTAAAATTTTGTATCATAAATGTACATATCTAGAGCATCAAAATGAAGAAAAGTAGTTTGCATAAATAGAACAATAATATAATATTGCAAATCATGTATTATTGTTGTATGAAATGGGTTTTCACACATAATATAAAAGAAATTTAAAGAAAAATTGAGATGAAGTAAACAATTTTAGATAATTTATTTGTAAATAGGCATATGCGAATCGGTTCGGGTATCCGCGAGTTTCTAAAATTAGAACCCGCGGATTATCGGTTTCTTCGGTTCATGAATTTTTTGGTTTTGGATCATGCGGTTCGGTTCGATTTCTCGGATTTGCGGGTTTTTTGAACAACCCTGACTAGAGTCATGTTTTAACTTTTTGTACTAATAAAGTTCTGTCTTTTTCCGTCTATTGACCATTAATTTTAACGAATTTGAGGGGAAAATGATAAACTTAGCTACTCATTTGTTTAAAAAAGTTTATTTACATCCCAAATTTTAAACTTAACAATTTAAGCATCCCTTAACAATTTAAGCATCTCAATAGTTTTAAACTTAACACTTTAACCCAAATATTTTAATTAAGTCCAACAACACCCAGCCACCATTGGGCCACCGGCCAGCCGTCGCCGACCACCGCGGGAAATCGCCGAAAAATGCCGGAAACACAAAAGAGTAGCCAAGAACGTAGATTGCGGCCCCGGGCCGGCAAATTGCTAGCCCAGGCCGCGATTCGCCGGCCTTGGGCCACAATCCGGCAGCCCTAGATCGCGATTTGGCGGCCCTAGGCAAGGATCCGCGGCCCTAGGCCCCGATCTATGTTCTTGGCTATTTTTTTACGTTTTCTGCATTTTTCGGCAATAGCTGACGGTGGCGACAATGGCCCGACGGTGGCCGGGTGTTGTTGGATTTAATTAAAACATTTGAGTTAAAGGAAACTGTTAAGGGTGTTTAAATGGTTAAGCTTAAAATTCGGGGTGTAAATAAACATTTTTTAAACAATTGATTGCTCATTTGATCATTTTTCGCTCAAATCCGTTAAAATTAACGGTCAATAGATGGAAATGGACATTAAAGTAACAAAAAGTTAAAAAACAGGACTTTATTAGTATAAAAAGTTAAAACATGACCCTAGTGATATAATAATTAAAGTTACAGGACCATGGGTGCATTTTACACTATATATTATATATGTGTACATTATACTATTATATAGTCATGTAAATTATAGTATTATATATTATATTCGAATTATAAAAATAAGCTCAGCGGTGTTTGGTCCAAGAATTTTAGAAATATCAATTTTCAAAATCACAATAATTCATGAAATCCTGTGTTTGGTTCATTTTTGAAAATAATTCTCCATCATTCTCAAAATCCTAGGATTTCTCATCATTATCAAATTATTGGATTCAAAATACTATCTAAAAGCAAAGTATTCTAAGAATCCGTAGAATTATTATATTTAAATAATTACAACAAAGTCCTAAAACTTTTTTATATTTACATATCTAGTTCATAACTTTTAAAAAATTTACAAAATGATCCCTAAAAATTACACATTTAATCCCTGAAATTTTGTAAAGTTTACAAATTGGTCCCTCTAAATTACATGTTTAGTCCATGAACTTTTGTAAACATTACAAAATGGTCCCTGAACATTTTATGGATTATAGAATCCGCGAACCAAACGAATGATTTTTTATTTATGGATTTCAATTTTTCATCATTGCTACTTTCCATGCTTTCATATTCTATGGATTCTTAAAATTCCTCAACCAAACACCCCCTTAAGTCTTTTCTTTTTTGAGTTTGTTGGTTTATTTTTATTTTTTGTATACACACATTATATCTACAAGCTTAAGTATTTTAGTTTAATTTTTTGTTTATTACACACACACACACACATATATATATATATATATATATATATATATTATGTATTACTCCATTATATATACATTATCTAATATTATATACTTCATACCTTATATTATATTAGGTTATATTATACACACACATTATAAACTTGATAAGATATGATGAGTAGTTATTTGTCTCAATTTCCCCAAAAACTTTTAAAACGAATGTGAAATTTTATAGTGAGAAAAATTAAAGGAAAAAATTTGATTATTTTTTTCTTAAACTTTATTATCGAAGTTTAATTTTATACACTCACTAGCCCACAAAGATCGTCACATTTATTTTACATTTATTTTTTTTATTTTTTAATTTAATATATTAACATAAATGACAAATAATTTATACAAAAATAATAAACCACCGTGTCTAATTTCTAAATCATAGAGACATGGCATGTAGGGGTGACTATTTGGTCGGTACAATTTTAACCTAATCGATCCGTATGAGCGGTTTTCGGTTTTTAGACGGTAATAAACCAATTAACATAACAATTTTGAAAAACCAAATTTTGACCAATCTTTCTTTACAAATCGATTACAAATGGAAAATTTAAAATTAAAATAACAAATAAAAATGTGGTTACTAAGGTCAATCAACCATCACAATTGAAGGAAAAAACTCACACGCACCTATTCAGAAAAGCGAGATATGTATGACACTTGTGTTAGATTGAGCATGAATAGAGAGTTATTGTAAAGAGAGATAATGAAGCTTCATAGTTGATAAATTCTAAACCAACAAAAAAAAGTAAAAATTGAACTTAATGGATTAAAAAAGTAATTCGATAATCAGAGCAAAAAGAAAAAAAGAAGGAATGAAAGATAAATGAAAAATAAAACAAGACGAAAAAATAAAAAAACTGAAGGAATAAAAAAATGACTAATATGTGCTACAAAAGGAAGTACATGTGGCAAAAAAATAAGAGAAAAAAAAACAATTATGTCCAGCAATGAAACATGAGTGTCACTCACTTTGTGCAAGGAAAGAAGATACGTTTATTTTTCAGAATTTAACATTTGATTTTTTTTTCATTTAACATTTTTGTATATACTACATATATTTATACACAAATGTTAAATGAAACATTTCTCATAAAATTTTGAGCCAAAACATTATTTCAAAAATTGTACGTGCCTTCATGTATGTAATGGATATAGAATAATCGAAGAAGACATGGGTGGTGAAAATAGAAAGAAAAAAGACACCTCTCACAATGATTTATAATATAAAGTGAAACAAAGTTCAACATTTGACTCAAATAATTACTAAGAAAAGTGGTGAAAAAAATCAAGAAAAAATAAATTAGGAAAATTTATACTTTAAATTATGATATGGATAAGAATTATTAAACTTAAAATGCTCAAACACTCATGAAAAAAATGATAGATTAAATAGTGTGAAAGAGTGAAAACAAATGTATCTATTTTTTGGGAACAAAGAGAGTATAACACAAGAACACATAGTTAATGAAAATTAGAAAAAAAAAAGATACTTCTTTAATTTCTATTCTTGAAATATTTATCGTTATAATTTAAATTTATTTTATAATTTAAATTTATTTTACTAGTTTCGTCGATTTATGTGTTTGATTGCTTTTTTCAATATAGAAAAGGGTAAAATGAAAAGGTCAATACAAGAACTTTTTAAGCTTAATCTATGTATCAAATCAAAATGTTGCATTATATTAAGACATGAAATATAAATTTGTTGCTATAATCTCTGTAATAAAAAATTGAAATTAAACACAATTCAAAAAAATCACACTTGACAATTGTGGAATAAAAGAGGAAAAGAGGTGAAAATTAAAAGAAAAAGGAGAAAAAAAAGGCAGCTGGCTGAATGTAGTGCAAGAGGGCAACAGTGAGGGACATGTGGTGGGGGGCAGGGAGGGGGCAGACAGTGAGGGACATGTTGGAGGGATGGGGCCCACGAGGGTGGGCAGCAACCAAGCTACACCTCCACCAGCACAACATTTCAGTCTTTATTAATTATAAGCTAGCCTTCATTAAAGCCCTACTACTCCGCGTCCAGTGGCAACTGAATAGATGAGGTGAGGCCCTAGAAGTCGCTTGCTAGTAGAACAAGCTATGACCTTGGATGAACCCCAAAGTGGAATTTACATTATTAGCGTTTACTATGGAACCGCTCGTTGCTCTATTAAAACAAAGATGCTACCACAGCCGCTGCAAAATTACATGATCACGTCTTCTTCAATCCTCAGAGCAGCAGCTGGATGCTGCTGCGTCTGCAGAAAGTCTATTGCTATTTGCTAGTCATCCGGTGTCCCTTTCTCCCTTGCTTCTGGTTTCTGATTACCTAAACTGGTCCCAGAAACCTCATCATCCTGCAGAGAAGCTAGTGCTTTAAGGCTCTTCGCATCTGCTCCTAGTGTCCCCTTGTTGCCAGGAGATTTGTGCATGCTAGTTTCTTCTGGGGAATCCTCCACCCTATAATAAACCTGGAAAGATTTTTCCAGTATTTCATCAGATGGCTACTTTAAGCCACATTTCGAGCAAGGAATTTAATTTCTAGCATATCATGGTTATCCTCTATGCAATAGGCAAAAGTGCCCGAATTCTACACTCTTAAACGGTCCTATGATTAAACCTACTAAATGACGCCATTTCTAGGACATCAAGATAAACAATAAGCAAGCTCATGTATCGACTTGAGAAGATCTGGAGACAGCAGATAGATCAGAGATGTAATGGGATTGGAGAAAACATACCACACATGTTCGAGGCGGCGACAGCACCTTGAAGGAATTAGGACGATTGTTGAAGTTTGTTTCAGGCACACCTGGTATTCCTTCAGGATTTGTGAAATGGTCAACATCGTGGCCAACCTATAGAATATATAACCAAGATTTCAGAATGCATCACTGGAACGAGATACACATAATAGAATATCATGAATGTACTCAAACTGCCAAACTTTGATTTCAGTTTCCTTCCAGGATAAGGTTTCACTCTATCATGGTAGAAGAGTATCTTTTGACCCAAGTAGGTCCCACCCATCCCTGGAGCTCACAGGAGCTTTCTTATTCCAGGATGCTAGTTCTCCCCCTTAAGAGGAGTATCTTTTTGTGTTGGGTACGAGATAATAACATCATTTTTCGAAGAAACAAGACCCAAGAGTCCCTCATCTCTTTACCCATAAGGTCATTGAGCAAGATAGGTTAAACAACCATCCAAGAGCTACTCACAGTATGATTATTTAAGAGCAAATAAATAAATACTCTAAATAATTCAGGACACTTCTCTTGAGCCCACATCTTAGAGAGAAGTTTCTAAGGCTCGGAAAGGCACCTTGACATTTCTTACTAAGATTCTGGACAGTACAGGTTAAGCAGGAAAAATTCCAACTGGTTAACGGGTAAATTGAGGCTTTATCTTTGCGGTGCTACATACATATGAATGCAAATCCTCCAGTGTAGATTCTTATTGTGTTAGAAAACGAGTTCTAAATTACATATATTCTTTGACAGGAGTGGTGCTCATAATGGGCCTTCAAAACAAAAATTGTCACTTCGGTTTTTGCAAGGATCAATATTGTTGATAAGACTTCTCAGTTAATGAAAATCTAAACAGTCCAATATAGTAATTGACATTAAGACGCAAAGTTGAACATATTGCAGGCCTTACTCTTCCATGACCGCCGAACTCCAAGGCATCACTGTCGAGAGCAACTCTATACTTCCCGGGCAGGTCACATCCCACTTTGTACCTGAATATGTCACATAATTAAGTGTTTAATAATACTAACTCAGTATTATTATGTATTTAAGGGAGTTGAAGACATCAAATTTCATTTATCATGAATGTCATCCCAACATACAGCAACCAGTTCTTCGAAAGTCAGAATAGCCAGGCATATCAGCTTTTACAGAAAGCATACATACCCTTCATATGTATTCTCTGCATGGAAATTGAAGATAAAAACCAGATCCCCACGTTCGAAGACAATGACCTGAAACACCATCAGTTGACTCTTTAATGCTTGTGGTATAATTTAGAAAATTTTGAAACTTAAAACAATATAGAGCTAACCACTGGAATAGGTTATCAGAACATCACTTCCACCATCAGTATATGAAAGAAGATGAAGATTGGCTAATTTGCTGCAAAGTACTACAAAACAATGTGACACATACCTTGTCATTCTCATCCACACAGCTCACAATCTGTTTTGTAGATGAGAGAAATGAAAATTTATCATCAAGCCCATTCATTGCTCGGTCAAATGCATTCATAAACTGCACAATCGGAGAAAAAGAGAAGAGAAGTTAGGGTATTGACTATAATAACCAGATATTCAGCAAAAGCGAGAGATAATACTCTAAAGGGATGATGAAGCATGACAAGTTAATCAATCAATCAATCAACCGAACCTTAATCCCAACTCGTCGGGATCAGCTACATAAATCTTGCGTCTCCATTCTGCTCTATTTGTTACGAGTCCTCCAGAAGTTCCAGTAGCCTACGATCTCTCTCAACTAGACTTACCCATGTAAGTTTAGGTCTTCTCTTACCTCGTTTAAACTCTCCTAAATCTAACCAATCGGTTTTACGCACTGGCGCATCTAATGATCTTCGTACATGCCCAACCATCTAAGTTGACATTCTCTAATTTTATACTAAGCTCGAATATTCTCATTTCGTATTCTATCGAAGCATTCGCATCTTCATGACATTCATTTTGCTTATATCTTGTGTTTTCGCTGCCCAACACTCAGTGCCATATAACATGGCTGGTCTGATAGCTGTCCTATAAAACTTTCCTTTCAACTTCAGCGGGATGTTTTTATCGAATAACACCACATTAGCACCTCTCCATTCTGCCCACCTTGCCTTTATTCGATGGCTGACATCTTCCTCAATATTTCTCTCTTTTTGGATAATAGAATCTAAGTATTTAAAAGAGTTGCATTTAGGGAGCTCTTGGTCCTCCAGTGCAACTCTACCGACTTCTCCATTCTTGTGCTTGCAAAACTTACTCTCCATATACTCCATTTTAGCTCCACTTATTCCAAATCATTTTAGATTCTAAAGCATTTCTCCATTTTTCTAATTTCTGATTTACCCCGTCTTTGGTTTCATCCACCAAGACTATGTCATCTGCGAAAAGCATGCACAAAGTAGGTAAGGACTTAGAGCTGAACCTTGGTGTAAGCCAATGGGGTAATTGGGAACTCATCTGTGTAACCTCCTGGAGTTCTAACACAAGAAGTTACTCCGTCATACATGTCTTTAATGACATTGATATACCTAACTGAGACATGTTTCTTCTCAAGCACCCGCCATAAAACTTCTCTTGTGACTCTATCACATGCCTTCTCCAAATAAGTGAAAACCATGTGGAGATCCCTACGTTCTCTAAACCTTTCCATCAACCACCCTCCCCCATAGCTTCATAGTGTGACTCATCAGTTTAATAACCCTATAATTTGAGCAATCTTAGAAGTCTCATTTATTCTTGTATATTGGGGTGATAGTGCTTTTCTTCCACTCATCCGACATCCTTTTAGTCTTAAGGATAATATTAAAAAGCTTGGTCAACCAAAGAATGCCCTTTTCCCTTAAAGATTTCCAAACTTCTATCGGTATACCATCTGGTCCTACCACCTTCCCTACTTTTATCTTTCTTAAGGCATTTCGAACTTCTGACACTCGCACCCCTTTAGTATATTTAACATTTTTATCTGCTTCTTGAGTGTCAAAATCACCTACTTTTGGTAGAGGTCCGTTCATGAGTTTGTTAAAATAACTCCTCCACCTTTCCTTAATATCTTTATCGGCAACTAACACCTTGTGCTCTTCATTCTTTATACACCTCACTTGGTTTAGATACCTTGTCCTCCACTCCTTTAGCTTAGCTAATCTCTTTCTCTCTCTCTCTCTCTCTCTCTATATATATATATATCCCTCCCCTTCCCTTGTACCAAACTTATTGTCCAACTCCTCATATACTATAGAACGGGCTTCCTTTACTGCTTTTCGCACCTCCTTTTCTGCTACCTTATACCTTGTGAAAGCTTCTTCATTTAGGCATTTTGGTCGATCTTTATAACAATCTCTTTTTTCTTTGATTGCTTTTTGGACCTTGTCGTTCCACCACCAAGTCTCCTTACTTTTTGGCCCTCTACCTCTTCTGTACTCACCTAAGATATCTATTGCTATATCTTTAATAAAACCTATTGCTTTATTCCAACAAGCGTTGTTGACGGTATCTAAGTCTTAACGGATAGCCTTTTCTACCTTCTCCCTAATTTCTACTTGCTTTTCCCCTTTCAAATTCCACCATCTAGGAGTTCTAGGTTCTTGATATCTACTATTGTAATCTATTTTATTTATATTGTAACCACTATTAAAGGTCACTAGATGAGAGTCTCGCTTCTTAAAGCAAGTATTACTTACTACTAAGTCATAAGCTAATGCAAAGTCTAGGACAGCACTCCCTTGACTCCCTTCCTCGTTTATGTCCTCAACTTTCTCACTAGTCGGTATTCCCTGAATTAGGCTATCCAAATCCTCCCAAAATTTTCGTTTAGTCTCACTATCTAATCCTATTTGGGGTGCAAA
Organism: Stellera chamaejasme; assembly: GCA_024586325.1. NCBI lineage: Eukaryota > Viridiplantae > Streptophyta > Magnoliopsida > Malvales > Thymelaeaceae > Stellera > Stellera chamaejasme. The sequence continues at coordinate 34,327,893 of CM044986.1, forward strand.
ACACATTTATTAAGAATCTCTACTACTACCACTAGTTTTATCATCATAATCCTATCGCTTATTCTCTTTACCTCTACTACATCTTCCTTGACACTTTCGAATAAGACTATACCAATCTCATTTCTATTTTTCTGCTTACCTGAGTATCAAAGCTTAAAATCTGAGTTACCTAGTTCTCTAGCATGACAAGTTAAACAATGGCTCAAAAATCAATAAACAAGCGGACTGCAGCTACAACCTCAAGGAAAAATCCCAATGCAAAACTCATTGTTGAACCAGACTAGAAAGATGACATATGTAGTAACTTTTAAAGTTCCTTAAGAATCTAACAGGGTAGGTAGCATCAGTTGTCTCTGACTTGGTCTTACCAAACGGGAATGATTCCTATTCCAGGTTCTTACGTTTGTGACTTATCAAACGGGAATGATTCCTATTCCAAGTTCTTACGTTTGTGACTTATCTTAAAGCTTCTTATGGTCTTTGTTTAACGACATAAATTTAGGCATACATGCTCTAGTAAATTCCAGAAAGGCCTGTTTAAATACGTAAATTCAGGCATACCGATGAGAAAGACAATTATCAAAATTGCTGATGTGAGTTCTGGTAAGGCTTGTGGATCACTTACATTAAATATAATTACTACCCCCTCCGTCCGCCAAAAGTTGGCTCATTTGTTTTGACAGTTTCATAGTATTTAATCTATGATTTTTTTCATGAATGTTTAGACATTGAAAAAATAAATATTTCATGTATCATAATTTGAAATCTAAATTTTTTAAATATATTTTTTCTGATTTTTTTGAACTACTTATCTTTCTTAAAATTTGAGTCAACATTGAACTTTGAAACAGTAAAATCAAACAGTCCAGCTTTTGGCGGACGGAGGGAGTACAAGTTTTTGTCAGATTGGGAAATGGGAATGCAGTGGCAATGATGGGAAAGACAATTATCAAAACTGCCTCAGACCTTGTATCTCAAGTGATCAGCGTCCACTAAGTTCCATTGCCGCCTACACTTATCATAACTCCAACCGTTGCCTTCCCTTGGAAAATCAATCCACTCAGGATGTCCAAACTGTAAAAACATACAGGAGCATTAAGACGAAAGAAGTTAATCTCACTTAACAATAAAAGTAAAAGGAGGAAATAAGCTAATCTCCATGCAGTTAAGCATATTCAAATCAATAGGTCCAAATGCTATACACACACTCAAGAAAAGTGTAATGAAATTTTTGGTAACGTGTAGGAAGGAATAAGTAATGAAAAGTACAGCACAGAATGTCAAACAGGAGCCATTTATCACTTAAGAAAAACTTTCTCCGAGGAAGAAAGTTTCAAGTCAAATAAAACAGGAAATTAAGCATAAAGATTATATAATAAGCAAGAAAACTGCCATATAACTCAGCACCAGGCACCTAAAGCTCATGCATTTTAACAACTTTAAAGGGCATTCTGAAAATGCTTTTCACCATTTATTTAGTTGAAGAAAAGTTTTAAAATAGTCCGCAGAGTAGCACCATCCTAAAATAATACTACTCTATATAATAAGAGTGGACTAAATTTACAGGCAAGGGGACTTGTAAGATGTAAGTTATTTAAGTTCAATATTTCCAACTGTTTTCAGTGCCACTTCATCTTTTAAAACATGAAGTATGATGCTTAACTTTATACTGATAAAGTGAACGAAATTTCTCTTATTCTAAAGGAATCAGTTTATGCATGATAATGCAGGTAACATGTGCATACTGATAATTTCAAGTGAGACAAAGGCTTCATATGTCTTATAGAATCAAGGGCAAACTACTAAATTGAATAAAAAAGATTTGACTGCATACATAAAATGGAAAGGAACAGGACAGCGGGAACATATTGGGAGGCACTACAGCCACCCCAAACAAATACCTCATTTCCCATAAAATTAAGATAGCCCTCTCCTCCTAATGCGAACGTGATGAAATGTATCATCTGCAGGAAGTACAGAGTTAGGAAATTATAAACAGGAGGGAGGAAGGCAACTGCGAGATCCAACAAAAACAGACATATCACAGAACATAGCCCAACAATTGTGAGAAGTAAATAAGATCAAGATTCCACCTGATCTATATTCCAAACTAAAACAATATTTTCTAAAGTTCCATAAGGTACATCATTTATTACAGTCAGTCTCTGACGTGTAAGTTTCATTGTTCACATGGATCTTTGAGGAAATGCTTTATTAAGAAATAGATAATGACTCTGCCTGATATAAAACTTCAGTAAAGACAAAAAAAGTCTGAGAAGTCTCAGAGGACATGCGTATATATGTAAAGATTGCATGCAATCGCACAAACATATGTATGATATACACCTACAGACAAACCTTGTGAAGTGCAATTCCACGGTCAATGGTAGGAGAAGCATCAGTTAGACAGGACATGCCAGAATACATTTCTTTATCCATAAGCAAAAAAGCAATAGTCTTGTCGCCAACAATAGCCTGTTACAATTCGAAAGGAGATTATAAGCAAGAATGTAAAAATTGACATATTGATAAAGAAAAGCAAAACTGATCGACTAATATGTAATTGAGGATATAAAATCTACTTGTCTTTGATATGGGGTCCTAAGAATTCAAATGTACTCGTATTTTTTGTTAAAGTGGATTATATCCCACATGGTCAATAGAAGTGGCTAACCATTGCTATATAATATGATGTGGCCTCTCCACCCATTGCCAATTGGTTTTGGGTTGGATGCTTTAACATGGTATCAAAGCAGGTTGATCAAGGCCCCGAACCATTGCACAAAGAAAGCCCAAAATAGCCACGTGTAGAGTGTGAGGGGGTGTGTTAAAGTGGATTATATCCCACATGGTCAATAGAAGGGGCTAACCATTACTATATAATATGATGTGGCCTCTCCACCCACTGCCAATTGGTTTTGGGTTGGATGCTTTAAACATTTTTTTTATTAGACGATAAAGTATTAAATAGGAGTAAGCATAAATATTTCATGTTTGTTTCAAAACAGCTTTTGCTTTTTAAGATAAGTGTTTAGGTGATTCAATTTTCCCACTTCTCTAACTTGCAAAACTCATCTAGAGAGAAAAATTGCATTGATGCAGGAAGATTGCCAGCCCAAAATTCATTGAAAATACCTGGTCATGGCTTTCAGCATATGATACACATTTTTCAGTGTATCTCCTATTTGTCAAGCTCGTGGATATTTCCTGCACAGACCAATCCTCATCTTTCTTGTTCTTCACGTAATCAATCCACCTATCAGGGATGGCCATAGCCAGGCGATAATCAAAACCGATCCCTGCCTCATTGACAGGCCTACAAAGTCCAGGCATTCCAGAAACATCTTCAGCAATTACAGTTGCATCAGGCAAGATGCTATGGATCAGATTATTGGCCAGCATCAAATAATTAACAGCATCAGTATCAGTTTCCTCGCTAAAATACTCGCCATAATTCCCTGTAAATGCCATGTTGACCCCATGGTGATGATACAACATTGAAGTTACTCCATCAAACCGGAAACCATCAAATTTGAACTCTTCAAGCCACCACCTCAAGTTTGAAAGGAGGAAGCGAAGAACTTCCCAATTACCATAGTTAAACAGTCTGCTATCCCATAACTTGTGGTACCCTCTGTCTCCAGTGTGAAAATATGAGTTTTGGGAGCCTTGTCCAACATCAAAGCCATTAAGCCCATCGGTCACATTGTTACTGGCATGACTGTGAACGACATCGATCAAAACCCGTAAACCTAAGCTGTGAGCTTTATCAATTAAATATTTGAGGTCTTCCGGTGTTCCAGATCTACTACTCACCGCAAAAAAGTTTGTCACATGATATCCAAAGGAACCATAATAAGAGTGTTCCATCACAGCCATCAATTGTACAGTATTGTAATTATTTCCTCGAATACGAGGCAAAACATAATCAGCAAACTCCCTGTACGAATTAATACGAGCTTCAGAACTACTCATTCCAACATGTGCTTCATATATTCTTGGTGCCTTGGGTTTCGGAGGACGAGCAAACTGAAACTCATACCTGCGTAACAAACAATAAGAATACATCAAGGAAGACTATCTCCTAACGTGATAAATCACAGCCAGAAAAAGTATAACATCCCACACTACTCATTTCACGATCATCACCATGTATTTAGATGTTGGGGCATCAAGCATGCAAGAAATTGAGTACTTAAATGCAAAAATATTGAAAATCCTGTCAAAACCACCCTTCACTAAATAAAAAGGCAAATTAAATAATCACACTGTTTCAAATAATATACTAGTAAAAAAGTCACAGATGCATTAAGACATTGTAAACAACTTTTGCTTTTAGGTAATTAGGATACATCCCAGATCAAACAAACTAAGTTGGATAGAGTTATTGCACCTTTCTGAAGATGGTGGGTCCCAGTACACGCCATCATACGGTGCTGCAAATTTTGCAGGATCTACTGTCGCATATTTAATCCAAGCAGGGATCCTATCCACCCAAACTCCATCACCGTGTTTGAATCTAAATTTAACTCTTGAGTTATGAGGAATTGCGGGATTTCCCATTGAATCTGGAATCTGAATGCTCCACACACCAAATTTATCTTTTTCCATTGTGTGGCTGGAACCATCCCATCCATTGAAGTCTCCAACAACTTGTGCTTCCCTGTCTTGGAGTAAAGGATAGAGTTAAAGCACTAACAGCTTAAATTAGGTGTAATAGCAAGCACATGTGTAATTCATTTTCGAGATGAACATATTCACAAATATATAATTTTGATCTAACAAACTCACTGTGCTGCTGGGGCCCACTCTCGGTAAACAATGTAGCCATTTTCCCTGTTAAATCCAAATTTCAGATAACCTACAAAAAAGTGGATGAATGTCAAGCTGAGGAGTGGACTATCATCTAGGGTTTTCTTGTAAGAAAAACCATGAGCATAATAGTTTGATAGGGTCACCAACAGCAAATAGAAAATGGATAAGACATTCTGAACCATGATAGACACTTACAAGGCTCTATAAGGATTCAAAGTACTGATTTGTTTGATTTAGTTCATAGTTTGTAAGAAGCATCGTAGAGGAGAAAGAAGAGCTATAAGGCACCTTTTGCAAATTCCTCAAGACCGCCTTCGTAACTTTCAAACAACTGTTTCTGGTGCAGAAATTTCTGCACCCTGTATTTGAAGTGTTCTTTAAATGGTTCTAGGCTAGAATCAACTTCCAGGATACCAATTCTCTCACTGTCTCCTTTGCAGGTCATCGATGTTGAATTATCATAAGTCATTGCTGCTAAAACAGTAAAACCATGATTGACCTGTTGGACGAAAGAGACTGGATCAACATATATTTCCACTGAATAAACAGACAAGACCATTCTCATGAATAGTCTTCTGAAGTTCGACAGGAATCAATTGAGGTGTGTGCTTATGTGCATACATGCGCACTTAATATACCCTGATCAGCCCCTCTGGTAGAGCAATTCAGAAGTTATGTGAAGTGTGAACTTGCATGCGCCTAAACAAAGAGATCACTGACCACATATATTTCACCCGCCAGTCCATGAATAAGTGCCAACCAAACAACACTTGCAATACTGTTCTAACATGTACTAATACTGAGTACAGAATCACTGAGCATAGACGGAACAGAAGTTGATGGATGAGTGAAGGACATGTTAAAGCAATGCAAAGAACATTTGCACCCACCAAAACCATTTGATTCCACCAATTCACGCTAAACTGACAACAAAAATCACCATTCTATCGACTGACTTGCATATCAAATGATAATGAATCATTGAATATACCTGGTGCCTAAACGATTTGCACCAACTGGACCTTAATCTACCCGATGATAGGTTGCTACGGCGATGGCTGTTTCTCGAATCCTGCGAAAAACAAATTCACAAATCTCATTATTGAAGGGGGTTTGGGAATGGAATTGAAATTAGAGATGAGATACCTTGTAGCATGATCGTGGGAAAGAGGCAGCGGAAAGAGGCGGGGAAAGAAGAGGTAACATCTTCTTCTTCTTCTTCTTCAGTCTCCAAATCGGCAGCTCTTGCTCTTCCTCATGTCGTCGTCCGTGTAGTAAGCAACGAAGCAGAGAGAGAGAGAGAGAGTAGGGGAATGGCGTGCTAGTGTGCTTCCATGTCCGTGATCTCCAATCTTAGCCGTTAGTTTCCGGGCGTAAGTGTCCGTGTCTGTCGCTTTCTTTGGGCCAAATCAAAGCAGATGCGGCCACCTAGCACTTGTACCATTATTTTTCTTGGAGCCAAATCAAATCAAATCAAATCAGTTTGCCATTGTATAAAATAAGAGTATGGTTCTGTTCAAGCACACAAAGTGTTAGCAAAAGAGTAGCTACTTTTCAAAATTCAAATGACAATTGTCTCCCCATTTACCTTTAAAGTAAAAATTTGTCTTAATATTTTCATATTTTATCGGTTTGCCATTGTATAAGACATTACTCTAAAGTGTAAAATTGTAACTTATCCAATTAGATACTCACTTTCCCCCTAAAAATTTGAAAAGTTACATGTTTGTTACAAACACGTCGGCGCTCGAACAAAACCTATGTAATCTTTGCCTGAAAATTTCATGAATACCATGTTCACGATAGGGATTTCTGGAAATCATTATCCACTTTTTCAAGTGTATCGAGCAAATTAGCGGGAGGGGGGATTGATGAGCATAGTAGCAATTTGACCTTTTTACCCTAACATTTCATGTACAAAACTCTCTTTGGGTGCTATTATTTGTAAAATTAGTCACTTTTAAATCCATTTTTTCTACACATTCAAACTCAATCATTGACACTTGAGTTTCAAAATTAAATATTTCTTGGAAACAGCCTTCATCTGAATCGACTCGAAGAAAGTTATGCTATTTAAAAATTGACGTGATACTTATAAGCGGAAAATTTAAATAGAAATAGTTAACTTAATGTTTTATTGATATAAATATGTGGAAATATGGTGAAGGAACCCGCTCTAAAACGTGTATTTAAACAACTCTTTACAAATTTTGGAGATTGCTTTAACATACAATTTAATGAAGGTTGTAATTATAATTCCAATTTTGGAGGGCATTTTGGCTCACATGTTTTTTTTGTTTGTGTTGTGGAAGATTAACAAAAAAAAAAGTCAAAAGAAAGTTAAAATATAACTGCGGGTGTTACATTCGAACCAAATTCATGGGTCATTTTATTAAAATAAATTTGATAAATATATGTTCAAAAAATTATGAAATTAGGTTTTACTTATATACTCTACTAAACTAAGGCTCGATGCACGGTAAAATGAGGAAAGGAACGAAAGCTGGGTTGCGAGGAAGTTGGTTTGCGAGCTAAGGCTCCATGTCAAGAAAATTATAAATCTGATAAATTCATGTGTCATTCGAGGAAGTTAGGTTGCGAGCTAAGGCTCGATGCACGGTGAAAGGAGGAAAGGAACGAAAGCCGGGTGGTCCGACAAGGGAGAATCTCCAGCAATTTCTTGTCGGAGATTAACGGTGAAGGGCTGGGGGTTTGCAATTTGGGGTTCGATTATTACGATGGAGGAAGAAGGCCGGTGAGTTGCTGGACTTCAACAGCTCGTTCTTTCATCGGCAGCAACAAGGTTGCTTCTATCCAACTTAGACTTCTGTTTAGTTTGAATTTCATGATTTATCAAAATGCATGTCGGAGCATTCCATAGTTCATGTTAGCAACATGTTTAGGAATAATAAATATTGTCTACTTTTTTGTTAATTTATTGTCTTGTTAAGCTAGCTTAATTTGAAGTTGATTGCTAATTTAGAACCAATTGACTTGGTAAATTATTGATACTTATCAAGCTTTGGGAATTTAGAAATCATACCTATTTTTCTTGGGCATGTTTACTTGACTTTAATTACTGATTTAATCCTATTCAGTTTCTTGCCTTGATTCTGAAACTAGTTTCTTTGCAGGTGGTTAAGCAATTGGTTTTGGCATATGAGCGGACTTGAGCATTTTGAACAAGTGAGGTATTTTCTCTACAACATGACATCTATTTTAATTCATAGTTTTGATTTACCTGAATTCCTTTTAAATCTTTTACAAAAAAATGAAAGTAAGTTACTATTGTTTGAATTGCAGTATTAATTCGGAGCACCCACGAGCGAAGTCCTCATACATATCCATATTGCATCACATCCTTGCCTTTCGTGCACGACTCGAACGAGTACTTGAGGAGCAACTTCATGTACTTCTCGAACGAGGACTTGAGGAGCAATGAAGCATTTTAGGTGTTCATGTTCAGGGTTAACAGACCGTCGGGCTAGGCAGAGCAGCGGTCGCCACCGCGTGAGAACCAAGATGACGGTTTTGATTTCACTCCCCCATAGGATAGTGTTGCAAATTACTTGATTTTTGGATGTTTTTTATTGTAAATGTTACATTTAATTAATTTATAATTATTTTCATTTGTGCTTTTAATTCCAAATTATAAATATTATTAATTATAATATTATTACCAATTTATCAATTGCTGCAAAAGAAAAAAAATAATTGTAAAAAAAACAATGGTAGCGGGCTTGGTAGGGGTGAGGAGTTACTAGCTGAGTCAGCTGGAAATGCCCACGTGGCCAGTTGGTAAGGGGCAACCCGTTACAAAACCCGCTACTATTGGTGACGGGCTTGGTAACGGCATCTGAAAGAAACGGACTAAAAAGTAACGGGAATGGTAGCGGGTTGCCCCCTACCATCGTCCCATTAAATACGTAGTGCACTACACATGATTCGTTTCACAGTCTCGTGTATCTCGTAAGTCCTCTTTTTTGCTTGATCTAACGTATTTCTTTCCTTGGTGTGGCAATAATGCATTAATCTAATCATTGATGATGGTAGCAGACCTCGGCAAATGGCGAGGATGGCGCAGGTAATAAATTATTCCATCTCTTTCTATGTTCCTTTTACCCATCATCTCTCATCTAATCACTGCTGCTATTAGGCTTTCCCCATTTTTTCCTACATAAATAGGTTATAGATTTGTTCTATAATTTGTCGCAATTTTGTTTTGCCCATCATGATTTTGTGTAACACATTTTCATTCCTCCATCGTATATATGGAGGATCCTTTTTTTATGCACTGGTCCGCCTTGGTGTTGTGGGGACACCCTTCTTGAGGTCTTGCAGGTATCTGATTTTTTTTCTTTTGATCGGAATCTAGGTTAGTTTTCCCGGTTCCATTTGCCTTAGTTTTAAATTAATACCGTCGATATGATTTTAAACTTCGAATGGTTGTTCTGATTGTACAGAACTTTTATTGTTGAATGAAGAGGGAATATTTCAAATCAATGCTGAGAATGGTCAAGAAGAGCATGTTAGACGCTAGGTAAACAAAGGTTTAGTAGCCGAAGGGATCGACGTCCATTGCTTGGCAGGACTGGTAAAGGTTTAGTGCCCCATAGATTCATCTCGCTGCAAACGTTAATTGTATAATGATATTCGGTTCCATATGATTGTATTCTCTACTTTAGTTTTGTCTTGTGTTAGTAACCTTTATCTGTATGCTTCATATTGTAGGCATGGTTTAGAGAACTTCCGAAAGGCATGCTTAATTCTGACTATCCTCTCTACTGTCATGTTCTTTTTTAATCGGCTCGTTCAAGCATTTGTCTTGATATTTAATTTGTTAATTTTCTTTTTAATTTTGAATTAAACTAATGTAGGGAACAATAATAACAGGTTCTGCCTCATCCAATGTTATTTACATCTATCTCGCAGATGTTACTAAAGCTTTTGGCCGTAGTCATTCTATCTTGGTTGTCAATCCGTTTGAGATTCTAATTTAGTGAGTGTATTGCATGAAGGCTTATATCGTCGTGAGACATTTTTTTCTCGTTTTCTTATATTTAGTCATTCTCTATATTATATCTACTAAACCAATACTTTTCACATATAACTACATATTTAGTCATTCTCTATATTATTATATCTACTAAACCAATACTTCACCCATATAACTACATATTTAGTCATTCTCTATATTATATCTACTAAACCAATACTTCACCCATAGAACTACTATAATATTTGTCACTCATATAATATCAAAAATATATTATGTTTGACACTACGTGGGAGGACAAAGTTTACTCGGCCCTTACTGCTTGTTTGGGCATGATAAGCCCATTTCTGTGATAGAATGGCCCGATTCTTGGCGCAAGAGGTTTATCTGCGGCCTTGGCCGCAGATAAGGCCGCATAAATTTTTTTTAGGTTTCCCTCTCTTTTTCATCCGCCTCCTTCACATTTTTTCTCATCTTCTTCATTCTTCCATCTTCATCTTCGTCTTCTTCTTCTTCTTCTTAAATTCTTCCATCTTCATTCTTCTTCTTCATTCTCCCATCTTCATCTTCCCCTTCATCATCATCTTCTTAAATTCTTCTTCATCCTTCTTCTTCTTCTTCTTCTTCTTCGAATTCTTCTTCTTCTTCTTCTATTTCGTCTTCCTTTTCTTCTAGTTCTTCTTCTTCTTCTTCGAATTCTTCTTCTGTTTCTTCTTCCTTTTCTTCTTCTTCATCTTCGAATTCTTCTTCTTCTTCTTCTTCTTCTTCTTCTTCTTCTTCTTCTGTTTCTTCCTTTTCTTCTAGTTCTTCTTCTTATCCGAATTCTTCTTGTTTCTTCTTCCTTTTCTTCTTCTTCTTCTTCATCTTCGAATTCTTCTTCTTCTTCTTCTTCTTCGTGTTTCTTCTTCTTCTTCTTCTTCTTCTTCTTCTTCTTCTTCTTCTTCTTCTTCTTCTTCTTCTTATATTTAGTCATTCTCTATATTATATCTACTAAACCAATACTTTACCCACATAACTACATATTTAGTCATTCTCTATATTATATCTACTAAACCAATACTTCACCCATATAACTACATATTTACTCATTCTCTATATTATATCTACTAAACCAATACTTCACCCATAGAACTACTATAATATTTGTCACTCATATAATATCAAAAATATATTATGTTTGACAGTCATTTCCTCTTACAAACTTTCCTACAATAGTGTCCTTGTGATGAGCATGTGGGTTTATTTTGCTTGTAAAGTTAAAAAAAAGTAAAACACACTCATACGTGTAACTATAATTATTGTCCCACTGGAAACCCGTTTTAACTTTTTGTCTTAAGAAAATCATGTTTTTAATTTAAAAAAAAATTTGTGGTCATTTTCAATTCGTTTTATGTTGAGATTAATAGATTTTTGGGGAAATGATAATTTTAGCATCTAAAAAAAATCTATTTACACTCTAAGTTTTAAATCTAACCATTTAGACATACTCCAAACAATTATAAACTTAACACTTTTACCCAAAATTTTTCAAACTTCGCCAAATCTCACTACACCCGTAGGGCTACTGCCAGACCACCGCCGGAAAATCCGGAACGGAGAAAAAATACACCGGATCGTAGATCGGAGCCTAGGGTCGCCGGATCGCGGCCTAAACTCGGTGAATCGTGGCCCTGGGTTACCAATTCATGGTTTGGGCTTGCAATTCACCACCCTGGGGCCCCCGCTTCATCGGCCTTGGGCTGCGATCCGACGGCCTTAGGCTCTGATCTACGATCCGATGTATTTTTTCTCCGTTCCGGATTTTCCGGCAGTGGTCAGACGGTAGCCCGACGATTGTCGTGAGTTTTGGTGAAGTTTGAAAATTTTTGGGCAAGTTTATTATTGTTGGGAGTGTGTCTAAATTTTTAGGTTTAAAACTCAGGGTGTAAATAGTTTTTTTTTAAAAAAATTGAGATGCTAAAATTATCATTTCCTCCAAAAGTCTATTAAACTTGACAGAAAACGGATGAAAAAAGACAACAATTTTTTTAAAAAAACAATACTTTATTAGGACAAAAAAATTAAAGCGGGACCCAATGATACAATAATTATTAGTTACAAGATTATGGATGCACTTTACTTGTTAAAAATTCAAATACGGATCTAAAATCTTCAATTTTTTTTAGTTTAAGGTTTAATTACTTTATTTACCAAAAAATTAAAAACTTTTGTAACTAGGCATCTAAAATTTCTTAGTTATATAATTTTACCATATCTTCTTCTTTTATTGTAGATGATCCGAAAGTAGGGAAATTACTTGGTTTACCACTATTTTTTTTAAAAAAAATCGGTTAGATTCCGAAAGTTTCTGACTCATATAATTATATCATATCTTCATCTTTTAATGTTGTTGGTCTCAAAGTCGGCGTGGACAAATTATAACTTCATATAATTTCCATTTTTTTTGCTTTACTTTTAGGCTTAATTACTTGGTTTACCACTAAGTTTTAAAAACATTCGGATGCATACCTACATTTTCTCACTCATATAATTTATTATATTTTCATATTTTAATGTGGGTGGTTTGAAAGTTGGGGTGAATTAATTATAACATTATATGATTTTTTTTGCTTTAGTTATATGTTTAACTACTTTGTTTACCGCCATATTTTAAGATTCTTCAGATAGACCTCGAAGTTTATCACCTATATAATATTTTCATATATTCTTCTTTTAATGTGGGTGGTCAGAAAGTTGAACAATAATATGCATGTCTTATTATAATTTTATATAATTTTCAAAAAATTATTTTGTATGAACAATATTTACCTAATGAGATTTTGTCATTTCTTTAAAATTCGTTATGATTTTTTTTCTTTAAATTGTTTAAAGAAATATTTCACACCTTCGACTTCTAAATTTTACGCTTTTACATATTGGTCTTTGGTCAATGTAGAAAAATTTAGACCTAAAATTGTTCTTTTATCTGTAATGCATTGTCTACCTTTTCAATTTTATATTCCCTTTCCTACTTACTCTTAGTTCATTTTTTCTTCAACTTTTTTAATTTATTTAAAATTATAACTCGCTTGCTTATGTAATTTAATTTTTATTTATAATCTACATCAACAATATTTCTCACTTATATGATTTGCATTTTCTTCATCTTTTCACATGGATGGCGTGAATGAAAACAAACTATATGTATGGATTACAATTTAGTCTCATATACTCCATTTCGTTTTTTATCGTATTTATCTAAATTTGTTGCCTTTTATTTTATCTTATAATTGTCAACGAAATTTATCACTGATATGATTTTACAATTTCTCCCTCTTCTCACATGCATAGCGTGAATATAAAGAAATTAATGTGTGGTCTACAATTTAGTCTCATACTCCCTCCGTCCCCAAAAGGAATTTCTCACTTTTTTTATAATGTTTTATGGTAATTAATCTATGATTTTTTTATCATGAATTGTTAGACATTTAAAACTAAAAAAAATTCATATGCATAATTTGAAATCTAAATTTTCTAAATATTTTTTCACTATTTATCTTTATACAAATTTGAGTCAAACACTAAAACTTGATACATGAAATTCAAAGTGTATATTTTATTTCAGCTTTTAGTCATATTTATCAAAATGTATTGTATTTACATTTTTTGTTACAATTGTTAAAAAAAACTATTTATTCCATTTGGCTTTATTTTTTAACTTATACGCATTAAGCCCTGAGATTTTTACATTAATAGTTTTTATCTAGAATGATTGTTTACTTCCTTATTTTATTTTATGAAAATAAACCAATATCTATAACATTTTTTTGTTACAGTCTTATCAAATTCTTATAAATTTTGCGATTTACATTCACCGCGGAGCGTGGAAAATTAAATCTTGTTTAAGCTACAAGTGGTCATCAACATCACTTTAATTTGGTAAAATAAATATTATTATTTAACTATGATAGTTTATTTTATTTTTATCTTTATGTTTATATTTCATGAAAGTTAAATATTATTGTTTAACTATGATAGTTTATTTTATTTTTATCTTTATGTCTATATTTCATTCAAGTTAATTTCAAATAAAAGTTTAGTATTACATTCATTATAAATATATACATTTGTCACCGAACTACTACAGTGTTTTTTGTCCTTTTCTGGTTTTTTTTTCCACTTTTACATGTTAAGGGAATGATTAACTTTTCATCTTTAATTTTATGTTTTTTAGCACATTGACTCCCGATTTTTTAAATTTAATACTCCTTCCATCCGCAAAAAATTAAACCACTTGACTTTAGTGGTTCAATATTTGACCAAAATTTTAACAAAAATAAATAATTTTACAAAATTTATAAAATATATTTAGAAAATTTAGATTTCAAATTATGATACACATATGAAATATTTAATTTTCAATATATAAACATTCATGAAAAAATATAGAATAAATACTGTAAAACTGTCCAAACAAAGGACGATCTCATTTTTTGCGGACGGAGAGAGTATGTGTTATTGTTTTTGTATGTTTTTTTTGCATACAATTTTGCAACCATCATACTACATTTAAAAAAACTAAAAAATACATCCTTTAGTTTTATAGTTTTTTTACTTATCCTCTAATCCTTTATTTTTATGGTTTATGCATATTAACCTCAGACGTTTTTATTTGAATACAATTAGTAGTTTTTATCTTCTTTAAATGTAAAGACCCTCGGATGAATTAACGGTAAATGTTTGAGGTTAGTATTCATAATTTAATTATTATGTTTAAATGCATATTGTATGTCATTTAAAAGTAACCTAGACTTGTGTGCAAATAGAGGTTATTTTGGACCAAACCGGTTTAAGAATGACATCAAGAGTATTTTGGTCATTTGAACAAAATATAGTTAGGAAGTATCAAATTGTGATTTGAGAGGTTTAAAATCATGTTATAAAATAACATAACAAGTTTTAGAACCAAACTATGTATAGTTTGGTAGAACGAGCAATGTTGGTGCTTAGTGACCTAGTTGTCACTTTGTAAAATTTAAGTACCATCTTGGTCTAGGATTAATGGTCAAAGTTAACCATTTATATTAGAGATTTGGGCCTTATTATTGCTGGAGGATTTGTGTTGGGCTCAAAGGATGAAGGGATTGGGCTAAATGTGGGATTTGGTGAAATAGCCTAAATTAAAAGGGTGACACCCAAACCCATATTATAATCAGATTTTTTTTCTTTCATCTTCTTCATTTTCTCATACATGAAACAAATTTCCAGCAACTCCTCTCTGAAAACCTAGAACCTTACCCTTCCCAAGCTAAAATTTACCAATTTCTTCAAGGAAAAAGGTGGTTTATGAGCAATCAACTATGGTGAAGCTTAATCTCACCTTTGATTGAGGTAATTAGTTCTTGCTGGGTTTCCATGAACTCTTGCTCTTTTGGAAGTATTTTTGATGCTAAATGATGTCATAGAAGATGCTAGGGCTATAAAGGAGTATGAGCGAACTTCTATGAACTTTTAGGTTTTTGGTAGGGTATAAATCCGAATTTGGAAGTTGTCAAAGATTAAATTGTTGTTTAATCTTGATGCTAGATTGCTTAATTAAGTGACTTGATGATCATTTAGGCACAAGGAAGTAAGGTTGCACACAAGCTAGGAGTGTTGAGCTATAGTTGTGATTTTGCTAGGTTTTACTCCAAGGTAAGGGGTTTCTAACTTGATGTACTCAATTTCTCTATGCCTTATATATGTATTGAGATGTTGAGGATGAGATATTAATGAGTTGTTAAGCTTTGGTTGAGTAAGAAAGGAAGTTTGGTGAAGGTAAACACCAAATGAGCACAATCAGTCCATGTCAGATTGTAGAGTTAATTTGATCTGTTTGGGTTGCCCTAAAATCTTAACTTTTAGTCTGAGATATTCTAGGAAGGATGAGGAACAAGTAAAATTTTATGGTTTGTGATTTGGAGTTGAATTGTGGAAGTTATGGTCATTCAAAGTTGGTGCTCGAAATCATACCAAGGTTGCGATTGAAGGAACTGGAGTCAGGCGACCGCCTGACTAAATGAATCGGGTCGTCTGACCTCCGCCCGACTCCCTGTCCATCTAAAACCTGAGGCAGGCGACCGCCTGACTGAAAGCATCAGGCCACTTGACCTCCGCCCGACTCCCTGTCCATTTGAAACCCCAAGTCAGGCGATCGCCTAACTATCTGAGTTGGATCACCCGGGCTCCGCCCGAGTCCTTGAAATGCACAATTATCAGTCGGTTCGATGGAGTTTCAGTCATCACCTACTGATTGCTAAGTAATTATCAGAGGTTATTGAGTGTCATTTAACACTTTATAAAGTTTAGTTTGGGACTCGGTTGATGGACTTACGGTGCTATAAGTTGAAGTAAAGTTAGAATTGAGTGGAGCTAAAGTAGAACTTTAATTAAATATCTTACTTGAAAATGTATATATAATCGTTATAGCCAAAATGAGTTGAGATCAACCAAAGTAGTCTAACAACTCTTGCACAAAAACAAGAGTAAAATGCGAGATAAGACATGTTAAAGCAAGGAGCAACAACCAATGGTTGTTGAGACAAGGAAAGTAATCCTTGATGATAGTAGGACAATCATTGAATGATACCGGTATAGCGGTCACTATTAAGGGCCGACGTGTATGAGGAGCTTAGTACATGAGGCAGCATGTGATAAATTATCAATGCTGAGAAAAGTCATACAGACATGCTAACCTTGCATATGCACTTGCATTGGCGTCATTATCATTTTCATCACATTCATATTTGGTATTATATTGTTATATCTTGTGGTGAGATTGTTTTGCAGGTTTAACCTCTTACTGAGTATTTTCGAATCCTCACCCCTTTAATCTATTTTTGTGCAGATATAAAGGGTAAGGGACCTTCTCGAGATTAAAGGTAGCGGGTAGTGTCGGCACGGAGGTACTAGGATTATCTCAACTCCACCAGTAGGTTGGTCGTTTGAGAAGTTTTGGAACATGACCCTATGTTTATAGTCTAGTTGCCTCTAGCAGATACAATTTTCATTGAATATGTAAATATTCTAAGTTATGCGAATTGTCGACTAGTTATGGTTGCTTTTGGATGTGTCAAAGCTGGGTTGGGCACATAGGTAATATTTGGAGACAAGTAAATAAATGTTGTTTTATTGGCTAAGGAAATTTTTAAAAATTTTGCAGGGCATGCCAAGTGTAAATTGTTTAAGAAGAAAACTTAATATTTTCCTTATGTCAATCATATATACATTGCATTGCTAAGTTAATTACTAGAGAGTATGAATGTTTTAATGTATTACAAATATTGTACCCACTTGCAACCGACGCTTGAATATGATTTTCGAGCGAGTGATCCTGGCACGTGTCTCATTAAGATTATATGAGAGGATTAGACGATCTAATGACCGTGTTTAAGATAACGTCCGTAACATTAAACGTTAAAACGCTCTCTCCCCAATGTTTGTGTGCATTATCGTATGTACAACTTTTGAAGAACCCTATTATATTTTATTAAAATTTTCAAACATACCAGTGCAATATATATTTAGAAAATTTAGATTTCAAATTATGATACACATATGAAATATTTAATTTTCAATATATAAACATTCATGAAAAAATATAGATTAAATACTGTAAAACTGTTCAAACAAATGACAATCTCAATTTTTTGCGGACGAAGAGAGTATGTGTTATTGTTTTTGTATGTTTTCTTTTTGCATACAGTTTTGCAACCATCATACTACATTTAAAAAAAACTAAAAAAATACATCCTTTAGTTTTATACTTATCCTCTAATCCTTTATTTTTATGGTTTATGCATATTAACCTCAGACATTTTTAATTGAATACAATTAGTAGTTTTTTTCTTCTTTAAACGTTAAAACACTCTCTCTCTCCCTAATGTTTTTGTGCATTATCGTATGTACAACCTTTGAAGAACCCTATTATATTTTATTAAAATTTTCAAACATACCAGTGCCCCAAATTTCACTATATTACATAAAAAGTCATTTTCCTTTGTAATGTTCGAATATGAATCCAAAATATTTAACATCATAATACTTAAGTTCAATTTCACTTTTTATACCTCAGTCACCTAGATAAACGTGAAAAGACTATATCAGTGGTCATGCGGCGAAGCTTGAAAATTCCAGTTAGTTCCCATAAAATGGGTCGTGTTGCAAAGGTCAAAATGTCTAATTAGTATGATTCCTTTTATGGTATTCTATTTACATCATTTACCACATGAAAACTAGTAACAAGATTCACCATCGATAATTTCACCATGATTATTGGAGAAAATATGTTATGAATTTTTTAAATTTGCATTCATCATTTTTATTTTTTCAATTGTCCCGGTTGCGGAGCACATGTGGGAAAGAAGGCTATATCATTCTAATAGTTACATTCCATTCAAGAGGGGCTACCAATGTAGTTACTATAATATACTTCTTCCGTCCAAACGTGTTGTCACTTTTAGATTTTTAGTATAGATTAAGGTTGTCTTGTGTAGTTAGCTAATTTAACATCAGTTTCCAAAATTACCCCTCGCCTAATCCTGATTTTTTTCGCTACTTTTTCACGCCTCGTTCATCTTTTTCTTAAATTTCATCGTTCTTCCTCCATCTTCATTCGTCAACATCGATCGACTACAACAAGAGAGTCCAGAATCGGCTTCATGAAGTTCTCATCATCCTAGATCTCGAAAACGTTCTGAATCAGCTTATTCATCACGAGATCTCCGAGTAGTCCAAAATCGCGATCTCTTTCTCCATTGATCTACAACGAGGAAGAGTCCAAGATCTCATTCTCATCATTTCCATCGTTGTCGTCTTGTTTCTCCATTTGTAGCTATCAAAGTGAGTCCCTCCTCTTGTCACCTTCGATTTATCAGGTTAGGGTTGCTATTCTCAATTTGAATCTATAAGAGTATTAGTTTTAGAAGTATCTGCTTTGATTATACTCAGTTACCTGGTACTGATATCTTCGGATAGTCACTTCTATTTTCATTCAGTTAATTGTTGAACACTCTTATCTAATTGTAGCTAATTGACTAATTCTCAGTTTGAATTCTGATGCTCAAGTTAGGGTTTTGCTCTGTTTCTTTTAATCATGGTATGTTTATCTCTCTTTATTTGATTCTCAGTTTTAGGAGTAATTTTTACTGATTTTTTAAGCTTTCCTCATCTAATGTCCTCATTTGTACGTTATGGAAATTAATACCTGGATGTTTTTGTTCTCTTGTCAAAAACACACAATTGTGTGTTTATGACTTGATATTGCAACAAGCTTAGTGACAGTATGCAGATTAACAAAGTGTCAGTGTGACGTTTAGATGAGTTTACTAAGGCATTGTTGGCTTGAACTAGACATCTATTTTCCGGATCTATACTTTGTTTCAGCTAAATTGCAGTAAGATGGAAGTTCAGTACTTTAGAGCTGATCTAGAGCATCATGGAAAGAGGAAAAGGCTTTCCAATGCTCAAAGGCATGCTATTGCTGAAAGGTTGTGCTTACTAAGTGATAATGGTCGGTTGAAACAAAGTTCCATCACTGAAACTGCTACTAGATTTTCGACATCAACAAGAACGGTGAAAAGAATTTGGAAACAATCCAAGAGTTGCATTCAGCTTGGTATAGAACTCCAAGTATCAAATGTGTGTCATGGAAATAAGGGTCTCAAACGAGTTGGTATGGATTTAAGCGGTATACAAGGTCTTAATCTTAGTGATAGAACAAATGTGAGGTCGGTGGCTGCTGCTTTAGATTTGTCAAAGACTACTGTTTACCGAAGGATAAAAGGGGTTAATCATCGCTCATACTAATGCTATTAAGCCCTTTCTCAGTGAAAAGAACAAGAAAGATAGACTTAGGTTCTGCTTGTCCATGATTGAGGCTGATACAATGAACACAAATCCTACATTTGTCGTCATGTTCAACTTTGTCCATATTGATGAGAAATTGTTCTACATGTAGAAAACTACTCAAAGATATTATCTTCATCCGGATGAAGTTGAGCCACACCAAACTTGTAAGAGTAAAAGGTTCATTCCAAAGGTGATGTTCTTGGCTATGGTTGCTCGCCCGAGGGTAGACTTGAATTATGAGGGGTTGTTCCATGGTAAATTAGGGATGATTCCCATTGTTTCAACGGAACCATCCAAGAGGAATAGCAAGAATAGGGTTGCTGGTACTTGGGAAACAAAGCCGATCCTTTCGGTAACAAGAGAAGTGAGTCATGCATTAATGATCGAGAAGGTTTTGCCGGCTTTAAGAGGTAAATGGCCAACTGTGAGACCATCATCATTCAACAAGATAATGCACCATCACATATTACTGTGGATGATGAAGAATTTTCTAAGGTTGCACAAGAGCTTGGACTTGATGTACGCTTGGTGTGTCAACCTCCAAATAGTCCAGATTTGAACATACTAGACTTGGGCTATTTTAGAGCTATTCAATCACTGCATTATAAAGAGGCTCCCAAAACAGTTGATGAATTGATATCTGGTGTAGAAAAATCATTTGATGAGCTAACAACTACAAGCCTCAATGATGTGTTCTTGACACTTCAATCTTGCATGATTGAAGTGATGAAAGTACTTGGAGGAAACAACTATAAAACCCCTCATTTACAGAAGAAGAAACTACGACGAAACGGTTGTCTTCCAACAAGACTCACGGTAGATGTTGATATTGTACAACGAGCAATTTTCTACCTCGAACAGTGACCTTTTTACATGTAAGTTAAAAAACCTGCATTGTTCTTAAAATTTATTTTTCCTATTTTTTTATTTTTACCCTGCACTGTGTTTTTTTCCTGCTACTGCTTTTTGTGATAATCTTGATATTACGTGAGATAACCATGTTCTTAAAATTCTTGCAAAATGGCAGGGAAGCTGCAAGTCGTATCTGGTGTAAAATGAGTGTCGGATCATTGTCCAGCAAATTATTGGAGAAACTCTCAAGTCAACTTCCATGGTTTCCTATGATTGATATTCAGCCATTAGATTGAGTGTGCAACATTGATGAAATGAGAAGACCTTTACGTGTTTCTAAATCTTCCTTTATGCTTTTTTAGGGGGAAAAAGATAAGCTTTTGTTTGAGTGAGAAAGATCTCAATTTTTTATGTAGTTAATAAAAATCTCAATTTTTGAGAAATATTACTCCTACAATTCGTTAATCAATTTTACATTTAGGATAGTGCAGTGTATTTGTATTTGGCGTGAAAATATTTGTTAATTAAAGTTTGAGTGAGAAATGTTCATGACTTTAGGCGTGAGATGAGACATCTGAAGCGCTGCATTTGGGGTGGGTGAGTGTAAGGGGTAAAAGTGGAAAGGAAAAAAAAACAGAACTATAAAAGTGTACCAATTATATTGGGATAATATGTTGTGAAGACACACAAGAATATAGCAGAAAGTATGTAGGGATAATTTAGGCATTTTAGTATTTTTAGTGAATTTGAGTTGAAACTGTTTTGTAAATTAAAGATCTTAATCTACTATGCTTCGCGACACATATGCCACCGTATCATATCGACTCATAACGTTGCTTCACGAATTTCGAGGCCGTGACAAAAATATCGCGACAACACACACGAATTTCACGAGCTCAGCTCAAAAGGAGATAGATACTCTTATCGGACCCACAAAAAAAAAACTTATTAAAGTAAAATTTCCAATCCCGTATGGTTCAGGCCTTCAGAGCCTTCCGGGCTTAAGACGAAGATGTATATAAACCCTAAACACCGAGAGGCCCAACATAAAGAAAGCTTCACAGTGGAGTTTCAGAAGATCGGGTTAGGGTTTGAGATTGGCAAAGTGCAAAGTTGGAGTGAGCGAAGAGAAGAAGCTAGAATCTAGTAGCTAGAATGAGCAGGAGCCTGGGAATACCGGTGAAGCTGCTCCACGAGGCGTCGGGCCACATTGTCACGGTGGAGCTTAAGAGCGGCGAGCTCTACCGAGGAAGCATGGTTGAGTGCGAGGACAACTGGAATTGCCAGCTCGAGAGCATCACCTACACCGCCAAGGTTTTTCCTTTTTCAAATTGTTCCTCTATTTTGTTCGTTGTTGATATGTAGGGTTTAGGGCTTATCTTTACCCTCCCTCCGCCTCGCCATCAGTTACACTCGCCCTCGCTGTAGTTGAGGCTGATTAAGCTAGTTCGATCTATATGTGTCGGCTTCTCATAATTTGACTATTAGGGTGACTGTAAAGGTGTTGTTTGGATTTTTTTTCATGCTTGACTGCTGCGAACTGAAACTTGTGAATTTAACAGATTCAAGGCACTTGGGGTAAATTTTAGAACTTGCCTTCTCATTGGATAGTTCCCTGTTGCACTAGAGATTCTTGCTTTCGAAACAGATAGGCAGTGTGTTTGTTAGTAAAATTAGTTTGGGTGGTTTTATCTTGTTTAGGGTGGCTTTTTGTTTGATGGTTACGCAGCACCAGAATATCAATCCTTGAAGAAAATAGGCAATCTTTTTTGTTTTAGAATTGGTTAATGACTTAGTGTGATTTTTCTTGCTAATGTTGGTTTGTAAATATAGAGGCTTTTGTAGCACATGTTGCCTCAAATTAGGTGATGAATGATGATTGATCATTTCATGCTTTGAACTTGTATGTTGCTGCCGATCCTGATGTTCTGGTTTCTCCTGATTCAAATAGGATGGGAAGGTTTCTCAGCTCGAACATGTTTTCATCCGAGGCAGTAAAGTCAGGTATTTACGGCTTTTTTCTTGTTATTTCATTATACTGTGGAATTATATGGCAGTGTACGGCTTCTGCATATATGATGATAAACTGTGAGACATGGTCTGATCGGATTTATGTTGGGTCAATGTTCAACAGGTTCATGGTCATACCTGACATGCTAAAGAATGCTCCGATGTTCAAACGTCTTGATGCTAGGATCAAGGTGTGCTGTCTATTTGGATATCATTTTTTTTGGGTACCATGACTATCTGGTTTTAAAAATTTGTTAGTCTAACCTGTATTCCCTTTGTAGGGTAAGAGCTCATCTATTGGAGTTGGGAGAGGAAGAGCTGTTGCAATGCGGGCTAAGGTAAGCTAGTGGCCGGAAACTTTCCTTCCATCCGTTTATTTGACACCCTGCGCTTTCATATATTCAGCTTATTGCCAACTGATTCAATCGATCTTATAATCTGTAGGCTCAAGCTACCGGGCGTGGGACAGGTAGAGGCACTGCACCTGTTCGTAGATGAAGTGGATGAGGCAAATTCTTTCTTGAATCAGGAGATCAGGAGCACTGTTCTTAACCAGATAGAGTGACCCGAGGATTTGCTCAATGATATGTTTATGACTGTCAATGGTGTGATTTAGCTCTTGCTCTGTGAAAGACGTAGACAAGGTTATGCCTTGTTTGAACTTGAACATGCAAAGCTTTATCATACAACCTTAGTTTGTTTGTGATGCTTTGCTGTCATTCTGATGCTTTGTTTACAGAAGGCCAGAAATCAACCAATTATCATTCACGTGAGATATCATATATAGCATATGCTCATAGCAAAAGGGAAAATTTATAACACTTGTACAAGGATGTAGAGAAATAAGTAATGTTTTCCGGACTTGTGAAATCTTGTCAAAATGAAAGATACGTTTAGAATGCATCTATAACGAATTAGTTGTGTAATCACGAGGCTCGGTCTCAACTCTTCCTGCCGCTGGCAATCCTTTGACATTTCCAGCTTAATAGGGGGTTCAATCTTTGAAGGTTGGGGGTGAATGGTAGGAAATTCACTCCGAAAAATTTGGTGAATCACTTCTCGAATTTTCGGACCTGAGGTGAACGAGGAGAGGTGCGAATGTGAGAAATGAAGTGAATCACGGAGTGAATAAAGCGGGTGCAAGCAGACAAGTGTGGGGTGGGGTGGTCCCTGCACTGCTTAGGTGAGCTTCATGTTTGAGAGGCTGAAAATGAAAGGTGAGTTTTGGGAGTGAATTCCCGAAAAATTCGGTGAGATTTTTTCACCACTCACCATAGCTAAGAGAACCGGATCGGGTCGGCGGTCGGACGGTTAAACCGTGAACCGGTTGCATGTTAGGTCAGGTTATTGGTTTTGCACCACATTGGTCAAAAACCGGGGAAAACCATTTAAACCGAAAACCAATGAACCGGCGGTTCAACCAAAATGAGGTGAAAAAATTCAAAAATAATTTAAAAAAAAAACAAACTCA
Organism: Stellera chamaejasme; assembly: GCA_024586325.1. Classification (NCBI taxonomy): domain Eukaryota; kingdom Viridiplantae; phylum Streptophyta; class Magnoliopsida; order Malvales; family Thymelaeaceae; genus Stellera; species Stellera chamaejasme. The sequence continues at coordinate 34,351,904 of CM044986.1, forward strand.
ATTAAGGAAAAAAACTCAAATTTAATTGAGAGTGAGAGTCAATATTAGAGTTTTATCTACTTAACTCTAAATCATCCACAAAGTTTTATTTTTTGTACAAATAAACTCTTATATTCTTTACAATTATTACTTTAACCTTTCATCTTTTAAGTAAATAATAATAGTTCTTATTGATTCTTAAAAATATGCATTATTATATGAATTATTTTGTTGCGATTACATAAGATGGGTACTTTATTAATAATTTATAATAATATAAAAGTAGCGGTCCAACCACTTTAGTTCAACCGATTCGACCGATTAAACCTTGAACCACTAACTTTACGGTTGATGACCGGTTCGATTTTTTAACCATGCCACTCACCCCACGTTTGAAACCACCTAATGTAATTGCAGGAGATTCTGAATCCATCTTATCGGGAAAAGGAAAGGATCAAACTATAATAATATTTAGATTACGTAATCCATGAGCTAGAATAGGCTCCGTTAGCAAAACTCGGGTTTTGCACAAACTAAGTTTCACAATCCAACCATAAAGGATTAACTTAATATTACCCCCCAATCTTAAGTAAATTAATCCTATATCCGCATAACTTTCTAATTTGTCCAGAAGCACCACTGCCATGCCAAGCCCAGTCATAACATGCCCATCCACCGCATCCATGGCGGCATCGCCTCCCCCAACATTAGTCGTGCAGTCTCTCCCTCCCACGTCCACTGAAGAAATCGCAGTAGTCTGGATATGGTGCTGCTACCCACAACCGTGCCGCCTCTCCGACATCTACAACATCCCCTTTCCTCCCATGTCCACTGTCAAAATCGCAGCAAAGTTCAGATTTCTTGTCAGATCCCCTCGCTGCACCGCCTCTCCTTCCCATGTCTGCCGTTGAAATTGTAGCAAAGTCCAGATTTACCCACCGCGAGATATGCTTTTAGGCATGATTGGAAGTGATGGGGCAATGCAGGGGGTAAGGTAGGTGGGTGTGCGAGCCGGAGAGGGCGAGGAGCGACAGAGTCACAGAGGTGAGGCGCACAACCGATGGATGTGGCAGTGGGGCTTGGTGGTGGGGAGAGATGATGGATTTGAAAGTTGTATGGGTTTAGTGTTAATTTTCTTAATGTCAGGGAGTTATGTTAAATTTAACCATTATTGAGTTGGTTAGGTGAATATCAGGGTTTTCCAAAACCTAAGTTATGTATTAGTTAAATACGCGGTATATCTAACATTTATCATTCATCTTAAAGTAAATAAGTAATTTATAATAAACTCAAGAACATATATCCATCAAAACTCAAAATAGTTAGCACATATATGCTTTAAAATTACAATGAGCATTAAAAATGTAAAATAAAAAATTTTAATTTTTTTTAAAAACATTTTTTCTTGAAAACCGGCGGTTTCCGGTTCAACCGGTTCGCCGGTTTTGTCCGGTTCCGCCGGTTTCCACCGGTTCTCACCGGTTTCTAAGAAGAGGCCCCAAAACCGAAAACCGGACCGGACAAGCAACCGGTTCGCGGTCCAACCGGTCCGACCGGCCGGTCCGGTCCGGTTTTCTCAACCATGAAGTTATGCGAACATAGCCATAAACTTCCACAACTGGTTCTAAACCCCGTCCGCCAAAATTTGGACCGTTTAACTTTACTGTTTGTCTCAAATTTTAACAAATATAAATAATTTAAAAAAATTAAAAAAAATATTTAACAAAATTAGATTTTAAATTATGATATACATGAAATATTTAATTTTCCATATCTATCCATTCAAAAAAAATTATAGATTAAATGCTATAAATTAAGAGCGAATGCGTGGAGCTCACCAGGCTGTATAGTAAAGAACTTCATCCATTTCACAAAGATTGTTGAGTTTAAAGGAGTAACTAGCATAAACTGTTTAGTTGAAAATGATAATTTTAACTCTTGAACTTTTCCTAAAAGCTCCATTTACACCTAAGTTTTGAACATAATAATTAAATCACCCCAAACAATTTTAAAGTTTACAATTTTACCAAAACTTTTCAAACATTACAAATAAACCCACCACCTTTCTACCCACATCCGGACAACGGTGGATCGGCCACCCAGTAGCCGGATCGGCCCGCGCCAGCCGGATCGGCCGCGGATCGGCAGCCCAGCGCCTTGGTGCATCGTTTGGCGGCGCTGCCGATCCGGCGTCTGGGCTTTCGATCCGGCGATTGGCGGCGATCCGGCGCGTGGTGGCCGATCCTATTGTTGTCGGATGTGGGTAGAAAGTTGGTGGGTTTATTTGCAATGTTTGAAAAGTATTGGTAAAATTGAAAACTTAAAAATTGTTTGGGGTGATATAATTATTATGTTCAAAACTTAAGTGTAAATGAACTTTTAGGAAAAGTTCGATAGAATTAAATTATCATTTTCCCCAATGTCCGTTAAACAAAAAAAAAAATGAACGAAGAAAAGAAAAAGAAGAACTAAAAGTGAAAAAATTAAAATGAACAATAATTAAAAGTTATGAGAACTTTCACGGTCTTTACTCACGAAAATGTATGTATTGATAAATTTACCCAACATGAACATGAAAGAAAAATAAAATCTAATAAACCAATTTTAACTTTTAACACGAGTGGAAAGAAAACAAAAATGATGTAGAAGCTATAAGACAAAAGATAAGATGATAAACTTAGTAGTAGAAAAATTCACTAAAAGAAAAAAAAGAAAAACTGATAACATTTATGGACAATCCAATGATACTCCATCGGTCTCTCTCCTCTTCTATCCTGTGTCATTATTCTAAATTATGTGTTGTCGCAATATCAAAATATTTTTGTTTCAAATGAAATAATAACTTTTCATTTTTATTTTATTTTAATCTACTTTTACCCTTACAAATGCACTCACTTAAAGAGTCTATGAAATGGGTTGAGAGATATGAGAATTAGTTTGAAAGAGATTAATGATTAAAATTTATGTAAAATAAGTTAATGATTAAAGATAATATTAAAATTTATAAAATAATCTAAACTCATTTAGAAGGGAGAGTAAATTTGATAAAACTTTATGTGATGAAGAGAGTAGTAGTTGTGTGGCATATGGTGAAAACCTTGAGTTTGCTTTGGGTCTAAATTTCCACGAGTTAGTCCTTGTTTTGAACGTCACCTTCTTAACGCGTAAATAAATAGGGGGTTTCAAACATAAACCTTTTTAGTCCTTTTTTTCATCCATCCTTTTTCACGTGAAAAATCCGACGTGAGTTACTGTTTTTTACGCGGACCTCTGGTAAAAAACGGTAAAGTGAACTTAGTTGTTCACCTGAGAAGGCCCTCGCTATTCACCACCGTCGCTCTCCCAGACCTGTATTTTTTGAAGGCCATCGTTGATTTCATCCGTCTTGCTGCCGTTCTAGCAAGGTCTTCTCTTTGCACTTCCTGTACTTCATTCTCCATTGTTCCAGCTCTTGATCTCCCTCAAATTGTCTCTTCCCAGTTAAATACGGTACAAATTCTTACTAGATTAGGGTAGAGGTTGGTTAATTTTGTTTCGGCTTGCGTAATTTGTGTTGTCCTGAGGTTTACTTTGAACTTTGACGATCACGAATATGTGCGCAGCGCACATTCCGCATAGTGTCGCACACAATATTGTGCGCGGCACACAGATGCGCGCACAAATAAGTGCACATCAACACAGTTCCAGTAAACGCCCAGTGAAGCGCAGAGGCTTGCTCAAAGACAGATAAAACGAGTCGCCGATCAGGTATTTTTGGCATCGTTCCTTCTACATAAACAGATAGGAGACAACATGTTCATGCCTTCCTGCATTTCAAAGAAAAACACAACCATGACCTTGGATTCAAATATCAGAATAAAGTATTGTGCAGTGCATGAGAGCGTACATACTATCGCACACCGTGGAAACATGTAAAAGCTATTCGTGTGCGTGACACAACAAAGCGCACAACGTGGAAACACATGAAAACGTTTTGTGCGCGTAACATAACATTGCACACATATGATTCCTACCTACACTCCCATTGACTGAAATTCAAACAACCCAGGAACACGAATACCTAAATTGCTTTCACCTTACCAAATCCGCAACGAAATGACAAAAAAATATCAAAATATTAGGTTTTGAACAAATCCATTCCAGTCCAGTGAACTTTCTCAAATTCTCCAACCTTCTTCTGCCAAATAGTCTCTCATTTTTATTCTCTCATATTGCTGAGCTTAACGAGTAAGATGACACCGTCCAGAGAAGATGAGCAAGCGGAAGAGGGCAAGAAGTCACCCTAGGAAGAACTTAGAGGAGGGAGATGCACGGAGATGAAGGAGATTCACTTTTCCGGTTTTAGTACAGTTGAAAGCGCTAGAAAAAGTAAAGGAAATAAGACGGGAAGCTGGGTGTGAGCGCAATTCACGCCCCGAAGTCCTGCTTTTTCACGAGCTCCTCAAACTTGAGCCTCCATATTTCACTTTTCTCACTCACCTCTCAAATCCTTAGTTATTTATGTGAATAACTTAACCTCCAATTTCTAAATTTGAAGCCCCTAATATATGTCTACTTGCTTGCCTTGTTTACAGAAATTAAATACAGTCTCCATCCATCCCATTCCATACGATTAGGAAACGTGGCTCTCTCTTCTGGTCTTGACCCCAAGAAATTAATCTTCATTGACTTTATTATTATTATTATTATTATTTATTCACCATTTCTGTCTCCATTTCCATGTGCTAACCACCTTCACTGGGCATTGTACCCTAACCACCTTCTTCACCATTCAATCTAGCCCTCTTTCTTCTCTCTGCTTACTTTAACTCATCATCATCTTCTTCTTCTTCTTCTTCTTCTTCTTCTTCTTGTTTTGGATTTGGTCTCCCTCCCTCCCAACAGAATGGCCAAACATCTGAAGAGAGCAGAATCAAGGAAGTCTCACTCCTGGTGGTGGGACAGTCACATTAGTCCCAAAAATTCCAAGTGGCTTGCTCAAAATCTTCACCGTATGTCCTCACTCTTCCTTCCTACTACTATTTTTCTAGGGTTTCTCTTTTTTTGTTTTTAAGGCGTGCATGTGGTCTCTTCAGAAAATACCAGCTCCTCTGAGACACTACTATCATTTTGCTGGTATTTTCCACTATCTGTAACTGAAAGAAAGAACGCGTTTTTATGACAGGAGAAGAGAAATTGGAATAGTCATGTAAATTTCATTCATGTTCTCAACCAAATTTACACACCATTAAAACATTGATATAACCGGTAAATATACAGTAAATGGCCTTTGACTTGGCTATACATCACTGGCACTGCATAGTTGGCTTTAATTTTTTTAACCTATTGTTATGGAAGAATTTGATTTCTCAGAGATGGATCAGAGTGTGAAACGCATGTTAAAGCTGATCGAAGAGGATGGAGATTCGTTTGCTAAGAAAGCTCAGATGTATTATCAGAAAAGGCCCGAGCTCATCTTGCTTGTGGAGGAATTCTACCGGATGTATCGTTCACTGGCTGAGCGTTATGATCATCTTACTGAAGAATTGAGGAAAAACATCTCATCTGATCTTCAATCTCACACCTCTAGCATCTCAGAAGGAGCTGCCTCTGAACTGACTTCTGCATCTGGCTCTCCTTCTCTTGGTTTAGCAGCTGGAAGCAGCAGCTTTGATGTGTACCAGAAGGAAGCTGATGAGTCATCCTCCTTCTCTGATTCTGAAACATCTGAATCAGAATTAGATGACTCCTCTATCACAAACCATACTGATGATCTCCTTGCTAAGGTTGCTGCGTATGAGAAAGAGCTTCAAATCGCCAATGAAAAGATTCGACTCTCTCAAGTTGAGATAACCAGGCTGATGCTTGAGGTTCAAAAATACAAATCCTTGGAAGGGAAAATGACCGAGATTCCGGAGGCTAGCGTTGCTTCACCAATGCATCAGGAACCAGGTCTTCATGATCATGATAGCACTGACACAATGGAAAGTAGAAGTGAAGAGCAAGTGAATGACGATCATCTGTTACTTGATGAGGGCTCAGAGAGCTGCAAGTTGCAGGAAAGAATAGATACCTTACTGGTGGTTTTATCTGATCGGGAGTGCAAGATTAGAGAATTAGGGCTAGCTCTTTCTGATTCTGAAAGGAGGGCTCTTGCAGAGAAGGCCATGTTTGAGGATGAAATTACCAAATATTTGGAGGAGCAGACAGGTTTGAAGGGGCAACTCAGAGAATACAAGTCACGCTGCGAAAGCTTGGTAGGAGAGAACACAATTATCAGGTTGGAGAAGACAGATTGTGAGAGCAAAATAAAGCAGCTAAAGGAAGAGATCGATAGGTTGGAGGGAAGTCTTGAAACTCTAAAATCTGGAAAGGACAGACTCCAGAAAGAAATGGATGCAGTGAGAGTAGAATTGAGTTACAGAGATGAACAGGTGGAAAAGATGGAGGGGCATTCGCACCAGTTACACATGGAGCATGCGATATTGATCGCGAACGCTGAAAAGGCCAATGAAGTGGTGGCAGGGCTGGAGGATGAAATTGAAAGGAAAAAGAAGGTGATAGCTGATTGTTGGGAAGAGAAAAGGGAGGCTATAAGGCAGCTGTGCTTTTCAATGGAGCATTACAGGAGCAGCTACCATAGGCTCCGGCAGGCAGTAGGCACAGGCAACAGGTTGGCCATGGTGGTGGCGATATGACTGAGTTGTGTTATTGCTTAAAGAGCAAGAATTGGGCACAGTAGTACTACTTAAGCTCATTCCAGTCTTTATTAAAAGCCAAGTTTAACTTTGAACATTCAGCTACTCAGGCTCAGCTCAGCTCAACAACATACAGACATAATTAAAGAGAAAGCATTTTTGGGTGCCTTATTAAGCCAAGCTTAACTAAAACTAGCCTCATCTCGATTTTTTAACTTTTCTATTGAGTTGTGAAAATCTAGCTCTACTGTGTATCCGTTTCATCCCTGTTTCGAAACGGACATATTAGATGTTAATATAAGTTTCTGCACCTTTCTAAGAAACGGGCATATTAGATGTTAATATAAGCTTTGTTAATTCATTCAGAAATTACATGGAATGAGAATTTAAGAAAATAGATGGATATTCAGTAATCAGGTTCAAACTTTTACAATTATTGAACGTCCCCAGCAAGAGGATGGGAGGAAAAGAAAAACATCAACTTCCATCGTATGTTCAGACTGAGAATGAAAATAAAAGAAGAAAGGAGAAGAACTCCAGTAATCTCTCAAAATCTGTAGTATCTGTTCAATGTTCTCCCTGGGCAACTTCCCGTTGCTCTTGCTTAAAGTTAGTTGCCTTTACATGTGGTAGCACCATCACATTGCTACTCCAGTAGAAAGCTTGCTGGCTCAGCTTTCGCTGCATAGCCATATTTTGATGTAGAATACTTCCGGTGCACGCCTGTGAGCTTCCCTGCCCCTGCCTTCTGATGGAAACTAACCATCAACTTTGAGCACTCCCTGCATGGTATTAACAGACAGAGTGAATGATAATATGTTCATGAACCACAATAACAAAAAGTTAAATGGAAAGTGTTTCTTGGTTATAGAGACTCACAGAAGCTGCTCCTGTGAGTAGCTTGTGTACCACTCGTTGGTCTTGTTCCATTGCCTAAGCCCGAAAAGAGTGCACTGAGCTGTGAAAACTGCTGCAGCAGCTAATAGAGAAGGCGGGAACTTAACCATTTCGTACTCAACCAGGCTAAGCTCGATAAGGAAGAAGGACAGGAGCTCAAGCTGGGTTCAAGGACGTAAAAACAAAAGACACGTTAGAACTTAATGGTGAAATGTATTCCCTCCATGACCAACACAATTGGTCAAATATCGCACAAACCTTCTTATCAGATTGAGCAGCTTTCAGAAATCTCCTCATAAACACATATGGTGTGGGAATAGAGAGATTGAACTGCAAGGTGTTGACCATCAGCTTCTCCTGGAGGTTTAAAGTTCAATGCGTTTCAGACATGTGCTAAAAATACACATAGATATTGATTGAGAGTACAAGAATGACAAAAACATACCATATCAAGCACTTCTTTCCTGTTATAGGCCTTGTCAGATATCAGTATGAGGTCCTCCACAACGGGAACTGAAACTTCTTCATACTTGCATGCAAGCAGCAAAGCTGTTACTCCAACTAGCTGAAGTTTTTTCCTGACCACTTGTTGAATCGCTAGAAATCTATCAATGAGGTTGATGGTCAGGTACAGAGTCTCATCCATCAGTTCAAACTTGTAGTGAACCTCTATTAGCCAGTCAATCAAAATGCCTCTCATCCTCTCGTTGATATCATGTTGAAGTGACATATAACTGGGGGAAACACAACCAGTGCACTGAAAGACGAACCGACGTAACTGAGATCAGGCCTCTAAAGGTCTTACTTTGTGCCACCAATTTACCAAGCATGAACAATGTGCAAAGAACAATTAGGGAGATAGTTACCTCAGATTTCTTGTAAAAGTTGTATACATCAGTGATATAGTCGGTGACTGCAAGTGAGTCTTTTTTATCACAGGCGTCTATATCAGTAACGGATTCTTCAGACGCATCTTCCATTTCAACCTCCTAGAAAGATAGAATTAAGCAATAAAGATACAGAACACAAAAAGCAGAAGTCTTCTTGTCACAAGGAAATTTAACTAGTACCATCATGTCAATCTCCTCCATCATTGCTTCTGTATGGTGCACAAACATTGGCACTCCAGAGTCACTACTTGGCTTATAGTCCTCAACATCTATAATTTGCACATCTTCTGACTTGTTTAAAACTGGCACTGAGTTCACAGTTTTCATGGATCCCTAGTATCATCAAGCACAATCATGATTAATTCCTGACATAAAACTTCATCTGTGATTGAGCTTAACCTATCTATAATATACCTCGGTTTTCAACTGTTTATTAGCCATCTGAGCAGCAAACCTTCTGCACAAAAAGCAAGAGCAGAAGGAGATCATGCTCCAATTCATATAATCATATCCTTTGATAACTAAAAACAAATTTCGCTCACCTCGTAATTGGTCGATGTGCAGGTACAGGTGGGTGGTTCCTTTCACAGTTAGCATTTCTTCTGAAATGAAAAATCGACAACAATGAGAAACCCCAACATAAAAGCCAGGATAAGATTATACACAGATGTACATTCAACTCAGAAATTCCCATTCACCACTGTTAACTACTATGACCGAATCAGTGAGACCAAGAAATAACACACACAAACAAAAAACTTTAACTTCCCATGAACCTTATACAACAATACAAAATACGCAAAGCATCAAGATTGAAGCAATTATTACTCTGATAAAGGTCTCTTGTTGACCGCACAATGGTAGGAAGGGACAGCATTTATGTTGGGGTTTATGTTGCTCAACGCTCTTCGGTTGTGGCCAGCCGCCGCTACGAACTTGGCCCCTCCGCCGGCACGTAAACCCCCTGTTTAGATTACATTGTAAGAGTATTAGAAGCTGGATTCCTTAAATTATAACCATCCGACTCGAAAGAGGAAGAAAGGCCAGATTTTTTTAAATCTCTTACCTTGAGCGTTAACCGGCCCCATCACTCCTGGATTGTTCTCGTCTGATCCACCCATCTTACTTGAATCTGCAGAAACAAAGACGCCATCTTTATGACAAAGAGTTCGGCAAGACCCGAAAGAAAGAAGGGCAAGACTCGGGACCAATCGATCGAAGATCTTAACACGACTTTAATATTATGATCCACGAAACCCAATAACGAATGACGATCAAAGAATCGAAACCCACCTGACCGGGATCAAGAAACAACGGAATGATTAAGAATCCGAGAGAGAGAACGCCTCTAGAACCCCAATTTGAAAATTCATGAAGAACCCAAATCAAAAAGAGAGAGAGAGACTACTCAGACTGACTCCATTAACGTCCAGGTGAAGCGATCTCTCTCTCCTCTCTATCGCCCGCTCTCTGTGCTGCTGCTACTTGGCTGGCTGGTCTAGGTTTCTTAAGAGGGTTTATTTGAAAACGAAAGGGGGATAAGGAATCGCGAAGAGCGGATGTTGTCTCCCCCGAAGGCCTTCTTCATATATTTTTGAATATTAACGGCTAGTAAATCACAACCGTCAGATCATCAGCATGATTGAAAAGTCGCGTTCATAGGATGAGCCTCAACGGTTACTTCACCATGTGCTTTCAAACTCTCTCCTCCCTGCTGCCTGTAAAAATCCATACTTTAATGCCTTTTAACATTAATAAAAAGTGTGACATTAATTAAAATATCAGATGGTATTTCAATCAATAATCCTACTGTCTTTTTTAATAATAATAATAATAACAGTAGTAATAATAATAGTTATATTAAAACTTGTAGAATACTGTCTGATTTACTTATAGAAAAATGTGAGAGTTGAACTTGGAATTTCAGCTACAGATCCAAATCAGTTGATTACCTGAAGAAAGAAACGGTGTAAAAATTGTACGAATTTCTCAAAACTTCCAAACCCAAATTAAATTCAAGCTTGTAATAATAAATGTTATTACCGCCATCTTGATTATTTAAATAAGAATTTTGGTTTTAACAATGATTACCACGCTTTTAAGTGAGTAGATAGTTAATGATGTTTTAACAGAATGATCGCTAACAAATGACACTCTTGTTTGTGGGTGTCTAATGTGAAAAAACACATATCATGAAAATGTAAAATTTAGAATCCGTTTAGTTGTGTAAATTTTTTCAAATTTTCAACTCCAAATTTCCTTTGTTAATATTAGATCATATAACTAGCTTTCAAGTGATGGAAAACTAGTATATTAAATTAAGGAACATTGTTTGAAAGGTTTCCATAGTAATACTAGAGTTTTTCAAAGTTTGGAAAACAAGGTTTTCCATCATTTGAAAGCTACTTGTATGATCAAATATTTACAAAAGAAATTTGGAGATGAAAACTTGAAAAAATTTCAACAACTAAACGGACCCTTACTTTTTTAATAAATCCCTACGAATGGTGTTTTAGTCTTTTAATTTATTAGATTAGTTGGTTGAATTAGTTAATTAATAGTATATTTAGGTAGGTGTTTTTCCACATATGTGGTAAATAAACGGACTCCTCTTGTTTATTTAGCAAAAGGTGGGTGTCTATTTATCACATATGTGGAAAAACACATATCATAAAAAAGTTAGATTTACCCTCTTAATAAATCTCTATAAAGGGTGTTTTAGTCTTTTAGTTTAATAGATTAGTTAGTTGAGTTAGTTAATTAGTAGTACATTTAGCTATGTATTTTTCCACATATGTGGTAAATAAACGAACTCTAGCAAAGTGTTAAAAGTCAAAAGTACATCCCACGGACTTGTCAATTAGTATTCTCCTCTAATTTTTCCTCTTACAAAATTCATTCATATCAATTTTCAAAAAAATCACTTTCTTCCTTAAAAAACACACATGTATTAATTATGGATGTGTTATTTTCAGCTGTTCTTTTAGGAAAAAGTTGTGTTTTTGAAAGTTGATATGAAATTTATAAATGGAAAAGATTGAATGAAAATATTGATTTGATAGATTGATCATTCTGCTAACTATAAATAATCATGCATGTACAGTACGCATAATTTTTTGAAAAAAGTAATTAAATCTACTGATAATTTATTAATTTGATTGATTTTGTTGATTTCTTAAAAAAAATATAATACATAGATTGAGAAAACTTGAGGAAAATCTAAGTTCAATAGAGAGTGTTCTTTTGCACAACAAAATTTTCTCAATCATTCAAATAAAAAACTTACTAAGTTTGCACTAATTTTCAAAAACTTTACCTCTTTTTCCAAACAATACTTTTCATGTTGTTGATATAAATTACAAATGATCATTGCATCAGGGTTTGATTTTCAGTTTTCGTTTATAGGAGTAGTTTGCTTGTGAAGCGAACAAGGTATAGATTTAATTCTTTACATACTTAATTTACCATATTACCATGTTTTCCTTTACTTTGAATAATTCTATCACCCTCCTTTACATATTACTCCTATGTTACTTTACCAGTTCATTTTCTGCATTTAATTTAATCTTTTTGTTTAAAAACCAATACATCTTGTTTAGAACGGAGGGAGTACTAATTTCCTTCAAGAAACAAGAAAATGCTAACCCTGCTGAACAATTAACAAGTACGTTAATTAGAATCAATCATTTGTGTACGAAAAATAGAGTACACAATAGAGTACAAATCAGATCATAAACAAAGTGAGATAATCGTTAGCCTCGAAACTCCATGATCTGTAGAGAGCAAATCCTTCAATTTCCACACTGCAAGAATAAAAAAAATTACAATAAGTTGCATTAAAAAAACAAAATTGCCGTAAGTAAAAGGAAAATTCCAACTTCAGTCATTTCGTATTAGTGAGAAAGCATTATTCTTTACAGTTCTCATCTTTAGAAATTTTGTTTAAATTATCAATACACAAATATATTCACTTACTTTAAACTGAAATACTAGTTAATTGAAGATTTGAGTATAATAGAACAAAATAGGTACATAAAATAAAAATTCATTTTTGAGTGAGGAAAAGAAACTATTTGAATCAGAATATTAAGAATGAATAGATTAAACCCTAAAGAGTAAAGCTGCATCAACATCAAGATGTCTCATGTATAAAATATGTTACTACCTTTCACTCTTCACATGAATCAGAACAAGGCTCTATGGGCTCCAAACTGTAAACAAATCCTTTAGGCAACTCAAGCAGTGGACCTTCAGTTGCTTTTCCACTTAATGCTAAACCCCAAGCATATCCTAAAGCCTTGGCAACAGGAACTGCAACAGCATTGCCAACTTGTATGTACCTATTCACAAGGTTAAAACATCGAATCATTACTAGCTTTACCTTATCTTCATAAACTTGCACAACAAGTTTGTTTTTTCCCCAGTATTTACCCTTCCCAAGCAGGATCACAATCAGATCAGAGAACAAAAACATTATCCCTGAATCAGAACAAACCATAGCTAGCGCTCTCATACACAATACATACCGTTCCTTAATGGGACCAAACAATTTGTAGTGGTCCGGAAATCCTTGAAGTCTCGCATTTTCACGGATTGTCAGCACTCTGTCCTGTTCTGGATGCAAAATGACCTGAACAGGTAACAGTTGGTCACTTTTAAATCTCTATTATTGCTTATAGACTTGACTAAAATCTAAATCTTCACTTTAAGAATTGAAAGAAAAGTGTTAGTGCTGCTATATTCAAGCAGCACGTACCTGATTATGTGGCTCAGCTCTAGTCACCACTGTTGCAACCGTCTCATCCCACCACAGCCGACCAAATGGCCTGAAGATTTTGTAAGTTAGAACCTACTTGGAGGGATGAACACATGACAAAGAACAACGATAATATGAAGACTCACTTGCTTGATTTGCCTCCAATAAAAGACATTGCATAATCAGGCACCTGAAACGCTCAATAATAAACCTCTTTTAGGGGGCCATATGGACTTGATGTGAAAGAATACCATATATTAGGATATAAAGTCATTTGTGAAATACCAATGGTTTGCCAGACATTAGGTAAACCCTCTCGAATTCAGGGTCCCATTCAACCTTGTTATCAGCATTGACACGAACTCCTTTGAGATCTCTAAAGTTGGCACCCTAAAATCAAACACAGCAGCAACATGAAAACAACAAAACACTGTCAAACACAAGCTGGATGTCAAATTACCTGACCCTTACATTTTGAAAATCTCAAATTGCACGTTTCTTGTTCTTTAAGAACTAGGAAATTATCACTTGGGCATAAAATCATGGTTTGGAGAAACCCTCGAGCTTTGTTAATTGTTTGCAAGAGTCAAAACAACTTTTCTAAGGCAATTAGCCCTCAAACCCATGAAAAAAACTGCCTATATAGTAAGTAGTGCTGAGTTGCACAGATAACAACTTTAGAGAGTTGTGAAAAAACAACCCTCCAAATGTTTAACAAAAAGTAAAATACTCTATAGGGGAAGAGGAAATAGGAACTTTACTTTTTGGGCAGTCTCAAAGTTCTTCTCATCAATTTTAAAATTATTCTCTCTATCCCCTCTTACTCCAAAATTAAATTTATTTTGCTACATATTGAACTTCACTACCATAAAGTATTCTACACAACAGTCTTCATGATCAAGTAATACATTTTTTGTGAGATGGGGTATCAACTAAATGAAAAATCAAAGGGTACGATATTAGCAGGGCATGCTTGGGGAACTATTATGATTTCGCTAGAACACAAACCTTCTGATGAGGTATTTGGCAAACTCGATCATGGTCATCTTGGTTTAATGCCAATGGACGATGATCATATAGCAAATGCTGGTTCTTTTTGCCAACTGCTGAAGGACCTGACAAAAGCAAAGACAAGTTAATCCATTATGAATTTCATTGATTGGACTTGAAAATGGTGAGATATTGATGGCAAGCAGGGTACTTTGCTACTTAAACAAACAAGTCCATAACTTCCAGAATCATGGAAACTCATGGTTAGTCAAAAAAAAAGCCCAAAGACATTTCATAAATGTAATACTGACCATTTTTCCTCTGTCTAATAGACCGCTGGAAATCAGTCTCGGGGTCCTTGTCATACGGCATCTCATCACGCAACTCATTATTACCAACCTAATCAAAAGCAAGCAAAAGTCATGCAAGTTAAGAGAAAATGAGGCAAAACACCTGTAACAAGCTCAGGAACATGTTTCTGCTCAACGTTTTTTAAAGCAAAAAGAAAAAAAAACCTCGAAAACACATCTAGAACTAAAACAAAAACTTACAGCAGGCAAATCAGAAATAGCATCCTTCAACAAAAGAGCCTTCTCTAACTTAACATCTTGCCTGTGGATGACATTGTTCATCTGCATTCATCAAGTTCAGACACAGCATTAAAATTAAACACTTCTTATACATACGAAATATTAAACCATAAGCAATTTCCATACCCCAAACTCAGTAGGTGTGACACCCCTGTTGACAACTTCATGTGTTGGAAGTGGATATTGAGGCAAACTCTGCATAATGTATCAACAAACTGTTACAAGCCAACACTTTAAGCTACTGTTTTTCTGAATGTGCAAATTGTACTCACCTGAGTAGGGCAAGCGCCCCACATGAAGACACGGCCACGAAATTGAGGAAGCCCATATCTACCAGCAGCCATTATTCCAATCCGAGCTTGATAGTTCATCTTTAAAAGCCGCGCCAATGCATATCTTCCCAAGAATCCCCCAGAGAACCTCAGCAAATCAACAACATTCTCCATCAAACAGAACTTTGGCTTGAGAAACTCAACAATGTCCATGTAAACTTTCAGCTGTTTGTTTTTCTCATCTCTCAACGGATCATCCCTGTCCCTAAAACGATTGAATCCACTAATCCCCTGACAAGGAGGGCCGCCACAAACAACATCAACATGTCCCTACCACACAAATTAAGAACAAGAAAAGGTGAGTACATTTAAAACAAAGTAATTAGAAAACTTGATTGTGGTTGAATTATAACTCACAGGGAGGGGAAGCCTTGCATCTTTATAACCTCTTGCAACAAACTCTCCAATGCGTTCTTCACAATTACTGTATGCGAGAACTTAAGCAATGAAAACAAGCCTTACAAGTGACAGCCATGCCTAACTTTCAATTAATGAACATCTAACATACCTTAAACCTTCAAAGGGCTCCCATGTATCATGTTCAGGGCCGTAGTTTTTCCAGTGGACCTATATGCAACCAAAAAAAAAGGATTAGAAAAGATCTTACAAGTTACAAAAAATGCTTACCGTCGTTTTATTGGAAAAGAAATACAAATGTTATACCTTGAAATATAGGCCACGATTCCCGATATCTTTAGGATCACCAAAACATATGTCCAGGACTTCTTCAACTTCAAAAATCTCTTCATCTCCGTTCCTATCATCATCTTCCTCCCCATCATCATCTTCCTCCCCATCTTGGGAACCAAAAAGATTAAGTTGCTCTTTCTCAGAGCCAATACTCTCAATGAAACCAAAGTGTAAACATAGAGTCCTCCACTCCTTGAGCAACGATAAAAAATCTTCAGCAGCCTCATTTCTCACCTGTTCGAGAATGCAGGTCACTATAAGGACTTGTTTGAAAATACTACTAGTGATGGTGAAACTTAAAAGTACTTTACCTGCGTTTCAGGATGGTTCCATCGAAGACTTTCGCAAGCGTATTTATTCAAATCAACTGCCCATTTCTGCAAACAAAAACTTGACACTAAATTAACCCAAGTACAATTACATATACATATAAACCTGTCAGAAACAAAACATACTGTTATTAGATCTGCTGAGGCTACTTTAGCACCAAGACAAAAGCCAGTTGACATTGCCCCGCAGCCAGAATATAAATCAAGCAATTTCAATGGCTCTTTTGGACTAATTACGGGTCCAGAAGTGTTCTCAGCACCACCATTTAAAAAACCCGCCTCATTCTCACTAGAAATTGTTGAAGATGATCCACTACAGGTTTCATCATCCTCTGCATTAAAAAGGGATAGAAGAAAATGCAAGACTTAGATGAAATCACTCAATTCCCTTGAACATGAACAGGAAAATGAAAACAAAACAAAGGACAACAACCTTGTGGCAACCTGACAAATGTGGAGAACGGAACCAGATACAGCATATTACAATAATAGTCATGGTCTGTTAGACCAGCCATTTGCTCCTGTGATTCTACCTAATTAAACAAACCCTACACATTAGACATGCACAAGAAATAAACCAGTAACAAAAAGATATCATTCTTACAGTGAGCGGTAATCTTGCAATTTTAACTTTCTTGACAAGAGAACCCAATGGATTAACATTGCGAATCTCTGAATAGAAGACGCGCTTTTCATCAATATGCGTGTAAAGTTGTTTTATTTCCTGAAAGAGAGGGGGAAAAGGCAGCAACGTTTAAGCGTGATTTCTGAATTGAGCTCAGAAGTAATTGAAGTATGAGAAGATCTCCCCAAGAAATAAAGAAAGAAAGAAACTTACCGTGTCTCTAGCTCGATAATACCATTGTGCAGTGAAGTAAAGTTGACGATCTTTTCCTTCAAAGAATTCTACAATCTTACAAATATATGGATCCTCGCCCTCTCCAGCCTTGAAAGAGACAAAGTACATGTCATTATCAACTTAAATGTCTTATACACTTGCAACTATTACATCAAGGTACTCATAAATCAAAAAAGCTTGCATTTGTAAATATTACTTCCTACGAAACTCTAGTCGGTTCACAAAGTTTCAATAAATTAGATTAAAAAACACTTGGCAATTTATAAGCTCCCTCTCTCGTGTGTTGATTAAAGCTAAAACACTTCAGCAAATAAATCCGCAAGGCAACCGGATAAAAATACAGCAGATTGGCATTATCTTCGATACAGGTAAGTGTTCTTACATATACGTTAGCATCATCACCGAGATCATAGATGTCTTTACCATCAACTTCTGCCCTTGTGTAGTGCCTCTTAGCAAGAACAATCTCGTCAGACTCATCATCACTGTTCCTAGCAAGCAAGCATATGATTTTAAGAAATGGAAGTAGTGACATGATTGATAGGCTGCTACGGGTACAAAATGGTACTTACAGAGGAACACCGGAGACAGTTTTTTTCTTTTGGCCCTAGCAACGAGAAGAAAAATAGTAATAAAATCACAGAACACAACAAACATAAACATACAAAAGGATATAAAACCAAGTCGAATCGACAAATATTCATTTTTTAGTACTAGGACAAAAGAAAATTGTATGTAGTTCATTACCGTTTCAACGTAGCGGTGAGGCCACCGAGACCTGGCAGATGAATCTGGAACTGGGTCGCTGATAAACTTCGGTTCCGGGCCCTCGTCGTCAGGGCATGTACCGGCGGCCTTTTCGTTGGCTTTGCTCTTAGGAACTTCAATATTGGCCCTCGCCAATTTGAGCTCCACAATGCTGCCACTGGCCACTTCTTCGTCTTCGGCAACAAGAAATTCCTCATGCTCCTGGGTCGAATCAGTTACCACTGGTGACTCTTCCATCACATTAGCAGCGGTGGGCTTACGCGCTGAGCGCCTCTTCGGCGCAGGCGTCTCCTTTGGCGAACCAAGGCTTCGCTTTCTAGCCATGTTGCCGGTCGGGTAGCTGCCGAAATAATGGAAGAGATTTCGGAATGAAGAGACAGCCGGTTATTCACCACTTTTCTCCTGCAAAAGTGATCGATCTGCTCCGGAGAGGCTACACCGGAGACAGATCGGCGACTCAAAAAAAGATTTCGGATAAGCGGGCAAGCAGAGAACACAAGGGTTTTTGGAGTGGAGGGACGGGCTTTATGTTTTCAGAAAAGGTGAAGTTCAAATTTTTAGCTGCGGGCTGAGCGGGAAAAGCGAGTTTTTGAAGAGGAAGTGAAAAAAAAAAATGTGCGCCTTTTGGGATTTTCTTTATTTCAGTTTTCTTCTTTTCGCTTCTGCAGGTTTTTTCTAACGTTCTGAACTGGCACGGCGGTGGCACGCATACAACACTTATTCCATCCATTTTCCAAATAAATCCATGTATAGTTCATTCTGAGTGCATGCATATCCATTAATTAAATACAAATCTGAATTAGACGACTGAGATTATGTAATTAACGTTTTAGTACATTCATTAATCGACTTTCTTGTCCTGAAACGATACTCTCTTCCTCCCCTGCTGAATAAATAAATGATCTGAATGAACGTGAAAATTGAAGTAAATACTATAAGATAATATTTACTTTAATACTTCATTCATTCCTAAAACATTAGATAATTTATGGCCTATTTAGTTGGAAAAATATTTCATTCCAAATTTACTTTATAAAGATTTGGTTTTATAATTAGTTGGAAAATCTTGTTTTTCGAATTTTTGAAAACTCTGGTGTTAAAATGGGGAACTTCAATTTAAGGATCTTCATCTTAACACTAGAGTTTTCCAAAATTTGGAAAACAATGTTTTCCACGACGTTCTCTATCTTAACACTAGAATTCTCCAAAACTTGAAAATCAGGATTTTCCATCACTAATTAACTAGTTATAGATCCAAATCTGTACAAAATAAATTTGAAATGAATGAAAAAATTTCTCAACTAAACAAACCCTAAAATCACACAAAAAGGAGACATTAAAAATAATGATAAAGTGCATATAGTCTAGTAATGTAGAAAAAGACATTTTGCAACTTACATTGAACCTCCGGGGCCACTACGGAGTTGGGGGAGTTTGGCAATGGGAATGGCAACACATCCCCCCACTACCATCATATTTACTGATTTTGAATTTAAAAAACATTTAAATTGATGGTAGCGGGCTGATAAAGCCCATACCCGCTACCACGTTTAAATTTTTTTCATCTCCCTCCTGAAACTGTTTGAACAGCTGGAGTTTACATTTTCGAGACGTGGTAGCGGGTTGGTAATGCCCCCACCTGCTACCAAGCCCTCATCGATCAGGCGTTGTTTGGCTTCCAAAGGGCAATACTCTCTCCGTTCTTGAAAAGTTGATTCATTTGTTTTGCTGTTTTCAAGGTATTTATTCTATGATTTATTTTTATGAATGTTTTGAAATATAAAGTTGAATAATTTGTATGTGTATCATAATTTGCAACATATCATTTCCAAATATATATTTTTTTGAATATTTCTTCACTATTTATTTTAGAAAAATTTGAGTCAAACACTGCTACACAGAACATCAAAGTCAAATGAATCAACTTTTAAAGGACGGAGAGAGTATTCTTGTTTCCTTGAGCTTCGTAAGTAGCTTGCTCCTATTTATTTTTATTTTTTGCTAAGCTTGTTGAGAAATTTATGAATTTTCTTTTATGTTTTCGTTTCTGGAGAATGCTTTATTATTTCAAGTTCTTGTGTTGAAATTTCAGCAAGATGCACCAGATCGAGGGAGAACACTATTGTGGACACCAGCAAATTCGGTTTGATATGGGATTTAGAGATCCGCCTTCAAGCTGGCTTTCCTTTAGGTCTCTGTAAGGGCTGTATATGCTGTAAGGGTGGGGTTGTATCTGGGAAGGTTTGTGTTATCGCATTCTTGTGGATTCCAAGTCTCCCTTCTTTTGTAAATCAACATCCAAAAAATGCTAATTGGATCTCCATGTACTTCATCTCTTTTTCAACTTTCGATTTTATTGGTGATTGTTCTAGATTTGTAGATTGCATGTGTGTTTGATATTTTTTTAGGAAGATGAAGAGAGATGAAAGGAGAGAGCAGAGAAGATGAGGGTAGAAATGGAAAAGACGACTTGGTATGAGATTTTTTTTATTTTATTGATTTTCCTAGTAGCGGGTCAACCCGTTACCACTGGTAGCGGGCTGGTAACGGTTTTTAATGAGATGACGACCAAATTAGTAACACCTTGGTAGCGGTTAGAGCCGTTACCATTGGTAATGGCCTGGTAAGGGGTTGACCGCTACCATGCTTCTCCCATCTATGTAGTGGGCGGGGTTCACCGAATCCGACGGATCTAGCTTGCGGAAGCTCCAGAAGTGGGCGAAAATGGTAGAAGTGGCTTTCTCCCACCTCAATTCTCAAATGGAAGGCAATGGGAGAGTTCTTTGTAGAAGTTGATGGTTGTAGATCGAGCACCTCCCCGCTCAAGGTGTCGGGGCAACACTCGATGTCATCCTTGAGGGCCGAAAATGGCGCCTTAAGAGCTAGCAATGGAGAAGATAGAAGTGAGAACCATAATGAGACTTGAGGAATTATCCTTCTCAAGCTTTTCACTAAATTTGGTTATAAGTTTTACAAAAGAAAGCTTCTCCATTTATAGTAGAAGAGAGTGTGGGTGGGAATTATGAGAGGTGTGGGCTAGGGGACTATGATCCACAAAATATGGGATGGGAAAGGGGGTATGGGCAAAAGGATGGTGGGAGGTATGTGTCAAGGTGTGGGCTTACATGCCTACATATCCTAAAATACAATAAAAACGTACAAGAAATAAGAAATTTGGTCGCTATTCAAAAGGACGGTTGGAATCACGTGTTTGCCCAGTTGAGCATGTAGAGGGCGCGCATAGAACGCGCATGACAAAACTAGGATGCGCGGCATGGTGCGCGCTCTGGTAGGACGCGTGCGGAGAGTGCGCAGGAGGTGTGTGGAGCATGGTGCGCATCCAAGTGTCCGCGCTTGTGGGTGCGCAATGAGGAACGAGTGCAGGTGGGCGCGCTGAGCACGCGTACCAGGAAGCGCATGAAGTTGCATGAATGTGCGCCCAGTTTCCGAGCGCGCACGCTACACGCACAAGGCGCGCAGAGCTCCAGAATTGCCAAAAACGAGCCTTTGTTCTTCTTCTTCTTCGTCAAGCTTCCACTTTGAAGTTAGTCTGGCTCCTAAGGATCATATCATACATTTACATCGAAGACATATTTTATAGTTAACGAGGTGTGAATGCTCGCGCTTTGCAACGGGTTTAATATCGATTGTGTTATATTTCATCCGTTCTAGACAAATTGATCTATAATACTTTTTGGAATGTCGTAAAGAACTTAAAAAATGACGAAACATATGGATCAATGTTAAGAATTAAAATACAATAATGAAATTGAGAAAAAAATAGTTTTTTTATCAATAATTAAAATACAATAATAAAATTGAGAAAAAAATAGTTTTTTATCAAGATAAAACTCTCATCGTTGTTGCGGCTTTCCAATGTTGATAATTGATGGAGAATGATGAAACATTTGGATCAAAGTTAAGAATTAAAATACATTAATGAAATTGGAAAAAAAATAGTTTTTTATCAAGATAAAACTCTCATCATTGTTGCGGATTCCTAATGTTAATTGATGAAAAATGAATATCATGAGGGAATGGTAAAAACATTTCCGAAAAATTAAAAACAACCAAACTTTTAATTTGAAATAGTATAATGGTATTGGGGACAAATCAATCAAAGAGAAAAAGAATGTTGTTCCAGAGATCAATCAATTGCATTTTTTTAGGATAAATCAATGAAAGAGAAAAAATGTTTTCCGAGACAATAGTATTACACAGTACAATAATCCAATATCTCTTCCGACCGGCCTGAAGAAGCTAGCAAATGAGAGTATGAAAAACATTATTCACGTTCCTAATGCCTCAAAGCAAGGCAAATAGAACATGTGTTAGCATGTGGAGCTACAAAATTATACTAGCTATTTGCACCTATGTAACTTGGGCTTGGTTATGTATTAGTTAGTGTTGATTGTCAAGCTACTTAACCTCCTCTACTATATATGTTTACAGAAAATGAATAAGTTTTTCTATTCAAACTGCTTTAAATTGAGGAGTGCAAGCATAACAGAGCAATGCCAAAATTGAATGATAAAAAAGACATAACAATTTATAGAATAAGACCAATCTAACAAAGCAAAGCACATTACAAAACATAGGAGTGCCTCATACTGACTTTAAACTGCTTTAAAAAGTAAGAACATTGCATAAGCTGGTAAGCAACAGAAAATAAATATAAAGCGAGAGCTTTAAATAAATCAAATGATCTTGATAATAAATATAAAAAAAAAAGAAAGATCAAGTGATAGAAATCAAAGAGAGAAGCAACAAATTATCCTTCTATATATTTATGCAATCTTACAGTAGATGAATAGTACCCAACCAATAGGGTTGGGCCACCTCATCTTTTTCTTTGATTTATTAATGGTCTAATTATGTTCTAACTTCAACTTTTCTTCTTTTTATACATTGATCCCTATAGTTTTTAATTTACATGGTCTTACCTTATTTTATTTTATGGGTGTAGGGTGGTATTATATATTGGTTTTTAATTTTTCAGTTTTTCATATTTCATTTCTTATTTTCATTTAGTTTTAAGGGAATTAATTTTTATTTCACTTTAATATGCGCATAGTATTGAGAATTAACAATAGTGCAATTATGAAAAACCATATTTTAATGGAACAGTTTATAAATTTGTTCGAATATTAATGATTTAAATGAAAATGAATGATATAATTTGACAAGAAATAATTCTAAAAATCAATATATTCAATTTTTCCTTTTATACCTTTCTTCACTTGCATTCATTTTGTCATCTCTTCTTTTTCTTCATTCATTTATTCAATAGTCTAATTTGCTTATTTAGTTTCACATTTTACCTTTTTGTTAGCCTCATGAAATTTCTTACTCATATTTTTGTATTTTATTTTTTTATTTGTATGGGTGGTGAGAATGGAAATAAATAATCACATTGGAGGTAACAAGTTAAAATAAGTCTTAGGCATACCTAATTAATTTTTAATTTTTCATATATTTTATGAAAATTGCATCATCATTCATGACCAATTATAAATTTACACAATTATTAAAAATCAATTGGTTAAAAAGTATTTACCTATAAAGTGAACTCATCCTAATTTGTTGCAAATGTTTTGCTTTGAATCGTAGAAACAATTAACTCTCACATTTAACTTTTAATGATTAAAAATCACATTAGAGCTGATACGATAAAGTGTGAAAAAGTCTTAGGCCTAATTTTCCTTACCTAATTAATTTTTACTTTCACATATATTTCATGAAATTGCACAATCATTTATGACCAATTATAACTTTACATAATTGTTGAAAATCATGTTGGATAAAAAGTATTCATTGATTAGGCGAACTCATCCTAATCTGTTACAAAAGTTTTTCTTATTTGAATTGTTGAAATAACCAACTCTCGCATTTAACTTTTATTTCCCACCCTTGAGCACATTGATCTCTGAAATGTTAAAACAAATAATCAAATGAGAATTTGCAGGCCTAATGTTGTTTTTACGTGTCATGATTATTTACATTCTCATTTATTTCATGAAATTATACTTTGATCTATAATTAAATTTTGCTCGATATTATAAACTTATTAAATTCTTATAAATTTTGCAATCTACATCCGCTGCGAAACGCGGGCATAGTGAGGTTAATAAGGTATCAATTTTAAGTGAGGTTCACTAAAGAATCTAAACATCAATGCTTAAAGCACCGGCCACTGGGGCACCTTAAAATTATAAGAAAAAAATCAAAAAGAAAAATTCAGTCAATGCACAGGTATTAAAGTGTTTCACATTTCACATTGAAGATGGTAAACAACATGCCCAGCTTACCAAATAAGAAGCAAGTCCTGAAACCTGTGAGCCAACGTTCCAACCTGACATGGAAAATAAAACATTAAAACAACAGTCGAATACATTAAATCATCTAGCGAAGAAAGGTAAATTAACTAACTTAACTAGCTAACCTAATAAATTAAAAGACTAAAACACCCTTCATAGAGATTTATTAAGAAGGTAAATTTGACATTTTTATGGTGTGTTTTTCCACATATGTGGTAAATAGACACCCACTTAAAACATTCCTCAACGGAGCACGGTTTGTAAAGCACCTCGTTTACTAACAACCATCAACGTAATTTCACGATGATGAAAATTACTAAAATGCAGTTTCTCCACACAATTTAACTCCGCAAGTAATCGTTCGGCAAAAGGGGATCTATGTACCTGTTTCCTCACGGGTCCGGTTATCTACCACCTACCTAATCTATTCTTACACAACTAACTAAACTAATTAACACATAAAATTAAAGACAAAAATACCCTTATTAATAAAATACTTGTTAACTAGCTAACCATCACCACCTCTGGTGCAGTCATCTCCGGCATCACCGTCGTCGCCGGAACCGCCGCCGCCTCCGGCACTACCACCACTGACGGAACGCCGACTTCAGAACTGCAGCCTCTGGCACCCTATATTTTCACAACTACATTATTATTTTTACGAATTACGTACATTATTGATTGAGGTGTGGACTAATGTGTTTTGTCATCTCATCATGTGACCCAAACTATAGGGTGCTATTTTTTTCGTAAATAATATATATATATATATATATATATAAAGAGAGATACATCTGACTAATTTTATTCGAATGTAATAAATATAATTATTTTTTGTTTCAAATTATCTATCATTTACGTGGTATGGGATTACTTTTATCATATACATGTATTTATTTAGTATGATCTGTATGTATGTGTTTTGCACGATTATATGCAGCGATAGAGAATTTTACGTATATATTTGTATATTGCGTGCAAGGGTTTTATAGTTAAGCATATTGGATAAATTAAAATTTCCATTTAAATTGTATATATATTATTTTATTTACTTTCATCATCAAAACGAAAAAAGTGGCGAATGAGCATTTGATTTCATATTATACCGCTTGAATAATTACAAGGTTTAATTACCCTCACTTCGTAGCGGTGTAAATTGTAATATTTTATAAGAATTTAATAAGGATGTAATATTAAGTGAAATAAATGTGTATTTTTATGAAATAAATGATAAAGTATATAATTATTATGGGTGAAAAAATTAGGTCTAAGAATTTTTACATTTTATCATATGAAGTCTAAAACATTAAGAACCAAACGCAAAATAATAAGAAATAAAAGTAAAATAGAGATTTAGTCTCTTAAACAATTTGAAACAAAACTAAATTATGACGAGGTGACACAATCTCATTAGGTGGATATTATTCATACAAAATTTTATGTATATGTATAGAGTTTTAAATACAAATACTAATTACACATTATTACTTTTCCTTAAAATCATCAACACTCAAAGAAGGAAAAAAAACCATGCCATAAGATTTGAAACTTTGATGACAACATGCTAATTTTTAAATAGTTATAAACTGTAATGAAAATTTCTCCCGTACAAAAAAACGACACTACACTTAATGAAGTTTTAAAAATTTAGGGTCGGAGGCCAATGCTCTACTTTCAAAATAGTTAAAGATAAGGAATGGAGTTTGTCTATATATATATATTGAGGGTATTATTCATCAAGAAGAGAATCTACAAAACTGTATTTCTTAAAAAATTTATATTCACTTTCAAAATTACCAAAACTTTCGATCTCCATAAAAAGCATTAACTAACACACTTTAAAGCAACCAAAATGAAGAAGAAAAAGTGAAGAAATAAGATGGATGAAATGCATATTCATCAACTAAAGTACCAAATATTTATGGTTTACTTTCATGAAATAAAAGAGAAAATAAGTAATAATGATTGTAGGTAAAAAATCTTTGGCCTAGTTAAAAACTCAGATTTCCAAAATTTCGAGGACCAATACACGTAATAATTAGAAATACAAGTCAAAACAATGTTTTCCAAAAAAATGTTTTCTCTCACAAATTTCACTTCATTTTTTAAATTTACAAACTTTTCCTCTATAAATAGTAAATGAACACACTTTAAAAGGACAAAATGCAGGAAAAAATAGATGACGTGACACAACGCAATTGGTTCCATACTAATTTTCAAAATTACCAATTTCATACCAACTTTCAAAATTACCAATTTTTTCCTATTAGTAACATAATAAATATAATTTTAAAAATAAATTTGCAGGGCGCGACACCATCGTCGGACACCGGTAGCATCATATCCGCCACCGAAGCTACACCCGGTTGATGCGTGATGCAAAACTCTCCTCCGCCGGTGACAGAAAACAAATAGGAGAAGGAAGACACAAACCACGTCATACTGCACCTCCTTCGGCTCTGAAACACCTAGTTGCAGAGCAACACCTAAACCACCCTCCGCCGGGACCAGCTATTCAAACATACATATTGAAGGAGAAAAAAACAAGCAGACAACTTAAAAAAAAGCAATACAAACACATAACTACCAAAAAAACCCACAACTTCAAAACCCACAATCTCAAACAGAGCAACAAAGCGAACAAAGTAGCAAACAATTCCTGCGGAAAAAACAAATCATATAGACATGCCACCATTATACAAAGCCCAACAGTATAAAAGAAATAGAAGACGCCAAACTGACCTACCGGAATAGTAGAGAACCAAATAGAAAATTCCACCGGCCGGAACACAGCAACACCCAACAAAGAGAATTTAAATAGAGGAATAACCCAAATCAAACAACCAAGGCAAAGACACCTACTCTAATTAAGTGGCGACAATGCAGAGAAAGAGCTGCCACAATAGCTACCAATTTCCCATCTTCAACAATGAACCCAGACTAAAAAATAAAACGAATACAACTCATGCGCCAACTCACAAAGATGCATGGTCTTTTTTTACGATTATTTGACCATTTGACTCTTTCACATGAATAGTACAATAACGATTATAAACAAAATTGTTGTTATTACACCATTTAGATCCTCAAATTTTGAAAATCTACAAACAAACCCTCCAATCTACCTTAAACTTTTCAGCTATACCTATATCAACCACCATCCAACCCACCACCATCGAAACTCCACGGGCCGCCGCCGGAGCACAACGGGCTAGCGATTTGCGGCCTAAGGCTCACAATTCGCGCTATTCGACTATTTGGAGCCCTCGAGGCGCGATTCGCTGCCCTTAGCCGGCAATTCGCGACCCTGGGTTGTGGATCTGGTACCTAGGCTTGCGTTTCGTGGCTTAGAGGGTGTTCCTTGGCATTCCGGTGAAGGTTGTCGACGGTCCGACAAGGTTCTGGTGGTGGTGGATAGGAGGGTGGTGAGAAAATGTTTAAAGTAGAATTGTAAGTATTTATAAAAGTTAGAGTATATTTTTAGATTTTATAAAAATTGAGGGTCAATTTGGAAGTTTCGTTAAACGTTAAGATGATTTTTATATTTTACAAGTTTTTTAATAGGACAAAAATGTCAAATATGATCACAAATGAAGAAAAAACATGATTTTATTTATATAAAAAATTAAAAAAAGACCCTAAATGTATGATAATTTAAGTTACAAGACTATGTGCACTTTAAACGTACATAAAAGTAAACAAAAAAATTAAAGAAGACAAAAACTATTGTTCACAATAATAGTATCCACCCTTTATATATATATATATATATATATTAGAATAGAATATTCAATACATAAAAGCAATAAACAAAAGTGAGAGAAGACAAAAATTATTGTTCACTCAATAGTAGTATCACTTTTTTTTATATGTATAAGAGTAGAATTAGAACTAGAATGGGTAAACTCTACTTTTAGTCTCTTACCTTTTTTGTTTGTCTGACTCAGGTCCCATTTTAAGAATTCGTGTCATCCAAGTCCCGTAACTTTGGTATTTTATCATTTGCAGTCATTCCGTTCATTTGACCGCTAAATTGACCGTTAATTGATGAGAATGACAAATATGCCCTTAATCAAATTTCAACTTGTCACCTCATTTGTTACAAAAATGTTCAAAAATGTCCTACAAATTAAACTTTCAAATTTTCACCATCTCTACCTAACTCTCTCCATTCTTCCAAACCAAAACTACTATGAAGCACAACATTTGCCTGGCTTTCAGATTTGGAATCAAGAACGAGGTTGATTCTATCAGCTCCGCCCAAACCGTTGCTTCTTCCTTTGTCATCGAGCTCACTTCCGCTAGGGAATAACGTATTTCACTCAACCCATTTCAAGAGCTTTCCATTCCTAACTCCTTGTGGGTTATGAGAATCGATTATAACTTATGGGTTCTTAGACTCAACGAGAACGAAAAGGAAAAAGAGCTGGAATCGAGTTGGGCTTGGTGAGATAGACGAGAGAGAGGTTTGGCGAACGACGATGACGCGAAGGGATGCAGCGACTGTTGCGAAGGGAGGCAGCGACTGTTTCATCATCGGGCATATCAACGTTGGATATTCGAACGACTCTAAGTTGTTGGGCTTGACGGAGGTGGTGATGATGACGACGAAGCAGATCCGATTAAGGAGGTGACGACGATGAAGCAGAGATTCGAAAAGATCTGTTGGCGTCGACGATGTGATGAAGCAAACCCTCCAGGAGGAGCTGTTGTTGCCCGACTTGCCAAAACCCACTCAATCGGATGCACCGGAGCTGCCCTGGTGCCGACAACGTCCTCCTTTGCCACTATCACTCCTTGCCTGGGTAATTCTGATGCCAACCGACGCTGATTTCTGGTCAGCGGCGTTGAGCTCAGGAGAGAGGACAAGGAGTTGAGGTTTTTAGGATAAAAATGCAAATTATAATAAAATTATAAACAATGTGTAAATGGATTAAAGGTATTTTCATCATTTCCTATAAACTAACAGTCAATTTAACGGTCAAACTAACGAAAGGATCACAAATGATACAATAACCAAAGCTATGAGACTTGGATGATACAAATTCTTAAAATGGGACCTGAGTATGACAAACCGGAAAGCTAAGGGACTAAAAATAGAGTTTACCCGAATTAGAATATAATAGAATATAATAGAATATTTTCTTTTTAATCCTCTTACTATCGGCCTCCTCTTCCTCCTCTTTTTCTATTTGTTTTGATATAACTATTGCTTTGAGCAAGAAAATGCTCTTTTAAGGTTTCCTAGTTTTTCCACAGCTGGACATATGAGCATGTTTGGCTTCCTTGATTACATGGCTTCCTTGATTACAAGTATCACATCCTGAATATTCAGTGGACGAGCTCCGCTCTCTCAGTTGATTTTTCATTAGAATTTCAGTTTCGAGAATGGAAGGGCAATATAGATATCGGGTGGATCGTCAAGAAGAAGATGGCAAGTAAGAGGGATATGGTTTTTTCTCCTATGCAATCGGATGAGGGAAAGGCGGAGTTGGAGTGTGTCCAGCCTTGCCCGAAGTCATGAGACAAGAACGATGGAGTCAGCTGAGTAAAGAGTCTACATGGTTTTCTCCAAACTGCTTACAACTCCTAACTAGTTATTATGGTTTGTTAGTTGTTAGACTACTTGTTTTTGCTTTCCCCACGTTATTTAGTATTTTTTTTCAATATATTTTTAGGATTAGCTTATACAGTCAAACATATTTACTATAAGTACTTCTTGCCAGCGCGTTGCCGCGATGTGCTGATACTATTTTGCTCATAGTTAGAATATCAGAGGTATCGGATGTTTGACCCAGATGCTTCTTCTATCATGCTTTTATTAGTGCTCTCAAGCCATCTTAGGCAGAGCAAGAACTACCAAATATTATACCTTGTCACTATGAGCCTTCTTCTGCTTATCTTATTTTTGTGCGTGTTATGAGGTCCCGAGAATGTGTCTCAGATTTCGTGCCGTTTGGGGTTACGGTTTGGAAGTTGCAATTTTCGGGCTGGACTAAATTACAACTTTTGAAAGTTTGAGGGCTAAAGTGAAAAAGAAAAAAAAAGAAGAACAAAAGAAAAAAAACGGCAGGGAGGCGGTGAAAGTAATCGAAAGTTAGTGAGGTGTGTGTTAGTAATATTATATATATATATATGTATGTAGTATCTTTAGTAAAAAGGAAAAATAAGGTAGCGATTATTTATATTTTCCGTTTCTTAGTTTATTTAGTTTATTTTGTAATATTCATTTATTAATAAAACTAGACATATGTTTCAAAAAGAGAGAGAGAGAGAGAATATAATAGAATTGGAGACAAAAGTTGGAATTTTTAAAAACGGAGAGACATATGAAGGGAACAAATTCATTCACATCTTCCCTTACACTACTAGTCCTCCCTCTTCCATCTTAGCGAAAATTTACCCACATAGCGTTGTCATATTCAATGAAAGCTGACAAACACTGCCACAACTGGTATTGCTGAGGGTAAAAAAAATAGAAAAGAAAAATTGCATACATTAAAAACGTGATTCATTAAAAAATCGCGGATCATTTTCACTCTTGAATGAATAGTATTTTTTGCGTTTTCTGTTTATTTTTTTATAAAACTTTTATTTGTGTTCTTTCTATTTTATTTTTGTGTTTTTTACTTCTATATGTTCAGCTATGTTTTTCCTTTATTTTCTTTTATGTGTTTTTTATGTATTCCCTCCGGGTTTCGTCCCGTAAAGTTTGTAGGATTTGGCTTTCATGTGTTTTTGTTTAAGTGTTTGACTCAAAATATAAGTAAGATATATACAAACAAATTCAAAAAAAAATATTTAGAAAATTCATACTATAAATTATGATAATCATGTAAATTATTCAAATTTCTATATCACAACATTGATGAATAAAAAAAAAATTAAATACCTCAGAAACATGAAAACAAAGTTGAGAACCTTTATGGGACGGATGAAGTATTATTTTTATGTATTTTTTCTTTTTTACTTCTATATGTTCAACTGTGTTTTTCCTTTATTTTATTTTCATGTTAATTTATATTTCTATTTATATTTCTTTACGATATAACTCTCTTATTATTCCCATTTTTAATTTTTTCACATTCCTCCTATATGTTATGACTTAAAACATCTCCTCTTATATGTAGACCGATGATTCGATAGTAAAATATTATACGTGCTAGCGGATTTATGAGACATATAATATATGATTCCAATAGATTTGTTTCCTTGTGTGCGCATATTATGTATTTATCTCATATTTTTTTCATCAACGATCACATCTAAAACACACCTTACATTTTGAAACATGTTTGCTACAAGTATTGTATGTTTTTGTTGGGTACGGGTGGATGCATTTTACCTCCCGTGAGTCCGGGGTTGGTAGAAACCCATGTCTTCCTCAATTTTACATACCTTTCTCAGTTCCATACCCACTCCTCTAACCCTGACCTACAGTCGGAGACTCCAATTCTATCTAGAAGCTTCAGATGCAACTCTTCACTCTTATCCATCACAAGTCCTCTGTCAGAGCGGCCGGGTTCAAGAATGAGGACGCCACCATGAGAAAAGCCTGAGTCTCTGTCAGAGCCAGATCTAAAGCCACCATGGTTATTTCCTGTTTTCTTAGATCGATTCACTTCAAAATTGAACTTCTAAAATCAGACTTCAGACTGGCGGAGTATGAAATTAATTAAGATTTTTCTGCAATTTTTATAAGCTAATCAATGTGAATTGTCGATTGATTTCAGATAAGCGATGGGTTTCAATGGAGGAAATAGGGGTAGAAAATGGCGAAAGGAAATCATGCCCAAGTTGCACGAGGCTGTCCAGTGAGGAAACGGCTGGGGTTATTTACCACATAGGTGTTTTAACACCTACTTGTGTAAATACCAAATTATCCCTTATTCTACTTGTGTAAATACTAATTATTGAAAAGGTTCAAAACACATCTGCTCTTC
This sequence comes from Stellera chamaejasme, assembly GCA_024586325.1. Lineage (NCBI taxonomy): Eukaryota > Viridiplantae > Streptophyta > Magnoliopsida > Malvales > Thymelaeaceae > Stellera > Stellera chamaejasme. The sequence goes on from CM044986.1 coordinate 34,383,921, forward strand.
CACGAAACTTCTAGGTAGCTCCTCTCCTCCTCTTCATCCTCTCATTCCTCTTTCGGGTACGCTTTCACCTTCACCAGAATCTGTCTCTGAATCGAGCAGTCACCGACATCGATGAGTAACAAGCGTGGACCATATCCGATGAGATATACGGCGAGACTGGGGAGCAAGGCCTGCGGCAAGGCCAGATCCGGTGAGACGATGAGTTGGCGCTTGTCCAGATCCAGTGAGAACTACGGCGAGACGGAGGAGCCTCAGATCTGGAAGACCGGTGAGATTTCCTCTTTTCCTCTTCACGAATGAATCCTTGTGGCAGAGAGATCACGAGAACTTGAGGATCGGAAGAGTCACCAGATCTCGCGATCTCCAGCGCCAAATCGGCTTGCGATGAAGCCGGAAAACAATCGGTCTTGGTCTCCGGTGATCTCAGATCTGGACGAGTGACCTCAGATCTGGATGGAACCAGATGATCCGATGTAAGACTAATAGCAACACTTTTAGACAGTTTCAAAATTCATTTAGACAGTTTCAAATATGTGTTTAGACACTATAACACTTTCTGGTAGACACTCTATATTATTGTAACACATATTCATAATATTCGGAACTTAGCTTTGTGATTTCAATATTAATGCGACGTTATAACACTTTCTAGTAGACATTATAGTCGATTGTAACATATACGATCATATTTGGTTAGCAAGACAGTTTTCACTATTATTTCAGACATTATATCATTTCATAATAGACACTATAGGAATGTATAAAATAATTAATTAAACAGTACAATTTCTTGTAATAGCCAATGGTGGTGGTGACGTTGGTGCCGACAGTAGCGGAGGTGGTGCCGGAAGTGGTGACGGTGGTGGCAGCGGTGGTGGTGGTTTCGACGACAGCAGTGGTGGTTCCGGTAGCGGCAGCGGCGGCGGTGTCAGAGGCTGCAGTTCTGATGTCGGCGTTCCGGCAGTGGCGGTGGTGCCGGAGGCGGCGGCGGTTCCGGTGACGACGGTGATGCCGGAGACGACTGCAGCAGAGGTGGTGGTGGTTAGCTAGTTAACAAGTATTTTATTAATAAGGGTATTTTTGTCTTTAATTTTCTGTGTTAATTAGTTTAGTTAGTGTTAATTAGTTTAGTTAGTTGTGTAAGAGTAGATTAGGTAGGTGGTTTACCACCTAGGTGATAGATAACCGGATCCGTGTTAGTTGCGTTAAAAAACATGGATGTTGTTAGTACTTTTAAAATCTACTTAAGGAGAGTAGACAATAGACGTGTCTCATACATCTTTATGGGGATTGGGTTGGACTTTCGTGAGTTACCCGAAAATATCCCCATGTACCCAAAAACACCACATGAAAACGCGCTTTTAAAGGGCAATTTGGTAATCTAAATTGGAAATTACCGAACTTTCCTTTAACGTAAACAAAACCACAAATTTTCCATTTTCCACCACAAACTAGTGATTTTACCAACAACTAGTTAAATTAGTTAGATAGTATTAGAATCAGTTAGTGATTTTACCAACTAGTTGGTAAATAGAAGAGCCGAACTCTCTCAGTCCATGGCGACATTCATCTCACTCGATCCCGTCATCTCCTTGACTATAAATTTATTATTTTTGTTTTTGTAATTGTATCCGTTTTGTTTAAGTTCTAAATTAAAAAGATTAACCCATGACCGTTTCGGGTCTAAAGTTTAGTCCCGATCGGTTTTTTCTCTAGATCTGCACCGCCACATGATCGCCGGTATATTAACGGCCTGCATCGTCAAACGGGTCAACTTATATCCTTTTTTAATTTAGTTCACTTTTTTTTTAAAGTTTTACCCATCCACCCGGTTACTCTAGTGAGTAAAAATATTATTTGACATTTTTTTTTGAATTTTTATACTGGGATAAAAGAATTTGTGTTTCCATTATTACATATATAGGTTCAAGGTCTGGTGTTTATTTGACGTTTTGGGCCTTAATATAGGTCATTAACTGATTGGGTCTGATTCTATCCAACCGGTCTGGACCTATCAATGGTACGTGATATTGAAATTTTGAAAACATAAATACAGGTAATTTTATTATCGTTTAATTTTATTACCCAAACTGAATAAGTTATTATTTTGTCCATCAATTTGTTGTCTACATTTATTGACTTTATCTTATGTTTGTTTTATGGGTTATAACTTGACAGTTGCTATAGGCCTAACTATGTGTATGTTTATGGGCCTTTATCAATAACTGGGGAGTTTATTCTATACGTTGGGCTTAAACATGGGTATCTACCGTAAGTGGCCCAACTTTTCCCAACCGAATGTGCCAATTTATGAGACATGTTCTGTATATATCGAAAACATTCGTAACATTCGTAACATTCGTAACATGTAATTATCCTATATATATCGGAAATCCGAATCCAACCACACCGAATGATCCAAACCGAAAAAACCGATATCCAGAAACCGAAAAACCGAGAAAGAAAAAACCGTGTCTGCGGTTCGGGTTCGGTTTCGATCCGTGTAAACCGTGGTTAACCGACCCGAACCGTGTATAACTTAAAACCATAAGTCTATACACTTCCCACACCCAATCCTACCCTTTAACCCTAAATTCCTAAATCTAACCTTGCTTGGAGTCTGCCTCCTCAAGCCCTCAACAACTCCATCGATAACAGGCATAGGCAGACACTCCGTAGTGCCTCTTCCCCTCTCCACCTCACCGCAAACCCTCCATCTCGCGGCTTGCGCCCAGGTCAACTCCGCCTCCAAGCTTCACCGTGGTCCGTGGTGCTCGCCAAGCTCCACCGTAAAATTGAGTTGTGAATTGTAGATAGATTATAGTGTGGATAACCGTAAACCGATCCGTAAAAAACCGTTAATCTGCGGTTCGGTTTTTGCACAGACACGGTTCGGTTCGGTTTCTTAATTAGAGAAACCGTACCGCACGGGGTGGATTTTATTTTTGCCAAAACTCGTCCCGATCCGTCCCGTGAACACCCCTAATTACAAGAGAGAGTAGTTTCAAGGGTGAGTTATACAACTGAGATTGCTATCTATTTATACACAAAGATCTCGGATTTTAACTAGTTTGGAATCTGGGCTGATGTCATTCATGACGTATATGATTGGCAATAATTAACTTGGTCTGCTGACGTCATCCATGACATTTGGCAGACAATAATTACTTCTGAATCTGAAAAAAAAAAAGTTGAAGTCCGTTTTTGAAGTTCGTCGTCTTGAAGTCCGAATATTTTGAAGTCTGGTTTTGAAGTTCGTGGCCAACAATGACTTTGAAGTCCGTGTCGTTATTAATCATGAATGGGATCCGAGACACCTTGCATGTCTAATGTAAGATTCTCATAGGGGCCTTGAGCAAATTGGATGGTTAGTAGTCTTGAATCTTCACTGTCAGAAAGACATAGGCTTGACCGAGTCTTCTGAGTCTTTGGTACTAGCTCCAACTAGTGATTGAATCAACCTCTTCCATTCTTTAGGGTTATTGCATGCAGCTAACTTTGCTTGAATCTTTGATTTTGCTGTGAGAAATGTAGTTTGATTTTGATTCACTTTGCTAGAAGATTGAAATTCTTCTTGGATCTTCTTTTTGGAGCATACTTCTGGATTGAATTTCTCCCACATTTTAATCTTGTATTCTCGGGCCAAACAGGGAGTGTCTTCCTCCAAGAACATATAAGTCCATGCCATGATCCATGGGATTTTGTATTTAATGGAGAACTTTATTAGTAGTAAAGGTTCTTTTGAATCAGGGAAAAAAGATTGAAATAATTGAAATCCTTCTTGACATATGTCAAGAAGGAATTTCTTCTCAAAGCCCCAAAAGGACCAACAATCATTAATCAACCATATTGGAATATTATTTTGATTCAATTTTCCATGGAAGAAGAACAACCATGAATGATTGAAACTCCGCAAGTACCAAATATTATTCCAAGCTTTCATATAATCATAGTAGGTATTGATTGAATTCTTTTGTAATCAGATTGAATCGTCTTGGAGCTGACAAAGGTATTCCCCATTCTGATGGAGAAATAAACCTGTCAATCCTTACTTTTGAATATTTAATCAATATTGATCCGGGATTTTTGAAATGAGTAATTACTGCATATTTTGAATCTGTTAGTATATACTCATAAAACTCTCGAGTCTTTTGAATCGAATCACTAGGAAAGTGAAACCCAAGATAGAAGAGTTTTGCAATGATTTAATCATAAGCAGTTTTTGATTTGTTATTAGTATTGAAGAAATCTTTTATGCATAATAAATAAAACCATAGGAATCTAATTTTACATTATAAATCTGTTTTGGTAAAAAATCTGGTAATTTTGAATAAGTAGCAGCTTTTGTATTAGAAGAAATTAATTCATAATTTCCTAAAACCGTAAATCGTGATGGAGTTATTAACTCAAGACTGGTTTTAGGAGTAGTTATCGCTTGAAAATAATTAGTAGGGGTAGTAGAAGAATTTCTCTTTTGTTCTTCTTTTGAATCAGTCTTACTCATTTTGAATATTTTTTACCCTGCATAAATTCTCGAGATAGGAAGTCAGACAAACTATTATTTTCCCCTTTAATATATTCTATATCGAAACCAAAATTACTTAATAAGGCTTGTCATTTGGCAAAGATTTGTTTTGAAACTAAGTTTTTGACATCTTTTTCGATTATATACTTAGCAGATTTGCAATCTATTCTTAACAATAATTTTGTTCATATATAGATAAACTTGAAATTTATTAATGCAAAGTACTATTGAAAGTATTTCTTTCTTAATAGTACTATAATTAATTTGAGTTTGATTCCAGAATCCTGAAGTGAATCTCACTAATGATTCAGTTTTTTGTTCATTAATTTTTTGCTTCAGTATTCCACCATAGCCAATATTACTGGCGTCGGTTTCAACTATTAAATTAGCATTTGGATTAGGAATGCTCAGGCATGGTAAAGTTTTGATTTTTTCTTTAATTATACTAACAGCCTTTGTATGCTCTTCAGTCCATGGTTTTGGATTCTTTTTTAATCTTTGATATAAAGGCTTACAAATAATTTTTAAGTCTTCGAAGAAATCTGAAACATAATTAAGGCATCCTAGAAATCTTTGTAGTTGAGTTTTATCCTTTATTTCATTTGGAAGCTTAGTAGTAAATTAAAGACTTCGTGAGATTGGGTTGATTAAACCATTTTTAATATCATGACCTAAAAATCTAATTGTTGTATGAAATAATTTCATATCTGGAAGAGATACGACTAATCCATTTTTTTACTACATTATAAAATTTCTCTAGATGAGAAAAATGCTGAGATATGAAATTAGAGTATATTAGGACATCATCAATGTAAACAATAGCAAAATTTTGAATAGGTTGAGTACTATTATTCATTATGTTTTGAAATTCCGATGGGGCATTTTTCAAACCAAATGACATTACATTCCATTCATAATGTCCGAAAGGAACATTAGAACCTGTTTTATATTAATCCTTCTCATTAATCTGGATTTGTCAAAATCCTGATTTCATGTCGAATTTTGAGAATAATTTTCCACTATGTAATTTTTTAATAGATCTCGTTTATTAGGGATAGGATATCTAATCCATTCTAATATCTTATTTAATATTACTAATATGGGGGCTCCTCTTTCTAATTCAGCCGCGTTCATTACATAGAACGCTGAGCATGACCAAGGAGATTTTGATTCCCTTATTAATTTTTTCTTTAATAATTCATTTATCTCCTTTTTGTAAATCTTTTCTAGTTCTTCATTCATATGAATAGATCTTGATTTTGTAGGAATATCATTTTCATTAAAAGTTTTTATATAAGGAAGATTAACAATATGTTTCTTTCTATTCCAAAAGGCTTTTGGAATAGATGCACAAATTTCCTTTTCTAATTTATCTTTTATCTTTGAATTCTTTATTTTGTAGTAGAATGATTAATCTCTTCTTCAATTCTTAATCCTTTAATTTCTTGAATTAAAAAATCGTATTACTTCTGTTTTGACTGAAGTAAATTTATAGTAGATGGTTTATGAAGGAATCTCTTAATATTTTTATGCTTTTTTCTTCAACTGGATAGGCAAATTTGAATCTTATTTTTTTTCTAGAATGTTAGCTATTATGTCGGAAGGAGTTACCCTAAACGGGTATAGCCTGGTGATAAAAGGAGTTCCTAAAATAACGTTAGTGTTTAATTCTTTATTAATATGAAAGGCATTTTAAAACATAAACCTTCGTTGCAAATTTTTATATTACTAAGTTTGTAATTAATATGCAAATTTTGACTATTAGCAGCATAAAAGAATTCTTTAGTTTTTTTGAAGTATTTAGTAGGAATTAAACCTTCTTGTATGCAATTTTGATAAGCTCCAGTATCTACTAGGGCTATAGTATTCAAAAGGAAATTTGTGCATCTATTCCAAAAGCCTTTTGAAATAGAAAGAAGCATATTGTTAATCTTCCTTATATAAAAACTTTTAATGAAAAGGATATTCCTACAAAATCAAGATCTATTCATATGAATGAAGAACTAGAAAATATTTGCAAAAAGGAGATAACTCGATCTAATTAGATACAATACTTATATATTGCATTGCAATATATATATACATATATATATATATATATATATATATATATATATATATATATATATATATATATATATATATATATATTACAGTTCCATACACAACTGACTACGTTTTATTTATCATATTGCCTGTGTGTGGAAACTTAAACGGCGTTTAAGAGGATAAACATGGAATAAAAAACTGTCACTACACCACCTAATTAGCCTGTAAAGTTGAGGTGACAGGTACAATCCTAAACCACCAATTATAGAACTACAAATTCATCAACCTCACGAGTTTTATGTATCAATAATATAACTAATATATCCGACGATTTTATCAAACAAAAAACAACGACATGCATGCTTCATCGTCGTCAAATCGGCATACATACAGAAGGTAAACAACGGATCTAACGTGAATTATAATCACGATAACACCATATATAGTCTTGATCTACATACAAATAGAAAGGGTTAATGAATGAGCATGTATATTCTTATTGTACAAATATATTCATAGCATGAGTAGAAAGAAACATAACCAGTGCAACACATTCAAATTGCTTGATTGATGCAAATCATGTGCAAATAGAGAATAGTCTAGCCAATAATAAGCAATGTAGGTCCAGGGTTTATATTGCTATGGGATATGTGACACTATATTCAAAAGGGCAAGAGGAATGGGCTGGTTTCTACAGTGGAATCACTCAATAAATGTAGTAATAATGGTGAGTTTTTCATGTGATGAGCTGTCTCTAATTAAAGTTCCTATCACATGTCTAAGTGAATATGAGCTGGCTTCACGATAATACAGAATATATTTTTTTTACCTATTTTTTATAGGTCTCCGTTATTAGTATATAACTAATTTAAATATCCGCATTGATCACGGGAATTACTATTTTAATATTAACATATTAACCAATTAACATAAGTAAAATTTTAATAACATAAGTAAATTAATTGTTATCGCCAACATTTAAAAACCTTTGGGAACAACTATTCTAAATTGCTTTTGATATTATTCAAGAAGAAATGGTTTTTTTCATAACTTATAATTTTGTTTCACGTTCCAACTCGTCCTTTAGCGCCGGGGGCGGGCCCACAATGGGGGCACATGGGGCACATGTTCCCAGTAAAATTTTATAATTTATGATGATAGTGATAGTATTTTCTGATAAATATAAAGTATAGGGGTCAGTTTGAACACAAATATATAGTTGAAGGGCTAAGTGTCATTAAACAAATAAGAAAGAAGATTCCAGTCCGAGTCCAGCCCACAGGCCCAATTCCATGGCAGCTACCATATGAGGAAAAAACAATGGGTGAACAACAAATGTCATCTTATAACTATGCCTATTTTTCTACTCAAGTCCTAACACTTGTTATTCTATACAAGCCTAAAAGTTTTGATAAAATTATGTTAAAAATTAATCCTATACATTTATAATATGGCTAGTCATTGTTAAATAAAATAAATAATTTTATCATAGCCTATTATTTTTTTAAAACTGTAATATTTTGTCATTTAATTTTGGTTGGATAGAAAATAGTTAAGTATTTTGTTATGTAGTTCAAATTGTTTAAAAAAATTATTACATTTTTAATTTTTAGATAAATTACAACTTGCTACTTGATATCAAATAATCCGTATGTTCGAATATTATCTCGTGTAACACCCTCCACTCCCACACATATTTATTTTTATAGCTTTTATTTGTCATTACAATTTTTCTATATTAAAATCATGGGAACTATATATATATAATGTGAAAAAAAATCTAATTTACGAAAAATAAATTCTAAAAATAAACTTGAGACATAATAAAAAATTGTGCCCCCACGTGCCAAAATTTGTGACCCGCCACTGTTTAGCGCCTCCATTATTGACGAATGACGATGCTGGATTCAATCACGATAAAATAGACTATCAAGAACCTCACATTAAAATGTAGTGCACCCACGTGCCAAAATTCGTGGCCCGCCACTGTTTAGCGCCTCTATTATTGCGCCTCCATTATTGACGAATGACGATGCTGGATTCAATCACGATAAAATAGACTATCAAGAACCTCGCATAAAAATGTAGTACTCTCTCCGTCCCATTATTTTTGAAATGTTTTGACTGAGCACGCTGTTTTAGGTGGATCTGATTTTGAGTTGACTTAGTAGATGGAAGAGAGTGATGAGAGATAATTGAGTAAATTCATGTACAAAAATTTACTAAAAAAGGAAAATGTTTCAATAATTTAGGGACAACCCAATAAGAAAAGTGTTTCAATAAATTTTGGGACGGAGGGAGTATTAGAAATTAGTAGGCTCTAGCTAGCTAATGGTAGAATCAGTATCATAGAGGGACTTAAATTGACACAAGGAAATTAAACAGAAAAAGAAAAAGTGAAGCAAAAAAATCCTCTCATCCGTTTTTCCAGCTTCACGATACCTGTGGCAAGCAAGAAGGTGAAAGACATCCTTTTTAATCATCATCAACATGTGTAATATGAGGCACGAGGTATTAGTTGGGGAAAGCAAAAATCACAATTACCATGACAAAAGGAGATAGAGAAGCAGGAGGATGAAGAGAGAAAATGGAGAAAAAATCACAATTCAGTATTCAACTTTTTTTACCCTGTATGAATAGTATCATGTTTTATAATATAAAATAGATAATAGATTAGGAAAAATAAAATTAATCTCAAATTAAACACAAATGATTCAAAAATAAAATACATTAAATAGAAAAAAAATGATAAGAAGACTCGATATGTTTGTACTGCTTTATGACGATGGCAGAAAATGATGCACAATTTCATGAATAATTAAAGTTGATGACCTTAGCTTATCTGTACATCTTTACTACAAAGGAAAGATAGAGATCCACCACACTATAACTTATAGTTGCGGATCTTAGACCACACAAGTGACGTACGGATGTTATTATCCTAACTTAGAGGAGATATTATTCTTCTAATGAAAAGGTCAAAAAAACAATAAATGATATGCAATAAATAGTTAGAGGATTAATCAATATTGATCTCATACAAGCTTGACATCGTGTATTAATTTTTACTTCGAAATTAAGGAAGAAATGCAAAGGGCAGAGAAAATGAGAACATTTAAAATACCTCCACAATTGGCCTCCACCATTGGCGCGTAGCAAGCTAGTATATATAAAGAGCGTGATACTACTATTGAGTGAACTGAAGTTTTTTGTCTTTTTACACTTTTTCTTGCCTTTTATGCACTGAGCGTGATATTACTATTGAGAGAACAGTATTTTTTGTCTTCTTTCACTTTTTTTCTTTCGCTTTTATGTATTCAATTTATGTGTTGAATATGTACTCTATTTTAATACTCCATTCGTTCCTTCATTATTGAAATATATTAATTGGGTATGTTATTTTAGGTAAAGTTGATTTGATAAGTGGAAGAAAGAGATAAAAAATAATTGAGTAAATTCGTGTACAAAAATTTATTTAAAAGTAAAAATGTTTCAATAATTTATGAAAATTCCAATAAGAAAAGTTTCAATAATGGGATAGATGGAGTATATATAAAAAACGTGATACTACTATTGAGTGAACAATAATTTTTGTCTTCTTTCACTTTTTCTCTCTAGCGTGATACTACTACAGTAGTTTTTGTCTTTTCCAAAAAGAATTGTTTTTATGTATTGAATATTGTTTTATCATCATTTCTCCAAATATGATTATCTCACTTTCTTTTTTTGTGTTTATGTTGATAATTTTAATAAAATTATTTTAATTATAAAATAATATTATATGTGTGATCCGATTTTTTAACATAAATATTCAAAATATTACCATTATTTTAAACAACTATTTTCAAAAGGAGTCTAGAAATGATTGCATTCAAGTGGGGGCATGAATGCATGTGCGGAGCACACCATAAGGGATGGACTCAAATTGCCATAGGCCCATAAGTGGTCGCAAATCTTCACGTAATTTTCAAATCTTCACGTAATTTTCACTCTTTCTATTCTACTCTATCACAGTCCTAATACTCTAAATTTTATCAAATCAGTCCTACACGTTTTTAAACCTTATTTCTGTTGGTCCTAAAAGCTAAGTTTATAAAAATTGAAGCTAACGGAGAAAAACGGCGTTAATTTAAACAAATATACGTCATGTCGATGTAATCCGGAAAACATCACTGCCGAAAATGAAGGCGTTGCGCCCTTAACAAGAAAAGGAACGGAGGATTTCCTCCGTCCGAATCCGACGAGTCAAGCCTTTAGGGAAGCAGAGCCCTCCGAGATCGCCGCCATCAGAATCGGTGCCATTCCGGCCAACTTCACCTCCCTCCGCTCCTCTAGTTCATCCCTCTTGGTACCGTCCCAGCTGCTCCGGTCCTCCTCCATGCACAACCGTCGCTTCCTCTTCCACGGCAGCATCGGCACGCTCGAGACCTCCTATCCAAATCTGTCGCCAACTGCCCAAACCCACTGTCTCTAGCAACCGCTGCCCCCCTCCCACGTCGCCGGAGCACTGTTTTCGGCCCAAAACGCCGCCCACCAGAGCCCATTGTTGCTGACCCGCATTCACTGCCCACCGACCCGAATCGTAGACCTGACGCGATACGGGCGCTCTTCACCTCAATCAGACGAATAAAGCTCGCCACCGGCACCTCCATCCACCGTCGCACCTCTCGCCATCAGCTCCGCTGCCGACAACAACAGTTCACCGACAAAGCTTCGTAACCACCGTCGACGCCGCACAGCTTGACGTTGGTGGTGGGTCTATTTGTTTAAATTAACGCCGTGCTTCTCCGTTAGCTTCAATTTTTATAAACTTAAGTTTTAGGACCATCAGATATAACGTTTAAAAACGTTTAGGACTGATTTGACAAAATATAGAGTATTAGGACTGCATTCGTAAAACTGTGCGAGTTTTAGGACCATTCATGGCCTTTCCCCTCGCTCTTTTCACTAATCGAATGGGAAGATGTTACTCCGTATTTATTTATTTTTTTGTTTGTTCGAAACATCAGTGAAATTATAAAATTAAGTTGAATCGTGCTAATCAAATTGAAAAATCCTTAAATTGAATAAATAATCAATATGCGGTCGGTTTCATATTTTAATTTTATAAATTTATGGATAATCGAACCGATTTGTATGTACATATTAACAAATAAATTGTCTATATTTATCTGTACACAATCACAGCTTTCTCTTATAGTATTTCATTCGAAAACAAATTTCTTTCAATAAAAGTCACATTATTTTGATTAAGTTTAATCTAAAATAAGATTTTTCAAAGGCTCGCCTTGGTCCAATGAAGGACGAGCAGCAAGGGGGTTGTGGATTGGTTTCGGTCGGCAATGCTGTGGAGGGTGGAGAAGGGGGGTGTGCAAGCGTGTTCAGGTTGGGGCTATGGAAAATAGCCCGCCACCTTGCATAGACCAGTGAATGAACGTTTGTACCTGGGTGGTTGGGGTTTAAAATTCGCCTCAATCATTCCTAATTCAAAATGGACTACGATGTCCGAGATTGCAGGGCCTCTATACTGGCATGAAATGGTTGGTGTGGTTTATTGGTCTTAAGTTCTTCACAGGTTTTCTTGTAGAGAATAAGCTCTCATTAGCCCACTTTGTGGGGTTTTTGTGGAGGTGGTCGATAATCTCAAACTCTCCTTATGATGCTGCGGAATAAAACCTGCTTGAAGCCATGAGGCATTTTGGAAGAATTTATGATCATCGTCTGCCTCTGCTGATGAACCTCCTTTGGTGGTTTTGAACTTTTCCCGTCTTGTTTCACCTGCTTTTTTTGTCTTTTAAACTTTATGGTTATTGGGTGTTTGTTAGTTTCTTGAACTCTCTAGTTGCATGTTTTTGGTTTATTGATCTGAATAATGCTCACTCCATACTTAGAGTACGCTTAATTATTGGGGATCAATACCTAATTAGTTTGTTTATCCAGCCTCAGACTGTTCGTCATTGAAATGTCATTCCTTATAAAAAAAATATAAGATTTTTCAATTTTATAAAATTTGACGGGCAAATTAATTTTTAAAATTAAAGTTGTTAGTCCGTGTATGCAAAATTACTCCTTTTCAGAAAGGAAAAAATAAAAATAAAACTCAAACTGTACACATAGATGTAATAAAATTATGAAACTATCTCTTAATATATTGAAATAGGTTTTGATATATTAACTTTAAAAAACATATATGAATAACCGTGAATCGAACCATAAACTAAATAAGCCATATTTATAATATGATTGGTGGACAAATACTATTTCTTCATTATCCATTACGAACCGACTCACGAACATCCTTCTGCTACCGATCGAGTATTGCAAATTATCAAAGCCAAACACCTCTCTCACATCATGTCTGATTTATAGAGAGTATTTGAGGATTTGGTTTTTGGTGGTGTTTTTTTCACCAAAAAATTAACAAAAAGCCAGCAATATTTTAAATTTTTATAAATCCTAAAAAGTTTTTACTCTCATAAACTTTATACCCATTTTCAAATTCATGTCACTATTTTGTTAAGTTATGGTTGCTAGAACACAACCTTTTACTTGCTGCGTTTCCCCCCTTTTATTACTGGCTAAACAATTTCAAGCATAAATTATTTTTAATTGAAAATGATAGAAGAACTCTTTTTTATCTTTTTATAAAAAGGAGAAGTAAAAACTTAATAAAATGGAAATTGTACGCCGATGGATGGAAAAAAAAATCACTTCGATATGAAATCACTTTTTCCCCCGAAAAATGTGGAAATTAGAGCCCCCTTTTCCTTACACTTTGAAAGTTGTGAAAATTTCATTCCATAAACGGAATATATTACAACGTTTGATCGATCGGTTTTTGTTTTTGATGTGGTAAATTCAGAGAAAACTCACAAACTGTCACACCTTCATCCCAGTGGTTGTGTTCAATAGAAAGCGAGAAAAAATTTTCTTGAAATTTGAATGTGTCAGATAATGATTAGTGATAAAATGTAAATGGGTTTCAATATTGATAAAATTACAACAACACCACTTCGCTTTACATATCAAGATAAGAGTGAAACAGTCAAATACTATCCCGCCTTCGTTGTCCTCACGTCTAATCGCACTGGAAGTCCTCACGTCTAATCGCACTGGAAGACACAAATTATGAAAATTTATTTCCAGAAATGTGACAACTGAATTGAGCAAATATGTTTTAGGCATTTCATTTTTAAAATATATGTGAGTAGAAAAAATTGAAAAAAATACTATTTTATATTAAAATGATGGATTTTAGGTTGTTAAGTGTATTGGAAATGACAAAATTGGAAAAAAAAAATTGGAAAATAAATGGCTGAACCGACTATAGAGGATCAAGGATAGTGAAAACGTAACAAAAAATATCCATCCTAGCCATTAGATTATGCTCAGAAACATGTTCGAGGCATTTCAAGTTTTCAATGTAGCATGAGTTTTGGAAAAATCTTCCAAAACTATATAGTCCATAAACGTGATTTTCCTACTTTTTTTATAATTTTATGGAGAATTTTCTAGAAGTAAACAAAGTTATTTTTAAAACTTTAGAAAATTTATGTGTTAAATAAATAATTTTTGTTTGGAGTTTTCATCATAAAGAATGAGTTTTTTCAAAGTGTAGGAATAAAGGTTTTTATTTTTTTTCTAAACCAACCATACACATACTTACTACGTATTTGCTAATTATGAGAATTTGAAATAATTTCAAAATTAAAAAGGTCATTAACTTTTGAAAAATTGTGAGGACTTTTTCGGATAAAGTATACATTACTTTGGTTACTTTTGTAGGGTGAAAGTCTATTTGTCCTGTCCGGTTTTAATATGTGCTGAAAAACTACACTATACCAAGTCGGTTTGTTGTTTTTCCGAAAGGTTTATTTTTATTTATTTATATTATTAAATTATCATTTTGGTCATATTTTTATATTGATATTTTAAAAAATCAAAGATAAATCAATACTCCTTTCGTGATTCCGATTCCGTTGATTGATGTATTTATTTTTTAATGTGTTTAACTCAAATTATTATTAATTTTTTTTAGAAAATATACTCCTTTATCCTCACAAAAGTGACCCGTTTATTGTGTTGTTTTACTGTATTTAATTTATAATTTTTTATGAATATTTAGACATGTAAAATTAAATAATTCATATAGTATAATAATTTGAAAATCTAAAATCTATTAATATATTAGTTTTTTTTTCACGTAAATTGCAAATATTAAAATTTAAAATATAAACGTCAAAAGAGTCAATATTTTGAAAACATGGAGAGTATTTAGACACTACAAACATTAATTTATAATTAAAATTAAAATTTATTTTAATTTAATTTATATATTAAAATGGTGAAAAAATAAAAATATAGATAAAAATGGTGAAAATGTAACAATGCTACATTCTTCTGTTAAATCATGTCGATGATCTTATCTTCGTGGCCGATCTTATCTTCATGGCCAGGCCTGGCCAGGTAGGGGCCGCCACAAACAAAATTTGTCGGTTTTTCAAATCGATATTTCATGCCATTTTCCCTCAGTTCAACAACCCTTTTCCCAAATTTTTTTTTTCAACTTTCCTAATTTCAATACATTTATCAACCTTAAATCCATCATTTTAATATAAAATAATATTTTTTTCAAATTTTTCTATTTATATATATTTTATCTATCAATCAAAACACATAATTTCAAATTTTCTATTTTTTTCTCATTTGAATGAGCTGACCATTTAGGTGCTGCGCCGGCGTGCCTCAACACTCTACCCAATCAATCTATATATTTAAATATTAATCTACCGTTTATATTTAAATTATTTGATTTATACATTAAAATATGGAAGATATAAAATTATAAATTAAATATTGAAAAATAAACACACATTTTTTTAAGAACGGGGAAGAGTATGATTTTTAGTTTTGAAACTAGTGTACATACCCACCTACGATTCGAGTACATTTTTGTATAATGAAAATTACGTAAAAACATAAACATGAATTTAAAATTGTTGTGTAACTTTGTTGATTATTTAATAGTTTGAAAGTGACTAAAACTGTCGCACAAATAAAGTAATGTAGTTACAAAACATATTAAAATGCATAGATAAGAGAATGAATAGTAAACAAAGTAAGAATAAAAGTATATGTTGAACACTTACTGTGAACAAAGGTAAACAATGTGAGAATAA
This sequence comes from Stellera chamaejasme, assembly GCA_024586325.1. Taxonomy (NCBI): domain Eukaryota; kingdom Viridiplantae; phylum Streptophyta; class Magnoliopsida; order Malvales; family Thymelaeaceae; genus Stellera; species Stellera chamaejasme. The sequence continues at coordinate 34,399,674 of CM044986.1, forward strand.
ATAAAATGAACATCAATGTGACAAAGGTTGAACCCTTAATGTAATAAAAGTAACAAAATATATTTATTGAATATTCGTTTGTGTACATTAGAATGAGGAAAAAGTAAATTTGTAAGTAAGGGGGTCAATTTGTAAAATTTCGTGGGTCTAATTATAAAGTTTACATTGTGTCCATGGAAGCTTTAGCCACTTTTGTTTTAATATGTTAATGATAAACGTTTAAAAAATTAGGAACCATTTAGTTAAGTTTTTAAAAATTTAGGGAATAATTGTTTATCTTTTGTAAATTTTTCAAAAGTTTAAGAACTAAATACGTTTATATATGCTAAGTCCAAATATAGTGAGAAATGAGAGTCTTTTAGAGGATATTTATAGTGTTGAGGGTGAGTCCTCATAAAATACGTACTACCTTGGGGTCAGATGAGCTTTTGGGGAGCTACAGTAATTACAAGCTTAGCTAGCGCTATACCTGTAGTAGGAGATACCATAGTTACTTGGCTTTGGGGTGGTTTCTCCGTGGACAATGCCACCTTAAATCGTTTTTTTAGTCTTCATCATTTACTCCCCTTTATTAGAGGGTTTCAAACTTAGAAGGGGAATAGATTTTCATGAGATGAGAAATTGAAGAATTTACCGCGGATTCTCGTGAGATGAAAAAATATATATCAAGGGGTTTTAAACTTAGGAGGGTAGATGAGAAATTGAAGAATCACCGTGAATTCTCGTGAGGTTATTTTAGTAGGCGCCAGTATTCTTCATCTGGCCGCATTGCATCAATATGGATCAAATAATCCATTGGGTGTACATTCAGAGATGGATAAAATAGCTTTTTACCCTTATTTTTATGTAAAGGATCTAGTAGGTTGGGTAGCTTTTGCTATCTTTTTTTCTATTTGGATTTTTTATGCTCCTAATGTTTTGGGGCATCCCGACAATTATATACCTGCTAATCCGATGCCCACCCCGCCTCATATTGTGCCGGAATGGTATTTCCTACCGATCCATGCCATTCTTCGTAGTATACCTGACAAATCGGGAGGTGTAGCCGCAATAGCACCAGTTTTTATATGTCTCTTCGCTTTACCTTTTTTTAAAAGTATGTATGTGCGTAGTTCAAGTTTTCGCCCGATTCACCAAGGAATATTTTGGTTGCTTTTGGCGGATTGCTTACTACTAGGTTGGATTGGATGTCAACCTGTGGAGGCACCATTTGTTACTATTGGACAAATTTCTCCTTTAGTTTTCTTCTTGTTCTTTGCCATAACACCCATTCTGGGACGGGTTGGAAAAGGAATTCCTAATTCTTACGCTGAGACTGATCAGGTGTGATCAGTGAAAAATTCTGACACCTATCATTTACAAGTGAGTATTACACCAAGAATTTACAAGCGGAAGACTTAAACTCTCTTGTTAGCTTGGAGAAGGAGAAGGGCTCTTAGGCAGCAATAGAAATGACTCCGGAACTTGGAAGAACATGGAGCGAAGGATAATAAGGGGACACTGCCACTGCTCGTACTGCTATCAAGACTGGCACCCTCCTCTCTAGCTTTCCAGCAAGAATGGACCTATCCTTCTTGTCTTGGAAGTATGGTTTGCGAGCTTGACTCATTTTACTTGCCCGAATAGAGAAAAGCTTATTCTAATTAACTTAGCCCAATAAAGGAAAGGGATATGCGCAATAGGGATTGCTGCTTCCACTGCGCTACCTTCCTAAGCCCTTACTCCTTTTCTTTTTGCACCTGCCTTGCCCAAAGAAACTGGAACCCTTGAAAGACGTAAGCCCGAAAGCAAGAGAAAGAAGGTTTCGTTTACCACTGGAACTGGAGTAGCGGAACTAGCACGACGAACAATGCTCGGCACTCTGTCAAGTGAGCCCCTCTCATTCTCTATAAGCCCTATAGTTGCCCTGTATAAGCAATTCTTAGCTCAATACCCTTTCACCGCCTTATCACGGCCCTTACAGAACAATGCGAGAGCCCCCTATACGGAAGGATACTCTATTTGGTCAAAGTTACTTTCCAGAAGAGGCAAGGAGTAGTAAGAGTAAGAAAAAAGAGACCAACTTAATATTTATTTGTGACTCTTGCCAACAATTGGTTCTTTAACTGGCACTTGACTCGAACCGCTTGCCATATCTAAACTAGCTACTGGCGAAGAGGGAATTTATTCAAGATCCCCTTGCGCCCTACAACCCGAAAGTGACTCTCTATCAAAGCACCTGCGGTGGGCTAAGTGCAAGGAGTCTCGATACTACTGGCTAACAGAAAAAAAAAGAACGGCAAAGAAGTAGTTGTTCTACAACCCCCGGAACTGTACGCAGCACTTTTCAAAACAAGAAGTAGTTTGTTTTCTCTGCGAAAATGGTTTTCTGTCTACGAGCGCCTTCACGAACGTATAGAAAGTAACTAGCCCTAAACCGTAACTGAAACACTCTCTTCTACCACCGAAGCCTTTACTACCACTGCATGAATCTCTTGGGTACTCGTTTTCTGGGAATATCTTTTGATAATCGGGTGAATAAGCTGGTCCAGCATCAACATCATCCCTCCGCACTGGTTGTTGTCCCGGCTTGAAAGCAGAAAATCCGATACAGAAAGAGAGAAAGCGAGTGGAATAATACTTTACTTTTATCGGCCATTTCTCAGCAATAGCTACCTGAATGGAAGCAAGCAACCCTCGGCTGGAAACAATCTAGATAGCTTCTTAGCGCTTAGCGACTTTCTCCTTCTGCGCCGCTAGCGCTACTCCTAGTTAGTGATAGGAAAAACATACTCTTTTTCGCGATGAGGCCCATCTCGGACCGGTGACGTATTCTAATGATCTGGATCTCTGGCTTATTTATTACTTGACGGATTCTATTTCGGCTAGTGGGATTTAAGTAACGATAATCAGGAAAGAACAGGGTTGATTGGCTCTGATCGATACCATCTAAAAGTGCTTGCTTCATCCATTCGTGACATTACTGGTTATTCTTACTAAGTTTCGCCTCTAGTTACTCTTGGAATCATGCGCTCCATGTCGGCTTTTTCATTTTAATGGGAGGCCTAACGAGTGCTACGAGTAAATGCGTAGCTTTGTCTTCTCTTATTCAATTAAGAGTTACAGGTTCGAGGGAAAGAGAACTCCCCAAAGCAGACATTCTCTTAAGAAGAGCTATTTTCCCTTGTTATTTCAAAAATGTGTATCATCATACTGAATCTAGCGTAAAGCAAGCAAGGAATTCTTTTCGGAAGTTGGCTACTTATTTAGGTAAATAAGTTCCTTCTCTAAGACTGAACTGCGCTGTCGAGGGAGATCTTTCAAGAGCACATCTCGGATAGGGAGGGACCGGAATTCCCCTTTTTGAAAGAGCTGCTTGTACTAAAGCTTGAAGGTGGAGATCTTATAAAGGTTGCCAGTAAGCAAGAAGCAAGCAGGTTTCTATTAGCAGCAATAGTTATAAATAAAAGGTAGCCAAAAATAAGCTGAAGTAATAGCTTTTACGGAAGTGGATTGCTTGCAGATGATGAATTCTGGGATGAAGATGTTAAAAGAAAAGATCCCCCCTTCTTTCTTCACTTGTCTTAGAGGTAATTACCGCCCCGGCTAGGGGACACCGCTATAGCACGGCGTGGAGCCGACGGAAGATCATGTGAAAAGAAAGGAGAAAGATAAAGATATTCCAACCACCAAGGTAGGCCTAGGCCCTTCAACCACGAAGACATGGCGCTATGAAAGTATGCCAACCATTTCCAATAACCGTAGGAGAGGCGGACTCACGACAATGCTCAATGCTATAAAAAAATCTGACCATCCTTATATCCCCCATGCAGTCTAAGAGAATAGGAGGGTTTCGTTCCCTGCCACGATTTCTATATCATATGGATTATCGCAACCAGTCTGTGAAGTCAATCATGATTATTAAATGAAAAGATAAAAGCGTGCGAGCAAGTTGGAGAGGCCTCCTTTTTACGAGGTGCAAAGGAAAGCTTTCGGTTCGAGGGAATCGCAGGCGATGTTAATCGTCACCGATTCTGAAAGCAATTCATCTACCGCGGGCAGGTCAGGTTTAGAGCTACTTTAGGAATAGCTAGTCGGAGGAGAAGGAATAAAGAAAGGGTCGAATGAACCCTTACCCTTATCTACGACAAGCCTTGAATTTACCAATAAAAAGTGAAGTTTCCGGAGCTTCTAGGCTCATGGTGAGAAATGAGAGTCTATTGGGGGTATTTATAGTGTTGGGGTGAGTGCTCTTAGAGATTTCTAAGCAATTTGAGATATATGATAGTTTCTAAGCCGATGGGTGATAGCTTCTAAGTTGATAGGTTTTTAAGGCTTTGGACTAAACTATATAAGATTAATTCTAGTTTTTAGATGAAGGGTCCACCAATATATAAAAACTTCACGAATCTTTTGTAAAGTTTTAGTAGTTGAGGGACTAATTGTGTATCTTTTCTAATTTTTGGAAAAGTTTAATGCATGAAACTTTAAGGAATAAATATGTTAATGTATAAAAATTTATAATTAAATGGTAAAATGTGTCTTTAAAAATGATGAAGAAAAATCACTCATTCCATCCCACAAAGGTTGTAGGATTTGTTTAGGCGTAGATATTAAATAAAGTGGAAAAATAGTAATGTGTTGACCTTTTTACCCTTGGTATAAAAAAGGTGTATGAAAATAAGTGTTTAAAATGGTAAGGATAAGTAAGGGTAATTTTGTGAAAGTGGTGGTGAAAATTTTCTATTAATGAAAGTTGAAAACCTTCATGGGACAACCCAATATAGTAATGTTGACAACCTTTGTAGGATGAATGGTGCATATTTTAAGAATTTTAGGTCTAATTGTAAAGTTTATACTCCATTTGTCCCGTAAAGATTGCACTGCTAGTGAAAACAATTATATATATAATGTTTAGATTGCATATTATGAGAAGCATATGAATCATTTAACTTTACATGACTATAAGTACATAAAAATAAATCGTAGATTAAATATTGTAAAAACAGCAAAAGAAAGCTGCAATCTTTATCACTACGTGGGTGAAACGGGACTTACTGCTGCCTCCTCCGCGGTAGTGTCGCGGTAACAACAGCGGGGAGGGCCGTGGTAATTCCCGTAGTAAATAAGCTCGTGGTAGAGGTCTTACCGTTGATCAAGGGCTTTTTGCTCAATGCAAACCATGGATGCAATGATTCAAATACATTTATAAACCTTATTCACCCTTATTTTGTCTATTGTAATAAAAGAGCTTTGAGTAAGGGATCGAACCCAAGAGAATTGAGCATTTCTAGACTAGTATACTAAGTGTGTAACTAAACTAATTTCTAATGCAAGAGACACAATTGATGATATGTTGGTGGATGGGAGGAGTGACTAAACTAAGTTAAGTGCAAAACAAGAGTGGAATGCAAGCAATGACAACTTCTTGTGGACTTTCAAATATAGAGATCTCATAGGGATTGCATATATATTGAGGAGTGATTATGAGTTCTAACCATGATTCAGAGGTGGATTACAAAAGGCTAGCATACTTCAATTTCTAAATAGCATGTCAATCTCAATCAATCAACTAACTTAACCAATTCTCATTGCATTAGCATTAGGAGATAAGGCATAAAGCTATTAATCAATTCACCAATCGACTCTTAGAGGTTATCTCTAACACACAGCGAGTCAATCAATCAAATCCCTTAGGCATAGTTCATTAAAACCTCTCTTGAGCATTTCTACGAACACCTTGTATGCATATGCTAGAGTTAGTCATTCTCTAACATACTTAAGCATTCAACGATCAAGGAAATGATATCTAAATCCAAACAAGTTATGAAACTCACAAACCTATGCTCAATAACAACAAGCCCCAATAAGAAGCAAAATCTACCTATTCATACTCATGGTACTACTCAAACAAGCTTTCAAGATCACAAATATGAAAGAGTGGAAAGAGAGAGAGTGGGAAGAAATCACCCTATATAAGATCATCCACAAGAGCCCCAATCAACCTCTCATGTTCTTGAGGTTGAAGGGGCTCAAAGCCCTAGAAGAGGAGAAGAAAGAGCTCCAAGAACCAATGTTAATATGAAAATTCACCCCAATGGTAAGTGTTATCTAAAACTTGCCCTATTTGGGTTTATATACATAGATATAATGACTAAAGGGTCCCTAGACATGTTAGACACCTTTAGGGCGTTAATTGGGGGTAAAATAGTCAAGAAAACCGGTGCAACAGTGTTTGAAACGATAAATATTGCAGTGGTTCCGAAACATTTAAGTACAGGTGGTGGCGTCACGATGGCGCCGCGAGTGTGTCACTTTGAGGCCGAGAGTTCACGCGGTGCCAGCTTGGCTCCACGATGGTGCCGCGAGTGTGTCACTTTGAGACTGAGAGCTCACGCGGCGCCAGCTTGGCTCCGCGATGGTGCCGCGAGCTTGTTGCACCAAGAACTTCGTATTCAAAGCACGAGAGGTTGCCAGTGCATAGCGTTCAAGTCCGAGCCTTCATTTCCACCAAGATTTGGTGGTTAGATCCTTCCTCCACTCCTCAATGTACGAGATCCCCCCCTTTTGTTCTCCACAAGCTTCATTTATACCATATGAATGTTCAACTACAAATAAAGCAACTTACTAAATAACACGCTCAAATATGATCGAATTCGCTCAAATGTATGATGGAAATGATTTGAAACACTTGGAAATGTGATATGTGTATGCTACACATCAACCGCGCCCCAAGCCGCAGTAATACCGCGGCCTTACCGCGCCCCAAGCCGCAGTAACTATTTTAAATAATTTAAAAAAAGTGAATAAATTCGAATGAATATTCATCTGAATTCATCCACAAAACCCAGAAAAATCCAGAAATTTATCTGAAGAAGAAGAAGAAGAATAGAGAAAGATAGAATAAGAAGAAGAAGAAGAAGAAGAAGAAGAAAAGAAAGAAAAGAAGAAGAAGAAGAAGAAGAAGAAGAAAGATAACTAAAAGAGAAGAAAGAAAGAAAGAAAGAAAGGAGAGAAGAAGAAAGAAGAAAGAAGAAGAAAGGAGATAAATGGGAGAAGAAGAAGAATAAAGAAAGAATGAATGAAAGAAAAAGGAAAGAAGGAAGAGAGAGAGAGAGAGAGAGAGAAAGAAGAAGAAGAAGAGGAGAGAAAGAAAGAAAGAAAGAAGGAAAGAAGAAGAAAGAAGGAAAAAATGAAAAAAATGGGAGAAGAAGAAGAATAAAGAAAGAATGAATGAAAGAAGGAAAGAAGAAGAAAGAAGGAAAGAAGAAGAAAGAAGGAAAAGATGGAAAAAAGGGAGAAGAAGAAGAAAGAAAGAAAGAAAGAAAGAAAGAAAGAAAGAAAAAGGAAAGAAAGAAGACGATGAAAACGGGAGAGGAAAAAGAAGACGATGAAAACGGGAGAGGAAGAAGAAGTAGATGAAGGATGAAAGAAAACGAGTGAAGAAATGAAAAAAATATCTTACCACGGCCTTACCGCGCAAAAGGCCGCGGTAAAATAATTCTTACCGCGCAATGGGCCGCGGTAAACTTTGGAAGCGAGCTGGCAACGAACTTTATCGCGGCCGTCGGCCACGGTAAATGTGGCTCGCTGCCACGCGGTAAAGGCCGCGGTAAAACATGTATCATCGACGTAGTGTATGCGATGGAGGGAGTAATAATTAAAATGATATTATTTATTACTAATATGATTTAAAATATACTACAATTTTGTAATTTTTCCAAGAACATGGATTTAATTTGTAAGTAAGGGGCTCAATTTGTAAAATTTTATGGGTCTAATTATAAAATTTACACTTTGTCCCAGTAAGTTAATCAATTTAGCCACTTTTTTTTAATATATTAATGATAAAAGTTTATAAGTTTATGGATGATTTCGTTATTTTAAAAAACTTTAGACCTAATTGTCAATTTTATAACAATTAAAATGATATTGTTTATTACTAATATGATTCAAAATATTCAAAGTTGTAATTTTTCCAATAACATGAGTATAATGTGTAATTAAAATGGGTATTACGTTTTTTCCATATTGTATAATCATTTAGTGATATGTATCGAATTAAATGGAATGAGATAAAAATAGTAAGTTGTAGCATAAAAAAATGGTAGGCTGAATAAACATGTCTGTGTACAGAAAAAATGTGTTCACACATATGGCGCTGACATGAGTCCGAGGTGTCGCTGATGTGTCGATATGAGAGCACTCCACAACTTTGTTTTTTGATGCTGGTTGGAGATCATGTATTAGTATTATATCGAGATTTATAAGAATATCGTGAAAAGGGGAAACTTAGTTGTGTTTTTACACAATTATTTTGACATGTTAATCATCACTTAGGTGATATTTCACCTACTAGTTTAAATGACTCTATTATAAGGTAATCTGGAGGCTTAAGTCCAACTAATTGAATAATTACATATCCACCTAAAATAGCATCGATTAAGAAAACTCACCGGTGATAAATAACATTGACGCAATTATTTTCATCAAAATTACATTAATTCGAATCTTTCAAAATATGGAAAAAGAAACACACATCACCGATTAAGAAAACAGACAAATTTTGTTTGTAGCGTGCTCTACCTGGCCATAGGGGTGTGCATGGGCCGGGGCGGGGCGGAGCGGATAGTGAGAAAAATAGTATCCGCCCCACCCAGTGCGGGTACCCTAAATGCGGGTACACGATTTTCACGGTTCGGATAGCGGGTATTCGCGGGTATTCCTAAGTATAATTATTCTATAAATTTTTTTAATTTATTTGGAGATATCCTAAAATTTTGCATCATAAATGTACATATCTAGAGTATCAAAATGAAGAAAAGTAGTTTGCATAAATAGAACAATAATATAATATTGTAAATCATATATTATTGTTATATGAAATGAGTTTTCACACATAATATAAATGAAACTTAAAGGAAAATTGAGATAAAGTAAGCAACTTTAGATAATTTATTTGTAAATAGGCATATGCGGATCGGTTCGGGTATCCGCGGTTTTCTAAAATTAGTACCCGCGGATTATCGATTTCCTCGGTTCACGGATTTTTTCGGTTTCAGATCATGCGGTTCGGTTCGGTTTTTTGGTTTTGCGTGTTTATAAATCTCCACTTTGGCTATTTTTGCTCTTCACCGGCACACACATTCGTTTTCTTGCCTCCGCCAGCCATGGATCCTTACAAGGTTCCTTCCCTTTACCCATAAGTTCATCTTTTGTTTTTTTGGTGTAATTTCAATCCGGTTCCTCCGACTGAACAAGGTTTTGAACTTTGGTTCCCTTTTCTTTCCTTTTTCTTTTTTTATGAGTGCAGTTCCGCCCATCAACTGCTTTCAATTCCCCGTTCTGGACTACCAATGCAGGTGCTCCAGTTTGGAACAATGACTCAGCTCTCACCGTCGGGCCTCGAGGTACATTATTTTTAATTTGGGCTGTGAACCATGAAATTCTGGTCCTTAATTTGTTATAAGAACTTAGCTCTGCTTGATTTAATACGAGCCTCGTTTTTTGTTGTCTGAATCATGTTCTGTAATCACCATGTAACTAGGATAGTGTTGAAATTTACAGTTAGGTGGGGATTTGGTACCCTCTTTCCGTAGATTAGGGGCCATAGTACCTCATGTAACTGGAAAATGTTGCCATAGTCCCATTACACCATCTGTTCCTTTTTCTCTTCTTTTGCCGTGCTTATATACTGTTAAGTACTTTCCGTGTCAAGGCATGCTCTTCTTCGTCATAGCAACATGATTAGTATAATATAAATTTTATAAAAGTTTATGGACTAATCATGTAATTTTATAAGGATCAGTTTGTAAGTTTTACAAAAGTTCAGGGACTAAAAGTGTAATTTAGTAAGGATCATTTTGTAAATTTTCAAAAATTTAGGGACTAGATGTGTAATTTAATAGTGACCGTTTTGTAAATTTTTCAAAAATTAAGTCCTTTCCGTGTCAAGGCATGCTCTTCTTCGTCATAGCAACATGATTAGTATAATAATCTAATTCGGAAATATACCAGATGTCTTAGCATACATGTATATTCTGTAAGTAATAGGAAGTGGAAGAGAGGTTAATGGTGTGAAGTGGCTGCTGTTTTCTGTTGTTAATTTAACAAGCGGGGATTGAGTTTCGTATACTTTTCTGCTGTTTTGAAGGCCCCATCCTCCTTGAGGATTATCATCTGGTGGAAAAGCTAGCTAATTTTGACAGGGAGAGGATTCCTGAACGTGTTGTCCATGCCAGGGGAGCCAGCGCTAAGGGTTTCTTTGAGGTGACACATGATATAACTAACCTCACATGTGCTGATTTTCTCCGCGCCCCTGGGGTTCAGACACCTGTTATTGTCCGTTTCTCTACTGTCATCCATGAGCGTGGCAGTCCTGAAACCCTGAGGGATCCTCGTGGTTTTGCAGTGAAGTTCTATACTAGAGAGGTAAGGTGTTATATACCGCGTATCATTTCTGTTTATGTTTTGATTTTGTGCTGTAGTGAACGCATATGTTGAGGTTTGCACATTAAATTGAGAACATCATTGGTATTTAATTCTGAAGGATATTTTCTCTTCAATTTGCCCACCCTATGAGTAAAGGAGTTTGGATCAAGTTTAAGCGTAGACCTGTAGTGTGTATAACTGGTCAATTTGTCATTACGTTGAAAGGGTTGATAGATATACGTTCTATTTTTTTGGGTTATGCAGGGTAATTTTGATCTTGTGGGAAACAATTTCCCTGTCTTCTTTATACGTGATGGAATGAAGTTCCCAGATTTGGTGCATGCTTTTAAGCCAAACCCGAAGTCTCACATTCAGGAGAACTGGAGGATTGTTGATTTTTGCTCCCACCATCCTGAGAGTCTGCATACGTTCACATTCTTCTTTGATGATGTGGGTATTCCGCAAGACTACAGGCACATGGAGGGTTCTGGTGTTCACACGTACACTCTAATCAACAAGGCTGGAAAAGCTCAGTATGTGAAATTCCATTGGAAGCCAACTTGTGGGGTCAAGTGCTTGCTCGAGGATGAGGCAATTAAGGTCGGAGGATCTAATCACAGCCATGCCACCAAGGATCTGTATGATTCAATTGCAGCTGGCAACTATCCCGAGTGGAAACTTTTCATCCAGACAATGGATCCTGATCATGAGGACAAATTTGATTTTGACCCACTTGATGTTACCAAAACCTGGCCAGAGGATATCCTACCCCTCCAGCCTGTTGGGCGTTTGGTCTTGAATAAGAACATTGACAACTTCTTTACTGAAAATGAACAGCTTGCTTTCTGCCCTTCTCTTATCGTTCCTGGCATCTACTATTCTGATGATAAGATGCTCCAGTGTCGAATCTTCGCCTATGGTGACACCCAAAGGCATAGGCTTGGACCAAATTATCTACTACTTCCTGCCAATGCTCCCAAGTGTGCCCATCACAACAATCACCATGATGGTGCCATGAATTTTCTGCACAGAGACGAGGAGGTACTTGCTAGCTTATCTGACATGGTCTATTTTCTAATTACATTCTTGTGACTGACTTTGTTGTTCATAATAATCTTCTATGGTGATTGCAACATCCTGTTATCTTTCAGTGTTTCTCTCATGCATGCATAAATTCATCCATGCATGATATTGCATGTGACATCACAATTTTATGCTATTTGTTGTCATCAGTTTCAGTTCCATTTTAAATGTTGCAGTTTTCATTCATTCTAATTTCCAACAACTGTTTATTGCTCAGGTCAATTACTTTCCTTCAAGATATGACCCTGTTCGTCATGCGGAGAGGTCCCCCATTCCTACTGCCGTCCTTGGTGGAATGCGTGAGAAGGTAATATCTTCTGTTTGATAACAGCTCCATCAGTTTACGGATCAACTAAGTGAACACAATGTAATGTGTGTGTTTACTTGGGACTCTTGTGTTTAGTTGGACAGTATCCAGTGTTTTTCAAATATGTCCACTTGTTTGACATGAATGTGAAAGTGAAAGTAGTGATTCGAAGTTCAATTTCCGTAACTAGGTGGACGACATGATTTTTGAAGTAGCATGTTTCCATCACATGTTTACTTTTCTGTGAAGAAGTCTGTTTATGCCTTCAAAAAAAAAAGAAGTCTGCCTATTTGGTTGGACTGAATAAAGTTATCTGGTCGATGCAGTGCATAATTGCAAAGGAGAACAACTTCAAGCAACCTGGGGAAAGATACCGATCCTTTGCACCTGACAGGTACTTTGATCCTCTCTTAGTTGGTGAAAATAATCCTACTCTGGTTCATTTTGGCGATGGTAACAACTGCTAGTGGTTGCTGTGTTTTCTGATGATCCATCTGATCGTCACATCACAGGCAAGAGCGTTTCATCTGTCGCTGGGTTGATGCATTGTCTGATCCACGGGTCACCCATGAACTTCGCAGCATCTGGGTATCCTGGTGGTCTCAGGTAAGCTCAGTCTGCAAATTGTTCCTCTCAATCTTATATTGGAAAGTTGATCTAACATTGCATTCCACCACCACCACCTTTGCTGTTGATGTATTGCAGGCTGATAAATCTCTTGGTCAGAAGCTAGCAAGCCGTCTGAATGTGAGACCAAGCATCTGAAAGGAAAATGAGCCTCCAGCATCTGTTGATCTGTGTACTGAAAGTTGTATCACAAAATGCCTCTCCAACTTTGCCTCTGTACTATATTGAATTACCGGTGGACATACCTGAACCTCACCGACCTACCCGCTTCATTCGCCTTGTTCTCCATGATTTTCAATAAATATGATATCTTGTGTGGTGTATGAATCACTTCGATTCTAAACCGCTGTCGCTGCTGCGTAAGTTAAAAAGTATTTCTTGGAGTCGGATCCAACTTTCAATGTCGCACAGTAAATAAAGTCAATGGATTGGTAGAAAAATCTCTCTTGGAGTCGTATCGGGTCGGATAAATCTAAATTACACATTTCATTGTTGAAGATGGGAAATTGGTAGCTGTTGTGGCAACTCTTTCTCTGCATGGTTGCCACTTAATTAGAGTAGGTGTCTTTGCCTTGGTGGTTTGATTTGGATTACTCCTCTATTTAAATTCTCTTTGTTGGGTGTTGTTACGGTGGAATTTTCTGTTTAGTTCTCTACTATTCTGGTAGGTCTATTTGACGTCTTCTATTTTTTTGTACTGTTGGGCTTCACATAATGGTGGCTTGTATATGTGATTTGTTTTTTTCCGCAGGATTTGTTTGCTACTTTGTTCGCTTTATTGCTCTGTTTGAGATTGTTGGTTTTGAAGTTGTGGGTTTTTTTGGTAGTTATGTGTTTGTATTGCTTTGTTTTATTTAAGTTGGCTGCATTTTTTTTCTCCTTCAATATGTATGTTTGAATAGCTGATCCCGGCAGAGGGTGGTTTAGGTGTTGCTCTGCAACCAGGTGTTTTAGAGCGAAGGAGGTGCAGTATGACGTGGTTTTCGTCTTCCTTCTCCTATTTGTTTTCTGTCACCAGCGGAGGAGAGTTTTTGCATCATGCAGTAATCGAGTGTAGCTTCGATGGCGGATCAGATGCTACCAGTGTCCGACGGTGGTGTCGCTGATGTGTCAACATGAGAGCACTCCACAACTTTGTTTTTTGCTGCTGCCTGGAGATCCTATATTAGTATTATATAGTGATTTATAAGAATATGGTGAAATCAGGAAACTTAGTTGTGTTTTTACAAAATTATTTCAACCCTGTTAATCATCATCTAGGTGATATTTCACCCACTAGTTAAATGACTCACTTATAAGGTAACTTAAGTCTAACTAATTGAACAATTACACATCCACATCTCATTTTCCAAGTGCTATAGGTTAGGTGAAAATTCACTTTGATGATAAATAACATTAAAAATGCTCTAGGTTAGGTGAAAATTCACTTTGATGATAAATAACATTGGAGCAATCATTTTCATCAAAATTATATTAATTCGAATCTTTCTTGGAAAAAGAAACACACATCACCTAAAATAGCGTCCATTAAGAAAACGGACAAATTTTGTTTGTGGCGTGCTCTACCTCTACCTGGCCAGGCCTGGCCTTGAAGATAAGATCATCGAAGTGAGAGCCACAAGATCAGCATCAGGTTTTATAAATCCCCACTTTGGCAATTTCTTCTCACCTGCGCACACATTCTTCTCGCCTCCGCCAGCCATGGATCCTTACAAGGTTCCTTCCCTTTACCCATACATAAGTTCATCTTTTGTTTTTTTGGTGTAATTTCAATCCGATTCCTCCGACTCAACAAGGTTTTGAACTTTGGTTCCTGGCGATGAAATTTATTGACGGTTATGTTTTTGTAGCCGAAGACACGGGGTTTTCTCTTATTCGCATCAATTCATATGAATTCGTCTGCTTCTTTTCTCATGATTTCTGCCTGCAACCATGTAACGCTTCTTCATTTATGCGCTTTTGTTAACCTTTTCTTTCCTTTTTCTTTTTTATGAGTGCAGTTCCGCCCATCAACTGCTTTCAATTCCCCGTTCTGGACTACCAATTCAGGTGCTCCAGTTTGGAACAATGACTCATCTCTCACCGTCGGGCCTCGAGGTACATTATTTTTAATTTGGGCTGTGAACCATGAAATTCTGGTCCTTAATTTGTTATAAGAACTTAGCTCTGCTTGATTTAATACGAGCCTCGTTTTTTGTTGTCTGAATCATGTTCTGTAATCACCATGTAAGTAGGATAGTATTGAAATTTACAGTTAGGTGGGGATTTGGTACCCTCTTTCCGTAGATTAGGGGCCATAGTACCTCATGTAACTGGAAAATGTTGCCATAGTCCCATTACACCATCTGTTCCTTTTTCTCTTCTTTTGCTGTGCTTATATACTGTTAAGTCCTTTCCGTGTCAAGGCATGCTCTTCTTCGTCATAGCAACATGATTAGTATAATAATCTAATTCGGAAATATACCAGCTGTCTTAGCATACATGTATATTCTGTATGTAATAGGAAGTGGAAGAGAGGTTAATGGTGTGAAAGTGGCTGCTGTTTGCTGTTGTTAATTTAACAAGTGGGGATTGAGTTTCGTATACTTTTCTGCTGTTTTGAAGGCCCCATCCTCCTTGAGGATTATCATCTGGTGGAAAAGCTAGCTCAATTTGACAGGGAGAGGATTCCTGAACGTGTTGTCCATGCCAGGGGAGCCAGCGCTAAGGGTTTCTTTGAGGTGACACATGATATATCTAACCTCACATGTGCTGATTTTCTCCGCGCCCCTGGGGTTCAGACACCTGTTATTGTCCGTTTCTCTACTGTCATCCATGAGCGTGGCAGTCCTGAAACCCTGAGGGATCCTCGTGGTTTTGCAGTGAAGTTCTATACCAGAGAGGTAAAGTGTTATATCCCGCGTATCATTTCTGTTTATGTTTTGATTTTGTGCTGTAGTGAACGCATATGTTGAGGTTTACACATTAAATTGAGAACATCATTGGTATTTAATTCTGAAGGATATTTTCTCTTCAATTTGCCCGCCCTATGAGTAAAGGAGTTTGGATCAAGTTTAAGCGTAGATCTGTAGTGTGTATAACTGGTCAATTTGTCATTACGTTGAAAGGGTTGATATACGTTTGTTTTTGGGTTATGCAGGGTAATTTTGATCTTGTGGGAAACAATTTCCCTGTCTTCTTTATACGTGATGGAATGAAGTTCCCAGATTTGGTGCATGCTCTTAAGCCAAACCCGAAGTCTCACATTCAGGAGAACTGGAGGATTGTTGATTTTTTCTCCCACCATCCTGAGAGTCTGCATATGTTCACATTCCTCTTTGATGATGTGGGTGTTCCGCAAGACTACAGGCACATGGAGGGTTCTGGTGTGAACACGTACACTCTAATCAACAAGGCTGGAAAAGCTCACTATGTGAAATTCCATTGGAAGCCAACTTGTGGGGTCAAGTGCTTGCTCGAGGATGAGGCAATTAAGGTCGGAGGATCTAATCACAGCCATGCCACCCAGGATCTGTATGATTCAATTGCAGCTGGCAACTATCCCGAGTGGAAACTTTTCATCCAGATAATAGATCCTGATCATGAGGACAAATTTGATTTTGACCCACTTGATGTTACCAAAACCTGGCCAGAGGATATCATACCCCTCCAGCCTGTTGGGCGTTTGGTCTTGAATAAGAACATTGACAACTTCTTTACTGAAAATGAACAGCTTGCTTTCTGCCCTGCTCTTATCGTTCCTGGCATCTACTATTCTGATGATAAGCTGCTCCAGACTCGAATCTTCTCCTATGCTGACACCCAAAGGCATAGGCTTGGACCAAATTATCTACTACTTCCTGCCAATGCTCCCAAGTGTGGCCATCACAACAATCACCATGATGGTTCCATGAATTTTCTGCACAGAGACGAGGAGGTACTTGCTAGCTTATCTGACATGGTCTATTTTCTAATTACATTCTTGTGACTGACTTTGTTGTTCATAATAATCTTCTATGGTGATAGCAACATCCTGTTATCTTTCAGAGGGATAGTGTTTCTCTCATACATGCATAAATTCATCCATGCATGATATTGCATGTGACATCACAATTTTATGCTATTTGTTGTCATCAGTTTCAGTTACATTTTAAATGTTGCAGTTTTCATTCATTCTAATTTCCAACAACTGTTTATTGCTCAGGTCAATTACTTTCCTTCAAGATATGACCCTGTTCGTCATGCGGAGAGGTTCCCCATTCCTCCTCCCGTCCTTGGTGGAATGCGTGAGAAGGTAATATCTTCTGTTTGATAACAGCTCCATCAGTTTACGGATCAACTAAGTGAACACAATGTAATGTGTGTGTTTACTTGGGACTCTTGTGTTTAGTTGGACAGTATCCAGTGTTTTTTTAAATATGTCCACTTGTTTGACATGAATGTGAAAGTGAAAGTAGTGATTCGAAGTTCAATTTCCGTAACTAGGTGGACGACATGATTTTTGAAGTAGCATGTTTCCATCACATGTTTACTTTTCTGTGAAGAAGTCTGTTTATGCCTTCAAAAAAAAAAGAAGTCTGCCTATTTGGTTGGACTGAATAAAGTTATCTGGTCGATGCAGTGCATAATTGCAAAGGAGAACAACTTCAAGCAACCTGGGGAAAGATACCGATCCTTTGCACCTGACAGGTACTTTGATCCTCTCTTAGTTGGTGAAAATAATCCTACTCGGGTTCATTTTGGCGATGGTAACAACTGCTAGTGGTTGCTGTGTTTTCTGATGATCCATCTGATCGTCACATCACAGGCAAGAGCGTTTCATCTGTCGCTGGGTTGATGCATTGTCTGATCCACGGGTGACCCATGAACTTCGCAGCATCTGGGTATCCTACTGGTCTCAGGTAAGCTCAGTCTGCAAATTGTTCCTCTCAATCTTATATTGGAAAGTTGATCTAACATTGCATTCCACCACCACCACCTTTGCTGTTGATGTATTGTAGGCTGATAAATCTCTTGGTCAGAAGCTAGCAAGCCGTCTGAATGTGAGACCAAGCATCTGAAAGGAAAATGAGCCTCCAACATCTGTTGATGTATGTACTGAAAGTTGTATCACAAAATGCCTTGCCAACTTTGCTTCTGTACTAAAAAAATTAAATGTATCAATTATGATGCATAGATGAAGTATATAGGTTAAAACATATACACAGAAAATAAAAAAACATATTTTGAAAATTTTGTAGATTTTTTTATTAAATCATCTCTTCTTTAAACTTCCATCTTTCCTTACAAACATCACATCTAATTTTCAATGTCACACAATAAATAAAGTCAAGTGGATTGGTAGAAAAATCTCTCTTGGAGTCGGATCCGTGCAGGCCGAAATATAGACCATCATTGTCTCCTCTCCATTGAATAAATTGGATCGGATATACCTAAATTACACATTTTATTATAAATTTATATCTGAATTAAAATTTGTTACAAAAATAACTTTAAATTATGATATTGTTGCAAATCTATATCTGAGTTATGCGTAACCGTTAACTCTGTTAAAATTTAACGAAAATGTTGGAAAAATGTTCAAGTTGATATTTAATTTCTGAAACTTGACAAATACCCCGTAAGTTTATAATTAAATTTTTTACTCTTCGTCTCAAAAAGAATGTCTCAAAAAGAATGCTCTGTTTGATTTTTTATATTGTGTTTGAACTAAATTATTGTTTTATTAAAAGTAATATAAATATAATTAAAAACTACAAATATTAATTTATTATTTGCATATACTTTTTTCCATTTTCAATGTCAAAATGTTGAAGTGGAAAATTAAAAAAAATTAAATACTGAAAATGAAAATGAGCATTCTTTTTGGGACGGATGGAGTAAGTCATTATTCTTACTAATAATATCATATTTTTCAATAATTTTACCAGTTTTATTACTAATTTTACGTTTTAGTTTAGAGCTATAAATAATCTAAATACTTTACAAGTGAATAAAAATAACAATTACCACGAAATATTTATGTAAATTAAATATAAAAGGTAAAGTGCACTTATGGTCATGTAACTTTAATTATTGTCTTGCTTCTGATGCGTATTTTAACTTTTTGTCTAAATAAAGTCGTATTTTTAATTTTTTTCTTCATTGGATTCTTTTAAGTCATTTTAATTAACTTTAACGGAAATGTGGGAAAAATGATAAAATCAGCAACTCAAATGTTTTAAAAAATTTATTTACACCCCAAGTTTTAAACTTAACTATTTAGGCACTCCCCAACAGTTTTAAACTTAACACTTTAACCCAAATGTTTTAATTAAACCCAACAACACCCAACCACTGTCGGGTTGCCGCCACCACCACAGGACAGCCGCCGCCGGCCGCCGTCGGAAAATGTCGGAAACTCAAAAAAATACACGAAAACGTAGATCAGAGCCTAGGACCGCCAAATCCCAGCCAAAGGCCGCTGAATCCCGACCTAGGGCTGCTGGATCGCGGCCCAGGCCGACGAATCGAGACCCCAGGCCGGCGAATAGCGGCCTAGGCTAGCGATTTGCCAGCCTGGGGATTCGGCGGCCCTGGGCCAGGATCCGGCAGTCCTAGGCCTTGATCTACGTTCTCGGCTATTTTTTTGAGTTTCCGGCATTTTTCGGCTGTGTCCGGCAGCGGCGGTCAGCGACGGTTGTCCGGTAGTGGTGGGGGCAGCCCGAAGGTGGCTTGGTGTTGTTGGACTTAATTAAAACATATGAGTTAAAGTGTTAAGTGTAAAACTGTTTGGGGTGCCTAAATGGTTAAGTTTAAAACTTGCGGTGTAAATAATTTTTTTTAAACAATTGAGTTGCTTATTTTATCATTTTTCCCACAAATCTGTTAAAGTTAACGGTCAATGGAACCAAAGATGAAGAAAAACTTAAAAACAGGACTTTATTGGTGCAAAAAGTTAAAACATGACCGTAATGGTACAATAATTAAAGTTATAGGACCATGGGTGTACTTTACCTATTTATTATTAAAATTAATACTCCCTTCTCAAAATTTGTAAACTTTTATATTTGGGACGTCCAAAAAATATACAACATTTCCTTTAATAGAAAGTTTTTTACCTTTTAATTTACTTTTCTACCCTTAATTAACTCCGCATCTTCCCACCACCAATTAACCCATGATTCCTCACACAACCTCTCTCCTCACAACACACCTCCACTGTTTCTTCCATCCACACACATAATTGTTGTGTTTCTCATACACATACCTGGCTAAGCATTGTTATCCTTGTTGAAAAAACAAATCCAAATTTAGATTGAAACAAACCCACTATTTCTTCCTTCGAAATCGATGTCACTCTTGTTTTACCACACAAAAATAGAAGCGTGCAGCAGCACCTTCCTCTACGTCGATCAGATGACTTTCCATGGCAGTCGATGATGAGTCTTTCTCAGCGAATGACAGTTTGGGTTTGGCTTTATGACATTGGTCGACTATAGTGGAGAAGATGAACGAGTGCGCAAGCAAACGGTCAACGACTGCCGACGAGTTCAACTATTCCAAATCTACAGTTCCATTATCCTCCAATTCAATGAATATATACTTATATGGGTGTTATTCTTCTCCATTTTCCTTTATCTTTTCAATTCTCTAAATATTATTTTTAATCTGCTTGTATTTGTTGTTCAATGGTTTGAAATCTGTTTGACTTTGCTCCTGCAAGTTGTGTAAGTGACAGTAACTCACCGCAAGTGTACGGTGGTCGCAAGTAATAAAACCGGGAGTACCGGGTCGAACCACAGGGACTTGTATTTCTGTGTGTTTTGTGTGTGAATTACGATGTAAACTAAGCTAAGAAATTGATTGGATGGTTGGTGAGGATTAAACTAACATGCAAGAACGGTAATTAAATTGATTAAACAGCTAGATCAAGGGTTACAATAATTAAATTATACCCTTGAACTAAATTATCTCCTAGGAATTTGTGCTCCACTTGGATCATGGGTACATGGATTATAATTTGGCTCATAAACATTCATGGATATTGTTCGGATTTATGTAGGAAAATATATTGGGTCTAAACCCTCTCTCAAGAGTATTTAGAAATAAATTAGCCACAATGTCTTGCATCCTAATTTATTATAAATTAATCAATTTTCCTCCTAGGTTAATTATGAACTCTCATTCTATAATTAACCTAACGTGTATTTCTATACGATCTAACATAATTAGCTTATGTCTATGTCTAATCATGTCAAGATTAATCCTCTCTCAAGGTCTTTAATCAATAAATTCAGAGAAACACAAACATAAATTATCAAATAATATCCATTCATCAAAAATATTATATACCCATAATCCAAGTTTCACTAATTCCTAAGAGATAGTAGAAATTTAGCTACTCATGATAATGAACACCATAAATGAAAAGAAATATGAGTAAACCATATCCATGGTGGAATTTGAGCTCAACTTGACCAAATGCTAAAAATATGGAGAGAATGAGAAATTAACAAAATCTGAGTTTAGAAATATAATCTACTCAGAAAATGAGAGAAAACCCTAGACTTAATCACAAAATGATGGAGAAATCAAGCCTGAAATGGTGCTCTCCACCCAAATCTTGCCCTTGATGCGTGTTGAGTTCTTGAGAAATGTTGGTTGCTCCCCTTCATCGTCCCCTCTGCTGAAATGGGGCTTCTCTTTTAAGTAGGGCATGTTGGCAACCAAGGGCTAGGATTGATTCATTAAAGAGATCAATGGTCAAGATTGATTCACGAAGCCAGGTGATCACCTGGCGTGATGATCACCAGGTGATCACCAACTCCAACACTCTGCAACTTGATGATCTCTGTATTTTAGGTGATCACCGGGTGATCACCAACTCCAGCTCCAGATGGTTTGAGACTCCCTGGATTTTAGGTGATCAACTCATTCAGCTCCAGGATTTCAGGTGACCACCTAGTGATCATCTGGATAAGAAGTTTTGCCCTTTTTGATCCTCTAACTTCTCCTTCTGTTACATCTTGCCCCAAAATGACCTAAAGTGCCAAAATCAGTAATTTTATGATTAGAACAATTTCATCTTCAATCCAATACATTAAATATTTCCTCCAAATCAAAACATAAAATGGCCTCATCAGTAAGAGAGGAGTTAAAGAAGATGAAGTAAAGGGAAAATATGGAAAGTAGAAGGGAAAGTAGGTGTTTTCTTAAACTTTGTGCCAAATTGATATGTTGCAAAATTAATGGGACGGGGGAGTATGTTATTGTTACCAATTTACAAACCTTAACGTTTCAATAATATAAATACCTCAAATTTCTCTTACTTATTCCACCTATCGACTAGCCCACCTCCATCTCAACGCATGGCACTAGAGGACGATGGTGTTGGACCTGGTGCTGGAAAGACTCATATTGGACACGATTGGGCTGTAGGAGACCTCAGATAGATCAGGTGGGGCGGGTTGGTCGGGCATTGCATGATGGATGTAGGATGGCTCGTTGACGTTGGTGAGGTGGGGTTGAGAGAAGATTGGAATTATTAATCATAATTTGGTACGTTATTTAAAATTATAATTTGTTATGATAATAATGACTTAGAAAGTACAATATGAACTTAGGGTGTTGTTTAACACATTTTAGAAACTGTATGGATAAATTTCAGCATTTTCCCAACATTTTATGTCATCAATTAACAGAATTTTTAACGGAGGTATATAGATTTGTAACAAAACCATACATTAAAGACATTTTTTGCAACAAATTTTTGTTCGGGTATAGATTTACAACGAAATGTATAGTCAAGGTATATCCGACACAATTTACCCCCTCTCGGGTTTCTTAGCTGCTTCCCAGATTCTCTTCAGCAGAAAGATGTAGCATCACTAATTTTATACACGCTGCATAATAGTACCTATAATAGTACCTGTTTTATTTACTTCTAAGCAGTGGCGGAGCCGGGATTTTAGGTTGGAGGGGGCCGGTATCTTGCAAAAATAATACATTAAATGGTGATCGAAAAAACTGCTTGTCGAACAATTTTTATATGACTAATATATAATATGATATAAAAAACAATCATATAAATGTTTAAGAAATTTGAGCTGAACACACCGCTCATTTATTATATCAACAGAATAATTCAGAATGACATCTAAACTAAGTGTTTCACCAAATTACTTTTTAATAAAAGAACTAAACTATCCAAGAAAATCATCTTCTATTTTTTAAGTAATCTATTATTCACAATTACCATGGAAGAAAAAAAAGATAACAAAATATAGGTGTCAATTAAATCATCAAATAAATAAAAAGAAAGGTAAAGAAACAAGATATGTTGCATCAAAGAAGTGTATGTTTGGAAAAATTGAGAGAAATTGAGAAATTTGAAATGTGGGAGGAAGTTTATAAGAGGGATTGAGAGAAATGTGAACAAATTATGACAAAAATGAGAACAAGAAATGACCCAATAAATCAAGAAGAAGGCAAAGCAAAATCCATTAAAATTAATTTAATTTGTTTACATTAAATTAAAATAGTTTTATGGAATATACTACCAATCAGTTAATCCCATTAAAATCAATGAACTTATATAACTTAAAATAAATTTTAAAACATATTAATACTACCCTATACTATGTATTTGGGAAAATTTTGGGCGGGCAACTTGCACATAGTTCCGCCACTGCTTCTAAGTTATCACTATTTAACTTTTGAATGAATAGTTGTTTATTAACGCTTCCGATTCTAGTGACATTCAACATACTACCTCTATTCCTAAATAACTGAATGTTTGTCTTGGCGCATAGACTAAGCTGAATGCAAAACTTTTATGTATTTTATGATAATTGCCCTCAATGAAAGATCCACAAAATATGAGACAAAAGTAAAAAGTATAAATTTTTGTTTGTCTTTGGAGAGGTTCTAGTACAGGGAACATACATTCAAGTAGAGATCTTCTCGATTCCATTTGGGAGATGAAGCTTGAAATCCAGGGCCAAGTCGGGGGACGGAGGGTGGGGAGAGTGAGGTGGATGGAGAGGACAAACTGATCATATAATTTTCTAAATAAGAATCATATTGTTGGATGTTTATAAAATTATGGATAAGTTGAATATTTAGCACGTCTATTTTTGTAAATTACGTAAGTATTTAATGTTTGATTTAATGGAAACATAGACTGAAGATTAATGGTGAAGCAAAACCTCAAAGCTAAGTTTGTATAGGACACAAACTTAAAAGAGGACTCGAATAGAAGAACTGGTGAAGGAAAGGGATCAGTGATGTCACTTATCCAAAAACAATTATACTAGTATATGCTACTAGTTAATTAACCATAAAATAGGTAATAGGAAAAAATTTCCTCCTATCCTTCCTGCACACGTGTTATGTTATTATTGGTTAGTGTCAAAGTACATAATTACGAATCTGTCACTCTCGTGATAACTCCGTAAGTAGGAATGAGGAGTTGGGTTGGAGGAAAATTTGATTCATACGTAATAATTCCAGAACAGAAGCATGGTGTGAATTAGGGCTGATCATTCGGGTAATTCAGTATTAACCGAAACCGAATTACCCGAATAATTCGATGTTCGGTTAATTTGGACAAAAACCGAATTAACCGAACGATACCTAAACCCGTATTAATCGAATACCGAATTCGGTTCGGTTATTTCAGTTTTTGTCCAAATTAACCGAAGTTTTTATGGGCTAAGCTTAATGTTAAGATATGAGTTGTAGATTGGGGTAGTTCATTCAACATTGAGTATGTTATGTATATTGGGTTGAGGTTAATTTTGTATTAATAATAAAAAAATATTAAATACCGAATATTTCGGTTAACCGAATTAGTTAAAGCTATAACCGAAAACCGAATTTAAAATTCGGTATAATTGATAACCGAACTGAAATATCGAAATTATCGAATCGAAATAATCGAAATCGGAAAAAACTCGGTTAATTTGGTTTAACGGAGAAGTTGATCACCCCTAGTGCGAATACTATTTATTTATATAATGAAATTTCTATAGTGACGTTTGCGTTGGACTTGAATATTTTATAAATGGCAGCGAGGTGAGGTGAGAGCTCAGCAACTTAAAAAGGGTAAAGAAAAGAAATATACTATATAGTCAGAGGAGGAGCACTGTGCAGCCAAGTGATAGGTTGAGTTGAGTCTGTGCAAGCCAGGGAAGGGAACCACTTGTGCATCTGATTAACATGTATGTATGTATGTATGATTCCCAACTTTTACTTTTCTTTTTGGAGGAGGATCAGGACAATTTTCAGTATTACCAATAAGAATCCCGCTAGTTGAGCTATCTATAATTTACAAATAAGCTTGTTTCAACTTGAATGAAGATGTATGATTCATGAATTTATATTAAAGTTGTTTCGGTTTCTAGCTTGGCTGGCTTGATAGGGGTAGGGGGTATTATTAGTTCATTTATCCGCTGTAGTTTGTCACGGCCCACTTGCGATGAAGTGTGCAAGGCATGTGTTGGGGTGCGTGGTAGCAGCTAGGGTATGCGGACAACATCAAGCTGAGGATTCGGGACGCAACTCGACGCACTTGAGAGTGTGCAATGCGGATTCAAGAGAAGCCAAAGTGGGGAAGATACATTAGAAAGACTCTAGATATGTACGACTTTTTAACTCTGAAATATTATAGAATCCTCAAAGATTGTTACACAAGAGTATATGCTGAACTAGAGGGTGCCAAAAGTCCCTAGATGAGACCAGAAGGGCTTAAGGCAGACTAGATGGTGCTAAAGGGCCATAGACTGTAGACCATGCTAGAAGGTACTGGAGTGCATAAGAGGGCACCAATGCACACTGGAAGGGACTAGGTGCTGCTAGAAGGTTCTAGATGGGTATAGAACGCTCCGGAGCACTCTGTGTTCATCTAACTAAGCCTAGAGGGTGTTAGGCCAGACTAAAAACACGTACTTATCTCTAGGTCTATGTAGATTGATCGAGGCTAGCCTTGAAGAATCTAGCAGAGCAATGCTAACCCTTAGATCAAATAGATATCCACTGCCAATTGAGGATGTGACTTGCTTATTTATAAAGATTTAGGCATCATTTGTACATAACCAAGTCGAGAGTTTTATAGCCAGCATTGTGTCCAATATTTGAGCAATACAAACGACTTGTATAGCTTACAAGTATTTTTCCTTTTCAAGCTTTCGTTGCTCTCTTCTCAAACTTTCTCAAGCTGACTTAGGTAATTTGGGGTAAATCAATGCTGACTTAACCACGAGAATGTGTGAAAAGTGCGGCACGAACATAATGAGAGAATCAGTCCGTGACAAGTACAAGTTGCAGTGAGCTGACTAGCTAATGTAAAAACTTTTACCGGGCAAACAATATAAATATTAGTACAACTTTTTGGAGATGTAAAGAGTAAAAATGTTTATTAACAATTTTTCAATTTAAAAATCGGTAATTAATATAAAAATTCAATCCAAACACATATTGTAAATTTTTCTTTACAACCAATAAACAGTTTAAATTGACTTTATGTACCAACATAGAAAAAAACCAATTTGCAACAAGATAATAAGATCAGGGGCTTATTTTGTCACAATGAATGGCGAGGGACATATTTGAAAGTATATAAAAGGATTGGGATCAGTGTTTAAGTTTAACCACTAATACCAACCTTACATTATTAAGCCAGAAATA
Source organism: Stellera chamaejasme (assembly GCA_024586325.1). Classification (NCBI taxonomy): domain Eukaryota; kingdom Viridiplantae; phylum Streptophyta; class Magnoliopsida; order Malvales; family Thymelaeaceae; genus Stellera; species Stellera chamaejasme. The sequence goes on from CM044986.1 coordinate 34,425,748, forward strand.
GGAAGAACACACGCAGATTCCAGCCCACAAGTCAAGATCCGAATCTGAATAACGTCAGCAGGATGGCGATTGGTATCTGCGACGGTATCTACGGTGGCGCGTGGCCGAAACTTCGTTCTGACCTGCCCCTTTGGAACCAAATTCGGCTGTTGGGTCCCACGTTCGGCTTCTTTCTTTGGCGCCCGCGGCACATCAGATGCGGGGTGAGTGGCTGATGAGGTCAGGAGGAGAGGGACGCTCTTATTATTCTACTCCCAATACAAATTTACTACTACCATGATTCTGACCCAGAGAGAGAGATAGGTCCTAACTCAGTTGTTGTTTGTTCCCAGGAAATAAATATACCGAGGAAAACACAAGAAACCAGGTCATATCTTGTGGGGGATTCATCTGTTAGGGCCTGGCTTTTCCCAATTTTCGATCTTTTTTTGTTGTTGGCTATCCTGTCCAAACTGGCTGCTGTTCTTGTTTTCTCAGACACTTCCGTTTCCATTTCAACCTCCTTAGGAAACAACCCTTTGTAGTTTTGTCTCTTTACCGAAGCTGGCAAGAAGATAAGAGAAAACATGTACCAATTAGCAACACACAAGAGTTCTAGCTAGACACTTATCTGTTTTCCTTCTTTTTTTTCCTTTCATCGGAAGGTCTACCCATTTCAGATTCCGGTATATCCAAGAATATTGCCAGCGACAAACTCCATGCAATCACAGAGTGAGTTTGCTTATCCTTCTCCATCCTTTTCCCTTCTCCCTTTGGAAATCCTAAAGCTTCAGTTTTTATTGGAAGACGGTATTTCTTCTTCTAGAAGTAGGGGTAGTTGTCGACGATTGCTCGCTTCTGGGTGTAATGGGCTATGGTGTTAGTGGTCTTCTGCTCTAGGTACTCCACTTCTGGTCAAACTTGATTCCTTAAATCAGCTTTGAGCTTTTCTGTTACATCGGATGGGAGCCTCCTTGTTGAATCTGCTGCTTGTGTTGCTTGTTCGGCTCTCCGATGTTGACCGATTCGATGCGGAATGAATGATAAAGATAGAAAAGCCGAAAACTTTCCGCGTGAATCACATCAATTCTCTATCTTTGTTTCAGGGTTTCAATTGTACCGCACCAGTTACGAGATTGTAGCGGATTTCGCCCTTCTGATTGGCTATTTATTTATTTTTAACATTTCCGTTAGATTGGTTCTCGAGGACTCCAACTGGTCCTAGATCACTTGAGAGCTGCTCTAGTTCTCTACCATTGAGTGGACTTTCATACTTTGTAGTTCACGCTTGGGTTATTGGCCACGCTGTAATGGAGGACCCCAGTACGTCTCCTGGTACCTTGCAGTGCAATCCCAGTGACACAGCTATGGACCTTGATTTTATGGATGAACTGTTGTTAGATGGATGCTGGTTGGAGACAACAGATGGATCTGAATTTTTGAATCTTAGCCCATCTGCTTTGAATGCCTGGTTTGACTCTCCATTGCTATTGCCTAATCCAGAAACCAAGAACGAAAGTTCTAGCATCGGTGGGTCTCGTGTTAGCACTCATGAAGAGAGGGAAAAGCTGGTTTCATCCGGGGGACATGAGGAGGATGAAAATAATGTGGAGAAGTCAGTTAGTCCTCATTTTGGTCATAGAAAACTTGATGTTAAGACAGGTGATTGCTTTGCGGATTATGCCCGAGAAGGTGCCGCCAACAGTAGAAGATTGTGGATTGGGCCCAAAGCAACGCCGGGAGCTTCAGCTTCTGTGATGGAGAGATTAGTTCAGGCACTTGGGTATATTAGAGATATTACCAGAAACAAAGATGCTCTCATACAACTGTGGATACCTGTAAACAGAGGAGGCAGGCTCGTTTTGACGACTCAGGACCAACCTTTCACACTTGATCCAGGCTGTCAGAGGCTTGCAAGTTACAGGAACATTTCTGTTAATTACCATTTCTCTACTGAGAGTGGTCATGAAGCCAAGGACTTTCTGGGGTTGCCAGGTCGAGTGTTCTCAGGAAAGGTTCCGGAGTGGACTCCTGATGTTAGATTCTTTAAGAGCGATGAGTATCCAAGAGTTGCTCATGCACAATTGTGTGATGTCCGTGGAACCCTTGCCCTTCCTGTTTTTGAACAAGGTAGCAAGACATGCTTTGGTGTTATTGAGGTTGTCATGACCACACAAATGATTAAATATAGTCCCGAGCTTGAGAGTGTTTGCAAAGCACTGGAGGTATATTGATTTTATTCATCTTATGGTTGTTCTTACATGATGTATAACCTAGAACACTAAGATCAACAGTGCTGAACATTTGCTTATGAGGACTCCTAGTGGCATCTAATTATCAGACAAGTCTTACAGACACTTGCCTGAACTGGTCAGAGAAAAGATGCTCCCTCTGTCCCATACTGGTTGTCCCATCTCTATATATTTTGTGATAGAATAGGGACAACCAGCATGAGATGAAGGGAGTATTAATTAGCATGCACTAAAAGGCTATCACATCATCAAGTTTAATACAGCGTTGTGCATTTAGTCCTAGTGTTCTGTTTTAAAGTTTGTCTGTTATATGGTCTTTCTATTCTCAGCAAATTCTACTACTTAAACTGCTTGTTTTTGTTGTTGTTGTTGTCGCATACAGATTGGATTTTGTGAAATGTAGCTGTTTAAGCGAACTATTCTTACTGCTGATGACTAAAGTTATTTCTTGGCCAGTGACTTAAAATTGAAAACCCATCACTTCATAGGGATATGGTGTGAAAAAGGATAGTTTTTTGCTGATTCTTTTTTTTCCTATCCTTTTTCTGTTGTATACAGAGTGGAGATGAAAAGATTTCTGTGCTTATCACTTTGGTAACATAAATAAGAGAGCTTGAAGTTTATTATTGTGATAAGTTTCTGAATCTGTTTTCTCTTGTCAGGCTGTTAATCTTCAGGGTCCGGTGGTTTCAAGCATTCAAAAGGTAAAGGTATGTCTAATTCTAGAGTTAATGAGTATCAGTTTCATTACAACATTATTGGGCTTAAGGATGGATTTGCTGTTCCAGGTATGCAATAAATCATTCCAGTCAGCCCTCTCTGAGATAAAAGAAGTTCTGAGACGTGCATGCGAGACCCATGGGCTGCCCCTGGCGCAGACATGGGTTCCTTGCATTCAACAAGGTAAAGAAGGTTGCCGGCACAACAATGAGAACTACACCCTCTGTGTTTCAACTGTCGATGATGCTTGCTTTGTATATGATCCTAATATTCAAAATTTTCATGAGGCTTGCTCTGAGCATCACCTGTTGAAAGGTCAGGGGGTTACTGGGGGTGCATTTTTAACAAATCAGCCCTGCTTCTCATCTGACATAACGTCCATGAAAAAAACTGACTATCCACTTTCACACCATGCTGTGATGTTTGGACTATGTGGTGCTGTTGCCATTCGTTTGCGGAGCATGTACACTGGCACAGCTGACTTTGTCTTGGAGTTCTTCCTACCAGCAGACTGCAAAGTTCCTGAAGAACAAATGAAGATGCTAAATTCAGTGTCGATAATTATACAACAGTCTAGCAGCAGCTTGCGTATTGTCACAGACAAGGAGCTACAGGAGGAAACTGATACTGCAGTTAGTGAAATAACAGTTCCTTCATATGGAATATCCAGTGGAGAAGGGTTGTCAAAAGCTCAAGAGTCTGAAATGTGCTTTGATGCGAGTCACAGTCAGGTTCCAAAAGGCTCTGATGTAGCCCACACATCCCAAGGGGAAGGATCAGGGGTAATTTTGGCTGAGAACTCGTCTATGATTGGACAATTTAAAGAGGATTTTGGGATAGAAGGACAGGAACGGTCTGGTAGAGAGTTTACTTTTAATGACGCTATACTTCCAAGTGTGGATCCTCTGAAAACTAGGGGGAAACAGCGTAGCAAATCAGAGAAAGAAATTACCTTGCAGGTCCTCCGTCAGTACTTCTCTGGGACCCTAAAAGAAGCAGCAAAGAAAATCGGCGGTAAGCATTGTCATAGGAACCCTGAATTTGTGTTTTTGTGCAGGCACATACACCCATGGCACATACATTTTAGGTTGTTTTGAAGCATGTTATTAAATAATGAATCACCCTTTGTTTGCAACGGGAACAATTTTAGCTATCAAAAAAAGGACCCAATATTCTTCTAATTATGAACAGGACGGTGGCTATGCATGATTGTTTGATTCAGGATTAACCTAATGCTACCACTTAAGTGGCTGTCAAATTCTTCATGATGATTTCCTTTTTATGCTCTCTATCTTCTTCAAATTCGCAGTGTGCCCCACAACCTTGAAAAGGATATGCAGGCAAAATGGCATACAACGTTGGCCTTCTCGCAAAATCAAGAAGGTTGGTCACTCCTTGCGGAAACTTCAGCATGTGATTGATTCAGTACAAGGCACCTCCGGTGCCCTTCAAATCAAATCATTCTACTCAGACTTCCCGGAGCTGGTTTCTCAAAAACTATCAGATGAACCTTCAAAACCGTCAAACGTGGAGCCTGAGGTTGGCTGTTCGTGTAGCCCTGCTACCGCTTCAAACTCAGGCTCCTCTTCTTTCAGCCAGAGCTCCAGCTCAAGCCATTCATGTTCCAGTGGAATACTGCTACATTCAGCATTTACAGTCTCCACGAAAGAAGACGTCATAGTCATGGAGAATCGTGGTGATGACGTGTGTAAGCAAGTGAAAAGTGATTCAGAACTGCATGTCCCTAGTCAAGAATCGAGACCGTTGATAAGATCAGAGAGCGAAAGATGTCTCCGGGAACCGCCTGTTTCGAACGTTGTTGTAGCATCGAAGAAGAGAGCCCTCACCCTCAAGCTGGTGAGTAGAGATTCTCTATTTGCAGCTTGGATAGAATCCTGTGAAAATCTGCACTGCCAAGTCTTTTAGTTAGGACATTTTCCAATTTTCCCTGTAATGAAACATAGGGAGTACAAATAAACTTCCTGTCCAGTTTTCTTTGATGAAATCTTGTCCACCTCAATGTGTTTTGTTCTATCACGTTGGACTGGGTTGTGAGCAATCTGAATAGCAGTTTTGATATCACAGTATATCTCCATAGGGCCTTCTAGTCCAATCCTTATATCTTGTAGGATAACTTTTATCCATATTAGTTCACAATCCCTTTAAGCCATAGCCCTAAACTCTGCTTCAGCACTTGACTGAACCACCACATTCTGTTTCTTTCTTCTCCAAGCAACAAATCAATGACATATTTTTGCTGGGAAATAAAAATACCTTGCTTGGAGTGAGCAACTTCTATCCCAAGAAAGTACTTGAGTCTTCCATGATCTTTTACCTCGAATTCTCTAGCCAAACATTGTTTAAGGGCTGTCTTTTCCACCTCATCATTTCCAGTGACTACTATATCATCCACATAGACAAGTAGTGCAGTGACCCCCCTGAATCCGAATGTTTGATGAACAATGTGTGATCTTCCCTGCACTGATGGTACCCAGATTTCAACATAACAGCGGTGAACCGTCCAAACCATGCTCTAGGAGACTGTTTGAGGCCATACAGAGCCTTGCGTAGCCTACACACCGTATTCCCCTTTTCCCTTTTCCAAAGCCAAGAGGAATATAAATTTCCTCTTCTATATCTCCATGGAGGAAAGCATTCTTCACATCAAATTGTTGCAAGTCCCAACTAAAAGTGGCAGCCAAGGAGAGAAGAATCCTTACAGTGTTCATTTTTGCAACGGGGGCGAATGTCTCCTGATAATCCAGCCCATAAGTCTGAGTGTAGCCTTTAGCTACCAATCTAGCTTTATACCTTTCCAGAGAACCATTTGCCTGTACTTGACAGAGAATACCCATTTACAACCAACCACCTTCTTACCTTTAGGAAGATCAGTAAGTTCCCAGGTCATGTTCTTTTCCAATGCCTCCATTTCCACTCTCATTGTATCTCTCCATTCCTTTCTAGATACTGCATCAGCTAGTGTTTAAGGAATTTGGATACTATGAAGATTGCCAAGTAGGTTTGGTAAGGTTTGGATAACCTATGATAGGACACATAATTGGTTAGGGGGTATAAGGGCCTTTTGGTACATTCTCTCGTACCTTTTTTGAGGGCAATAGGTAGGTCAGGTTCAGATACGGAGTTCGAGAAGGGCGGGCCTTTTACGGACATATTTGAGCCTAAATTAAGGTCTGGTTCTTGGTTTCTTTGAGAACTAGGGTTAGACTCTGTCCTCCTAGAGTATACCACACCAAATCTCCTCTTATTATGCATTTCAGGAGGAATATTAGGCTCAGGTTCAGAATTTACAATTGCTGGAATTTCCTGAAACTCAATTTCAGCTCCCTTTTGCAAGGAATTTTCTTTGATATCAAGAGTAGGAAGATCAAAAGGTGAAAAATCAGAATCATTTTTGGCCATTTGATTTTCTAAATCATGTTGGTTTGGAGAGTCAAAAAAGGACAAATTCTCTTGAAATGTTACATCATTGGACACAGAGTATTTTCTGGTTCTTGTGGTAACATATGTAACGTTTTTGGGTTGGTGAGTAACCCAGAAAAACACACTTGACTGCCCTAGGATCCAACTTCCCTTTATTTTGAATGTGACAAAGGCAGGCCACCCAAATATCATCATTTGGAGATTATTTGAGGTTCTGACTTGAGGAAAAAATTGGGGAAGGACCTCAATTGGAGCCTGATCACTTAAAACTTTGGTGGGTAGTTTGTTTATACTGTGGACAACAGTAAGAACAGCATCCCCCTTATACTGTTTTGGAACCTTATTTTGAAAGAGAAGTGCCTTTGTACTTTGCAAAATGTGACCATTCTTCCTCTCACCTACCTCATTCTGTTGGGGGTATAAACACATGAAGATTCATGAATAATGCCATTTTCGTTGAAAAAATTTGACAAGGTATGATTAAAATAATCAGTGGCATTATCTGTTCAAAACCTTTTGATTTGTTCCCCAAATTGAGTTGCAATCATTTTTTTGGAAATTAGGAAGAATGATACTCATGTCTGATTTGTTTTTCAATAGAAATACCCATGTAACTCTCGTACAATCATCGATAAAAGTTGCAAACCATTTTTCTCCGGTTATATTTGGGATTCTTGAAGGTACCCATATATCCGAGTGAATTAAATCAAAAGGATTTTTGTACCCAGAGTCACTTCTTGGGTGAGAAGCTCTCTTGTGTTTTGCTAATTCACAAATATCACACTGAAAATCATCTTTATTGATGTCTTTGAAAAAAAATCAGGAAACATAATTTGTAAAACTGAAAAAGCTGGATGCCCTAATCTGAAATGTTGCATCCAAATTACAGATTTATTGGTTGGGTTACACTCACCTCTAACATGCATAATATTGGGAGATCTAGATCTATTTTCCTCTAGATAGTAGAATCCTTCCCTTTGCTCAGCAGTTCCATCCTCTTCCCCGAATTCAGGTCCTGAAATACACAGTGAGTAGGAGAGAAAATAACATTACAGTTTAAATCACTGGTATGTTTTTGAATTGACACTAGGCTGGTAGAGAGCTTTGGAACATGCAAGACATTTTTAGGAGGATTTCAGGTTTTATTTGAATATCTTCGTACCCTGCTGCTGTAGTTAAAGACCCATCAGCTAGGGAAATTTTTTTATTGCTTGGACTGGGTTAGTATGTGACAAATTGAGAAGCACTTGGGGTCATGTGGTCAATGGCTCCTGAGTCTAGTATCCAGGGATAAACACTAGCAGATACATGTAAAGCAAAAGGAGAAGAGATACCAGAAAGGGCAAGAGAGGTTTAGGAATCTTCAGACTTTAAGGAGTCTAGGAACTTCTTGAACTTTTCCAACTCAGCCTTGCTCAATATCTCTTGTTTGTCTGTTGTCTGCAGTTTTGCATTTTCAACCGAAACCAGGGCAGTTTTGGCTTTAGAAACTCCTTTCCCTTTTCCACTCCATTCTTTGCTGGAAGTAGATGGTTCCCCATGCAGTTTCCAGCAATAATCTCTAGTGTGCCTAGGTTTTTTGCAATAGGTACACCAAAGAGAATCCTTGGAGTCTCCAACTTTTTGACCCATGAAACCTTCATCTTTGCTGCCATGGCCAAACTTTCCAAGCCCTTGGGCTCCAACATGACTCCTCTCCTGTTCTCCTCCGCCCTCACAATGGCTATCACTTCATTCAAGCAGGGAACCTCATCTTTCCCTAAAATCTGAACCCTAACTTGATCATATTCATGGTTAAGGCCAGCTAGGAAGTCATACACCCTGTCCTTCCCAATAAGTTTTATTAAAAAAGCCAGAAATTTGAAAACTTTTTTTTTTTTTTACTTTCATTTATGATCAAATAAGATCTATGAGATAAAAAATTGGCATAACAAGTTTTTTCGCTGACGAATATTTTTTTTCAAATTACTTTAATTATTTATGTTATAATCATAACACTTAGGAGTATATATATATATATATATATATATATATATATATATATATATATAAACACACCAATAATTTTCCCTTCTATTACTCCTAAATCATCTTCTAGAGAATAAAAATTTGCATTCCAATTTTCTTCTAAGTAAATATTTTCGTCAATTTTTGGTTATTACTCATGTTACTATCATAACACTTAGAGCTGTTTTTTCCCCTATATATTCGGATTACTCAGTTTCCTATTTCTCACTATATTTTCTTTTCAGATATATAGTAATCATCACCCCACACCCAATGCATGCAGTTCTTATATGGTACACCTATGTGTACCTACACATAGTAATCTGTAAAGTCCAATACACTAAACCCAATATACTCAGCCCACACGAAATGTTCAAATATCTAAAGTACCCTTACTAACTTTTCCATGACTCCAGCTCCCATCGTCTCCGATCTCGTCTCCAATCTCATCATCACTTCCACCGATCTCATCGCTGCGTCATCTCCGATCGCATCGTGGTCGTCTCTGATATCATCGTCGTTTGTCGAATGGTGGAGACTGGTTTGCACACGGCGGTGGAGTCGGTGTCCTCCGCGTCCGCGATGGCGGTGGCTAGATCCGACGACGTGTCTATGGAATCAGCGATCTCTGGTGTTGAACCACCAATCTGGAAAGAAGCTAAACCGTCATCACCTGCTGGCGGAGCCCTGAATGTTCCGACGGTACATGGTAGGCTGTTGGACTCTTCGTTGACTAGGGAAAGGAAAAGTTTTCTTGTAATTTATATCAAACAGCTTTTGTAATTTATATCGACACTTTATGGTATTTACATCGACACTTCGTAATTTATATCGACACTTTTATATCGGACAAGATATCGATACTTTTGTATCGTATACTTTATGGTATTTACATCACACACTTTATATTAGACACTTTATGGTATTTACATTAGACACTTTTGAAATTTATACCAAACACTTTATGATATTTACATCAGACACTTTTGTTATTTATATGAGACATTTTATGGTATTTACATCAGACACTTCTGTAATTTATATCAGACACTTTTGTATTAGAAAAATTATATCAGACACTTTATAGTATTTATATTACACACTTTATGGTATTTATATCAGACACTTTTGTAATTTATATCAGACACTTTTGTATTTTATATCAGACACTTTGGTAATTTATAAAAATTCATGTACGAAATCATTGACAATGTTGAGAACAAGAGATAATTCATAAATCTTTTTTGGAGTCATATGTTACATTAAAAACTTTTGAGTAGTATTGGAGACAATTCTAAACGATATATTGTCAATTGAATAATATAGACACATGTGTTAAGCACTATAGACACATCTGTTGAGCACTATAGACACATCTGTTGAGCACTATAGAAACATCTCTTAAACACTATAACCACATAATTTTCTTCTATCATCTCTATTGATTTCATACGGATCACCCTTCCTCGATTGACACATCAGTTAAGTCACAGACTTCTCACCGATCACAAAATATTTCTACACATGCTAGTTTGTCTCTCCGATCGCGCACCGGCCTTCGGCACGCTGCTCACTCACCCTTCCTCACTATTTATGCAGTTCATACTAGATAAGAAATGTATATATAAATATCCAAAAGTGTCTAAACTAACATATAAAAATGTCTTAAGTACAACACCAAAATGTCTGCAAAAGTGGCTAAAAAGAAGAAAACACATATCAAAGCCAAGTTGCCACACCTTCAACCAGTTCTTGGAAGATCTTTTTCGGTATCAGACACTTTATGGTATTTACATCGACACTTCGTAATTTATAAAGAAATGTATACAATAATATAAAGAAATGTCTAAAATAGTATATTAAAATGTCTCAAGAAACTTATGAAAATGTATGAGAAATATGCAATGTCGAAAGATAATTCTACAGTGTCTAAAATAATAGATGGAAATGTTTGAAAGATGACGTAGAAGTGTATAAAATAATAGATTAAGATTATGTCTGAAGAAGTTTATAAAAATATTTGAGAAATATGCATGAGAAGTGTCTAAAATAATAGATAGAAGTGTCTAAAATAATTGATGAAAATATCTTAAAGATGAGGTAGAAATGTCTAAAATAATATATAGAAATGTCTAAAATAATAGATTCAAATGTCTAAATAAACGTACGAAAATGTCTAAAATAATATAGAGAAGTGTCTTGGTTTAGCAACAGCTGCTAAGAACATAACCTTTGTTATGAATCGCTTGCTTCTACAAGTACGATGTGGCTCATCTTTTCTATTTACATCAATTCATAAATTTTGCATTGCTAACACTAAGTAATTTTATGTTTACTCCCTAGAGCAGCCTTTCCTTTCTGACTTTGAAGCTCCAAGTTGCAGGTGCAGAGTGAATGAAGCTCCAAGTTGGATAAATCGAGCAACGTTTCTGAACCTCACCGATCGTCGTTGCTCACCATTCCAAATCACAAATCATCGTTGATCGTCGTTCGCGACGCCGATCGTTGTTGCTCGTTGTTCGCGATCGTCCGTGCTTGCCGTTTGCGTTCGGCGATCAACGGTGCTCACCGACTCACCGTTTGCATTCACCGACTGTCGGTGCTCGCCGCTCGTGTTCGCCAATCATTGCTACTCGTGTTGGCGCTTGTCAATTCACAGATCATTGCTACTCGTGTTAGCGCTCGTCGATTCACCGATCATTGCTTGTCACTCATATTTGTTGATGATCTGCAATTGTGTTGGAGAGATGGGATGAAGTGTGAGCTATGTACAATGGTGAATTCATCGGTGGAGGAGAGATTTAGTTTAGGTGACCACTTGATTAGGTTTATAAGGAGGGACAATTTTGTAATTGCACAATAGTATGTGTAGGTGCGCATATGCGCACCTTAAAATTGGTACAATGCATGCACCCCTATTTGTCTTTCACCACATGCGACACACAAATATCTTACAAGTTTAATCTCGAGAATACTACACGCAATATCCATTAATTACCATTTCTCTTAATTTCCACACATACTCATGTATCTTTACTTACTCTATATAATTGCACACTATGTGATCACAAACTTCATCCATTCTGCTACCCCTTTTCCTCTATTGAATATTCACTATGAACATGATGATAAAAAAATTCATTCACCAAAAATTACAAAATTCATTTTTAAAATTCACCCCTTTCTCAACTATCTCTCAAACATATTTTCTTTTACAAATAGATGATGAAGATGTGCTCTATATTTTGTAACAGAGGGACACGTGAGGGAGAGGGGCTGCAGAGAGACACGTGGCGGGCTGTGGGTGGGGGCTGTGGGTGGGGCTGGGGATGGGGACCGTGGGGGTGTGGGGCTGGTGGGATGGATTACATTGTTCGTGAATCATTTAATAATCGTGCATATTCTGACCTCCTGTGAATACGGTGAGATCCGAATCAGACAGATTAATCACCGAATTTGTGGAGGTGAATTTCACTTCCACAACCCAAAGTTTGAAACCCCCAAAAATTCTTTTATTTAAGCTTCATCGTACCAGTGAGATATCAAATTGTTTTCTGCAATTCCTTTTGCAGTTGAGGTTCGCCTTCTTCTTCACGTTTCTTTATTTTTGCTTTAGATTTTTTTTCCTAATGTTAAATGTTGTCCGTTTCTATAATTCTTTTTTGTTTTACTTTTGGATTTTGTATGACATAATCATTAATTATTAAATGTTGTAACTACAGATTTTGTATTGTGTTTGCTTATTGTTTGTCTTTTGTTATGTTTACCTTTTTAATATCTTTAACTAGCTTGTACCCCCTCATTCGGGACGGAAAAAAAGAATAAAATGTAAATTATAGTAAATATTATAATAATATTATAATTTTCTAATTAACCAAATCATGGTAACAAAAGTCATAGGTAAGAATTAGAATAAAACAACAAATGTCATCAAACAGAACACAAAAATCATTGTAAGTCATGTTTAAACATCAAATGAAATATTATTATAAAAAATCAAACAATGTTACATGTTTATTAGCCAAAGCAAAGTAAACCGCAATAGTGACTCAAAAGGTTAAATCTACGATCATCATCACATCTCGGCCATCGAAGCAGCCTCATCCGAATTTGTTATAGAATATATCGAGTGTTGATGCAGCTTCAATCTACAAATACATGTCACAAAAAAATAGTTCATAAATATATGTACGTACGTGTCATCTATATCGGTGTTAACATAACGCACATCAGCGTTATTCCCCTTATTGTTATTAGACGACATCGCAACTTCCGATCTCTACAACAACCAGCAACTATAAACGTAGACAAATAAATTAGTAAACAATATTACATCAATGTAATAAAGTTAATTAACCATAAACACGTATACGACCTATTTGATGCGCATTGAGTTTGCTGGATGTAGTGGCTCTGAGTCGTTTACTTAGCGAAGCATCTTACATTATATAAGGCTATGCATGAGTAGGAAGTGTACTTCGTGTAAAACACTGATTTATTAAACATATTTCTCATGTGAGATTTCCTAGAACAAATCATATCCTAATTATCATAGATATCCGGAAAGAAATATCCTAAAAGAAATATCCTAAATATCCCAAAACAATATCCTAAATATCCTAAATATCCCTAATATCCCAAAAATTAACCCGAAAATTAATGCCTTGTCGACCCATTAACCCGAAAATTAATCCCGCACCCTAGCACGCTTTGCCGACCTTGTCACCATTGGAGGTGACGAATTCCCTTTAGTGTTTCGTTTTCTTTCTTCGCTTCTCTAATCTCTGCTCTCTAAGTTTGGAATTTTCTTCGCCAATCGCCAAAGATCATGTCCAACATGTCAATGAAATCTAAACCCTCTCTTCCATCAACTGGTAGTGCATGCCTCGACATTAATCGTATGCACTGATTCGAGCCACCTGCACTGCTTCGCCGCACCCTCGTTGGCCTCTGTTCTTGTTGGATAGCTTCGTATGAATGTATCAAGCGTGGAAGGCAATTTGGTTGTGGTTGTATAACCACAGATGATTCATAACCTCTATCGACTCTGTGAGAACCATAGGTTGGCTTCTCAACACCCACTTTGGAGGTGTATAGGAGAACATCTTTGAATGAGATGTTCATATTAGTGAACTTTGAATGGATTGCTATTTTACGGCTTATGGGAGTTCCTGTTTGAATTTGTTTAGTTTTATACATATTTATATAGTATGAGAGATCTTATCTATTTAGTAGTAGATAAAGTTTTCCAAATTTTAAAGGAGAGTATTTTACAGGATTATACTTTCTCCTAACCGAATTTATCTTATCTTTCGAGTATTATTACTAATATTATAATGTATCTATTTAGTAGGTGATAAAGCTTACCGAAATTTAGTAGGTAATTAATTTAATTAACCCAACAGAATGAGGATAAAGTTTCACAATTAAAATCTAAAAAATTATTAATATATCATTAGTGAAAAAAATCCTAAACTATGCCTTGGTGAAACTGATCCATGAATGAATCGATAAAAACATGAAATATATTCACGCGGCTTCATCTTGGTTGGTAGTTGCGGAGTCTTCATTTATTTCGGTATGTTCATTGGAAGACGTCCCCAAAACTCTTTCTGGATTAAAAGCAAGAACACGTCGTGTTATCGCCATCCTTTCCACATTGTTGTCTTCACTGTATAGTCGCCTTCTGGCTCTTCTAACTGCAGCCCTTTGGTATCTCACCTCATTTATCTGCATATTATTTTCAAATTAGTATGATATCTCGTATTCATTAGCGTTTACAATTTGAATATGAATAACCACCACGAACCTCTCTATTAATAAACTCCAAACGACTATTGAGAAGCTCGAACTCAAACAATAGCCGCTTAATTTGTTCTAATATGAAGATTCGCATCTGTCTCAGCGAATATTAGCAACCTGCCACATTGGGACCGATTATTTATTCGTTGTTGTGAGGATTGAACATACTTGATTGTAAATGAAAAATTACCTCTGTGTGGATCACTCGATCACTGTTGTATAGAAGCTCATGTTGATCAATCAACTCGCTCAGCCGCCGGCTTATGGAATGTTGAGATGCTCCTTGTGACATTGTTTTGTCTCACCTCTGATTGTTGTTGCTGTAGAGATGGGATCCGAAATGTTGTATTTATAGTAGAACATCTAGGTCATCCAAAGGTTTCAAATACGTTTTTTCCCGCTTGAGTTTCGATTAATTTTGATTATTGAATTCAAATTTAAAGTTTTGGAGGAAATGTTTAAATTGGATCTTTTGCGGATTTCAGTTCGAATTTTGATTATTGAATTTCGAATTTTAAAGATTCTTGCGGATTTTAATTAATGAGATATTACTGATTGGATCCTTTGCGGATTTGTTGCAACAGATTAGTTTATTTACTATTACTTAACTGTCCTCACCCCTAGTTTATATTTATAAAAAACGCCATTTCAACTATACTACACTCCTAAAAATAAAGGGACACGTGTCGTCACGTAACGCTCTAAAAAGAAAAAGTCAAAAACACCCTATGTATGCTTCGCTTTTATAAATTAATAATAGATATCACGTTTTCTATTCTATTTTTTTGTTATTTATTTTTTCCTTGCTCTATTTGTTGTTTGTAATATATATGCTTTTTCATTTATGTAGATCGTTCGGGCCTTTTTTGATGGAGCTCTTTCTCCCGTAAATATTCTAGAAGATTTATGGGCTCTCCATTTTCGTCCTTATGTATCTGAGCCTAAATGTTTGTATACTGTTTTACAGCAAATCAATTGAAATGAAAGATAAATGACTCAAGAGCCAGTTCTCCAGAACCAGCAAAAAGATCAACCAACCGCACTCTCATTATGTAAGTATCTAGGAATAGCTTTTCTAATCAAACTATTTCTCTGCCTCGAATCTAACCATAATAATATCAAATTATCTTACAGGAAAAACCTTGACGACCCTGCATACAATATTTATAATTACCCCTACTTTATCAAATGTTTAAGTCACAACTCTATGAAAGATAATATTTACATAAAATATCCACCTGCCACATACAATTTTTAATTAAACAACCAATTATGTCAATTATAAAAATTAGAATAACACAATTTATAATTCCACATTTAAACAAAAATTATTCAGAAAAACCAACAATTGAGCGGAGAGCGTAAAAATAATCTCTAGTTTCCTATAAATTTAAAAAAAGAGAAACAAAATAGGATGAAGCATAAAGAAGCATTAGAAATCATGCGAACCCTGCACCAAGGTCAACATTTTCAGACCCCATGCTAAAGTAAAAACGGGAGCACACCGTTTAACTAAAAGAATACAACTAATGAATTTGTGTTCTGTTTCCTGTCCTTAATTTACATGTTGATTAGCTCTCTATTCTTTTGTCCATCAAGTTTCTTGTGGTTGTACAAAAAACCTAACCTAGTCGAGGCAATACCGTATGGTGATCTTACAAAAACAATTACAGAGAGAGTGAGTGCTATTGTAACAGTGATGAAATTGATGGCCGTTCATCTTGCTTCTCAACATTGACATATCTTGAAGGTGGACCAAACAGGCTCAGAACAACCTGCAGACAACACAAATCCTAAGCACTCAGTCCCCCATTTTCAAAAATCAGATTAATTAAGCAAACGATATAACAAAAACCAACACATTTTCATGGCGCCGTTCATGTTTCAGTTCATCTATGTTACAACAGCGAACTGCAACATGCCGCACTAATCAAACGGAGCACTAAGACTGACTTACGGGTAAAAATACAAGTCCATGTAAGAAACCAAGAAGAACTAGCGCCAGGTACATCTGGAAGTAATAAACCTGTGAAACAGGAGACGATGGAATTAGGAGTACTGCTCGTGGAATCTAAAACACTACATTCGCACAAGCAAAGTTTGTATGAAAATATACCACAAAGACTTGTGTCCTTGAGAAGCAAAGAACTATCACTCCAACTAGTTTTGTAAGCGTGATCCCGCTGCAGCATTAACATGGTAAGCCCCCATAAAGCTCATGTTATAAAGCATAAGGCAACGACTGACCAAACATGACGTAGATCTTAATCAGAGGTACGGAAAAAAGACATGTAATGACACCTGAAGACAGAAGCCCCCATTGTACCCAGAGCCTCTTTCACACGTTCATCTCTGTTTCCACTGGATACCTGCAAAAAGAAAGCTGATTAATGTGCCAGGAAATGCATTATGATATCTAGACGTTGATCAATGCCATTGATTCTAACCACTGAAATAATACTATATAATGGAGTGACAGCTGACCGTGAAAGCATGTGTAATATGCACACAAAATTCAACAGCTATGCCCACCGACATGACAAGATTAACAACCGACACTGCATTTAACTGGATTTTAAGGATTGCCATGATACCCTGCAAAAAATTGATTTTCTAAGGGTAAGGCACAACCAATGGTATTGGCATAGAAAAAAAGGTTCCACAATGAATAGTGAGTAGGGGAACACTTGCCATAATATCGATGAGAACCATAGCCAATATCAGCAAAATGATTGCTGAACTCCAAAAACTGAATTTGGAGAGAGAAAAAAAAGAGACATATAAGTAGCATCATGAGACTGGGAATCCTTCAAGGTTTTGCTTTGAAAGAAAAGGAAGTAGAAGCATGAGTTACTCGAAAAAGTGTGAAGGCAAAATCTTACCTGCATGTAATGATTAAGCAAACAACAAAAACAGCACCTGCAAGCAGAAATATCCGTCAGGACTGACAAATAGACCAAGATCCAAGATAACTTTCAGCAAACCCACCAGGATGAACCAAGCAAATAACACTGAAAAATAAAATCTCACAACAAAGCAAATATGAGATGCGAGTAACTATAAAATTCTAATACTCCCTCTATCCCATCGTGATTCATGGTTTATAAACATCACTCTTAATATCCTTAATACTGATTCATGGTGTCTGAGAAAAACCAAGTCAAACTTTGAACTTATAAAATTTGAAAAAGTTATCATCACTTCTGGATGGGGGAGAGGGAGCAGTGAGATTCAGGTAGTGCTCATTAAATTTTTCCCCCCATTTTCCTTATCATAACCAAGGGAGGGAAAATCTTGTCTTCCACAGTTGGTTTACTCTTTGAGTATCTAAAACAAGGCTTTGTCTCTTTAACAATAGTTTTCTGAACCACACAAGACAAGATTTGAACTACCTCCCTGAAAGGGAAATTTGGAGAAGGATTAAAAGGTTTTCAAAAAAGCCACTATTTCCCATCAATTTTTTGAAGTCTTATCATATAACCAGCCAACCAGCAGCACCCCAACTCAAAGGAAACACATGCAATGAAATCAAAAGGTTTTCACAAATGTCACTATTTTCCATGAAATATTTTAAGTTCTATACTCAAAGGAAACCCAGACATCCTACTGACTGAACAAGAGATTGAACTAGTAGCTAAAGCATTGGTCATCAATGCTTGACTAGAATTGCATTGCCCTTTGATTTCTGGTATAAACCACTACAATAACATGAAAGACCTCTGGAACAATTGCTTGCAACAAAACACAAGGAGTCTCAAAGTCAACTAACCGATAGCTATAGCAAGGTTGATCAATGCAGTCTTCCATATGTCAAGATATTGCTCAAAGAACATATAAAATACAGAATATGGAAAAATCTCCATCTGCAGCAGCCATAAAAAAAGGAGAAAAGATAAATAAAGTACTGCCATCAGACAGAAGGATCTGCAAGACTATGCATTGACAGCTTTAAAAAGTACCACCTGCCTGGTCCCAACAAATTTTAGACGATTTACTTGCTCGGGTGATGCAACACTTAAGAACTGGTTTATGAGATACATGAGGATGAATGCACCTCTCTCTCTCTCTCTCTCTCTCTCTAAATGCTGATAGAGCTAGAATATTTATGTATATACCATTTAAACAATGAGAAAAATAAGGGTAAAAGATACCATCACATGTATTATTACCTTCAAAGATTTGGAAACCCTAGCACTGAATTCTCGAGCAGCTCTCATTGAATTGACATAATCAGTCTGTCATAAATCACTCAATTAGTTAATGCCCCTTCTTCATATTGATATAAAACATCAGCAACACAGACCTGCTTGTTGAGTGGTGTATGGTATGTACGGAAGGATGATGCTTGAATCACTCCACCTTCATAACCTATAAACAACAGTTTGGATAAACTTGGCATATGTTCTCTAGCAGCAGCAAACAAAAACTTCTAAAGAACTGTTTTAACTTGATGTGAATGGATACAGAATCACTCTTCAGCCTTTTCCACTGCTACTGTTTGTTACGAAAAATAAACTGGCAATTCTACCTTGCAGTTCCACACTAGTGGTATAAGCACCATGTCCACCTTTAGAACAGTCAGCAGAAGGCAAAGCATTGAGAAACCATGGAAGCTTCTCCCGAAATTGTGCTGTCGTTGGCCGATCTTTTTCTAATTCTGAGTGTCGGAAACACTGAATTGAACAAATATATGCCAAAGTTGGTATTGCGACTCTAATCAAGAATCAACTTAATCAAAAATTAAAGACACATGAGAAAAAGTAAAGGTGTCAATCACAGGAATAAAAATGCAGATTACCGTGGTGCAATCTTGACAAGTGCCATTGAGATTTCCACAAGGAGGCTGAAAGAAAAAAGATTTATTTTAACTGAGTGCAAATTAAAACAATCACCATAGTGTTTTCTGTTTCCTTCTAGTGCATAACAAATTATCATGTTCAACAGCAGCATGAAAAAGAGGTAACGACTAACGCAATTGGCCTTAGAATGTGTTAAGAGTTAGTTTTCCATTACTTGTAGGACTCCTATATCATTAGGATTAGTATTCCTATTTCTTCTAGGTTTATGTATTCTATTCATATATATAAAGCATTCAAAGGGTCTTTTGAAATCATCAAGCCCTCAGTTTATCCTACACACAATATTAATACTAGGTTTTTTAAGCCCTTGCTTCGCAAAGGATTTTTTTTTAGAGAACTGGCTTAAAATGAAAATTTTGAAAAGTGAATAGTTATCAATAATATGAATATTTAAAAGAATAAAAAGTAGAATTAAAGAAGTCTTAAAACTCTTTCTTTCTTTGGTTGTTGAAGGAAAGTTCAATACATCTACAATTCTACACCCAACTCTTTGACCTCATAAATTGAAGTAAAGTTAGTTTAAAATAAAAATAACTATACACTTAATCATACTATGAATACGAAGGCAATTAAATTAGGTTTAAAAAAAAGTTTCATTGAAGTTTTTCACAATTAAATCACTTACGAATAAAATCTAAATAAAAATAAAACACAATTACTAATATCCATAGAAAAAATCAATTCAAGATTTGTACATGCTCTAAGTTTTTACACATTATCAAAAAGCTTAAGTGATTTAAATAATCATTTCCCAAGATCCTTGAAGTATTTTTTTTAATCAAATCCAATTCGTTTGGTAAAGAGGATTAAAAAATACATGCAATTTAATTCTCAAAGCAAAAATACTAATATATATATATATATAGGTTTATGAAATAAGAAACATTAGAAATGATGAACCAATAGCAAAAATGAAATACTAAAATTGAAAATTGGAAACAGAACATGGGAAAAATTTAGGGATGCTATGATGAATAAAGTTTAGAAATGAAAAATTCAAGTTTAAATTGAAATAAGAAATGAAAGATGTAAAAAATGGAGATTTTATAAATGTGACAAAAAAATTCAAATGAAAGATTTGAAATTAAATTGAAAATAAAAAATGGAGAATGCAAAAAAGAAATAAATAAAGAAGAGAGATAAATCTAACATATAAAAAAATAAGGAGCAAACTTGAAGATTGATAAAAGAAAAAAACACATAAACACAATTTGTTGAGACAATTTGTTGAGACAACTACCACAGAAAATTAAAACCCAACAATTAATAGTAGCGAATCCTCTACAATTATATAGATGTATACTGAGGAACTTATGGTTTGAAATGACAAAAGAAACATAAAAATGAAACATTATAGTTTAATAAAATATATAAAAGATGGGAATTGCATAAATGTAACAAAAAAAATCAAATGATGACTTTAATATAATTTGAAAATAAAAGAAAAAAAAGGAGAACAAATTTGAAAAGGGAAAAAATAGAGAATAAATTTGTAAAAGAAAAAAAAAGGAGAATAAGAAAAGATGGAGTACCATGCACCATGTGGTAGGGGATAAAATCCCATCAATGAATAGTTCCTAATTGCCCACAAATGTATATATGTATAATGGTATCAGAGCAAAGTTTCCTGACCTAAACTTCTTCCCCTGCTGCTGTACACTGATTCCAGCCACACCTCACCTCTGCCCTAAACCAAAACTCTCTCTTCTGCCACCCAAACCTTAAAACAAACCTTGCAGCAGTAACCAGGAAGCTAGAGTGACCAAAACCCCACAGCTGCCGCCGTCAGCCTCCTCAAGCGCCGGCGTGTGTGCGCCACGCGCCGCCGTCTGTGGTCCTCTGATGTCGTCAATTCAATGGACCCCGCAATTTCCAATTTATTCTCTCACGTCAGTACATGCAAGGAGGCTTGGGAGTATGCCAAGCTGCTGTATTCCAACAATATGCTTCGGGTTTATAATATATCTGTTGAATTGTTTCAATCCAAACAAGAAGGCGATCTAATTGAATATTTTGGCAAAGTTAAACATGAATTTGAGGAATTCAATACTCTGTTGCCTATTACATCTGATGTTAAGGAGATGCAAAGGCAAATGGAGCAGTTGGTAGTAATGACATTCCTAGCTGGATTGAAACCTGAATATGAGCCCGTGAGAGCACAGATGCTTGGTGGAGAAAATCTTCTGTCCTTGGCTGAAGTCTATTCTAGACTTTCTCGTTCCATGGCTAAAGAAAGTCCATCCGATAACAATTCTGAAAAGTCAGCCCTTGTATATTTGGTTGTGTCTGCTTTGTCCATCAGCTTCAATCATGCACAGATAAGTTAGACCCAAAAGCTATAAAGTGTATCTTTCTCGGGTACCCTCGCATGCAAAATGGGTACAAATGTTTTAGTCCATCTTTGAACCGATGCTTTTATTTCTGCTGATGTTACATTCTTCGAAGATACCATATTTTTCCGATATTCAGCATATCTCTACTGTCAATGATGAATGTTTACCAATTTCATTTCTACCTTCTGAACCAATCCTTTGTCAAACTCCTTCCACCGATCAGGTCTTTGAGCCTAATCCTGACACACATCCTCCTTTAGCCCGTTTATCTCATCCTAATTTGCAGGTGTATTCTTGTTGCATTCGTCAAGAAGTACAACCAAGTGATTCACTCTCGTCTCCACCGGCTCCTTCCTCTTCAAATTCATCAGAGGACGATCTTCCTATTGCTCTCCGTAAAGCCAAAAGGTCTTGTACAGCTCACACTATCCCAGATTTTGTTTCTTATGACTCGTTATCTACGTCCTATTCTGCTTTTGTGTCTACTTTATCTTCCATCCCAGTACCTGAGTCTGTTTCAGAAGCTTTGCCTCACCCCGGATGGAAACATGCCATGGAAGAAGAAATGTTGGCTTTGTAGGCTAATCACACATGGGACTAAGTTGCTCTTCCTCATGATCAGACGGTTGTTGGTTGTCGATGGGTACTCAATGTCAAAGTGAACCCTGATAGGTCCGTTGATCGTTTAAAAGCTCGATTAATAGCTAAGGGGTATACGCAGGTGTATGGTCTGGACTACACTGAGACATTTTCTCCGGTCGCCAAATTGACCTCTGCTTGTGTGTTTATTGCCTTGGCAGCCACATATAGTTGGTCTCTCCATCAACTTGATGTGAAAAATGTTTTTCTTCATGGTGTTATATGAAGCAACCACTAGGGTTTATTGCTCAGGTGGAGCATCGTGTATGTCGGCTTAACAAGTCTCTTTATGGCCTTAAACAATCACCAAGAGCCTGGTTTGGACGATTTAGTAAAATTGTTATGGAATTTGGTCTGTCGGTGTGGTGTCGATCATTCTGTGTTTTATCATCACTCTAAAGCTGGCAGAATCCTTTTGATTGTTTATTTTGATGATATTGTTATTACTGGTGATGACAAAGTACGAATCCAATCCTTGAAATCCTTTCTCCAAACCAAACTTGACGAAGGATCTTGGTTCACTTAAGTACTTTCTGGGTATTGAAATGGGAAGGTTGAAAATGGAGATTTGTCTATCTCAAAGAATGTTCATGATCTTTTGGAGGAAAGAGGTCTTTTAGAGACAGCCAGTTGGTAGTCTTATGACCCAAGTGTCAAGTTTGATGCAGAGGAGAATTTTTTGACGATCCAGAAAGTTATATAAGGCTTGTTGGTAAACTTTAACTAATAAATTGTGTAACTCATCGAGATATCTTGTTTGCTACAAGTGTAGTAAGTCAGTTCATGGACTCTCCACGAACTAGCCATTGGAATGCAATTATCAAAATTTTAAAGTACTTGAAAAGATCCCCAGGACAGGGTCTTATAAACTGCAATTATGGTCACTCAGATAAGAAATTATCCAAATGCAAATTCAGTAGGCTCCTATGATCGGAGGTCAACTTCAGGTTATTGTGTTTTTTCTAGGTGGCAACATGGTGTCATGGAGAAGAAGCAAACGGTTGAGCTAGAGAGCGCTGAATCTAAGTACAGAGCCATGGCACATACTACATGTGAGTTAATTTGGTAGAAGTATTTAGTCGAGAACTTGGTTTTAAGCAATCCTCTCCAATGGAGTTGATGTGCGATAATCGGGCAGTCATTCACACGGCCTCTTATCCAGTCTTTCATGAGAGGGCCAAACATATTGAGTGGATTGTCACTTTGTTCAAGAGAAGCTCGAGGCAGGACTAATCAAAACTCCTTACGTCAAATCAGAAGACCAACTTGCTGATTTATTTACTAAAACATTGGGAGGATCTCAAGTAAATTCGGAATTACGATGCACTAGTTCCAAATATGCTCAAGCAAAGGCCTTACTAACTTAGTGATGACAGAGAAATTCCAAAGATGAAGTGCACAAGGAAAATCTCCTCCTAAACAAGAGATCATCTTGGGACATTGAGCTGAATAAAAGAAAAGTAATTTAAAGCAATTGTTGTTAGTACAGTTAATATTTCAATGGAGCAAGCCTATAAACCTTATGCTTTGTACTTTGCATTGGAAGTTGGTGCATCACATTCATGACATAACATTTAACTATTGATAAACAGCCAGAAAGAGATGTGAAGGGTGTCCATTCAAAAGGGAAAGAATGTACCTCATTTGTCAGAGAGTTTGAATTACACTGGCTGATTGAGCATAGCTGATTTGTCTGATCTGATTCTGAGCTGAAAGAGAAAGTAAAACAGAATGAAAAACTTCTTCCAAGATAAGAAAGCATGAAGTAAGTACATTTACCATGTCTCACATAATGATTCATGTATCCTAGAATTAGGTCTGCTAACACACACTAATGAAGCATAACATGACATGAATATGCAATTGTGCATATGAAAATTTATCTACCGAACAAAAACCAAATGTAGCCTGCAAAGCATTTCGAGTCGATTAACTTGACGTAAGTCGTAACTTGTAACTATGTTCATACATAATAAAAAATAAATGGAAAATAAATGCAGTCACCTAAATATGACAATGATGAAGTGTAGTGATCTCGGTTGGGACCAGAACACTGAACTCTTGAAACATTAATTTACATGTTTGAAGGGGACTAAAAACAGAAAAGCCTGTCTCAAAAACCATCTATCCTATTCCTAACATGATACAGATTTAACTTTTAAGCCTATATCCAAAGAAGCAGATTAACAGAGGTACTGATGGCATCTAGAGAACATCGTAGTGAGTGAAATTCCTTGTAACAAAGTTCATTTGAATCATAGAAATCTAGGCAACTACCTTGAACTTATCAAATGAAGATTCGCTTCAAGGTGAAATGAAGATTTTGTGATATCAACATATTCATCATCATCATCATCATCATCACAGCTCGTCTACTTCTGAACTATGTTAGTGTTTCCCAGCAGGAAGTCATTCTCACATAAAAGATTCTTGACAACGCTTTTGCCAAATGCCCTTCCGAGCATATCTTTGGTTGCATCAGTAGAAAATTAAATGATTCCTAGTGACTATTTCAACTCTTTTCTTCCCTTTCCAAACTATCTACCACACAAATGTCTCATCAAGAAGGAAAAAAGGACTTCTAAGTATGCATCAGGACATGCTTTAAACAGATGGAATATACCGGTGCACCATGTAGTCCAATTGCCCACTTCAGAAAATGAACCAGTTTATGTGGCACATAACAGCTAGCTTGAGTTGTTAAAAGTGCATGACTTAAGAGTTTATATAATCATCAAAACCAGAACTATACTTGTTAGCACCAGATTTAGTAATCCAGGTTTACCCTCCCGCACTTCAGCGCATTAGTGTCCAATTCTCACGTGGCAGTAATCCCATTATCTCTTTGTTGAGAGCCTTAGGGAACGAAAGTCCGCCCGACTTGTATATTGAAAAGATTGTTGGGCTAACTAAACATACGATGTACATCCAAATTGGTATAGATGAACTCAGATGCAGCAATATGAGGATGTAAAATATCTTGAGAGTGAGATAAGAACAAGAAATTAGATATCTCGGTGAAATAGTCAGAATCAAAGCACTTCAGAAAATTGAAATCTGGAGCATGCCTGATCCGAAAAATGCTTCGGTTGGAATTAGAAGTGTTTTTAGTGCTAGAAAGCTGTTTGTGGATTGGTTTCAGAGTAATATTGTTCCTGGCGATAGTAAGTAATGTGTTGCTTATGCCAAGAGTTCCCGAGTCCAGGAATCACATGTTTTATTCCCCTTTTCGGATGCTGTGCTCATTGTTGGTTTGAAGATGGTAAAGCTCATGTCCCCCCCACCCCCCACCAGCACTAACTGGAATTTATGTTGGAAGTGGATGAGTAAGGTGGCAAGTGGCAAGAGTGAAAGCAAAGTTGAGGAGGGCCTTGTTTGCCGATTTGATTTATTGTATCTGGATGGAGCGCAATGCTAGGAGTTTTGGTGGTAGATCTTCTTTGCAGGACGAGGTGATCAAGAGAGCAGTGGAGATTGTACAGATTCGAAATTCGATTAACTTGAGGGATATCTTTCCAAGCCGAAGTTGTGCTACTCGATGAAGTGGCATGGTCTTTCTTTTCCTTGTGTTTAGCTGTTGGTTGGAGTTAGTTGTTTTGTGTCTTTCTACTTATATGGCTTAACTGGGGCTATCTTCTGTAAAGTCCTAGTTAATTTTTGCTAGTGCCACTGGGCTTGTAAACAAAATGTAACAATAATTTAGAGACTAAAAAAATTGAAATCTTGGCAGAACTCTATAAAGAAGTAGACCCCTATGTTTTAGATGTTGTATTTTGCTTAATGAAGTGAAAGCAGAAACTAAATACCTGTAATTATAGTTTTTCACAACGAAGTACAAAGGTGGTCCGATTCTCAGATACTCTGAGACATTGCTGAAATAGCCCTGCAGGAAGCATTAAGAAAATGTACAGTTTGGAAAGATCTGTCCATGATTGCTGAAACTAGAGATGAGACATCAGAGATTTTAAACCTGAAGATACGAGTCTTTGGGAAGGACAATCTGTTGTTCCAAACCGGGTTCAATTCGGGTGGACAAAGCCTACCAGTTAACAATTGCAAGAGGCACAGTCATGAGCGGAAACCATCAGAAATAAAAGGGATGATGAAAGCAGAGTGAAGGAAACTCGTGAACTCACGATGCTAGCCAATGCAAATGCAACAAAAACTGCCACAACTATGATCTTCACAGCCCAAAGACTGAGAACCGGTGCATGGACCTCCTAGAAATATAAAATTGAACCCCACAATTAGATGAATTTTCCAAACCAAATATTCCCAATAGACAAATAGACCCACCAACAATAGCTTAGTAGACATGGTTTAAAATGGAAATTCAACATTTCGCATAAATTATAAACCAGGATATGGTAGCTTTACCAAGTAATCTGCATTTCTGCTATCAACACTCTTAAAAGAGTTACTGGAAGTTACAAAAGGTTACACTAGCTTGAGACTAGCTAATTGTTTGTGCATTAGTAGGATCATTATTATAATACAATCATGTTCATGGAACTTCCTCAAAAACTTAGAGAACGAGCCAAATTTATAGATTAAGTTAAGCATACCATTAGAAACAATAAAGTTTCAAAAACATTGTGATCATATTTCAGTGACATCTTCCGTAAAGACAATTCATGGTCAGATATGCTAAATTCTAAGAAAGAAGTGAACTTGTGGATCCATTTGCTTGCAATATTTAGCTCATCTTATATGCATGCGGTGACTGACTAGAGGATATTATCTGATCATACATATCAAGAATTGAGAAGTGCTAAAAGCCTAAAAGGGGTGATATATGCTATTAAAAAAACAAATTGAAGAGAATATATCAAACAAATTTTTATGAATGTAACTTTATTACCGTCATAGCGGTGACTGACTAGAGGATATTATCTGATCATAAATATGCAAGAATTGAGAAGTGCGAAAAGCCTAAAAGGGGGTGATATATGCTATTAAGAAAACAAATTGAAGAGAATATATCAAACAAATTTTTATGAATGTAACTTTATTACCGTCATATACCGCGCCAGCAATCCAGGTTTTCTGTGAGCACTGCCTAAATTTTTGTAAGAGCTTTTCAAAATGAGTTTATGAACAATTGAAGCCAGATCAAGGCATTAATGGCATGGAACTGGTAAAACAAGGGATTTTACAACTCCCAGTAATACCTTTGTAAGAGGCAACACCATCAGATACTTTCAAACATGGAAAACAATCAACTCTTCCACTCTCAGTTCGCAAAAAGTCAAGAACAATCAGAGAAACAAATGCTGTGACTTGCAGAAGAAAGTCAAGCATAACAGCCAGGGCTGCAGGAAATGAACATAGATAAGTCTAGTACATATGAAATGTTCAATAATTATAACAGGAGAAACAGAAATGGAGTATCCTTCTTGGGGTGTTAAATATACAGCAGCAAATGGGTAAACAATTACCAGCGAACATGGAGAATACTCGACAGGCAGGCATGGGAATGAAACTCCCAACAGCAAATGCTATAACCTCAGATAAACTAGCAAGAGTTATTGACGGTCCAACCTCCACAAGGGCATTGCTTACCCGACCTTCTAACGGCAAGTCAATTGGCTGTCTCTTAACAGCGTGCACCAATATACACATGTTATCAACGCCAACCTGTAAGAAAGGATTTTGGATTAATCATTTCTTCCGAACTATTGATATTCTAGCAACAGTAGGTTAGATTGTAACACGCACCATTGTAGTTTACTGAATCCCACAATCATACAACAGCTCTGAATTACAATTAGGTGGTTTCACATAGAAACTGTTACAGCATCTAACTGAAAACAATTGCCAATTGCTGAAGTAGACTCACCATAATGTAAAGAACAAACAACTCCTTCACATAAGAATGTGGGACAACACTACTTAACAAAAACGTCAGGGTAAAGTAAAAACACCTGAATCAACCACACAGCACATGGTTAAACCATACTTTTATTCTGAAGGATGAGTCAACGGACTATGACCATACGTAGGCTCAGTACATATAACAATAAAAGGGAAGGAATGAGCAGTCATACATAAAGAGAAGCTTAACTACATAGAGGGAATACAGCATGTGGATGTTATCAGAAGTTCTGATAGGAAACAAGAAGATCTAGAAAATAGCAATTTCAAAATAGTGACATACAATACTAAAATCCTTACTTTTTCAAGAAAGACCATTTTTCCCAATCCTCCTAAGCAATACTAAATAGCCCACACAGTGACTCAAACATTTGGTCCTTCATTTTCTTCTAACAGCTACAGGAACAATAACAACTAGAATGATGATTATGATCTATGGAAAACAAACAAATCGATCTCACAAAATTTGTAGTGATACTACTAATGATGCACCGTTCAAATCAAGAAAAAGACATGATATGCGAACATTCCATGATACTACTTTTAGAAAGAACTATATACCCGATCACCCTAAGCAATACTATATAGCCCACAAAACTAGACAAAACATTAGATCATCTTTTTCCTAATACCAACACTAAAAATCACAACTATGATGAGTATGGTTGATGAACATGCACAGATCAGTCTCACAGAGTTTGCTAATGTCATTACTGATAGTCCGACGTTTAACTTTAAGAAATGATACAGTACATGAATTTCTATGACAATCATGAAAGATGGAACTTACAGCCAACACAAGGAAAGGAATAACTTCCATAATGATTAGTGTAGATTTAACTCCGATTGCACTGAAAAAGCCAACAGATCCCAGGACTGATAACATGACAAGCATAACGCCAGATAAACCAAGTAACACCTGTAATTGAAAGGACCACATTAAGAACGTAAATGCTTTTTGCACGCAGCAATCATGCAGCAAAATGCCTCAATTTTACAGAATTAGCCTGCTCCTTCAAAGTCGTGGACTTACGAAGTGAATGAACTATACATCTTCTTCCAGAACCTAGTTACTCCAATTATCAGTTCACCTTGTCTAATTTTAAATTCTCCAAGTCTACATTTGCAGCATAAAGCAAACTTTTAGTTTAAGTGCAGTATTGTTTTACATGCCGTTCTTTTAAGGGATGAAAAGTGAACAGAATGCTAAGGAACGTGACACAAGCCACAGATGCAGCTGAGAGACAGTTCATCTGCTCAAATTTGACCAAAGGCTAAACTGGTAAAAGTCGGATTCTGAAACCATATGCATGATGGTGCTCAAGCAGAAAGCTATTCATACCTTTGAGTAAATGTAAAACAATGATAGTCGATGTGTGTCACCAAGAGTAAGAGATATGTATGCAAACATCACGAGGTAGCTTATCTGAAATGAAGAGTCACCATCATCAACAACTTAGAAATTTCATTTTTAGAGGGTGGAAGCTTTGCAATGATCCCAATTATAAATCAAGCACACCATTAGTTAAAACAAGAAAACTAGTTCACAGTATACTAAAGAAAATCTTACCAATATGGTTATTGCATCTGCGGTGCTCTCTCTCTTTAACTCTTCCTCGATAGAGCTTTCTGATGAAAAGGAGAGCGCCAAATTTTTAGATTGCGCCAAAGGCACCAGTTGTTCCTGTCAAAATATTACTTTTTAATACTTCCCTTAAAAATAATGTGGAAGGAAAACAATTATGTGGGAACAAAGGAGATTTTTATGCAGATATTAACATGACTCAAACCTTTGCTAACTGAATAAAAGCCTTCTCCCAAGCAATTGCCTTTCCATTTTCATTTCCATCATTACCAACTGCATTGTCAACTGGGTAGGTGACTATAAATGCAGAAGCCTGTCCCGAAAGCATAATAAATTTAATTACATGTTTGTGGTATGACAACCAAACAAACATTTGGCACTCAGAATTGACCAAATTACCTCACTGTAATTGTTCCCAGAGAAACCTCCTAGTGAAGTTGTTGGATCAAGAGGACCTTTAAATGCACTCATACACGAGTCCGCAGAAGAGTATTGCTTTAAAGAAGAAATCACAAACAGTTTTATAGCCAAGAAGCATTGAAAATTAAGATGGATACAAGAAGTTAAACTATAATAAAACTATCCTGAAATTGTCATGTTTCTTATGGACAAACTTTCAAGTGTAGGAACCGAAAGCTTCATTAAAAAAAAGGAACCGAAAGCAACTCTAGAGGCAATTATGCACCAGTTTGTAGAGGTCTGAATTTTTTTTGTAATAGGCCTTCAAGAAACGTATGCATTTTCTTTCTATATAAAATAAGAATTGTGTATTAACATGGGTATATAAATAAATATTGTGTATTATCTCGAGTCATCACCGTCTCAAGATACGGTTTGGAATTTCATCTCATTATTCTTTAGTAAGAAGGTTGCATCGAGAAGGGCATCTGGCGTAAAAAATTTCCACTATGCTTTTGCATAAATTTATAGTGTTAACTAATTTTCGACAATTAATTGCACTATAAACTTCATGCCACCGACCCTAACATAGTTGGGATTAAGGTGATGTTTGATGATGATGATGATGATGATGGTTAACATGGGTGTGATATGCCTTTCTACAAGTTTCTCTGAACAATGCCAATGTGGTCAGATTTGCCTTCAATACAACTAAATGAAGTCCAGTCATGTCTCAATCATTTTTAATTTCCCAAAAATGGTGATGACATGCAGAAAACGTTTCTCTTACAACTCAAGACCAAGATTGTTAACTTGACCACTTATTTGCCTAATTTCACTAGAGATCTAAAAGAAGATCATATCATCTGTTCATCTATTTTTAAAATGGAGGCAAGATTGTCCAGCTGACCATTGTTTAACTTGGATCTTGTCACCCTGGATTTTGTCAAATACAGAATTTAGAAAAGAACGAAACATCCACCATACATATCTTTTCTACAAACTTTGTTTTGTTTAGAGATAAAAATCCCGAAGCGCCAAAATCCTACCAATAGAATTAAAATTACCATAGGACTTTAATGCTAGCTACATGCGCAAGGCATTTGCGGAAATAAACAACTAGAGAGAGTACATACCTGAAAGCAATACTTTAAGTGTTCAACTCCTCCTAAATCATCATACTTCCTGGGATCCATTTTGAAATACTGGCAACATGAAAGCACATACGTAGTTTATGGGACTACAGCCACAGAAAAGATAATAGATTATTTTAAGCAATAGGAAACCACAAACCAGCAAAACATGCTACCTGGAGAACACTCTGTGTTGCACAATCCTGCCCCAAGGGCTTCATGCATATGTCAGTCAGAGATATCATAGAGCCAGAAAAATTAGCCCTGATTGCATCAACCTATTCAAGAATCATAATGGTAGTTTACTTGAGCCAAGCATGCTAAGGAAATGAATTGCCTGGTAGTTGAGAGTAACTACACTCTTGTCAACACTTTTGGTTTTTTCTGTGCACTGTGGGGAACTTTGGGGTTGATACTTTAAAATAACAAATAGGAAAAGGTGGTACCTTCTTTTGTATCTCAAAAAGTAACTTGATATTTTCCTCTGTCAATATGCTGGGTGATTTACCAAGTTTTCCATCAGGAATTGTTGCTATTACCAGCTATAGAATAAAGACAAAGTCACTCACTTGAGAAAGAAAGAAAGTGCATGACAAAGGACCTTGTTATCAAACAAAACAAACCGGTGACCAACGAACTCATCATTTGCAAGAACATCCCAAAACTCTAATTAAAAGAGCAAAAATGGATAATAATACGAATGGAACAGGAAATCGAAAGGCTTAGCCAGTAAAATCTAAGAACAGCATAACTTCTGTAAATACAATCAGATAATCGATTGTGGGGGAGAATGGTCTGAGAGATTAGGTTATAATTGATCTCCATTTCCTTTTAGATGTGCGAATGTTTTTGCAACAAAATTATTTAAGATATGCATGCATTCATATATGTGTGTATGTCTACGAATAATGTCTGTGGATAAAACTAGAATTTAAGTGGCATATAAAACCTGTTCTATTCTGTAAAATGGTGCAAGGTGGTGGTCAAAAAACTGTTTCTCTGCTGCTGCTCTACTCCCTGGTCCAACCCATAGCTGAAAATAAGAATAGTGAGACACAATCAGATGTAAAACTGAATGAAAGCCATCATGGTTGTATTTATGAATGATAAATTCATTCAAGGAAACAATATCTTATATCATAAATGCAGGTAGTCTCAGGTGTGTGTGTGTGTGTATTCTTCCTTCAAGTATCAAGTTCTCATTGACTCAAAAAAATTTAAGACATCATGGTACCAATGCTAGCATGATTGGTATTTTGGTGAAGCATGACAGGTGATGAGATGTTGGCTCATTGGACAGTGGCATGACTCGCACCAATTATCACAGCACTCGATTCAATTCTGATCCATTCAAATTGTCACTGAGAAGTGGATTTAGAAGGGCAGGGGGAGGTATAAGGCAGAGTACATACTAGTTTGGCTTTGGTAATACAGAGTATTTTAAGTACCCAGGGAAAAAAAGGGTCTGCTATGATGATGTTAGTGATGCGATCTATAAGATACACGCCCCTAAATCCAGTCTACACAAATGCGGGGGGAAAGAAAGAAACAAAGAAAATAAAAAGAAATGAAAAGAAAAAATGTGATACCAATGGGAGCTATGTAGTATTTTACCCAAAATAGGGACAAAAAATCATATTTGTCATATCATGTCATGCAGTATGGATTTCAGTAATGAAAAATTGCATTAAACCTCCAGTTAATTGAAATTAAATCAGTGTGCGAAATCGTGAGAAGCTACCCTACACCCATTCCTTAAATTTTATAAGAGGTGCATGAACTTTGAAAATTGAATTTTCTAGGCTAGTATCTAGAAATTCATTCGTCACACTCAACAACAATAGGGGACCAAGTTGACAATAATGGAACAGATAACAAAGACGACCAAACCAACAATTTTTTGGAGAGAGAGGGGGGGTTCTAAATAATACCTTCCCAGGGCGTGTTTCCACCTTGAATCGGATGAGACCCAAGCAAAGCAGTAGAACTATACCCACAGACAAGCTTAATACAAGAATGGGATGCCTAGTAACCCATACTCCATATTTCCTGAACAAATTTTTAAGACATAAGAAACCACACCACCTAACTGAAGCACCAGATATACAGGTACTTACCTGTAAAAGTTCGACATATATCCTTGAACAATAGATAGTCTAACTCCATCAGCTTGATTGGCATCTTCGTGCCTCTACTATCAGTACATAGAAAAATGAGCATGTCTTGAGAATACTATGACTAACAGATGCATTTATGGAGGAAAACGAAGGTCAAAAAACAATTTCGTGATATTTAGTAGCATCTTCATGTCTTACCGATAGATTGTTTGAGAATTTGAAGTAATATTGACACAGGGAACATAAAAGCACTTTTTTAAGGATTAATGAGTTAAATAAATATACTCCGTAATACTTTGTTTATTAGCACATATTTTTAGGAACCACTAATGGTAGCTTAAGATCAATTTCAAACTGCATGCAAGGAGCACAAACAATAACATATTACTACTAGAAAGCATGTGATATATTCAAACACCTGCATATGAAGATTCTCAGCTTTCTGTGTACTGGAAGATAGTTCACCACCATCCCTAATATCTCCAAATGCTTTCATTCGGGAAGACCGTTTTGTCTGCCTCGCGCGATGAAATAAACCCCACCCAAAAAACATGGATAGCAATAGTATGTACAGGATGGCCAAAACCAAGTCTGCGCATTTAGCCTGGAGATTAAGCAAAAAAATCAAGTTAGTAATTACTAAATGGAAAAGTCCCAGATGGTTAAATTAAGGGGTTCATATTTTAGTGAGTCCTCTCCACCCATCACCAATTGTGGTAAGGCCTCACCACTATTGCCAATAGGTTTTGGGTTCATGGATGCTTTGATGTAAATAATCAAAAACTTGATGCTTCTGTCAATAACTAGGGGAAAAAACCAGCCTAGAATTATATGTGTGTGTATAGCTTAAAGATGGTGGAATTTCATGCTGATCCTCACCTTAATCGATCCAATTTGCACAGAGCATGAACCCTTTTTATGAGTTGCAAGTGGAGCTGTGGAAGAGCAAACAGGGGCTGAAGGGCAATCACCGCAAGAGCAACCCAGGGATACATCTCCACATGAATAAGTTGTTTTATTCATAGGTTTCATTCCTGATGACTCGGTTGCACTTGGAGGAAAAGAAATGGAATAAGGTGAACCTGGGAGATTAAGTCCAGCCCGTCTACCAAGAAAAGCAAACCAATCTGCGTACCAGTAACATACACAGTAAGATCGAATACGCGCGCGCGCGCGCACACACGCACGCACACACACACACACACACACACACACACACACACACACACACACACACACATATATATATATATATATATATATATATATATATATATATGCACGCTGTAAAAGTTCAGAATCACCTTCATAGCTTTTAGCACCAGCGCCAACAAAATCTAGAGAACGGCTGTTCATGCTACCAAATTTGACATCCTTGCAAGATTCAAATAACCCTTCACCAAAAGCATCACTTACATAGTAGTCAATTCCATTCACTGTCAAGTTATTGTTAACCTGTTGTATAAAGAAGAATATTGTAGTTGGTGAAAACTTTTCTTCTTGAGATATACAAACAGTATCAACAACAGTATGCAGTGGTGATGCAACCAACCAAACCTTCTCAATGAAATCTAATCAACTTAGCAATTAATGTTTGCATGCAACATGCCAGGCCATGCCCTTGGAAATGAATAAATACTTTTAAGTAACAGAACAGTATTGTGCAACAAAACTCTATCTAAACATTTTGTATCTTTCCTGATTAAAAAAAATGATCAAAATCCAAAATGGTAATAAAATCCAAGTGAGAAGCAAAACCAATAAGAAATTACATTAGCGCAATAAATAAATTGTAGATGTGGATATAAAAATATGGAGGATAGGATAGGAAACCTTACCTTCCCTACTGAAGTTACATTGATGAACATACTTTGATTTGGAGAGCATGTTAGCTCGCAGAAAAAATTCAAAAAGTTTCTCAAGCATGCTGGACAGCCTACGAGGAAAGGAATTGCCTGTGATAAAAAAAAATAAAAATAAATAATAAAAAAAGTTGAGAAGACAAAGCATGATATTTCTAAATAGTTCAAGAAAAGGAAAAGACTCCATTGACTCTTGGGTAAGATCTAAAAGAGTAATTGTGTAGAATAAATAGTTATGCTATTCACTAGTCCAATTTCAGTGTCACAGAATTAATGAAAAATCAGTTAGGGTGAAATGGAGGGTGGGGAAGAGAGAATAATCCTCAAATATGAGAAATGAACAGGAAGGTATATGCAGTTAAGAACACTTACTTGTTGGACTTGAGAACGTAATGTATCAAATTGTGGTTCTGTACAACAGATATTACCAGTGATTGTTGGACACAAGCTCTGAATCTTTGATGAAAGTAAGTCATCTGGCTGGGAAACATAGTCAAGGATGTGCACATTAGAAACAATGTAGGGGGAAAAAACAGACGTGCTTGAACTTGGATGCAACCATTGTCTTATTGTCACACACAAATATTTACACTAAGATATTCATAAAAATTGCGAACCACGAGATATCATTAATTCCACTGAAGTGCCAAATCAAATATGTTGGGAAAGCAAATACATGAATGCATAGAAGTAGAAGAACGCATACCTTTACAGCTGGAGAACCGTATGGACAATTTAGCACTTTCCCATCAGTTCGCTTTCCACAGATGTCATGCATTGCACAGTATCCTTCAGAATGTCTCTGCCTAAGGGATCTATCAAAAATAAAACACTAATTAAGAAAGATATAAACATTTGAACGTATATAGAATTTCAGGGAGAGGGGGAAAAAATACTGAAACCATCTTTCCTGTTCTTAATAAATCGCGGGGTCCTTATAAGTAAAAGGATAAATTCTCACCTCAGATCATCACTGGGAGTTAGAAGCGCACGTGCATCAGACTTCTCCCCAACGAATGGCATAGACAGAGAACGTACCTTCATCAAAGAAAAATTGTTGTTAAGTGAAATAGGAAATGAACGTGAATTTGTTCCTCTCAATATCTAAACGTTCATTCCAATATTAGATGTTGCAAAGGAAAATAGTAAAGCGCCATAACGAGAGTTTCAAATTTTCAGCTGAATCCTCTCAACATCCTTAATTTATCTTCCCCAGTGTCCAGGTGAAGTAAGGAAAGTTCGGATCATGTCCAGCAAGTGAATTTAGAGAGACGGGTGATGAAAATTACACAGAGAAGTAAAATCCACTCTGAAACAGTGTAAAGTAGGTGGGAAGAAAAGAGTGGGACAGAACCAAATGAAACTAAACAGTAAGCCAGACATAAACACGTTGCAAGTTCCTGAGGCCTCCTCCGTTAATGAAGTTTTATCAGAAGTCTACTTGCAGTTGCAGACACGTAAAAGCTATAAATCTCTCAAAATCGGAAGGACGAACAAACTTCGAAATCCGAATCCGGAAAACGTAAAACAAGAAGAAAGAGAAATCGTACCAGAAAGAGGAAAGAGAGAAAGAGGAATGATCCCAAGACTAAGCGAAGCTCCATTGTTGAACGCGAGACCGCCAGTGGAGCTGTTGAGGCAGTGTGAGAACATTCGAAGTCGGAAAACGAGAAAAAGGGAAGGAGGCGGAGAAAGTAACAGCTGTAACGTTAGCCGAGTGTCAAATGGGAGAAGGACCAAGTATTTATAGCAACTGATTATTATACTGGCAAAATTACACGCTCTTCAAGGACAATAAAAACCTGGTACGACCAACAGTTTCAGACCGTCCACGCTACCACTCCTAATTACATAAGTACCCTTATTCTCCGTTTGCAGCCCGCCGCTTGCTTTTAGGGTATTTTGTGCAAGAAAAAAATTCAAACAAATCTGTTAAATAACCTTCGAGTATGGTAAACAAATACTCTACAACTTTAGTGAAGTCTTTAATTTAGTTTTTTTTATAAAAAAAAATCTTCAGTTACATCCTTAAGATATTAAAATGTAGTGAAATATTCAATTACTCCCTTAAAAAAATTATGTGTAATTGTACTAATTATACTCTAAAACAGTCAATGGGCGGTATAGACACACCTGCATCGCGCACACAATGGTCTCATTTGCGTTGTCGTGGTCTGAGTTCATCCGTGTTGCTGCGACGGTCAGATGACAACGACGGCTGGCAGGGATGGCCAGTTGGGAAGAGAGAGAAAAAAAAAGAAATTAAACGTTGGGGTTGAAGCATTGGAGTTAAAAATATTAACTAGTGATAAGAATAGTAGTTAAGCCTACATTTTTTGACAATCAACTGACATTACAAATGGTCATGGGGGTAACTGAATGTTGTTGAAAATAAAAGGGGCAAAATGAAATTTTCACTAAATCTCGGAGGATATTTATAATTTACCTTCAAGTAAATTCTACCGGAGTTCCCAATTTGTGAACATTTGACCTAAACACGTTCTGTTTTAAATTGTTGCCTTATTTTATTTCGAAGTTGGAGGTTTTGTCTTAATTTGATACTTTCCGCCTAAAATCATTGTTGTTTCAATTGATGGATTTGTAAAAATAGACGATTATCCTTACTTAATTGATAGGTGAATTTCATCGGGTCTTCTTTATCTTCTTTATTTTGCAATGTTGGCCTATATTTTCATCATGCTTTAACTTTGGTCTACATTCCTTCCATAATTTGAATTATTGACCTATCTAAATCTTTTCCATCTAATTTCATCGTTTGAGAGTAAATGGCACCAGAAGTCTTTTAATTTTAATTTTTGTACTATTGTGGTCTCATTTAAACTTTTTGTCCTCTATAAGTCCCAATTTTTAACTTTTTACACGTCTGTGGTCCTTCCGTCTATTTTCTTCGTTACCTTTAACATGTTTGTACAAAAAATGTTATTTTTAACTACCGAAATTTTACAAAAACTCTATTTATTTCATAAAAGTCGAAAAATCTCATGTAAAGATGAACAATGAGTTAAAATGTTGGAATGGGCAGTCAATAATTAGATAATTTGTGGTTTGGGGCTCTTTGTGTTAAATTCGGGAAAAGGATTTGTTTTTTAGTTGGTAGTTGGGAATTAAGGTATAGTTGGAGTGTTTGGGTGATTTGGTTTTGTTTTTTCTTTTTTTGAGCATGTTGGTTCTATGGGTTGATAATCTCCTTATTTTGGGATGTTATAGTTGCTTTTGGAGAGAAAAAAAACAACAAAAATGTATGGAGCAATGTGAATTTAAGGTTCGTTATACCATTAACTAATTACTACAATACACCTCAAAATTCCAAACTTTAACAATTTTATTCCCAATTTTTTTTAGCCTCACACGTCAACCACAACTTTTCACCCATCAACTTTGTCATCTTCATGGGTTCCTTCATCTTAAAAAGTGATGTAACCGTTGATTTTCTATGTTAATTTAATTATAATTTATCTATTTCATCACTCTGTAACAGAAAAAAATAATGAAAAACGTTCATAAACTAGTAGACACTTCAAATTATTATATGTATGCAAAATCTTAAATTAAATATTGAAAAATAAATATTGCATAACTTTTAGAATGATATAGTAATAAAAATAATCATATATTTCTATTTTTCTAGAAAATTACTACTAATTAATATATACTCCACTATTTCGTGTTGTAAGATTTGAATAGGGTCACATTAAACTCCAACATTGGCTCGTAATATAACCGCCCATCGTTAAATATATAAAAGACTATAGAGCCTTGTGATATTATTATGGTGAGTCCACCTAGCACTTTAATTTAGTTACATATGTTCTTACTTTTTGTCTAATTGTATCTTCAGTCCCTATTATTTTCAACTTGCATGAGTTGGTCCCTTAGCTTAAATCAAACATAAATAAATTCGTTGACTTTGAAAATTAGTTCATTAATTTTGTAATATGATGTGACTTATCCCATAGTTAAGAAAAGCAACCACAACTACAACTTTCATTTTTCATTTTTTTTGCAAAAACTCATTACTATTTAAAAACTTCTATTTACCACTCATGACTATGAATTAATAAAGTTTATTAAACTCTAAAGTAAAATGTCTACTCACTCTGTCCATAAATAGATGTTTCATTTATGTTCTGTGTTATCAATGAAAAATCACTACGTCCAGAAGGCAGGCCTCACTGCGGCCAAACGCGCAGTTGGCCCGTGGTACCAACTGCGGCGACGGCCGCAGTGAACGCCGCAGTTGAAATGTCGGCAGTTTTGATCTCACTGCGGCCGAGGCCGTGGTACGTACTGCGGCTTCACTGCGGTGATTGCCGCAGTAAGCATGACAAATGCCAACCATTTTGGCGGCGCGCCAATCATCATGCGGCGAAGCTGCGTCTTTGGCAGTACAAAGAATTTTTTGTGATAAAAATTAATTGTTATAAATATTTAGTAAATATTATTTAAATTAGTAAATTAACATATAATAATACTGTTAATTAATTAAGAAAGTAATTATTAATTGTAATAAATATAAATTGGTACGAATCGGAATATAATTAACCGGTTACATCCTAAAAATATTTACGTGAATTCTAATTCTAATTGTTCTGAGGACGCAGATTTAGAAAATCGTCAAAATCCTGATCTTCCATATTGAGGAAGTTGCTAAAAAAGTTGATCGGGGGGTTCTCCGATGTCCGCGGCGGCTCCGGGTGATATTCATCTTGGGCGGAGTGGAGGGTGAGGTCGGGATTCGGAGAAGGCGGCCTCGGAGGATGCTCGTGACGTGGAGGAGGCCGGGATGATCCGGCGACAAAAGACTCTGGCACGTCGGAGAGTCGGACATGTCCCCCCCTGCGTAGCGCCGACCAGATCTTGCGATCGCCGCCGGTCGAACGCGTCATCTCGTACGCCCGGGCTTCCACTGGCTGCCACTGGCTGCAACGTCGTCGTCGCGCACGGCGGCGTTGTCCTCGAGAGTGGCGACCCCGCATCTCGGTCGCCGATCTCATCCATGTCCCTCCGATGCTTTGCTCCTCCGTGTCGATCTCGCGCTGAAATCAAAATTACGTTTTGAAAATGTTATACTTATAATGAATGTCTTGTAAAGGTATGGAAGTGGTAAAAGTTCAATTCTATTACTGCGACGGCCGAGGTTGCTCGAACAGCTCGGGCTGAGAAAGCTGGGCGGGACACCGACCCATCGCCCTCGCGTGGCGGGCCCAAGACATCCGTGTAGATGTCCTCATCAATATCGGGAACGGCCCGTCCGCCCCATACTTCTCGATCAAGCGCTTCTTGTACTCCTCCTAGTTAAGATTAAGAAAATTTGTGTTAATGAATAATAAATTGAATACGTTAAACATATAAATGGTTAAAAAATGACCAAAACTTACCAATGCCCTATTTTCCTTGCCCACCGGTCCTCCCGAATCGGTCCACCCGCAGCCGCCGTCCCGCCTTCTCGCACCGCCAATTAAAATATGTTAGGTATTCGAAGTTTTTTTATACATACGTAATTATGTATAAATATTTTAAAAACTTACCATCTCCTCATAAATTGTCGCCTTTGACTTGTTGCCATGCGACTTGAAGACTGGTCGTTTGTCGCTCTTGGCATTTCTCTTGTTCCGCGCGGAGTTGACCTTGAACTCCGGGCTACAGGAATACTCGAGCAGCAGCTTCCACTTCGCAGGTTCTATCCTCGGCGGAGGAATGTCCAGCCACTCCATGTAGTTGGGAGCCTCGCGATCGAGGGGACATTTCTTCGGGCCGCATCCGGATATTGTCACGGGTGTTCGGTAGAACTCCGCGAACCGGGAATGGAGCTTCTCCAGAATTTGTTATCCGTCCACGAATCTGCTCTGTTCAGAAAACATCAAAACGTCACTAGTTATAGAATTAGTTTTAAAAAGTATATAGAAATGTATAGTGCAATTAGTATTTGTAATACCGAGAATCGTGGACGTAGTCGGCCTGCTCATCCGCGGGGAGGTCGGAGTACGTAGGCGGGAAGCCTTTGAACTTCTTTGGCGACGATCGCCCGATCGCCTTGGGCACGCCCGACGTCGCACATTTCAAACCGCATAAGAGTTGAATGTTACGTGCGAAATAAAATATTAAAATTAGTAAATTTATGAAAACTTAAAATTAAAAACTTTCGGCCGATGTGCGCGACCAACCTCCCATCAGGACCCCTCTCGGGCGGGGAAGAGGAGGCGCGGGGAGGTCCTGTCGTCGGCCGGGCAGGTCGAGCATC
The DNA here is from genome assembly GCA_024586325.1 of Stellera chamaejasme. NCBI lineage: Eukaryota > Viridiplantae > Streptophyta > Magnoliopsida > Malvales > Thymelaeaceae > Stellera > Stellera chamaejasme. Next base: position 34,467,012 of record CM044986.1, read on the forward strand.
GGGCCGAGGAGAAGGGATCGGCCGCTCCACCGATTCGGTGTGCTCCGGTGTCTGGGACGACGGTCCAGTGGCGGCTCGATGTGCGAGAGCCGCGACCACGCCTCCGCGAGAGAAATCCAGCGTCCGTGAACCCGATCCACGTGAGCCCGAGCCACGTGATCCCGAGCCTGTCGACGCATCCTGACTACGGGATGGTGTGTCCGCCATATCTCGAACCATTCAAAAATTCACTAATTTAACTAATTTAATTAATTTCACTACTTTGTCTAACTTAATTAATTTCAACTAATTCACTAATTTCAACTAATTCAACTAATTAAATTCAACTAATTCAGTAATTTAATTAATTTCACTAATTTTACTAATTTCAACTAATATTAATAATTCATTACTTTCACAAAATTCACAAATAATTCACTAATTTACTAATTCACTAATTTCAACTAAATTCACTAATTCACTAATTTCACTAATTTCAACTAAATTCACTAATTTAACTATTTCACTAATTTTAACTAAATTCACTAATGGGCTAATTTAATTAATTTCACTAATTCACTAATTTCAACTAATTCCACAGAATTCACAAATAATTCACTAATTTACTAATTTCACTAATTCACAAAATTCCAACTAATCTCAAATAATCTCAACCAACCCAACAATCTCAACAAATAATTAAACAAAATTCACAAAATCCTAACCTATTCACAAAATCCTATTCACAAAATCTCAACAAATAATTAAACTAACCTATTCACAAAATCCTATTCACAAAATCTCAAATAATTCCACAAAATTCATAAATCCACAAAACTCACAAACTAACCTATTCCACAAAACTCCAACTAATCTCAACTAATTCCAATTGATTTAAACTAATTTCCACTCAAAATTTCAAAAACACAAATCAATGAAACAAATTCAAAAAACTCAAAAACTAACCGTGGAATTCGAAAATAAAACTCACCTGGGGCAAGGGGAGGCTGCGGCGCTGCGGCGGTGACGAGCCCGAGCGGTGGCGACGGCTTCGACGGCGGTGAGGGGCTGTGGTTTTTGGGAGGAGAGGAGACGAACCGAGAGTGAAATGCGAAGAAGAAGACGTTTCAGCTTTTAATATCAGCCATGCGGCCTCATGCGGCAATCGCCGCATGGCGTAAATGGGCCGGGCCTCACCGCGCACGTGGCGCAGGTGAGGCCCACCATTTGGCTCACCGCGGTTGGGCCGTGGTGAGGCCGCAGTGAAGCCCACAAACAGCCAATTTCGAACTTTTCGTTTCCCCCCAAATTAATTATGCATTTGGATATTGTGGGGCCCACGCAAATTCGGCAAAAACTTACAATTTAGCCCAAACATCTTTGGAACTTACAGTTTCACCCCCAAATTAATTATGCATTTGGATATTGTTTAGAATTACGAATTTAGTACAAATATCGTCCGAGAGTACAAATTCAAATAGGAGATATGCTACTACAAATCCACAGGAACGTCATCGTCATCGTCATACGCCTGGTCATTTTCCACATCGTTATCCACTTCAAGTATATCGGCATGGGCACGGTGATGGGCCTGGCTTGCAAGAATGAATGGATCATCAGGATATAGTCGGGATGTGTAGTCGACATCGATGATCCCTGAAATTTTATCGGTGCGGATGCCTTTAGTGGTCGAAAACCACGTACCCTTGAAGACTGTAAGATTATTGTTCCTGCATCAAGAACAAGAATTTCGTCAATCCACCATAGAAATCTAAATAGTCCTGCGCATTTGTGTCCCCTGCAACGCAGACGCCCCATTCGCGGTCCTTTTATTTTCACCATGTTGTATTGTGTGAAACCTGTACCCATTAACATAGACACCTGGGAACGATTTAGCCCTCATTCTAGGACCGCACGCCAGGTCATATAGTGCGTGTGAGAGGGCTGCTGATTTGAGTCGGCACATGCAGAATTACAAATCAATATATATATTTATTAGCGATTAATATCTCAAAAATTATAAATGAGTAAATAAATAAACACAAACTAACTACATTCTTGAACCAACGTGCGAACTCGCCACCGTAAGTTATCCACAAAGATCATCGTTCATTTCTGGGAACCGGTTGCGGGACACTCGTTAAATCGATTCACGAATTGCTCCACCTCCCGACAATTGAAGAATGTATGTTTGGACATGATTTACTTCTTCACAGAGACAAATCTCGAGCCCGAGCCTTCCCAAACGCGTTCTTGTAGGATGACTGAAAATCGATAGTCTCGGATCGTTAACAAGCTGTCGGAAAACTAATTTCGTTCCGTATGTGAGGGTTCACCCGTGTTCCTTGATTATCTTCCATGTAATGCTCACAAAAAAACTACCTCTGTATCGTGAACTTTTCAATGATCGAGCCCTCCAGAAATTGTTTGTTCGCACATTTTGCTTTCAACTTCTTCATATTCCTTTCGAAAGGAAACATCCACCAATAGCCGACAGGTCCGCAAGTTCGCAGGTGCCAAGGTAGATGCATAGTCAGATGTTCCATTGAGTCAAAGAATGATGGCGGGAAGATCTTTTCCAACTTGCACAATATTACGATGATCAATTCATCAAGCTTCTCCACATCGTCCAACTGAATATCCTTAGAACATAGTAGTCTAAAGAATTTGCAAAATTCTGCAATTACCATCCAAATGCCGTCAGGGATGAAACCACGTAATGTAACGGGCAACAGCTTCTGCATGAACACATGACAATCATGGGTTTTCATACTGTAAAAAGTATTGTTTGCCGTATTGACACATCTGCCAATGTTAGAGGCATACCCATCGGGAAGTTTAACGATATGCTTCAACCAATTGCAAATCATCGCAATCGATCATCGCTTAACGTGTATAACGCCTTCGGTTGAAATGGTTTCGCCCGCCAATGCTCAAATGCAGTTCATCACGGATATTTAACTCTGCAAATCGCGTCTCGATCGCGTGCATTATCCTTTGTTTTCCCTTTCACGTTGAAGCGTGTAGAAGATGTTATCAAAACAGCTTTTCTCAATGTGCATTACATTCCAGACATGGCGTACTCTCAAGTCTCGCCTAATACGGCAACTCCCGGAAAATTGATTTCTTAACCCAATTGTGCTCAACGCCAAACTTGTCAGCCCTCATTTTGTCCCACGGTGTTCGAATGCCGGGAATACAATCCTATTAAGATCTCTTAAGATCTCATGACCTGACTTATACACACACGGATGACTACGGTCAGTTTGTCCCCACGATTCGGTATTGTTACGCAGAGCATGCCGACGTGGTAGAAATCTCCTATGACAGCCCCACCAACTGGTTTTCCGTCCATGCTTCAACCGAAAGCTATTAACATCACCCATGCGGTATGGGCATGCAAGTCTTCCATGCGTACTCCAGCCCGATAGCATTCCGTACGCCGGAAAATCACTTATCGTCCAAAGCAAACATGCTCGCATAACAAAGTTCGATTACGGTGCGCGTCCCAAGTTTCCACTCCCGTATTCCATAAAACTTGTAGCTCCTCAATCGGTGGACGTAGAAACACGTCAATGTTACGGCCAGAGACCGGGGACTGGAATTAGCAGAGGCATGAAAGTGTACGGCTCCTTCATGCACAAATCAGGCGGCAGATTGTAAACAACGATGAATACCGCCACATCGAATACGATTGTCCTGTTTCGGACAACGGGTTAAAGCCATCAAGATTTAACCCCAATCGTACGCTTCGGTACTCTGTGCGAAATCCGGATACATTTCGCCGACGTGTTTCCAAGCCTCACCTTGAGATGGATGTCCAACAGTGCGGATACATTTCCTCTCGCTCTAATATGATACGTCATGAACTCTGCGGTTTTAGGCAGTGGTAAAGCCGTTGTAGCCGCTCGGTGATTGGTAAATATCGCAAAACCTTTTTCGGTTTCGGTTTCTTACCCGGCACACACTTGATACCTATCCGCTCCACACACCCTACAATTCAAGAACTTGTCAAGCTACCGTAGAACAACATACAATTATTCTCGCAAGCGTGAATTATTTTATATGGTAACCCCAACTCCTTCAACATAGCTTTCGTACTAAACATGCTTGTTGGCAACGAATTTCCTCCGGGTAATAGTTCATTGATATATCCGATCATCTCAGAGAAAAAGGCATCTGATACGTTGTGTTGACTTTTCATACTCAACAACTTCGCTACAACCGATAATTTGGTGTACTTATCACCACAACCTTCATATAGAGGTTTTGATGCATGCTCCACCAGTTCAAAAAACCATTGCGCCCTTTCGTTTGGCACTTGGGGAGCTGAAACGTCCTCATCGTCATTACTCTGATCATTTTCAAAATTATTAGAGTGCTCATGAAACCCAAAAGCATCACGAACCATTTCTTCGTAAGTCGGCCGTTCTTGGCTACCATCGGAAGAATTATGTATTCCAAGACTTGTACTTGCGCGATTTGATGATGTCGACGCTACTTCACAAAGCGATAACCTCGATAGACACATGGATTAATCTCGGTCTTCACCATGGCAATCCCACACATGATAATTGGGTGTAAATCCGTCTAAAAGTAAATGAGTGCCAATTGTAATTCGATCATAATAGTATCTATTTTTACAAATTGTACACGGGCATTTAACCCATTCTTCTCCATTCGATATAGCAACAACAAAAGCTTAATACAAGAATTCCGAAGTCCGGTGAAAAATCTTTCACTTATATAGCGAGTCCCTTCCTCAAAGCGCGATACATCCAACCACGTTCTTCGCCCATTTACGGTCTTTCCTATATATGATCGTTCATTCATCAATAAAAACAATAAACATGCACAATTGATATTCACATACCATTTTCGCCTAATCCAGATGCAGTGGTGCATGGGTCCTATCCTGTTCATAAAAGTACTATTAGTGAATAAACTTTTATCGTTGCGCACGTAAAGCGTAATTACATAAATTTCGGCAAAGATTTCGCCTTAGTTCCACACTATACCATTTCTCAGGAATATTACTCCTGCAAGGTATAACGTGGAACAAGACGAAAATGCGACCAAACTTATGTAATCCGCCGCTTTACATACACAACCATAAAAGTTTAATACACCGATAGTAAACTTTTACAAACCGTCAACTTGGACAATCCATGAAAACTCGTAGAATATATTATTTCACACCGTTATTCCAACGTATTGAAATAAAGTGTAAAAATATATTCTTACAAGTTTTTATAGGCAGAACTACTACTACCTAATTTAATTAAATTACTTAAAAATAAATTAAAATTACCATTACATAACTTACTTTGATTTAAAAACTCTATAAGCTTAAATAAATAAATAAATACACTATTTATTTACCTCAATAATCCACCTGAAATCGACGGTACCGCAACTTCCACCGTAACTTCACTTGAGAATCGAGAGACGAGGAATTTGTTCTGCGGGTGAAATGAAGGGAAGGGAATGGAGGGGTATTTATAAACTTCCCTACTGCGGCCTCTTCCGCAGTTATGGCCGCAGTAGGGTGGGTGGTAGGTGAGGCTCGTGGAACACGAGGCACATACTGCGGCCGAACTGCGGTTAAGGCCGCAGTAACACGAACTGCCACAACGGCGCAGTTCGGTCACTGCGGGAGCTGCTCACTGCGGCCTTAACCGCAGTTAAGGCCGCAGTGAGAATAAGCTTCCCCACGTAGTGAATATCTCATTTCCTTAAAAGGGAAATATTAATAACTAAAGTTTATACAATAAGATTCTTTCTTGATCCACTCTTTAATAATTAATTGTCTGTATACTCAAATTTTACTTTTCTAAAATTGAAAACCGGGGAAAAAACATACATTTTGTTGTGGTGAGTCCATGTGGCTCTACACTTTATTTGCCACATGTGCATTTTAGTTTATAGTTTAAGTAAAATTACACTTCATCCTCACCTTATTTTAAGAAAAGTAATTAGGTCCTTAAATTCTAAAACACAACACTGGTAGTTTATCCTAAGTCCTAACCCGATAATTTTCTAAAACCTGCAATTTGGTCCTTCGTATTTTCCCAAAAATGCCAATTTTAACTCTAATTTTCTATAAATGAATTCGCACAATTCTTTTTCTTTAGAAATTTCTAATTTTCTTATTTGTATTTGAGCTAAATTATTTCTACAATATTAAAAAGAATATGTGGTAAATAAACTGTACACCCACCACCCGGAGCATTCACCACAACCAATTTATGAGAATTTTTAGTTCATGATCCATACATTTTCGAAATATGTTTTTCTTAAATTTTGTTTTTACATTTTCTCTCAACAATAATTTAGGTCAAATACAAGTTTGAAATGACCAATACTCTTTCTACCCATAAAAATACATTATTTGTTTATCAGTATTTAATTAATTATTTTTTGTTAGTTTTTTGACATAAATATTGATAAATTGTATGCATCCATTAATTTAAGTTTTTATATTTCTAAATATATTTCCCTTGATTTTTAACATTTAATTATTTTTTATTTCATTTTTATCATAAGATTTGATAAATTTTATGCATATTGTAATTTTAGGTTTTAAGTTTAAATATTTTTTATTAAATTTTATAACTGTAATTATATGAACACTAAAATCATGAATTTTTTCTTCTGAAAATTTAATTAATGTAGTACTATCAATTCTCGGGCAAAGCGTCTGATGACAAACAAAAGGAGTTTTGACTTCAAAACAAATACTCCTCTGTCCCAAGTAAACTGTCACTTTTAGTTTTTTTTTTGGGTAGATTAATACTCCCTCCGTCCCACAAAGGTTGTAGGATTTGTTTGGGCACATATATTAAGAAAAGTGGGAGAATAATAGTGTGTTGACAAAATTACTCTCATGAAAAAGAAAGGAGAAAATTTTGTGGACCCCAATTTTAAGTTGAGTGGGACGAAAGAGAAAAACTTGTGGGTCCATGATGTGAGATAAGGGGATAAAATGGTAAAAGTGATGATAGAAAGTTTCTATTTTAAGAAAGTTGACAACCTTTGTGGGACGGCCCAATATAGTAATGTTGACAACCTTTGTGGGACGGAGAGAGTATTATTTTTGGTTATCAACTCATTTTACATAAACTTCTATCATTACACCATTCCAAAATTCATTCTAACCCTCCCAACCCACTTACTGGACTTTTTGAGTGAGTACATTATAAGGGTAAAAATGGACTCAAATAAAACATAAATGAAAAAATATTATTCCATTTGGGACGAAAATATTTTAATGTTGTGACAATCCACGTAGAGGAGTACTATGATATCAGCAATGGATCGTTTTATACTATTAGCTTTTGGATTATTGAATTTAATTACCTCATGCATGCATGTTACCATCGATCCCGGGAAGTGAGTGATTAAGCTTGCATTAATGGTAGGGGACGGAAAAGTCACAAGCAGCTGAGTGTCAGCCAGGGGCAAATGCACCATTATGGTAGTGGTGTACGGTGGTGACACCATTTAAAAAATACAATGATAATAATAATTTTTATAGACATCATTCAAAATTTATTTATTTATTTATTGAACGGTGATAATTTTTTTTCCAGTTTTATTTAGATTGAGCATTACCTGCATGGTTCTTCGATGAGTAGTTCCCACAGCAATATACCACATTTTCAGAAGAGGTACTTAGAATAGATGATGGAAGAAGTAAAAGGATGAGGCCCATCATGAATAAATTATAAACTCCAGATAGTGCTGTTTTCACATTTACCCTTCAATTTTTTTTTTTTTTAAAATGGCAAATCATGATATGCATTTATTTTTACGCTTGTTTTTCGTGAATTTGGTGTGTGGTGCATGGTCTGGTTTAGAGAGTGGGAAGGGAAGAGTTAGGTGGTACGCGTGGCGGCATTGGCATGAGGAGACAAAAACGATTAAGCTGCTGCAGGAAGGGAACGAAGAAGAATGGGATGGAAAGAACATTCCATTCCACTAATCCGCAAGCAAGCTGCATTCTCAAGTCCCAACCACTCACCCTAACAATGACCGATATAGATAGATGGATAGCTCGCTCCTGCTTCTGTTGTTTGTGCCGCTGGACCAATTAATTTTCGCTCCCTATTCCCACTAACCGCACTACATTAATTATCCTCTCTAATCATCCTTCTCACCTGATCACCAATATCTAACACTAGTTTAGTTGTGACAATTTTACACGACAATAATTTCATTCCCAAATTTGCGTTTATCACTTTATATATATATGGGATTAAGTTACAAAATACCAACTCATTTATTATTTATCTGTTAAATTGATTACATTTTACCCTATATATATATTGCACATTTAACACTCAAAGTTCTACATTTTTTTTAAAAAAAAAATCACTAATTGTTAGCGATCAACTTACACCCTCACTAATTTGCATTGACCTTCACAAACCACTTATAGTCCGCCGTTGTCACTCTCTCCAACACCCAACTCATCTTCAGCTTTTTTATTTTCAAAATTTTCACACTGGCGCAGACCCTAAGAAACTCTTTTGCATCTCATTTACAATATATTTCTTACTTTATTTATTTCTTTCTAATTCAACACAATTTTCAATAAAATTTACTTTCTAATATATCAATTTTAAAAAAAATTCAATAACTCAAAATAAATTTATTTGTACTATTGGATAGATTATAATTTTTTCACTATTCTTAATCTCTATATATATATATATATCTAGTCATCAAAAGTAAGTACTTATTAAATAGACAATTAAGAGAAATGCTACTAAAAAAGAAACGGATGGATCCAAGCTAGCTCTCCCAAAAGCAGTTATTAGAACATCTCAAAGAGTTTCCTCATTTTTTTAATATGCACACTTTTGGAGAGTTTTGAGCATTTTTTGGTCCAACAACTTCCTCATCTCACTCTCCAAAATGGGGAATGAAGGAAAAACATGGGAAGTCTTCTCCAAATTTGGAGTATTCTCTAAATTTTGGAGACCCTCTACAAATCTACTTTTCTTAAATCTCTCTCATCTCTCATCTTTTTTGGCTACATGTAATTGGTATAAACATCTCTCATCTTTCCCATCTCTCCAAATAATTCATTAATTATTATTTAAATATGTATATTATTTTATTCTTGTAATAAATGCATAGTTATTCAAAATGGAAAAACTGTTGGAGTTTGAGTAAATTTTTTTTTTTGGAATATAACTTTTGGTTTCCTATTTTGGAGAAATTTTTGGGAAAGCGGTTGGATAGCACGACACGGGACAGCATGCAGCGGCTAAAATAAGTTGAGAATAAGACATGGCCCATTGAGTTCCCAAATTGCAGATCGAACCAAATAACATAACAGAGCTAGCTAGCAGAGCAAAAAAGACCAAGATGCTGTCTGTGGCGTGCAAGGAATTACTAATTAAATGCATTGTTGCTGAAAAGGAGTACTGATTCAATACTGGATTTATTGGGGGAGTGAATGAGAGACCAAAACCAAAGAGGAATCCAGAAATTGAACCTTGGACTTTCTGATAATAACTACTCCACAGAATATACTTATGGACTGACTATATAGTACTATCAAAGTAATTAATTTTGATGGTTAAAGTAATTTCCAACTAATTAAATCATCTAAAAGTGTACGTAGCATCAACGACTAATCAGGCTTGCTGTCCTGTCAATGATGGGCGTTTGGAGTTAATTACTGAATGGATTATTAAACAGATCATGAGAACTACCTAGAAGAAATGCAATTTACCTAGTAAATTCGGCGTTCAAACGATGTATGACCAGACATTGACTTATGAAACTAAACTAAACTAAAGTCCAAGTGTTATTTAGAGAAAAAAGGAGGGAGACAAAAACTGTAGCAAGTTATAAAGCAGCGCATGCATAAATAAAGCTAACATAACATGGAAGGAAGATAAGTGGTGATTAAGAAGGGATTAAGAGGTGGATTAGTGAGTGGGAGGAATGATGATGGGAAGGAGAGATTCTAGAAGTGGGCCCGAAGAGCCGGGCCCAATAGAAAAGGCCCGTTGGTAGTCATCATCATCACATCACATGTAAGGCAAGGGCAAGGCAGCTCGATCGTCCGGCGCCACGCCTCGATCATTCCGCCCAAAAGCACAAAATCTGTCAAATACTCATATAATACCAATCCACATGCTATACTTAACACAACTTTACAAACTATACTCACTAATAGTAAATGATTATAATCATAATTAGCGGTATCACCACCCTCTACATCCAAAGAAATGTTAGTAGTTATTTGGATAGTTTTTACATGTATTGTAATATTCTACTACTATAAATCTTGTTATATACTTCCTCCGTCCCAAAAAGAATGCTCTGTTTGACTTTTGATGTTGTGTTTGACCTCAAATTTTGTTATGGAGAATTGTTTTAAAAAAATTAAAATAAATATATTTACAAAGTGCAAACATTCAATTATCATTTGCATATAAACTTTTTCATTTTTAATATCATAAGATTGGAGAAAACAATTCATAGATTAAATGCTCAAAAAGAAATGGAGTACTACTAATCGTTATTTTGGAATTAAAGTATGCTTAAATATTTAAAATGTTTTTTTATAAAAAAAAATATAGAGTATTTTTTAATTCATAAAATTGACAAACATGATACTATTGTATATTTTAATGAGATTTTATGCAACCACCAAAAGATTATGATCTTTAATTTGATCTTCATGACATCGTGTCTCGATTGTCATCAATCAATTCGAACGTACTCAAACACAAACACAATTAGTAGCTAGATCGATTTTATTTGCATTATGGAGACCAGGGCCGAATTGCTGGTGGGTGACTTACTAATTCACATGGCCTTGCTTTGTAATGCATGCAAGTGTCCTGGTGTATGCAAATACAGATACATACTAGTATGAATTAATGACAAAACAATTAGTTGAAGATTTCATTAGCTAATTTAATACTAATAAATATGTTGAGATGAATAAATATGTATTTATACACTTATACATAACGAGGCATAAGAGACAAGAAACATTAAATTGTATCATGTAGTGTGCGTGGATCCGGTTCATCAGTTCATGGCATGGACATTTGTATGATTGTTAGGTTTATTCAGATAGATACATTTGACAGAAGCCTTCCTTGCTTCACAAGGCACCCGATTTTAATCATCATCACCTTGTTTTTTTGGATCTCCCACTTTTTTTTTTCTTTTTTGCAGACAATTACTATATATAGTGGTCCTATATACATACTATAGCATCACTCGATCATTCTATTTCTTTTGATTTTATCCCTATATACGACTTACGATATGATCGGCAACTTCGCTGATAGGTTAAGTTATTGACCAAATGACACTTTTAGTTCTGATATTAATTCTCATCGTTTTTCATCATATTTCATAACTACTCAATGCTCAAAAGGGGCACCAGATTTTTTTTAATATGATATGGATATAAGAAATTTATTTGTTAATATGATATGTACGTCGATCAGTTCGGTTTTCCCTATTTTATATAATTAAAACCTGAAACTGGCCCGAATCTTATCGATTTTTCGGTATTCAACATTTTCTATTTCGAATCTACAATTTAACTCAATTTTATTGATTTTTCGCCCTACCCGTAGCTGATTTATTTAGTTAAATGATGAGTTTGTCTTCTCCCCTGGCAATTGCTGCTGCGGTTTTTGCGGTGACGGAGATCTTTCTCCGCAGGCCCGCATCTACTGTGTAACAGATGGTCTTGGGATTTGGTTGTTGTGGTCCTCACCGGCCCTGGTGGTTGTTGTTCTACAGCCGGTTCATCGGCCAATTCTCATGGGAAGTGGTGATTTGGTGCTAATTTACGAGGGCTTGGTTGGTAAGATTGTTGTGGTTGTTGTCCTGTATTTTGATGAGAAGAGAGGGGAATCGGGGCCATGGACGTGGCTGCAAGCATGCCCGACTGGACCCTGTCAAGGGCAAGCAGGGCAAGCAGGGCGAGCAGGAGGTGAGCACAGCATGGTCAAGTGAAACTCACCCCGTCTAGTTTAGTAAACCGTGTTGATCTGGGTGTGTGGGGTCTAGAGCGTTCCTCGTGCACTCGGTATAATGAATTGGATTGTACCCGGATTTATGTGAAGTGGTATATTTGCTATTGTTGATATGTTTTTCAAGCAGGTGCGGTTTTGGCTCTCTATATTCTGCCCAAGACCTCTTACAAGGTACATGCATTATCAAGCTTGTAATTTACAGTTTGGGTGGTACTTGGTTACCTCCATTCCGATTGAGTATGTTACAAACGGGAGTCTGTTTGAAGCCTTTTGGTGATGAAATTTCATAATCGAGCCTTCAAATGTTGCTTAATATCGTCATATGGTCTATGTTCTGCTACTTTTTATATTGTTGGACATTAGATTTTATCTTTCTTTGCTTCCAAGTCACACTTTTATTTTTATTGAGCGGTACCTCTTGGCATGGGTAACATGAAGAAGAGAGACCAGAAATACATGTATTGTCATGGCTGGGACCGGCAATGTAATTGTAAGTTAACAGCTTTCCGGTTGCCATCAAATTAATTAACGATCACCATTAATGAACCCGAAACAACTCAATCTTAATCAATAAGATGATAAAAGGAAAGATAGGTAGATTGTTTTCTCAATAATAAATTATCGGGGCATGCAAAAGCTATGCTCTCAGCATTTGTAACTTATTAAAATGATTAGATTGTACATGAGAAATTTAAAAAGAAGAAGGAAAAAAAAGCTTGAATATTTATTGTTGCGTGAGTCCAAGACATGGGGCTTTTGTTCATGTAGTAATGATTACAAGTGATGGAGGAAAGTTGCATGCTAGATAGATGCTAGGGTATAAGATAATATTATCGTTAAATTAGTAGAGGGGCGGACACCATCACACAACGATCACACAAACACTTTGATGATCTAAGGGGTGGGTAGCTGGGCTAAGGGGATGGGCTGCGATATAAACATTGACGCGAAACCGACAAGTGATCTAGTTGCACCCATGTGCAACCTTGAGGATCCAAGAGCTCACATGCCAAAAGAAGAGGTCATTGGCTTTTGTGACACTTTCACCTTCAATGAATCAAATGATAAGGAGCAGCCCATAGCCAAATATCAAGATCCATTCATTGTTCTTGGAGGATCAACTACAAAAAGTCAAACCAAGAAGGCTAAGGAAGCTCTCAACCTGTTGATGCACAGTTTTGCAAAGTGTGAGGAGCAAAGTGAAGATATCCACAAAGATGAAGGAAAAATGCAAGCACTCCTCAATTTGGGCCAACCCAATTCTCAAATTGTGCAAACAATTTTCAACATTTCGGTTTGGGCTCAACCAAATGAAAATTTGGCCCAAGTGCATGGTTCACGAATGTCTCAACCTGTTGAGACACCAGTTGACGCATTCAATGCACTTCAAAGGCTTTCAACTGTTCACTTCTCATCAATGACGAACTTCAGCAGCCTTGAAGACTCAAGAGTCATCCAAAATCATCCGAAACCATTGGTGAAGAAGGAGTTACAAGCCTTGAAGCCCTCCATCAAGAGCACTTAAATGAGGATCATTTACTCCACATTTATTGGCCAAAACTCATCCCTCATCTTCCAACTCGAATTTTTATCATTTTATTTCAGTTTTGAGTTGTTTTGGCTAGGTCTACCCATTAGCTAGCATAAAATAATTTTTAGAAATAATTATTTTAAATTCCCATATTTACATCTCCTTTAATTTCCATCATTAAGAATGGAGATGAAGGGACTTGTCAATAGGTTTAGAATTCCACTTCCTTGTCCTATAAAAGGAGGTCTAGGTTAGCTTGCAAGACACACTTCAATCAACAAATATATTTCACTTTTTTCCTTGAAATTGAGAGTGATTCTCTTTTCAACCTATCTACCGTTTTCCACTCAATTCTTGTTAAGTTTTCTTTACAAGTCTACTAAGACCAATATTGCCTTCTCATTGGAAGAAGGAGGTGTTGGCCCCATCTACATTCCCCCCCCTCAATTTTGGCAACGAAGGCTTTCTTTGTCTTGGACCTTTTTCGGTATCAAGAAGGAGGAGTCGCCAAAGGCATAACACCATCTTTGCCTGGGCAAGGATCCAGGAGGAGTTGGCGGCCATATCAGTTTGTTTTACAAGCTTCCGCATCGTTTTGCTTTGTGCATTTCGGATCTGTCAACCTGTTGACATTTCCGCCTCATCAATCAAACCTACCCCGTGTTGCTCCTTTGTTGGCTAGATCTGCTCCTCGTGTTCCCGGATACCCTCCCGGAATACATCAATTGGTATCAGAGCATTCTGACAACCACATCAATTGGTATCAGAGCATTCTGACAACCACATCAATTGGTATCAGAGCCACTTGCTCAACAAGGAGAAGTTTTTCTACCCTTTTCTTTTTATTCCGCAACATATATCATTTTTGTTATCGTTGTGTTTTTCTCGGTTGTTCTTGCCATTTTTAATTTCTTGTTCCAGTGTTCTTCTATCTGCATTGAAAAAAAAAATTGAAAAAAAAATTGCATCTTGTTTGCATTTAAAAGAAAAAAGAAAAAAAACTGCTACTGATTCAACGTGTTTACAGATTGCAGAAAAGCCAATTTGAAGAATTCTTGGAACAATTTCAAACAAAGGGCAAGGAAAAGAACAACCTCAGAGCCTTTTCAAACCCGTTCTTTCAAAAGTTGCGGAATATCCTTTTCCAAAACCCACAAAAGAACCGTTTTGCAAAAAGTAACAACACTTCCCTCAACCTGTTGAGGTTTGTTTGAGGTTTTATTTTATTGTGTCTTATGTGTCTTGTTTTGAATCACTCTTTCAAGAATTTTGAGCTAGAGGAAGTTGCTAGGTTTATAAAGAGAATCTCGTGAGTTTCTGAGTGAAAATGGCTAACGAAAGATTGCTAGCACAATTCAAAAAAATGTTGCAGGAAGAAGTTGCTCCAATAAATGAAAAGCTTGCCCGATTCGAGAATGGTCAAAAAACAGAAAAGTCTCATGGCCGAAGGTGTCTCAAACGCCTTCAAACCATAGTCCAAGACACTAAACGTGTTGAGGATTATCACAAAGATATGGAGGCAGCCCTTCTTAAGGCAGGTATGGTAGAGAAAGGTGAAGTGAAAATGTCTAGGTTCATCCAAGGACTTAGACATGAAATTGTGGAGATTTTGCAATTATGTGAGTACAATAATTTTCATGAGTTGTTGCAAAAAGCCATCAGAATTGAAAGAAAGCTTGAGAGAGGCAACACTTTCGCCAAGGTTCGACGATGCAACACTTTACCAAAAGCTCCACAAAGATCCCGACCATCACCACCAAAAGTAATGACCATGAGAAATGAAGAGAGCAAAAGTTCTCAACCTGTTGAAGACAAATGTGCAAAACATGTTTCCGAAGAAGAATTGGCCTTTCCAGTTGAAGGTACTTTGATGGCAGCAAGTGAAGTGTTACATGTTCAACAATTTCCTCCAGCTTGTCAACAAAAGAATCTTATCCATTCAAGAGCGCGTGTTGTTAGTGTGACCAATCAATACACAGGTCAACCTGTTGACAGAACGTTCGCTATGGTGCCTCATGACAACAAGATCCACCTTCAGAGTGAGTCCAAGGGTAATATGGGTAAACACATGGGAAACACTGAAAATAAAATGAAATGCCAAGTGGATTTGCAAGAGTCAAGTGTCTTTTGGGATGGTGAGAGAATAACTAGGAAAAAGAGAGATGAGTGCTTGAGAGAAAATGGTGAGCAAAAGACCCAAGTTGTCTTATCAAAAGAAAGAGTTGAGTGTTTCGAGTGGAAAAATAATGAGTTTGAGAGAAAACAAGAGTCACCTCCACTTTCTCAACGTGTTGAACCAGAGAGCACCTTGCCTCCAACAGTCCCAAATGATTTACTGACATCTAATGAATTGCAAGTCTGTTCTTCTTTGATGTTTGTGCAGGAGAATGATGATGTTCATGAAGGTAAGAACATCAACCTTAAAGAAAAACAAGAAGTTGTGGTTGAAGTACCACATGTGCCACCTTTGGAAGTTGTATCTATAGTTCTCCAAACAACAAAAAGTCACGGTGAAAAATCATGTTTAGAAGCATCTTCCATGAAGGACGAAAAGCCACATCAAGAGGAAACATCAGTTTTGAATGATGGTAATATTTCTCCCTACTCGAATAATTTATTTGTTAAGAATAATTATTTGAGTATTGAATTACTTGGTGATGAAAAATCTGGAGCTATTCATGAATTTATTCCATTGAATGATTTATGTTCTAGTTTAAGATTTGTTCAGTCTTTTATTCAACCTGTCGAATATGTTGACCCTTATGCTTCATTGTCACCGCCTTCTGTGAATTGGAGAAATATTGTCAAGAATGCTTCATTTTCACCTTCTATTCTTGCTAGAGTAGAAAGCGAATTTGTAATTAATTCATGGGAAGCAGTTTCTCAATGTGTTGACAGTGATTTGGAAATTGTACAATCCATTGGATCAAGTGCATATAAAGATGCTAAACGTGTTGAACATGTCGAATTTTCTGAAAGGAAATTTCTCAATGCTAGATTCAGTGTTCAATTTAAATTTGGTCATGAA
Source organism: Stellera chamaejasme (assembly GCA_024586325.1). NCBI lineage: Eukaryota > Viridiplantae > Streptophyta > Magnoliopsida > Malvales > Thymelaeaceae > Stellera > Stellera chamaejasme. The sequence goes on from CM044986.1 coordinate 34,483,573, forward strand.
TTCTTTTTATGTGTCAAACTTGATGGCGCATGCTTGATGAAGTTGAATGAAATGATTGAAAGAACAATATTTGTGTTTGACCCGGGTGTATGTTTGAGTCATCTCAACGTGTTGAGTAAGCATGAGCAAAATTTCTTTCAAAGTCCATTGCTTGAAAGTGGTGAAGTTTTACCTACGACTACCATGTTTCGAATTGAGTTGATTAGAAATGGTGATGATTTACAATGTACTTGTTTCAGTTTAAGTTCACCATATGATGATTTGTGTTATGGCGTCTTCATTGAACAATGTGTATGTAAGCATGTCTTGATCTTTGAAAAGCATGCTTTGGATGAATTTATGTGTTTAGGGACACATGCTGAATTAATTGGTCATAATTTGTGCATTGAACTTGTCATATGTATGCTAAATCTTGAATATCTGGTGGTATCAATTTTTGCATATTTGTTGGATATATGTTCTATATATGTTCATGTTAATGAATCATCCCAAAAGCAATCATGTGATGTAAATGATGAAGTAGGTACCATATCAAGTGAAAATGTCACTTCCAATCACTTGGTTCATCACATCGACTTTTCCAAGCAATTACATATATTGTTCTTATACATTTTATGTGTTGCTATTTTTGCCCATAAAGTTTATAATCTAGCCAAAGAGAAAGGGCTACATTTCTTTTGCAGGTTCAAGGGATTTATCTTTGAAGTCTTGAACTTCCAAAAAGAAGTTCACATTCATGAGAAATTACTCCAAAATTTTTCAAGACATAAGCCCTTGAAAATTTCAAGATGGCTACCAAGGGAAGTAATTTAGTTCTCAACTTCTTTATGCATTGGATGTACATGTTCGGAATTTCTTCATCTAACCTCCTATATTTTTCTTTTACAAAACATTATGATTCGAGGTCGAATCATTTTCAAGAGGGAGGGAATGACGCGAAACCGACAAGTGATCTAGTTGCACCCATGTGCAACCTTGAGGATCCAAGAGCTCACATGCCAAAAGAAGAGGTCATTGGCTTTTGTGACACTTTCACCTTCAATGAATCAAATGATAAGGAGCAGCCCATAGCCAAATATCAAGATCCATTCATTGTTCTTGGAGGATCAACTACAAAAAGTCAAACCAAGAAGGCTAAGGAAGCTCTCAACCTGTTGATGCACAATTTTGCAAAGTGTGAGGAGCAAAGTGAAGATATCCACAAAGATGAAGGAAAAATGCAAGCACTCCTCAATTTGGGCCAACCCAATTCTCAAATTGTGCAAACAATTTTCAACATTTCGGTTTGGGCTCAACCAAATGAAAATTTGGCCCAAGTGCATGGTTCACGAATGTCTCAACCTGTTGAGACTCCAGCTGGCGCATTCAATGCACTTCAAAGGCTTCCAACCATTCACTTCTCATCAATGACGAACTTCAGCAGCCTTGAGGACTCAAGAGTCATCCAAAATCATCCAGAAACCATTGGTGAAGAAGGAGTTACAAGCCTTGAAGCCCCTCCATCAAGAGCACTTAAATGAGGATCATTTACTCCACATTTATTGGCCAAAACTCATCCCTCATCTTCCAACTCGAATTTTTATCATTTTATTTCAGTTTTCAGAGTTGTTTTGGCTAGGTCTACCCATTAGCTAGCATAAAATAATTTTTAGAAATAATTATTTTAAATTCCCATATTTACATCTCCTTTAATTTCCATCATTAAGAATGGAGATGAAGGGACTTGTCAATAGGTTTAGAATTCCAGCTTCCTTGTCCTATAAAAGGAGGTCTAGGTTAGTTTGCAAGACACAATTCAATCATCAAATATATTTCACCTTTTTCCTTGAAATTGAGAGTGATTCTCTTTTCAACCTATCTACATTTTCCACTCAATTCTTGTTAAGTTTTCTTTACAAGTCTACTAAGACCAATATTACCTTCTCATTGGAAGAAGGAGGTGTTGGCCCCATCTACATTCCCCCTCAATTTTGGCAACAAAAGCTTTCTTTGTCTTGGACCTTTTCGGTATCAAGAAGGAGGAGTCGCCAAAGGCATAACACCATCTTTGCACGGGCAAGGATCCGAGGAGGAGTTGGCGGCCATATCGGTTTGTTTTACAAGCTTCCGCATCGTTTTGCTTTGTGCATTTCGGATCTGTCAACTTTGTTGACATTTCCGCCTCATCAATCAAACCTACCCGTGTTGCTCCTTTGTTGGCTAGATCTGCTCCTCGTGTTCCCGGATACCCTCCGGAATCACATCAATAAAACAAGAGAGACCTCCACTAGCTCAACGTGTTGAACTAGAGAAGCGATTTGCCTCCAACAATCCCAAATGATTTACTAACGTCCAATGAATTGCAAGTTTGTTCTTCTTTGATGTTTGTGCAGGAGAATGATGATGTTCAAGAAGGCAAGAACATCAACCTTAAGGAAGAGCAAGAAGTTGTTGTTGAAGTACCACTTGTGCCACCTTTGGAAATTGTTTCTACAATTGTCCAACATGTTGAAAATCAAAGTGAAAACTTCGTTGTTTGAAGCATTATCCAGAAAGGAAGAAGAACCGCATCAAGAGGAAACATCAGTTTTGAGGGATGGTAACTTCTCTCTTTACTCAAATAAATTATTTGTTAAAAATGATTCTTTGAGTATTAATTTACTTGATGTTGGAAAATCAAAGCGTGCATGAAATTATTCTATTGAATGATTTGTGCTCTAGTTTAGGATTGGTTCTCTTCTCAACGTGTTGAATATGTTGACTCGTATGCTTCATTGTTATTGCCTAAGATTGATTGGAAAATTATTCTTAAGCATGCATTATTTTCACCATCTATTCTTACTATTGCTGAAAGCAAATTTGTTGTTAATTCTTGTCTAACAAATTCTCAACGTGTTATTTGTGATTTGAAAATTGCACCATTCAATTGGTCACATGCGGATGTTAAACATGTTGAATATTTCGAAAATAAATTGGACAATTCTAGAATTAGTGTTGATTCCAACTTTGTTCACGAATTGTTCTTATGTGTTAAGATTGATGATACATACATTTTGTTGTTGAATGAAAGATCCATATTCGTGTTTGATCCGGGAGTATGTCTGCATCCATTCAACTTTGTTGACTAAGCATGAGGATGATGTCTTTTCTAATCTTTTTCTTAACAATGGTGATTGTTTATCTACTACCATGCTTTGGTCTTCGAGAATGGTGATGATATGCAATATACAAGTTCTGGATTTAATTCACCTTGCTATGACATGATGTTGAATGATTACCATGCTACAATTGACTTTTCCAAGCAACCTTGAGGATCCAAGAGCTCACATGCCAAAGAGGAGGTCATTGGCTATTGTGGCACTTCCACCTTCAATGAATCAAATGATAAGGAGCAGCCCGAGCCAAATATCAAGATCCATTCATTGTTCTTGGAGGATCAACTACAAGGAGTCAAACCAAGAAGGCTAAGGAAGCTCTCAACCTTTGTTGATGCACAGTTTTGCAAAGTGTGAGGAGCAAAGTGAAGATATCCATAAAGATGAAGGAAAAGTGAAAGCACTCCTCAATTTGGGCCAACCCAATTCCCAAATGGTGCAAACAATTTTCAACATTTCGGTTTGGGCTCAACCAAATGACAATTTGGCCCAGTGCATGGTTCACGAATATCTCAACTTTGTTGAGGCAGTGGCGCATTCAGTGCTTTCCCAAAGCTTCCAACCGTTCACTTCTCTTCAATGACGAACTTCATCAGACTTGAGGACTCAATAGTCATCCAAAATCATCCAGGTACCATTGGTGATGAAGGAGTTACAAGCCTTGAAGCCCTCCATCAAGAACACTTAAATGAGGATCATTTACTCCACATTTATTGGCCAAAACTCATCCCTCATCTTCCAACTCAATTTTTATCATTTTATTTCAGTTTTCGAGTTGTTTTGGCTAGGTCTACCCATTAGCTAGCCTAGAATAATTTTTAGAAATAATTATTTTAAATTCCCATATTTACATCTCCTTTAATTTCCATCATTAAGAATGGAGATGAAGGGACTTGTCAATAGGTTTAGAATTCCAGCTTCCTTGTCCTATAAAAGGAGGTCTAGGTTAGTTTACAAGACACAATTCAATCATAAAATATATTTCACCTTTTTCCTTGAAATTGAGAGTGATTCTCTTTTCAACCTATCTACCTTTTTCCACTCAATTCTTGTTAAGTTTTCTTTACAAGTCTACTAAGACCAATATTGCCTTCTCATTGGAAGAAGGAGGTGTTGGCCCCATCTACATTCCCCCTCAATTTTGGCAACGAAGACTTTCTTTGTCTTGGACCTTTTCGGTATCAAGAAGGAGGAGTCGCCATAGGCATAACACCATCTTTGCACTGGGCAAGGATCCGAGGAGGAGTTGGCGGCCATATCCGTTCATTTCACAAGCTTCCGCATCGTTTTGCTTTGTGCATTTCGGATCTGTCAACTGTTGACATATCCGCCTCATCAATCATACCTATCCCGTGTTGCTCCTTTGTTGGCTAGATCTGCTCCTCGTGTTCCAGGATACCCTCCCGGAATCACATCAATTGGTATCAGAGCATTCTGACAACCACATCAATTGGTATCAGAGCATTCTGACAACCACATCAATTGGTATCAGAGCATTCTGACAACCACATCAATTGGTATCAGAGCATTCTGACAACCACATCAATTGGTATCAGAGCCACTTGCTCAACAAGGAGAAGTTTTTCTACCCTTTTCTTTTTATTCCGCAACATATATCATTTTTGTTATCATTGTGTTTTTCTCGGTTGTTCTTGCCATTTTTAATTTCTTGTTCAGTGTTGTGCAATCTGCATAGAAAAAAACAAAAAAATCGCATCTTATTTGCATTGAAAAAAAGAGAAAAAAATCACTGCTCTTGACTCAACTTTGTTCTGATTGCGAGATAAGGCAATTTGAAGAATTCTTGGAACAATTTTCAAACAAAGGGCAAGAAAAAGAACAACCTCAGAGCCTTTTCAAACCTGTTCTTTCAAAAGTTGCGGAATATCTTTTTCCAAAACCCACAAAAGAACCGTTTTGCAAAAAGTAACAACACTTCCCTCAATCTGTTGATGTTTGTTGTAGTGTTTAATTTATTGTGTCTTTTGTGTCTTGTTTTGAATCAATTTTTCAAGAATTTTGAGCCGGAAAAAGTTGTTAGGTTTATAAAGAGAATCTTGTGAGTTTCTGAGTGAAAATGACTAACGAAAGATTGTTAGTACAATTCAAAATAATGTTGCAGGAACAAGTTGCTCCAATAAATGAAAGACTTGCCCGATTCGAGAATGGTCAAAAAGATGAAAAGCCACATGGCCAAGGATGTCTCAAACGCCTTCAAACCATAGTCCAAGGCACTAAACGTGTTGAGGATTATCATAAAGATATGGAGACAACCCTTTTTAAGGCAAGTGTGATTGAGAAAGGTGAAGTGAAAATGTCTAGATTCATTCGAGGACTTAGACCCGAGATTGTGGAGATCTTGAAATTATGTGAGTATAATAGTTTTCATGAGTTGTTGCAAAAAGCCATCAGAATTGAAAGAAAGCTTGAGAGAGGCAACACTTCCGTCAATGTTCGACGATGCAACACTTTACCAAAAGCTCCACAAAGATCCCAACCATCACCACCAAAAGGTACCCCTTCCAAACCTTCCATTTCTATCTCTTCCACTTCCCAAGACCATTTCAAAAATCATCCACCTTTTAAATCTCGTCATGAGATTGAATTTCTGGAAGTAATGACCATGAGAAATGAAGAAAGCAAAAGTTCTCAACCTGTTGAAGATGAATTTGCACATGTTGTAGATGAATATGCCTTTCCAGTTGAAGGTACTTTGATGGAAGCAAGTGAAGTGTTACATGTTCAACAATTTCCTCCAATTTGTCAACAAAAGAATCTTATCCATTCAAGAGCACGTGTTATTGGTGTGACCGGTAAATACACAACTCAACTTTGTTGTGAAACATCACTTCAGCTTAGTAACCCTCAAACACGCCCATGTTGACCACGTCCATGTTCAAATTGAGGTCGAGGGTAAGACGGGTAAACACATGGGAAATACTGGAAATAAAATGAAATCCCAAGTGGATTTGCAAGAGTCAAGTGTCTTTTGGGATGGTGAGAGAATAATTAGAGCAAAGAGTGGTAAAATTGAGTTTGAGAGAAAACAAGAGAGACCTCCACTAGCTCAGCGTGTTGAACTAGAGAGCGGTTTGCCTCCAACAATCCCAAATGATTTACTAACGTCCAATGAATTGCAAGTTTGTTCTTCTTTGATGTTTGTGCAGGAGAATGATGATGTTCAAGAAGGCAAGAACATCAACCTTAAGGAAGAGCAAGAAGTTGTTGTTGAAGTACCACTTGTGCCACCTTTGGAAATTGTTTCTACAATTGTCCAACATGTTGAAAATCAAAGTGAAAACTTCGTTGTTTGAAGCATTATCCGAGAAAGGAAGAAGAATCGCGTCAAGAGGAAACATCGGTTTTGAGGATGGTAACTTCTATCTTTACTCAAATAAATTATTTGTTAAAAATGATTCTTTGAGTATTAATTTGCTTGATGTTGGAAAATCTGAAGCGTGCATGAAATTATTCTATTGAATGATTTGTGCTCTAGTTTAGGATTGGTTCTGTCTTCTCAACGTGTTGAATATGTTGACTCGTATGCTTCATTGTCATTGCCTAAGGTTGATTGGAAAATTATTCTTAAGCATGCATTATTTTCACCATCTATTCTTACTATTCTGAAAGCAAATTTGTTGTTAATTCTTGTCTAACAAATTCTCAACGTGTTGACTGTGATTTGAAAATTGCACCATTCAATTGGTCACATGCGGATGTTAAACATGTTGAATATTTCAGAAATAAATTGGACAATTCTAGAATTAGTGTTGATTTCAACTTTGTTCACGAATTGTTCTTATGTGTTAAGATGGATGATACATACATTTTGTTGTTGAATGAAAGATCCATATTCGTGTTTGATCCGGGAGTATGTTTGCATCCATTCAACCTGTTGACTAAGCATGGGGATGATGTCTTTTCTAATCTTTTTATTAACAATGGTGATTGTTTGTCTACTACCAAACTTCGGTCTTCTGAAAAGGTGATGATCTGCAATATACAAGTTCTGGATTTAATTCACCTTGCTATGACATGATGTTCAATGATCACCATGCTACCATTGACTTTTCCAAGCAATTACATATCTTGTTCTCATACATTTTATGTGTTGCTATTTTTGCCCATAAAGTTTATAATCTAGCCAAAGAGAAAGGGCAACATTTCTTTTGCAGATTCAAAGGATTCATCTTTAAAGTCACGAACTTCCAAAAATAAGTTCACATTCATGAGAAATTACTTCAAAAATTTTCAAGACATAAGCCCCTTGAAATTTTCAAGAGGGCTACCAAGGGAAGTAATTTAGTTCTCAACTTCTTTATGCATTGGATGTACATGTTCGGAATTTCTTCATCTAACCTCCTATATTTTTCTTTTACAAAACATTATGATTCGAGGTCGAATCATTTTCAAGAAGGGAGGAATGACGAAACCGACAAGTGATCTAGTTGCACCCATGTGCGACCTTGAGATCAAGAGCTCACATGCCAAAGAAGAGGTCATTGGCTTTTGTGACACTTTCACCTTCAATGAATCAAATGATAAGGAGCAGCCCATAGCCAAATATCAAGATCCATTCATTGTTCTTGGAGGATCAACTACAAAAAGTCAAACCAAGAAGGCTAAGGAAGCTCTCAACCTGTTGATGCACAGTTTTGCAAAGTGTGAGGAGCAAAGTGAAGATATCCACAAAGATGAAGGAAAAATGCAAGCACTCCTCAATTTGGGCCAACCCAATTCTCAAATTGTGCAAACAATTTTCAACATTTCGGTTTGGGCTCAACCAAATGAAAATTTGGCCCAGTCATGGTTCACGAATGTCTCAACTGTTGAGACACCATTTTGCGCATTCAATGCACTTCAAAGGCTTCCAACTGTTCACTTCTCATCAGGACGAACTTGCAGCCTTGAGGACTCAAGAGTCATCCAAAATCATCCAGAAACCATTGGTGAAGAAGGAGTTACAAGCCTTGAAGCCCTTCCATCAAGAGCACTTAAATGAGGTCATTTACTTCTCATTTATTTGGCCAAAACTCACCCCTCATCTTCTAGCTCGAATTTTTATCATTTTATTTCAGTTTTCTGAGTTGTTTTGGCTAGGTCTACCCATTAGCTAGCCTAGAATAATTTTTAGAAATAATTATTTTAAATTCCCATATTTACATCTCCTTTAATTTCCATCATTAAGAATGGAGATGAAGGGACTTGTCAATAGGTTTAGAATTCCAGCTTCCTTGTCCTATAAAAGGAGGTCTAGGTTAGTTTGCAAGACACAATTCAATCATCCAATATATTTCACCTTTTCCTTGAAATTGAGAGTGATTCTCTTTTCAACCTATCTACATTTTCACTCAATTCTTGTTAAGTTTTCTTTACAAGTCTACTAAGACCAATATTGCCTTCTCATTGGAAGAAGGAGGTGTTGGCCCCATCTACATTCCCCCTCAATTTTGGCAACAAAGACTTTCTTTGTCTTGGACCTTTTCGGTATCAAGAAGGAGGAGTCGCCAAAGGCATAACACCATCTTTGCACAGGCAGGATCCGGGGAGGAGTTGGCGGCCATATCCGTTCGTTTCACAAGCTTCGGCATCGTTTTGCTTTGTGCATTTCGGATCTGTCAACCTGTTTACATTTTCGCCTCATCAATCATACCTACCCCTTGTTGCTCCTTTGTTGGCTAGATCTACTCCTCGTGTTCCAGGATACCCTCCGGAATCACATCAGGTGGTATCGAGCATTACGACAACCACATCAATTGGTATCGAGCATTTCGACAACCACATCAATAGTTGTCGAGAATGCTCGATACCAATTGATGTGGTTGTCGAATGCTCGATACCAATTGATGTGGTTGTCGATGCTCGATACCAATTGATGTGGTTGTCGATGCTCGATACCAATTGATGTGGTTGTCGGATGCTCGATACCAATTGATGTGATTAGGGAGGTATCCACGGAACACGAGGAGCGAATCTAGCCAACAAAGGAGCAACACGGGTAGGTATGATTGATGAGGCGGATATGTCAACAAGGTTGACAGATCCGAAATGCACAAAGCAAAACGATGCGAAGCTTGTGAAATGAACGAGAAATGGCCGCCAACTCCTCCTCGGATCCTGCCTGGCAAAGATGGTGTTATGCCTATGGCGACTCCTCCTTCTTGATACCGAAAAGGTCCAAGACAAAGAAAGCCTTCGTTGCCAAAATTGAGGGGGAATGATGGTGGGGCCAACACCTCCTTCTTCCAATGAGAAGGCAATATTGGTCTTAGTAGACTTGTAAAGAAAACTTAACAAGAATTGAGTGGAAAAGGTAGATAGGTTGAAAGAGAATCACTCTCAATTTCAGGAAAAAGGTGAAATATATTTTATGATTGAATTGATTCTTGTAAACTAACCTAGACCTCCTTTTATAGGACAAGGAAGCTGGAATTCTAAACCTATTGACAAGTCCCTTCATCTCCATTCTTAATGATGGAAATTAAAGGAGATGTAAATATGGGAATTTAAAATAATTATTTCTAAAAATTATTCTAGGCTAGCTAATGGGTAGACCTAGCCAAAACAACTCTGAAAACTGAAATAAAATGATAAAAATTCGAGTTAGATGAGGGATGAGTTTTGGCCAATAAATGTGGAGTAAATAATCCTCATTTAAGTGTTCTTGATGGATTGGCTTGAAGGATTGTAACTCCTTCCTCACCAATGGTTCTGGATGATTTTGATGACTCTTGAGTCCTCAAGGCTGCCAAGTTCGTCCTGAAGAGAAGTGAACGGTTGAAGCTTTGGGAAAGCATTGAATGCGCCATTCTTGTCTCAACAAAGTTGAGATATTCGTGAACCATGCACTTGGGCCAAATTGTCATTTGGTTGAGCCCAAACCGAAATGTTGAAAATTGTTTGCACCATTTGGGAATTGGGTTGGCCCAAATTGAGGAGTGCTTTCACTTTTCCTTCATCTTTATGGATATCTTCACTTTGCTCCTCACACTTTGCAAAACTGTGCATCAACAGGTTGAGAGCTTCCTTAGCCTTCTTGGTTTGACTCCTTGTAGTTGATCCTCCAAGAACAATGAATGGATCTTGATATTTGGCTCTGGGCTGCTCCTTATCATTTGATTCATTGAAGGTGGAAGTGCCACAATAGCCAATGACCTCCTCTTTTGGCATGTGAGCTCTTGGATCCTCAAGGTTGCTTGGAAAAGTCAATTGTAGCATGGTAATCATTCAACATCATGTCATAGCAAGGTGAATTAAATCCAGAACTTGTATATTGCATATCATCACCATTCTCAGAAGACCAAAGCATGGTAGTAGATAAACAATCACCATTGTTAAGAAAAAGATTAGAAAAGACATCATCCTCATGCTTAGTCAACAGGTTGAATGGATGCAAACATACTCCCGGATCAAACACGAATATGGATCTTTCATTCAACAACAAAATGTATGTATCATCAATCTTAACACATAAGAACAATTCGTGAACAAAGTTGAAATCAACACTAATTCTAGAATTGTCCAATTTATTTCGAAATATTCAACATGTTTAACATCCGCATGTGACCAATTGAATGGTGCAATTTTCAAATCACGATCAACACGTTGAGAATTTGTTAGACAAGAATTAACAACAAATTTGCTTTCAGCAATAGTAAGAATAGATGGTGAAAATAATGCATGCTTAAGAATAATTTTCCAATCAATCTTAGGCAATAACAATGAAGCATACGAGTCAACATATTCAACACGTTGAGAAGACAACCAATCCTAAACTAGAGCACAAATCATTCAATAGAATAATTTCATGCACAGTTTCAGATTTTCCAACATCAAGCAAATTAATACTCAAAGAATCATTTTTAACAAATAATTTATTTGAGTAAAGAGAGAAGTTACCATCCCTCAAAACTGATGTTTCCTCTTGACGCGATTCTTCTTCCTTTCTGGATAATGCTTCAAACAACGAGTTTTCACTTTGATTTTCAACATGTTGGACAATTGTAGAAACAATTTCCAAAGGTGGCACAAGTGGTACTTCAACAACAACTTCTTGCTCTTCCTTAAGGTTGATGTTCTTGCCTTCTTGAACATCATCATTCTCCTGCACAAACATCAAAGAAGAACAAACTTGCAATTCATTGGACGTTAGTAAATCATTTGGGATTGTTGGAGGCAAACTGCTCTCTAGTTCAACACGTTGAGCTAGTGGAGGTCTCTCTTGTTTTCTCTCAAACTCAATTTTACCACTCTTTGCTCTAATTATTCTCTCACCATCCCAAAAGACACTTGACTCTTGCAAATCCACTTGGGATTTCATTTTATTTCAGTATTTCCCATGTGTTTACCCGTCTTACCCTCGACCTCAATTTGAACATGGACGTGGTCAACATGGGCGTGTTTGAGGTTACGGGCTGAAGTGATGTTTTGTCAACGGGTTGAGTTGTGTATTTCTGGTCACACCAATAACACGTGCTCTTGAATGGATAAGATTCTTTTGTTGACAAATTGGAGGAAATTGTTGAACATGTAACACTTCACTTGCTTCCATCAAAGTACCTTCAACTGGAAAGGCATATTCATCTACAACATGTGCAAATTCATCTTCAACAGGTTGAGAACTTTTGCTTTCTTCATTTCTCATGGTCATTACTTCAGAAATTCAATCTCATGACGAGATTTAAAAGGTGGATGATTTTGAAATGGTCTTGGGAAGTGGAAGAGATAGAAATGGAAGGTTTGGAAGGGGTACCTTTTGGTGGTGATGGTTGGGATCTTTGTGGAGCTTTTGGTAAAGTGTTGCATCGTCGAACATTGACGGAAGTGTTGCCTCTCTCAAGCTTTCTTTCAATTCTGATGGCTTTTTGCAACAACTCATGAAAACTATTATACTCACATAATTTCAAGATCTCCACAATCTCGGGTCTAAGTCCTTGAATGAATCTAGACATTTTCACTTCACCTTTCTCAATCACACTTGCCTTAAAAAGGGTTGTCTCCATATCTTTATGATAATCCTCAACACGTTTAGTGCCTTGGACTATGGTTTGAAGGCGTTTGAGACATCCTTGGCCATGAGGCTTTTCATCTTTTGATCATTCTCGAATCGGGCAAGTCTTTCATTTATCGGAGCAACTTGTTCTGCAACATTATTTTGAATTGTACTAACAATCTTTCGTTAGTCATTTTCACTCGAAACTCACAAGATTCTCTTTATAAACCTAACAACTTTTTCCGGCTCAAAATTCTTGAAAAATTGATTCAAAACAAGACACAAAGACACAATAAAATAAAACCTCAAACAAACCTCAACGGGTTGAGGGAAGTGTTGTTACTTTTGCAAAACGGTTCTTTTGTGGGTTTTGGAAAAGATATTCCGCAACTTTTGAAAGAACAGGTTTGAAAAGGCTATGAGGTTGTTCTTTTTCTTGCCCTTTGTTTGAAAATTGTTCCAAGAATTCTTCAAATTGCCTTTTCGCAATCAGTAAACGAGTTGAGTCGTGTGATTTTTCTCTTTTTTTTTCAATGCAAATAAGATGCGATTTTTTTTTGTTTTTTTTTCTATGCAGATTGCACAACACTGGAACAAGAAATTAAAAATGGCAAGAACAACCGAGAAAAACACAATGATAACAAAAATGATATATGTTGCGGAATAAAAAGAAAAGGGTAGAAAAACTTCTCCTTGTTGAGCAAGTGGCTCTGATACCAATTGATGTGGTTGTCAGAATGCTCTGATACCAATTGATGTGGTTGTCAGAATGCTCTGATACCAATTGATGTGATTCCGGGAGGGTACCCTGGAACACGAGGAGCAGATCTAGCCAACAAAAGAGCAACACGAGGTAGGTATGATTGATGAGGCGGAAATGTCAACAGGTTGACAGATCCGAAATGCACAAAGCAAAAGCGATGCGGAAGCTTGTGAAACGAACGGATATGGCCGCCAACTCCTCCTTGATCCTTGCCCAGGCAAAGATGGTGTTATGCCTTTGGCGACTCCTCCTTCTTGATACCGAAAAAGGTCCAAGACAAAGAAAGTCTTTGTTGCCAAAATTGGGGGGGGGGAATGTAGATGGGCCAACACCTCCTTCTTCCAATGAGAAGGCAATATTGGTCTTAGTAGACTTGTAAAGAAAAACTTAACAAGAATTGAGTGGAAAATGTAGATAGGTTGAAAAGAGAATCACTCTCAATTTCAAGGAAAAAGGTGAAATATATTGGATGATTGAATTGTGTCTTGCAAACTAACCTAGACCTCCTTTTATAGGACAAGGAAGCTGGAATTCTAAACCTATTGACAAGTCCCTTCATCTCCATTCTTAATGATGGAAATTAAAGGAGATGTAAATATGGGAATTTAAAATAATTATTTCTAAAAATTATTCTAGGCTAGCTAATGGGTAGACCTAGCCAAAACAACTCTGAAAACTGAAATAAAATGATAAAAATTCGAGCTAGAAGATGAGGGGTGAGTTTTGGCCAAATAAATGAGAAGTAAATGACCCTCATTTAAGTGCTCTTGATGGAAGGGCTTCAAGGCTTGTAACTCCTTCTTCACCAATGGTTTCGGATGATTTTGGATGACTCTTGAGTCCTCAAGGCTGCTTGAAGTTCGTCCTTGATGAGAAGTGAACAGTTGGAAGCCTTTGAAGTGCATTGAATGCGCCGGTGGTGTCTCAACGAGTTGAGACATTCGTGAACCATGCACTTGGGCCAAATTTTCATTTGGTTGAGCCCAAACCGAAATGTTGAAAATTGTTTGCACAATTTAAGAATTGGGTTGGCCCAAATTGAGGAGAGCTTGCACTTTTCCTTCATCTTTGTGGATATCTTCACTTTGCTCCTCACACTTTGGAAAAATGTGCATCAACAGGTTGAGAGCTTCCTTAGCCTTCTTGGTTTGACTTTTTGTAGTTGATCCTCCAAGAACAATGAATGGATCTTGATATTTGGCTATGGGCTGCTCCTTATCATTTGATTCATTGAAGGTGAAAGTGTCACAAAAGCCAATGACCTCTTCTTTTGGCATGTGAGCTCTTGGATCCTCAAGGTTGCACATGGGTGCAACTAGATCACTTGTCGGTTTCGCGTCATTTATAAACATATAATGGGTTGGGTAATTTCGGGTTTAGGGTTGAAGTTCAGGTTTCGGGTTTAGGGGATGGGCTGCGATATAAACATATAATGGTTGATGTAATATGAGATTTATACAACTCTTTAGATATTCAACAAGTTACTTATACTTTTGTCAGAACTATTCACTCTAACTTCTACCAAAAAGCATATTTGACAATATTAATTGTTCAAACCTATGCAATAAAGTAATTTTTTAAAAGTTCTCCTTAAGCTTGATTTGCTACAACATTGACGTTTTTAATGAGATTAAACATGTTTAAAATTGAAAACGCCATGTTTATGTCCAAACGTCGTTCATAGCATGAAACATGGGTCAACTCACATTGGAGTTCTTTTCGAGTACCGGAACGCAAATCCTACGTGACACCCCTAACCATGTACTACGCCAGGGATAAACTTCTAGGGTCCAAGAGACACATTTATGGGCCATGGTCGAAGACAAAGCACCCAAAATGAGCCAAGGTGCCTTTAACCCATGTATTAGCCAATGTGGTACCGAAGTCCCTCAAAATGTGCATTTGACCCATGTATTAGCCAATGTCCTTCAAGATCGACTAGAGGACCGCCGTGTTTGCCGCCACTTCGAAGATTAGAATGCCGGAGGTCTTCAGCTTCAGTACATGGTTGCCGTTACCAGTTCGTTCAATTTGATTCGTCCTCATCCTTGCCGGCCAACCACCCTCCATCGTTGCCGCCGTCGATCCTTCAGATTCGTCGTTGCTGCTGTCGATCCTCGCACGGCGAACAACGGTGCTTCTCTCAGATCCGAAATTTCTCTGTTGTTGATCTTTGCCGGCCAACAAACTGACAAAGATACGAGTGAAACAAATTTGTCCTAACATATTTTTAAGTCCCAAACGTTTATTTCTGGCTCATCTATCACTATTTGAACTTCTAAACGCTTTTCTTGGCTCCCCAAACGTTTTAGCACTTTAAGTGAGATTAAACATCTTTAAAATGGGAACGCTTTTGTGTTGTCTAAACGTTATTGCGTATTCATGAACGTCATTCTCGGGTGTCCAAATGCTTTTGTGTTTGGAGGGTTTACGGAGTACAAGCATAAACTAAACTATGGGGACTAAAATGTACATATTATAAAAGTTTGATGTTTAAGGAGCAATTCTCTCTCTATGGTACCGAGAAACTCCCGCACAACATTGTCCAGTATATTAGAAAAACCTCACATACACACATACATCATTAATTGACAATATATTTGAGATATACTCCTTCCGTCCCTGAAAAATTGAACACATTTTCTTTTTGGACCGTCCTAGAAAAATTGATCACTTTCATAAAAAGAAAACTTTACATTCTCAAAATTACTAAATTATCCATACTTTATATTTACTTTTTCTACCTTATTTATTGTGCACTTTCAACTAAAGGACAATTAAGTAAACAAATATAAAAATATTATATTCACCATAATCTCCGCACCCAACCAAATTCTTCAATCTTTTGGGGACGGATGGAGTAGCATCATAGGGTCAATTCAGCAGAAAATAGTGGGATTTGTTTTCCAATTTTTCAATTCCCAATACACAAAACAACATTAAATTCATCAATTTATCATCAATTCTCTATAAAATAATATTTTTCTCATTTTCCCCTTATTCACATACATCACATCCATAAAAAAAACATCCCCAATTTTTCTAAAATTTTTTCCCACTTCAAATGAACACACCAATATTGATAATCTATGAACATTTTTCATTTACTTTAGCTACATTAAAGTGTTGTCCCAACTCGCTAATGAAGAACACAAATGACATCAATGAATTACTAATGATTTTCCTATCATGTCGCATGTAAATAATTTATTCGTGATAAAAGTTTAACATTTTCAGTGGTTATCAATATGGAAAATGATGGAACCTTTTCAAGACGGTTAGAGATAAATGTAATCAGATTTTAATGGTTGTCATTCATACACTAGACGAGGTGAAAACAAGACATGATATTGCGAAGTTTCTGCCAATTGCCCAGAAACAGATGAACGCAAAGAACCAAAATCCCAACATATATATTTACCTTTTGTAATACTCTTCCAAAGCAACTTTACAAGTATTGCATCTAAAAGGAAACTCCATATACAAAAACTCGCATAGTTGCAGTAGTTCTTGTCCTTTCAATCTTTTAGCAAGGTACGCTGACATTCTTCACCATTGTCATCCGACTCATCTTCATGGTCCTTGGCCCTCTTACAGCCAAGGTAAAGGAATCCAAACTTACAGTTTCCATGTCAAAATAAAGAGGATTGTTAATGGTAGCAATGAGTTGAAGAATTTGAAGAAACTTTCACCACGCATCTTTGTTAAGTTTTTGGAAGGACGTGAAAAAAAACATAAGAAGATGCAATGGAAAAAAAAAACACACACCAGGTTATAAGCTGATGAACTCACAATTACCCATTTGCCTTCAACGAAACCGAGTTGTTGTTATCTACCAGCACATACGTTTTAGTCAATACTTCATCGTTGAAATAAGGATTCTTGTCAAAGAAGAACTTGAGGTCAAAGCCTTTCCCATCAGGTGTTCTATTGGACTGGATATCATTCAGATGCATTGGAGGCATCAAATCTTTTCATTGTGATCTATTCAAAAGAAACAAATAAGATGATTTATCAAGTATCTATATCTGGTTCAAAACATAATAAGATAGCAAGTGCACACCTTGTAAAACAATTTGTTGTTAGTAATCATTGCATCGTGCCAATAGCAAGGGACTTTTCTAGCAAGTTCCCATCTCTGCAAATGATATTGAGGAAGAAGATCCTAAGTGATTGACATCCCTTGACTGTAGGGATTTGATATGTATATATATATATATGGAATCTTGCAAAGGAGATGATATGTTTTCCTGTTTTAAGTAAGAATAGCTGTATATATATAAAGATGTAATCGGCCATTGAATCAATACAACAAACATACAATTCCCAATCCAAATTTCTTTATGGTATCAGAGCTTCACGCTCTTGAGATTAGAAAATCCTAGCATTCCTAGAGAAACACAAACCTTATCTCAATGGCCAAAGACGATGCATCTAAAATTGTGACTCAAATTGAACCACAAGGATCAAAGTCCACAACACCATGGGAGAATTCGAATCATCCGCTCTATCTCCATCCTTCGGATCAGCCGGGCGCCGTCCTTGCTGAAACTTTGGTGGAAGACAATTATGTGACATGGGAGAGTTCGATGCAAATGGCCCTCGTAATCAAGAACAAGCTGGGGTTCATCGACGGAACCCAACAGAAACCAACTCACAACCATTCGGAGCAGTTGCAATGGGAGAGATGCAACACACTGGTGAAATCCTGGCTCATTGCAGCAATGTCGAGGGAAATTTCAAGGAGTGTAATTCATTGCAAGACTGCCAAAGCTACGTGGGATGAACTAAAGGAGAGGTTTGCTCAAGTCAATACAGTCTCTTTATATGAACTAGAATCTGCCATATATATATGTGAACAGGGGACGAACTCGGTAACCGGACTCTTTACGAAGCTTAAAGGCCTATGGGATCAAAAGGAGGCACTCTGTAAACTCCCAATCTGTATCTGTGATGCAAATGAAGCCGTGAAGGCTTATGTAGACACACAGAAAACGTTGAAATTTCTCATGGGTTTGAATGATAATTTTGCTCAAACCAGAAGCAACATTATAGGAATGGAGCCTTTCCCAAATTTAAACAAGGCGTATTCTTTGGTTCTACAACACGAAAAGCAACTAGAGGTGTCAAGTGCCAAGCCTTCTGCTGCAACCGAGAGTGCTGCATTTGCAATCAAAAAATCTGGAGGAGAAGGAAATCAAGCCACTAGAGAAGGAGCAAGAGCAAGAAGATGGTGTGAAAAATGCAAAGTGGACAACCATGACACTCAATATTGCAGAGCACACATAACTTGCACTTTTTGTGAAGGCACAGGTGATCATTCCTATAATTTTTGTAGAAGGAGAAAAAGACTGATGGGGGAAAATTCAAACAATGGAAAACGAGAGGTACAAAACTCCAAGTCCAGGGCCAATTTTGTTGGTGAAGGAGGAGACAAGGCCAACTTCCCGCTTTCACAAGGGGAATGTCAGCAAATGATAGGATTATTAAACAAGATCAAAATTGCAGCTGGCAACCCAAATGAAGGAAGACAACTATTGGAGATGCTAAATTCATCAACTCCTGCAACAAATCTCGTTGGTAACGTTCCAAACTATGAGGAGATGTCAGGTAAAGTTTGTGCAGTTTCACAAAATAATAAACAAGTAGCATGGATATTTGACAGTGGTGCAAGTGATCATGTGGTGTGCAACTTTGATTTACTCACTCATGCTAAGACAGTGCATAACCGAAGTGTGCGCCTGCCTAATAACACCAAACTACAAGTATCGCATGTTGGGACAGTTTGTTTTTCACACAAATTCACACTCCACAACGTCTTCTGTGTTCCCTTATTTTACTTGAATCTCATATCTGTGAGCAAGCTAGTATTGGATTCCTTCTACGTGACTATATTCATTAGACGAGTTTGTTTTGTACAGGACCTTCGCTCGGGGACGGTGATTGGGACGGGAGCTGAACGTGAAGGGCTTTACTGTCTCACAATGCCTAAGGAAGGAACATGCAACGTAGTCCACACCAAGCCACAAGAACCTTGGCATGAAAGACTAGGTCATCCCTCTAGCAAAGTCTCATCTTTATTTCCCTTCTTCAAAAATAAAGTTTGTGATACAAGTAGTTGTTCTATTTGTCCCCTGGCCAAACAAACTCGAAACCCATTTCCCTTGAGTAATTCTGCTAGTAATAGATGTTTCGAACTAATCCATGTTGATATCTGGGGTGGGTACCATGTCCCGACCATTTCTGGTGCCAAGTATTTTCTCACGATCGTTGATGACCACACAAGGTGCACTTGGGTTTACCTTATGCATCAAAAATCTGAAGCTAGGCAGTTACTCATTTCCTTCATTCACATGGTAGAAACCCAATTTGAGGCCAAAATTAAAATTGTTAGAAGTGATAATGGCTTGGAATTCAAATGTCATGAATTCTATTCTTCAAAGGGAATCTTGCATCAAACAAGTTGTGTCAGCACACCACAACAAAATGGTGTCGTTGAGCGCAAACACCGGTACCTTCTCAATGTAGCCAGAGCACTTCTTTTCCAATCCAATCTTCACAAAGGTTTTTGGGGTGATGCCATACTCACTGCTGCCTATTTGATTAATCGTACTCCATCATCTGTCTTACAAGGAAAAACTCCTTTTGAAAGGCTCTTCAACAAGGTACCAAACTATTCTCATTTACGAGTTTTTGGGTGTCGATGTTTTGTTTCTTCTCATCCACTCAAACCAAGTAAATTTGATCCTCGGTCAAAGGAGTGTATTTTTTTAGGGTACCCTAGTAATCAGAAGGGGTATAAAGTCTACTGCATTGAAGAAAAGAAATTTTTGGTGTCAAGGGATGTGATATTTTTTGAGAGAGAATTTCCTAATCCAAATAAAACAGCCTCCCCCAAATTTATCCACAATCAAAGTCCTGCCGATCACACTCCTCTCACAACAAATCCCTCTATTTGTGAAGAAGATCGTTTGACCACTGATATTTTGTCCATCAATCCAGATAGGACTCCCATCACTTCCGCTGATATACAACCACACACATCTATCCCGCCACCTACTACCCAATCCTCACCAACTATTGCTGATACATCACCACCAGAAATCATCACAAACCCCCCAGCACCACCACCCAAATCAACACCTGAAACACTTCCCCGACGGTCAAATCGTGCCACAAAGGTCTCCAATACGTTGCAAGACTTCCATGTTGAGGCCAAGCTCCCTTCACGTGCCATACCGTCACCGTCTTCAAGCATAGAAGGTTCATCAGGTACGAATCATCCTATAGCTCAAGTTTTGTCTTATGAACGTCTTTCTCCAGAACATAGAAACTTTGTGGCTAACATCTCCCTTGTCAAAGAACCACACAGTTTTTCTCAGGCAGTAAGTGATCCTAAATGGCGTGAGGCCATGAACAATGAAATTGTTGCTCTCCAGGATAACAAGACATGGAGTATGGTTCCCCTGCCACCCGGAAAAAAGGCTATCGGATGTAAGTGGGTGTACAAAGTGAAGTACAATCCTGATGGAACCGTTGAAAGATACAAAGCACGGCTTGTCGCAAAAGGTTATAGTCAAGTGGAAGGGATTGATTATCAAGAGACATTTGCACCAGTAGCCAAGTTGACTACAGTCAGGGTACTCCTCAGCTTGGCCGCTATAAAAGATTGGCATGTTCATCAACTGGATGTTAATAATGCCTTCTTGCAAGGCGACCTTTATGAAGAAGTCTACATGGAAGTTCCTCCAGGTTTCGGACGAAAGGGGGAGAACAAAGTGTGTCGTCTGCACAAGTCTTTATACGGACTCAAGCAAGCTTCTCGCCAGTGGTTCTTGAAGCTCTCTGATGCGCTTCACACTGGTGGTTTTCGACAGTCTTGGGCAGACTACTCATTGTTCGTCCGCAACCATCAAGGCAAGGTAGTTGTTTTATTAGTATATGTCGATGATGTGATTGTAGCGGGAAACAATCTAGAAGACTTATTGAAGACAAAGCATTTTCTGGCAAAGTGTTTCAAGTTAAAGGATCTGGGCAAGCTCCGATACTTTCTTGGCATAGAAGTGGCAAGATCTGACAGAGGGATAGTACTCAGTCAACGCAAATATGCATTAGAAATCCTAGAGGACTCTGGTTTCTTAGGGGCCAAGACTTCGAAAACTCCTTTTGATCGAATTTGCAATTGACACAAGAAGAAGGAGTAGAGCTTGCTGATGCATCTCAATACCGTAGACTTGTGGGAAGGCTTATATACCTAACCATAACTAGACCCGATCTTGCATATGCAGTGCACATCTTGAGTCAATACATGCACAAACCTCGCAAGCCACACCTAGAAGCTGCTTATAAGGTATTACGGTATATTAAGCACACACCAGGGCATTGTATCCTCTTATCTTCCTCTGGACAGTTGAAACTAGAAGCATTCTGTGACGCTGATTGGGCCCGCTGCAAAGATACTTGAAGGTCAACCAAAGGATATTGTATTTTCTTTGGCGACTCCCTTATTTCATGGAAGTCTAAAAAGCAGAATACAGTGTCTAGATCCAGCGCCGAAGCAGAATACAGGTCGATGGCCACCACAAGTTGCGAAGTGACTTGGCTTAGGAGCTTACTCCAAGATTTATATGTTCCACAAGGCAAACCAACCAGGTTATTTTGCGACAATAGAGCAGCAATTCATATTTCATCCAATCCAGTCTTCCATGAGAGGACTAAGCACATTGAAATTGACTGTCATGTTGTAAGGGATAAGGTACAACATGGAATCATCAAGACACAATTTATTCCAAGTAGTGAACAACCCGCATATCTTTTCACTAAACCATTGAGTTTGAGACAGTTCAAAATTCTACTATGCAAGTTGGGTGTCATCAACATCCACTCCAACTTGAGGGGGAGTATTGAGGAAGAAGATCCTAAGTGATTGACATCCCTTGACTGTAGGGATTTGATATGTATATATATATATATATGGAATCTTGCAAAGGAGATGATATGTTTTCCTGTTTTAAGTAAGAATAGTTGTATATAAAGATGTAATCGGCCATTCAGCCAACCACACACACACACAATGACACAAAACACAGAGATGGATAGAAATGAGAAAAACAGTCCAACAGCAGAAGATAGACAAAAAAAACGAAATTAAGAACAGATTATCATGTATCCAAATTAAGAAGTTAAGAATGTATCCAATTTAAGAACATATCAATATATCAGCTAAGAATAACAGGGTTTTAAAAATAAAAATAGGATAGATCAAGGCAACCAAACAAGTACTTTAAATGGTCTCATACTTATCCACAAAATGTAATTTGGTAGATAAAATTCGAGACATGGGAAGTCACCATCCTTAGAAGAGTCCATTAAAAAAATTAATTGGCTGCGATAATTTCACATTTTTCTTAAATATTAATGCATTATTTTGGATTTATCTCATTTTACTTCTTTGTAAATTGAAAGTTTTCACATATCAGAATGACATCATTTGCAACCTCATACTTACTAAATAGGCATACTTATAAGTTGAAAAATTACTTCATCAAATAAAGGAAATTTTCTTTTTTCTTTTTACTTATTTAATCCTCACAAATAATTTTTAATACATATACTGTAACATTCTACCAAAAAACTTACAAAACATATAATTTGTGCATAAAATCACTATGAATAAGAAAAATGCAAAAGAATGCGTCCATTAATGAGAATGTGAGCTGAATGCGCCCTTTGATTCTCCATGGTGGGGAACCCATTGCCCTGCATAACAGAGTCAAAGACTCAGAGGAGCTGAGTGCAACTTGTTGTCCACAATCCCCCGTTACTTTTTGTCATTAGCCAGATAACATAACAGGGATCAATAAGCTAGAAACTAGCAGCTTGTTTGACACGAGCTCTTCACTTTACCTATAGAAGAGATTCATGTGTCTCCAATTGCTACCTTCATATATGCAGGCAAATTGAAAGTCCAAAAAGGAAAAATACAGAAAGAAAATACTCACAATTAGCTCCTGCTTTTTTGATCTATAGAACTCAATCTTCTCTTTGGAATCCAAAATGACCTTTTCTATCATGCCAACCTGCCAAATTATAAATTCTTTGTTAGTACTGCCCTGAATACCTTTTGTTCAAATAAGATGCTCACAATCTAAACATAGAGAACAAGAATTTAAACTAAACCTTTTGTTCATCGGCCATCTCATTTTGAAACTTTGAAATGACTGTGTTTTGGTCATCATCGTCGTCTTGATTAGCAAAGGAAAGGAATCATCCAAAACCGTCTCTCTTAATTAATTGGCTTAGACTGATTGGTGATCACATTTGCAGAAGAATGGGAGGGACTTGTGGCCTAAAACCAGTTGAATGGGTCATTGGTCGAGCAACAGCTCCTTGAGGTTGTCCAAACCCTAATCAGAAAGTTCTAACTACATAATTAGGAACAGTACTGTCCTTGCAAGCAGAGAGCATATATACACTGCAAAAGTAACTTCAGATACCAGGAGTACTGGGAGTCCAAGCTGGATTTCCATAAGCAAGCAGCATTCGGTTGACCAGTCATTGACAACAGCGCCTCATCAAACATAACACTGCGAGGCACCATTGCAGGTAGTGGACGGACGGCCTTCCCTGTAACGCTCCATCAAATTTTCCAGCAGGTGAGTGAACGGCCGTGCAAATTAAGCAGTGGCAAGTGACTTTTAAAAGCTTCAATAAGATATTTAAAAATTGTGGACAATATACATCAGAGTTATTAATGCCTATAAGGTTTCAGATGAAATGTATTTGCAGTCTTCCTAGATCTCATGAAATACCTTAAATAGTTAATAAATTAGTTAAGTTCTTGAAACAACACCACAACAGACCAGACTGGATTTTTCAAAATTTATTTGGCTACAAATCCATACTTCAACAATTAATGATTGTCCTTGTTTTACCATTTAGGCAACTTCTCTAAATGACAATCCCTTATAAACTCATTCCTAAATGGTTAGGCGCTATTAAAAAATGATGGAAATTGTATCATGCATGAAAAGAAAAACATAGCTTTTATTCCATATTGATTGTTATGGTCAATTGAATATAAAAAATTAATTGTACAGGTTTGATATTAAAAAAAAATAGAGAAATACATTGTATATGAATAAAAAAAATTAAGTTGTACAAAAATTAATACAAAATGTAGCTTGGTTGGTCTGTGTTAATTTGTTAACAAGAGAGGTTGTGCGGAGAGATAAAAAAAAAAAAAAAGAATGACAAATGTCAATTTCTTGTTGGTGTGGGATAAAAGGGGGGAGAGATAAGGATGAGAGGATCTAGAGTGTACTCTATCTTTTATTGTCAGACTTGGTGACGAGATCGAGAGAAGGAAGAAGAGCTGGTGATGAGGCTGGGTCACCTGTCGGGTGATATTTTTAGAAATTGGGCTGGGCTAAGGGGAGTCTAGATTGGGTTATGAATGGGTATAATTTTTGGATAAAAATTCTTGTTCAGCGGGAGCTGGGCCCATTATTGGGTTGATCCGCCTCTTACCATCTCACAAAGGTTGTCAATTTTTTTATAACATAAACTTTTTATCACAATTTTTATCATTTTATTCTCTTATCTCACACTATGAACCCACAAGTTTTTCTATTTCCTCTCACTCAACTTAAAATTGGGATCCAAAATTTTTTCTCCTTTTTTTTCATGAAGGTAATCTTTTCAACACACTACTATTTTCTCATTTTCCTTAATATATGTGTTCAAGCAAATCCTACAACCTTTGTGGGACGGAGAGAGTAGTACTGTCAAGTATCCAAAAACATTATTTGAATTTCTCCAACTTTTTGTTGGTCTCATTATTTCTGCTAATAGTTTAAGTGCGCTTTGTTTCTGCTAATAATTTAAGTGTTCTTTTTTTAATATATATATATATATATATATATATATATATATATATATATATATATATATATATATGTGTGTGTGTGTGTGGGGGTAAAGTGCACTGGTAGTACTGTAACTTTAATTCTTATCCCACCAGAGTCATGTTTTAACTTTTTGTCTCAATAAAGTCCTATTTTTTAACTTTTTTAAATTTGTGGTCTTTTTTCCGATTTTTTCGTCAGTGTCCTATTTTTTAACTTTTTTAAATGTAATATTTTTTGTGTTTTTGGAATTAGATGAAAAATGATAAGATGGATGATAAATCTAAATTAACTAAAACTACTTCTATCACTAATGCAAATAAAACTAGGATGCAATGCAATAAACAATTATGAAAAATAAAAGTTCCTTATGATTAGTTAGAGTTGAGGTTACTAAATGCAGTGTTTGATTATGATATATGACAAGTTAGAGGAGTTGGATAATTAACAAGTTAGAGGAGTTGGATAATTAACAAGTTCTAGCATCCTAAGTTAGAACCATCCTCTCCATAGAAGGTCAAGTAGAATCTCTTTACTTGCATCAACTATGAAGGTATTAAGTTTAGCCAATTGATGTCTCCTAACACCCTAGATTATCTTCTCAAATAATCCTAGAGTATCTAATTAATTTTCTTTGGTCAATTCAACAAAATGCTCTCTCAAGCATTTCATCGAACACTTGGTGGGCATGGTAGAGTAGTTGGCCTACTACCCTAACCCTACCTTCTTTAGGCCCAAGAAAATGTTACTAATCATGTATAATCAACAACCAAACAACTCTAAATCATCTAGCAACACAACAACATGCTACCCAACCCTAGGGATGACGAACTAATCAAAACTCTACCTATTCACAAATATGAACAAAAATGAAAGTAAGAGATGAAGAGGAAGGAAGAAGCAAGAGAGTAGAAATCAAGTCTTCAATCCTTCATAAAAGTCCCCAAATTCGTAGAAAATAAAGAGGGAGGAGAAAAGAGAACTCAAGAACCCTAGAAGGGTTCAAGAGCTAGTCTAAATGTGTGGTGTTGTGAAGAGATGTGAAAAAAACGTTATTTAAAGCCTCATTTTTTGGAGAAAAGAAGAGTGGACCATTCCTGAAAAGTGCGTCCAAGCGACCGCCTGTCTTGTGGATCGGGCCGCCTGGCTGGTCGCCTGGGCCTCAGAACATCCTCGGATGCAGGCTCAGGCAACCGCCTGGGCTGAGGTGTTGGGCCGCCTGGAGCTTCGCCCGGACCATTTTCTTCACAATTCCTTGAACTTTACCAGATTTTACAATTTGGTCCTCAACTTTCTCTTCATAGCCCTTTTTACACAGAATTCATCCCTTTTGACATCCAACACCGAATACCTGCAAAAATGCTTGCGCCCACACTAAGTACTAGCATAATTATCGATAAAGCACGTGAAATGAGGGCGAATATATACCGATAATGCACAATTATCAACCATCCCCTTTACAAAAGTGACAAAGCAACATCAAAATATTAACAACATCCACAAAATATTAACATCACAATAATTGAACACAACAGACCATCAAGTTTTACTTGCTTGCAGTCCTACCAGTCCCTCCCTTTGGCCGACCCCTTTTCCTTGTAACTGGAGTAGTTGTTGCCCTTGTATCCACAAAAGTATTTCTTTTTGGAGGTGTTTTATTTCATCCAGACCTTCCACTCCTTGTTGTAGGCTGCATCAGAAGATATAAAAATCAATAAAGCTCAATCATAGATAACTCACAATCAATGACGGAACTAAGTTTGGACAGGGGGTGCTACTGCCCCCCTAAAGTTGATGGTGGTATAGGGTATATGGTAGAAATTATGAGGATTTATGTAATAATTTATCCACTAGCCCTCCACTCATTCAAAAATAAATTTTTACCCACTTATTATTAAACCCCAACCTAAATGGTACCTTTTTCTCACATACCCAAATTGCATCCATAAAAGAAGCCAACTCAACTTGGTTAGGCAAAAAAAAATTATCCATGTTTTCTATTTATAGTTTTATCTAAGTCATTTAAATTTGATATGTTGTGATTTGGGACCATGTCTAATTAATCTTTAATTTTTCGTTTTAATCATCTTTTAGTACATTTAAATTTTGGATTTATGCGCGGTAGTTTTTGTGAGATTGTTTATATATAATTTAATTTTTATTACTAATCCATTTTTATTTTTGTACTTGTCATGAGTTTGAGTTTATTATTACACACAATTCTCTTTTTTTTTATTAATTTCTCACTGTTTTTTGTTTCTTTATGTCTACCCCTCATTCTCCACTTTTGAGAAAGTGGGTAAAAATTCACTTAGGTGATAAATAACATTGGCGTTAGGAAAGAGTACCTAGTTAGAGGGAGCGATACTCAACTAGGTAGCTAACATTAACAAAAGGTTCGATTTTGCTACTAATGTTTAAGGGGTAGACATATTTTGTCATCCAACTATTTTCGTGTTCGATTTTACCACTAACATTTGTACGCGGGAGATCATTTGCCACTAAAGTTTGTTTCAGAGGTGATTTTACCAATGGCTCTCAATGGAATATTCAGTCATTTGCCACTATATTCTAATAATCAATTTAACCTCACAATTTTACAAACTAACAAATCAACTCTAACTAACTTTTTCAAAGTTTACAAATTGGCTATCTCTCTACCCAGATATGTCTCCACCACCCTCCATCGAGTGCCACATCTTCACCGTTCTGCTGAACCTTCAATGTCCGGCTAAATTACATCATATTTTTTGTCGAGATACTTCAACACGTAGAATCCATCATCAAATTAGGCAATGGTACTTTTTATGTGGGGCGAGATGGTAGTTCACGGAGATGATGTATGCTGGGAAATTCCTTCCAAATCTCCGACAGACAACATCGTACGCCCTTAAGGCCTCATTGAAAAAAGTGAAATCTTCGTTGTGGAAGAACAACGACATGAGAAAAAGCGACGGAAGTAGAGATTTCAAGAGTGATCGATGATGGTAACGGGCAAGGAGATGAAATTCTGGGGATTGGAATTGGGAGGGACTAGTTGCTGTTTGATGGTGTCGGAATGTGTGGCGGAGGCACTGATGACGGAGATGAGAGTAATTAACAATGAGTATTGGATGGAATCGATGGTTTGCTCAGCTATAAATTTAGCATAAGCAGCTGAATAAGGAAGGCATGGAATGGGTGGTATAGGCAAGGGTGGTTTTGAAAATTTATAATATTTGGTGTAAAATTTTAAAAGGTAAGCATCATTTAACAGAGAGTTGCAAACAATGGCTCATTTACAAACACTAGTTATAAAATCGAAAATCTATCTATCTCCTAAACGTTAATGGGAAATTTGTAACTTTTACAAACAAGAGAGTGCGGAGTAATTGCTTGACAATGTGGTATAAATTTTGGAATTAAAATAGATGTAAGGTTTGATTTTTAATGTTTATTTATATTAATGGTTAAACAAATATTATATATTGTAAAGTAGAAATAAAGTAAAAAATATTATATGGAGAAAGAGAGTTTTATATACTAGAGTATAATTAGTTTGAGGAATTGCCTAATACTTATTAATGAAAGAAAAAGAAAAGGAACAACATGAACTTCTTTGCGATTCCGCTGTCTCGTCCAACGTCCACCATCCGTTCGTTTCTTTATGTCTTGTCCACCTTCCGTTCGTTTCTTTAGGTAGATGAGTTGGATGGCCAGCAACAGAAGGTGCAGCGCGGAGGCCAACTTCCATGCATGAAGTGGCTATTTCCATTCCAACAAAGTAATAGTAGTAATTGTAAGTAGTTCTAATATCCGTCTGTCTATAGTACGATTCTAAAAATTAATATTTAATCAAATTTATAAGGTATCAATATTAATAATGTGTTAATTTGAGTAAATTTATGTAAAATTAGTGCATTTTTTATAGTTTTGTGTTAAACTTACAATTGAAATATTAACACACATATAATATATTCGAAATATAAACTCAAGACGATAAATTTCGAAATATAAACTAAAGACGATAAATTTACTTGTACTTCATTTATTATAAAAAATCATAATTCTGTTGTATATAAATCGACGAATGTGCAATAGTAAAACATCACCTTCTTGTCCTGAGCATTTGGCCTAGTGGTCATACTCTTGAGGACACTAGTAAAGGTCTCGAGTTCGAGCTTCCGGTATCCCCAACCCTCTATCCATTTGTATAAAAAAACACCACATTCTTCAAACAATAAACAAATTGTGCTTAAATTTATTAAACTTCATATGTAAGATCTAAATCGGGTGATCTGAACGTTCTCTTGCCATACATGACATTAAGCGAAGAACACGTTTACATAAAAGATCTAATATTTTAGAACTACCTTATATCGACATGATCGTTAGTCGGTGTCACTTCATCTACGTCTTTTTTGGGTGACTCGTCCGTATTATGTTTTTGAATGTGGTGCTTTCGTTATGTACTTAACTACTTGTTTTTATACAAATGGGGTAGGGGATTGGGGATACAGGAGGTTCGAACTTGAGATCTCTACAAGTGTCCTCAGGAGCATGACTACTTATTCATGATGATAAGAATTGATATAGTCAAGTTTTTTAATTTTAAAATCACATTTTTATGATATTAATATTTATCATCGTGCGGATACCCGTCACTCGATCCGCAAAAACCAATCGATGTGCAGGTACCCGCGACGTGGGTGCCTACGTAGTGCAGGTCGGTTACGGATAATAAAACTGGGTGCTAGTCCCGCTGCATATGGATAACATTTTCTCTTCTATCTACCTCACCCCGCCCATGATCACCCCTAACAGATAGGTCAAAATAAAATATTTGAACACAAATTGCAAACATTAAAATGAAAAATACGATAATTAATAGCACGTTAAAATAATAGAGACTAAAGACATAAAAAATTTATGGGAAAAATATCCAAAAACATTCACATATCTCTAAAAAAAATCACGTCTCTTGAAGGCACTAAAGCGTGCCGGTAAATTACAAAGAAAAAATATTGTTTTTATCTTTTTAACTGTAGCAAAAAAGGGGTGTTAGATAACAAACAAAATATAATGTAAACAAAATAACAATCATTCTTGCAAACAAAATAATAGGAAAATATAAATGTGAAAAATATTTTTTTAAAAATATAGCGTAAATTTAGTGACTCGTTATTTATAATGTGCATGATATTAATTTACACATTGTTTTAGCGACAAATGAAAAATAAATGAACAATTGTTTTTTTCTTCCTCTCACCATTTTTTATTAACTTCTTCTCTCCTTTTGTTTAATACATATTTGTTTATTTGTTTAGTGGATATCTCCCTTATTTGTTTTTCTTATGTATGTGTCGGTGCTTCTATTTGACATTGTTAAGAAACACTTTTGTATCTTTTCATTTTCACTGCTTTTATATCCGATTTGATTTTGTTTGGATGACATTATTTATATTGATTAAGATAGTAACATTTTCTTTTTACTTTATACAAAAACATTCCACGTTTATACATGTCACCCATGAATCTAACTTTATTCTTTTATCTTACACATTAATAGAAGTTTTATATGCATAACATTAAAAACATCAACTCCATTTTTTGGTTTTTGACCCACTAATAAGAAAACTGATCTAAAATGAAATTTGTATGTCACTAATTAAAAATGACAAAATGAATTTAAGTCTCAATGATAGAAACCATGTATGAACTAACCCGACAAACAAAGCTTATGTGAATAACTTTATGTTCTAGCAATCTAATGCATTTTCTGTGAGCTGCTTGCTTTTAGTAGAAGCCACATCCAGCCTCCTCTTGTGTACAATCAGCTCTTTTTCCCAGGGTTCAGTGAACTCATTTAAATTGTATGTATCTCTTCCTGTGCATGGTATGTAGTATTTTCTTGATCACTCCCCAACTTGTGAACAATGAGCGTGCGGAACATTAAATTAATTAAAACTACTCTTTTCATCCCCAAAATAATGAAACGTTTGAATTTTATTATTCATTTGACTTCAATTTATCTGCATTATTATAGTATAAAAAATATAAATAAAGTATATTTGTAAGAAAGACACATCCAATTTTTGTTTGTATACAAAATTCTTAAATTTCTATTTTAAAATGATTGAAAAATAAAATAAAAAAAATAAATTCAGAAAAATGAACTTATTATTTTTTGCCAGCGACGACCCATGAAGGAAGGATTGAGTAATGAGTTTGTTGTGATTGAAAAAGACTATTGGAAAAGATGTGAACGTCATGAGAAAGATGGAAACTTCGTGAGAAAGAATGAGATGACAGAGCAGGACACTCAATTAATGAGAGGGTAAATAAATGGATAAAAAATGGAGAGAAAATTAGTACTACCAATTAATGATTTGAACATTTTTTAGAGAATCAATTTAATTAATGAATTCAATATGAAGAGAATCAATCTAATTAATTATAGGACTGAAATTGGAAACCAATTCCTTAAAAAATGGTAGGTTGGTTGCTTAAAAAATGGTAGGCTGATTGATGCCTACATAGCGTCAAAAAAAAACTCTTTGTCTAGTTGGTGCATGCGTGGATCCTAAGTGTCATCAGGAAATCATTCCATTTACTTTTTTTTGGCTCTGTTGATAAGGCTCTCGTAATAATATATAATAGTAGATGCTGTGGCATAAATTTAAGTAAATTAAAATCGATTTAATTTCAATTGAAGCAAGAAATACTACTAAAAACTACTATTATCTTTAAAAAAAGGAAAAGGTATAAAAAACCTCCAACATATGCTTCCGGTAAAAAGTAGAAAAAAATAAATCATGACCTTTCAAACTTGTTATGAATTGGCCACTAAACTTTATATCCGGTCGAATAAATCACTAAACTTTTCAACTCATCACGAATCGATCACTAAAATTTTCATCTAGTCAAATAAATCATTGAACAATCGAATCAAATCAATGTTTCCGGAAAAAAGTACAAAAAACCTCATGACCTTTCCAACTCGTTATGCATTGGCCAGTGAATAAATTATTGAACTTTTTAACTCATCACAAATCAACCACTAAACTTTCAATCTGTAAACAATAAACCATTGAACAATAAAAAACAAACCAATATAGCCTCTCTGTTTCAATTTTCAATAATGTGGCAAATGAAAAAACGTGGATTGAGCAGGAAGTACTTAAACATTAACTTCCTCTAAATGTTCACTTAAAAAAAACATGTTAAGAGAATACTAAAACAGAAAGTTAAAGTGTGCTTATACAATGAGAGAAAATGGCATGATACTCACTTAACGTGTTTTTTTAAAACAAACACTAAACGACACTTTAAGTTTAACTATCTGCTCAATCATATCGTCGAAAACTAAACTAAGTGGCTAAATTGGTATGGTTACAAAAGTTCAATGGTTTATTCATTGGGGTAAAAAGTTCAACGGTTGTTTTGTAAGGATTTGGAAAGTTCAATAGTTTATTCAGCCCAATAAAAAAATTAAGTGATCGATTCATGATCAGTTTGAAAGTTCAACGCTTTTTTGTGCTTTTTTCCTATGTTTCCATTAGACTTTTGTTTTATAATTTGGAAACTTACATCTGTTCGTTTTTTTGGAGGTCTACATAAACTTCCTGAGTTATTAAGTTATTATAAAGTTAACAAAAATCCCATTAGATATTTTGAAACCTACAAAAATATTCAACCATACATACAAGATTTTGCTACAAGTACTTTCGTGAATCTCCCTAAAAAATTTTATACATTAATTGCCATATATATCATCGTTAATTTCCCAATTTTTCTAATTACCATCCACTCATCTATTAACACATCTTTTGCATTGAGATTTGAGAAGACATTATCCTAACGCACATGCATATGTGTCTAAAATGTAGAGCGCATAAGCCAAACACGTTATTAAAGTTTTTGAAGTGTACAGAAATCCAGATGGTTAAAATCTGTAGTTAATTAATGCGTAAATTCTACTTTTAGTCCTTTATGGGGCGCGGTCATTTTTTATTTGTCAGCGGTAAATATTTTAAATAATTTAAAAAAAAGTGGATGAATTATTCCGAATTCAGGTTCAAGAAGAAGAATAGAGAAAGAACGAGAAGAAGAAGAAGAAGAAGAAGAAGAAGAAAGAAAGAACAAAGAAGACGAAGAAGAAAGAAAGAACAGAGAAGAAGAAGAAGAAGAAGAAGAAGAAGAAGAAGAAGAAGAAGAAGAAGAAGAAGAAGAAGAAAGAAAGAAAGAAAGAAAGAAAGAAAGAAAGAAGAAGAAGAAGAAGAAGAAGAAGAAGAAGAAGAAGAAGAAGAAGAATGAAAATGAAGAAGAAGAATGAAAATGGAGAAGAAGAAGAAGAATGAAAATGAAGAAGAAGAAGAAGAATGAAAATGAAGATGAAAATTTGTATCATCTAAGTCTCTTATAAGTTATATAGCTTTTGTTTTTGTTTCAATTAGGTCATACCGTTAATTTTAACATGGACATGGACATGATTTGATTAGAGACTAAAAGATAAGAGACTAAAAGTAGAGTTTACCCCTTAATTAACTACTTCGTGTTTCTATTCCAAACATGGACATGGAATTTGATTAGGACAGCAAATTTTACATAATTGGGATGACGACTAAAGTAGATTGAAAAGGTTAAATAAATGATACGTCGAAATTCTGTTTGTGGAACCATGCATGCACGAAATGTAATATTGGAACTGACAAGGGCAATATAGTAATTAGATGTCAATTAGCTTTTGTAGAACTTGGTGCAGGGTCGAAAGTCTCATGTATAGTACAGCAATTTACGAGTCTTTATGGGACGAGAAAAGAGACATCAATGCTAATTCTATTTTTTTCCCAATTAATTTTGAGTGTGTAACTTAATATGGTAGTAATAAAGTAGTATATATTCAATGTACTATATATGCATTACGTAGGAGGGAAAACTAGACGAGAGTATATGCATGGTTGAACATTTACTGAGGACATTTTTTTGTCAACATTAGTACTATATATTCAATGAATGTACGTAATTAAATGCTTTTGAAATTAAATACTATTGTTTTGTGTTATGTTTATTATACGCGGCATAAAAAGAAATGGTTTATGTATTCGTATTGATATACATAACGTTTTTTTTTCCTAAAGCATTATGTAATTTGAATTACATTGTTTAGAAATTTGCATGTTTAAATAAGAAGTAAAGCTTATCATGCACAGCATTTGGGAGAAATTGGAGATAGTCTCAAATACTCTCCGATATGTGTTATTCACACAAACAATTCCCAAAATTCTTAAAATATTAAACCTAACCTTTAAGTTATTTTTTCCCCCTTTGAAACAATCTTTTCGTGAACTGTAATCCAAAAGAACATAATTATATAATTAATACTCCATCGACATATAATTATAACCTCAAAATTTTAAAAGAATGAAGAATACATGACAAACAATTAATGAAATTTAATGTATAATGAATTGTCCAAATTAACAATTCTTAATTATCAGCGTATGTATATATATGCAATGCCCCATTAATTACTTTTATGGTAACTTTTGAATGAGAATATTAATTGTAGAGCTAGGTAGGTAGCGTTTGGGGATGAAAAGTGGAACATGCACAAACTTTTTGGTAAATTTTAGTTTGACACAAAGAACATATACATGTCTTTGCGTTTGCGAATTGCAACTCTTTCAAGTCGAGAATATATCCTGCCATATATATACCAAGTACTCCACTCCACACGCTCGCACAGTAGATTCTACTCGATCGTACGTGTGTAATTCGTCTCCTCCTAGTCCCGCCCCAGCTCTGTTTCCTTTTCGATTTAATTCGGGATTAGTTCACCGATCGATCCATCCACCATTCAAATCTGGGTGTTGATCTTAATTTTCAGCATCATCCAATTCCATTAATCATTCATCGATGTTGATGATGCGTCGTAAAGCAGCAGCTCCGCCGCCGATCCTTCTCTTTCTCGCCCTTTCCATCTTATTCTTCTTCGTGATTTCAACCCGCCTCTCTCGTACCGCCGTCTTTTACTCCGCCGAGATTCGACTTCTTCTCAACCTCACCAGTAATATTAATAATCCAAGACAACAAGCTTCGTATTGTAACAGTCTAACCGCAGATCATCATCATCATGACTACTTCGGATCAACCGGCCGATCACTTCACCGGCGGCGCTCTGTCAAGTCGAAGCACGTCTCGATTCTCCTCCCTGCTTGGGAGGTTCTCGTCGTCGTGCATCCCGAGATGGACTATGGTTCCAGTACCGACGAGTTGTACTGTCTTTTTCCGAATAATCAGACTTCTCCGGCAAGGTTCATCAAGGTCTTGCCGTTCAGCAAGGCCACGACGTTCAAGTGCATTCTCCCCATGAGCAATCGCCGCATGCCTTATCACCAGCCGGTGTTAATGACTGGATCAATATCGTCGGAAATTAAACCCCAGCCTGGTTTCTCTTCCACGCCGGAGCAGCTGATCCGCTGGAATTTCTTGGTTTACGAGGCGTTCTCCAACCCACACGACCTCGTTCTGTTCGTCAAGGGCGTGAACAACCGCCAAGGCGTTAACCGATCTCCAGACGAATTCAAGTGCGTTTTCGATTACGGTGGAAACAACACCGTCAAAACTGCCGTCACCAGCTCTGTGCAAGAAGTTTTTCGATGTCATCACCCGAACTTGACGGTCGTTAATTCTCAGTCTCCGTCTCCGATTAAGGTCTCGCTGGAGATTTCAACGAGAAGCCTAGTTATGCCATCAGTGGCGTACTACCGTCCCTCTCTTGATCACAGCCCCAAGACGAAAAAGTCGCTATTATGCGCCTCCACGATGATATATAACGCTGGGAAGTTCTTAAGGGAATGGGTGATTTACCACTCCAAAATTGGAGTCCAGAAGTTTATTCTGTACGATAATGGCAGCGATGACGAAACGGAGCGTGTAATTGAGATGCTCAATCAACAAGGTTACAATGTCGAAACGATTTTCTGGGTTTGGCCAAAGACCCAAGAGGCTGGCTTCTCCCACAGCGCCGTTTACGCCAAGGATTCCTGTTCCTGGATCATGTATGTCGATGTTGATGAATTCGTGTTCTCGCCCAATTGGCTCGACTCCCCACAGCCGTCGATTGATATGCTTCCGTCGTTGTTACAGGGACAGCCGGTTATTACAAGCGCGACGATGACGACGCGGCGATTAATAGGGCAGGTGGCGATAAAGTGCAACGATTTCGGGCCGTCGGGTCAGACGGAGCACCCGGCGGAAGGGGTGACACAGGGGTACACGTGTCGGCGGCTAGTGGGGGAGCGGCACAAATCGATAGTGTTGTTAGAGGCGGTGGAGACTTCTTTGGCTAATGTGATTCACCATTTCACCGTGAACCAGCAGAGCGGTTACGAGACTAAAGAGATTGGTGTAAAAGAGGTTGTGGTGAACCATTACAAGTACCAAGCGTGGCCGGAGTTCAAGAAGAAGTTCCGGCGGAGGGTTTCGGCTTACGTGGTGGATTGGACCAAGACGACGAACCCAGGTTCGAAGGATCGGACGCCGGGGCTTGGGTTCGAGGCGGTGGAGCCAAAAGGTTGGCCGGGAAAGTTTTGTGAGGTGAAGGACCAACGATTGAAGTTTCTGACGCGGAAATGGTTTGCTTCCCGCTCGCCTACACTTGCATCATACAGGATGGCCTGGCAATGATATTTTCCATTTTTTTGAACAAACAAATTTGGGAGGGGAAATTAAATGACTTTCCTAAAAAGTTGTAGAGACAATTACCCGTTTTACCATATAAATTCATTTTTACGTGGCTGTGTTTTTGAAAAAGGAAATTAAAAGACAAAAATGTCTTTCCTAATAAAAAGACTTTCTAACTAGTTAACCACAATTCCTAACCAAAAATATTATCCGCCGTCACTACCACCTTTGTTGTCACCATCGCAGAACTATCGCCGCCACCGGAATTGAGGTCATCGGACCGCTATCACTGTCATCGGAACCGCCGTTGTTGCCGTCGTCGCCACAGCAATTTGTGGAATAATATTTTAAAAAATTAATTTCACATTTTTTTGTTAATTTATAATTAATTGTAATGTCTAAAATGATATGCAATATTGTCTATTATAAGAAAATATAATGTTTAATTAGTTATTTTACACATTTCTATTGAGTCTATTGCAAAGTGTTATAATATCTAAATAAATACTCGAAACTGTCTGACTAATTAACAAAATATGAGTATATGTCACATTAGTGTGTATTGTCTATTGAAAAGTGTTATAATGTCTAAATAAGTATTGGAAACTGTCTGAATAAATTTTGAAACCGTCTTAATTAAATTGCAGAAGTGTGACTGATTCTCCAGAAACTCGTACAGACTTCTTTAGGAGCACCGTGTTGGTGAAATCCACCATGATCGACCTCCAAATCGTTCATCACGGAGACATTTCCAAATTGTTTATTAATGGTTGCAATTTGGAAGATCTAGATCGGCACTAGGAAGGAAATGCATGAGACGCCTTCACCGTCTATAACGCCAAGAGCTTCGTCGATCTATCTTTCTAGCTTCAACATCACCACGAGAGGAGCAAGAAGTTTGACCAGCAGAAGATCACCGTCTATCGCATGGCTTGTCGGTGATTAAGAGGCATATTCACTCCAGAATTCGGTGAAGAGGCTTTGGCAACTTTAGATCGGATTATCGGAGTGGCCTTCTGGAAGATCAGACACTCGTATTGACTTTCTAGCAGTGGAGATCGGACGATCTGATGCGAGGTGAGGTGTCCAATCTTGAGTTTTTGCTGAGACGTGGTGGCTGTAGTTCTTGATGAGTGCAAATAATGTCATATATTATGCTCTTAAATATATGCTATAATAATACAATTTGCTATGTTCTTATTATTTTATGCATGAATTTTTGTAGGAATATGTTCAAAAGATATTTGAGCAAGAATGATAGAAAAAGAACTGAATTGGGGACAATGAGAAAGAGCTAGAGATCCAAGTGGCACAATGACAAAAGTTGGTGACTTAAATGATCAAGTGAAGAAGTTTGGTGGTTCACATGTATTTAAGCCATACGAAACCAATTTCTATTAAATATGACTAAAAGCCACGTGATTTGGGCCGGGAATCAAAGTCCAAATGGACTTGTGCATGCTGGCTATAAAAGCCAACTTATTCGGCTTGGAGAAGGAGTACTCGCACATCAGGAGACGGACGCACAACACGGACCAAGGGCTGCCTCCAATGATTTTTTTTCTTTCATCTCTTTTATTTAATTATGTTTAATAGCTACATTATATTATCTTCTAAAATTTATTGTGAAACTTGAATCTAAGATTTGATATTTTAGTTCTATGAATTATTATTCCATGATATTTGTTTAATTACTCGGATAGTTTATGTATTATTCTTTTGACCAGAGAATATTTGTGGTATGGTTTTGCTCGATAGAGAAAAGTATTACTAGACCACATGGTAATTATGTTAAATTTCGTCATAGAGCGATGACTTGCCACGAGTCTAGGAATGAGATAGATCACTTGAACAATTAAAGTGGAGCAATGGTCATGCTTTAATTACGTAGGTGGAACGCTCAATAGAGGACATCTAGATTTGATATATCGACTTACATGTTGAGAATAATAATTGTGGGTAGTTCTAAATTGTCAAACCCGAAGTTTAAGTGGATCAATAATCCTAGGAGGTAGCTTTAGTATTTAATTTTTTTAATCACTTGCAATTATGTTTAGTTAATTAATTCTCACATTCATCAATCAATTTCTTATTTTAGTGAATTCATACACAACTTGCTAGAATCACAAGTCTCTGTGGATTCGACCCAGTACTCACTGGTTTACTACTTATTTGACAACCGTACACTTACGGTGTCCCGACCAGTTCTGACGTGGAACAGACCCAACCCAAGCCTAAACATCAAGATCCGCTCGTTGGCCTTGGTGGACCTATGACAAGGAGCCGGACCAAGAAGGCTAAGGAAGCTTTCAACCTGTTGATGCACAGTTTTGCAAAGTGTGAGGAGCAAAGTGAAGATATCCACAAAGATGAAGGAAAAGTGCAAACACTCCTCAATTTGGATCAACCCAATTCTCAAATTGTGCAAACAATTTTTAACATTTCGGTTTGGGCTCAACCAAATGACAATTTGGCCCAAGTGCATGGTTCACGAATTTCTCAACCTGTTGAGTTTTCAGCTGGCGCATTCAATGCACTTCAAAGGCTTCCAACCGTTAACTTCTCATCAAGGACGAACTTCAGCAGCCTTGATGACTCAAGAGTCATCCAAAATCATCCAAACCATTGGTGAAGAAGGAGTTACAAGCCTTGAAGCCCCTCCATCAAGAGCACTTAAATGATGATCATTTACTCCTCATTTATTTGGCCAAAACTCATCCCTCATCTTCCAACTCGAATTTCCATCATTTTATTTCAGTTTTTAGATATATTTTGGCTAGTTCTACCCCTTAGCTAGCCTAAAATAAGTTTAGAAATAATTGTTTTAAATTCTCATATTTACAACTCCTTTTAATTTCCATCATTTATAGTGGAGATGAATGGACTTGTCAATTGATTTAGATTTATAGCTTCTTTGTCCTATAAAAGGAGGTCTAAGTGAGTTTGCAAGGAACGATTCAATCATCAAATATATTTCACTTTTTCCCCTTGAAATTGAGAGTGATTCTCTTTTCAACCTATCTACCTTTTTCCACTCAATTCTTGTTGAGTTTTCTTGACAAGTCTACTAAGACCAATATTGCCTTCTCATTGGAAGAAGGAGGTGATGACCTCATCATCATCCCCCCTCAATTTTGGCAACAAAAGCTTTCTTTGTCTTGGAACTTTTTTTGGTATCAAGAAGGAGGAGTCGTCAAAGGCATAACACCATCTTTGCCTGGACAAGGATCTAGGAGGAGTTGGCGGCTATATCTATTCGTTTCACAAGCTTCCGCATCGTTTTGTTTTTGTGCATTTCGGATCTGTCAACCTG
The DNA here is from genome assembly GCA_024586325.1 of Stellera chamaejasme. Taxonomy (NCBI): domain Eukaryota; kingdom Viridiplantae; phylum Streptophyta; class Magnoliopsida; order Malvales; family Thymelaeaceae; genus Stellera; species Stellera chamaejasme. The sequence goes on from CM044986.1 coordinate 34,523,348, forward strand.
TTGACATTTTCGCCTCATCAATCATACCTTCCCCGTGTTACTCCTTTGTTGGCTAGATCTGCTCCTCGTGTTCTAGGATACCCTCCCGGAATCACATCAATTGGTATCAGAGCCACTTGCTCAACAAGGAGAAGTTTTTCTACCCTTTTCTTTCTATTCCGCAATATATATTATTTTTGTTATCATTGTATTTTTCTCGGTTGTTCTTGCCATTTTTAATTTCTTGTTCCAGTGTTGTGCAATCTACATAGAAAAAAAGAGAAAAAATCGCATCTTATTTGCATTGAAAAAAAAATCTGACATTGGTTCAACCTGTTGACAGATTGCAGAAAAGGCAATTTGAAGAATTCTTGAAACAATTTCAAACAAATGGCAAGAAAAAGAACAACCTCAGAGCCTTTTCAAACTTGTTCTTTCAAAAGTTACGGAATATCCTTTTCCAAAACCCACAAAAGAACCGTTTTGAAAAAAGTAACAACACTTCCCTCAACCTGTTGAGGTTTGTTTGAGGTTTTATTTTATTGTGTCTTTTGTGTCTTGTTTTGAATCACTTATTCAAGAATTTTGAGCTAGAAAAAGTTGCCAGGTTTATAAAGAGAATCTGTGAGTTTTTTTGAGAGAAAATAAAATGGCTGATGAAGCATTGCTAGAACAATTTCAAAGAATGTTGGAGGAACAAATGGCTCCACTAAATGCAAGGCTTACCCATCTTGAGGCTGGTGGAAGAGAGGAGGAAAAGCGGGAGCCTCGAAATGGGGAAGATGATCGCCAATCAAATATTGATCAAGAATATGATGTTCCACCTCACCACAATCAAAGGCAAAGGGATATGGCTCAACAGGTTTACCGAAACTTCAAATTACAAATTCCACCTTTCTATGGAAAAGGCAACCCGGATGAGTACCTTGATTGGGTAAAAAAATGTGAATTGGTATTTAATTGCTTTGATTATACCACTGATCTCAAGGTTAAATTGGCCATTGTTGAGTTTCATGGTTATGCCCTCACATGGTGAAATCAAGAAAATCAGCTTGGATTAGGTCCTCAAACTTGGGAAGAATTGAAGATCCAAATGCAAGAGAGATTTGTGCCATCATACTACACTCGAGAATGTTTCCAACGTCTTCAAACACTTGTCCAAGACACTAAATGTGTTGAGGACTACCACAAAGAGTTGGAATCCGCCCTTTTGAGAGCCGATGTTATTGAAAGAGGTGAAGCAAAAATGTCTAGGTTCATTCAAGGACTTAGACCTGACATTGTGAAGACCTTAGAATTATGTGAGTACAACAATTTTCAAGAGTTGTTACATAAAAGCCAGTTGCTTCCAACTGAAGATTAAAATGTTCATGAGTTGGGTAATTCCATCTTTCCCTTGTTTTGCATCTGTAAATCCCCATCCATGTATGTATAGTTTACATAGATTTCGTGATTCTAAGATTTTTAGAAACATTTTGTGTTTCTATTGTCGTTACTCAGAATTTCAGTTAAAGTATTGAGATCAAAAGCAAAATATACCCTTCATCCATCTCTCAATGATTTTTTTTACGTTTTGGATTTCTCTGATTTTCGGAACATCTTTGTTGTCTTAAAGATTTTTTTCTTTTTATTTCCGATCTTAATGAGTTCCTTTTTTTCTTCATGCAGGTGATGTTTTCTTTGCTTTTTCTTCTTCCAGGTCTACTTCGGCGAGTCCTAGTTTCTTCTCCTCTCTACTTCTAAATTTGCGGCTGCCTAATTTTATGTCGTCGACTGAACTGTCATTTCAGTTGAGCCCGTTTTCTTCCAAGTTTTATTACCCATTAGTGTTTTTTACCTTGTAACCCTTCTATCTGCTATGATTTCTGCTAAAGAAGTCATTGATGTTGATCTTTTCTAAGATAGCTGTTAATATTTGCCTGCAAGGTAATTCCAAAAGCTCTAATGCCTCTTGAGGTAACTTTACCGTGACCCACTTCCGCTCTTCTGCATTTTAATTAACTTTCAGTTTTGTTAGGTGTACTACTCTCAATACTCTGGCTATCGAAGCATTAGACTTTTAAGTATAGTTATCTGTATGCTATTTGCTGAAGAATGCTTCCTTGAGTGTGAACGTTGGATATTGTCTATTTCATTTTACTTCTATGTACTGAGATCATAGTGAAAGATTTAAAAATTGGCTAATCATAGGATTATCTTCACAAATATTGTCGGATATCTGTCGACAGTGTTGGAGAAGTCAGAGTTGTTGCAGATATGAGATATGCATGAACGCAAGGCCGTTCCAGGCAAGCAAAACATTAACATTCTTCCCATGCATCACGACCGAAAAGTTAGAAAGAGAGGAACAAGCTTTGCTTGAGTTGAGGATGCATTTATTTGTTGACTACTAAAACTTTTTTTCTTAAATTATAGGTCAAAACTTTTTGGCAATTTTGCTTGCTAATTGCTCCTATAAGGTGGGTATGGAACTAAGGTGGGTATGGAACTATGGAAGAGCTACCTGGAGATGATAACATAGTCTCAAGTGGGAATCCATAAGAAAACGATGAAATTAGACTTCACTTTGGAAAAACATAAGCTATATAAACTTTCTTTACCATGCTAAAGGTACTGCTTTTATAGGTAGGTTTGCTAAACGTTGATGGTTATTACAAAAACCTGCTTGCACTATTTGACAATGGGGTGTGGAGGAAGGTTTCATATGTTGGAATTCCCTGGCGCACCAAGAACTTTTGAGCTAATACTCCAGCTCAGAGGAGCTGAGAGTAACTTGACAGAGAAGAAATGATTAGAACACAATTTATCAAAGTATGAGTATTTTGGTAAATGACACTAATGAGCTTAAAGGAGCTCGAATATGTAAAATGAAAGTGATTGGAATTACTTAGTGTAATTCGGACTTCATTTATCAATCATAACCACCTCTAAAATCACTTATCGAAGTAAGGGTATTTTAATAATTTTGGTATAAGGTGTATGCACGTTGAACCATGGAATAACTCCATCTTTGCCAATTTATGAGGTTGGCAATGTAGTTGCTAATTTATGAGGTTGGCAATTTATGAGGTTGGCAATGTGGTTGCCACATTGATGAGGTAGGCAATGTGGTTGACACGTTTAAGGGAGAGCTTTTGGTAGCTCTCATCCTTCTATAAATAGATGGGAGAAAGTGCCTCATTTTCCATCCCTCATTCCATAATCTTCTTCTCCTTCTCAATCTCTCTCAAAGTGCCGAATTTTTTAGGCAAGTTTTGGAGCATTAAGTGTGGAATTATTTGTGTCATTCCACACAAAAACTTCAAGGTGCTTCACATCTCATCCGTCATCTTTCCTTCTCCTATTGGTGCAATGCGACATTATCATCATCTCTGGAAGCCAATGGCTGCCATTGGAGCAAGCTTGAAAGCGTAAGGAAGGAGCATACGTCGGATTAGAGCAATGATTAAAATAATCCTTAAGAGGTTTTTTTCCTTTGGTGCAAGGTATGTTTACGTCTCTTAGTATCATGTTTAGTTCTTCATCTTCATACTCTATTGATGCTGGATTCATTGGTTTCATGACATGATTTGATGAGATAATATCATGCTTGTAAAGAATAAGTCATTAATATATGTTACGTGAAGTAGAGCATTACATGTGTATGAGAAAGATCCACATGAGAGCATGTTTGAGGGATCTCTAAAATCAACATCATAAACCCAACTGCTTGACATATTGTTGTTTCTGCTCCAACTGTTGAAGAACTTGTGATGAAGACGAAGGTGTAAGCCGTACCGGATATGTTATTTTTACTTTTTTCCGTGTCTGTGAAGCTAACATTAGGCTTTCTATTGTAAAGAATGACATCTTTTTCCAGTAATACTCTCCATCTTATGAACATATAGCTCCCCATGAAAGCTGCGAGGTGGAGGAACTTGGTAATTATACAAAACAACAGAATTCTCATTCAAGAAACGAAAGTGTACCTACCGGTCACCTTCTATTTGATTGATCCTAATGTAAATACAAAGATACTATTGCTATCGAGCTATTATCACATTGGACTTGAAAATCTTTCAAATCTTCTATAGCGTGTTCTACATATATAAAAGTTTGATGTATTTCCGCGCAAGAGGTTTGTACTATTAGAAATTTAAAGATCCCTTGAAAAGCTTTACCATTTTACTTAAGCGTGTACTAGACATATATAAGGTAACTTTAAATTGTTAGTCGGTACTACATTCGTCCTTAAAAAGTTGATACATTTGATTTGTTTTGTTGGTTTTAACGTATTTAATCTATGATTTATTTTCATGAATGTTTTGATATATAAAGTTAAATAATTTACATGTATTTCATAATTTAAAGTTTATTTTTTTTATTTTTTTAACTATTTATCTTAAATTGTTTTGAGACAAACACTCATACATAGAATATAGAAGTCAAATGTGTTAACTTTTCAGGGATGGAGTATTAACTTGTAGCATCTGCCACTAACATACTCCCTCCGTCCCACCGAAGATGATACATTTAACTGGCATGAAGATTAAGGAATATTTACTATTATATATTAATACAGGATCTCTGCATTTATTGTCAAAAAAAGAAAAGGATAACGCCTTCTGGTGAAGCCACCTCAGCGCTACATAAGACCACATCATTTTTTTAATGACATGGCTTCCTTGAAATAATAATGGTAAGTTTTAATGAGGTAAGTTTGAATAAGTAATGAATGATTAATACAGATATATTTATGGTATATTGTCATAAAGAGTGATTAATACATATTAATTTCACTTAATTCTTGCTCTTTCTTATTTTGATTCTTTTCAATTCCTATCCTTTTGAGTTTATTCTTTCCAAAAAATTAGTTGTCCGTTAATCAGAATCAATCAATTTTAATAATAATAATAATAATTTCACTTAATGCTTGCATGCCACTTTAAATTCGTGTTTGACCTGCATCAAAGATCGCGTTACATGTTATCATGCATTTCATTACAAAGTGTTAACGTCCAGTCATAAATTATACACGTACCAATCAATCAAATACAGATTTCTATTAATGTATCAATATTTTTTCTATTATAATAATTTAGATAAATTGAAGTCAAATGAACATCAAAAGTCAAACGTTTCATTATTTTTCCCATTACGCGACCCATTGGAGTCCTTTCCGTCAAATTTTGCCGTTAAAATGGACGGTTGAGGGTGAAATGACATTTTTACCCTTAGTTAATTACTTCAATACACTCGGTGTTTTTAAATTTAATCAATTCTACCACAAAGTTTCCAAAACTTACACTAAGTGGTTTAACTGAAACCTATGAAACTAAGTTACCTAAGTAGTATAAGGAATAAAGAAAAGGGCTGAAATTGTAGTTTACCCAAAAGAAATTGAAAGGAAAGCTTCTTCTTCTTCAACGCGTGCTTGCAGCAGACGGCGGAGGAGACGGCGGCCGGCGAAGGAGTTGTATTTCCCTGGCGAAGGAGTTGTTTGACCGGTTCTCCTCGGTTAGGGCATCTCCGTGAAGGAGTTGTATTTCCGCCAAAGGGGGAGGAGAAATCGAAAAAAAACGAACCGGCTAAATATTTTTTCAAACTTCAACTTTGAGTTCCGGTCACCGTCGGCGCCAACAACCACTCCCATTAGGTCCGTCTCATCTCCAGGATCCCGAATCTACCTTTTGTTTCACCCGACTGACGCTGGAAACGGGCAAATCCGGCGAAAAACCGCCGCGCATTTTGACGTTTAACCGCTTCGATCCGTCTTTCCGTCAACATTCGGCCGTTCCCACCACCACCATTGGAATCACCGTCCGACGCTCCACCATCTAGACCTAAGTCCGCCGCGGAAAGTCACCGGACACGGGCGGCCGCCGGAAGCCGCAGACGAAATCAGATTCCGGCGACATGTGAGGAAAACGAAGAAGAAGAAGCTGACTTCTGTCTTTCGGGAAAATTACAACTTTGGTCCTTTTCCCTTTACTCTCAGCTTTGTGTCACTTAAACCCCTTTATTTATCCATAGTTTCATTCAAGTCACTGTTTCAAGTTTGAAAATGTGTAAATTTTGAAAATGTTGGGGTAGAATTGATTAAATTTAAAATTTTGGGGTGTATTTGAACATTTATTTAAGGCAAAATCGTCATTTACTCTCTTCCGTCCAATTAAACGACTAAAATAGACGGAAAAGACTACAATGGGTCGCGCAACTTAAAAATAGGATCACATTGAAGCAAAAACTTAAAATGGGACCATAATAGGTCGCAAACTTAAAAAGAGGGACCCTACGCGGATTTTACTCTTTTTTAGATAGATGGAGTAGTTTTTATTATTTTATTTTTATTTTTTTGCAAAAATGTTCCGCACTTTCATTGTTCACAAGTTATATTTAACACTGAACTCCTTTAACTTGTATGTATCTATCCTTGTGTAGGGTCTATAGTTTTTCCTTGATCAATGCTTTCACAAATACAACAGTTTGCTTGCAGGATTAGTTTTAACTATTTTCGCTCACTACCCACTGTTCATACGTGATTTCTATCATTGTGACTTATATTCATTTTATCGTTTTTAATTAGTGACATACAAAATTCATTTTAGATCAGTTTCTTATTAGTGGATCAGAAACCAAAAAAATGGAGTTGATGTTTTTAATGTTATGCGTATAAATCTTCTGTTAATGTGTAAGGTAAAGATATAAAGCTAGACTCACGGGTGACATGTATAAACATGAAAAATTTATGAATAAGGTTAAAGAAAATGAGACTACATACCTTAATCAATATAAACAGTCTCATCCAAACAAAATCAAACGGATAAAAAAGCATTGAAATGAAAAAAAAATATTTTTTTCTTTGTAATTTACCGGCGCTTTAGTGCCTTCAAGAGACGTGATTTTTTTTGTTGAGAGAGATATGTGAATGTTTTTGGATATTTTCCCCAAAAATTTGTATGCCTTTAGTTTCTATTATTTTAACGTGCTATTAATTATCTCATTTTCCATCTTCATGTTTGCAATTTGAGATCAAATATTTTATTTTGACCTATCTGTTATGGGTGTTCATAGGCGGGGCGGACGGATAGTAGATAAAATGTTATCCATATGCAGTGGGAGTGATACCCAGTTTTACTATCAGTAACCGACCCGCACTATACGGGTACCCACGTCACAGATACCAACATAACGATAGGTTTTTACAAATCGGGTTGCGGGTACCCACACGATAATGAGTATTAATAGAATAAATAAATGTGATTTTAAAAGAAAAAACTTGACTACATCAATTCTTAGCATTATAAATAAGTAGTCAAGTACATAACGAAAGCACCACATCCACAAATATAATACGGATGAACCACCTACGGAGATGCAGATGAACCGACACTAATTGATGATCATATCAATATTAAGTAGTTCTCAAATATTAGATCTTTATGTAAATGTGTTCTTCATTTAATTTGTCATATATGGTAGGGGAACGGTTAAGATCACCCGATTTTTTATCTTACAGATGAAGTTTAATAAATTTAAGTAATGTTAGTTGATTTTTGAAGAATGTGGTGTTTTACTATTACATGTACATTCATCAGTTTATGTACAATAAAATTATCATTTTTTATAATAAACGAAGTAAAAGTAAAGTTATGTTTATATTCCAAATATAGTATATGCATGTTAATATTTCAATTGTAAGTTTACACAGAATTTTGTAAATGCACTAATTTACCATAAATTTACTCTAACCAATACATTGTTAATTGACATCTTATAAATTTGGTTAAATATTAATTTTTGGAACCCGTACCGTAGGTGGGTATTAGAACTAGTTATTGAATAAAGGGAAAAATTATAAAGTAGCCATATAAGACAAAAATAGTTTTTTTGAGTGGGAGGGAATAGGGGATAATAAGGTAGAGTTGGTGTAAAAATGTTTCCTTTATCAATTTTGCTGGAATAGCCAAAAAAAGGAAATTGTATCAATTTTTGCTGGGACGGGGGCAGTATTAAATATTCTCTAAGAAAACGTAGATACATTCAATTTTCACATGCATATAAATTATTTGACTTCATATCTTAAAATCGTGAAGAAAAAATTATAGATTAATAAATGTTGTGAATAGAAATTGTATCAACTTTCCTAGGATGAGGGAGTATTTGTTTTTTTTTTTTCCAAATTCTCCTTACGTGCGAATGGTGACACACTTTCCATATAAAATGTTGACATTATATCTAAGAAAAGTACGAAGAGAATTATTATAGATTAAATGGGTAAATTCCATCATGATCCCTTAAATTACATAATTGTCCGATGTGGATGTTTTAAGATTTAGGTCCATTTTCATCGTATAAATTACATTTTATCCTCTTTATGTCCTTCCTCTGCCTTTTATATTAAGCTTACTATTAAAGTGGTGAAATTTATGTAATTATTCGGATTAAACATGCAATAGAGACCAACTTTATTTAATAAATTAATATTAAACAATTATTCCCGTGATGAAGGTGGGTATTTAAGCTAGCTTTTATTAATTGGTTTGGATAATAGTACTAGTTGAGTCAAATACACAATGAAGATTAATACTCCCTCAGCCTTCAAAATATATATATATATTTGGTTTTTTTTGTTTCAAGATTTATTGTTTAACTCAAATATTTATAAAAATAAATATAAAAAATTATTCATAAAAAATTATAATATAAAATATATACTTCAAATTATTATATGAATAAAGATAATTTAATTTAAAATGGTCAAACGCTCATGAAAAAATTATAAATTAAATACCGTGAAATAGTAAAAACAAATAGTTTAGGACGAGTCAAGTAAGTAACATTTGGATTTTGAATACGGATAATAAACATGGTATATAACATCAAATGTATCTACGTACAACATTCATTAAACACTATCTACAAAAATATGGTCTTCGTATTTATGATGTGGTTCTACAAAATAATTTTATTTTATTTTATTTTTTTGAACAATTTTTTTCTTTATTTTAGGTTCATGTTAATTGATTCTCATACCAATATTTATCCATTCAAATCCTTTTTTTCGTTTATCTTAGCTAGGTTCTTGTTAATTGACTCTAGTCACTTAATTTAACTTCTTATTTTATTTGTTTTGATCCTCATGTTCTTCTTCTCAATTTTTTTAATCTATTGGAAAGTGAAAACACAAGATATGAGCAAAATGAACGTCGCGGAGATGCGAATGCTTCGATGGATGAGTGGACACACATTGAGAATGAGAAATGAGAATATTCGGGATTTAATGGGAGTAACACCAATTGAAGTGGTTTGGGCATGTACAAAGAAGACCTTTAAATGAGCCAGTGCGCAAAACTGATAGGTTAGACTTAGGAGAGTTTAAACGATATAAGGGAAGATCTAAACTTACATGGGTAAGCCTAGTTGAGAGAGATCTTAGTTTACTAGAACTCCCGGATGACCTCGTAACAAATAGAGCGGAATGGAGACGCAAGATTCATGCAGCCGACCCCAATGAGTTGGGAGTAAGGCTTGGTTGATTGATTGAATCTGTTAAATCAAATATTCTTTTTTTTCTTCAAATTTCATCACAAATTGGAGTTGTGTTTACGTAAATAGATCCCAAAAGTAAATTATTTTCCATTAAATCTCTTGCAAAAATATTCTGCTCTTTAAACTTATTTTTCTATATATCTTTAAAAAAATATTTTCTTATTTTTCTACATCATCAACCTTCTTAATCCTACATAATCGAAAAACTAAGAGCTAATAATTACATTTTTTTAGAACAGAAATATATTATGTTTTTTTTATCCTTATTCAAAATCCAAATGTTACTTATTAATCTTCATTGCGCATTTACCTCCATTAATATTAGTATCCAAGCAATTAATAAGAACCTGGAGTAAATGTAATTTGTTTTAATTTTAGAGCCACTTGGTATATACATAGAAAACTATAGGTTCAGAATCGCAAATAATCAACTTTGTTAACATGTCGTTTAACGCGGTTGCAGTTTTGTGACTGCCAAAGTGTTAGTGGCTAGCATTTCTCACCTCGTTATGTCTCTCATAGAATCATGGTTACAAAAATTGAATCGTTGATTGAACCGTATGAACACCGATTTAAGGTTTAAACGGTTTAACCAATAAAATCAGTGGTTGGACCGTTTATTATTATATCAGGAAATTTATTCTAAATAGATATTAAGAACTTATAAAGATATAATAATGTTTCATCAAATTAATAAGTAGATGCTCAAAACAAAACTGTGGAGCTAGATTGAAAACAAATATACAATACGCTGACCCATACTAGTTATTGTAACTATAAATGAAACCCTAGTTATCATCTATATTAGCAACACCCGCAATTCTCCATTTTAGCAAGTGCAAGCAGCAACAACCAAATTCATACAAACATAACAATCTTTAAATTTGTAAGCTACAAAAAAAAAATCTTATTAAATATTTTTGAAGATTAAAGGGTTGAAAATAGTAAGTATTTATAATAGAAGGACTTATTTGTATAAAGGAATAAAACTTGATAGATGTTTTGCAATTAACTACAAAGAAATAGAACCCTAAATACTTGTAGAACTCCCTCAACCTCTCTTTCTTCACATTACTCTTTCTTCTTTGCAACCACTCTTTCTTCTTTGCAACCACTCTTTCTTCCACTTGCAGAACTTCCTGAACTTATTACTTTTCAAATGCTAGATGCACTCATCTCCCTTCCTACATCACTAAACATCCACATCTGAATCTACTTATTTTTCCGAGATCCGACTTCTCCAGTGGAAAAAAAACTAATTTGTTTTCTTTTTTCTCAATTTACAAAGAACCCGGTTCAACTGGTTCCCGATTTTAACGGTTCCCATCGATTTTGACCGGTTTATCCCGGTTTTCGACCTACTCAGTGGTTAATCGAAATCAGGACCAGATGACATAGCGGTTCACTGTTTAACCAGTTGAACCTGTCGGTCCGGTCCGGTTCTTTTAACCATGGATAGAATAGGAACCAACGTCTGCATCCACCTCTCGCCTGGCCACCCGCCTTAGCGTTTAAGCAGTGAGAGTATTTTCTGATCCCCACACCCAAGTACCAAATCATATACGTTTGACAACAACATCAGTGATTAATGTTAGAGGTCAGCATTAATGATTAGTGTTAGATGTTAACTTTTTTTATGAGCATTAGCTGTTTGAGATTAAATCTGTAGTGTTTGTTTAACAAACTGTGAACTAAAGCTTTTTATGTGAAATTTACTAAATGTCCTTAATCATAAAAAACAATCGTTCATGATAGTTAAGTAAAAAACGAGCAATTAATTAGAGAAGGAAAAAAATAAACAAAATGAGAAGTGCGGTACATATACAATAATTTAGAAAGAAGATAAATTAACAATAGAGGTTAAAATAAAATGATTAACAATAAGGGAAATTATCATTAACCCCCGAGGTTTGACATAATCTCCACTTTCCCCCGCATTTTCAGAATTCTCACTTTCCCCCCTAAGATTTGGTGAAATATACAAAAACCTCCCATCGAGTGTAAATTCCTTCCATTCTCCCGTTAGTGAAATGTGACAAGACTAAACTACCCACGGACTAAAAGTTCGCTTTATCTCTTCCCTTTATCTAGTTTAATTAAACTAAACGAGTTAGTCCCAAAACTTTCACAATTAACAGATCTCATCAACTGACTGACACCATCACCTTCCTCATCCACCCTTCACCGCCTCCTAAAGCGACGACGGCCACAAAATCATCAGGATTGAGAGCAACAAGGATCCCAGTTGATGACTCTCCCATAACAACCCATTTCGAGTACCTCTCTAGATGCCTCCACCCATCAGCTCCTATCAAGCGCTTGCTTGTGGAAATTTCCGAATTTTTGATCGACGATGTTTCGTTGTCGATCATCCTAATTGATGTTGCTAATCGAACCAGATTTTGATGCAGAGGTTGAGGCCCGAAATCGATGGTACAAGGGATAGTAATTGCTGCCGACGGGAGTGCCGACGTCGCGAAGTATCTAGGCCACAACAGCATGAATTGGCGTCGTCTGAGCATGGCTGCAACGATGAGTCAAAGCATTCCCTCGCTTTACTCACTGAAGTCTGCATCTACGACTATGAACGTTGGACTCGTCGACGTCGACATGGGACATCTAGTTTACTTAGCCTATTGTGGTCATATTGGTCGATATCGGATTTCAGGTATGGCCAAATCGAATCTGCCCAAAACTCCCAATCTCCCCAAAATCCCTTCCCTTTATCTCTGCTCACGATTTGAGCCTCAATTCCTCCAAAATCGTATCTGCCCAGAAATCGATATGTCCCCCCCTCTCTCTCAAAATTTAGTAACCCTTCCCAGATTTCCCCAAATTCTCAATCCAAAATTGATTCATGCACATCTCATGATTCCCATCTAAGGTTGGTAGGGCGTCCTGATTCAATCTGGGATCTGGGGGGTTTCACGAACACGATGGGTTTGGGAGTTTGGGGATGGTCAGACACGGGTTAGGGACGAGGGGTAGAGTGAAAAATTAAAAGTGTAATTAGGGGTATATTTGGGTTATCAGTTGTATTCACACGTGGGTCCATCTCATTTAACGGAGAGTTGACATAAGTTAGATTTCAGGGGGGTTTTGTGTATTTCAACAAACCTCAGGGGGACGAGTGAAAATTTTGAAAATACTGGGGAAAAGTGAAGATTATGCCAAATCTCAGGGAGGTAAATGTTAATTTCCTAAATCGCACTTTATGTTTGATTCTTCGCGAATTCTTTTGGAACTCGTGAAAAGAAAATAGAGAAAAATCATGTTGCCATGAAAAATCTCATGGGTAATTGGAGAAATTGGTCAACAAAAGCTAACAAGTATTCCAGAACGCTTGAGTGGGGAAGCGTGCTGCGTTTTTTTATCATCGTCTTCGCAAATTTAGGGAACCAAACAAATAGGTAAATTTTCCACATCAGCGTTTCTGTAAGCGTTTTTTTTTTGTGGAAAATGCTGCTACCAAACGAGCCTAAAATTAGTCCATTTTTAATTATTTAATTTATTTTTCCAACACTTTAATAGATAATGTTGAATATTGTAAATTCAAATTATACTCTATCTGTCTCAGTTAATTCTACGTTTTGTGTGAGCGTGGAATTTAGTCTATTTTCTGTCTCAGTTAATTCTACGTTTTGTGTGAGCGTGGAATTTAGTCTATTTTTTAATTTTTTTTCCAACACTTTAATAAATAATAAATAATATGTTGTGAAAGTGGCAAACTCTGGCTCTCCCTAGTCCCCATTCCCAAGGAAAGGAGACCCCTCAAGTTTGTGGACCGAATACAACTTATATTAAATTTATGTGTTAAATCCTCATCCTTACGTAAGTACAAGGACCACTAAGTTTTTTTTCGAAAATGTGGAGAATCAGAAAGAAAACCATTACACGACCAATATCGATTTACGAAAAGAATCCGAAGCTGTTACGTCGGAACGGAAGTCTCCGTCGTCCGGAGCGATCGATCCCCGAATTCCCCAACCGAACGCCCCTTTTCATTTTTCATAGCCATAGTTACTCATCAACCAAAGCTTCGCTTATTGATTGCATCTTATTCTCGCCTCTCCTCTTTCCTCTCGATCTCGCCACCAACTCGGACTCCTACTCTAAGCCGTCCAGATACCTTTGTTCCTGTGCAGACTTTGTCGAGGTTTCCCACACGGACTTTTCCGATTGGATGACTATCTGCGGTTGGTGTTGACATGGCGGGACAAAATCTAGATCAATTCGAGGCCTACTTCAAGAGAGCTGATTTAGATGGAGATGGAAGGATCAGTGGAGCTGAGGCTGTCTCTTTCTTCCAAGGATCCGGTTTGCCTAAACAAGTTCTTGCCCAGGTTAGTCTCTCTTTCCTTTCTGCATTTTCTTTGCTCGCAACTGGAATTGTCAGCTTGTATAATTTCGTGATCGAAACCTAATTACGGTCGCTGCTGATTCCGAGTAAGATGTGCGAGGTTCAGCTGATCTAGTTTTAAGTTCAAGGATTAGCCAACGTCTTCGTTTTCTGACGCTATGCAAGATGCGAACACTACAACTTATAGTTTATCATTACTGGTCATTTTTAGTTTTCTGGGATAAACTTCCGTGATAACAGATCTTTCTTGATTTTCACTAACGGGTGACTGAAGCTTTCAATGTATCACTAGCCGACTTCTGAAAGATGCTGGCTATTCTTTTGATGGTTGAAGGATAATGCCCTAGCAATGTCCTCGTACCATGTTCCTTCGTAGTTCATAGGGCTTTAGCATTGTGGCAGTGCATTTGTTTCACGGAAGCATTAATTGATCATACTTTTGCTTGATTAGAATTAACTACTCCGATCCATTTTCCTGTGCTGGCAGATATGGATGCATGCTGATCAGAGAAACAGTGGGTTCCTTGGTAGGCAGGATTTTTACAATGCTCTTAAACTTGTGACTGTAGCACAAAGCAAACGTGAATTAACACCAGATATAGTCAAGGCAGCATTATATGGCCCTGCAGCTGCAAAAATTCCAGCACCACAGATTAATATTCCTGCTGCATCAGCTCCACAGATGGGTGCCATAAGACCAGCTTTATCTTCTCCACAGATGGGTGGTGTAAGACCAGCTTTATCTGCTCCACCGATGGGTACAGTGGCACCTTCTGTTTCTGCTCTACAGATGGGTGCAGTCACTCCAGGAGTGGTACAAAACCCTGGATATAGAGGACATGGAATTCCTAATCCAGGTATGCACCAGCTTCAGTTTCCATCTCAGATAAATCAGTCAATGAGGCCTCCACAAGTAATGCCTGCTGGTACTCCCCGTCCTCAGGCTGTAGTTCCAGATATTTCCAGGGGTATCAGTTCTGTTAGTCAAGTTCAATCCATGCCAGCTGCAACTGCTTCTCGTTCTTCTCAGCCAATTACCTCTGGTCTCAGTTCCCAAAATCAGAACCTTTCAACTGATTGGCTCGGTGGAGGTTTCTCATCATCAACTGCTCCTAATGCACTTGTTCAACCGACAGCATCCGTTGCATCTAATTCACAAGCCATGGTTTCCGTATCTTCCCAAGCAACAGCTAATGAGTCCAATGCACCGACTCTTTCTGGGAATGGATTTGCACCTGATACAGTTTTTGGAGGTGATGCAGTTTCTGCGGCTACATCTAAACCAAAGCATGAGCCTTCTAAGCAAGCATATTCTCCAAGCAGCTTGCCTGCATCATCACCCATGGCTCCGATTTCTAACGGTGGTCAACCTATTATTAAGTCCAACTCCCTTGATTCTTTGCAAAGTTTTTCTGCCATGCAATCAACAGGGAACCGGGTTCCACGGGCTCATTCGTCTATTGACCTAGGCCAATCAGTTTCATCTCAGAGTTCCCCAATGACTGTATCTTCTGGTGGTTTCACCGCAGTCTCAAACCCTGTGGCTGATCATTCTCAGCCTCATTGGCCAAAGATGAAGCCATCAGATGTTCAAAAATATGCTAAAGTATTTTTAGAAGTAGACACAGACAGGGATGGGAAAATAACTGGGGATCAGGCAAGAAATCTATTTTTGAGTTGGAGGCTACCACGAGGTGAGACTTCTCAGATATTGCTGATCCATGAAGCTACATAATTATTTGCTGAACTGGAATGATAGACTATTTTATCTTCTAGATGGATTAATATGGTAATATTTTGATTTTGACGCTAGTATGAATAGCTGAAGTTCAAGCATAATATTGTAAGAAAGAAGCGCTGTTGTGCCTACATATTTCTCTTGTCATGGTGATAGTTTTTCAGGAATTTCTTTTCCTTGATCGGAAATATTCAATAATGCTACATTAGAAATGCTATACGACACAAGTGTTTTAGGGATTGTCATTTAGAGAAGTTGCCTAAATGGTAAAACAAGGGCGATCATTAATTGTTGAAGTATGGATTTGTAGCCAAATAAATTTTGAAAAATCCAGTCTGGTCTGTTGTGGTTTTATTTCAAGAACTTAACTAATTTATTAACTATTTAAGGTATTTGAGATATAGGAAGACTGCAAATACATTTCATCTGAAACCTTATAGGCATTAATAACTCTGATGTATATTGTCCACAATTTTTATATATCTTATTGAAGCTTTTAAAAGTCACTTGCCACTGCTTAATTTGCACGGTTCACCTGCTGGAAAATTTTCTGCTTTATGGGAGTAAAAAAAAAATCTCTTTTTGCCTTAAACAGAGGTGTTAAAGCAGGTGTGGGATTTATCAGATCAAGATAGCGATAGCATGCTTTCTTTAAGAGAGTTCTGCTTTGCTCTGTATTTGATGGAGCGTTACAGGGAAGGCCGTCCACTACCTGCAATGCTGCCTCGCAGTGTTATGTTTGATGAGGCGCTGTTGTCAATGACTGGTCAACCGAATGCTGCTTATGGAAATCCAGCTTGGACTCCCACTCCTGGTATCTGAAGTTACTTTTGCAGTATATATATGCTCTTTTCTTGCAAGGACAGTGTTCCTTATGTAGTTAGAACTTTCTGATTAGGGTTTGGACAACCTCAAGTAGCTGTTGCTCGACCAATGACCCATTCAACTGGTTTTAGGCCACAAGTCCCTCCCAATGCTTCCCATACTTCTGCAAATGTGATCACCAATCAGTCTAAGTCAAGAGAGACGGTTTTGGATGATTCCTTTGCTAATCAAGACGACAATGATGACCAAAACACAGTCAATTCAAAGTTTCAAAATGAGATGGCTGATGAACAAAAGGTTTAGTTTAAATTCTTGTTATCTATGTTTAGATTGTGAGCATCTTATTTGAACTGAATTTGTTATTGTTATTGTGCTTTCAATTTTCCTTGTTGGGTATGCATGTGACATCTGCTCTAAAAAAATCATTTTCTTGTGGGGAAGCTTTTGTTAGAATATGTTAAATTAGTACACAATTTACTCTTTTATTCTCCTTAATTGTTACTGTATTTACTTTATTTACTAGGGGTAAGTATCTGTGATATATTAGGTAGATTATCAGTAGATTATTCCATAATCCTTGTAATTAGGAAAGCTAGATTAGTTTCCTAGATTAGATTCCTAGAATCAGGGATTTAGATCTCTCCTTTCCTTCTCTTGCTGAACACTATTCTGTATATATATTTAGGGCCAAAGGCCAAGATAAATCAAGTGGAAATATTTTCTCACATGGTATCAGAGCTTTAGGTCAGATCAAAACCTAAACCTCCTCTTTTCTTTCAGCCTTCATCGCAGAACTTCTTTCTGTAGCCTTCATCGCAGAGTTCTTTCCAGGCCTTCATTGCCATTTCTACAGGACATTAGCTGAAACCCTAGTGTTCTTTTTTTCTGGCCTTAAATCGCCATTCTTTTAAGAAAAGCCCTCTTCAGCCAGAAAATGTCCACCACATTAAGAGAGACAGTTCAGAGTGAGAGCAACACTCAAACTCCATCTGGAGAACCTCAGGCCATTCAGCCATCGTATAGGTTGAATGGAAACAATCACCCTAAAAGGTCCCAATATGCAGTGAAGGTTAATGAGATGAAAACCAAAATTGCAGCAACCGAGCAGGGAGGGAAGAATGTTACTGAGTATGTCAATACTCTTCAGAATTTATGGGACGAACTGGACCATCACAGGGTCAAGGAGTTAAAAAGTGCTAAGGAGGCTGTGGCTTTAAAGAATTTTCTTGAGAAGGACAGAGCATATGATTTTCTTGCCGGGCTAAATACTGATTTTGACCAAGTGAGGGTCCAAATTCTGGGGAAGAGAGACCTCCCAGGACTCAATGAGGTCATAGCCCTAGTTAGAGCTGAGGAAAGCAGGATGAGAGTCATGTTGGAACCCAAGCATCGCGAAGGGTCAGCAATGGTGGTAAAGGAGGGAGGACCCAAGAACAAGCTGGAATCTCTCAAGACTGAGGGCAGCCCTTGTGCCTCCCTATCTACCTCAGGTATCACTATTCCCTTAGGTTTACACGCTTCATCTAGAGAATTACCTTGGATACTGGATTCTGGAGCCACTGACCATATGACCTACTCATCCAACCTTTTTTCATCATACACTCCATGCCCTAGCAACAAGAAAATTTCTGTTGCTGATGGAAATCGTATCACAGTGGCTGGGTATGGAGATGTTAAAATAAATACCTCAATCACACTAAAAGATGTACTACATGTGCCTAAACTATCCACAAATCTTCTATCTGGTCATAAGCTGAGCCAAGATATGAACTGCTATACTATTTTCTCCTCTTCTCACTGTGTATTTCAGGACCCAATCTCAAAGAAGAAGATTGGAGTTGCTAGGGAGAAGGAGGGGCTCTACTATCTTGATTCTTCAAGTGAAGAAATTCCCAATTCTATGCATGTTAAGAGTGAGACCCTTGAGTCCACTACCAATAAAAAGACAATTTGGTTGTACCGTAGTCGGTTAGGTCATCCAGCCTTTTCAATTTTGAAAATTATGTTCCCCGACTTGTTTAAAAATATTGAAAATGAAATTTTCCATTGTGATATTTGTGAACTTGCAAAACACAAAAGAGTTTCATATCCTGTTAGTGATAAAAGGTCTCCAAAACCATTTGATTTGATACATTCTGATATATGGGGACCTTCAAAAATCTTAAATATTTCTGGTGCCAAGTGGTTTGTAAGTTTAATTGATGACTGTACTAGGGTAACTTGTGTTTTTTTTGATGAAAAACAAGTCTGGTGTAAGTACAATTCTCCCTAATTTCCAGAATATGATTGAAACCCAATTTGGTGAAAAAATCAAGAAATTCAGAACCGATAATGCCACAGATTATTTCAACCAAACATTATCTAATTTCTTTCAAAAGCGAGGCATAGTTCATGAATCTTCTTGTGTTTACACACCACAACAAAATGGAGTGGCTGAAAGGAAAAATGGACATTTGCTACAAACTACTAGAGCCCTTCTTTTTCAAAATAAAGTTCCAAAACAATATTGGGGAGAAGCTGTTCTTACAGCAACTTATAATATAAATAGACTTCCTACGAAAGTCTTGAATAACCAGTCCCCTATACAGTATTTGAACACATTTTTTCCTCATCTCAGAACTTCAAATCACTTGATACCTAGGGTTTTTGGATGCCCTGCTTTTGTCCATGTTTACAACAAAGGTAAACTGGATCCAAGGGCAACAAAGTGTGTCTTTCTTGGTTATTCTCCAACTAAGAAAGGATATAAGTGTTTTCATCCAAGTACTAAAAGGTTTTTTGTGTCACTGGATGTGACTTTTCAGGAGGTCTTGTCCTTCTTTTCTACACAAATACAGGAAACTGTTCCTCAAATAAACCAAGAGGAACTGAATTTTTCACCCATGGAGATCCCTGCTGCAGAACAAGGATTCAGTTTTGATAAGCAACCTGAAATTCAAAATGAAGAACAGGAACTTGTTTTTGAAAAACAAACAGAGGTTCAAAACTTTGACACAGAGGACTCTATTAAAATGCATAGAGATAGGAAGTTCTCACAAGTATATTCAAGAAGGAAGGAGCCTACTCCTGGGCCTATGCAACCCCAGAATTCTTCTCCAAGATTAGAAACTGAGGTAACTACAGTACCTAATCCTGAACTGTGTGATGATGAGTTCTATCTCCCTATTGCTCTTCGAAAAGGGAAGAGAGAATGCACCACAAAGCCTGTTTATCCCCTAGCCAACTTTGTTTCTCTTCATAGAATGTCCAAAACCCACAAAACATACCTAGCAAACCTTCATTCTATTCCAATTCCAAGTACTCTAGGTGAGGCAGTTTCCAAAAGGGAATGGAGAGAAGCTATGAGAGTAGAAATGGAGGCATTAGAGCTAAACAAAACCTGGGAGATTACAAATCTACCTAAGGGAAAAAGGCTGTGGGTTGTAAATGGGTCTATTCTGTGAAACTCAAACCAGATGGAACTTTGGAAAGATTCAAGGCGAGGCTTGTGGCTAAAGGGTATACTCAAACCTATGGGATAGATAACCAGGAAACTTTTGCACCTGTGGCAAAAATGAATACTGTTAGAGTCCTGTTGTCTGTTGCAGCAAACAGTGATTGGGACTTACAGCAATATGATGTGAAGAATGCCTTCCTCCATGGAGATCTAGAGGAAGAAATCTATATGTCAATTCCACCAGGATTCTCGAAAGGGGTGACTCAGAACAAGGTCTGCAGGCTTAGGAAGGCTCTCTATGGACTGAAACAGTCCCCAAGAGCTTGGTTTGGTCGTTTCACAGATGTCATGTTGAAATCTGGGTACACACAGGGTCAAGGTGACCATACACTATTTATCAAACACACAAACTCAGGGGGGATCACAGCCTTGTTAGTTTATGTGGATGATATAATAGTGACTGGAAATGATGAGAAGGAAAAGACTGCTTTGAGGCAGTGCCTAGCCAAAGAATTTGAAATCAAAGTACTAGGAAAACTGAAGTACTTCTTGGGGATAGAAGTAGCACACTCAAAACAAGGGATTTTCATTTCACAGCAGAAATATGTGCTAGATCAAATATGTGCTAGATCTGCTGAGAGAAACAGGAAAGATGGCATGTAAACCTGTTTCTACACCAATTGATCCCAATCACAAACTTGGGACAGGAAAAGAAGATCCAACTGTAGACAGAGAGAGATATCAGAGGTTAGTTGGTAAACTGATTTACCTTGCTCACACAAGGCCTGACATAGCTTATGCTGTGAGCATAGTAAGTTTATGCATGATCCAAGAGAAATACACCTTCAAGCACTCAACAGAATTCTGCAGTACTTGAAAGGGTGTCCAGGCAAGGGGCTTGTGTTCAGAAGAAATGGAAATCTGAACTTAGAAGCATATACAGATGCAGATGCAGACTATGCAGGGTCAATGGTTGACAGAAGATCTACCACAGGGTACTGCACCTTTTTGGGAGGAAATCTGGTTACTTGGAGAAGCAAGAAGCAGAATGTGGTAGCTAGGTCTAGTGCTGAAGCAGAATTTAGGGCACTAGCTCAAGGAGTATGTGAACTTTTGTGGCTAAGAATTCTGCTCAGAGATCTCAGAATTCCTACTGAAGGTTCTATGAAACTGTACTGTGATAACAAATCTGCTATTCAAATTGCTCATAACCCTGTCCAACATGATAGGACTAAGCACATTGAGGTGGACAAGAATTTCATCAAGGAGAAGCTTGACAGGAAGATTATATGCACTCCCTATGTCTCCTCAAAAGGACAGCTAGCAGATGTCCTTACAAAGGGGCTCTTGGGCCCAGCCTTCCAGAACCTCATCACCAAGCTGGGAATGGAAAATCTCCACTCACCAGCTTGAGGGGGGGTGTTAGAATATGTTAAATTAGTACACAATTTACTCTTTTATTCTCCTTAATTGTTACTGTATTTACTTTATTTACTAGGGGTAAGTATCTGTGATATATTAGGTAGATTATCAGTAGATTATTCCATAATCCTTGTAATTAGGAAAGCTAGATTAGTTTCCTAGATTAGATTCCTAGAATCAGGGATTTAGATCTCTCCTTTCCTTCTCTTGCTGAACACTATTCTGTATATATATTTAGGGCCAAAGGCCAAGATAAATCAAGTGGAAATATTTTCTCACACTTATCCCCACCATGATGATAAAAAGGATAAAGAAAATTGGGAACCAATTTAGAAGTAGTTTAACTTTTCCCCTTTGCCACATACTCTCGATTGCTGCATGGCTGGCCATGTTGCTATTTCTGTATATATGAGGCTATTCAGTTTTTCTTATTTATTCAGCCTTGGTATTATTTTTTTCCTCCATTTTGTTTTTGCTTCACTTGTTACATGCGAGGGCCTTTTTTGCATGTTTGTGTAGTTTAGGGAGGGGATGTTAGGTACGTGGTGGTCTGTTCGTTTTTCTTTTTATCTCTGACCTTTAGTGCAGTACTAACAAATGATTTATAATTTGGCAGGTTGGCATGATAGAAAAGGTCATTTTGGATTCCAAAGAGAAGATTGAGTTCTATAGAACAAAAATGCAGGAGCTTGTGAGTATTTTCTGTATTTTTCCTTTTTGGACTTTCAATTTGCCTGCATAAAGGTAGCAATTGGAGACACAATCTCTTGTACGTTAGGCATGCATTCACTAGGGTAATTTGTGGTTCAGGCCCCACCTAGAAGGTATATGAAGCATCGTAATCTAGCTTCTGAATTTCTGGGTTGCTTGGAGAATCGATATGCATTTTGACCTTACAAACAAGAGGACAACAGTATGCCTAGTTTACTAATAGAAATATAGATAAAGTCAAGAGCTCGTGTCAAACAAGCTAGTTTCTAGCTTATTGATCCCTGTTATCTGGCTAATGACAAAAGTAACCGGGGATTGTGGACAACAAGTTGCACTCAGCTCTGAGTCTTTGACTCTGTTATGCAGGGCAATGGGTTCCCCACCATGGAGAATCAAAGGGTGCATTCAGCTCACATTCTCATTAATGCATTCTTTTGCATTTTTCTTATTCATAGTGATTTTATGCACAAATTATATGTTTTGTAAGTTTTTTGGTAAAATGTTACAGTATTTGTATTAAAAATTATCTGTGAGGATTAAATAATTAAAAAGTAAAAAGAAAATAGAATTTATCCTTTATTTGATGAAGTAATTTTTCAATTTATAAGTATGCCTATTTAGTAAGTATGAGGTTTGCAAATGATGTCATTCTGATATGTGAAAATTTTCAATTTACAAAGAAGTAAAGTGAGATAAATCCAAAATAATGCATTAATATTTAAGAAAAATGTGAAATTATCGCAGCCAAAATGTTTAATTTTGTTTAATGGACTCTTCTAAGGATGGTGACTCCCGTGTCTCGAATTTTATCTACCAAATTACATTTTATGGATAAGTATGAGACTTTAAAGCACTTGTTTGGTTGCCTTGATCTATCCTTTTTTTATTTTTTGATGTGATGTGATTGAGAAAGCCTAATTGTATATTCATACTAATAAATCTATTTTTAAGAAGCGCATGCGTTACAATGATAAACTCATGCGAAAAGTCTTACTTTGCCCAGTCTTATTGATAGCTTTGAATGATTGTTACGTGTTTATGACTTGCTTCAATCTAGTTTTATGAACAAGATGTTAAGATCTGATTATGAAATTCCATTTTCTCCCAAAAGACAAAGGATATTGAAATTGCTGATCACTATGGTTGGTGTTCTCATTCTACTTTCCTGAAGATGTTTGTTCTATGGATTCTCCTCTCGTTTTAATTGCTTGAAATAAATACTCAATTTATTTTCTTTACATTCCAGTTTATCCTCCACACTTATTATATCATTACCCCTGCAACTAGGAGCCTAGTTTTGCTATTTTAACTACTGCATCAACATGAAGTTTCGTGCTGAAAATTCACATGTATTAATTTGACTATGCCGTGCTTCTCTCAGGTCCTCTACAAAAGCAGGTGTGATAATAGACTTAATGAGATCACAGAAAGAGCAATTGCAGATAAACGTGAGGTACTTGTTAATATGGGTTGTGTCTAGAGAGAGTAATTTTTCAATTATTCTGGAATATCTCTCTCACGCTATCAATATTAATATAGGCTGAAATGTTGGGTAAGAAGTATGAAGAGAAATACAAGCAAGTAGCAGAAATAGCTTCTAAGTTAACCATTGAGGAGGCAAAGTTTCGGGAAATACAGGTAATACTTTTTGTCAGTTTTTTGACAAAACACCCCTTGATCTGTTCAAGCATTTGATTGTCCTAAAAGAATACGTATTTGAATCCAGTAATAATACAACCCTAAACATTTCTACTTGAACTTTTCTAGTTACTGAATTTTCTGCCCTTTGATTACCTCTGTGTGCTTAATACCATTCTAGGAGCTTTTTACTCCCATGGTACCTGGTTACATGTATTTAAGTTAAAGTAATGTGGCAACGGGAACTATCATAAACTCCCTCTGTCCTAGTTTAATTGAGACGTTTGACTTTTGATCCTATGTTTGACTTAATTTTTAACTTGGAAGTGTTTGTTAAAAAAATTTGTAAAAAATATTTTTAGAAATTAGGCACATTGATGATCTGATGTATATAAGTTATGTGATATTGTATAACAAAATGTTGAAGAAAAAAAATCATAAATTAGATGTAGGAAAGAAACGTAACAATTTTAAATGGGACAGAAAGAGTAACTCTTAGTCTTTCGAATCAATTTGCTTATATCACCTGACTGTTTACTGGCCATGTGGCATGGTGCTTGCAGTGGAGCAACAAGGATATTTATATGAGTGTCCACACGACATTTGCTACCTGTCTTATGTCACTTGTTTGATATGTAGGAGAGAAAGTCAGAGCTGGGCCAGGCAATTATTAATGTAGAACGAGGTGGTAGTGCAGATGGTATTCTTCAGGTACAGTTTAATGAATTAAACACATTGAATCATTCCGATGCTCACAGAAACTTGTAATGCTAAAGAATGACTGTTTGCAGGTCCGGTCTGACAGGATACAATCAGATCTTGAGGAACTAATGAAGGTATTGACTGAGTTTTGCAAAAAACATGGACAGGAGATTAAATCAAGTGCCGTAATCGAGCTTCCCGTTGGTAAGTTTGTACCAAATATTATTCCTAGGGACTGTAGTTTCTACATACCCTTAAAAGGAACGTATGCTTTTCATATCACTAGTAAATTTATGATTAATTAGTTTCTATAGTTGAAAATTTTGAATTCTTTATTCTGTTAAGAGTAGTTAGTTCATGCCAATAAATCTATCTTCACGACAATTCCCTCAGGAAGGAAATTTTATTAGTGAAATGTGCTCTCTTCTTTAAGAAAAAACTCCCGACTCAAACTTGATTAATGTAATAAGATAGTACTGATGGAAATTGACTTGCTATTTTTATTAGGATCCCAATTTTGAAAGCTGTTATTTATATGTAATTGCATTTTGAATTTAGTTTCATGATTCATGTTCAAAGTTTAAATCATTATACGTCTTCATATGACTTGTTTGAGTGTGTTTTCTAATCATTTAAAGGACGTAATATTATTTTGAAAGAGCTAATATTTCATATAGATAATAAATGGTTTAATTTAAACAGTATTTTGGGATCCCTCACATATGTCCACTCTAGTCTGAGAACAACTCTTGCCATCATTAAGCCAATGTTGTTAAAAGCGCGCTTAAAGCGCTAGCTTCAAGCCTCTGACGCTTTTCATGGCCGAGGCGATGCAGTTTCACTTAAGCGCATGTTAAGCAGCTAAAGCGAGGAATTCAGCTCAAGCGTGAAGCGTGCGCTTCAACAAGAGAGTTGATCTGGGAGAAGAAGAGTAGCAGAACAACGTCTCGCCTCTGCCCCTGGCGACCCGGGCGTGGTCTTCTTCTTGGCGGAGTTGACATGATTCAGCCGCTCTTTCTTCTCAATCTCTCTCGGATCCCTCTCTTTCACTCTGCCTAAGGCTACTGAGTCTGTAGCAGAGATTGAGTCAAAGCCTTGGATAACATCCAATATGAATTCGAGGCACGGGTTTGCCGGTGGCTAGGATTTGAGGGTGTCAATTTCGTGTAGTTGTGATTCCGGTAGGAACTACAACGGAGGCATGGCGTTGAAGGAGAGAGTGATGCCTTGATGGAGATGATGATGCGTGATAACAATGATTGAGTTTGAGAAAAAGAAAAAAATAATGAAAATGAAATTGGGTGGGTCCACTGAATCAGATGATAAGTCAAAGTGTCAAACATTGTTACATCCTCAAATTGTTCCATCATGTTCATTTGGGTCCCTATATCTGTTTTGTGTTTCAACTTAGTCCCTTAGCTGACATGTTAGTCCCTAAGTTTTCATTAAGCTTCTCTGTTCACCACTCATATACAATTAAGGCGCACATTTCTTATTTATACAATCCACTTAATTTTAGGTCTTGTTTGAGGTTTTTTAGCTACTTCATCTTCTATCTATTAGCTTAATATATCGTGAGCTTTACTTCGTTAAAGCTCACGCTTTCGCTCTAAGCTTTGCGCTTTTGCGCTTGGGACCCTTAGCGCTTTAGTGCGCTTTAAAAACACTGCAATAAGCCCATTAGTGGAAACAAACTTTGCGCTGCTGCTGCATAGGGTAATGATACTAAGTTACTAACTTCATGGCACAGATGCATTTTCTGCATATACTTGTCCACGGCTAGATTTATAGTTTAACTTTAATCACCACATAATGATGTGAATGATGGACCTTGTTCAACCAATTGATGCTATTATAGATAAACTTTTACTAGATGTAGTGTAAGCACAGTTGATTCTTTTAACATTTATTTAAGAATCCCTATAGAGTTTGGTATTTACTATCATCTTTTAACTACTATGAAGGTTGGCAACCTGGAATATCTGAGGGAGCAGCTATTTGGGATGAAGACTGGGATAAATTTGAAGATGAAGGTATTTTTTTGTTGCTAAGATGTATATTACTCCTAACGTCCTGTATTGATTGCAGTGGTTACTCTTTTTATGTTGGTAAACGTTTCAATTGCTTTTTTACCTGAGAAGTTTCATTCCAGCATTAACGTTGGACTTGAAAAAGAAAAAGAAAAAGAAAAGGAAAAAGAAAAACATGAATTTTTTATTAGAAAAATCACTCCAGTTGATCTCTAGATGTTCTCATCTTTCCGTTCCCTCCTCCATTTATTGCACATAATTATTCATTTTTTCTTTTTCCAGTTTAATTATTTGAATACATTTTCTGAATTGAGGGAGTACTTTCTTAATTTTGTTCTTCCCTTTATTAGCTCGAACTGTTTTTTTTGGAAGGAGGGGAGCTCACCCCCCATGTTCTCTTATTGATATATGAATATACCCAACGGCACTTACAAGAAAATACGAGTGCAGGCCTACATCAAAAAACAGGCAACAGCACCCAAAACAACTCAAGAAGTATCTAATCCATTCATAATATTTTACATGTAATTTTATAGGATTTGGCAATGAGCTCACTTTTAATACAAAAGGTGTGGCTGCGCCTCCAAAACCAGATTCTGCAACCCTTCAGCATGAGGGGACTTCTTTGGATGGCAGTTATTCCCCTAACTCATCTGTTGCTGATGAGAAACATATGAATGTTTTTGGGACTGGTGAACATCCTCCGGATGGTGAATCTATGTACTCGCACAGTGAGGATGAATCTGCAAGAAGTCCTCAGGGAAGCCCAGCTGGAAGGACTTCTCAAGGAACCCCATCACGGCAAAATTTTGACAGTCCTTTCAGGACTGACGAACTAGAAGCAGTAACAGGAAGGTTTGGGATTCTTGTTTCTAATATTGACTTTTGTCAAACAGTGTTGTTCATTTCTTGCCTTTAGGTGGTAGGCTTCCCTGTTTAGTTTCCTGAGTTATTTCCTTTTCTTTTCTTGTGACAGAAGTTTCGAGGACTCAACTTGGGGTGCCTTCGATAATGATGATACAGACTCAATTTGGGGATTTAATCCTGCGAAGGTTGGCTTGAATTTCTGCGGAAAAGTTACTCTTTTGTTCCCACCTATCCACTATGTACATGAGCTTTGGAAAAATTATGCTTGTTTATTCGTCAAACTTTTTGACGTTTTCTTGCTCTTTATCCTTTCCGAAGCTAATTCTTTGCTTCTTCTGTAGATTGTTTGTTTCTATCTCATGTGTAAATACGGGCAGAAGTTCTATTGGGATGCTGGTGAACCCAGTTTGCTATGCATAGTATGTGGTCTAGGAATACTTTTAACCAGAGGTTTGCTCAATATAAATATTTCTAGTTGGTAAGATAATTTATTATCAGCTTCACGCAGGTCATCCTTGTGTTGAAGCATCTATAGGATACACTGTGTAGAGCATTTGCCTGTCATATGGCTACTAGACTTTATGTTCATGATCCAGACAGTCTTATGATAATTTCCATGCAAATGGAAAGATTAATGAAGGTTTTGGGATTTCAGCTCATATGCTTTTGTAAGAAGGTTGTGACCAAAAGGGAAACTGGCTAAAACTTTGCCACTATGCCTTTTGCGTGAATCTGTACTGTTAACTAATTTTATACAATTAAATAACGCTTTAACTTCATGTCACTGACCCCAACATATTAGGATTTAGTTGCAGTAGCATGATGAGTTCTGCACCTAAAATGACCGTTTTGTAACTTGCGTAACATATTTATGCAGGATACAGATACTGACAAGCATGGGGACTATTTTGGGTCAAGTGTTTTTGATAGCAATTCAATGAAAGCAGACTCCCCAAGTGCTGAAAGTGTGTTCAATAAAAATACGCCATTCACCTTGGAAGAGTCTGTTCCTAGCAGTCCGCAGTCAAGATTTGGAAGCTCTCCTCCAAGGTTTAGTGATGTATCAAGAGATCAATTTGACAGTTTCTCCAGGTTCGATTCATTTAATACACACGAGAGTGGATTTTCTCATCAACCTGATAGACTTGCAAGGTTCGACTCCATGAGCAGTACTACCAAGGACTATGGGCATGGGTTCTCTTTTGATGATAATGATCCATTTGGTTCTTCTAGCAGTCCGTTTAAAGTTTCCTCAGAGAACCAGACACCCAAGAAAGGCTCTGATAATTGGAGTCCTTTCTAGTTCTCGCACACTTGATAGAATCAGTTCAAGAAAGAGATAATCGGGTTACATTCTTCGGCTTTGATAGCGTTTTGATGCTTCCTACTGGTTTGTTTAAGCCGTCCTGTTTCATTTTTGTTCATTATTAATTATTGTTTATTTGTTAGATGTGTATCACGATGTATATCCAGCAGCATCTGATGATTTGCTGTATTATTAGCTGTTCTACTAGGGTGATTTTTGCGGGGCGGGGGCCTGTATGTTTTTTTTGATGTATACTACACTTGTTTCTGCGGTGCTTGTATTCTTATGAGTTTGAACGTAAAAATAAGATCACTGTTTGTTTACCCACCATTTCCCTGTGCGGATGAAGTTTTTTAAGGAGGCAGATTTTAGAGAAGTTCCGAATTAACATAAAAGGTCTGTCGGCCAAATGCAGTAGATCTTGGACCAGATCATGATTTTTACATGATCGGCTAAACGCACTGTTGGTCTGCCGACTTTGTCAACTCGTACAAGTGAATCCTTTAACTTTTAACTCAATACTTCATCCATTGATGAAAGATTGATAAGTTTCTTTTTTATGTTGTGTTTGACTTATAATATTATTAGAAAGAATTCATTAATTTTTTATGGAAAAAATGTATTTAGTAACTACAAATATTAATCTACAATTTACATTTAGATTATTAAAATTCATATAAAATCGTAGGTTAAATGTTGAAAAAGTTTCACACCAATCTTTCCGGGAGGAAATAAAATAGTACTCCCTCCGTCCCTAAAAGAATGGTGCATTTATTTTTCAGCATTTAATCTATAATTTTATTTCTTTAACATTTTAATATATAAAATCAAATAAATTAAATACAAATTGTAGATTAATGTTTGTATTCTAAATATATTTTTTTTTCCAAAGATATTTAATGAACTTTTCTTAGTAATAAGGGACGGAGGGTGTATAATTTAGTCTTTTAAATTTTACAAAATGATGCATGTTAGTCTCTTAACTTTTAACTTCAATTCATCTAGCCCCCTTTTCGAAAGTGAAATGAGAAGGAATTTAAGAGTATTCTAGTAACTTTATTGATTAAAATTTTATTTTTACGGATATGATATTTTGTTTCACGAATAACCCAAAATATAAATGAGACAACTATTTATGGATAAAGTGAGAATTTATCTACTTTAAAGTTTATTAAACGTTATTTATTCACAAGTCATAGTCCAATATAATATAGAAGTTTGAAGAAAAAAAAGAATGCGCGTTTCAAAATATTTTGGATATGTAAAGTAAATGGTACTTATATTGGAATGAAATCAATAAACTGGTAGTTAATAATCATTACTTGCATTACATGTAACACTCATAGTTGTAACAGCTATCTCAAGTCGTTATAATATGAGGGTGCAATGTAGCTCATGTTAATTAAGACTGTTTTCATAATATATACTCGATTTGGTGGTTGAAGCATGTGACTCATATTGAGATGAAAAGGGAAAAAATTACAAACATCCATCTGAATTACAAAACAGAGAAGTCTAGAACCTGAATATACAAATACTAAATTATGAGAACAAGACCCGTTAATAGTGAGAAAAAAAAGGGAAAAAAATTATTGTTAACTGAACCAAAACACAAAAAAAAAGAGAGAACGAATAGAATAAACTGAAATTATTGAAGGATGAAAATGTGAAATTAAAAAATCAAAGAAAAGACTTTATTGTAGCATTCTCCTTAAGAAATGTATAATAGTATAATATGGATAAAAAATGGAATACAAACACAAACAGAATAATTAGACAAAAACAAAAGCAATAAATAAAAGAAAATGTTTAAATCATAAAATTAAATATGGTTGGGCCGAATGTGAAAAATTATAAAAATGTAGGACAATAAATAAGTTTTTCCGTAAAGAGTAAATTGGAAAAGAAAAAAAAAGTAAAAAATCAAAAAGAAAGAAAGAAAAATATTACTGTAGAAGATGTTTAAATTATAAAAGCACAATTGAGTTTTTCCATGAACAATTGAAAAAGCCAAAAAAAGGGCAAATGGAAAACAGAAAACGACAAAATGGGAGGTACTGTTCATAAGCTCAACAAATGTGATTGTAAAAGCATATCCAACTTTTTGTATTTAAACATACAAATTGTAATTTTTATTATTTTAGTTTTTTAATATCCAAAATATTAATTAAACTTGTTGTATTTAAACATTAGTTTTGTTATGACCCGTCCTCTCGGACGTGTCATAATTGGAAAGAATAAAAAAGAATAAGGACTGATTTGGAAGAAATAGAAAAGTAGTGGGCTGAATTGAAAGAATTGGGATAGTTGGGGTAAAATT
Source organism: Stellera chamaejasme (assembly GCA_024586325.1). NCBI lineage: Eukaryota > Viridiplantae > Streptophyta > Magnoliopsida > Malvales > Thymelaeaceae > Stellera > Stellera chamaejasme. The sequence continues at coordinate 34,554,213 of CM044986.1, forward strand.
GTATAACTTAAAATTAATGTAGGACCTATTAGAAATTTTACCTAAAGAACCTAGACACTAATCTGCTCCCTATGCTAAACACGTATCAGACACTTGTGATAAAGAGGGCTGGGATTTGGGGAAACAGGAGAGACAGGGATTCGGGGCCCGGGAAGGGGATTTTGGGAGAGACTTCACTTCTCAGCCTCGAGGCGAATCTTTGGAGGAAGTTGGTTCTACTTGAAATGGATTAGTGAATCAGTTTTGAAGGGAGGAATTCAGCAACGTGGCAGAGATCGGACGACTTGCCGGAGGAAAACAGGGACCAGCGATGGTTGTCTTAAAATCTATTTCGAGAACATGAGCGAGCGCAAGCTCGCAGAGGAGGCCGACCTGCTATCACCGGCGAGCATAAACGAACAAGCCACGGTGTAGTTGGGTGAAATTGATTGATTAAGTTATGACTTTTCTTGATTGTTTAGCTTATTTAGTTACTTGTCGCTTTCGATTATTGTCTTTGTGTATCTACAGACTTTGAGTTTTAACTGTTTGATCATGTTTATGAGCTAGAGTCGAATTGAGTTTTTAGTAGTAAATTAATTGGGGACAGTGCTCATGGGTTTATCAAATTTTTAGGTTTTGTAGAATTAAGCCATTATGTTATTTTATTATTTGTCTAGTTCAATTGAATAGGTGTTTCAGTAGGATTAGATCCTCTGCTACTCTTGACTAGTACTCCTTCCTTAAAACATTTGTGCTGGATGGGTGCTGCTCAAACTCTCGCTTATCGGTTTTGCTAATGTTTACTTACTGTGATTCTTTTTAGTTAAGCATGTTATCTGGTGACGTTTTCTCTAATAGGTTATATTAACTTTAGTTGTCAATGTTCATTTGAGGAAGCATGTTCTTTTCTATTAAAGCTACATTAATCCTCTTTCATACCCTCTTTAATTCCTTCCTTCGTGCATTCATGGTTACCTTCTTTTCGCTTAGTGGCTTGGACTGTATTTTAGACTTTTTTAACTTACTTAGTTACTTGATATATTTTTTTCCTAAATTAAAGTTGAATGATTCATGATCTGCATGATGCTTTTCCGTACTGTATTCATAGCATGTTTATTAAATATTGTTGTTTTCACCATTAAGGAAAGATTAGTGAATTTAACGTTGATGTTTTTAGATTAATTGTCTTACAAATATTCAGCTGCCCTCTCTTGTTTGCTTGTTCTTTCGCTTGGTTAATTGCTACTTTCTTACTTGGTTGCTTAATTTCTGATAACTAAAATGAACCTAGAAAATTACTTAAGTTAGGGGATACTTTGGTGATTCAAATTACTACCTCTTGTCCTAGCTTGCTTGATGTATTTTATATCTATTTGATCCTTGTTGTGTGATCTGTTTGTATGCTTATGATCAGCCCTAACATGTCTCTTCCACCATAATTGTGCATTAAGACAACTAAAATGAATTAGGAAATTATCACCTAACAACCAAACCCAACCCCATAGAATAAACCTGTTGTTTATTGATGAATCTGTTGTTTACTCTCAACTACTAATCTGGCTGGTTTCCATTAGTGTACTTATCTCCTGGTTAATTAAAGCATGTCTTAGATTTTAGGATTTATTTGTCTCATTTCTTTGATAAATCTACTGACTAAAACTTGCATTTGCTTCTCGGTTAATATCATGTGATAGGAAATTATAAACTTCGAATAAATGTATGTTGCTAGTTAGCCTTTCTCTCACCATGTTTCTCCATGTCTACATCCTTCTTGTCTAAAGTTCCATACTAATAAGGAACTAGTATGCCTACTTTTCCATGAATCATGTCTATTGCTTTATAGGATCCAAGTGTGATAGTTTCTATGAAGTATGTCTCCTTTAATGCATTTGTATGACTGTTTAAAATCTTCCTTTGTTGCATGACTGCTGTGTGTCCTCTGTTGCATGCTGGTGGTAGTCCCCGCTACCACCCCCAAGAATCTTTATTGCTTTATACTTTTATTTTCCATATTTCCATTTCTTTCTTCTCGAGCAAGATACTAACAATCTTGTTGAGAACTACGTGATTCCTCTTATCCCTCTCTAAGTAGTATCACTGATACTGAAAAGGTACGTAGGTAACCCCCTTTAAGACCCGAGACATTATTGTCTTTGAAACTTGAGGATCAAGAAAGCCCTTTTCTTCTTCTTTTCTTTAAACTTGTAAATACATGTATACACGTAAAGTTTGTAAGTTTAATAAGAAACTTATTTATTTCTTATTAATTTCAAAACTTAGTTTTATAAAAGAAAGATCTTGAAGGTTGTGAATCATCGTTCATCGGTTTATAATCTGCTTTACTAAGTAGCTGGAACGGTGGTTCATAACAAATTTGATGTGACTATTTTATGAATGTATTTTTTAAAATTATTTTCCGCTATAGAATATTGTATGAAAAATGAATTTAAATCTACTCTAAAATCAAACATTTCAATAATTTAATATGGTGGGAGGGAGTATAAAACTAAATAGAGAATAAAATATATGAAGAGACCGACATCATAAGAATAAATATGAGAGGTAATAGTCGTGCTCCATTGTAGAGACAATGTTAACTTTATCCAAAAATATTGAAACACACAATTTTTAACATTTAATTTATAATTTTAATATTCAATAAATTTAATTATTCAATCTTTTTATATACGAATATTTGATGTGGATAATTTATGAATATATATTTCAAAAAAATAGTGCATAATAATATGTATAGAATAAAATTAAATAGACTTCAAAATTAAACGTTTCAAATATTTAAAATGGAGGAATATAAATAGAAGAATAGAATTTGTAAAGAAACCAAAGTACTACTCCCTCCGTACTCCAGTAATTGATCAATTTGTTTTAGTTGTTTCACAGTATTTATTCTATGATTTTATTTATGAATATCTAGACATGTATAGTTAAATAATTTAAATGCGTATTATAATTTTTATGAAAATTTGAGTCAAACATTGAACCTTAAAACACCAAAAATAAATGGATCAATTAATAGGGTACAGAGGTAGTATAAATGAAAAATAATTCATGTCTTTTTTGTCTTTTTTATGTTTTCTTTTTTCTTATCCCAAATCTTTAAAAATAACTTCCTTATTATCCTTAATTTTATAAAATAATAAAGTAAAACATAAAGAATAGCTATACAGTGTTTCGGCCGCACTGTATGTGCCTCTAGGATAGAGAATAAGAATAATAAAAAGAAGAACACGACATCGAAGAACTCGCCGTGTTTGTTTACGACGAAACCGGAACTCGCAAATCTTCATGGATACGTCATTCATTCCGTGCGGAGCAACAAAATTAGACTGAAATTTAACCGATTCCTCTTCTTTTCCTGCAAAATCAACAAAATCAGAAAAAAAACCCACCTGTCCAGTTCTTACGGTGAAAACAACCACTGACTCCAGCGAATTTGTTCGACTGCCCAAAATGATGTGCTTCGACACCAGAATGATGCATTCTCGATACACTATGATGCGCCCCCGTAACAATATGATGCACTCGTTTTGATGACTTAGTAATGCATTTTATTCTACAACTCACAGTGATGCGCTTGATTACCAAAATGATGCATTTGCTATGGATGATGATGTTCTCCCGTAACAACATGATGCACTCGTCTTGATGACTTAATGATGTGCTCGTTTTCTTCAACTTCTAAAGGATGCGCTTGTTGACCAAAATGATGCTCTAGGTTTCAAGTATGATGCGCTACCTTACAAACATGATGCACTCGTTCTGATGACTTAATGAAGCACTCATTTTCTTCAACCTCCCAAAATGATGCCTTGGGTGACCACTATGGTACACTCATGTTGCACTATGATGCTCTCCATTACAAATATGATGCACTTGTTCTCATGACAATGTTACACTCGTTTTCTTTAACCTTTCAAAATGATGCGCTCAGGGACAAGGTTGATGCTCTCCCTTTCCACTATGATGTCTCCCTTATAAACACGATGCATGTTTTCCTAATAATTATGCAATCCAGCTCACACATCATTACGATACGTAAGAGCATCATAATGAGCCGAATGAGTATCATTAAGGTACGTAGGAGCATCATAATTACATCATGTGCAGCAGGAGCATCATATTTTAAAATTTTGTATCATAAATGTATATATCTAGAGAATAAAAAAGAAGAAAAGTTGTTTGCATAAATAGAATAACAATGTAACATTGAAAATCATATATCATTATTGTATGAAATGAATTTTCACGCATAATATAAAAGAAATTTAAAGAAAAATTGAGATGAAGTAAGCAATTTTAGATAATCTGTTTGTAAATAGACATTTGCAGATCGGTTCTGGTATCCGCGAGTTTCTTAATTAGAACCCGCGGGTTTTCGGTTTCTTCGGTTCACGGGTTTTCAGTTTTGGATCATGCGGTTCGGTTCGGTATCTCGATTTTGCGGGTTTTTTGAACACCCTTAACAAAAACATATCAATATTAGACATAAGCAGATTAACAGGATAAGACTACTTATCAACATTGGAAATGTGCAAATCAACATGACTATATTAGTGATCAACATTACTACCTACTATGAACATCATCGTTTTATTCAAATTTTTTATGTTAGAAAAATATCAAATTTTTAAGTTTCATTTCGGAAAGGAACGGTGGCATGTTGGTGGTGGTTATTTTGTTAAGTTATGGTTGGTAGTGGTCTCGGAATATGAAGTAGGGACCTGGCAATTAATCATCAATTGATTAATAATTTCATTATTGTATGGATTCATAATTTCTTTTTTTTTTTTCATACAAGTTGATGCGTAATACACATCACCGGCGAGATCCATGGAGAACAAAAAGAAACCCAAAGCGAAAGCAACTATTTGGCATTTTTGTCCAAGTTGTAACTCACAAATTATTCTTTGGTCGCTTCAGAAATCGTACATAACAAATAGGCAAAGCGGTGGCATTCATAGATGAATAAATGGTAAATTTGTAATTAAATTCATTACTTGTGCACACGGATGTACCGCGCAGTATATCCTTGACCTATAATATAATATAATTTAATATAGTATAATACAATATATAGTGGCCGGTCATCACTAACAATCTCAAATGCTAAGAGATATGTAACGAAGCTCAGGAGAGATGTGCGCACGAAGCTCCTTAATCGGAAAGTAAGTTAATATGGGAGAGAGGATGCTGGATCGTCGGCGACAGGAAGACCGGAGGAACAAGTTCGAGAGACAAAATGGAGATTCACGAAGATGGAAAGCAGCTCAAAATTCGGAAGCAAATCGGAGAGGAGGTAGCGAACCACAGAATCTGGAGAGGATCTTCGGAGGCACAGATGTGACCAACCTCTACTTTTCAGATTTTCCGACTGACTGGTCAAGATATAGCATGTGGAGTTTTTTCAAAAGATTTGGATTAGTTCTAGATGTTTTTGTCCCCGTAAAACGATCTAAAACAGAAAGTTGTTTGGCTTTGCTCGCTACAAAAATGTCAAGGAACTCGCAAAGCCGATACAAGAGATCAAAGAAGGGTGCATGGGCTCGTTCGGTTTAAACATTAACGTAGCAAGATTCAATAGACAAGGAGGTGCTTTGGCTCCGAACACGGCAGCTCGGAAGGAGAACCGCGACGATCATAAATTATGGAGGAGGAATTCGGACGAAAAGGCCATTCAGAGTGGAAGGAGTTTTGTAGCAGCTCTTCAAGGAAAGGAGACGGCTCCTCAGCAAGACAATGCAAAGCGTGTTGTCAGGATTCAGCCAATGAAAGACGATGAACTAAAGTGGCTCGAGATGTTGTCTTGTGGCGAGGTTAAAGATGGAATCCTGATCAACGATATCCAAAACTTGTTGAGGGTTGAAGGTTTCTTGGGCTGCACTGCAAAATATTTGGGAGGGCTCCGGGTACTCCTAGAGTGTCCTTCAACTGTAGCATTATCAAAACTTCTGGAAGGTGGTCATGAGAAGTTGCTGCATTGGTTTGAATGGGTAAGCCCATGGGAGAAGTCAACACAACCTACAGAAATTGGTAGACTACTTTGGCTGTCCATCGAAGGAGTACCGCTGATAGCTTGGAAAGGGAGCACTTTTCGCAATATCGCGGCGGAGTGGGGAAGGGTGTTGGAGGTCGAGGATCTCACTGTAAACAGGAAAAGATTACACCTAGGACGTGTGTGCATCCACACAAACGAATGGAAAACTATTGATGAGTGTATTGATCTCCATATTAACGAAGAAATCTTTCAGGTGCGGGTTAGGGAAGACACGACGGAGTTCATCGATTTTGGTCCCCGGTACGACGTTTCCGATGAGGAGGAGCCGGAGGGGTTAGATTCAGAAAAGTCGGAAGATGAATCAGAGCACGCGCCGACTGAAGTCAGTGCCGTACCTGATTCGCCGCCGATAATCCGAGATAAAGGGGTGCAGTGTGAAGTTTCTAGCCATCCTGGGTTGGAAATGGTGAGAATAATTAATGCAAAGTTCAATTCTCGAAAAAGAACTGAATTTGGGACTGTTGAGATGTCAGAATCCCCAAGGCAGGCATGTTCGGGTCAACCTTGTAACCTTGAAGGTGTACTGGACAAAGGGAGTGGGTTAAATAAGGGGGATAGTGAGGAGGCTTTGGTTGAAGCGGGCCTGGTAGAGCTTACAAGCCCATCCGATACAGTTGAGAAGAATAAGACCCAATTGAATGGGCCTCCAATCTGTGGTGATTGGCCAGCCCACGATGGCCTGAGGGGTAAGTTAGTAGATACTGGCACAGACATTGTCTCTGTTGACCATTTTGCACAGACCTCTCTACATCCTCAAAATACGAGAACGAAGACGGTGAAGAAAGTCCCAAAGGGGCGTCGGGCTGTATCCAAATCAAGTCATCTAATCGAAGTTCAAGCGAAATCAGGAGGTATTCCAGGGAAGGTCTCGTTAAGAGAGTTCAAGAAAGCAGCAAGAATGAAGGCCAATAGATTGAAGGCTGCGACGGAGAAGAACTCGAGGCGGCGTCCCAAATCGTCGCTCGTTGGAAGTGACAAAGGTAGTGGCTTGTCGGACTCAAGTTGGGATTTACCGCCGCCCGATCAGTTCGGTCTTCCTCTTGGATTCGGGTGTAGGTGGGACTAAGTCGGTGGTTTTCAAATTGTGGGGAGGCTGTGGGTTTTGATTTCAATTTCCGTGCAAATCATGGACAATATAGTGGATTACGGTGTGTTGAAGGGTTGCCAATGAAAGTTGTTTCGTTAAATATAAGAGGGTTTGGAGGAGGGGTTAAAGTAAGAAAGCTAAAGGAGTTAATAAAGAAGGAAGGGATTGATTTCGTTGCTATTCAAGAAACCAGTTACCAAGGTGATGTCAGTAGTATTGTGGAATCAATATGGAACCATAGTGATTATGGTCTGTGTCAAGTCCCTGCAAGAGGAAGATCCGGGGGGTTGCTGTGTTCTTGGAATTGCGCTTCCTTCACTGCCGAATCTGCCTTTGCTGGAACAGGGTTCCTTTGTGTAGAAGGCAGGTGGGATGGGTGCTCACGGAAAATCTGTATGATCAATGTGTATGGGCCTCAGGACGCTTCAGCAAAGAGGAGACTGTGGGCAGACATTCGAGTTGTGATGGAGGGGTCCGATGCGTTATGGTGCGTCATGGGAGATTTTAACGTTGTCCGAAGGGCTGAAGAGAGGAAAGGAAGCATTTTCGACACTCGAAAGGCTGAGGCATTCAACAACTTTATCAGTCTTACTAATTTGAAGGAAGTGAATATGGGTGGAAAAAAATTCACTTGGATAGGAATGGGAGGTACAAAGTTGAGCAAATTAGATAGATTCTTGGTTTCAAGAGACCTTTTTGATGTGTGGCCTGGTCTCTATGCTATGGTTCTTGAAAGAGAGTTTGCTGATCATTGCCCAATCATGTTAAAGACAAACTCTATTAATTTTGGCCCGAGGCCGTTTCGGTTCTTCAACCATTGGCTCAAGATGGAGGGCTGCCAAGAAACAATAATTTCTGCTTGGAGTAATTCTCCTTGCTCAGGGACTGCAAGCTTCAAACTTAAGGAGAAATTAAAGATGGTAAAAAATCAGCTAAAGAGTTGGAAGTTAAATCACCTTGATCATGGTCCTACAGTTGTGAAGGAGAGTCGGGATCAGATGATTCTTTGGGACAAGATATTGAACGGAGGGATCTAACACTTCGAACTGAGAGTTTCATGCTTTGCCGGAAGAAATTTTTCAAATGTGAAAAAATTTATTCTCAATCCCTAAAGCAAAAATCAAGAGTAAAATGGGCAATGGAAGGTGATGAGAACAGTGCTTTCTATCACGGCATCGTCAAAGGTAGGCAAAAGAGGAATTCGATCAATGGGTTAACAGTGAATGGTCAATGGATAGAGGAGCCGTTAAAATTAAAAGAGGAAATCCAGCAATTCTACAAACATCAGTTCAGTGAGGATTACGGTTCTAGGCCAAAATTCTTCAGCTCTAAATTCAAGAGGCTGACCAGCGAGCAGGCATCAGCGTTAGAAAATTCCTTCTCCGAGGCAGAAATCAAACAGGCAGTATGGGCGTGCGATGGCTCCAAGGCTCCCGGTCCCACGGCTTTACTTTCGAGTTTATTAAAGATCAGTGGGCCCTCTTGAAAGATGAGATTAAGGCGATGGTAAAAGAATTTGAGAAGAATGGGAAGCTTGCCAACGGTTGTAATTCTACCTTCATCACTTTAATCCCCAAGGTGAGCTCCCCTTTAACCTTGGCAGATTACAGGCCGATTAGTCTTGTGGGATGGCAGTATAAAATTATTGCAAAGCTGTTGTCGGAGAGACTAAAATCTGTTCTACCTGCGCTAATTTCCGAAAATCAGACCGCTCGTAAGTGGAAGACAGATTTTAGATGGGGTGTTAATAGCAAATGAGATAGTGAGTTGGGCTAAGAAATGGAAGAAAAAACTGATGCTGTTGAAGGTTGACTTTGCAAAAGCTTATGATTGTTTAAATTGGAACTTCCTAGACTCGATTCTTTGTCAGATGCAATTTGGGGGAAAATGGAGAAAATGGATTACAGGGTGTCTTGCCTCAGCCAGGATTTCTATCCTTGTCAACGGGAGTCCCACTCCCGAGTTTTCCATAGAGAAAGGGATTAGACAAGGCGATCCCTTATCTCCTTTCTTGTTCATTTTAGCAATTGAAGCGATCGGTGTTATGATGAAGGAAGCTACCGAGAAAGGGATCTTCAATTGTGGTAAGGTGGGGCGGATGAGGTTGGAGTGTCACACTTACGGTTTGCGGATGATGCTATCTTTATTGGGGAATGGTCGATTAATAACGCCGACAATCTTATGAAGCTTTTGAAGTGTTTTGAGGCATCTTCGGGCTGCGAATTAATCTCCAAAAAGTAGGTTGTTCGGTGTGAGCGTGCATACCTTCGATGTGGAGAGATTAGCTAGCGAGGCTTCATTGTAGTCTTTGGATGCCTCCCTTTTTGTATCTCGGCCTTCCAAAGAGGTGCAAACATGAAAAGGGTTGTGAATTGGGATCCAGTGAAGGAGAGATTCTACAAGAAATCGAACGCGTGGAAAGCTTCCACTTTATCTATGGGCGGGAGGTTAACTTTGGTTAAGTCGGTTCTTGGGAGTTTGCCACTCTATTACTTCTCCTTATTCCGAGTCCCGCCAATCTTGTTTTAAAAGATTTGGAACAGTTTCGCATTAATTTCTTGTGGGGTCTTGCGTCAAAAGAAAGTTGGTTTGGGCGGAGAAATCTAAGCTTTGCGGTGATTACAAAGATGGCGGTCTAAAGATTGGATGTCTTAAAGGGAAAAACCTGGCCCTTTTAGGCAAATGGTGGTGGCGGTTTAGAACTGAGAAATCGAGATTATGGGCTCGTATTATTAGCACCTTGTATGGCAGCGATGGAAGATTATCTTTGAGACAACCGGCTGCCTCATCTGGTGTTTGGTCGGATATTATCAATTCTGGTTTTGTGCTGGACAGTACAGATTGTGATTTCTCTAACACTTTTACGAGAGTTGTTGGAGGGGGCAACTCCACTAAATTCGGATGATTCTTGGATTGACCATAAACCGTTAAGTGAGTGCTTCCCAAGACTTTACGCTCTGGATGTAGATCAGAATTGCCTCATATCTGATCGGTTGGAATGGCGGGGTGATGGTCATCAATGGTTGTGGAGCTGGAGAAGGCCTCCTCGTGGTCGGGAAAAGGGAGAGTGGGACAGGTTTCTTTCTTGCATCCAATCTTTTTCACCGATTGCAGGTAAGGAGGACTCGTGGAGGTGGGAGCTTACAAGCGACGGTGTATTCTCCACCAAAAGCATTACCACAGTCTGGAATGCTAAGGTGGCTGCTTTCTGTGATATTGCTACTTTATGGCCCAACATTATTCCCCAAAAGGTGAAGGTATTCTTGTGGCGTGCAAGGCAAAATTTCCTTCCGACCTTTCTGCAACTTGCTATGCGAGGTGTTCCCCTCCCTACTATTACTTGCCCTCTTTGTGGGAACAACTATGAAGATACAGATCATGCGTTGATAAGATGCCCCGCCGTTTTTAAAGTCTGGAATGTGGTGGGAAATTGGTGCGGTGTCTCTTCCCTACTCTTGGTAGAGGTGAATGATTTGGTTTCTAATGATATCTTGCACAAGGTACCGTTAAAATTCCAATCTGTTTGGCAAGCTATATTGATCACTTCTGCGTGGGTAATCTGGAAGGCAAGAAATAAGGTGGTTATGGAAGGAGGGAAATGGAGCTTATTACACATTATTTCAAATATCCAGGTTCTTTCTCATTTATGGATCTCTAGTAGGAAAAGTAAGCTTGTGGGAAGTTTGGGTGAATGGAGTGCAAAGACTCTGGTGGCGTGGTAATGTATATTCTGTCTCCTTCCTCTTCAGGTGTTGTTAAACTTTTGGCTCTTTGGTGCCTCTTTAACGCACGATCATCATTGTATTTTCCATCTCATTCGCGCGCTTTTCTCGCTCGGCACGTATTCATGCTTGAATAAAATTGTCACCATTATCTTTCAAAAAAAAAAAAAAATATGTAACGTAGTACGTAGTATTACTACTTTGTAAAAGTAGAAAGAGAAGAAGACAAGGCAAGGCGGAAACTTTGTAAAAGCTTGAACTTTGTAGACCGATGAACAGAGAAGAAGAGAAAGCGCAAACCGCAAGCATCAAGAAGGAAGGTTAGGTTGTCAATGTCAGCTGCTGATGGACTGACTCATCTCATGAAGAAGATTGAATTGAAGAACCAGAAACTGACTGAACTGAATGAAATAGCCAGACAGAGACAATGGCAAGCAAGCAAGCAAGCAAGCTTCAAAAACGGCACCGTTTGCTGTGTTTACCGCCACAAATATCCTGAATCGGCAACAACCGGTTGTCATTTGTGATCTCTCCCTATCAGTTTCATGCTCAGTTCAGGCTTTTTATTTCATCTCTGTAGAAAAATCCTGTGGTGGGGTCACCGGAGGTTGCATGATGATGAGTTGGTGCTTTGGTGTCTTCCCTCGCGACTTTAGTTTTCCCTCACAGTCAACGTTTTCCTTCTTCTTCATTCACCAATTTTCCTCTTGCTTCCAACATAATAATACATCCAAATTTAAGCGCTGATTTATCCCTCCTCTTTCCCAGATTTCCTTCCCTCTCCATCAAAGGAAACCAGAAGTTTACTTACTCTTCTTCTTACCCCTGCTGCAGCCGCCGGAGTTGAGCTCCCGCGGTGGAGCCTTCACTTCAATTAGGGTTTTGATTCTCCGATACCGGAAACGATAAGGTAGCTAGCTTCCACCTCGATCTTCTCACTCCCGAGGATGTCACCTATGAACTTGTTCTCTTTCACATTTCTTCAGGTTATGTTTACTTCGCCTATTTAGTTCCCTTCCTGCTGCCAAATTTCAGTCATTTCTGCCTCTTCCTTGCTCACCCGGAGTTTCGCGGACATTGGAGATCAGGTTGGTCGTTTCTGCAGGATTAGATTTCTGTTACATGATCGCTTCTTAGTTTCCTGGAAACAAAGACGTCAACTCGGTCACCGTGTTGTAGAAAATTTTAAATATTTTTCGTGTCATTTTATTGGTTTAAATCAAAAGTTAATGGCCAGGTGTTTGTGGATTGACCATCAGCCAAATTGTAGTATATATTGTCCTTTTTTCATCGATCCATGGAGTTTTTGGTTGTTTTACATATCAAACAACTACGAAGTTCGGAATGCAAACTTGAGTTCTTCATGACACAGGTTTCCAGTCCTTTGCTCGGGCATTCTTTAATTAGTTACTATTTGGTTCTTGTAGCATGCTCTCGATGTGGTTTTAGATGTACTATTGACTTTTTGTTAAATAAGATGATTTACTTGAAATTAGGGTTTTGCCCCTAAATTGTGGATTCTTGTGTATGGGGATCTTATTGTAATCATCAATTCCTTACTGGTCTACTGTCATGGAGCTTCAATGTTGTATATATGGTCTTCATTCAAGTTGCACTTATCATCTAAAATACCTGAATTTAGCTTATCTTGTTTATATTTTGTCCCAGAACTTTATTGCATTGCAGCAAAATCTTCTCTATGTTTTCACATAACATGGTCCTTATACAAGCTACATGGGTTGTAATTCTTGAATTTCATTTTGTATGTAAAAGTTTTTATGTTCCCGTGAGTCAATCACATTTGTTATACAAACGTTTCAAATGAATTACTCCCCAGTTTGGGTTGGCCACTTCCTATCACTTGTTTGAATAAGGTTGATGGCAGATTTGTAAAAAAAATTCCCAGTCGGTTATACAATATTGGAATGGACTACATATGCTTAAGCTTTATTGAGGAGAATGTGATTTTAGCTCTTTAATTAGTAACGTGAAATTGACCCTGTTTCAGCATGGTTTTTATATTCTCTGCATGTCCAGGTCCTTAAAACTCACGCCTTTAAAATAAATACAGTGATATAATCTTCTTTACATTAAAAGGACCTTGTGTTTTCAGTATATTCATTTGGTTGGATTTGCTAAATGGCTCCAAGGAAATTGCAAACCTTTAAATTATGTTTTGTTTAGGGGTTTTTAACTTCTTGAAAGAAGGGTTGTTGATTCTTTGGTGCAGAAGCTCAAATTACTTGTTTACTTTATCTTATGAATGTCCTACATTTTATTCTTTAATTTATATTTCTTTTCATTGACTAAACTAGAAAAAAATGGCTGGGAGCTGGGATGGAAGTTATGATGTTGGCAGTCAATCAGATGAGAGCTTTCAGTTTGAGAGACCGCATTTAGAGCCTATTTATGATGCGTTTGTCTGCCCTTTAACAAAACAAGTTATGCGTGATCCTGTTACCTTGGAAAATGGGCAAACATTTGAGCGTGAAGCCATTGAAAAGTGGTTCAAGGAATGCAAGGAAAGTGGGAGGAAACTGGTGTGCCCACTAACACTAAAAGAGCTAAAAAGTACGGATCTAAAACCTAGTATAGCTTTGCGAAACACAATTGAGGAGTGGACTGCTAGGAATGAAGCTGTTCAACTTGACATGGCTCGCAAATCATTGAATACAGGGAGCGCAGAGAGTGAGATCCTGCTGGCTCTGAAGTATGTGGAGCACATATGCAAGAAAAATCAATCCAATAAGCACGTTGTACGAAATGCTGGGCTAATGCCCATGATTATTGACATGTTGAAGAGCAGCAGCCGTAAAGTTAGGTGCAAAGCATTGGTGACTCTTCGAGTTGTGGTGGAGGAAGATGCTGACAATAAGGTATTGCATGTTTCCGTTCTATATTTGTCAGCATCAATGCTGTGGATGAAGAAGTATTGTTTTTAAAAAAATTTCCCTAATACTGTTTTTCAGGAAATATTCTCTGAGGGGGACACTGTGCGTACGATTGTTAAGTTTTTGTCCCATGAACAGTCAAAGGAAAGGGAGGAAGCAGTTACTTTGCTATTTGAACTTTCTAAATCAGAAGCATTGTGTGAAAAGATTGGTTCGATTAATGGGGCAATTCTCATATTGGTGGGAATGGCAAGCAGCAATTCGGAAAATATTCTTACTGTTGAGAGGGCTGATAAAACACTAGAAAACTTGGAGAAATGTGAGAATAATGTCAGACAAATGGCTGAATGTGGTAGACTGCATCCTCTTCTGACACAACTACTTGAAGGTACTTTCACCTATATTTTTCTCTTGTTAAATTGTGTTTTACTTATAATTCATGGGATTGACCCTCTTCTGACCATATAAATAGGAATTTGCTTCTCCAAGCCCTGAACTCCCGGTTTTTCATTACATTAGCAACTGTTGAAAGTGTCTTGCTGACATGCTCTTAATTGAACTGTACGCTCTTGCTTTTAATCAGCTTGTGCATTGGGTTTGATGATGTCTTAGTTTCTGCTAATGATAGCTATACTATCAACTTCCAAAATCAAAATTGTAAGACACCATATTAAAATCTTTTATTGTCCATTCTCTTTGCTTTGTCTATGACAGATTCTTGAATGCTGAAGATTGCTAATCACTGCTCATGACTGCCCAATTCATCTACTGCTAGTCAGGAACTTGCTTAACTCATATCAAAATTTCTTACAGAATTGCCCATACAAGTCCAAATTGTACATAACTTTATGGTAATCTGGATTTGAATTTAGTTGATGATTTTATCTTGGTATTGAAACTTGTCTTTAAACTTAGTTCTGCTAGAAGCTCCCTTTAAATATCTGATACATCTTTTCAGCTATCATAGTCTAAGGCTGCATAAGTATGTCAAAAGTTCACTAATATGAGAGTCTGAGTGAAAATAGCTCCTTGTGGCATATTAGTTGAAAGGTTCGATTTTCCTAACAGGAAGCCTGGATATTTTGCCTCATAGCAGGAGTTTTACGCACTTAGGTGGCCATATAATTATTATTTTTAATATTATTTATTTATACCTTTTTATATATGCAAGCAGTATTTATTTTTAGATCATGAAATAATATTCATTTGTTTAATTTACACTTGTGCACATTGATGCAGGGTCACCAGAGATAAAACTTTCGATGGCTTCATACCTTGGTGAACTGGTTTTGAATAATGATGTGAAAGTCCAGGTGGCAAGCACTGTGGGTACTTCGTTAATCAATTTAATGAAAAGTGGAAACATGCAATCAAGAGAAGCTGCTTTAAAAGCCCTCAACCAGGTCTCTTCTTGTGAGACAAGCTCAAGAGTGCTGATCGAGGCTGGAATACTTCCTCCCTTAGTGAAAGACCTTTTCACAGTTGGTGCTAACAACCTTCCCATGCGCCTAAAAGAAATTTCTGCAACAATTCTAGCCAATGTTGTTACCTCGGGCTATGACTTGAGTTCCTTTCCAGTTGGGCCTGACCACCAGACTCTTGTTTCAGAAGATATTGTTCACAATCTACTCCAGATGATAAGTAACACTGGTCCTGCCATAGAGTGCAAACTTCTTCAAGTCCTAGTCGGACTCACTTCCTCACAGACAACTGTTCTGGATGTTGTTGCTGCAATTAAAAGCTCTGGTGCCATTATCAGCTTGGTTCAGTTTATTGAGGCTCCGCAGAGGGAATTGCGGTTGCCATCAATAAAACTTCTGCAGAATCTGTCTCCATTCATGGGCCAGGAATTAGCAGATGCTCTGTGTGGAACTGCTGGGCAACTTGACAGTGTAATTAGAGCCATATCTGAGAATACAGCAGTTGCTGAAGAGCAGGCTGCAGCAGCTGGCCTTCTGGCTGAACTGCCAGAGAGGGATTTGGGCCTTACAAGGCAAATGCTGGATGAAGGTGCTTTCCAGGTGATATACTCGAGAATAATGCGGATTCGGCAAGGGGAGACCAGGGGAACTCGCTTTGTGACACCATATTTGGAAGGACTAGTGCGTGTTCTGTCAAGGGTTACATTTGTCTTGACAAATGAGGTTGATGCCATTGGCCTATGTAGGGAGCTCAATCTTGCTGCACTTTTTATTGAACTCCTTCAGTCCAACGGACTTGACAATGTGCAGATGGTTTCTGCCATGGCATTGGAAAATTTGTCACAGGAATCGAGAATTTTGACAAAATTGCCCGAGTTGCCAGCACCTGGGCTTTGTGGATCTTTACTTTCCTGTTTCAGCAAACCGCCTGTCATAACAGGGTTGTGTAAGGTCCACCGGGGACAGTGTTCACTGAGAGAGAGTTTTTGTCTTTATGAAGGTCAAGGCGTGGGGAAGTTGGTGGCTCTCCTGGACCACACGAACGAAAAGGTGGTAGAAGCAGCTCTTGCTGCACTTTCCACTTTGTTGGAGGATGGTGTTGAAATTGAGCAAGGTGTTATGGTGTTATGCGAGGCTGAGGGGATCAGGCCGATACTGGATATATTACTTGAGAAACGGACAGAGAACTTGCACAGAAGGGCAGTTTGGGCTGTTGAGAGAATCTTGAGGACAGAAGACATAGCATACGATATATCAGGAGATCCCAATGTGAGCACTGCTCTGGTAGATGCCTTCCAACATGCTGACTACCGAACTCGGCAAATTGCGGAGCGGGCGCTAAAGCATGTGGATAAGATACCCAACTTCTCTGGCATTTTTCCAAACATGGGTTAGTTTTTTGCGAATTCTTTCTTTGTTCTTTTTGTTCAGAATTACGTGAAACAAAAACCTGTATCTGTTCAGGTTCTGGAAACCTCTCCATACGTAGGTGATGATGAACTTTCGAACCAAGTAGATATTTCTGTATAGAATAGATTATTTGTATATGTTATGGTTTCAGTTGGGAAAAGGAGGATGAGAATAGGAAGGCGAGGCAAACTGAACATTTGTTGTTTGGAGGAATATTCTTTTCCCTAATGTATTGTAGATATTTTATTTACTGTATTTTCCAATGGCTTGCTGGGTGTAGACCTGTTGCTTAATACGAATTTGAGGGACGAAGTTTTAGTAGAGCTGAAGGTGGTTTACAAATAAGATATTTGGCCCTTTTCCCCCTTTTGTCACTGTTTCTTTGTCCATTTTGCTTGAGTCCCAAGGTTCTCTCGCCTCTAAAAATTAAATATTATGTCTCCATGTACATGTGTGCTAGCATTTAGCAAGCAGCCAGTAGCTTATTTTTCACCTTAATTTTGAATTATTTTATTTTATTTTATTTTCTATAAACACCATTAAATACAGATGCTGGCATTCAATAGCCTGGAGGGAGAGGGGCATGGGAGGTAGTTGAGCTCCTAAACAAGTTGAGAGAGGGGCATGGGAGGTAGTTGAGCTCCTAAACAAGTTTTGAATCTATCTATAGGTATTTAGTTGTAGAATGGGTGAAATTATATAACTTGTTTGTAGTTTTCCCTCGTCCCTGACGAGAAATATTCACTTAGAGCATCTCTAACATTTTCTCCATTTTCTTGATATGTTCACTTTTTGAGAATTTTGAGCATTTTTTTGGTCCAACAGTTTTCCAATCTCACTCTCCAAAATGGAGAATGTGAGAAAAAAAAATGAGTCTTCACCAACTTTGGAGCATTCTCCAAATTTTGGAGAGCCTCCACAATATTTTTTTAAACCTCTCATCTCTCCTCTTTTTTGGCTATCTGTTATTGGTTTAAACATCTCTTATCTCTCTCTTATCTTTCCAAATAATTCATACTTATTATTTAAATATGTAGAATATTTTATTCTTGTAATGAATGCATAGTTCTTCATATTGGGGACATGTTGGAGTTTGAGCTTCTTTTTGTTTGAGAATATGAATTTTGCACCCCCATTTTACAGAAACTTTTGGGGAAGCTGTTGGAGATGCTCTTAGCTCTATAAGTTAGCATGATTTGTTGTTGGAGTATTTTTATAAGGGTAAAGTGCACCGGTAGTCCCGTAACTTTAATTTTTGTTCCTCTGATGTCTTGTTTTAACTTTTTATCATAATAAATTTATGTTTTTCAATTTTTTTTAAATTCGTGGTACTTTTTCATTTGGCCTCCGTTAAGTTTAACGGATTTTAGGGGAAAATGATAACTTCGCCAACTGAACTTTTTAGAAAATATTTGTTTACATCCTAAGTTTAAAACTAACCATTTAGGTACACCCCAACTAGGGGTGTAAACGAGCCGAGCCGAGCCCGAACCTCACTAGTTCGAGCTCGAGTTCGAGTTCGTGAGAGTCAGCTCGAGTTCGAGTTCGTTCGAGCCGAGCTCGAAAATAATGGTTCGAGCTCGGCTTGGCTAATGTTCGAGCTCGGCTCGATAGTTCGAGAGCTCGAAAAATTTAAGTACTCAATTAATTAAAATAGAAAAAAAGAAGGACTAAGTTATAAATTTTCCCAAACTCATCATCTTCCTTAGGTTCGTGGCTCGTGAAGCTCGGCTCGTTTAATGTGGTTCGACTGTTCGAGCTCGAACTGGCTCGATTCGTTTTACACCCCTAGCTCAAATTGGTTGGCGAACTAGCTCGAGCCGAACCTTAAAGGTTCGAGCTCGGCTCGTTTTACTACTCGAATCAAAATTTCAGCTCGAGCTCGGGTTCGTGGCTCGTGAAACTCGGCTCGTTTAATGTGGTTCGAGCTCGAACTCGAACTGGCTCGCGAACGGCTCGGTTCGTTTTACACCCTACCCCCAACAATTATAAACTTGACACTTTTAGGTACACGCCATTCGCAATCTGGGGCTGTAGATCGGGGCCTAGGGCTGTCGAATCCCGGCCCAGGGTCGTCGGATCTCGGTCTAGGGCCTCCGAATCGTGGCCCTGGGTCGCAGATTCGCGGCCTGGGCTCTCGAAACACTGGTCTGGGGCCGCGATTCGCTGGCCTTGGGTTGCGATTCGTCGGCCCTTGGCCGAGATCCGGCGAGCCCAAGCCCCGATCTATGATCCGGTGTATTATTTTATCCATTCCGGATTTTCCGACGATGGTCGGCGGTGAGCCGGTCGTGGCCTTACGAGTGTTGTGAGTTTAGGTGAAGTTTGAAAACTTTTGGGTAAAAATGTTAAGTTTATAATTGTTGGAGGTGCACCTAAATTGTTAGGTTTAAAACTTACGGTGTAAAAGATTTTTTTTTTAAAAAGTCGAATTACTAAAGTTATCATTTTTCCCCAAAATCCGTTAAACTTAATAGAGGTAGGATGAAAAAGAACCATGAATGTTTTTTTAAAAAAGTTGAAAAACGAAACTTTATTGAGATAAAAAGTTAAAACAAGCCCTTGATAGAACAAAATTAAAGTTATAGTACTATGAGTGCATTTTGACGGTTTTTATAACAATCCAACAGCTAATACTGGTAATTGTTTTTAGGAGTGGAACACAAAGTACAAACAATGTAGGACAAAAATAGAAACTTATCCCAACTTATAGACTTGTAGGGTTTTTTTCTCCGTGTCTCCCAATTAAGTCTGCATTTGAATTATCCAGAGAATTAAAAATATAAGGTTGGTTATTGCTCTGATTTACTACTTACTACTGGTAGAGCCGCCATTGGTTAAAAATATAAGCTTGGTAACCGTCGGTGTTTTTTAAATTAGTGCATATTGGCACAAATAAATGACAGAAAATGGATTATATTTGCTTGGTTGCTTTGCTTTGCTGGGGTGAATAATAATAATAATAATAATAATAATAATAATAATAATAATAATAATAATGTGTTTATTGCTATTCTTTGTTGTATTTTGGGCTGAGTAAAGTCTTTTCCCATTAGAGTTCTCCACTTATGTTCTTTATCATTTCCAAATTAAGTTAATAATAATATTCCTTAAGAATATGAGTGACGTACCTGAATCTGATCAATGGAAAATTGAAGTGGTTGATTCATGAGGCCGAGTCATAAAGTAGAGTGTTTTCTATAATGATTTTTTTTTCTCCTCATACCCCACGGAAATCAGCTGAATTCCTTTTGTACTTAGCCGGCAAAGAGAACAAGCTGGTAAATTTAATTTAATACTCACTCGTATCAATTCATTTCACAAGAGCTGAGCGATATATTTCGCTCACGTCCCCAACCAAGCCATGCCAAAATCTCTCACTGCTCTGGTGCCGTGCGCGACAATTCACCACTGAAAGCGTCCGGACTCCGGAGAATTTATTTGAACGGAGAAATGAGAGCGGTGTGGTTTCATTTGCTACTGCTGTTTCAAAATCTGTTCATTTTTCAGAGCGGAGTAGGTGTTGGCGCCACCACCGTCCGGCCGTCAGCTGTTAAGTGTTAACATCGGCGCAATACTCACTTATGAGTCCACCATCGGCAAATTAAGTGACCAAAACGCAAAAGAGCAGGCCTATTTCAGTGGGGCGGAGCTCGCTATGGATAGCTAGGGTTTATACTGTATACTTAATAACTAAAAAACAATATTTTCATTTTAGTGAAAAGTATAGTCAGATATCAATGTGTATCGCCACTTATGATGACACGTATATCAAGTTACCTACCTACTCGGGCAATGATCCATATCAAGCCTGTGTGTGTGATGATGATATGGGCGATTATATGTCTGGATTCAAATAGCTTCAAACGCGAATATCATCGATTCTTCTATCTCTGAAAACTTGAGTGTCATCTGTCCTAACTAATTAAAATTTACCAAATTTGGAAGAAAAGAAAAGAAAAATCATTAAATATGTAGTGAATTTTAAATGGTAAGGAAAGATAAGAGGTAAAAAAAAATTGTGACAGTATTGGAGGGATTGTGTTTGGGCCGTATTGGCCTGATGTTGGAGGAGAGTAGTGAGCCCATGGAGTTATGAGGACCTATAAAAATGCTTACTTCACTTCTGGGGCAATCCGGCCCAAGTGTGATCAAACGTATCGTCGGTGGGTCCTGTCCTGTCCTGTCCAAATTTATTAATGCGGGCGGAATCAACTCTTTGAAGTTTCTAATATCTATTGCCCAACCCACGTGGTGCAGGTGCAGCAGCAGCACAGCAGTTTCCTTCATTCATTCATTCAGCGTCTCCCTCCCTCCCTCTCTCCCGTCGGTCAGTTTTCTTTCTTTTTGATTTTCCTCTCTCTATTATTATTATTATTATTATTATTATTATTATTATTATTATTATTATTATCTATTTCCCACCTTTTCAACTACCACTACTACTTTTCTAGTTTCCTTTCCATTAAATCAGAACACCTTTCCTTTAACCCCTGTATCATCATGTCATGTATGCCTTCCTTCTATTCATCACAGAATCTGATTCGCTCGCCACTTGCTTTGCTCCTCAAATTTCCTCTTTCTTTCTTTCTTTACCTAAATTCCTCCCTGACCCAGAAACCAACATGCCTGTAATTCATCATCTCTTGCAACCTGACTGATGCTGTGTGCTCTGGACTACCTAAGCTCCACTTTCCTCCTCTTTCTTGGGTTGTTTCTTTCTCCAATTATCTTCTTCTTCACTCCACTTCATACTGCCTTCAACTTCTGTTTCTTTTCCCCTCTCTCTCTCTCTCATGGCCTGCCAATTCGTTTGATGAAATTAATTAAGTTGGTTCTACTGATTGAAATGAAACCTTCCTGCTTCCATTTCTTCTTCCTCGTTCATCATTTTTGTGCGTTACAACTCGCACTTGGTCGAAATCTGACGGCAAGGCCATCTGTTTTGAACATTGGGGCCATTCTTTCATTCGAATCCACCATCGGAAGAGTTGCTAAGATCGCCATTGACGAAGCCGTCAAGGATGTCAACGCCGACCCCGACCTTCTTCCTGGAACTAACCTTCTGCTTACCATGCAGAACTCCAATTGCAGTGGCTTCCTTGGCATGGTTCAAGGTACTACTCGACTTTACTGTTTCTCTCATTTCTGCTCTAATATTCACCTGCACTGCTCAATCTCTACCACTCAAGCTTTTCTCTATGTATAGCTGATGATGTTCTATCTTATGACACCTTCCTTGTTATGTTGATTAACAGCCATGCAGTTCATGGAAAAGGATGTAGTTGCTATCATTGGTCCTCAGTGTTCTGTGGTTGCTCATACCGTATCACATGTTGCAACTGAACTCCAAGTTCCGCTACTGTCTTTTGGGGCCACCGATCCCTCACTGTCTTCCATCCAGTTCCCCTTCTTTGTCAGGTCAACACAGAGTGATTCCTACCAAATGGCTGCTGTGGCTCAGGTTATTGATTATTACTCCTGGAAAGAGGTCATTGCCATATTTATTGACGATGATTATGGGCGGAATGGCCTGGCTGAATTGAGTGATAACCTTGCAGAGAAAAGATGTAGAATCTCGTACAAGGCTGGAATTCAGCCTCTTTCTGTAGCAAGCAAGAGTGAAATCATGGATATTCTTGTTAAGGTTGCACTAATGGAATCTCGAGTCATTGTTCTGCATGTAAATCCTATCATAGGTAAAGACATCTTCGCCCTGGCAAAGTACCTTGGGATGATGGGGAATGGTTATGTCTGGATAGCTACTGATTGGCTTGCATCATATTTAGACTCAGTGTTTCCTCTTCCTTCCGAGTTCATGGATAATATACAAGGGGTCCTAGTTCTGCGCCAACACACACCAGATTCGGATCAAAAGAGGGCTTTTTTCGCTAGATGGAACAAAAAAACTGGAGGTTCCCCTGGATTAAACTCTTATGGCCTTTATGCTTATGATTCGGTTTGGCTTTTTGCTCATGCTATCAATTCCTTTTTTGACCAAGGTGGAGTTATCTCATTTTCAAATGATTCTAGAATTCGCTTAGCATCAGGAAGTCTACACCTTGATGGCATGAGCATCTTTGACGATGGAAATCTGCTTCTGAAGAGCATATTGGGCAGCAACTTTGTTGGTTTGACCGGTCCTGTTAAATTTGATTCTGATAGGTCTCTTGTTTTTCCTGCATATGATGTTGTCAATGTTGTTGGAACTGGAATGCGACGAATCGGCTATTGGTCCAACTACTCTGGTTTGTCTACTGTGCCTCCGGAGACACTTTATTCAAAGCCTCCAAATCGTTCAAGTTCAAGCCAACAACTTTACAGTGTTATATGGCCAGGAGAGACATCATCAAAACCTCGTGGTTGGGTTTTCTCGAGTAATGGGAAGCAATTGAGAGTAGGTGTACCGGATCGTGTCAGTTACAAAGAATTTGTCTCTAAGGTTCACGGGACTGAAAACTTCCAGGGATTCTGCATTGATGTGTTTTCAGCTGCCATGAACCTGTTACCTTATGGTGTCCCATACAGGTTCATTGCCTATGGAGATGGTAAAAAGAATCCCAACTACAGTGAACTTGTGAATAAGATCACAACAGGCGTGAGTATGATATCTGTGTATTCAAAATTCAAAGGTTTCTAACGTCATTCGTTGTTGGCTGGCTAACTCCTGACTTTGTACACTCAGGATTTTGATGCAGTTGTGGGTGATATTGCCATTGTCAAAAATCGTACAAAGATGGTAGACTTTACACAACCATATGCAGCATCAGGACTGGTGGTTGTGGCACCCTTCCATAAATCGAACACTGGTGCTTGGGCATTTTTGCGGCCATTTTCTCGACAAATGTGGATTGTAACTGCTGCTTCTTTCCTTGTTGTTGGCATAGTTGTTTGGATTTTGGAGCACAGGTTAAATGATGAATTTAGAGGCTCACCTAGACAACAAGCTGTAACTGTTCTATGGTGAGTTCAGGTGTTTAGGTGTTCACTTAAAGTCATGTGTGGTCTGCCTTTCATAGACATGTGCCCTTTCTGTTAACTGCATATGCATTTGCTTGGAATGACCAAGGGTTTATTGTAGACTATGTGGTCCGGAACCACATGCCATCGCTTCTTTTCTGTGAAATTGTAACATGATCAAATTTAACTAAAGCCCTTATTTATCATGTTAATGATATCATAAACTTTCCTATACATTGCAGTCATCTCTTTTGATTGAATTAGTGTATATGTTTAATACAGTTCAGAACATTAGTCTCACTCACATTCTGTTGATGCATTATGTGTGCAAGTTATGTACTGATCCTGTTCCTTTTCTCCGAGGTTGCCTCGTTGCATCCATCAGCTCTCAACATTCTCTGTTTCATAAGTTGAACTAGTTTGGTCTGATCCCTATTTACTTGGTGCCCTTGCAGGTTTAGCTTCTCGACACTTTTTTTCTCACATAGTAAGTATGCTTCGGAAACAGCATTTCCTTAGGGTCTTGAAGTTGGTATCTTTTTTCAATTGAGCTGTTTGTTTACCTATTCCTTCAGGAGAGACCACCGTTAGCAGTCTTGGGCGATTTGTGCTGATTATATGGCTCTTTGTAGTCTTGATAATCAACTCAAGCTATACAGCCAGCCTGACATCAATCCTCACAGTGCAGCAGTTATCATCTCCTATTAAAGGGATTGAATCTTTGAGAACAAGCAATGTGCCTATCGGTTACCAAGTTGGCTCATTCGCAGAACGCTATTTAACTGAGGAGCTCAACATTTCGAAATCCAGGCTTGTTCCCCTTGGATCGCCCGAAGAATACGCCGAAGCTCTCAAGCTTGGCCCTGATAAAGAGGGTGGTGTTGCAGCCGTGGTTGATGAACTTCCATATGTAGAGAGTTTCCTTTCAAGACAATGCACATTTAGGATCGTAGGTCAACAGTTTTCCAAAAGCAGCTGGGGCTTCGTAAGTTCCTTATGTATGTTCTCCACACACGTTTCCTTTTGGATGAATGAATTTGCTTGAACGATTTTCGTGTAATCATCTCTTCAGGCATTTCCGCGAGACTCTCCATTGGCAGATGATGTGTCGACTGCAATTCTGGCTCTGGCAGAGAACGGTGATCTCCAGCGTATACATGACAAGTGGCTGATGCGAAGCGGATGCAGTTCAGAGGAAAATGAGCTAGAGTCCGACAGACTTGAGCTAAAGAGCTTCTGGGGGTTGTTCCTCATATGTGGCATTGTTTGTTTTCTTGCCCTCTTCATGTACTTCGTGCATTTGTTGCGACGGTTGGGAAGACATGGTATGGCTGAAGCTGCTTCCACTTCTGCCTTGACCGAGAGTAGGTCAAGTTCAAGTAGGATCCATAGACTTCTGTCACTAATGGATGAGAGAAAACAGAAATCTGTCAGCGGAAGTAAACGGAGGAAGGTGGAGAAATCGGAAGGTGACAGTATTGATGATGGGGACGAGGAGGTTGGGAAGTCCAAGAGGAGAGTCATGGGTTGTGTAAGTAACTGTAGCTAAGCTTACAGACTAGAAATTGCACTTGTATCATAAAAGGAAGTTTTTGGCTGATAGACGGTGATTGCCGCTGTCAAGCCAAAACGGGCTGATCTGCTGCCCAAAACACAGGTCGTCACTGTACTACTTCAGCCAGTTACGACCTATAATACTTCAGATAGATAACCAAACTGTAGTAGCTAGCTCTTACTAGGTCTAGATGCTAAACTTTCAACTGCATTTGACAACTGATTTGTATTCAAGAAACAATAAGATCATATTCTTGGAACGCTTTAATTTTGCGAACTGTATTATGTTAATAAGGGGATCACTCGTTAGTTGTGATGGGAAAATAATACCACAAAAAGCTTTTTCAATAAGAAGGCAAAAACAACATTAAATTGGAGTTCGTTAAATAAACAGACAAGGTTTGAGAGAAATCGCTTCCACTAAATAAAAGGTACTGTATTCTTTCAAGGAAGATAGTATTAGATGTATCATGTAGATATCATGAGAGAGGATATCGAACTACAACCTCTGCTCTGAATATTTACTTCTACCAGGAGGAGTATGTTACATTTTTAATTTACATGAATTGTACGGTTACTTGAACATGTTAGGTGAATGCTCAAGAAGGAATCAAAATATACTGCTCCCTCTGAAGGGACGAAAGAACTCTTCTTGCTTGCAGTACCTGTAGAACACTTTATATACCTCAATCAAAAGCCTCGGGAACCGGCTTGAGAAATATCCATCAAAACCTCCTGGAACTGGCCCCAGTAATTCTTGTATTTCTTGAGGAAGTTCTCTGTAATGGTTGTACTTGTTTCTTATAACCCTCAATAAGTCCCGGACGCTGTCATACTTGTATCGCCTGTACCGCCCTATGTTATTTATAAAGGCAGCTTCCATCTTCTCATCCCATTTCCCGTTCAGAGCTACAGGTGCTGTACTCTCAAGTGCTTTTAGAAGTTCTGACTCACCTTCACGGTCTTCCAGTTCAACTCGATCACTAGCATCTCTTAGGAATGAAAGTCTCTTCTCAGAAGTCCAGAAGAAAGGATGATGCAGAACATCCTCAGCCTTCGGTCTATAATAAATTACAACACATCGTTAAAGGCTATACTTGATTGGAGATGCATCACCAAAATGAAAGTACGAAAACCAGTTTTGTCTATTTGAAATTCTCTACAAACAACTGCAAACTTTAATGAGTGGTTGGCAATAAGAAATACTCTATCAGCCCTCAAATGCACTGCACTGCCTATTATATATGCATGTGAATAGAAACTCCACCAATTAAACTAGCTGACATGTATTCAGCATTAGATCAACCAGAGGGATCTAAAAATATTGTCAGAAACTCATTTCTTTAATGAAATGAAATACCTCATTTCTGGGTTGGGATCCAATAGTTGCTTGAATAGATCAACTGCTTCTGGTATATGCTCCACTAAGAAGAGGTCCTTCCGATCATTCACGATATTTACATCACGCTCAATATTGTCTCCATAAGGATGTTTCCCACCAGTGATGCAAAAAAATAGAACACATCCTAAACTAAAGAGATCCACTGCACGTGTTTGCCGTCCACGCTGTAGCTGTTCAGGTGCCTGCCAGCCTGAACTCCCATAGCCTAATAATACAATCATCACGTTAAATTTAGGCACATGTCTTAGAAACAAGAACCTCAGAGTTCTGTTATAGATAGAGAAAAGAACAAGAACCAAGGTATTAAAGAGCTTTTTGTTTAGTCCAAGTAACAGATGCCAATGACAATGTAATTGCACTGACATCCATTTTGTATGTAGACAACAATATGCCAGTCAACGGCCTTCATGAGGCTCATCTAAGGCTTCAACTGATCAAACAGTGTTGAATGGAATAATATCCTTGCTGAGGCCATTTAGGAACTGAAAACCAAATGTTGAAACCCAGACAGACTAAAGTACACACACAAAACTCACCGGTAGCATTCCGAGTTAAGGAAGACATATCCCCAACTAACCACTTGCTAATACCCATGTCAGAAATCTTAGCACATAAAGCTCTCTCATTGATTATTAAAACATTCTGAGGTTTCAGATCTCGGTGTACAATGCCAATTTCATGTAAATGGGCAAGTCCTGAAACCACATCCCTACACAAATTACAGCAGCATAAGTATCTTTCCAAGAATTCAGAATAGCTTATATCAGAACCCTGTAAAGAAACAGGGTATGAAAGAAGAGGATACAAAACCAGATAAAGTTTGCGACCAAACTTACCTCATCAATTTCAACAAATAAATAGAAGGATGACCATTTGCCTTCCACAGTTCAACATCCTGGTTCTTTCCCACTATAGAATGCAATTGAACATTATACTCATCAGAAAAGTTGGAGTCACCACCTTTGGGTTTATTTTGAAAAGTCTCAGAATTTGCGCAAATGAAGTCACTTAAGCTACAGTTACAGCGCTCCAGAGAGAGGTAAACAAAGTATTGATCATATTCCACCCCATACCATCGGATGATATTAGGATGTTGATCAGAAGCAATAAGATTCTGAATCTCTTTTAAAGCAACATCATGATGAGTCCGCACAAGACGCTTAACAGCTACTGAACGACCATCATATATCCCCTCAAGAACAACAGTGCCATTACTTCCTTTAGCAATTTCTTTGGTAGAGAGATGTAGCTTACCAATCCTACGCCCATCCGAAGGGCCTTCAACTAAATCAGCATAAGTCAACAAAACTTTATCTCCATTGTCTTCAATTCCGCTGGACTTCACAACCACTTCCTCAATTGAAATTAAGCTTTTCTTTCTATCGCTGTTTGCACCATGTTTACCATTCCCAGGTCGTTTAGGTTTTTTCTTTCTGGGTTCGGCAGCTTTCACTTTGGGTTCCCCTTCAGGCTTAATCAGCTTACTCCGTCTCAAGAGTAGAAAAGCTAAACCTACAACAGGCAGAAGGCCAGCAATGAATGTAATCAAAGGCTTCATATAATCTACTGTAGCATTTCCACTATCAGGTGCTGGCAAAGCAAGCCGGTGATAATCAGGTGCTGTCAAAGCAAGCTGGTGATTAGCAGAGGGAAGTGCAAGGGGGGGTACACTGGCAGGCAGTAAAAGAGGATTGTGCTTAGAACTGGAAGGCTGCAAAGCAAGCCGGTGATTAGCAGCGGGAAGTGCAAGGCGGAGTATACTGGCAGGTGGTAAGAGAGGATTGTGCTCAGAACTGGAAGGCTGCAGCATTGCGTCTCCCCAGCCAAATTGCTTCTGGTCACGGACTTGGATAACAACCATCTTCTCATGAGAACGAAAAGGTAAATCTGATTCTCTTACATTGTCCTGAATGGATTCACCATCTGATAAACCGCTCCCACGACATCTAATTTCCGCATCAATACTGGCAAAAGCTACATTCCATATAGTTTCATGAGTCTCTGGGGAGTAATAGCGCAGCACATAATCAGTTCTGGTAATGTAAACAAGCTGCTGACTCTCAGTGACATTGACTGGTCCAGGCTCCACAAAACTACCAACATCATTGGCTGGGACAATTGATCTTTCTCCACCACTACCAACCCTGTCAATAAAAGGAGGATCATCCAATCGATAAGTTTGAACCAATCTCCCAGATTTTGCATCAACAACATATATAGTTGTCTTCTTCTCTCCAAGCGTGACTCCTCCATCTTCTTCTATAAACGGTGCTCGTCTGACAAATTCATCAGCAGTCAGACCAAGCTTTCTCTAAGACAGAGTCGGAAAATTAGAAGCCAAATAAGCGCCAGAATTCCAAAGACCGAAGGAATAAGCAGAATAAGTATCAAATCAAGAAAATACTACTAGTATATACCAATCTCCCGAGGCTTCTGCTGTGAACATAGAGCTGCAGATCTTCCCCGCAGTCCACATACAAGTCGTGTCCAGAAGTATTCAGCTTATTGGCATCAGCCAGATAAGATGAATAAATAGGAAGGCCCGACGATAAAGACCAATGGACTTCTAACGAAGCAGCATCGTACAAATGCATGGTTCCATCCCGTGTAACCAATAAGCCGGTGTCTTTCTCACTGAACAGAAAAGCGACATCATTAACAACAAAACTCAATGAATCAAAGTCGACAAGATTGAGATCGGCTGAGTTGCAGAGAGAATTGAAGCGAAATCTACCAACTTGTGATATGAAATGAAAAGATACTCACGGAGGAGGAGGAGGAGGAGGCAGGAATTGATCGGAAAGAGAGGCCTGGGAGATCTCCGAGCAGATGAAACCGCGTAAGGACGGAGATAGCAACAGCATTAACAGCAGAAGGAAAACCCGAGACCGTCTCATTTCATATGGATGCAAAGAATTCGAAGGATCCCAAGATCAGGAGGTTCTTTTGAATTGGGGGTTTTACAGGATCAAGATTTAGGGTACCAAACCTCAGAAACCGTATCTATCTTGTTCTGCTCCTGGAAAGTAATTTTACTGTTCTGCTCTTGGAAGTTTGAAATTTTAGATGATAGATGGTGTGGAGTTTAATTGTAAATAAAGTCATTATAATTGTATTCTCTTTTCATTTTACGCATATACTTTACATTTTTATACTCTACCTCTAACTACACGAATTAATTGTTAAATAAATTAAAGTTGTTGGTGTTTTTATTTTTCATATTGGATTATTAAAGTTGTTAAAACTTGAAAGTAGCCTAAAGCTTACCCAAAAAATAGAAAAATAAAACAAATTTTGAACTCCCACAATTCCATTCCAGAAAAAACTAATATATTCCATTTTTCCGCATACAATTAAATTATTATTTCATCATACATATCAGTGAATTGTTGCGTACAATTAGATTATTATGTTGACACTATATTCAGACAATTGTTGCATATATATATATATATATATATATATATATATATGATTCTATGTAATTCCTCCTTTTTATTGGAAAATTTAGATTATCATTATATTCAAACAATTAGACTATTATTTTATCACTATAATTCGTATTAATCTTTTAAAAATATCGAATAAAAAATTTAAATTGATTCGTAAACAATGTATTTTACAAAGAAAGTGGAACGGGGAGAGAGAACTTATCGGATAACATTTTATAATTGACCTACTTGGAAAATTCAAAACAATAAGTGAACAATGAAAAGAGAATGGGAAGATGGGGGGGGACACTTTAATTTAAGGCGCTTGACCAATTATAATTGAATTATACAAATTTGATTAGTTGGACAGAGCAGATTCCAATCCACAGATACAGATGCCTCTCTGTGCTTCTTTTTGTTTATGCAATCGATGACGAATTGTAGCATAAACTATTGGAGAAACTTTACGGCTACAGATGGGTCTCTGTGTATTGACACATCAGATGCCACATGAACTAGGGTACCAACCACCCAAGGCACCCTAGCAAGATGCGTTCGTTTGGATAAAAATTTAGAGAATTTTAAAAAGTATTTGGAAATTGATTCCATGTATATTAGAGAGAAATTAAAGGAAAATGGTTAATTTGATGTTTTTTTAAATGAAATTTAGATGAAAATATAGAAAAACAACACATTAGTTAACAGAATTATTAGTTATATTATTTAAATGTATTGAAGGGCACGAGACCTAAAGAATTAGGGGCGTGTAATCATGGTTCTTCACGAGCCTATCATTAATTATCAAATGCATCTCTGGGAAATCCATATATTTTGGAAGAAATGCTTATTCGTTTGAGGTGATTTTTTTGAAAAGTTTAATTGATGTGAAATACTCCTCCATTCAAGGTATTTTCTTTCTTTGCATTGTATCACGGGTCTAGAGTCCGTCGCAGCCAACAGCGCCTATGCGGCGTCTCGAGGTCATAGACGATACTTCCTAGAGCAGCCTTATCATACGCGTGCCAACTGGTTTCGCCATGCCATAAGCTCATCAGGGAAGCGACAGTAGCTCCCGACCATAGCACAAGGCAGAACCACGCCTCAATGTTACTATCGTCCCCCCATTACACCATAGACGGCAAACCACGAAAGTACGAGACCATCCAATTGGTCTTTACAATGTCGTGACAATTGTTAATGAACATGGGTTTCTTAAGAGTAAAGAAAAGTCTCCTCAATTGCATACAAATTAAATTGCATGAACATGTTTAAAAGAATATTAACATTGCAGGCCCAACAACTGCATTTAACATAAGGCGATTCTGTTCATATAACTCAGTTGTCAATAGAGTACAATCCTTAAGTAAAAATGGTCATTGGAAATGCTTGACCAGTTGGCACAGCCTACAAATGACAAGCAAAATAAAAGAAGAGAGGTTGCAAGAGCAGATAATGATGTTATTAGCTTAAGCTTCATAAACTTTGCACTCATCATCAGCAGGGTTTGTCTTGCAGAAATCCTCCAAAGGATCCCCACTACCTGCAGCCGACGCTCCAGGCCATTTCGCTGCAACTAGATGAGCCAAATCCACCACCCTTTGGCTGCAAATCACAAAAACAAGTTTCCCATCATATCAAAGCCCTGCAAGTATTGTTCATCTGTCATACATGGCCAGCTTTGAGAACAGTTCAATGGATTCTTACCTGTAACCCCACTCATTGTCATACCACGCGACAACCTTAACCATATCATCACCCATGACCATGGTCAATGAGGAATCAATGGTGGAGGACACATCGGAGCACCTGAAGTCCACAGACACCAGAGGCACATCACACACGGATAAGATACCCTTCAATGGACCATCAGCTGCCTCTCTGAAGGCATTGTTTACATCTTCGGCACTGATGCCCTTCTTCGCAACATTCACAACAAGATCAACAACTGAAACATTCGGGGTTGGCACACGGAGGGCAATGCCATTAAGCTTTCCCTTTAGCTGTGGAAGCACTAGAGACACAGCCTTGGCTGCACCAGTGCTTGTGGGGACTATGTTCAGTGCCGCAGCCCTGGCTCTCCTCAAATCTCGGTGTGATGCATCTAGAAGCCTCTGCGCAATCACCACCGACAATTTCATTTGATTGTAGCCATTCATGACTACTCTCTAAGGACGTTTTAATGTCCCTTTAGAGAGAGGGGGAGAGACAGGTGTTACCTGGTCACCAGTGTAGGAGTGGGTTGTTGTCATTGTGCCCTTGACAATGCCTGTGTTTATAATTTTGATTTAAAATTGTTTTAATAAAAAAGGTGATTCTAGTCAAAAGAAACAACACAGAATCATGCTGATTCAATGAAATATGTATATACCAAGTTCTTCATCCAAGACTTTGACAAAAGGAGCAAGACAGTTGGTGGTGCAAGAAGCATTGCTGCAATAAGCAAATTGGACAGCTCTCAATAAAAAAGCACACAAAGCAACAAAAACACATAAGATACTAGAATGACTTGCCTTATGATGTTGGCGACCTCGTGGCCATAATCCTGTTCGTTGACACCAACGACATAGGTGGGAATGTCTGCGCCTTTGGCAGGAGCGGTGATGATGACTTTCTTGGCGCCAGCTTGAATATGCTTTCCAGCACCAGGGCCATCAACAAAAACGCCAGTGCCCTCAATTACAATGTCAATTCCAAGCTCAGCCCAAGGAAGCTTAAGAGGGTCTCTGCTTGAGACGACTTTGATGGGCTTGCCATCCACAGAGATGGTGCTGTTGTCCACTATTTTCACATCTGCTTTAAAGGTTCCCAGCATGGAGTCGTATTTCAACAAGTGAGAGGCCTGCATGTATACGGTGATCACTAGCTTATCTATGGTACCAACAAAAGAACACAGGTCACCAATTGATCTATATACTTACGTTCTTTACACCTCCACTGTCATTGACAACAATAACATCAAGGGGTGAGTCCTTCCTCCCATGCCAGCATCGGAGGAAGTTTCTGCCAATGCGTCCGAATCCATTGATCGCGACCTTCAACTTGGCCACAGTCTGCTGTCCTCCCAGGGGTCTTGATTCTACAGCCGCCTGGTTGGTTTACATACCAGCTTCAGTTGCTTGATTGGGATGAAACTATAAACATGCCAGGTACATATAGATTAGGAAATTTTGCAAAGCTGGAATGAACCTGTGGGGTGAGTTGAGCAGCCACAACATCAAAGAATGACGCATTATTAGCAGGATATGTCACACAAGATGTGGATCGAAGACCAGAGAACTCAGGAACCTCCAGCCTCTGCAATGGTAGCATCAGCATACTCTATAGTATTATTTTCATGTAAACAAGAAAGTAGAAGCAGGACAAATGAGGCATTCATTCGTACCTTGGAAAAGCAGTGAGACGGGAAGGTCTGAGCTTGCTTAGAATGAAGGCGGGCACCGGTAGGGATTCTTGAAGGAGCAAGAGCTGCGTGAGTGGCCATGCCTCTTGCTACCTCTTCCTTCTAACACTATACAGCAAACAGCAGAGTCGACTCAAATAGTAACTCAGCAATTTGTGGTAAGCAAAATAAAAGGATCGTGTGGTGAATATGGAGCTTGTAGATATCGAGATAAGGTAATGGTACGAGAAGGAGTTGAGGAGGTCTTCCATGTTCTCAACCACCAGTTTCGCAAGAGGCCTCATTTTTCTCTACGACTACTGGTGCGTGGATTGTCAATTTGTGATGCACAAACGGAAAAACTAAACTTGTGACGGAACAAAATGTGGCCAGGGTCCCATCTTAACAGATTTTTGCAACCGGTACGGATTGTGGTGAATGCTGAAAGACATTAACGAAACAGAGCTGCCACTTGTATAAGATTTTCGCAACATACATGCTTGAAAGTTTTACCACCCAGAATTTCATAGTTTTGACATGGTTTCAACTGAAACTATTTCGAAAGAAAAAGAAAAGAAAAAGAAAAAAGAAGAGGAAACACTGCTCATGGCAATCAGCCAAACACATGACATTTTGGCATGATTAACATGTGTGCCATCTGATTTGTTTTTTCCTCTGTCCAAAGTTCCTGTATTCATGCAACACCAGGGCAGAAGACAAGTCAAGCCACATTGACAACTTAGAATTTACTCATATGCCAGCTTCAACTTCATCACTCTTCACCACTCCTCCATTTGGAACATGGTGGTCAGTTCGAAGCTGAGAAGAAACATCATCGATCGCAGAGTTCAGTTGGGCAATCTTTTCAGTCAGTATCTTCCGTGTTTTCTGTAATTCATAAGAACACATAATATCAGACTGGAAACAAACAGATCTAAAAATCCACACAAACACTACAGATACCCATCCTGCAACTGGAACTAATATACCTCTTGATTTCAAAATATAATTAAAAAGATTTCATGAAATCACTTGAATGTCATGCAATATCCCTGAATACTTTTGCTAAGAAAGAAGAACCAGACCATTTAGCAACAAAAGCAAGCAAGAAACAAGGATAGCATAGCACCAATAGAGAAAGTGGGAAGTAACACAACTATTAGTATCTGTATTGAACTAGACAAAAATTCATTACCAAAAGCAAAGAAACATACCTATAGTTGCAATCAATTATGCAGAACCAGAGAAAAAATTTAGATCATGCAAAGCATCAGAAAAACAGGCGGGGTAAAAAAGGTAATACATACCTCCAAAGCCTTCTCCTCATCATAAATAAATTTAGGCAGTTTCCTCATCAAGTCCTTTCTGTCAACATCAGCAAGCGCCTTGCTGATCTGCAACAATTTTCTTGTGAGGCATGAAATCAATAGCACAAAGTTGCAATATAATTACCAGTGATGAGCTATGATTTCATATCAGCTTTATCTACAATGAAAGATGACAACCACTGATTAACTTTAAATTTTCAAAATTACGATGTTAGGTGTAAGAGTAACCAACTAACAGTCCTTTACACAAGTTCAGCTGTTAAAGATCCTTACAGCTATACCATAAACGTGTTTGTAAAACACACCCCACACCACCTACTTGCTTATAATCCATCAATTTTATCAGATACAGCAGCAACATAATTATCTGACCTGAGGAGCAAAAACACATCCAAGTGCCCCAACTACAAGTCCTCCTAGAACAAATCCACCAACAAAGGCACCTGCGGTGCCTGTCCTTCCACCATCACTGAGGTAAAGAGTGAAGCACAAGACATCGATCAATTTTTCAGAAATGAAATGCTACGAGCACAAAACATCCTACCTGACATGGAAACTTGAATGAAATTATTACCATGAGGTTTAGCATTTCCATTGTCAGCATATTTATTATATATCGTGAAATCATATTCAAGAGTTTGGGTGAGATCATCGTGTGAAATGGTTTACCCGTGAAACACTTTCAAGGTGGTCTGTACAGTCAAATGTTAGGTGGGGGAACAAGGTAGAGAGTTATATACCTGTATGAAGCCTGAACAACGACAGCCCTTTTCGTT
This sequence comes from Stellera chamaejasme, assembly GCA_024586325.1. Taxonomy (NCBI): domain Eukaryota; kingdom Viridiplantae; phylum Streptophyta; class Magnoliopsida; order Malvales; family Thymelaeaceae; genus Stellera; species Stellera chamaejasme. The sequence continues at coordinate 34,589,632 of CM044986.1, forward strand.
GTGGAGAGCTTAACCTTCCCTTGTGGATGATTGTTGGAGGAACTGAGGGGCCTGAAACCCGCTAGTTCTCGATCCAGTGGCTTAAGAGAATAACCTAAAGAAGGAAAAAAGGAAACCCAACAACAACAGAACAAGAGAGTGAGGAAGCAAAGAGTGGCTCCAAATCAAGAGCTGTTTCTACATCCAGGCTACGAAATTCCAGTCCACAGCCCATTTCGTAAACATATGAAGAATTATTCACGCAAAAAAAACCTGGTAACTTTAGTAATGCAGCAGTTGAAAGAAGATACTCGAGAAGCTAACTAACGATAGGACGGGATGGACGAACATAAGACTAGCATTTGAACAAGCTGTGTGATTCAGATGCAGCGAAACAGTCAGATACGGAGGAGAAGAAGAAAAGGAATGAGAGGGGATCGTATTACCGGATGTAGATCGGAGCTGTGGGTTACTGGTTACAACCAACGAATTCGAAACGGCCGCCATTTCGCCGGGATAAAGATCAGCAGCAGCAGCGAAGAAGAAGAAAAGGTGAGCTAATTAGTGAGAAACAGTTAAGAAAGTGAGAGGAGGGTGGGTAATTAACACAGGCCACTGGGCGAGTTTCTCTTGATCCTCTTGCTTGTTTGTTTGTTGCTTTGCTGGGCATCGATTATATCGATGCAGCGCACTGCAGCTGAGTTGGGAGGAGAGGAGACCGACCGCATTCCTTAAAAATGGGCCTCCATTGGACCCAAGCCCAAATATTTCGGAGGGAAGGCCCACCTAACCAGACTCCGCCTCACAACGATGAAACCAAGTCCATGAGAAGGACGAGACAAAACACAAGAAGAGAAGAGATGGAAAATAAGCATCTCTCCATCCGTAGACCGTTTCCGTTGCTTCAAGATCTTGTTTTCCAGCCGGCTTCATTAAAATAAATAGCAAAACCCAGTTATTACTACGCACCCACGGTTGCTTTGGTATTGGAGTAATTTTTCTTCATGCTGAGCTCTCAAAAAGATATACTCTACTAAGCGAGGGGCCGTTGGAATTGAAACCAGAAACTAAGCCCGGAGACAGAGAGGCGGTTCTTCGGATCTTCCAATGGCTGCTGGCGGCGGAGGCGATCGTTCCGTGGAGCAAACGCCGACATGGGCCGTTGCTGGGGTTTGTGCCGTCTTTGTTATCATCTCCATCATGATGGAACATGGAATTCATTCCCTCGGAAAGGTAGCATTATTAAATTGATGGATGGGTGATATTGATATTAGGAGTACGTAGTTAAACACTGAAACTTTGCTTGCTCTGTTTTATGGAATGCCAGTGGTTTCACAAGCGGCACAAGAAGGAGATGGCAGCCGCCTTGGAGAAAATCAAAGCAGGTAAAATCTGTAACTTGAAAAAAATAAGTGTTTCTTTTCCTTTGAGGTTTTGGGGAGAGTAAAAGTGTAGCGATGGTGTGATGGCAGAGCTGATGCTTATGGGGTTCATATCGCTGCTGCTGACGGTGGGCACACCATACGTGGCCAAAATATGCATCCCAGAGAAAGTGGGTAACACCATGCTTCCCTGCACGGAAAAGGATGATAAGAAGGAGGACGATGACGAGAACGGTGAGCATGACCGGAGGCGGCTGCTTTGGTTTGCCGGCGATGCGTCCTGGCGTCGACATTTGGCTGCCGCCGCATCCGACAGTGAATCGTGCGCCGAGGTTCGGACGAATAGCTAGTTACGTACGTTATTCTGTATATAGGTAGTGGTGTGGGTTATACTTATAAACTAATTAATCTAGATGTTGTTTGATTGATTTCGAAAAATACAGGGGAAGGTAGCATTAATTTCGCAGTCTGCGCTTCACCAGTTGCATATCTTCATATTTGTTCTAGCGTTCTTTCACATTCTCTACAGTGTGATCACCATGTTGCTGGCTAAAGCAAAGGTAATAATTAATTCTTGGAGTTGGGGTTTCTCACCTTACTTACAAGTAGTTAAAAGTAAGTAACTACTGTCTGCTCTGATCCATGACTGCTTTCATTCTGGGAATTAAACTAACTGAAACAGATGAAGAAGTGGAAATCTTGGGAATCAGAAACGACGTCGTTGGAGTATGAATATACACATGGTGCGGTACCACCCTCCTGTGTTTGTTTTTGTTATTTCATGATTGTGGTGCAGTAAAATTTGTTTGATGGAAAATGAGATTTGAGTGGCGGTGCATGCAATGCAATGCAACACAGATCCTGCGAGGTTTAGATTGGCGCACCAGACTTCATTCGTGAGACGCCACTCGGGCTTGTCCACAACTCCCGGAATACGATGGGTGGTAATAAACATTAATTTTCATTTCCACAATCAACTAGGCCCAAGCCCAAGTCCAGGCCAATAAGTTAAATTGGAATGTTACTTTGTAGGTGGCCTTTTTCCGCCAATTCTTGGGCTCGGTCAGCAAAGTGGACTATTTGACCATGCGTCATGGGTTTATAAATGTAAGTGAACTCCTTCACAATACAATACAATACCACTCTGCACCACGTACGGTACGGTACAATTTTAGAAATAAGTCCAGTAGTAGTAGTAGTAGTATTTGAAAAGAAGTATATTTGCAAGTGCAGGCCCATTTTGCTCCCAACAGCAAATTTGACTTCCACAAGTACATTAAAAGGTCAATGGAGGACGACTTCAAAAGGGTGGTCGGTATAAGCTTCCCTCTATGGATTTTTGCAGCTCTCTACTTGCTTGTGAACAAAGACGGTAATTAAGCACACTCCTCATATTTACTTACATTCATTGAAGAAGACTATGAAGAAGTATTATTAGAATTCTGAGTCGTGACTTGTATTTTTGCAGAGTGGCACACCTTGGCTTGGCTATCCTTTGTGCCGTTCATTGTAAGTTTTTGAACAAATATGTTGTGTGTATTTTAATTGTGGTTTATGAGAGGTTTTGAGAATCTTCATGAACATTATAATCAAATACACACACATCCATGAATATATATATATATATATATATATATATATATATATATAAAAAATGGACAGATACTAGTGATAGTGGGATCAAAACTAGAGCTGATTATAATGGAGATGGCACAAGAAATCGAGGAGCGAAGTGCGGTGGTGTTAGGGGCTCCGGTAGTGGAGCCAAGCAACAAGTTTTTCTGGTTCAACCGCCCCCAATGGGTTCTCTTCCTCATCCACCTCACCTTGTTCCAGAATGCCTTCCAATTGGCCTTTTTCCTCTGGGCTTGGGTAATTAGTAACACAAAACAACCTCTACTTCAATATGCTATATATATATATATATATATATATATATGCAACTTTGCCATTAATTACTACCTACTTTTTACTACTAATTAGTTCAATTAATAAGGTGTGATTTTGAAGAATATTGCAGTATGAGTATGGACTGGGGTCTTGTTTCCATGACCATGAGAACACATTAGCCATGTCGGTGCGGGTGTGTCTTGGACTAGGCCTTCAAATACTCTGCAGCTACATCACATTCCCTCTATACGCACTGGTCACCCAAGTAAGTAGGAGTACTGAATAGATGCGTGTGTGTTGTACTCCGTCTGATTGAGTATACACAACATCAATTAATAATTATTGTGGTTGATTTGTTTGTGAAATGTTTGGTGTAGATGGGGTCACACATGAAGAAGGGGATATTCGAAGAGCAAACAACGAGGGCTCTGAAGAACTGGCACAAGGCAGCAAGGGCACGAAACAAAATGAGGAGTAAGGTAGATCAGAAAGGTGGTGGTGGTGGAGATGCTGCATCACCATCGATAGCATCAGGGTACACAAGCGGAGATGTGACGCCAATCCAATCGCCCATGCATTTGCTACACAAGTACAAGCACAAGCAGAGCTCCAGCCAACCGGAGGTTTTGGATCACAATATAATTAACGCTTCTTCTCCATGTTCTCTCTCCGACGCCGAATTCTCCGAGCATGAGCCTTCAACAACCCCTCCTCCTCTTCATAATAATCACAGTCTGCTATCACATTCGCATAATATCAACCTCTCCTTCTCCAACCCTAATTCGCATACCTAATTAAACTAGATCAGTACAGCTGGTAATTAGCGATATACCTACCTACCCACAATATACACCGAAATCAATATTATACTTCACTACTTTTTGCTTGCATTGCACGTCATCAGTATCGGACATATGTATTTTGTTTTCTTTCTTCTTCTTTTTTATACTTAATTTGGCCATACTTTATAGACATGTTTATATATATATAGATGGATTGATGGATAAGAATTATAGAACTTAAAATACCTAAATATTCATTAAAAAATGATAGATTAACATTAAAAATAAATGTTTGTATTTTTTTAGTACGGATGGAATGGAGTATATAAGTGGTGGTGGTTGGTTTAATTAAAAAAGAACATGAGTACGTACTACTCCGTACGTATATATATAAAAGAAAAAGGAGAAAGCATTGGCTAATTAATTATTGTGGTGGGACTTGATTCCAGTGGCAACGAACTTCCTAAATGCGCTCTCGCCGTCCGTCTCGCGAGTTAATGGCAATTGAAAGAAAGAAAGAAAGAAAGGAAGGAGAAGCTGGAGTTTGACTTCCATTTCCCTCCCGCCCCATCCCATGCATGAATGCATGCACTTTACTTAATTCCATTTCCACCTTCTCGATTCGTTTCGTTTCTCCTTATCCCTAGCTAGCTGCCTGCCCGCAGGCCACACAACATGCGCAAATACTAATATTCATTCTTAATTTCAAACTGGAACAGGAATTGCACCTTTTTCCTAGCTACTACTATTTCAATTTCTTTCTTACAAGCGTCTCTGTTCCATTCCAATGGGAGGAGGAGGAGGAGGCGGAGGCGGCGCCGGTGCATCGGCCACTCCTGCAAGGGAGCTTGACCAGACTCCTACATGGGCCGTCGCAAGCGTTTGTGCTGTCATTGTCATCATCTCTATCGGCCTTGAGAAGGTTCTTCACCATATTGGCAAGGTAATTCGTTCGTTTCTTAATTTTCTTTCCCATTTCAACTCCCTTCCTTGTAATTTTCCCTTATCATGATTCATTCCTTAATTTAATTTCAGTGGTTCGAGAAAAGAAAAAAGGTGGCTTTGGTCGAAGCTCTCGAGAAAGTAAAAAATGGTACGATCAATTCATACACTAAATGATATATACTCCTACTAAAACAAGAATCTTGATTCTAATTTTCATATCTCTCTCTCTCTCATCATTGGGCCCAATTCACCATTTTTCCAGAGCTTATGATCATGGGATTTATATCTCTGCTCTTCACCTTCGGCCAGGCCTATGTATCCAAAATCTGCATTCCTGAAAAGGTTGCTGATACCATGTTGTTTTGCCCCATCCGCCATGAACACATCACTCATGGCCCAAAAATAGTTCCTCTTCCTGCTAAAGCTCACGGCAACGAGCATGCAGGCGCCGGACACCGGAGACTTCTACTCTATCAACGAAGGTTTTTGGGCGGCGGCGGTGGCAGTTATGCTTGCAAGGAGGTCGTCCCAGCCATCAATTCCCCCTTATGCCCCGCCTTTTTTCTGCTTAATTAATGATCTTCATCCATTCTACATTGCAGGGTTATGTGCCTCTTATATCCACCAATGGACTTCATCAGTTGCATATCTTCATCTTCTTTTTAGCTGTGTTTCATGTCTTGTATAGTGCTCTAACAATGCTGCTGGGAAGACTGAAGGTGAGATCATCTTCTAGATGAAGTATTTTTGTTTGTTCTCAGGATAAACTTATTTTTCATCTCTTCAATGATCAGTTGCTTTATCGGGTCTTGTTTATTATTGGTGTTCATTTATAGATTCGTGCGTGGAAGGCATGGGAACGGGAAGCATGGAATGATCAAGACCAACATAATGGTATCTCCAAGAATTGTTTTATTGTGCTCCAAGTGCAATTAATTATTTCTTCACCCTTTGCTAATTTGATGCTGCCTGATTATTTTAGATGCTAAAAGATTTAGGCTTACTCATGAGACATCATTTGTGAAATACCACACAAGTTATTGGACTCAAAACAAAGTTTCCTTTTATGCTGTAAGACGCGACACCCTTTGCTTCCAGTATTTTTCTGTACTCCATATCTCATTTCAACAGATCACCTAAAGGGCATTAGCCATATCCTCTTACAAACGCCCCAAAACAATAATCTTCTTTTTAATGTAGTTTTAGATTGTGCCACTAAACATGATTTGTGATCCTTCAGGTATGCTTCTTTCGACAGTTCTTTAGGTCCGTTCTCAAGGCTGATTATCTGGCTATGCGACATGGATTCATAACTGTAAGCTCTCCAAATGTACAAAGTTTTACATTTTTTTTCATGGTCATTTCAACATTGATCAACTAGTTACAATTCTGTGTTGTAGGTCCATTTATCACCAGGAACTAAGTTTAACTTTCAACAGTACATAAAAAGATCATTAGAGGATGACTTTAAGGTAGTTGTAGGAATAAGGTAAATTTCTATTTGGAGCTTGTGTTGTCTATTATAATACTGTTATTTGTGCATAATGGTCCTCTGCACATCACTAATGTTCTTGTTCCTCAATTACATAAAATACTTGCAGTCCGGTACTTTGGGCTTCTGCGGTGACCTTTCTTCTATTGGATGTTCACGGTAATTCTTCTTTGTTATTCATCCTCCTCCCATTGTCTTGCCCTCAAAATCATAGTGGATAGTAAAAACCAGGTTTCTCAGGCAAATTTCTTTTCTAGGTTGGAATTTAATGTCCATAATCTCTGTCATTCCTCTGGTGGTAAGATACTCTCTGCTGAGCAAGTTTCTATTTTTTATAATGTGATTATGTTCCATGTTAAAATTTAACTACTGGACTTTTGCAGATAATATTAGCTGTTGGAACAAAGCTTCAAAAAATTATAGCAGAAATGGCACTTGACATCAAAGAGAAACACGCCGTTATTCAAGGGATGCCCCTTGTAGAAGTATCTGACAGACGCTTTTGGTTTGCTTGGCCTCAATTATGCCTTCATCTCATTCACTTTGTACTCTTCATGGTATTGTATATGCCCCATCTTTCACTTTCTTTTTTGGCCATGGTATATCTACATGTACTACTTCATAAGAGTTAAAGATGATACTATGAAAAATAACCTGAAATAATATATATAGTGCATTTGTCTTCGTGGCAGAATGCATTTGAGATCATATACTTCTTGTGGGTGTCGGTAAGTACTACATACTGCCTGCATTTCTCAAATTCATCACACTTAACCAGAAATGTTTAAGGTCGTTCTTCTTAATGTAGTACGAATTCGGCTTAAGATCATGCTTTCATGAAGACTTCCAGCGTACAATTAGCAGAGTTTTTCTTGGGTATGACATAAGTCTCTTGTTGCACTCATTCCTACGGAAGGGGGAGAAGCCAAATTTTAACTTGAGATCTCAGCTTTCTACTAACACTAGTGCCGTACTGATGCCGTCTTTATGATGATTTTAACAGGATAGCGGTCCAAATCATTTGCAGCTATGTCACACTTCCACTCTATGCTCTTGTTACACAGGTGCATACATTATTGATGGTTTTAGCTCATGCAAATTCCATTTTACACAGGTCCAATTTACCTGCAAATCACTTTTCAGATGGGATCAACCATGAAGAGATCAATCTTTGATGACCAAACCTCAAAGGCCCTAAAGCAGTGGCACATCAAGGCAAAGAAGAAACAAGACGAGAAACCAGATGCCGTGCCTACTAAAACGCTGGGAAACCCAACAACCGCTTCCCCTGGCAGCTCTCCGCATGCTGGCTCTAAGCATGCTGACGGTGACATTGAGTCGGAGGCATCAGGTTCTGAACATGGACATGGAAAGTGATTGCCACCCCGAAGAATGTTTTTGTGGTTGCCGCTTTCTTGCAGAACAAGCTTTCCATGAATACATGCCTTGTTTTACAGGCTAATGTTTAAAAAAAAAAACTGGGTAGGATTTTCACACGTAGAACATTTGGGCTCTTTCTTACACACTCTACATTTCAACTGTTGATAGATGTACAGAAGTGAAGATTTTGATATACTCTGTATTAGTTAGTTGCTAGAAAGTTTTACTCCACATTGTAATCTTTGTGTACAGACATTTAGAACAATATAATTACTCCACATTGTAATCTTTGTGTAAATTGAGTGATCGTATTATTTACTTTGGATCAGGTAGTTGAATCATAGGTCTAAGGGAGGATAATGGTCCAACTCATTTTCGGTTTTTAAAGCAATTAATCAACTAGTTTATATACCGGCATTGCCTCGGGTAAAAAAAATAACACTAGAAAAATAATTGCAAATATTTTATATACTTTTATTTGGATGTTGAGAGAACTAAAGTAATGGTAATCCAATACTTTACAAAAACGGGTGAGCTAATGTATGAACCTTTACTACACTCGATTAATGATATACGGATGTCCTTTTGTTAATCTATATGAACCAATATTAAAATCATAAAACCCTAATAAAGATAAAGAGCGTAGATCTCAATTGGTTTATGTTAATAGTATAGATTAATATAATATTAATCTCATAAATTTACCATATACGGAAAGGGGAAAAGAATCGATAGTAAGATGTCAGCGTCTTTTAGGGGTTTTCGGTTGCTTGTCACCGCCACCAATTGTTGCCGCTGTCATGCCTTCTTCTCTCGTCGTTTTGTCCAGGCGCCCTCTGAGCACCATCTCTTTGGCTCTCCAAGCGCTGAAGTCTCGGTCTCCCCGTCACCTTCATTTGGCCTTCGAGTTTTACCGGTCCGAACATCTTCAAGCGGCGGCATTTAGCCTCTCCAAGCGGAGGTGTCGCGGCCTCCTCGCCACTTTCATCCCTCTCGTCTGTTTATCAGGTCCGCGTCTGGCCCTTTGGTGTCTGGCCTCCAGTTGCCATCAGGATTTGTTGCCTCGATCGATTTGCTACTCTCGATGGTGTCTGTGTCCTGAATCGGCTCCTACCCCGGTCCCCGGTCAGGCGACTCTCTATCGGGGCTAGGGCTTGGCCTAAAGTGTTGTTGGCCACTCCAGTGCGTTTACTGCATCGAAAACCCCCTCTAGTGTTGTCGATTCTCCCTGGTGTTTCATCCCGGGTTTTCCATGGAGGGCAGATCTGGGTTTCATTCTTTGGAACCCCAGCATCGGCGTATGTTTTTTAGTTGGAGATGTGGCTCGTCCATTTCCTGGTCTGGTTTTGATTCGATCGCTTTCGGTAATCGCTATTTGGTTGGTGGATCCGGGTGGACCTAAGTGTTTGGTGGTGTGTGGATCGGTTATGGTAGTGGTACATGAGTTTGTCATGGCACAGTTAAGCCAGAGCTCACCCTGCATGCCGAGATAAGGCTCTATCGGCCTCGGGTGACAGTGTTTGGTTGTGGGTCTCCCCATGTCGTCCCTATCCATTATTGGGATGAAGAAAGGACCCGCTATTTTCTTTAGTTTTTGTTATTGGCTGGACCCTTTTTTGTTATGACCCGTCCTTCCGGAACGTGTCATAACTGACAGTAATATAAGTAGTGTCAATAATATGGGAAGTTAAGGACTTGTTTGTATAAAGAAAGAAGCTTGCTAGCTATTAAATTGTCTATTTATAAAAATAGAACTGTTTTGGCAAATTGGAAAAAAGCTTACTAAGTCATTGGTGACTAAACTGAAAAATAATTACTACAAGTGGGGTTCTTTAGAACAATTAAAGGAAGCGTGATGGCCAGATCGAATTTATGGAGCTCGGATGTGGTTTCTATGCAAACTTCATTAAAGATTGGTGGTCTTTTAATTAAATTGGTATTTTAACTCCTTAAAATAGAGGAAGGAAGCGTGATCAGCATCAAACTCAACTCGTCCTTCCTTCTTCGTGACTTTCAGAGGCGAGCTTGCTACTCTTCCACTGATTTCATCAAATCCATGGAGAAACCTCCCTCCCCTGGTGATTTCGGCCTTATAGTGTAAAGAAGAAAGTGTTTCCTCCACCATAGCTGCAAGATCGAAGTGAAACCAAGAAGAAACCCTAACCTCCATTCGGCCAAATCGAGAGCAAGAGGCTTATCTTGAGGGATTTTCGACTACTCTCCCTGTTATGTGAGTAATATTCCATTGAATTTCTGCACTGCATGTGGATTTTAAGCAAATCAAGAACTATCTCAAGTTTGACCGAGGCTATTCCCTGATGATTTTGATGAAAGAGGGATCGATGCTTGTGAGGTGGATGTTATTGGATTATTTGATGATCATCTATGTTGGACTCGTAAATACATGTTGATTTACAGGCAAGTCATGGGTTGCTTTGCTAATAGCCGAAATTGTAGTAGATGAGGACCGATAAGTGATGGACTGATTCTCGTGAAAAGATGTTATTGGGATGTTAAATGGTTAATTCTAATGATTTGGCAAACGAATGCCAAGTTGAATGAACTCCTTGGAGGAATGGATGAGGACTAAGCCATAATCGCTTTTTTGTTTACCGATACGATGGTGGTTTGTGGTGAAAGAATATTGTCCATGCTCTTTTGTGTTAATGAAACAATGCGTGATGATTTTATTCTACTAAGTTGTGTGGACCGAAAGTCTTAATTGGGGAATGTTGCTTAATGGTTGTATCATTCATGATGAGTCATGGGTTCTAATGACAGTTTATGAGTGATTGAAATATTATAGCTACTGCATGATGAAAGATTTGATGGAAAAGGGCCTAAGAGACCATGTTATGGTCTTAGTCGAGACCATGCTCAAACTGCAAGTTGGTTGTTCATAGTATTTATACTTGACGGAAAGGTTTACTAAATGGGAATGATGCTTTCGTGAAGACAAGAGTGGTTATTAACCTTTAAAGGTCCTACCTCCTTGAAAGTAACTGTTGCTCATTTCTTATCACACATGTATTTAACAACTGATGACTGGATTACTGAGAAAAAGAGTTAAAGCTTGAAGTTAGGCATTTGCCGAGTTAGAGAGAAGAAGCAATTGTTTCTCCTGGCGAGGGTGCACTCCACACCCCACACCCCTGTAAGTCCTTGTTCCCCTTCTTTACCTCTTTTATAAATTACTTTGATTGTTTATTCTTGAACTTGTTTCTTACTCTCATTTTTTGTGTGCTTGGAGGGAACCTGGATGTGATCGTAATTGGAGGGAGGCTCGGAAGGACAAGAAGATGGACTTGCAGCTCAAGTTACTTGTTAACTAAGATAAGTTGTAATTAAAGTTATATTTTTGTATTTTTGTCGTTACTTGTATTTTTAGACACACACTTAAACTTGGTTTGTAAATGGACTTTTAACCCTATTTGCAAACTTTAATTATTGTTTTAATCAACTATTTTCGAAACATCTTTTAAAATAACTGTAAAGATCTTGTGAGTTACTACTCTAAACTACAGCTATTTGTATATGCGGTTTAGGGTCGTAACCTTTTTTTGTTGGTTTCTTTGGTTTCGTTACTTTCGTAGTTTGTTGTCAGAAGTGTGGTGCAGATGTGGTTCTCTTGCTGATTCTGATGTCATCCATCCCTTTAGTGCACTATCGTGATGCGTCGATGGCATTTCGCTTAGCTAGAGCGTTCAAGGGTGTCGAGAGCGTGAAGCATTTTTATCCTCTATCTGTTTGTGGCATTTATGATGCCCTTTGACCTTTTTAAGGCGTTCTTGAGAGTTGGGGGCAGTCAGGCCCTGTTATTGAGTTCAATATATTGTTGCTGCTTTTTTTCTCTTTGGGCTTTTAGGCTCTTTTTGGCCGTTTTCTGGCTTTTGGGTTTGCTACTCTCTGCTCAGTTTATTTAATTATGATTCGTCATTAATAAAATAAGTCTTTCTTATTCGAAAAAAATACCATAACGTGAAGAATAGTTTATTTTCAAATGTTGTATTAGTTGTAAAAAAGAAGTTCACCGCTAACTATAAAATTGGTTTATTTACACTTGAAAATTCAATATCAAGTAAACTATTTTAGAAGAAAGTAAACTATTTTAGATGTTAAATATACCCGGCTTTGCTATGGGTCGGAAAAAAAACGTGACGTAACCAATTACATAAAAATAGTTATATACCATTACCCCACACTATAACAGTAGAGAACAAAAATAGATGTTAAATAATATTCATATTTGTTCTACCAATCCAACATTACATCGTGAGCAATAAAGTAACTGGACATGTATGAAAGGTCGTCAATCTATTAATGTCTTTTTCGTTTTGGAGAAAAATTGTTAGCCTACAAAATAAATATTGCTAAATATTAGCATCTCGTAGATCTAAACAACTCATCATATGGATCACCATTTTATGTTGATTAATCAAGTTGTTATGTCGATCTAATAAGATAGTCATGTGGATGTGACTAGTAGCGGCCTGGTAACGGGTTCAGAGAACGAGACGGTCTGATTCGTGACGCTCCAACCCGCTACTAGACCCATTACCAGTAGTAACGGCCAAGTAGCTAGTAGGGCGCTAAGAGGCACCCATCTGATATGTAGTGACAAGAGGCGGATGAACAAAAAAACAAAATTAATTATCAACCAAAAAATATAACTGGCCAAACTTTATTGGAGCAATCGAATTACCTTCAACTGGGCTTGAAGATCCCCTATTATTGGAGGCAAAATGTCGGTGGATTTGGAAGAGGATAAAGAAACGCGGCGGTGGTTTCAGTTTTTGAAAGATTAAGAAATTGGAGATGAATGGGTAATGTGTCGATCTGAGACAAAGATCTGGTCCTTGGCTTCCTGAATCGACAGTGGTGGAGGGAGGAGATTTAGCCGGTGGTTGTGAGGAGTTAGAGGGAGGCAGGCTGTTGTGAGGAATTGGAAGGAAGAAGTTGAGAGGAAATGAGGAGGAAGAGGTGCATTAGTCATGGGAAAAGGTGCTGGTAGCGGGCCAAGCCATTATCAGGTTGCTGGTTTTTTTAAATACCTTATTTTTTTCTAACCTTTACTTATTAACTCATTTAGGTACATAATATTATTAAAAAGAAATACAGGATAAAAAAAAGGTACAGATAAGATCATAACTTTGTATTTATATGTATCACATAAATCATAACTTTTACTCAAAATGAAGAGTAACTATACAGTTTGCATTCCTTAATCTATGCCAAAATGTGCACCCACAATGATAAGAAGGAAGAAGGAACCGACAAAAGTGATGAGTTCAACAATTCGATAATTAATGGATAAAGGTGCACACTTTAGCACACTTTAAAGGGTGCACACTTTATCCTAAACCAAAAGGAATAAGACAATAAAAAAAATAATTAAGAAAAAAAATTAAACGGTATAAAGAAAGTGAAAAGAAAAAAAGAAGAAAAAAGAAAAAGAAAATAAAAAAGGAGACACGGAGCAGAAGAGAACACCTCTTGTTGTCCTCCTCCTCTCGCCATTGCACTACCCAAACGGCAGGTAGACCATCGTCCTATGTCGGTCCTGGCTACAAGCTATTAAAGCTTGTGTTTTGGGCCCTAAGTTTAAGGGGCCCAAAAAAGTAAGATATATATATATATATATATATATATATATATATATATACAAAAAATAGGTATTAATATTTTTAATTTTCATATTTTTGTTTCAAACATTATAACATTTTATTATTGTTCAAAGTTTTATTGTTATGTTTTGACATACATATTTTTAAAGTAAAAGATTATGTATAGTGGCGGGTCTATAAATATTTTAAATAGGGATCCATTTTTGTCTTAACTAGAATATGCTATGAAATATTAAATTTTAAGAAATTTAACCAATAAATGCTATACTCCTCAGTCTGAAGTAATTGATCGATTAACTGAGCACTTGAATTAAGATGGATTGCGCGTTTTTAACTTTGACCTAAATATCCTTTTTTAATAGAATTGACATAAATATCCATGAGTGAAAAGTTGTAATTAAAAAAACATGAAAAAAGGTAAAGTGATGATACTTCTGTGACTTTTGAGAGTAAAATGATTCATTTAAATTAAAGTGAACAAATTTTTTGAGACAACCCAAAATAAAATATGTACAATTTTTTAGAGACACATAAAGTGAAAATGTTTTAGTGAACCCCTTTTAAAGAAATGTATACTTCATATAATCTTGAAAAAATTGCACAAAATTCTTGTCTAAGTTAGATTTATAGTAGATTTAGTTCCTCTAACCTTCATATTTTTAATATTTAGATCAATATTAAGTTTTATATTACACTATATAAATTGTCAAATTTCTAATTGTAAATTTGGTGCCAAATTAGTAAAACTATACAAGTATAATGATTAAATTATAATTTTGCCAAAAAAGCTTTAGTTTAATAATTAATAATGTGATCCGCCTTGTATTTGTTTGAAATATGAAGAATTTATTTTTCTCTTTTAATATCTGATATAAAATGTAAAAGATCATTATAATTTTAAAGAGATTCAACTAATAAATTATATATTCTATATACACATTTATGAGAAAAAATTGGACCCCCTTTTGTACAACTAGGTCCGTCATTATATATACACATTAATCTATAATTTGCATCTAAAATATTTTTAACTTTACATATTAGAGTGTATTTTAAATAAAATCATAAATTAAGTGCTAAAAACGAAACGCACAATTTTTTGAAGACGAAAGTAGTATAATCTTGACAGAGATTCAAATTTTATTTTCTCTTCGAGCCCCCGAAATCACAGGGCCAACCCTGCCACCGCCAGACAGTTCCTTGCAGTCAAGCCGCCGCCAAACGCAGCGGGTTGCGGCCGGATGCCATTTCCAACTCACACTTGAGTGGCCAGCTCACAGTCGCTTAGAACTCACCGCCGCCAGTCTTCGGTTGCCCCGCAACATTTCCCGCCGCCAGCCTGCCCTCCTAGACTGCTCCATATCTCAATGGCCTTAATCTTGCTATTAGGGGGCTTCAAACATGGGAGAGGGGGTGAAAAAAATTCACCGAAATTTTTCGGAAATCTCTCCCCAAAAATCACGCTCTGCTTTTGGCCCTCATGTTCCCTCAAACATGAACTGAACGAGAGTAGGAGAGCACCTCCAACTATTTTCGGTGGGGCCCACCTTATCAGAATTTCAACACCCTCTAGCTTACCTGTTGTTGACACGTTGGGGAGTAGGACACCAAAAACTGCTGTTGAAGAAAATATTCACCCCCTATGATAAAAAACTGCGGCTGGTACGTGAATCACTTGTGATTCTCATATTCGGACCTCAATGAGGTCCGGATTTGGGACAGTTATATTCACCGAATTTATGGGAGTGAATATCAAAATATTCATCAAAAAATATAAGGATTGAAACCCCCTATTATAATGCTTATAATGCGGCAAAAACTATTTGAGTTCAAGAAAAAAATTTAAGAATGATGTAGCTAGTGTTTAAAGTAGGTAGAGGAATGTTTCTTATTTATAATACCATCGCATCGATGCTTCTCGAGGAAGCTAATTAGTAGTTTGTTTTCGGAAATAGAGTTCTATTAGGATGTAAATGTGTATCAAAATATATTTATTTGTTATGCCACGTGGCAATTTGTGGTGTCCCCTAAAAGATTTGACATTTATGTACCTCATAGAGGGGTAAAGTTGTATTTTTCTGTAGTATTTTCATTTTTAACCGTATATAATCATGAGATCCATAATGACCTAATGGTTAGAATTATTATATGGAGTTCGCTTATTTATCACATATTTGGAAAAACACCTACCTAAATATACTACTAATTAACTAACTCAACTAACTAATCTAATAAACTAAAAGATTAAAACATCATTCATAGACATTTTGCTAAGAGGGTAAACTTGACATTTTCATGGTATGTGAAATACCACATATGTGGTACATAGACTCTCGCTTAATTACTTGCATGGTGGATTCTATCAATATTCAATTTATTTTCCAGTTTATTTGGTTCTTTATTTGAACTATCTAAAATAGTGTTCAAATCAAACTGCGTAGGATTAAAATGCAGCACTTCCTTTGTCTAAATTTGTTTTGGAACATAGATTTCAATATTTAATCTATAATCTTATTTTACAATAGTTTTAAATTATAATTTGAAGTCTTATATACAAACGATAATACTGTATGATATTTATGTTTTATAAGCCTATTTTTGAAATTTTGTATACTCTAGGCTTTTGTTACTTCCAATTTAATCAAGCTGATGGGCTGAACAGTAATCTTCTATGACCCAGCAGCTTGCTGTAAGCCCATATTATATAGAACAGGCCTTATAGGCCCAGAAAGATGTTCTCCTTCCATTGTTTGTTTTTCCCCAACATGGTTAGCCAGCCAGCCTTTGTTACAGATTTCCAAGTTGCAGGCGGAAAGCGTGGAAGCGAACGAACGGTTCAACTGAAACGAAGATGAGTTTGATGAGGGGAGAGCCGTTGTTGGCGAGAGTGGCGGCGTTGGCCAAATACGGTGTACTTCCAGGCGCCATGATTGCTGCTCTTATCTATTCGCCTCCCGACTACGTCTCTTCCAAGTCTCAGAAGCCCCAAAAGTGATTCCCCTCCCCAAGGTTAGGGTTTCTCTTCGTAGTCGATTCTTAGCTTCCTGATGATTTCGATGCAATTCGGCTTTGATTCGACTGCGCTTTAGTTCACTCTTCTGTTTGTTTGAAAATTGCATTCGTTTCTCGCTTCAGTATTTCTCTAGATCTGGTCATCGCCGGTGATACTGCCTTATGAATTGATAGATTAAGCGGCAACGTCTTCTCTAATACTCCTCCCTGTCCTACTTAATTGACGCAATGGGTTACATTCTCACCCCATTGTCTCTTGTAGTTTGTGGAATACTTTCTTAACTAGAACCTATGCCACAAGGTTTGTGTCAAAACCTTTGGCACCAGTCCACCAATTGGCTTATGACTAGACACGAACTAGTTGAGATTATCGTTTAGCTGATTGATTGATTTGTAAATGGACCCTATGTTATATTGCTTGTTCGTGAGAGCCGTCTCCAGCTAAATTAGCCTTCATTTAGGACCTTCATCCTAACCACTTTAGTTGGATGAATCAAATAATCTGCTTCGCATAGAGTATTAGTATGTTACTATAGTTGACAAGGTTGAGCTCGATTTTGATGCCTTCCTTCCTTTCATCCACATAATAATAGGCATTTCAATATTATGGTTGTTATTTTAACGTAATCAGCAATGAATTTATCGTCCTTTTGTTCATAACACTTGATTCTTTGCTTGATGCAGGGGGCATATGGAATGCTCAACGCTGAGTGGTCATCTATGCCGTATGCATTTTCGTCTACAGGGTACAGCCAATAATTACTGGAAATTATGTCAGTGTTTGTAGAAGATTGAAGAAGTAGTTTTGGTTTACTTGGGTCGTTGTGCTGGAAACCTTTCTCTTATCTTCAGCTTTGTCCAGGTTTAATAATGAGATGGTATTTTCCTAAATCAGTGATTGCTCCATATGTTCCATTCAGATTCTGAGCTTCCACCGTTCCAAAGTGTTTTCTGTTATTATAATCTGTGATGTGTTGTCTAGATCTTGGAGCTTGTTTTAGTTGAGAATATATAGATGCAGCTAAAGCGTTAGCTAAGAAGAATTAACA
The DNA here is from genome assembly GCA_024586325.1 of Stellera chamaejasme. NCBI lineage: Eukaryota > Viridiplantae > Streptophyta > Magnoliopsida > Malvales > Thymelaeaceae > Stellera > Stellera chamaejasme. The sequence goes on from CM044986.1 coordinate 34,607,167, forward strand.
AAGTGAACTAGACATATTTCTGATATGTAAAGTTACTTGCAGTGAATTGAGGACACTTAGAAGCGTTTATGTACACAACATATTTGCATGGTTAAAAGCTTAATCATATAGAGGATGCTAGACTACTTTGGGCTACATGTTATTGTATAATACAGCTAGTAGCTACGCCCTGTTGAGGAAATTGTGCTGAATCACTAAATCAGGGTTGAACTGTGCTTCTCTAGAAAAGGTACACCTAGTGTCAGTGATGTTGAGAAGGATCAAACATCATATTCATGCTGGGAGCATGTGAGAACCTGGATATGTGATACTTGTTGAATGTGGCATTGGATGTGTTGTGTGCCGCCTCCAAGTCCATGAGGCAGCCATCTATCTCATTGGGAAACAAGAGATTGTGATCATGGCAGTAATAAACTTCTGGAAACTCTACCTCTACTTTGCAATGTGTGGGAATAGGTGCAGCCCCCACAGGCTCGAGGGCCTGGTCTTTGAAAATGGCGTTTTCTGATCCATGTAGAAAAGACCTGGGCAGGTGCATGAGGGATGATGGTTCAGGCACAAGTTGGGTTTGTAGCAGCAGGCTTTTCAGGTCGCAGTCTTGAAATTGAAGCGCCGGGATTTGGCAATCTAGTGGGAATGATGCTGGTTGCTGAAGAAAGGAATTAGCAACTGCGGCCGTAGAAGTGACTGCCGCCTGGTGGTGGCTCTGGCTCTGGTTCATGTTAACCCCAATTTTGTTATCCCCACTTTTGTCATAGATTCTGCAGATAACCCATTCTTCCTGCATTGCATTTATGCAACGAAAACATTATACAACTCATGTTACTCTTACTATAGTGATTGATTAATATGCAATGCTGCTAGTTACTTCAATGCGTAGAATTGCATTATCCAATGTGTCAGAACAGGTATGAGATGGCCTAATCAAATCACACCAATCAAATCAGAATCTGGCACCTCACCCACCCATCCCATCTCAGAGATTTTTTTTAAAAAAAAAATTAAAGGCGAGAAGAAGTGTGCATCGATACTAACATTCTGCTGCAACGCAATAGCAAACCCAGCAAGTCAACCCAGAAATGGACAAAAACCAATAGTCATGGGAGTAACTTGATTCCCACGGCACACGTGTGAGAGTGATGGATATGGTTTTACCTTGCACGTGCGGCGGCAGGAGTCGGAGAGCTCGCCCTCCAAACGGTACTCGTGCATGACCCACTTGGTCTTCTCTCCGCGGGGTGCCCTCCCTCTGTAGAAAACCAGCGTCTTTTTCATCCCTACCAGAGCCCCGGTGGCGCCGCCGTGCACTTCCCTGTCTTTGCCCGTCGCCTTCCAGTAGCCGGCGCTTGTGGCTCTGTTTGTTCTCAGCCCCGTCGGGTATTTCCTGTCCCTTAGGCTGAAGAAGTACCACTCTCTCCCCCCCATCTTTCCCAGCTCTATATATAAATATACAGTAGTACGTATTAGAACTGATCGATCGATCGACCAAATCAAAACCACGAAACAAAATTAATTACTTCCTACTTGGTATATACTTATTACCAATACTATTCTACTCCATATTAGTCCAAGATAATAGCTAACAATATTAATGCACTTATATAGATAATGCGTGCATGGAAGGTAACATATGGAGACGGGAAACGCTAGCTTATATTAATTGAATTAAGAGCATGGTATGTGTGTGTGTGTATATATATATGCAAGCTAGCTGGGTGACCTGGTAGCTCCCAGGGCTCGCATCTGTTGAGATCAATCTCGGCAATGGGGACGGCGGAAAGGCTGTAGCCGCCATGAAACACCTTGGAGGCGAGGTAGAAGGTGATGAGCTCTTCGTCCGTAGGATGGAACCTGAACCCAGGAGGCAGTCCGCGCTCACTGGGTTCATCTCGAGCGAGTTCCGCCAAGAGGTCTTCGATTGCAAGCATGATAGTATATGGAAGCTAGCTTAGCTAGCTTGGTGTTTGTGATAATACTCACTGAAGTTAGAATGAGTTCTTTCTTTCCAGCTGCTTGCTAGTTAATTAGTAGTACCACGTAAGTGGTCATATATATAAATACAGCTAGCTAAGCCAGCAGCGGGGCTAGCCGGGGAGTGTGAAGTAGCGGTACGTACGTAGAGAATGTGATATCAATTTGAGTGATGGATGATGCAATTAAGGAGTAGCTAGGTAGCTAGGTGTGAGGGAGGGGAGGGCCCTGCAAAAAGCGAGCGAGATATATATTGAAAAAAAGGGGGGGGATGTTAATTCGCAGTGGCCGGGTGCATTAAATGTGAAAGGTCGAGACCAGACCAGAGATTTTTGCGTGCGTCTGTTGAACTTCAAATAGTCATGTGCAGTGCAATGCAAGCACTTGCACTTGCACTTGCATGCCTCACTCACTCACCCACCCACCCTCCCCCCCCTCGCCTCCTCATCTGCTTGCTCCTGCCCCTTATTATTTCCTCATCTCCATTCCTTTGCTTTACCTGCTCATAGAGTACCATTAATGATGAGCAACCTATATATATATATGCTATGCTATGCCTACATCTCTCTATTTATATATGAATACAAGTCCTTATAATACCTTGAGATACCCTACAATACACAATCTCCCCCCGTGCATTGATATATATATATATATATATATATATATATATAAAATCCTTTTACGATATTGATGGACATAAGTTGAATTCAAGATAGGATGAAGCCATAATATGATGGCCGCTAGAACAAGTCAACAAAAAAAGCCGTCCAAAACAGTAGCCCAAAATAAAAGTCTCATTAAAAATTTCAAATAATACATAAATCCGTACAGGACAAAGACATCACCGAACTTAATAAAAATTGATCCGAACATACTAAAGGGGAATTCCCGGACAACACTCCCGTAGGTATTAAAGACGCGTGTCCTCTGACACAATATTGAGATATTACAATTTTGCCACTACAGCAATGGACTATATAAAGCATTTATGACGGGAGTTAATGGATCTTCTTGACAACTTTAACTAAAAAGAACATACAAAGAACTCTTGATCCTCATTCTCAAATCCCGAATCAAACGCACATCGTACCAATCCTCATGGCGTCCAATAACGTCATTATACATCAGTAAAAAAACGTGGCGGTTGCTCATGCGGATTCGTCACCGTTACCTAACTGGGGCAACCCTATATAAACCTTAATCATCTCATAAGTGAAACAAGATTCGTTTGATATATAGGTTTCTAAAATACCTCCCAATAATCACATAATATAATTAACCTACAAAGATATACAAAACTATGAAAAAAATGCTTATCTTGTAAGAAAAAAAATTATAATTGCAAATAAAATACCTAGTGAATATTGAAGAATATTAGTCGATTTTTATTGGCGTTGATCGACTGTGGTCCGTGTGTGAGAGGGAGTCTGAGTCTTACAAATTGTTATTGGCATTGATCGACTGTGGTCCGTGCGTAAGAGTTCGAGTCTGAGTCTTACCGATTGTTATTGGTGTTGATAGTGGAGACAAGATAAGTACTCCCTCCGTTAGGATGTCAAAAACTTACCTGGTCCAAAAAACCCGCCCGAACCCAAACCCAAACCCAAACTAATCCGAAATAAGTTCAACCCGGTCGTAACTTGAACCTGAAATGACCCAAATCCGAATCCGAAAGGATCACTCGAACCCGAAATGACTTGAACATAAGCCCGAATGAACCCGAAACACCTTAAATGACTTGAACATAAACTTGTACTATCGTATGCAAAATTACATTTTCTTTACTTAGTGGTTTTTTTCATATTTTGTCATAGTTTGATGGTTTTTTAATATATACTATAAAAAATAGATTTATTTAAGCGTGATGGTTGGTCATGTTGACGATAACCATGTAGTCATGTGATGGCTATCCCTACTATATTTCCACCCGAAGGGTACCCGAAAATGAAGTGCGTTATTTGATCTGAACCCAAACTCGAACCCGAAGAAATCCGACCCTGACCCGACCTGAACCAGAATATGAAACAACCTAAAACCCGAATGACCTAAACATAAACCTGACCTGAAATAATTTCAGCCCGAAGTAACCCGAAACCCAACCTGACACCAAACCAGCTCCACCCGAAGCAACCCGAAACCCAACCATACATGAAATCAGCCAACTTGAAGCAACCCGAATGACCCGAAATCAGCTAAACCCGAAGCAACCCGAAACTCGAATGACCCAACTCGAACCCAACCTGACCCGTCTGATTGGTATCCCTACCCTCCGTCCATTTATCATTGCAACATTTTGACTTTTGATATCCATTTGACTTCGATTTATTTAACCCAATCCTATTAATCACCACCCAGGTGATATTTCACCTACTAATCCAAATGGCTCAGTTACAAGGTAATCTGGAAGCCCAAGCCCAACTAACTGAACAATTACATATCCCACACTCATTTTCCCACACTCATTTTCCAAGTGCTCTAGGTGAGTGAAAATCCTGGGTTATAAATAACATTCACGTATTTAACAATAATTTGAGGTAGAAAAAATTCTTAAAAAATCGTTTAGAAACTATACACATTATATTTTCTGATAAATCGAAGAAACTAATTTAAGGTTGTTTTATGCATTAAGATTGGAAAAGTTGGAAAAAAGGAAATATTTTGATTGGTCATATATATAAATAACAACAAATTGAATTTAGGAGGAAAAAGAAGTGATAGTGAACTTTTTTGTAATATGAAAATTTAAATTGTTATTGGTTTTTTTTGTTTGAAGAACACAACCTTACACTAGAAATACAAACTTATGTTCATATAATTTTATAGAGTAAACATAGCGTTATCAATGTCATTCCGCATTTTGTCGCGATTTCTTCTCAACCGTGATATGACACATAATTTTGAAATTGTAGTAGTACTAAATAATTATTTTCTTCTGTCAGAGTAGATTTAGTTTCAGGAGAGTAGTTTTCTGAGATTTATTTTCGAAGTTAATTTGGAAATTTGAGTGTGTAATGAGAAATGCAGTGACGTATCAGTAAATATAACAGTAATCACGGCAGCGGTTTCACAGATTGCAAGGTAAGATGCCATAAAATAATACTAATAATCTGAAAATAATGATGCTCCTACTAAATGGATTAAATTTACTCTACTGTAGATGTAGTATTACTTTCTATCTATCTCTAATCTCTATGGTGAAAAGAGCACCGAAACCAAACCCAATAATTTACTCTCCTTTTTTACTCTGCCTGCAAAGGTTACATAAGCAAGCCTACTACTCTACACTCAATTTCTCCGCCTACATCTGAATCCTCTGCCCTTCTCCCATGTGATGCCCCTTTTTTTATTTCTTTTTGACAGATAAGGACTAGTATTATATTTTCAAACAGTAGAATACTTCCAGCAAAACAGATGCATGACCCGATCCTATCATACCATCTGCTGCAACTCTAAAAAGCAGTAATTTAGTTTCTGATAAATCGAAGAAACTAATTGATATTCATGGAACCTTGTCTGTCTTCTTCCAAATTGGACGTGAAACAAAAGAATGCACTCGAGTCCAAGTCCTTCTACTCCTCTGATTTCTTATATATATATTTGGAGGAAATGTCATTTTTTATCATCGATGTTTGATAAAAGGATCTTTTTTGTCATTATTTTTAAAAAAAACGGTTATATTTTACTATCAACGTTTTATCTATCTATGAACCTTTTTTTCATTGATAAGTGGTACTCGGACTCATGTGAAATGGGACATTAAGCCCGGAGTCCCATGTTCGAGTCCTGAGGAGGCATAAAACTCCTAACCGCAGAGACACTACGTCAGTTAAAACCATTGGTAGTGCGGCCAATCCGCACTATTTGCGCAATATTTAGTGCGCAATTGGCCCAAATAGAAGCTGCACTAAAATCCTCCGCATTAGCTTCCCTAATGTCGACGCAAGCCGCAATTATTGCGCTTATCATGGATAAAACCGCATTAAACTACATTTTTAATATAAAAAATAAATTCATCCGGATGAAATTATTCATCCGGATGAATTTAGATTCATCCTCTCAAACCCGTAACACGCCTAAACACAACAAAACCCGTAAATAGAACAAAATATCATATTCAAAAGAACAAACTCAAACATTTTTCTTTCATTTCGCAATTTCTTGAACAACAACTCGTAATGGTTATGTACAACTGAAATCAAACACAAAACCACAAGAAAAAAACCTAGATCTACTTTTGGTCAACACCGAAATGCTCCTTCACCACTCTCTTGAGCAGTACTCCGATCTTCGCGCCATGACTCTTCCGCCGGATTTTGTCAAAGAAACAAGATAGGATCTGCTGCAAGGACGGATTCAAGCAAATCGAAATGCGAAGAAGAGAAAAGAGATTGAAGTGCGATTGAAGCAAATCGGAAGAGAGGGGAAGTGAAGAGATGAAGATGAAAGAGGAAGTCAAGAGTTTTATTTTTCGAGTTCGGATGAAAATGAGGGAAAGGGAAAGGTAAGAGTTTTTTAATTTGAGGTAATGCGGCTTATCATCGATATAGCCGCAATAAGCTATGGACTTGGGCTGTATTTTGCTATCCAATTGCCCCTTAGCCGCACTAGATATAAATTGCACACAAAATTGCATGAGTATCATGGCTTCTACTAAGTGCAGCCAAAGCCACAATATCGCCGCACTAAATTCGGTCCCCACCACGTAGGAGAAGTCCGTGAGTTAAGGACCGAGGGGGACGCCGGTTAGAGTCCGGTATGCCAACCCGAACCCTTAACAAATATTTACAATCCTACATTATCTTTTGTCGACACCCTTATCTCCTCCACCTTCCTCTGCGCCTCCGTCACATTCAACTTCGCAGATCGTGGTTCATTTGTCTATCCTCTTATGCTTTGTCGTCACTCTTATCGCATCATCTTCCAACTACCAGCTTCTAATGCCCTTGGCTCCGTTTCACCGTCATCGTTTCATACGGCACCGCCTTAGTATGTGGCGCTGTTGCTGTTCAGTGAACCCACTGCATTCTTTGCTACCATCCGCAGAATAACGTCCTCATGCCTCTTTCAGTCCAACCTAACGTCGCTTTCTCCTCTATCAATGCCAGCCGAACTAAGCCCGTGATCTCCGCACCAAGCGGTCGATGTGAATCTCGCCAACAAAAGTTACAATTTTAAGGCTCTCTTCAGAATTCGAGTTCACTTGAAAAATCTCGGAAATGGGTCACAGAATTCATTGTTGGGGGAGCAACCTAATCGCTAGCAGAATCAGGGTAGATGAGGGAAGGATCAGATTTGCTGAAGGAAGCTCAAAGGCTGATATAGATGAAAATGAAAAGTGTATTAGAATGTGAGTGAATTTGTCAATTTTTACAAACTTTTAGATATAATTATGAGTTAATATAACGGAGAGTGACAGTTAATATAATGAAGAGTGACAAACGTGGATAAAAAACAATAACATTGATAATAAAAAAGATCATTTTTTAAAATAATGATAAAAATAAACTTTTGATAAAAAATGACCTTTCTCGCAAGAGATGGATGGATGGACTCTCTAATCCATCAAAAGGTCCACAATCCTGGATGGGAGAAGGAAGTCCATTACATTACTACAAAAGGTCTGGCCCACTACAGCTTCTTCTTAGATCTGTCTGTCTGTCTGTCCAAAAGGCAAGGCCGGCCTAATAAATTTTGTGGGGGCAAGCAAACAAACCATGCATACATCCCAGCAAAGAATTCCCTTACCCTAAGTTCAACAACCTCTTTCCCATATTCTTTTTTCAATTTTCTCCATTTCAATACATTTAATAAATCCATCATTTTAATATAAAATAATATTTTCTTAAATTTCTCTATTCATATATATCTTATTCATCAATCAAAACACACGATCTCAAAATTTTCAATTTATTTTTTCTCATTTCACTGAACTACTGACCCTTAAAAAACGAGTTTTAATAAACAGTTTAGCATTATGGATTGATGGATGGTTGGAGTAGCTCCTATGTGCACGTGTGTTGGAGAAGTTGAAAACGATTTGACAGACGTATGAGTTGTTTATTTGGAAAACTTTGAGAGAAATAGAGAAAAAATGTTACTCTCTCCCTCTAAAATGGATAGTCACACCATTAAAATATTTTTATCTAAAATAAAATAATTTTTTTTCACTTTTATTTTATTTTAATCTATTTTTACCCTTATAATGCCTTACTCATAGAATTAAAAAACAATCCTAATCTACACAAAAAAATTAAATCAATTGAGACAGAGGAGTTTTTATTCGTCTGTTCCCAGTTACACGGTTCCTAATAAACATCCAAGGCTAAGCTTAGATGACAACTGGAGTAGTAATAATGCACCCTCTTGTATTCCTTCAAATTAACCGAAGAAGATATCCCGAGTCACGCACGCCTACTAAATGAGTGGCCTGGCCTGGCCTGGCCTGGCCTGGTGTGGTGACTTACTTGTGAGGAAGAAAGATATCTGTACCTGCAGGCACCGACCACGACCATGGCATGCATGTACGTGACTTTTCACAGGGCAGGAAACAAACAAACAATGCGATAACTACTTGCATTAAAATACACCTGATGCCCTCGAGTCGAGATTCAAGTTACTACAACATCGTTACGTACGTTACCCATAAGTACGTGATAGTAGAAAATCCTACTAAAAGCACGAACGCTAGGGGCTAGGAGGGGTTAAGCGTACCAGCCAGCAAGCCGCCGCGCGCTCCCTCGCTCTAACTTCTAATTCTAACCCCACCGAATCTTAAAGCTCCTTCCTAAGTCACACACAACAAACACAGATAAAAATTCATTAATCCGGTCCTACTTTCTACTAACACCAGGTTTGGGTCATACAACTACTAATCAAGTAATAACACAACATAAGAAGACGTACATTCTACATCATGAACTACCACTAACTTGAGAAACGCAGGAGGAGACGGTGCTATTTCCACGGCAGGTTTGACATGGTCTGTGGGTTATTGTTTCCGATGCTCTGGTTAAGTGGACTCCCGCCACCGCCTGATGAACCACTAAAAGTACCTCGAGATGGTGGACTACTTGCCGCTGCGGGCAAGCTTGCTGAAGTGTGGTTTTGGGATGCAGATAGAACATCGTTTTGCTGCACCAGCTTCGGTTCCTTTTGACCATCTGCCATAAAACTCCCCACAACCACCTGCAAACAGACACTACTATGTAATTGCTGGTTTATCAGATTATCCCTTTCTTCTCGAGACAGCAGGCCAAGGTCAAACTACTAAAGCGATAAGCAAAGACATTTTCTCAAGAATGTTGCCTAAGCTGACAGATTGTTCCCGCCATAAAATTTAATACTCCTGTTAAGAACATACGTAAAGTTATATTAATTTCTATCCTCCTGATTTTTATCACCCCCAACCAAAAAGAAAGAAAAAGCCTTTTCCATTCTCCTATTGGTTAAAGGTATTAACATACATCGGAAATTGATGCATATATGAGCTACCATACGTATGCGAAAGAACTTCACATTGCTCAACCACTTATCCGAATTAGAAGACTTAAGACTCATTGGTTGGTGCAAAACCGTGGTGGTACAATCGATTAATCATGCAAAAGATGAACCGTTTGCAATTAATGTTAGAGTTAGGTGAATTTACGACCTTCAACTGTAAATGTATTCGAGGCAGATGTGAATTGCAAATAATTCTTCATGTGTGATTAAGACATGAGATCAATCCATTGGATTAACGTGCCTTCACACCAACCAAATGTGACATTATACATTTATACTCATTTCTAGTTGTAGACCACAAAAGATGATACACCAACAATACTGAAAATAGATTAGGAGAATATTAGAATTCAGAATGATTTTCAAGTACATCATTTGGACCAGTAAGAGATCTGCTCATTGCATGCGGCATCACTATGTGCAAAGCAAATAACCCTTCAACAGATTTACATGCAAGTCATTGCACTTTGGTCAATGATGTGGCCATTGAGGGGCTCTAAATGAGGCATACCTGTTGCTGGCTGCATAGCGTACTATGCAAGATAGAACTCCGACTGCTGAAAGACTAAATGAAAAAACTTGGAAGTTAAATCTTAGCAAAGGTAGGTGACCAAACCTGAACAGGAGATGCAGCTGTCAAGAGTCCAGCTACGCCACCACCTAGTACACGACCATCTGGTCCAGACAATGACACGCTTAAACCACCGGTCCTACTTCGCTGACCACCAGCATCAGATAGAAGAAATGATCCAGAAAGTGATAAAATTTCGAAACGCCCCTGCATAAAAGAAAAAGAAATGTGATACTTAAAATGAAAACACCTTCAAAGAGGAATACAATCAAGTAATTATTCGAGTATTGTGAACCTCATAAGTTACAGTTCCACCAGATGTTGCTGGCTGGCGGAGTGTCACATTTGATATAGCTCCATTTGCTGACAGAATACAAACAGCCCTTGGACCATGCTGAGAGAATGACATTATTTTTGATGATATGTCCTAAAAGTGGATGACATGAGAAAAAGAAATCAGATCCAAAGTCCACCTAAAGCTAATGAAATGATCAATCAATTGTACTCTGTACTTGCAAAGAAGTAGCATATAAGTACATGTTAACAAAAAAAGGTAAAGCTTATTGAAATGAAGGAGTGTAGTTTAGTTTGTTCTCACAATGAACAAAAGCAGCACCAAGTCAAACTTAAGATTATATTAAAGCAGTAACTAAATGCTCATATTCCAGCCAAGTCGCAACATGATTCAGTAAAACAGAAATGCACTTCCTCCATAAAGACAACACACTTCAGTGACGGTACAAAATTCTGTACAGCCCCTCTTGCTAGTGAATGAAACAGAGTAACCAACAGAAATTTGAGAACTGTACAGAGAAACACTAAATTTAGTAGAATAATCAAATTTGCATTATAATCATGCTCCACCATTGGACTTATCATAACACTGCAGCAAGTTCTTCACTTCAGTACTTGTACAATCAATTTAACGTTAATTGGTTGGTACACTTGAGCAAATGAATGAAGATGCAGAGGAATTAGAATTAATTGACCATTCAAACAGTTGAAAATACAGAACACTATCATAAGAAGAGGGCACTTATAAAAGGGAAAAGTAAAAACAAGAAAGCAACAAAACAATGCTGATAAAGGCAGACAGAAAATATGGAAAAAGAGACCTCTCCGGCTTTCACTGTGATAACATGAGGGGTAAATCCAGTTGCTGGTGCTCCTGTAATGAGAACCACTATCAGGAAAGAAACACAACTAGGAGAATCCAAGAATATGAAAAGAGAACACAAAAACATGCATAGAGATATGGACGTGACTAGTTAACAATGTGAGCTTTCTTGCTCAATTTTTTAACATATAGTGCGGATACAGCACTGAGATAGTAATAAGAAAGCATCAAATGTCATGTTTGAGAACGAAGAAGGGGAAGAGAGGCAATCTAGAAAAAGAAAAGATAAAGTTATCAAATTTTGGAGTCCCAACAAAATTGTTTGTTCAATACTGAAGCGCCAATTTTCAATAGCAACTTGCAATTGTGAGAAGCATTGTTGTTTATTCTGCAAACGTAAGTGGTAGCAATCTTGAGTGCAATGGGAACCTGCCGATGGCAAATATAATAATACCAACTATAAGTTTAATAAGTTATAAATGATTATTCCCGAGCGGGGGGTGGGGGGGAAAGAAAGAAAAGAATGAATAACAATCATTCCAGGACGATTTGTGCCAGCATGGAACTACTAATAAACTGAAGAGGGCAGTAAGGTAATAACACACATCAATAGTCTGAAATTGAATTCTGAAGTCCGGATCATATCCAATGTTCCAGAAAAACCTTAGAATTGCCGTTCATTCTTCGCCAAGGATAGATAAGGCAGACAACAAAAAACACATACACATTCGCTTTTTATTTTATCCCTCAAATCCCGCCTTTGTCAGAGACCAGACCAAATTGCCCATGCCAATAGCAAATCAAAACAAGAGAAATACCACATGAATTAACACAGGTTCATCCAAAGAACAAATTTCAACAAAATGCACAGATCTGGAAACAGGAAGAACAGTCGAGTGTTTGAATGTAATAATTACCCAGAGCCTCGGCCAGATGCTTCTTGTTGGTTGACCCTGGTGGTCTCCCTCTCTTCTTCATAGTAGTCGGTGAAGTTGCAGTTGCAGTTGCAGATCCTGCTGGATTAGGCCCTGGCGGTGAAAATCCAGGTGCGCCGGACTGGGTTCCGCCAGCAGGCGGAGGAGACGTAATAAGCGCCAGGCCCATGCTGCCGTCTGGCCCGTACTTTCTGGGCCTCCCTCTCTTCTTCTTTATAGTCTCACCTCCCTGCGGGACTGCAGGGCTCTCTCCGCCAGCGGCCGGCCCGGGCTGGTACGCCGGCGAGGTGGTGGCGGCGGCGATGGGTTTATAGATGGCTGTCCCGTCGGGGCTGAAGGACAGCCGCATGTTGTGCATCGACGGCTGCGAGGGCATCTGATTATGGTTCTGTTGCATGGCGGCGCTGAATGGCTCTCGCGCCGCCATCATTCCCGTCTCCGATCCCGACATTTCCGAAATCTTCACGCGCAACCTCTGCCATCAACGAAGAGAAGGGAAGATCAAGTAGTCCAATTTCTTCAATCGAAGAGCTTAAACTCTTAACAGAGATCTGTCTAGACAGAAACACTCACTCGCTCAACACTGCTCGCGGTTTGCGAATCACCGCCGATAAAGTAAGGATTTCCAAGTCAATGCAGCTAACTTCAGAGCCCAGCTGCGATCGAGGACAGAGCTCAGTTTAATTTCAAATCATAAACCCTAGTAGTATATCCTCTAGTTAAAATCCTCAAAAGCTGCAAAAATTCTTCGTCTCCCAGTGGAGATTATGCTGAAAATTTTCAAGTTAGCACAGAAACTGGAGCAGATTGAAGAGAGGAACAATTTTCCAGAAACTTTCATTTTTTGGAAATTAAAATTCAGAAAAAATACGAAAATTCGAAAAATAATGAAACGTAAAAATAAAAAAAATAACCCCAAAAAAGGGGATAAACTTACCAGGAAATACGCGAAAAATCTGAAAGGTAAAGGAAAAGGGATAAGAAAATTGAAGGTGGGGAGAAAGAAAAGAATGGAAGCAGCAAAGAAATGTCGGGAAATCTGAGAAATTATTTTAACTGGACTAATTAAAAAAGAGCAGGTAAAAGCATATCCATGTCATCCGTAATTTGCTTTCTCGCTTGCAGAAGAAAAAACAAAACAAAAACAAAAGGAAATTATGTGTTTAAAAACGTCGTATTCCCTCGATTTCTCCTCAACTGTTTTGTTTAGACGGATAACCCCTCAAATCTTCAGAAAATGTCACTTTAACCCCTCAGCTGAAAGAAGCATTTGCTTTCACAACCTTTTTTCGCTGTTGACTTGGTACCCAGAAATTCTGATTCCTCCATCTCGCCATCATCAATTGCCTAAATAAACTCTTTAAATCTTCGACCATCCATATATAGCTCTGATCTGAACCCGGTACGAATTATGAAAAACAGCCTACAGTCAACAAAACTTGTTTGCTCATTTCATTTTATGGTTCAGTAACTAACATCATAGCTCATGCTCATTTAAAAATGGTTTGCGAAAAAAATTGAAATATTTCAAGTTTGTAGAAGTAAAAATGAAAATTTAAGAAGGAAACTTTGACGAAAGGATTTAAAAACTGTGTAGGCAAGCAAGGGTCTCTTCTTTCTCTTTTCTCTACTACTTAGAAACATATGCGGACTAAATAGGACTTTAGGGGCCTACTGAAAATAAATTGCATTTTCTGGCGACAAAAATCGGAATATTGGCGAACTCGCTCCTACAGCGTGCCGCGTCAGTGTCTGCGAAATTGATTCTCTTTTATTATTATTTTTTCATTAAACAAATCTACCAAGCTTTTTTCACTCCCATTTCCCCTTCAAAATCAAAACGCGAATTTGAAATTGGGTAACGTTTGCAGGTAATCCGGTAAGTTTAGGATTTGTCTTATTTGGATTATATTTTAACAATTTATATTACTTTAGTCTTGTAAATTTTAATCTGTGTGCACCGTTAGTTCTTCCGTTAAAACTGCCGTTAAAATGATAATATTACCAAAATGTCTAGATCCAATACTACATTTAATACCAATCTCTTAAAAAAATTACAAATGAACCATAACTAATTCCAAATTTACAACATCATCTTCTTCTTTCATAAAGGGACATTATTGAAACTTAGGGTCTGTAAAAATTGAAACATTACAGAAGTCAAAAAGCTCATCTACAGAGAAGTCATCGAAAGCAGAGCCATTCTTCAAATTCAACGCCCATAAATCATCAAGAAACGCTTGCCGCGAGTTTGTGTATCTCACTCCAGGCTCGTGCGAGTTTGTGTATCTCACTCCAGGCTCGTTTTGGTAACCCGATTCAGTACCTTGACCATCAAAGCCTCCAACAAGGCCCACACTGAAACCCACTCCAATCATACCATCCTTCTCCCCACTTCCACCATTTCCTATGCCGTCCCCTCTGTTATCCCGCCGAGAATTCCGCGCCTCGCTGACATCGGATGGCCAATTAGAAAAGTCTGCGCCGTTCACAAAAAGCTCGCCGCTGGATAGGCCCCTATGGCCACTTGAAAACTCGAGCATGTACGGTAAGCCGCAGACGCTCCTACATAACAACATCTCCTCGTCCCGCTTTGATCGGAGCTCCGACTAGACACCCAACGGAACCCCGCGCCACCTATGCTTCCGGGCAATCAATCTGTAGTTGCTTCGTCTCTGGCTTTGGATCTGGCCATTGGCGACAGCACGGTCATTGTCAACGATAGTGAGTTTGGAAAGGTCGATCGAGAAAGAGGTGGTTCGATTGGAGAGGTAAGGCCACTTGCCTGAAAGCTGTTGGCAGAAGGCGGTTACTGGTCGGAATCTAGGAAGGGGCGCCATGAGTGGAGTAGAAAAGTGCAGGAGTCCAGGGGATGGTGCAAAACTAGGGACCTGTGTGCAAATCTAAGGTGATCATGGGACTACCACTACCATGCAACATAGAACACTCGGCAGTCAAGCAACAAAGGAAAGGTTTCACACAATCATGCATAACATTAAGGAGACATACTTCAGAGAAACTATCATGCTTGGATCCTAAAAGGCAGTAGACAAGATTCAAGGAAAGAACAAGAAGAGGGACAAACAAGGTTCATGGCATCATGATAAACATAGAAAACATCATAGCAAAGTAATCATGTTCCAAACATTACTAAGGACAAAAGGCAGCAAGGTGAATCATACAAAGAAAATGCTTAAAAGGAAAGGATATGTCAGCAGGGACATGAACCACACCAAAGAAGTACAACACTTCAGCATTTAAATAAAAAGGAACGAGGCATCCAATAGATGATACAAGACTGAAGAAGCAAAGTAAGATTTATAGGGCAACAAGTAGTCGGTCAGCAGCTCAACAAAAATAAAAGGGCTACTATTCAGCTTACCTCACTAGTATACCATAAGTCGGCAGCCATAAGGTAACAACTACACACTAGGTTAAAGCCAAGATAATTAACTCGTAAAAATACCAAAATTTGAGACATGAACCAAGTGACGCATAGCAAGAATTAGATCATGTTTTAAATTATGAATAAATTATGCTACACATGAGTATTATTTCCTAGAACACTATGGGGAGTGAGGGAATATTCATGGATGTCAAGTTCATGTATCAAGATTTGTACAGGAACTAAACATGGTGGGAAACCTCAAGTGATAGCAAGGAAGTCCATAGACTAATTAATTATCATGCTAGGAGGAAAAATGGACAATAAGAGGAGTGAAACGGTAGGCTGTAAACAGGCTAAACAGGTTGAACAGACATGCTTAAAATCAACTAAGGAAAACAGCAAGGCATCTTAAGAGATCAGTAGCTATTACTAGATTTCTAACATGCATGAAAAGATCTTACCAACATAAGGAAAGTCAGTTGAGGTTTCCAAATTAGTCCTTAACATGAGAAAAGTAAACATTAAACCTTCACAAGAATTTATTAAGCCTAAAATACAGGAATTCTTGGAATTGTTTGTACGTTCTAAAAGTAACTTACTAAAGGAGCTGTATATAATTATCCTTCTATCTTTATTAGCGAAAGCCTTAATTCAGCATGAACAGGTAAGGACCGAGAGCAACAGAAAAGGAAAACACCAAGCAAAGCTATTAAGTTTAGAGGAACTACACTTAGTTTTTAACAAGAGTTATGCTAGATTTATCTCTCAGCCTAAGCCATCTAACTTCTTGTTCAAGAAGGAGTAAAGCTCCAGGTTTAAGTTGATTTTACAGCTGTAACCTTTTAATTTACTTGCATAAACCAGAATTACTAGATTCAGAACAATCCAATGAAACAATTCATGTACGGAAGCCATTTTTAACATGCAAGTGACATATTATCTAAATTAATTACTCATAAGAATTGAAAGGACTCACAAAGCACCAGCCATTATTCACAGTGGACTTACCTTCTCCCGCCAGTTAGCTTTAGTTATGACTCAAGTTGTTAAACATGTCTTCTGTATAACTCGTACTTCTTCTCGCCATTTGATTCTTCATCATGAATCAGTTCAGAATCTTCGATCCTTCAAACTTCAGGTCTCCTCGTTGTTGCTTTCTGAAACTCGATCAAACCTCTATTCGAATCATTTTCGTGATGAAAGATAAGCTTCAGGATCGATCTTTCCTCTGCTGGCCACCGCCGACGGTTCACCACTGTCCCCCTTGCCAGAATCGCTTCCATGCTCGCCCCTCAGCCCTTCACTCCGATCGCATCGAACCCAAATCCCCAATTCGTGTTCGCCCAAAATTATTTTTTTGGATCTCTCCAGCCTCCATGATCGCATCTCTTTCCTCTCTCTTGAATCGAATTGATTCCCAGAAAAATGAAAGCCCCCAAATCCGTCTTTTATTTGTCCTCTCTTTCTTTTCTGATCCACCTGTGCCTCCCTCTCCCTCAAACCCGTGTCCAACCTTAGAGATGTATGGGTGTCCTTTAGCTTTAGGTTAATTACTAACCAAGTCCTAGGTTTTATTTTAATTCTACAATTTTTACCCAACTTAGTTACTAGGTTTCAATTATGTCACTTTCTAAATTAATCAAATTTTATTCTTTTCAATTTTATCCTAAGATTCCTATTTCTTTCAATTTTTCCGACGGGTCATAACAATTATCATAAAGAATGCTAATTATTATAAATAACGACATTTATTATCGATTTGAAATCAACCATATTTCTCATCATTCATGAATTTGAGAGCCAAATAAATTAAAGTTTATTGGCCAAGATGATAAATGTTGTTGGATTAGATATTTGTCTACTTTTCCTATTTTTACTAGTTATATCTAATTTAAGAGTTTGATAGCTAACATTATTGTAGATACTCTAAGTCCTTGTACAATAGTTCTGAACCTCTAGCCTATTGATTAAGCTTCTATGGACAATGGACATAATAAGAAGTATTGGGTTCAAGTATCCACCACTTATTATGTCTGTCTACCTTTATGTATAAAAAGGATAAAAAAGTAAAAATAATGTTAAAAATTTTCTTAGAAAATAAATGATGAAATATTTATAGGAAATTCTAAAAAGAATATGATTCAAATTTTTGGGATGGAGTAGCAGTGTTAAGCAAAAGAACAAAAAATCATTTTATAACATCAATTATTTCATTCAAATATTTTTATTTCACATATTTCACATCACTTTTTAAATCGTTTTTTTATAGAAAAAACCTTTTCCCCATAATTATTTTTTCTTTTATCTAAAGATAGTAAAAGAAGAGAGCCAATAGTTTTACACTATACACCTGCCAGCTGCCAACCTGTAAACTAAGAAAATGGAAAAAGAACTAAAGAAGTGGGAGAAGAAAAGCGAACTGGAGATTATTCTAATCCGGAAGGCATGGCCACCAGTTTCTTGTGGTTGTGTCCTTGTTCCGAATCCATACCATTTCTATCTCCGACGCCGAGACATCTTCGGTTCTCTCCTCCTCCTCGTCCATCCTCCGCAAAGTCTGAACGACGCAGAAACCCAGCCGCCGTCAGCTGCCAAGAACCAGGGCACGAACTCTATGTATCTCATCCCTTCATCGACTTCCATTGACAATTCCTCCTGCTAATTCCCCTTTCTCTTCCCCACTTTGTTCGCCGCAGTTCTGGAATTTCGGGGACCAGAAGACGACAGACTCTGCTTCTGCTCGTTCTCACCGCCGCCCCTTTTCACACACCCCCATTTTCATACGCCAGAGAGCGGCGCAGCAAGAAGTCGATTCCCATCGACGACTATCTTACCAGCCGTGAGAGTCTCGACTTTTCCTCCCCATAATTGTCAAGCATGTTCTTAGTTTTTACTGTCAACCAGTGGTATATGTAACAAAACAAAAATGTGTGGAAATAGAGATGAATGATTTCTGGGTTTGAGCAATCAAAGTAGTAGAAACATTTTATGAGCTTTTCTTGTTGTATTTGTTGCTTCCAAACTGATGTATACTCAACTCAAACAGCGGATGGGTTGAAGTACTATGACATTGTTGAGGGGAAGGGTCCAAGGGCTGTAAAGGGATCAACTGTACAGGTGTAAATCTGCTTGTGCCATATGTTGTGTAATTATGATTTTGAGTCATCCGTCTGAAGCTTCTTGGTTTCAGGTGCACTTTGATTGTATGTATCGAGGAATCACTGCCATCTCAAGTCGAGAATCTAAACTTCTAGCTGGGAACCGCAGCATTGCCCAGGTAGTTGTTTGGTCTTTGAACTGCACATCCAAGTCTGTGTCCTAATGAGTAGACAGTCCCTCCCTGCATGTAACAACCCTCCGTGTCTTGATCTAGACTCTCGACTCTGACTTAAATCATGCTCATGCAGCCATACGAATTCAAGGTTGGTGCTCCTCCAGGCAAAGAGAGGAAGAGGGATTTCGTTGATAACCCGAATGGTTTGTTTTCTGCACAGGCTGCCCCGAAGCCTCCACCTGCTATGTACTCAATGACAGAAGGGATGAGAGTTGGGGGGAAGGTAAAATTAAAGCATTTCATTTTCTTTTTAACATCTTGTAGACTATGCTTTGTGGTGCTTAATTTCCTTTATGTTTATGTTTAGTTTTCTCATGCCTCATCCTTCTTTTCTAGTAGAGGACTGTGATTGTTCCGCCAGAGGCTGGTTATGGCAAAAAGGGAATGAATGAGATCCCGGTAAAGCTGCTAGTATTTTCCTGTTTGTACATTGTAGAGACCTAAAGGTTACTTGGAGTGCACTCTATCAGTCGTCTAGCTCATGTTTTCATCACTTGGATTTTATGCAGCCAGGAGAAGCATTCGAGTTGAATATAGAGCTTTTGCAAGTAGAGCCACCTGACACCAAGTAGTACTGACCTCGACTTTGAAGATATTTAGCATGCCCACTCGCTGCCACAGTTTTGTATATTTGGTTCGAGTGTTGAAGAAGAGACGCGAACGATCCAATTAACCTTTGCTTATTCTTTCGACTGAGAAATCTTTCTAGTATTGAATGTATATCTGAGAAGGCATAATGATATATTAGCACACCTCTTCTGGTCACTATCCTCCAAAG
Organism: Stellera chamaejasme; assembly: GCA_024586325.1. Lineage (NCBI taxonomy): Eukaryota > Viridiplantae > Streptophyta > Magnoliopsida > Malvales > Thymelaeaceae > Stellera > Stellera chamaejasme. Next base: position 34,626,764 of record CM044986.1, read on the forward strand.
AAGCTTTTTTTCTCTGATCAGCCATTTGCTGTTTTCATCCTTGGAAGAGTGAGTGACATGATACAATATCCATAAGCTCTTTCATATCTCTCGACAAAGGTTGTCTTCTACATACTCGAGATCCTAATGGGGTAAGAGTATCGCAAATTCTAAAAACTTTCTCAATTTATCATATCAGTTCTTAATGTATAAATCCACCAGCTCCGTCAAATTAATCCACATGGATTATAACTTACCAAATAGGAAATTAGCATTAAAATAAAAGCGTAACAAATGCACTATTCTACTACTAGTAGTAGCTACCGTGCAAGGCAAGGGAAAAATGAAATGAAATAAAATAAAATTAAAAGAAAAGAGGCTGCTGGCTGGAGTTGTCCACGAAAAAGGTGGAACAAAAATCAAGAAGAAAGAGATTCTAATCCAGAAAGCATGGCCAGTGTTTCGTGGTTGTGCCGGTGTTCCAAATCCAACCCTTTCACGTGTCCTATTCTCAAAGATCATCGCCGTTCCGCTTCACCCCCCGCCGCGAAGTCCGAAAGCTGCAGAATGCCAACCGCCGCCGTCCTCTGCAGAGATCCAGGGTAAAAACTCGATTAAATACATATGAGCTCTCCTACTGTTGACATTTACAATCCTCGTCGTCATTCCCTTTTCTTATTGTACTTTGCTTGCCGCAGTTCGATGATTTCGCGGCCCAGAAGAAGACAGGCTCTTCTCCAGCTAGCTTTCACCGTCGTCCCTTTTCCCGCGCTTGCTGGAGAAGGTAACAATTGAGTTGGCCGTATTTTCTCTTCTTGTTTCCCGTATCACATTTCTGGTCCTGCTTGGTTGGGTCCCGATCCGACTATGATTCTCGTGAATTACACGGCTAATTTCAGTTTCAGAAGGGTTAGTGGCAGAAGAGTTTAGGCTTTATACTGATGAAGAGAACAAGTTCAAACTTTTAATTCCTCAAGGCAAGTTTATATTCATCTGTGTGTTTATTCATTTGGTGGTGATGTTTCACTCTTAAAAAATCGCTGGCTCTCAGATTGGCGAGCCGCTGCAGCTGACCAGAATGGATTCAAATCCATAACTGCTTTCTACCCAGAGGAGCCTTCCTCCACCTCAAATGGTATTTCTATAGAACTGCAGTATCTGTTTACTGTATCAGTATTTTCTTCTTAGTATAGTAACAAAGGGCAACATGAAAAAGAAAAGGAAGAAAAGAAGAACTTAATGTTACTCTTAAATGGATTATAGAACTAGCTAAGGCTTATTAGAAGTTTTTCCTGGATCCTCTTGATGCTGTAAATGTTGATGTCCAAAGTATTTGTTGCGCAGTTAGCGTTGTAATCACGGGTCTTGGGCCAGATTACACCAAGATGGAATCCTTCGGAAAAGTGGAAGCTTTTGCTGACACTCTGGTAGTGAGCCTTTGCCTATTCTAGACTGGTTTCATTAGAGATTCTAAAGTTCATCTATTTTCTTTTCCATTCTGAAATAATGATAAAGGAGGAATATATGCTACTATCAGTCTATCATCATAACTGCATCTGTCTGTTATAGGTCAGTGGACTGGACAGGAGCTGGCAAAGACCTCCAGGTGTTGCTGCGAAGCTCATTGACTGCAAATCTTCCAAGGGTAATTGAATCTTCTTTCAATGCCTATGGGTATGCATAATGCATGGCGAGGCTTGATCCAGCTTTAACTCTAAACTAATAGACTTAGGAGTTTGATTTGTGTCATCGTCAGTCCCAAAAGGCATCACTTTAAGGGGGACCATAGTTTCCATGTTTTGAATTAAGTGTTTTTCTTCTATGACGATCTCTTTTCATGATCAGGCTTCTACTACATCGAGTATACACTTCAAACTCCAGGAGAAAGCCAAAAGCATTTAACTTCAGCACTGGGAATGGCATCCAATGTTTGGTACAACAGATTATATACCGTGACAGGACAGGTAGGTTGTAAAACATTGTTACTATATCATATCTGGTCAGTAAAAAATTCTGGAAGCTAAAGTCATGTAATCCTTGTGTCACCCTTGGTGCTCTTTGTCTGTTTGGTTGAAATTATAGTACTTTGAAGAAGAGGCGGAGAAATATGGTGCCGTGATTGAAAAGGTACTACAGTCTTGGTACTAAAACCAAGAGGTTACTCTCATTGTTACAGTAATTGTTTGATTTGTAGGTGCATAACCTGCTATGCTCAGCTTTTGATTACGACTTTGCAGGCGGTGGCTTCCTTCAGATTTATTTAACTGAAAGTGCTGCGGCACTGATGTGTACACTGGTGCAAAATGTTTGCCACTACTTCTAGTTCCGCATGTCCGGTTCTTACATATAAAGAAAAGCAAGCGTGCAGCATCAACAATTTTTCAAAGAAAGCAGCACAAAATGGAAAGATGCTTGCTGCGGGATTGCAGCTTCCGCTATCATATACAGCAGAAGCAGAATTTAGGGATGAAGAGAATGTCAGGATTCAGAAGCTGTTAACCAACTAGCTTGATGAGAATAGTTTAATTCTTGCTCCTACAGACTACAGTCCTACTACAAATAGAATAATAGTATATGTTCAATTTAGAAACTGAAAGATGCAAATTAGACTAGAACACACTTGCATTCTTTAATTTGCCCAAAGAAGACTTCACCTTCGCAGCCTCAGAATCAACCGAGCAACCTGTGGGAATGTTTGAGCCCGACACCTGGCTGATTTTCATTCCTACCTAAAATTTCCATGGAGATGCAGTCTGGAGCCTCCTTGCTTTCAGGCTCTACTCTACTTAGTGTCGTGTGATGAAGATGAACAGCGTTTTCAGTATGTTCCATGACCTTATAAACAATATGCCTGAAGTTGGAAGAATTGTGCGTTATGAATCAAGGCACTTATGATAATCCACGAATGTGGCTGAATAGCAGCAGCAGATGTTATTTTCTCCAGAGAATTAACAGTTCTGACGACTTCCACTGAGGTAGCAGCTCTGTTGTCCTTAGCTCCGCTGCACTCCAAGGGTACCTGCAGATGAGTGGCCACCGCTAACCCGCTGATGACAAGACAACCACGAAAACTGAGGCAGTGATAAGCGGTCGGTCAGATAGTTGCTTTCATCACCCACTTTGATGAATAGTTGATCAAGTTGTTTGGTTAGAAGTGCTTCTGCCATAATCTTGGATATACTAAGAGTAGAAACTATGGTATTTGTGGTGGAAGCGGAGCTGCTGCTACACCACCCGTGAATCAGGTTCTGAGGTCTTTCGATCTGGACAGGTGAAGGAAGGAGACATTCTCAAATACTAAGGGGGTGTATAGATCCCCATGTAGATTGCAAGTACAATGGGCAATTTCTCAAAAGAGATGAAGTTGGTACATTCTCTTTCTATATGTACCTCGTTAATCTCTTCATGTATGGTTTTCTTTCTAGGCTGAAACTTAATACTATGTTAAAAGGGATTCAGAATCATCAGCTTAGTCATTCTCAACACCTTGAACTTCTCCACAAAGTGCAATTTAGTCTCTGCCTTCACTTTCCCCTGCAATTCAGTTCATTTTGAACTCTTTTCTCAAACTTCTTCTTAGACATGCCAAACCTACAAAAACTCTTGCGTTAACACTAAGAATTAGCAATAATTATCATAAAAACCACAATTTAGAGGTGAAATATATATCAATAAAGCGCGTTCATCATGCTGCGAAATGCCGATTGGATATCTCCATATTCTAGTAGAGATCGTCGGACCATTGTTGCTTGATGCCTTTGAGTTCTCTGTTCTGATGGTTATAGCTACAACAGATGGGTGTTTGGTTGCGAGCACCAATAGAGGATGCAAGGTAATCTATGCATCTGGTGGTGTGTCTAGTGTCATATTAAAGGATGGAATGACCAGAGTTCTAGTTGTTCGATTTGGGTCTGCAAAAAAGAGCTTCAGAGTTGAAGTTCTTCTAGAAAATCCCGAGAACTTCGACACTTTGGTAGTCTTTTTCAATACTTAAAGGGGTAAAGTGCACAAGTGATACCTTAACTTTAATTATCGTTTTACCTGAGTCCCATTTTAAGTTTTTGTACTTTTAAAATCTCATTTTAAAAGTTATTGTATATCCATAGTCTTTTTTATGATTATTTGACAATTTTACCTTTTTTTGAAAAAATGGAACAATAACTTTTATGGTTTGTTTTTTTCTCTATCACTCTATTTAAATCCTTAAGTTATACTCTCTTCGTCCGCAAAAGACTCCACCATTTGTTTTGACAGTTTCACAGTATTTAATTTATGATTTTTTTTACGAATGTTTAGACACCGAAAATTAAATATTTCATATGTGTATCATAATTTGAAATCTAAATTTTCTGAATATATTTTTTCTGAATTTTTTAAAACTATTTATCTTTGTTAAAATTTGAGTCAAACATTGAACCTTGAAACAGTAAATTCAAATGGTGGAGTTTTTTGCGGACGGATCGCGTAAAATTTTGACACTCACCCACGCTCCTCTTCTTCCTTCCCAATTGCAGCAGCCAGCCAGCACCGTTGTATCCAACGCCGCCTCGACCCAATCGCCCCATCCCTAACCTAGGCCATCGCATCTTGACCCGCCTTCTACCTCGCTAGATCTGAGCCTCTTAAACGGCGCCAGATCTGGGCACAGAGCCGAGCAAAGGGGGGAGCGGCGCTGAGGTGGTTTGGGTCAAGTTCTTGAATCTTTACATATCAAAAACATCCTACGGAGCTTAAAGGAAAGGAAATCAAGAATGAGCCAAGTTTAAGAATTTTGGGTGTACCAAGATTTGAATTTGTTAACATCATATCCCAATGAAATTAAGTTCCAACCAAAATTAAGTTCTTATTTACTGCGTTTGCTGCAAAGAAATGGAGATTTGGGCTCCTTCAGCTTGCTTGCATCGAATGGAGATTTGGGATTTCTCCAGCTTTGATAATTTGTACGAAAATGAGTTTGCTGCAAATAAATCAAGATGAGAGGTGCTTATTTCCTATGATTCTTCCAAGTTGGTGTTTCAGGTTCAGTACGTACCTGGAGATGGGGAAGGAAGAAGAGGGTGGTGGGGTGGGTTTGTCAAATTTTAAAATTTTATGTTCTAAATAGAGGTATAATAAAAATTAAATCATAAAAATTACTGTATCATTTGTTTAAAAGGGTAAAATTATCAAATATTCGTAAAAATGATCATGGATTCACAATAACTTTTAAAATGAGACTTTAAGAGTACAAAAAGTTAAAATAAGACTCAAATATGACGATAATTAAAATTAAGGGACCACCGATATACTTTACATTTATTTATATCATAATAAATGAAATGTTTTTTTTTCACTTTTGTTTATTTTCATTCACTTTTAGATTGCAAATTTGTGTACTCAAAGAGTCTAGGAAGTGGGTTGGAAAATGTGAGAATGAATATGGAATGAGGTAATGATGAAAATTTATGTAAAATGAATTAAAAATCAAATACAATCTTAATCTATATAAAGAAAACTAAAAGTGACAATCTGTTTGGATGAAGTGAGTACAAGATAAAAAAAATGGTACAAGTACCATAGGAAAGATGGTAATTTAAGAGTATCTACAACAAAGTTAGCTAACTTTTTAGTTAAATTGTAGCCAAAACGATACAAAAAAACTATTTTGGTTACTGAGTTTAACATTGAAAAAACAACAATGTTTATATGGTCGCCCAATAACCAAAAAAACAGAATTACCAAAGCGCCCACCAATTAATCTTTGTTTATTATTTCAAAGTGACGTACCATCATTAGCTATTACAGCTAACCACATTTATTATTATTATTATTATTATTATTATTATTATTATTAAATGAAGCAAATTTATTTTATATTTACAATTTTTAAATTTAAATATATTTGAAATGACTCTAGCTGCGTACAGGCTAGGGGTGTAAACGAGCCGAGCCGAGCCCGAGCCTGGCAGGTTCGAGCTCGAGCTCGTGAAATTCGGGCTCGGCTCGAGCTCGGCTCGAGTTCGAACGAGCCCGAAAATTCGAGCTCGAGCTCGGCTCAAGGTTCGTGAAGCTCGAGCTCGCAGGCTCGCTTAGCTCTGGCCAGGCTCGATTCGCCCCAAACGAGCTCGCGAGCTCGCGAGCTCGTTAGGCTCGTGAGCTCGAGGCTCGCGAGCTCGTTAAGGCTCATGAACCTTACGAGCCAACTCGTCGGGCCAAGTTCGACTCATATATTATTCGAGCCTCGAACGGCTGAGCTGAGCTCGGCGCTGAAAAGCTCTGGCCGACAGCTCGTTTGAGCTGAGCGAGCTTCAACGGCCGATTCGCTTAATGTACTCTAAGATAGCTTTGTCAAGCAACATGATTGCTTGAGATATATTCATAAAAATTACTTGCTCCATAGGTAAGGTTATACTGTACAAAAGTCAGGACGCAAAGTTTTGTTCTTTTTTTCAAGCACCCCCAAATCCAACCCCATTAAATGAAATCCCAAGAAAAGGATTTTAGATCCTGCCCTTAATCAAAGTTATACGAATACGTATGAATTTGAACAGAAGCTTGAAGCTTACGCCTAATTAAATTAGAAAACTATTGAAATGAAAATACTTTGTATGCTATTCTGAAAGGAAAAATTCATCAAAGATTTAAGCAGAGAAATTAAAGGAATTTGGTATAAAACATCAAAATGAACTATTAAACACTAACCATCAAAACCCAAATAACAAGACAAAAGTGCAATTCAAAACTATTGTTTGGAAATTAGGTAGCAGAGAACAGAAGGACAACAACTCAGTGGCAGAGGGGGCAGCGGGAGGGGAGACAGCGGTGAAGAAGGTGAGTGCGGTGGGCTTGTTCGAGCTCCGGCGTGAGATCTGTTACCTAGCTCGGCTAGTCGCAAGCCACGTGATGAAGAAGCCGAGGGTTTCTAATCTCTTTCGCACAGATGTATAGAATAAATCTATAACTTAGGAGTGTAGATGCTTTAAGCATATTAAAGTATCTAACTCCAAACCAAATGACAATAAATGAATACTCTTTATCTTAATACTTGTTCATCTGCACACAAAAAATGTTTCATTTCAATTTATTGTTTCAAAATATGATATTTGACTCAAATTTTATTAAAAAATGAACAATGAAAAAATCAATAAAAAATATATTGAGAAAATTTAGACTGCAATGTTTTATAAACATATGGCTTATTTAATTTTTAATGTTTAAATATTCATAAAAAAAAACATACTCTTTTCGTCCTACCAAATATAGTGCATTTGACTTTGTACGGAGATTTAGAAAAATGGTTGACTAAAGAGTAATAACTAATAAGGTAAAGTGGGCATATAAGACAAAAATAACTTTTTTGAGTGGGAAGGAAAATTGATGGTAGTAAGGTAAAGTTGATGTAGAAAAGTTTTATTTTTAGGAAACGTTAGAGTTTTGCTGGGACGGCCCAAAAAAGAATATGTTGGATATTTGCTGGGATATACTTCTTCCGTTTCACGAAGATTGTACCATTTCTTTTACTGTTTCGAGTTGTAGTGTTTGACTCAAAATTTAACTAAGATAAGCAGTGAAAAAAATTAAACAAAAATATATCTATAAAAATTAGATTACAAATTATTAGAAGCATATGAATCATTTAACTTTTCATGTTTTTGGATTCATAAAAATAAATCGAATATTAAATATTGTGAAAACAGCAAAGAAAATGTGCAATCTTCATGGGACGGAGGGATTATATGGCTAAAATGCATTTTAGTACCCCTGAACTTTGTTAACTCGGACATTTAAGGGCCTAAACTATGACCGGCTACAACTCGGACCCTGAATTATTAGATGAGTGAGGAGATAATGGCAAAAGCAAAACATTATTTTTGCTCTCACAAGATAAGAGAGGGGGGTATTGGCAGAATCCACGTTCCACCGACACCACCACTGGCAAGCAGACTAGATCCTCTCTGACCCCTCCGGTCGGATTCATATCAATTGGTATCAGAGCTTTTGCTTTTGCTTGTCAATTATCTTTATTTTTTTGTTTTTTATTGTTCTTCCAATAATCCAAGCTTTGAGGTTTGGAGATTTTTTTTGTCCTTTTTTATTCTTGGAGTTATGAGAGATCGATTGAAGTTTCATATGGATCTGAGGACGGATCTCTTCAAGAGAGGGAGAATGATGTGAATTCAAAGGCCATCATAAGTCAAACCATTCGATCCTACTGATTTCATGTTGAAGCCCATTTCAAGAGGAGAAGAATGACGCTTGAATCACCACGATCGGAGTTCGGAAACTCAAGTTATGGAGAAAACAATATTGCTCAACCTATTGAGTCAAAGCCCGTGCAACTCATCGAATTCCAAACGGTTATAACTATGGATGTAACCTCCAAATTTACTGTCAAACGTCCATAAACTCTCATATTAAGTGTCAAATATCTAGGACAGAAATTTGGCACATTATGACATATTTATTTATTATTTTCTTTTTTATTTTTATTTATTTAGTCACATGTGTTAAGTGTATGAGCTTATAATATTCCTAGCATATTCTAGGTACACTTAGGCTATATATATGTGCCTAAGGTCCTAACATAAAAATAACTTTATATAATGTGAAACTTTGTTTTTCCATGGTGAGGAAATTCTCATACCAAAACTATCATACATTTTCCATTCCCACTCCAAAGTTTCCTTTGGTTTATAAAGACCATTTTTGTCATTCAAAGAGAATGGAGGAGGTGGCCCCATCTTCTATCTCATCGATTTCCATTACCACCCTTGAACAAAATACTATGATCGTCATTCACAAGGATAATGGAGGTGATAGTAATTCGAGGCGTATCCATGGAAGAGGCAAAACTTTATTCTTGCTCTCACAATATGAGTGAGGAGATAATGGCAAAAGGAAAATATTATCTTTGCTCTCACAAGATGAGAGGTGGGGTATTGGCAGAATCCATGTTCAACCGACACCACCACTGGCAAGCATACTAGATCCTCTCTCACCCCTCCATTCATATCAACTTAGAAAAAAATAAAAAATCAAGAACAAGATCCTCCAAAATGCCAAAAGTAGAAGACATATTGGAAAGAAATAAATAAACCTCAAATTTATAATTTTAATAAAATACTAAAGAGGGTTGATCAAGCACAAATAAATTACCGAGAACCTACGGTCAAAGAACTAAAAACTGAATTACATCATGTCAAAACCGAAGTGAAAGATCTAAAAAGAAGGATTGAGATCTTAGAACTCTAAGGTTTAGAAGAGTATTCCCAAGAAGATGAAAATGTTATGGAAGAATTAAATGAATACGAATTTAAAGAAAAACAGAAGACGAAAGAAAATGAAGTAATATTTGAAAAAGAAGTTCCTAAAACTTCTTCTAAACCACTTCAGATAAATGAAATTGAATTCATGCAAAATCAAAGGTACACAAGCTTGATCACTCTAAGAGTTGGAAAATAATTTGAAATCACAACTGTTGTTCTCGTTGATTCAAAGGCACACAAGAATGTGATCAAAGAATGATTAATTCCTTATAAATACTTAGAAAAAACTTTTGGGTATATAACAACAGCTAACAAGCAAATAATGCCAATGAGGTTAAAATTAATTCATGTAGATGTATTCAATGATGAAATTTATATCTCACAATATTTTACAGTGCTGGTCCAAATGAATAAAGATGTGATTCTAGGAACGCCTTTTCTCAATACTATTATGTCCTATAAAGTTGATCAAAATTAGTCACTAAGAAATTTGGAAAAGGATAACTTTTCAGCTCGCATAACCTCATTGAACCAGTTTGCTGGAAGAACTTACTACAAATTTGAATAATAAGCAAGAAATTTTAATGAGTCTCCAAGAAGATATTAGGCATAAAAGTTTTGAGGAAAAGATAAAGACTCAAGAATTGCAAAAACAAATACAAACTTTAAGAGAAATTCTGGATATAAGGATTTGTGCAGACATTTCCAATGCATTTTGGGAAAGGAAAAAATATATTGTTAATTTACCTTGTGAAGCATAATTTGAAGAGAAAAATATCTATACTAGATCAAGAGTTATTCAAATGAACGAAGAATTAATAGTCCATTATAAGAAAGAGATTTGGGACCTCCTTGATAAGGGATTAATAATAAAATGTTTTTCACCATGAAGTTGCTAGGCTTTTAAGTGAATAAAAATGCTGAGATAGAAAGAGGAGTTCCAAGGTTGGTAATTAATTACAAACCTTTGAACAAACTGCTAAAATGGATTAGGTATCCAATACCTAATAAGAAAGACCTTCTGTCAAGATTATACAAATCTATTGTATTCTCAAAATTTAACATGAAGTCGGGATATTGACAAATTCAAATTGCATAAAAATGATAAAGTACAAAACATGATTTAATGTCCCATTTGGACATTACGAATGAAACGTAATGCTATTTGGTCTCAAGAATGCACCTTCATAATTTCAAAGAATTATGAATAAAATTTTTAATCCTTACAACTCTTTTACTATTGTTTATATTGATGATGTGTTAGTGTTTTTTCAATCAGTTGATCAACACTGGAAGCCCTTGCATAAATTCATGAAAATAGTTGAAGACGTAGGATTGGTAGTATCGGCAAAAAAGATGGAGTTGTTCCAAACAAATGTTTGATTCATGGGACACATGATATACATAGGCACTATAAAACCTATTGATAGATCAACAAGTTTTACAGAAAAATTTCCAGATGAGATCAACGATAGGAAACAATTACACAGGTTCTTAAAAAACCTAAATTATGTCTCAGAATTTTATAAGGATATGACAAAAGACTGTAAACCATTGTTTGATAGGCTAAAGAAAAGCCCCCAAGAATTGGGAAAAGAACAAACACAAGCCGTCAAGCTTGTAATTAGAAAGGTCAAAGAAATTTCAAATGTCACTATTCCTATCCCAGAAGCTTTTAAAATTGTTGAGATAAATGCTAGCAAGATAAGATATGGAGGAATTTTAAAACAAAAGAATGATGGAAAAGAAAAATCGATTAGGTTTACATCAGGAGTTTGGAACCAAACCCAACATAATTATGCTACAATTAAAAATGAAATATTGGCCATAGTTTTATGTGTTACAAAATTTGAAGATGATTTGTTGAATAAAATATTCCTGATTAGAACTGATTGTAAGGCAGCTAAAAGTGTTATCCTTAAAGATGTTAAAAATCTTGCGTCAAAACAAATATTTGCAAGATGACAATCTATTCTAGTTGTCTTTGATTTTGATATTGATCATATTGATGGTGAGAAGAATTTTTTACCTGATTTTCTAACCCGAGAAATTTTGCAGGGAGGAAATGGGGAAAAATGAATCAAATAAAGAAGAAATCAAAAGAAGGATGAAAGATGTCAATAATCCAGATATCTTAGGAGCAATGTTTCATGGGAATGATCCCACGGACTTAGAAATCCAGTTGTCCGAAGGAGAAAGCCAATTTGCACCTTACTTGCAAGCACAAGCACAAGAACCAGAACCAGATGGATTTTATGAATTACCTACTGGTCAGAAAATAAAAATTGAAAATGAAGAATAATAAGATATCATAAGAACATGCTCCAGCAGTATTATTCCCTCTTAAAGAGGCAAAAAGAGGAAAGACATTTCCCTATCCATATCTCATGCATACTGTAAAGATGAAAGATATTTTGAAGGAACCCTGGTTCCTAGAACTGCAACAAAAACCCAAGAAATCACTATTTTTTCTCTAGGAATTCAACTAGAAAAAAGAGAAATGGAAAGAGAACTCCTTTGTCCAATAGAAGATAAGAATCTCAAACTAATGACTCCTTCAGAAATGACGAGAAAATATTGACCTAGAGATAGACATCCAGTATGAGAATTTCATCTCATTAGAAAATATGAATACTTCGAGTTAATTCTTTAAGAAACAGGTTCTGCGGAAATAGAACACATAAACAGAAATACCAAATCTCCAGAAGAGATGTATTTCAATGAGATAAGAATTTCAAAACTACGAGTCCTGAAAGTTTGGACTCCAAAAGAATGAGGGGAACCTCATTCTCGAAGAAGTTTCTTGTTTGGTGGATTCAATAATCATGCTTGCACTTATTGGGATTATATCCAGGCATGGGAAGAAGTTTTCAACATCCAAATTTTAGAACATGAACATTCCTGGCTAATCATATTTAAAACAGACCAAAAGAGATTTCCAATTTGGTTTCACCATTGGTTTGAAAAGAGAGGGTTAGTCTTAGAGCAATTCGCAGAAACTGTCAAAGAATCTCCTATGACAAGTTTGTTGAGTTACACAAACACATGTCCCATAAGAAAACAATCTCTTACACTGAATTTTATTTCTTGGTCATTTATCGAATTCCATGGATTGTTCAATGGCACTATGAGGTCGATCAAGAAAAATATGTTCCTGTCCTAGAGAGAGTTTGAGTTTCTCATTGGTGGGACAAATGTGTGATTAATCCTTACCTCATGGAAAATATCACACTTAAAAGAATTACCATGTCCGAACTTTTGGAAGAAGAAAATATTGATTCAATGTTTGGAAAACTCTACTCTAGATTAGAATTAACAGATATCCCTTTGGAGGAGATGAAGGATAGACTGATGAAGCTAGTTTTCAAATCTGCCAAAGAACATCTGTTAAAGGGGCTAAGCCATGGGTCACTCTCTGGCTAAAAATAGGGCCACCATGTGGAAGAAATAATGGCTTGTTTGGCCATGTTCTAAAAGCCAGCAACACATCATGTGAAAAAAAGGAAAAGCTTATGTGTGAATCAGAAACCCACCAAGAAAGCATTTGTCCGCTACTAAAAGGAGTGAAGGAAAATACTTGCCAGCTGTAGGAAATAATGTGGAGGCTACCCAACCATCCTCAGAAAATTTTCTCCATATAAGGAGACTTCAGCAAACAAAGAAGAACATCCATCAATTTGCTATCTGCATCTTTCTCTCTTTGCTCTTCCAAGTTCATGTGTTGAACTTCTTTCTACTAGAAATATTGTTTGTACTTTGTTGCGTACAAGTGTAACTGTTAGAAGCTTGGTGTGTTCATCTAGTAGGATTTGTTTTCATTCAAGCTGTGTGTTGAACATCTAGTACTCACCAGATTGTTGTAAGTGTTAAGTGTGTAATGTTATAATATCAGTTGTGTGTCCAGTTGTGTGTTATCATTATTATTTCTTCATAGTTTTATTATCAGTTGATGGCCGCGAGACCCAATTCACAACAAAGGCCCAAAAAGGCCTACCAAAAGGCACAAGCATTAGCCCAGAATAAGGGCCCCATTAAAAAATCCATAAACCCGCATGAGACTAGAATATTACCGGACATAATTGACCCGAACATATCAAGGAAATTCCGGGACTATACTCCGGAACGTATTAAGGACATACGTACTCTGACACGCCACCATACTATATTGGAATATTACAACACTGCCACTCTAAAAACATGGACTATAAATGCATTCATTACTCACACCTTAAGGAGGACGTTGAACAACAACTGTCTCGCCACCGCCGGAATATTCCCAATACTCACTAAATACAAATAGAGGACCTCCCTCTATTTCTTTCTCTCGAATTCCGAACTTATGTCGTCCAGTAACTTCAGAACACGTCAGCATCGCAGAAACGTGGCGGCAGCCCAAACAGATCTGTCACCATCAGTTTTAAAATATTATTCTCAAATGTCTTAGTTAATACTCCCTCCGTCCCCGAAAGGATGGTGCATTTCTTTTAGCACAAAGATTAAGAAAAGAGTAGAAAAAGTTACATTTAGTCAAAATTACCCCTACTTTGGTTGAGTGGTGGAATTTGGGAATGAAAGTTAAAGGCATTTAAGTAAAGTTGTTCACCTAAAGTTTCCAATAAAGAAAATGCACCATTCTTTTAGGGACAACCATAAAAGGAATGTGCACCATCCTTTTAGGGACGGAGGGAGTACTACATATGGTAAAACCGGTATCAGGGTCAAGATTATGCATGAAAATAACATTTGATGACTTATATGAACTTTGGGGCAATGTACATTTTTAGTCTCTTACCTTTGATGTGTGTCCTATTTTGGTCTCGTTTTAAGAATTCGTCCTATTTTAGTCCCTTAGCTTTGGTTTTTGTCCTATTTTGGCCCTTCCGTTAATTTGTTCGTTAAATTTTTCGTTATCTTTGTTATTTTACGTAAATGCCCCTACAATTATACTATAATTACATAAATTAATAGAAATCTAATCATTAAACTTTTAATAAATTTATGTATATGTCCCTGAAGTTTTTTCTTCTTCTCTTCCTTTCAATCTCTTCATCTTTGTTGTTCATCATCATTTAAAAGCATATCTGGCTCTAAAAGCTTTTGACTCCTTCATATTCACCAAGATCACCGGAAGACAAAGAAATCAAGTCCTCACTACCGGCAGCCTGAGCTCTCGTTGCTCACCAATGCCTCCAATTCCGATTTCTTTATTGTCGTCCGCGTTGACGAGAACTCCTCTCTACCGGTTGCTCACATTTTCGACATCGTCAACGTGGGTCGATTCTGGGTCAGAGGAATATTTTAAGAAGGCGGTGGTGGGGGATCTGTTGGACGCAAAGGCGCTGAAAAAATACGCTACTTTTTAAAAACTTTTCAGGACCGCCCCCCGAAAATCCAGAGGCCACTTTGAAATTTTTTAACAGCTCTGTTGGACGATCTCCAAGAAACCCACTCTGTTAGACGTTGACACTCTTATCAGCCTGGTAATGGGCAACGTGATGCGTGTTTTGGTCCTCAAATTGTGCGGCACTTCATTTGGTTGGCTCATTTCAGACTAACCTTGTTTTTGTTGATTGTTTCATGAAGATGTCGCAGTGCTGAATTCAGCGAAAATGAAGGACCTGAAGCTTGCAATAAAGAAGAAAGTGAACGAGTCGGAGCAGTCAAAGATGGGCCACCGTCAAATTTCATGGTTTTTATCTGCTTTTTGTCTCAATTAAATTTATGAGAATGTCTCATCTAAAGAGAGAAAACTCATGGGAATGGATAATAAAATTGAAACTTTGTGCAATGCTTAATTGACATGAACTGAAGCACGCATTGGAGAATTTATGTCTACCGCATCGCAACGATAAGTTGTTCCAGGATGAGTTTTTACTTGAGGAATTTAGATCTTGGTGAGGTCGGCCATTCTTTTTTCTTTTTCTTTCTCTATTTTCAGAAGGGATGAGAGAGAGTAATAACACAAACAAAGGATAAGAGAGAGGGTGAAAAAAGAGAAAATGAATATTTTTGGATTAAATTGATAGATTATTATAAATTTAGGGACTTAGATGCAAATTAAGTTATGAATATTTTAGTCATTTCGGTCATCTAGTGGCGTTTTTAACTAGCAAACTAACGGAATAATCAAAATATGATAAAAATTAAAATTAAAGGATTAAAATATAACAAATTCTTAAAACGGGAATAAAATAAGATACCTATCGAATATAAGGAACTAAAAATGTAGTTTAACCATGAAATTTGTTAGAAAGAATTAGGCTTCAAGAACACATAGTATGTGCATAAACACAAATGTGGTAATTAAACTGCGCGGCACGAGTGGCAAGGTCCCACTCCCACCTGGGCAAACGCCAAGCTGTCGTCTTTACTCGCGCAATTATCCATCCACCTCTCAGAGAAGAAAATTTATTTTTTCTTTTTTTTTTCGCCTTTCCCTCTTTCTCCTCTTCGTCTCCCTCCCCTGTTCTGATCTGCTCTGTTCTCACCTCGTCGGTTCTGTTGTCCGCTCTTGTCTTGTTCTCAGATGGATGAAGTTAGGTAGCCTGCGTGCAAATCATAACTGAGCTTTTATGCTTAGTTCACCACCTTCAAAGATACAACTTCTCGCTTCAGCTCTCTCTCTCTCGACGATTCATACGTAGAACTAGACTATTAGCGAGTAGAGTATTTCGTGCGTGAGGCGATTCGGTTACTCGATTCGACCTCGTTGTTTCTGAACTGTCCCCAAAGTCAATTCTATCAAAAAGCCCCAATCTTGCAAACCCTTTTTTCGCGTTTGTTTATGTTTCCCTTCAAAATTTCACCGACTTCCAGCCCTGGTCGGCCCCGCTAGGGTTTCTCCCTTTTAATTATGTCTCTCCGCTTTATTTGCTGTCCTCTGATTCTCTCTCTCGTCGCCTTTCCCGTTCCAGTCTACCCACTTTCCTTAATTTCTCACTTAGGGTTTTTCCGGGGTTTATGTTTGTGATCGCCAGCCATGCCTCTTAGCCTTAGCGTTCTCTTCTGCTTCGCCACCCGATTCGTCTTCCTATCTTCGCTTTCTTAGTTCAATTGCTACTTCATTTCTCATGGCCTATCAACCGCTTCCGCCTCCGTCTGGAGGATTTCAATACTTGAATTCGCCCTTCGGAGATACTACCTTCACCAAGGTCTTCGTTGGAGGCCTTGCCTGGGAAACTCAGAGCGAAACCATGCGCCGATACTTCCAACAGTTTGGCGAAATTCTCGAGGCAGTCGTTATCACTGATAAGAACACAGGTCGCTCCAAAGGCTACGGTTTTGTGAGTATTCTCTCCTTTTTTTTTGTACTTTCTGGTATTGCAACCGCTAGTTTTGGGCCTTGACTACTGCAAGTATGCACCATTGTCGTGTAGATTAATCTCATACTGAAGAAGCTGAATAAGCACAAGTACCTAGTTGGATTTCTTCTTTATGCTATTGCCTCTGATGCTTGGTCCTATTGGAATGGAATGAATCTGATCAACTTGCAGTAGATGGATTTTCTAATAATTGTTTGAATGAACGTAAGTTGAAATTACCTGTAGGCTATCGATTGACTTGGGTTTCTCTGCATTTTTGTATGGAGTGTGTAGGTGACTTTCCGGGATCCTGAGGCTGCAAGGAGAGCTTGTGCTGATCCTACTCCCATTATTGATGGCAGACGAGCAAATTGTAATTTGGCTTCCCTTGGGCGCCCTCGGCCTTCATTACCTTATGGTACTTTCAACCCTAATTTGCAAGATTTAGGCAAATTTCTAAGTAGATTTCCTAAACATAAGGTGTTATTTTGAATATTATTTTAATGTTTGGTTGCACCTGGCACTTGTCTTATTTTTTGAGGCTTACGATGATACTTCTTTCCAGGGATTTGATTATTAAATTCATTAAAATTTTGTTATGATGGGCCTGAACTTGCTCATATGTACAAATTACAGTTATCAACAATGGTGTAACGCCTGATTTTTAACAGGCCTTTCTCCCCATTTTCTGGTTGAACTGAAACAGTTGGGTTGGACAAAGTTTTATTGTTCTTTGATATAGCTGGAAAATTAAGTGTTTTGTCTGAACCATGATGGTCTCCATTTTAATTTGGTAGGACGTTTGAGACCAGCATCTCCTTATATTACAGGAGTCCAAGCTGCCCGGGGGGCATATGCAGGAGGTATTGGATACCAGCCTCCAGTTTCTTACAACTACCAACAAGGGTTGATGTATCCTTATGGGTGAGTTGTGCTCTCTGGGAGTATGATGATATATTTTTGGCTACAAATGCATCTTTCCATTTGTACTCTGTTAAATCTGTCCATTGATTCTTCGTGTTGAATAAGAGGATTTGATTTCAATACAAGAATTTGACCGTGATTTGAAATTTTATGTACTAGAAGTTAGAATCTAAACTGCAAGAGAAATTTGCACATTCTTGTATATGCAGATGTGTTTATTACCTTTTTCTTAACATGGTTTTGGCATGATTTTTTTTTTCAAGGCAAAATTCATCTTAGTGCATACATTTACATTGGGGCTAGACTATTCAGAGGATAAGCTGTCAGCCTGTCGAAATAGTGTGCAGCTCTGCTGCAAAATTCTTATGACCACACTCTGTCCGTTACGCTCCCCTATCCATAGGTTATAAAACGTTTAATGTTAGTTTGGTGACATATTAACCTAATGAGCAATTAGTGCATGACTAGATTCTGTGTTTAGCTCCCAAAAGTATCATCTTGTGACATGGTGTGATTGGTAATTGCAGGATAGAGAAATGATAGTTGCGGATGATGTCCCCAGGCTCAGTGTTTTTTGAACAGACAGGACTGCAATTTATGGTTTCTGAACTTCCCAAAACAAAGGTTTTGGGGATGTCTTTAATTAGTATGAGGCTTTTTAGATATAATTAACAGTTTAGGCTATGTGGGAGTAGGGGCGTTGAAAACCTGGTCATCATGTAGCTGCTTTGCTTTGCATGTTTTTCTGAGTGCTTGATGTGTGGTTTGATTTTCTTTATCTGAATTTCATTTGCTGATCTGTTCAGGTACACTGCATACGGACCTGAATACGTCTATCCGCAGGTTGCTGTCTTTATATGAATGGCTGACAACTTTCATCTCCCTCCTAAAAAATGCTTATGGTGCTTTTTTGTTTGTTTCTTTTTGAATTTTATGAAGGGTCTTTACAACCCTTATTCAGGTCAGCAGTACCTTCAGATATATGGAGTGCCTGGGGCGGTAAACCCAAATCCGACTATCTATTCATATGGACAACTAGGACAAACTGTACCCGGCGGGCATGCTTATGCAGCAGTGCAGGGGTATGCACTGCCAAGCCAGCAGTTACTGCAATTTGCCGGAGCTAATGGTAATCCACTCACTACATCTCCAATGCCCACAGTTCAAGCACCTTATCCTGCAGGTAAATGCTGATCCTGCTTAGTTCCGATATCAGAACTGTTCTGCAGGAGTCTTGTTTTTCTGAAGAGTTGCAGATTGTATAAATATGTTGCACTGTTATTTGTCCGTTTGATAATGTCTTGAAATCTTTTGAGAACACATATCTAATTCCCAGCACATTTTTTGCAGGTGTAGCATCTCCTCATCCAGCACAACCGCATTTTATAGTCTCTACTCCCCAGTATGTCCATGGTCAAGCAAGTGGGACTTCTGACCAAACATCCGGGTGAGCTCTTGATCAAGGTGAGTGATGAAAGGAATTATCAGAGAGAGATTCAAGGTGAGTTATCGGCTGCTAATGGTTATTAATCATTTGAAGGTATCCTTAGTTTGCAGCAGGACTAAGAACAGCGGAGCTGCTACCTGAGTGGCAGTCTTCAGATCTAGCCTTGCAAGTTATTTACTTTGCATTCTACAGGTAAGCTGCAAATTTGTACTCCTCTTTTGGAGAAAATGTTGTTGCTATCCTGGATTCTTTCTAAAGGAATGTGTTGATGATAATGCAGGTCTTACCTCGCCAGAGGAGTCATATTGTCAGAGTCACATTAGATTTTTCACGTCGAAGATGGAAGATGCAGGATGCACTTCCTCATACTGCTGCTCCGGTTGAGTGGCAGACAGTCATGCATTGATGGAGGCTGGAATCGGTTTCCAGAAGCCACATAGGAATAAGGTTTGTGTAAAATATGTGTTAGAATCAACATATGATTCTTTGATAGATCAGTTCCAAGTCCCAAAATTTGGGTGGTTGTAAATAAACAATATTGTCCGGTGTCTGTGGTGGCATCCACATTGTATGTAAACATGATTCTTCCAGCTTTGTGCATATTAGCTATAGGTTTCATCGGACAAAAACAAAAAAAAAAACATTGTTCATCTTCATCATCCGTGATGCTCAATAGAACCAACCTCTTGGTGAGGAAGCTTCAAATTGTATCTCCTTTAAATTTGTTACTAGTGGTAAAGAAATCGTTCAGGTTCAAATATTTGCACAATTATTATGCCCCCAGGTTTCTCTTGCACTTGGACTTCCGCCTGTGCTCGTAGTAGAAGTCTGGTCAGTTATTGATAAGGAAAATTACATGAAAGAAAAATGACATGATGGTGCTTCAGGTGGCTCCGTTGATTCTGGCTGGCTGCCATATGATAATTGCCAAACGCTGAATTGTTGCGCAAAAGTAGAATCCAATGGCGGCCGCCCTAACTCAATAATTTCAAGGCTCCTCTGTTATCCTGTACGTTGGATTCCTTGGAGTTCATAGACACACGTTGATAGACAACTACACCTCGTCAGCTTACATTAATGGCGCCTTTCCTGAACAAATTAAACCAGAGATTCTGGTTGATTCCTCCGAAGGGAAAGACATTATTATGTTATACTCCCTCCGTCCCCAAAAGACTGATTTGGTTGGACGCGAAGATTAAGGTGAATGTGAGATTTTTAATAAGTTTACTTAATTGCCCCTTGATTGAAAGTGCACAAAAAATGAGGTAGAAAAAGTAAAGATAAAGTAGGGATAGTTTAGTAACTTTAAGAGTGAGAAGTTTCCTTTTAAAGAAAATGATCAATTTTTCTGGGACATCCCGAAAAGGAAATGTGTTCAATTTTTCAGGGACGAAGAGAATATTATACTATTATACATATATACAATTATAGGGTATTTTACATTATTCATTGTTGGAATTTTATTGGAAATAGGTGTTTGTATGTTATACATGAGCTACAACATTTTGTGATTTGGTCTTTCTTTTTCTTTCTTTTTAACTTTCTACTCCATTCATCATCCATTACATTAATTGTCCAAAATTTAACCTTTTTGTTTCAAAACTTAATATTTGACTCAAACTTTAACATAAACAAATTGTGAACAAAAAAAAATCAACATAACTTTTAGAAAATTTTGGACTTCAAATTCATTGTATTGTACATATATAAAATTATAAAGGAACATTAACAACTATTCATTGACAAGTTTTTGTGGGATGTGGGTGATTGTATGTCATCTTTGTGCTCTTTTTTTATTCCTTTTTTTCATTTCTATTTATTTAGAAAATAACTCCACAATTGCCCATATTTTTATACTTTTTGCACATTAACCTCAAATGTTTTTATTAAACTAATTTAATGAACAATCCTCATATAATTTAAAAATGCTAAAAAATCTCATCTCTTTAATGATTGTGTGCGTTTTTTGTGCAGACATATTTGCAAGAGTCCTATGTACTACTTTTTTAAAATTTTCATACAAAAACATACACTCTTAATTACGTAAAGAGCTTTTTCATAGTCTATTAATTCGTGTATGAAGGCAAATGTTTTTGCACGTTTCACCTCAATTCATTTTTACTATTTTCGGACCAAATGTCTAAATGAATATAACCAAAACTATGTAGACTTACGTTGGGAAAAATATAATCATTCATCCGCAAAAGATTGTTTCATTTATTTTGACAGTTTCACAGTATTTTGTGTATAATTTTTCTCATGAATGTATAGACATTGAAAATCAAATAATTCAATTCATGTGTATCATAATTTGAAATAGAAATTTTCTAAATGCATTTTTTCTTAATATTTTTCACTATTTATTTTTATTAAAATTTATGTCAAACGTTGAATATTGAAACAGTAACATCAAACGAGATAACTTTTTGCGGATGAAGGGGGTTTATATTTGAATGATAAACGAGTCAAATAATTTTCTTACGCGTGCAATTCACTTACATTTGTCAAATGATTTTTGGTAATTGTAAGTAAAACCTATGTCTATTCTCATCCCCAAAAGTCATTAAAAAGTGCTATTAATTTATTTTTCTCTCATATAACTTAAAAAATTATGTGTATGTTATAACTTGAATTTCGATTGACTTTTACTCTTCTCACACCATTAACATGAATGAACATGAATTTTATATTTTTACAATAGAAAAGTTTGTTTTAAAAAAACTCTTTAATTATAACAAATTTTGTAACTTTTTCTAACTAACATAACATAGCTTTACAATGATCTTTAAGGTTTTAGATTTCTTTGTAATTTCCATTTTATATTTCATTTTACTCAAAATAAACTACAATGGCAATATCAAATTTACATTTTTTATACCAAATTAAATATATATATATATATATATATATATATTATAGATTATATATGTAAAATTTTAGTTAAACTTTAAAGATGTTTCCGCTGCAAAGTGCGGGTGGTTTTAAAACCCAGTTAGTTACATATACAAGGATCATAACAAGAATAGCATCTTTACATTCACCTATTCGTGATTTTTTTAAGATTTACATTCTAGAACTCCTCACGTGCACTAACAGATTGGCATGGACTGCTGGAACCAGTAAACTTAGGACTTTTGCCTTTCCTCGCAAGGTTTAGAACCCTCAACGATATCTGAAGCATGTTCTTGCCCAGTCGGGCTAGAGTCGACTGACTTCTTGTGTGCAGAGTTACCATTTGCGTCATCATCATCTGACTCTGCAATTAACTTGAATGGTCTCTGGAAATCTTTAGCATTTCTACTGTCAATTGCTAGATTCTTAAGCTTTTCCTCCTGCATCCAAGAGGGCGTACAAATGAAAGTGAGATAACACAACACATTCATCAAAAGAAACAATGAAAGGAGAACATGATGACATATAAGCTAAGCTGAGGCAGCACAGGAGGAACTCTCTAATGCCACGATGAACGTGATTTTGCTTTCCATCTACACAAAATCTTACCAAACGAAAGAAGCAATACAGCTGCTAAGCAAACTATAGGTTTAACCAATCAAATTCTTCAAAAATTGTTTCATATGAGGCGTAAATGGATCTTACTTGCAGGACTACTTGATGGACATCATTGCCTTCATATTTGGGGTTCTTCGCGATAATGTTTGGTTTCAGTGGAATGACAGACAAAATCAGATCACAATATAAACTCATGCAAACAAAGTGGGAACAGAAACTTTCTAATGACCCTCTTGTTAGTAAATACTGCAAGTCCAAAATCAGCAGAATGATAATTCTTTCTCACCTCGCATCAAAACAAAGCACAGGAACATGATGATAGAAGGATACTATTTGGTCATGCTACATAACAAGATTGATACTGGTATAAACCATGTACTGAATAGGCTAATCATGAACAGCATAGGTTATACAATGACCTTAAGCTACTTTACAGGTAAATCAATCACTCACATTCTGCAATGCCTCAAGCTTTCTCTGCAGTGCTTCATGCTCAGCCTGAATACGGAATGGAACACCATGTTTCTGGTAGACATTATTCTGTGCCAAGCCTTCATCAATGTCACTAGCTGTTGTTGCAAACGGGTGATTTGCAGGAATCCATCTCACAGTATCAGGGTCAACATCAGGAGGAATTGCATCCCCTTCTTTGATAAAGACTGTTGGTCTCTTCCACTGGTATGCTCTTGACCTCCTCTTTTGATGAATTGCCTGTTCCTCTTTAGTAAGGGTTACTGGGGCTAAACGGAAAACTTTGCCACACATCTCCACAGTAGAATTGCTCTTACCAAGCTTCACCATGGGATTATTAAAGGGGTCTTCATACTTGAGAGGTGTGGATCTATAGAAAAAACATATTTCGGGGCATAGATTAAATAGAAGTTCAAGCCAAAGCAAAATGTGCCATATCAAGCGAACATCAAACACTGAAATATGAACTTTGAGTCAGCATCTATCATATAATCGAAGAAAAATTGACCAGAAGTCCACAAATGCTTTATTTCAGAAAATGAAGAAACCAACCAAATCTATAGAACGGATGATATAACATAATGTATGTCTAAAACAGTTAAGAGGTGACAGAAGACAAGGGCAGAGCAAAGCAAGGAAATGAACCATACATGCCTCTTCTATCTGATCGGAGCTGACCCCGTCTTACCAGATCAGCCACAGAACCTGGATGGCTCTGCCTCGACTTCCTTACCACGTATGCTCTTATTGAAATGACTAATACAGCAGCAGCAACAAGCAAAGCAAGCACATAACCACGCCCTCCAATTGTTCTCCCCTGAGATCAAATGTAAGGAACAAAAAACTCACACATATATGAAACAAGTTCCAAGCTTTTCCCACAGAAACTGTGCATAAACGAAAAGCACATATATTAAAACACTACATGAAAATGATAACAAGAACCAATTGCAGAAAAATAATGCTTACTCCAAAAACAGGAGGGAAAGCCACAACCATTCCACGCAACCGGCTAATGGGATCCTCGGACTCAGTTACCACTTTATCATTACCATGATTAAAGTTTCCGTCATGAAAGCTCTGGTCCCCATTGGAGCCCTCATCAACCGCTCTAACTCTAGACCTCTTAAATGGAGGAACTAATCCTTTCCAACTTGCCAAGGCATGATCTGGGAAGGCCCTAAATTTTTGAAATCCTATCACACGAAATAGATGGAGAAGATCGTCAGTCAGCCGGAGGAACAAGATAGACAGATATAAAAAGAAAAAATGTTAATTGTGTTACCTTCCCGAGCTAGCGCAGGAAAGGGGAAGGCGGTGAAATCTAACTGAAGTAGCGGCCGTTTAGTTTTTATCCCCGAACTACAACGAACAAGTAGAAAGAAAAGCAAATTACTTGGAGGATTATAAAATAAGTGATGAATAACAGTAGAGTATATGCATTCGCCGAGTTCGAGCCCATGCTCTCTGCAGCAGGCAGCGATTGCTTTTCTACAGAACTCATACCTGGCGGCGGAGGGTGGGGCGGAGCGGCGAGGATCCCTCGACAAGGAGGCCAGAAATGCGTTGGATTCGGAACACTGACATACCCACGATACACTGGCCATGACTTGTGGATTAGGATTACTATCAATCTATCTCTACGCAGAACGGCTTTCTAAAGTACGGAAATGTTTGATGAAACCCCTACCGACCCAGGCGCCGACTAACAGACGATAAACGAAGAACGCCACCAACGCAGCCACCGGCGACGCTAGTCCCCTGCCAGCCAAAGCCAAGGTTGAGACATTAATAATCGCAGCCAGTCCGAAAAAAGCTTAGCCTACTTCTCTACAATATCGCTTCGGATTTCGGTAGGGTTTTCATTGTTGAAGGACAACTCATGGGGTTTCTGCTGAATTCGAGGAAGCCATGGGAGAAATTTGGAGAGGGAGTTAGCACTTTGCAGTCGACTCCTTGGTCGAATCGAATTATCGAACTCGATCGAACACAAGCAAGGGAGAGAAGTCGGAGTCGGGCCACACAGGCTAGGCCCTGAAGTCTGAGAGAGGTGGGCCGCAACAGGCCCACACAATGGGCTGGGACCACAGAGCAAGCTGGGCCAAAAATACTAATACTACTACTATAAAGTGCATAGATAGAGGTTGATTTTTGTTTTTGTAAATTAAGCACGTAAGCATACTTACTTGAGTTTGATTTTTGTAAACACTGCGGGAAGTGAAGGTGAACTCCTCCTCCTCATGTCTAAAACAGTTAAGAGGTGACAGAAGACAAGGGCAGAGCAAAGCAAGGAAATGAACCATACATGCCTCTTCTATCTGATCGGAGCTGACCCCGTCTTACCAGATCAGCCACAGAACCTGGATGGCTCTGCCTCGACTTCCTTACCACGTATGCTCTTATTGAAATGACTAATACAGCAGCAGCAACAAGCAAAGCAAGCACATAACCACGCCCTCCAATTGTTCTCCCCTGAGATCAAATGTAAGGAACAAAAAACTCACACATATATGAAACAAGTTCCAAGCTTTTCCCACAGAAACTGTGCATAAACGAAAAGCACATATATTAAAACACTACATGAAAATGATAACAAGAACCAATTGCAGAAAAATAATGCTTACTCCAAAAACAGGAGGGAAAGCCACAACCATTCCACGCAACCGGCTAATGGGATCCTCGGACTCAGTTACCACTTTATCATTACCATGATTAAAGTTTCCGTCATGAAAGCTCTGGTCCCCATTGGAGCCCTCATCAACCGCTCTAACTCTAGACCTCTTAAATGGAGGAACTAATCCTTTCCAACTTGCCAAGGCATGATCTGGGAAGGCCCTAAATTTTTGAAATCCTATCACACGAAATAGATGGAGAAGATCGTCAGTCAGCCGGAGGAACAAGATAGACAGATATAAAAAGAAAAAATGTTAATTGTGTTACCTTCCCGAGCTAGCGCAGGAAAGGGGAAGGCGGTGAAATCTAACTGAAGTAGCGGCCGTTTAGTTTTTATCCTCGAACTACAACGAACAAGTAGAAAGAAAAGCAAATTACTTGGAGGATTATAAAATAAGTGATGAATAACAGTAGAGTAAATGCATTCGCCGAGTTCGAGCCCATGCTCTCTGCAGCAGGCAGCGATTGCTTTTCTACAGAACTCATACCTGGCGGCGGAGGGTGGGGCGGAGCGGCGAGGATCCTCGACAAGGAGGCCAGAAATGCGTTGGATTCGGAACACTGACATACCCACGATACACTGGCCATGACTTGTGGATTAGGATTACTATCAATCTATCTCTACGCAGAACGGCTTTCTAAAGTACGGAAATGTTTGATGAAACCCCTACCGACCCAGGCGCCGACTAACAGACGATAAACGAAGAACGCCACCAACGCAGCCACCGGCGACGCTAGTCCCCTGCCAGCCAAAGCCAAGGTTGAGACATTAATAATCGCAGCCAGTCCGAAAAAAGCTTAGCCTACTTCTCTACAATATCGCTTCGGATTTCGGTAGGGTTTTCATTGTTGAAGGACAACTCATGGGGTTTCTGCTGAATTCGAGGAAGCCATGGGAGAAATTTGGAGAGGGAGTTAGCACTTTGCAGTCGACTCCTTGGTCGAATCGAATTATCGAACTCGATCGAACACAAGCAAGGGAGAGAAGTCGGAGTCGGGCCACACAGGCTAGGCCCTGAAGTCTGAGAGAGGTGGGCCGCAACAGGCCCACACAATGGGCTGGGACCACAGAGCAAGCTGGGCCAAAAATACTAATACTACTACTATAAAGTGCATAGATAGAGGTTGATTTTTGTTTTTGTAAATTAAGCACGTAAGCATACTTACTTGAGTTTGATTTTTGTAAACACTGCGGGAAGTGAAGGTGAACTCCTCCTCCTCATGTCAAGTATTTCCCCTCCCTGCAAACTAGCAACATCAAAGACTTGGTATGCTGCAGGAGAAGTTTGAGAGCACAGTAAAAAATGAAATAAAAATTGAATATTGAAGACATCTAAGCTAAGCGCCACATGGAACCACATTAGTTTTTTCCTAAACAGATTATGGTAAGTTTTAATGTATAATAAATACAGATTTTAATTAGCATACCATTTTTTAAGATTGCAGTTATCATCCTCTATTATTACTTAAAACCGGATCTTACTAGAGGGTAAAATGGTATTAACAGTTAATAGAAGTTGAGAGATTGACATTTGGACCAACCAGAATAATTAAACCCTACCCACTCCCGGCAACAGTATTCATTTAGCTAACAATTCGATAAAATCAAGAAAAATTGATTTCTGATAATATCAAGGAAAAGCAGTTTTTAAATACAAGTATATCTAATTGCTCTTTCTCCAGAGAACCACCGTCCATCTTCATCCATGAGTCATCTATCATCGCGACGTTGCCCCTTGACCGGCCAGCCTCCCGATCACACCCATCCTTGGTCCAGCGCTGTGCGATCTCGTCCCTGCCATCCTTACTTTGCTCGGTCTGCATCTCCCATCCCCTACACTTCTCTCTACACGATTCGGTCGCCTTGACACTTCTGATTCACTTCATTGTCTCATGTATCTGGTAAGTCCATTTTTTTGGCTTGATCTGACATATTTTCTTGCTTGATGTGTTAATCATGATTTTGTGTTACACGGTCCGCCTTGGTGCCGTGGGGACACCCTTCTTGAGGACTTGCAGGTATCTGATTTTTTCCTTTTAATTCGAATCTGGGTATGTTTTCTCGATTCCATTTGCCTTAGTTTGAAATTAATATCGATATGATTTGAAACTTCGAATGGTTGTTCTGATTGTACTGAACTTTTATTGTTGAAGGTAGAGGGAATATTTCGAATCAATGCTAAGAACGGTTAATAAGACTGTGTTAGATGCCAAGTAAACAAAGATTTAGAAGCCGAAGGGATCGATGTCCATTGTTTGGCAGGACTGATAAAGTTTAGTGCCCCATGGATTCATCTTGCTACCAACTTGAATTGTATAATGATATTCGGTTCCGTATGATTGTATTCTCTACTTTATCTTTCTCTTGTGTTAGTAACTTTTGTCTGTATGCTTCATATTGTATGCATGGTTTAGAGAACTTCTGAACGACATGTTTGATTCCTTAACACAAGGGAGCAGATGATGCAAGGTGATTCCCTTTGTTCTTTTTGGTTTAGAACCTTTGGATAAACCAATAAGCATGACATCCTTTTTCTCTTTCATTCCTAATTTAGTTGTCTTTAACATATTCACAAGTTCAGGCAATGTGGCCTCAATCTTATTTATGTGAAAGTTCATGACAAACTGATCATATGAATCGGGAACGGATTGCAAAATGAGATCAACATATAGATTCTTATCCATCTCGGGTTACATGTCGGGTTTGCTCACCATAAAACTCTTATAAGTGAAGGTAGATCTCATAAGCATGTCTCATCTTTTTCATGCTGCCTTTGAAGATCAATAGACATAGATGCTATCATATAGCACATTGCCTTAAGATCGTCATCTTTCCACTTTCCCAAAGTGACTTCTTCCTCTGGTGTGGAACCTTTCGGAAGCTCATTTGGTAGTTCACTTGTGAGCACATAAGTGATTTTCTCAAAATCCAGCACAAATTTCAAATTCATCAGCCAATTCGAATTATTTGGGCCAATCAACTTGTTTTTGTCCAAAATAAAGGCTAAGGAATTTTTGTCTGTCATAGCTAGATTTCTAAAAATTACATATAATACAAATAACCAATAATAAGCAAAAGCATTCAACTAATATATAAATTTATGAATAAGGACTTAAATTCATAAGTTATCCTCCCACTAAATTAAACAAAATTTGGCACCCTCGACAAATAAAGTTGGACATTTAGTAGGAATAAAGCTCAATCATTATCTACCATAAGCTCAAATTTTATTGACGATCCTATAGTAGACATGAAATATAAACAATTCTTGTTAATTACATCTCATGTGACCCTTATCTTATTTAGCCTCACATTTGTATAAACCTAAATTTTATTAGCGTCTTTATGCAAATTATGTTAAGTCAACTATCATCTGCACAAATATGACAAAAATAATGCCCTAAATTTTATTAGTGATAACATTAAAATTTCATCACCTTATGCACATCTCATGTACATCTTAACAACATAATTCGCCGCATCTAGTATGCCTCAAATTTTATTGGCGGTACACACTAAGCATAACAGAATCTCATTTTATTGGTGGTGACGGATCCGTGTGAGCAGCCTCCACGTTCTTTCTATATTGACGAGTTTTGACGTTACTGGACGCCATGAGGATTTGTGCGATGTGCGTGTGAATCGGAATTCGAGAATGGGGATAAAGGGTTCTTTGTTTGTGTTCTTTTGAGTGAAAGTTGTCAAGAAGATCCATTAACTCCCGCTATAAATGTCTATATAGTCCATTGCAATAGTGGCAAAATTGTAATATCCCAATATAGTGTCAGATGACACGTGTCTTTAATACATTTGGGAGTGTTGTCCGGGAATTTCCTTTTAGTATGTTCGGGTCAACTCTTATTAAGTCCGGTGATGTCCTTGTCCTGTACGGGTTTATGGATTATTTGGGTTTTTAATGAGACCCTTATTTTGGACTATTGCTTGGGTCTTTTGCTAGGCTTTTTTGGGCCTTTTAAGTAGATTGGGTCCGGTGGCCATCAATTGGCAATACACACTAAGCCCAAATTGATTTTTTATTGTGTTTTTACTGTTTAGAATAATATTTAGGTTCCTATAAAAAAAGGATAATATTTAGGTAATTGTCTACTACCTATCATTCAAATGTTAACTACAAAATTTGATATGTCAAGTACGTTCACCGCTAAAATTGCTTCAGATAATATCAAAATAAAAGTGATGAGATAACATCAAACTAATTATTGTAGGGACAAGTTTTTTTTCTTTTTTTTTAATAAAAAAAAGATAAGGAAAAAGAATCGTGTGAACCCGTCGCAGGCTCCAAATAAATGCTCAAATGATCCTCTCTAAATCCCAAGCGACCGAATAGCTTCTTGCTCCACAAGCTCACAAAGGATCTCGTAGAGAACTCCTGCATTATGTACATCAGTACCAGCTATAGTTGGACATCGCTCTCCTAGGAACATAATTAATTATAGATCGACGATCACACCAGTAGAAAGTTGAATTTTGAACAAAAGGAAGTTCATACTATTCACTTAAAACAACTAAATCTGTGAACTGCACATATAGCAACAGCATCATCAACATTGTCAGGGTTAAATGCAGAATCGCAGTACACAGAATGATGTTTGTTCAGTTCAATATTCCAGCCTTGCGATAGCTCTCAACCGAATCCACCAGTGTTTCTTCCAAGGTTCTATACCTCCAACCCAACTTCTGTAGCTTCTCTGAGCTAATTAGCTTCGCATCATCCACATCAGTGAACCTGTCAACCAGGAATATGATGATATGATCACTATAAAGTGGGAAACGAAAATCATTCTCTGGGACGAGGGAAACTGTCGAAATATGCATATGTCATGCTGGCTGAATAGAGATGCCTCAACGAAAATCCTGCCATACATCCCTACCGTTTGGGATAGTTGTAGTTAGGGTACAAATTCATCAGCTTTTCCACCAGGTTGTGCTCTCTTATTGTGTGTGATGTGCATATGTAACGTCCTTTAGCCTCGGGCTTCTCATACACTAGAAGCAGTGACTCAACCACATCACGCACATCTACTACGATCCTCTCCTCATTTTCCCTTGATTCATATCCTTCTGATGAAAAGATAGCACATACAACTGATCATTCACATGACTAAGATACTAGAATACAATCAAAATGTTAATGCTGATTATTGCCTTTCAAAATTTAAACGAAAAAAAAGGTCATGTTAATTAACAAGAGCAACAGTATCTGTCATACTAAATAGAGTAGTAAGTAGTACTATTAAAACCCAGAAACACAACAGTTACCAGGAGAATGGGCAACAGAATGGAAAACCTTGTGAATGTGAAAATTGAGACTGATATTAAGCGGCCAAAAAGTGACAACAGACTAGCAATAACATAAAATTCGCTTATGGACCAGAACCTAGAATAAACAGCCCAGAACCTTGTGTGTGTGTGTGTACACTACTCCCTCCGTCCGTGAAGAGTTCATCTATTTGTTTTGCTGTTTTCAAGATATTTAATCTATGATTTATTTTCATGAATGTTTTACATATAAAATTGAATAATTTGCATATATATCATAATTTAAAGTATAAATTTTCTAAGTTTTTTTTTTTGTATTTGTTCGTTATTTGTATGAAAATCAAACGAATCAACTTTTCATAGGACAGAGGGACTGAGGGAGTATGATTCTTAAGAAGGTAGGAGCAACGGCACGGCACCTGTTAGAAGCTTGATGAGGACCAAACTACTGGCATTAACAGTGGGCTGAAGGAGGGGGCCCAACACCAAACTGGGACAGACAGTGACAATATGAAGCCCAGTAGTCTTAGCAAACTCAAAAGCTGCCATTTCTGCTTCTGTTTTAGACAAACAATACCAATTCTAGGCATAGAGGAAGCAGAAATTCAGTCATTCAACAATATATGCAAAGAAGAAGCTTCAAGTTTTTCTGTCAAGCGAGCTTAACTGGTAGCTACTTACGTTGGTTGCTTTACAGTAGTCCTTGTCAGACCAGCAATCCTCATCCATAACTTGGTCTTTCGGACATTTGGGGTTCATGAAAACAGCAGCTATGGATGAGACAACAACAACTCGTTTAATCTGAGCCTCGAGACAGGCTCTGAGCACATTCTTTGTGCCATCTACGGCCGGTTGGATCAATTCGACCTATGAATCATTACCAAGTTAAGGGTGTGTTCTTTTGATTACAATTTTGGGGTGAAATATTTGAGATTGATGTGAAGTTTGTAAGAGGGAAAAATAGATTATTGAATGGTTTGACTGATGAAAATTTATCAATGAAAATAATGGATGAAAACACACCTAAGGTGATAAGTATTAATCGACACGAGGAATTGAAAGTTGTTGCTTGCCTCGGGATCGGAAACATTGGAGGACGGAACCGGAGAGGCAACGTGGAAGACGCCGCCGCAGCCGGTAATGGCCCGAGAAATTGAATGTGGGTCGAGCAAATCAGCCTCAACGAGCTTCAAATTGCGATCGGCGTTTTCCAGTTTGGTGAGATGGGCATACTTGTCACCACCTGCGCACAAGACAAACCCCCCATATATAAGAGTGTTCGCAACCCAGTAGATCAGAGATAAAGGAAAGATTGGAACGCAGTTTTGGATTGAAATTATAAGCCGAGGTTACCGAGTCGTCGGACGGTGCCGTGGACGGAGTAACCTTTGGAGAGGAGGAGCTTCACGAGCCATGACGCGACGTATCCTCCGGCGCCCGTAACGCAGACAGTTTGCTTCACCGTCGCCATTTCCGAGCTTCTTCTTCTCGTCTCGTCTATCTTACCAGTTTCTTGATTGCTTCTTTCGTTTTTTTACGTGTCATGTATAAAGCCCACTTACACTTATATAAAGCTTTCTCGACCAACATTGTACAAGCCTAATATCGAAACACATGGAGGTAATGACACCATCCAAATCAGGATAAAGCGTCATTTTTCAGCATTAATTTTCATTTTCTCGAATTCCTCAATAACAATTATCATATTCAATTTTCAAAACTATAAAAAAATATAGGATATATAGTTTTTATTTCGACACACTCAACGAAAATGAGAAATTTAAAGATGGATGATTTGATCGAAAATTATGAAAAGTTAATGAAATTAAAATTTTGGTTTGTGAAAAAAATTGAACAAAGTGGTGTAAATTTGAAAGTGTGGGGAATTTTGTGAGACCGTACGTTCTTTAAGAAGAGAGACTACCAAAAACCTATTAGAAATTAACCGTTTCAATATTTTCCTTTAAATTTAATTATAATATCAAATCAAAATTCAAATACATCTCATTCTCCTTAAAAAATATGTGATGGTAAACACAACCTAAAAGTTTTTAAAATTGATAAAAATTTAAATTATTATTACGTTTTTTTATTTGTTTTCAAAAGAACACGGCGGATGGCACTCTTGTTAAAGTGAGATATGGGACATTTGTGTGTGTGGAGGGGTATAATAAGGGGTTTCAAACTTAGTGATGAGTTTTTCACCTAATAATAAAGGGTTTGAGAGGTGAGTGAGAAAAGTGAATAAAGGGGCCTAGGTTTAAGGAGCCCATGAATTGAAACTTTTTCCACCTCTTTTCCCTTACCTAATCTGTTCGCTTCACTGTGCGTTTACTAGAAATGTGTCAATTATATTTGTGCACTTATTTGTGCGCACAGCTGTGTGCCGCACACAACGTTGTGCGAGACTATGTACGGACTGTCTTGCGCCGCGCACATATTCATGATCCATCGGCATTCAAAATAACTTTGATGAAGTTCTTCAACCTACTGTACCTACTTGATTGATCAGCATAAAATGGTGATCAACATGATGAGTTGTTTAGATCGACATCACTATTTTGTTAGATCGACATGACTACCTAATTAGATCGACATGACTACATATTCGTGTACGGCTTCACGACAGTCCGCACATATGTGTGCGGCGCACGACAGTCCGCACATAGTCTCGCACAACGTTGTGTGCAACACATAGTTGTGCGCATAAATAAGTGCACAAATATAATTGACACATTTCCAGTAAACGCACAGTGAAGCGCACATGCTAGAAAAAAGGTAAGGGAAAAGAGGCGGGAAAAGGCTGGGTGCGCGAAATTCACGCCTCAGTCCCCTTCAATTTCACGGGATCCTCAAACTTGGGTCCCCTTATTCACTTATCTCACTCACCTCTCAAATCCTTAGTTATTAGGTGAAAAACTCATTCCCCAATTTCTAAGTTTGAAACCCCCTAATATGATGAGGCAAGAGAGGCCTATTATCCATCCATTAACCGACTGCATGAATAGGCCTAGAAAAACTAACATACATTCAAGGAGGAGGGGGTATGCTAGTGGAAACTCCACGTGGTTAAATTAACAGATACCTTAATTACACTCAACCTGTCTGTAAATATTGTTTTATTTATTTTGACAATTTTTATAATATTTTATTATGATTTTTTCATGAATGTTTATATTTTAAAAGTTAAATAAATCACATGTTTACCAAATTTTGTAATCTAAATTTCTAAATATAATTTTTTATGAATTTTTTCCATTGTTTATTTTTATTAAAATTTGAACCAAACATAAAAGTTTGAAACAACGAAACCAAATGGAACAATTTTTTGCGGGCATATGGAGTATTAAGATAAAGGTCTCCATTTATTGTCATTTGGTTTTGAGTTGGATACTTTAACATGGTTTTTTTAACATGAAAAGTCTATATTATTAATTCAATGAATCATATAATACAAACCTTTAAGAGTAGCAGAGCAGAAAACGAAAATCACAAAAACCCTGCGCAGGACGATTAGCGAAAATTGAAAATAACTACCAGAAAGAATGAAGCGAAAGTAACAAAAAACTAAAAGACAACCAACAGAGCTATAGAGAGAAACATCCAAACGGTGGGTGCTAAAAGCCTAAGATGTCAAAATGATGGTGAGGGAGATGAGCCCTGAGATTGCCCACCCCATGAGCGGCAATATCCCTCTAACGAATACCAAAAGTCCTTCACACCTGAGACCATCTGGTACGCTAGAATTGGTATAGGACCTGCTCCATACAATACCATAAATCGCTGAGACCAATTCATGTCTCGTCAAACGGACTCGAGTTGTCCTGAAAGGTCCAGATCTTTGACAACATCAAAGGGTCAATTTCTGCAACACCAAGACTGGCCAGGCAGACCCATCACCCAGACAGTCCCCAAAATGAGATCGGAATCGAAATCGTTGTGCACGATGGAGATCGGAGCAGAATGGCAGTGGGAAAATTAGATATGGCAGTGGATGATACTGGAGACACACGATGATTTGGAAGATGAGACGTCCTCGATTGTCGGGCCAAATAGGTGCTCATAGGGAGATTGAGTAATTCGACGGTAAGAGAAGGGCAGACACCACTGCTAGCAAGTTACCACCAGCGGTGGTGGGAATCTAGTCGAAAAAATCTAGCAGGCATGGATGAGTAGATCGGCGGCTCAAGCAGAAAAAATAAAATTTAGGTTTTTCCAAAAAAAGTACTATAACGTGTTTAAGTTACCATCTTTCTTTTGGTACTTGTACCATTTTTTGTTTTGTACTCACTTCGTTTAAATGAGTTGTCACTTTTTATTTTTTATATAGATGATATGATCCTCAGCCAGGCGGCCCAATCCACGAATTAGGCGGTCGCCTGAGCAGGCGAAGCGCCATGCGGCCCAGCATCTCAGCCCAGGTGGTCGCCCGAGCCAGTATCCGAGGAGGTTCAGAGACCCAGGCGACCAGCCAGGCAGCCCGATCCACGAGATCGCCTGACCAGGCGAAATGCCAGGCGGCCCTGCACCTCAGCCCAGGTGGTCGCCCAAGCACCTCTCTCACGCGCCTCCATGTTTCCTTCCACGCGCCACCATGCATTTTGGACGCACCACCACCTTTTCCCCGGCCAAGGAGTTCAAGAACTTGTCCAAACATTTTCCCACCAACATTTAAACCCCTAGCCACCATTGTTGACTTTTTAACACTTAGATTTGACTACATGTAATATTTTGTAAATGCCTTTTATTTTCCATAAACCATATATATGATTTATGGAAAAAAAAGGGATAGGTAGCCTATCATCTCTCATTCATCCCTTCCAATCCCTTAATTTAAGGAGCCTACAATCTCTCATATATCCCTTCCCTTCCAATCCCTTAATTTAAGGATCTTGGTCCTCTAACCCATACCTCCCATAATTCTCACCCATGCTCTCTTCTACTATAAATGGAGGAGATCTCTCTTGTAATAGATAGAACCAATTTAAATGAAAACTTGAAAGGATTCATTCCTTAAACGCTTATGGTTCTCACTTCTATCTTTGCCATCGCCAGCCCTTGAGGCGTCATCGCCGGCCCGCAAGAATGACATCGAGTGTTGCCTCGACACCCAGAGCGAGGAGGTACTCTATCCGCAACCTTCGACCCCGGCAACGAACTCTCCTATTGCTTTCCATTTGAGGATTGAGGTGGGAGAGAGCCACTTCTACCATTTCCGCCCCTTTTTGGAGCTCCCGCAAGCTAGATCCGTCAGATGAGGTGGATCCCGCCCCGGGAATCCACATCAATTGGTATCAGAGCTATACTGCTTGAGGGAGTTTATTGAAGTTTTCTTCTCTTTACAGAGCCATCAAGAAAGAGAAGAAGGACAACCGTCCATTCTTCTTCTCGGTAAGCTCCATCTTCGTTACCTCTGTATTTTCTTCTTCCCGGATTGTTGAGAAAGAGAAGAAAAGGCGCCACTTGTTTTGCTCAACCTCAGCAAATCCACCTCTATGCCTTTGTCGCCCCTGTGATTTCTTTTCCCCCGGAATTGTGAAGAAACAGTAAGCGGCACCCCGTTGGAAAATTGAATCGAATATTGCTCTTCATTAGAGAAGTGAGGTGCCCGGTATTCAAAAACGGAGTTTCCCTATTATGTGAGCAAAAATCAGGTATTGCCTTGCAACGTGAGCAGGGAGGTGCTTGGTGCTCAACCTTTACAATTCCTTCCTTGTTATCCCTGTAACTATGTATGTTATTATGTAATTTAATATTTTTGTATCGGGAGGAACTCTCACCTTAGATTCGAGCACGAATCCTTTTGAAGAGGGAGAGAATGATATGATCCTCGTGCAAAGGCGATCACTGAATCAAAGGTCGCCGACCAGCGGCGCCAGCGGCCCAAAGATCTCGGCCCCGGCCGCCCGAGCCAAAGATCCGAGGAGGTTCAGAGGCCCAAGCGACCAGCTAGGCGGCCCAATCCATGACCTAGGCGAAACGCCAGACGGCCCTGCACCTCAGCCCAGGTGGTCGCCCGAGCACCTCTCTCACGCGCCTCCATGTTTCCTTCCACGCGCCACCATGCATTTTGGACGCACCACCACCTTTTCCCCGGCCAAGGAGTTCAAGAACTTGTCCAAACATTTTCCCACCAACATTTGAACCTCTAACCACCATTGTTGACTTTTCAACACTTATATTTGTCTACATGTAATATTTTGTAAATGCCTTTCCGTAAGCCATATATATGATTTATGGAAAAGAAATGGATAAGCAGCCTACCATCTCTCATCCATCCCTTCTCTCCCAATCCCTTAATTTAAGGATCTTGGTCCACTAACCCATACCTCCCATAATTCCCACCCATACTCTCTTCTACTATAAATGGAGGAGATCTCTCTTGTAATAGATAGAACCAATTTAAATGAAAACTTGAAAGGATTCATTCCTCAAACTCTTATGGTTCTCACTTCTATCTTCGCCATCGCCAACCCTTGAGACGCCATCGTCGGCCCGCAAGAATGACATCGAGTGTTGCCTCGACATCCAGAGCGAGGAGGTGCTCGATCTGCAACCTTCGACCCCGGCAACGAACTCTCCTATTGCTTTCCATTTGAGGATTGAGGTGATAGAGAGCCACTTCTACCATTTCCGCCCCTTTTTGGAGCTCCCGCAAGCTAGATCCGTCAGATGAGGTGGATCCCGCCCCGAGAATCCACATTAATAGATTAGATTTATTATTGGTTATTAATTTATTTTACATAAATTTTAATCATTACCTCATTCCAAACTCATTGTCACCTCTCTCAATTCACTCTCTGGAGTCTTTGAGTGAGTGCATTTACAATGTATAAGATGACTAAAATAAAACAAAAATGGAAAAAAATGATTTCATTTGGAATAAATATATTTTGATGTCGTAACAATACAGTTGGAACGAATGGAGTACTATTGGGATGAAGGGAGTACTAATTTTTACTAGTACTCCATCCATCCTTAAATAATTGGGTTTTTTTACCGTTTTACATCATTTAATCTATATTTTATTTTCATTAATGTTTAGCTTTTTAAAGTTAAATAATTCATATGCATATCATAATTTATAACATACTTTTATAAATATTTTTTTCACTATTTGTTTTTGTAAAAAAATGAATCAATTATTTAAGAACGAATAGAGTAATATGTTTCCGTTTACTATTAAAAAAACAAAACTAAAAACGTGATAACTTATTTTCTATTTTTCCCCTTTCTTTCCAGTTTTTACCAAGAAAGGGTTACTAGTATTTATCTTGGGACAAATTGAGTATTATGTTAATAAATTTATTAAACTACAAAACAAATGACATGAAATGGGTGGTTCTTTTCTCATGGTTACGGGTCTTTGTTTTCTTACGAACTCTTTCGTTTTCAAATAATTATACATATTAATTTGATTATTTGAAGATTTAATATTTAATTCAAATTTTAACAAAGTTAACAAATTTTAAAAAATTCAGAAAAAATATACTCCGTTTGTCACCAAATAAATGGTGCATATTTATTTTTGAGGTGTCCAAAAACATTTGATGCATTTCTATTTTTAGAAATTTTAACTCAGTTATTTTACTTAATTACTCCTAACATTGATCATCTAATTTTTAACATGCATCCTCTAGTTGGAACCAGAGGTATTTTTTATCAAAATTTTTCATTTCCATCATTTCTTAATTTTAGTATCAAATTATTTGGGGACAAATGTAGTATTTAAAAAGTTTATACTTTAAATTATGATATCTATATAGATTATTAACTTTAAATGTTTAAACATTCATTAAAAAATTATAGATTAAATACTAAAAAATAACTAAAATAAAGTATAAAATTATTTGGATATGAATGGAGTATTATTCATGAAATGTGGGGTCCAATGGCTAAGTGCAATAATTTGAGGGCTGTAATAGTAATATTTGGGGAAAGAAGACGTTCTGGAAACGTGTCGTGTTTCCAGCGGGCCCGTGTACATCTATAAAAGTCTTCCCAAATGTTTGTTTCACTCACTGTCTCTCTCCCTCGTGTGTGTCCCTTCCTTCCCGTCCCGTTCTTTGATTCTTATTCTCGTACGGACAGGTAATGGACCTCCGCCAGCGGCCTCCGAAGCCACCGCGCGACGCCGCTGCTCGCGGTGGCGAAATCCATCGGCGGAAGAACCAACCGCTAGCTTTGGATCGCAGATCGCCTTCGCCCACCCCAAAGGCATCGGACGCGCTCCCCCTTCCGTTGTACCTCACCAACGCCGTCTTCTTCACGCTCTTTTTCTCTGTCGCCTACTACCTTCTCCACCGGTGGCGTGAAAAGATCCGCAACTCGACGCCGCTTCACGTCGTCACTCTCTCGGAGCTTGCTGGCATTGTCTCTCTTATCGCTTCCTTCATCTACCTCCTCGGATTCTTCGGCATCGACTTCGTCCAATCATTCATCACACGCGCCTCTCAAGATGACTGGGATTTGGACGACGAAGTCGTGGCCGTGGCCTCTCGTTCGCAGGCTAATTTTCACGACAACCCTCTCGTCACTTGCCCTCCGCCCAAATCTGTCGAGCATCAACCCTTAGTTTCCTCCATTTCCTCAGTTGAAGATGTGGAAATCGTCAAATCCGTTGTAAGCGGAGCGGTTCCCTCGTATTCGCTTGAATCGAAGCTCGGCGATTGCAAGAGAGCCGCTGCGATCCGGAGAGAGGCTCTCCAGAGGATTACCGGGAGGTCATTGCAAGGACTGCCTCTGGAAGGTTTCGACTACGATTACATCTTGGGGCAGTGCTGCGAAATGCCGGTTGGATATGTCCAGATTCCAGTGGGGATCGCCGGACCGTTGCTGCTTGATGGCTTTGAGTTCTCTCTTCCGATGGCTACTACAGAGGGGTGTTTGGTTGCGAGCACCAACAGAGGATGCAAGGCGATCTATGCATCTGGTGGTGCGACTAGTGTAATATTGAAGGATGGAATGACCAGAGCTCCTGTTGTTCGATTTGGGTCAGCAAAAAGAGCTTCCGAGTTAAAGTTCTTCCTGGAAGATCCCGAGAACTTCGACACTTTTGCAGTCGTTTTCAATAGGTAAAGCTTTAAGATTTGAACGTGACAGATTTTCTTTCATCTGAATCTCCATCTTTAATTGCTTCTGGTGCGTTTTGATGGCTTCCTCGGGCCAGGGCGCCCCATAGTTATACAACATATACAGAAGCTAGTAGGTATTAGATGCATAGAAGCTTGTCATATAATTGATCAAGTGTTGATGACTAATAAATGAAATTTTAGCTTTTAACATAGTTATTGCTGTCTCAGTTAAAAAATTAAAAAAATTTAGCTCAACTTTTGGCCATAAATTTTACTCAGATTATTATTAGGAAGAGTTTGTTTCATGTTATAAAATTTATTTAGAAACTACAAACATTCATATATCATTTGCATATAGAATATTTGTCTTGATACGTCGTCGAAGCGCTCAAGAAAAAAATCATAAATTAAATGTTAAAAAGTAAAGTGGACATCTTTTTAATTATGGACAGAGGCAGTATCTTTTTTTTCTATCCATCTGTTGTTCCTATTCCATATTGAGAGATAATTATAAAAGGAATTCTGAGGTCTAATAATGAACATGTGGTAGCTTATAATGGATCTATGTTTGCTGGCAGGTTAATTTGGAAATATGTCTGGAAAGGAATCTTAAATGATTTGAACTGTACTTTCCAAACAAGGCAACTGCATATGCTCTTGTTTGTGTTATGGTCGAAGATAACTAGCCATGCAGCTTTGAAATATTACTGGCCCTGATGTGTTAGGTTCTGAATCTGATGCTCTGATATGTTATGTTTGGTGGCATTTCAAGTCTCACCTTAGACTTCACGCATAATATTTCAAAAGCCATTAATTAGAGAAGGCATGTGTCACTCTATTTCCGATTGAAGTTAAATCCCAGTAATCTTTTTGGTGAATATTTTTATTTGAAGCGACGTTATACTGAAAGTAGAACCCTGTGTGATATTGGGGCCGTTTTCCTTATTGAGAAGTTAATGCTTGCAGGTCAAGTAGATTTGCCAAACTTCAAAGCTTGCAGTGCACCATTGCTGGGAAGAATCTGTACATAAGATTTACTTGCAGCACAGGGGATGCTATGGGGATGAACATGATCTCAAAAGGGGTTCAGAATGTTCTTGACTTTCTTCAGAATGATTTCCCGGACATGGATGTTATTGGCATCTCTGGTAAGCCCTTGGTTTCCGAGGCATTTTTTTGTACATGATCCTCTTCTTGGTATTTGAAGTTCCTTTAGTTGTTATCTCCTTCCAACGTCAGTGACATGCTTGGTGGAGTCCGTATTGATATTTAATCTCTCTTTGGGACCTATTGCACAACTAGACAAGCAACTGGTACCAATACTTTATGTTTAAAGATGCGTCATTTAAATGTCAACATCACTTCCTGTCCTGCAAGTATTAAGAAATTTATTCCACCTTCTGGGGACCCTAGTGGGAATTTACCAATGGCCCTGTACTGCAGCTCGTGGGTTGATTTTGGGAGATTATACTCTCTTACTCTTATTTGACTGTATGGCATTGATTGATTAATGTCTGGTAAACTCTGATTCTGTGCTAGGCGTGTCAGTGTTGTTCTTACCAAGTTAATTATGCTCATTTATGTTTCATTGCCAGGAAACTTTTGTTCAGATAAGAAGCCTGCTGCAGTTAACTGGATTGAGGGCCGAGGCAAGTCGGTGGTTTGTGAGGCAGTAATTAAGGAGGATGTGGTTAAGAAGGTTTTGAAAACCACTGTGGCGTCTCTCGTAGAGCTCAACATGCTTAAGAATCTTGCTGGTTCTGCTGTCGCTGGGGCTCTAGGTGGATTTAATGCCCATGCTAGCAACATAGTATCTGCAATATTTATAGCGACCGGGCAGGACCCAGCACAAAATGTTGAGAGCTCTCAGTGCATCACTATGATGGAGGCTGTGAATGATGGGAAGGATCTTCATATCTCTGTGAGCATGCCTTCCATTGAGGTAGGAACAGTTGGTGGCGGGACTCAAATCGCATCCCAGGCAGCCTGCTTGAATTTGCTGGGAGTGAAAGGTGCAAGCAAAGAAGTGCCTGGGTCGAACTCGAGGCTTTTGGCAAGCATTGTAGCAGGTGCGGTTCTAGCAGGGGAGCTGTCCCTGATGGCAGCCATTGCTGCTGGACAACTGGTGAGGAGTCACATGAAATACAACAGATCCAGCAAGGATATTTCAAAAGCCTTATGAATCAATTACATGGGACTACTCGTTTAAGATGGAGGAGATGGGGGCACGCGGAGGAGGCAAAAGGTGGTCGGTCCCAATGAGAGACAACGGTTGGTTTGTTAGTTAGCCTAGCATTTGTATGGCATTGGCTTTTGCTGAAGAAGAAGAAGAAGAAGGGAACTTTGGATGGGTGGCTCTCATGGCTGACCATGTTATTTGCATGTGGGGTGGGGCGGCAGGCACCAGTCGGTGTAGGACTGGGCCAGCAGCTGGTGGTGGTGCCTTCTTCCTCTCAATTATTTGCTCTTTACTCTCCAAGTTCAAAATGCCAACTTTCACGTTCCTTCCTAGCTTTCTAAGTTTGTCTTCTTGTCTTTTAAGTTGTGTGCTTGGCTTTGAGGAGGTGTTTCTGTGTTTTGCTGCTTTTGTAGACTGAACGAAACCGGTAGATATGTACTTTAATTATTGTATCATTAGTGTTCTATTTTAATTTTTTGTATCAATAAAGTCCTATTTTCAAGTTTTTTCTTCATCCATGGTTCTATTTGACATTTTTACCCTCAATTTTTAAAATATTGCTCTTTTAAACAATTGTAAAATATAAATATCACTCGAACGTTTAACGAAACTTTCAATTTTACCCTCAATTTTTATAAATCCTAAAATTATATCCTAATTTTTACAGATACTTACAATTCTACCCTAAAAATTTTCTCCTCACTTTATCTCACCACCCTCCTATCCACCACCGGAAATCACACCGGACTGCCGACAGCCTTTACCGGAATGCCCTTTAAGCTACAAAACAGGAGTCTAGGTGGTAGATCCGCAGCCTAGGGCTGCGGATCGGGAGCCTAGGGTCGCAAGGCGTACGCCCAAGGCAACGGATCGCGTGCCCAGGGCGGCGACCGGCGGTCAAAGGGCGCGAATCGCGAGCACCAGGCCGCGTATCGAGGTCCCGTGGTTTTCCGGCGGCGGCCCATGGCTTTCCGGCGGTGGTGGGTCGGATGGTGGTATAATAAGAAAAATTTTAAAATGGTATAATAAGAAAAATTCAGTTTAAAATTTTAAAATTTGAGGGTGTAAATGGTATAATAAGAAAAATTCAGTTTATGTTAGTTATTGTACCATTCCCGTGAAAAGGGTAAAATAGTAAAATAGTCATAAAAATGACCATGGATGAAGAAAAAACTTGAAAACGAGATTTTATTAGTGTAAAAAATTAAAAACAAGATCATAATGATACAATAATTAAAGTTATAGGAGCATATGTGCATTTTACCATATATATATATAACCTCTATCTTTTCCATGAGAGGGGGAAGGGAAAAAGGAGAGGAAATGAACAAAAAATTGCAATTCCACCAGTAAAGCATAAGAAAAATGCACGGTACCCATCTAACGTAGAGTCCGTTTATTTACCACATATGTGGAAAAACACATGCCTAAATGTACTACTAATTAACTAACTCAACTAACTAATCTATTAAACTAAAAGACTAAAACACCCACATCCAACGTGATTTAGGGACTACTAAATTATATATATATACTAACCAAAGACACCTATTTTACTGTTCATCAATAGTAACTAGGGTAGAAATTCAAAAACAGTCCTCCAACTTGTAATTTTTATTTATTTAAATCCATAGGTTTGTCCAAGTTACAAATAAGCCACTAAAACATGAGGCGTATTTTACTGACAGTGGTCGGCCGGCCAAGACGATGAAGAGGGGAAGAAGTATAGGGTAGAAATGTTATATTTGAAATTGTTTGGGGAAACTTCGATAATTTTTCTAATTGTATTGAGAAATTGTTAGTTTTTTTGTATGTTTATGAAAATTGAGGTGTAAGTTGAACGTTTTCCTAAACCTCAAGGATTTCTATAATTTACTTTTCCTGTTCTAAGGAGCAAAATTGTCCAAAAGGACCACGAGTGCATCAAAAAACTTAAAATAGGACTTTAATTATATATATATACTAACCAAAGACACCTATTTTACTGTTCATCAATAGTAACTAGGGTAGAAATTCAAAAACAGTCCTCCAACTTGTAATTTTTATTTATTTAAATCCATAGGTTTGTCCAAGTTACAAATAAGCCACTAAAACATGAGGCGTATTTTACTGACAGTGGTCGGCCGGCCAAGACGATGAAGAGGGGAAGAAGTATAGGGTAGAAATGTTATATTTGAAATTGTTTGGGAAACTTCGATAATTTTTCTAATTGTATTGAGAAATTGTTAGTTTTTTTGTATGTTTATGAAAATTGAGGTGTAAGTTGAACGTTTTCCTAAACCTCAAGGATTTCTATAATTTACTTTTCCTGTTCTAAGGAGCAAAATTGTCCAAAAGGACCACGAGTGCATCAAAAAACTTAAAATAGACTTTAAGAGAACGGAAAGTTAAAATATGATCCAAATAGGATGTAATTAAAAGTTAAGGGACCTCCCAAGACTTTACCCGCTTTATTTGATAGGATAAAATATACATGGCGATTTGTGACAAATTGAAAAGTTCAACGATTTATTTGAGTTTTTTTGCCTTCAATAATGATAGTAAGTTGTACCTTTTCCTCAATTTGACAAAAGTTACTTCATGTGTTAAAAATCAACACATTTCCTTTTTTTGGTTTTCCAACAA
The DNA here is from genome assembly GCA_024586325.1 of Stellera chamaejasme. Lineage (NCBI taxonomy): Eukaryota > Viridiplantae > Streptophyta > Magnoliopsida > Malvales > Thymelaeaceae > Stellera > Stellera chamaejasme. The sequence goes on from CM044986.1 coordinate 34,671,473, forward strand.
ATTGAACACTTCTCTTAAAAATAAATTTATTACTCTCAAAATTACTAAACTATTCTTACTTTATCTTTATTTTTTACCTCTTTTTTGTGCATTTTCAACCAATGAACAATTAATGGAAAATATACAAAAATCTTACATTTACTTTAATCTTCGTGTGTTGTCAAACTCTTAAATCTGTTTGGATGGAAGGAGTATATGTTTATTTTTTATTAATTTTTCCTCCACTTTTCACAAATCCAAACTATTTTTTTTTCAAATTTCTTTCATATTTTAAAATGTTTATTCTCATAAAGTTCATATCAATTTTCTATTGTTCTTAAAAAAACCTCCTAAAACACTTCTAAGGATAAAATAACCAAACCAATAAAAAAACTAAAATAGAGAAAGAAGAAGATGCCATTTTTTTATGGTAATTTTTTATTTCATGCAGTGCAATTTCATCCATTAACTTTTTAATTTATCATTTAACTAACGGTGCTCTATTTATGTATTGGTGATAAAGTTGAAGTATAGTATTACAAATCCATTCATCCAGGTAAATTTTAAAATTTATAGGATAAATAGAATAAATTTACTTTAAACCTTCTTATTGCATTTGGATCACACTTTAAAGAGACTATCATGATTGTATATATTTTCAATTATTTTTCATACAAAACTACAAGTTAATCACATAAGTTTTCAGTTGAATTTTTTCCGCAGCGAAGCGCGGGTGGTGCAATACTAGTGTACTACTAAATGTCGTTAGTCGTTACGGTCCAAAGCATAGTTGACCGATTAAATACATTTCTTATTTCTAAATAATGGTGTATTTCCAAAGCGACGTGCTCAAATGATAAAAGGCACGATTTTTTATGAATTATAGAGTTGAATTATTTTTTTTTCTAATTCTTCGAATTATTATATTATTTATTAATTCTTAGAATTTCACTATAGTAATAAAAAGTACATTGAAACTTGTTCAATCATGTATTTACGTTCATATTGATTCATCATCATCACGAATATCCTCTTATTGATTTATATGATATTTTGGATACAATAAGAACTTGGGGGTTATCGGTTTCTTCAGTTCACATGTTTTTTGATTTTGGATCATATGGTTCGATTTCTCGGTTTTGCGGATTTTTGAACACCCCTACTCAAGAACCTTACGAAAACTCATAAGTTGGATGATTTTTTTTAATTTGGGTAATTCACTTTAACACGTGAGTTTTTAAAATTTCTATGAAAACAAGGGCTTCTATTGTTTTTGAAAAACCTCAAAGTTTCTTCTTCTATTCTTTTTAAAAATAAATATATCTGAGTATATAATTTGTTTCTAATGAGCGGGAACTTTTAATACTCCCTCCGTCCTGGGAGGATTACACAACATTAAAAATTTTGTCATAAATGAAATAGACATTTTTACTTTTGTTTTATTTTAGTTCACTTTTACTTTTACAATGCACTCATTCAAAGAATTTAAGGAGTGGGTAAGGAGGGGTTAAAAAGAGTTCTGAAGAAGGTGATGATAGAAGTTTATATTAATGAGTTAATGATAAAAATTAATATTAATTTATACAAAAAAATAAAAAGTGACAACTTAATTAGGACAGGACGGGGAGTATGGAAAAACTTGTTTGATACTTCCACATTAATAAGTAAGTTTTCTGAAATGTGGTGGAAAATCGCTTCCATCGGTAAAGCAAACTTTACACAAAAGAAACTTGAAAAAGAAGGCTTGATTTGTTTTCCCCCAAAACTAAGCGGTCATAAGATTTTCTTCATCACTAAAAATAAACTATACTGTTAAATTTTTACAAAAACAAAATGGAAAAGCAGCTGAGAAACAAAAAGTGTCCAAAACTATATGGTATAGTGTTCGCTCAGATCTCTTACTTGAGGTAAGGAGAAAGGAGAGAGTGAGTAGGTGAAGGAACATAGTTGGCACTTGGCAGCGTAGGCTTGTTCTTAAAAATTCCCGAAAGGTACCAGGACCACTCGTCGTTAAAAATTCGGAATTAGGGGCTTGCTGATTTGAGAAAACAAAATTAAAAAAATTGATTATTCGATTTTGTGAGTCGATAGAAAATTTATTTTTTATTTTCAGGAAAAGATTAATGTTATGAAAAAATAAACTAAAAAGGCTTTTCCCTCGTAGTGGACACGGATGTGTCCATATCGGAAAAAGCTTCTCTCCCGTTTCTTCTCCCACCAGTCTACTTCCAGCGCCCATGACCCATGTGGGCAGCCTCGTCGCCTGCTCTTTGTATTTTGTTTTTTCATTTCTTTTCTTTTGCAACCCATAGTTCATATATTGCTTTAATTAAATCTAATTTTATGGAAAAGTTTTTTTATTTTTTATTTTACCATCTTAAAAATAATATTGTTAAGCTTAGAATCAGCTTTAAGTAAACAACAACAATAATAGTATATAAAGTTTTCAATTTGTTTTTGTTGTTATAAATTAGGAAAATTTTCAAAAACCCACCTGAAGGTATGTGCAATAATCAGGTTACCCTCCGTATTTTCAGAATTCGTTAAAACCTCCCGAGATTTGGTAAAATATACAAAACCCCCATAAAATCGATCTTCTGTTAATTCTCCCGTTAGTTGAGTGGGACCCACATGGGAATTAAGCCGGAGGCCCCAAATGCCCTCAGTTATAGATTTCACCTTTTGCTACCTTCGTCCTTCATCCCTAACCCGTCCCAACCAATTCCAACCCTAAGACTTGTCGAAACCCTAGCCTCGCCCTCACCTTACCATCCCGCCGCCCTAGGCATCACCCACAGACCTTCTCCCTTGGCTGGTTTGGCGTTCGTCACAAGCCTTCAGATTTTAGCAATGAGATCGACCTGCCCAGCAGGCGTCTCCGACCATCCTCGCTCCTTCTCGCGGTACCAGCTCGGTCAATGTCATCGGAATCTAACTAATTAACAAAACTCCGGTGAGAATCGAGCAATTGATCAAAGATGGGAACATGTGGACCAAAGGTCACTATGTCATTGCCAATAAGAATGTTGGACGGCGGAATTTAAACCGTAGAGATCCAAGCAACGTCGATATGCTTCAGCTAGAGCATCTCTCAACCGCTTTCAGGTCCGCCGGTCTCGATTGGGCTCTTCTCATTGATAATGTCGAGGTGCATTTTAGAGCTCGACGACCGTGATGGCAAAGATCATTCTTTTCGTCTTCGATCTAGCGAGAAGATCATTCTTTTCTTCTTCGATCCAGCTAGTGTGAAGGTCTGATGAGAAGTCAACAGTCTTGGAGGCGAGAGGAGAAGGCAACTACAGTTACGATTGATGATGTTACCCCCTTCCGCGGAAGCTGACGTAATACGGAACGTCCGGTGGCATAAGCAAGAACCAGAATCAGGGGAACAGTAATGGAGTTCCCTTGGTGTGGTGGTCCAAACCCAACAGATTAAAATTTTACTTCACTCTACTCATGCCATTAACTTGTAGTGCAAATAACAAAGATCGTCTGAACATAAACACACATATGCACATACATACAGATACATATGTGATGCAACATAACTACACAAGCATGCGTTTACATATACAGAGCCAAAACCTAATATCCGGAATACCTACGTGTGTGGAGGGATCTTGTACACCAAGATCCTTAGAACGCAACTCCACGTAGTCACCGCTGCTGCTAAACAGAGAACATAAGACAACCGTCAGTAACCTCAGAATGTGCTCAAATCAGAATCGGATCTTGCATAATAGCAGAAAATCTCAAACGAGACTACCCTTTTCCGCACTCAAGACATGCTCGGAAATAACAAGACTGAAATCAAACACTGTAAAGCACCGAGAGACTCTACTCCTCGGGCTTTCTATCGACGAGCCCTGAAAAATTGAACATATATAAGGGTGAGTCCTCAATGAGAACTCAGTAAGGGTCAGACATAAGATAGGGTTTCTGAGGTCCGGAGTATACCGAACCAACATACCTGCACAGAAAACACAGATACAAACGGAACAACTGATATACAGATAATAATAATAACAATATCAGAAATGTCAGTGGTCTGACAGAATCGACAAACCTCTGAGGCTTTTAGCCTTACAGAAGAGGTTTTTCAGATATATCAAAGGCAGGGTACCAGCCCAGGGTCCGGAATCCCCAATGCCGACAAAACAGATCCAGATAACAGAATACAAAAGGAAACTTGTCAGACAAATTATCCTGAAGCAGATAGCAGAATCCACCCGCATATGTCGTAAACTAAGTTCGGTATTACCGGGGCTAGAGGGAGCTGAGGACCGAATCGCAAAATTCTAAAACAGTGAGAGGAATGGTGAAAAAACTCCTAGGCGAAGACCCCCAGGCGAAGGCGAGGCCCCTCAAGCAAAGACGAAGTCCCTCCAGGCAAAGGCGAAGCCCCCCAGGCGAAGGCGAAGCCCCCCTGGCGAAGGTGAAGTCTCTCTAGGTGAAGGTGAAGCCCCCCAGGCAAAGGCAAAGCCCCCCATGCTAAGGCGAAGGCGAAGCCCCCGAAGCGAAGGCGAAGCCTCCTGGCGAATCCGCCCATGTGAATCCCCTTCCTCAGATCAGGTGAAGGCCCTTCCTCAGAACCGGCAAGGCCCCTTTCTCAGTTCATGCGAAGTTTCTTTCCAGATCATGCGAAGTTTCTTTCCAGATCATGCGAAGCTTCTTTCCAGATCATGCGAAGTCTCTTCCCCAGATCAACGAAGGCCCTCAGACACACCCCTAAGCCAAACTTAGTCCTAATTTACCCCAACATGCATATTATAAGCATCCCAGAATGCAAAGTCAAGGAAAAACTGAACCCTTACCTTATACACCAAAGATTTTTGAACTGAGCTTCTGAGCAAATTCTCAGAAACTGATTTCGGCAGAGTTTCGACTTAGTTTCTGCCAAACTCCCTGTTGACAAATCATCAAAAGATCACAAAATACACATTCAGGAACCATAAAATCACAGATCTAAGTGGCTCCACCACACGCACCAGAAATTCAGACGTTAACGGTTTTTCACATTGAAGCTCATTTACAAAATCTTATCCGTAGAAAGTATATAACTTCTCCCGATGATCAGTTTAATATATTTACCTCGAAGCTTGGGTAAGTATTCGTGGAGATCAGTTGAAGCTCAAACCTTGAGCTCTCACGGAGGAGGCGAACGGAGAGAGGAAGAAGATGAAGAAAAGAAAATGACAAATGGTCATTTCTTCTCTTTTTTCCCCTTATCCCTTCTTTTTCTTTTCTTTCTCTCTCCTTCAGCTGCCCCACCCTTGTCCTTTTCTCCAACTATTTTTTCAACTTTTTCTCTTTTACAAATTAGCCCCAAAACTTTACAAAGTTGCAATTTAGTTCAACCGCAACTTGCATAACTTCCTAACGAGAACGCCTACGGAACTGCAATTCTGACACCAACTCTGGAACTTCATAACACACAGAAAACATGTTCAACATGTTTAAATTTAAGTCCCGATATTCACAGAAATTAGAAAACGAATTGTCAATCGTACGAAAATTACCTCGGAAGTCGCCCGACGCGTAGTGGCTATAACAGATGAAATGTAAGAGAGTTTTCCTAATTCCATCTTTGCTTCTCTGTATCTCTTCGGATGCTTATGTATGAGGTATGGAGTTTCAGAGATTTCCTTGGGTTCAATACTTTCTGCATGTGGTAGTAAATGTTGGCTCTCACATGGTAGTAACTTTGCTCTTGCTTTCTATAGCTCTGCTCAGCCATACAAATTCTGTGTCGGGATTCGTTTGCTTTCCACGTTGATTGCTACTAGCAAGCAGACTGTGGTCTAGGTTGTCTGTGTTGATGTTTTTTTAATGCAAAGGGGGTAGGGGATTAGGAATATCAGATGCTCGAATTTGATACCTTTACAAGTGTCCTCATGAGCATGATCACTGGGACATGTGCTCAGGACTATTTGTGCTGATGTTAAAGTGAGCAAATGCTCCTATTTCTACCTTAGTCTAAGTGGATAATTAGTGTTGCTTAATTCCTAGTGTGGTGAAGTAGAGTTGAAACTGAAAGGGAAGGGAGGAGTAAGCGGCAGTTCATGGATGGGGGGTTACAGGAGGAATCAGAATGGAAGAAAACAAATTTATGTGAAAAACGGTAGTTTAGTCTCTGTGAGTTGCACTAACGGGAGAATTGATAGAAGTTAGCCTCCAAGAGGATTTTTGTATATTTTGCCAAACATCAAGGGGTTTTTTAACGAATTCTGAAAAATACGGGGGGAGAGTGATCATTATGCCAAACTTCATCAGTTTTTTTTGATAATTTATCTTTAAATTATTTAAGCTATGTTTTATTTTTATGAATGTTTAGATGTTTAAAGTTAAATAATTTATATATTTATCATAATTTGCAACCTATTCTTTATAAAAAAAAATTAGAATTTAATATATGATTTTAACAAATGCACAAACGAGTCCCCAATAACTCTCTCTCTTTTCATCTCACCATCATCTCTTCACTCTGACTTCTCTCACCATCATCTCAAAATTGAAGCAAAGCAACCCAAATGAAGAGACCCAAAGCTTCTGGCCAGCAGCGATGCTTCAGTTCAATCAAGTTGGAGTTTTGATCCAACCCCTGTATCAAAATTACAAGCAAGCGAGAATCGGCACGAGCCCGCCGAAGTTCCCGTCCCTCTGTCCTCCCCCCAGAAGCATGCCCAGATCCTCGGAGCCGTACAGACCCTTTAGGGATGTACTCGGCTGCCGCGGCGAAAATTGAACGAAAGAAAAAAAAAACAACTACGATGAAACAAGAGCATCCATGAAAGTTTGCTACTATGACTGGGAGCAACATTTATCGGCTTTAATTTTGGTCGGATGGCTCGTGATGGTCTAGTGGTTGATGATTTCATCGGCGAGCTTTGCTTCGGTGAGGTAGATGTGTTAGAGGGAGTACTCCGGGAAGCCAGCGAGAATGTCGGTGATGTTATGGCCGTTGACGGAGGAGGAGATTTGGGGCTAGCAAAATTGAGAGAAAACAAATGTTTGGATTTATATGTATTTCTGTTACAAGTTCATGACGGAACAAGTTGTAATTTTAAAAATGAGTATTTTTCTCATTTCAATCAATTAACGATTATTTTAATGAAGAAACTGACAGAAGATCGAAATAGAACAAAAACCAAAGCTACAGAACTAAAATAAAACAAATTCTTACCAAAATAAAATAGGATACACATCAACGATAAGGGGTTAAAAATGTACTTTACACTAATCTTCACTCATCAAAAATAAACCTAATCTTTAGGATGGTTTTATTTAATTTTATTGAAATGATGTATTTACTTATAGCTGTTTTTCAACATGACATTAATGTTTCTAAAATGGTAAAATAAAAAATATTTTTCAATAAAATTGGATTTAATTTAATATTGAGACTATGTTGTAAAAAAACAGAATAAAAAAGGGGCAAGATTAGGATTTAATCTTCAAGCATGGCTGCAATATCTTCGTTATTGCATTGACAGAGAATGTTGTTAACACAGCAATTTTGGTGGCAGGGTCTTCGTTATGCAAAGCAAGCTAGGTAAGTGGCTTTTCCTCTTCCTCGACTAAGCAACAAAAAGGGCTATAAGTTGTTACGAATATTGTTAATTACCTACAACGAAGCTTTGAAGAACGTTATACTCGGATGACATGGTGATGATGAGATGAGACCAGTTAGTTAATTACCTTTTTTACCTTTAGGTATTTAATTTATAAGTTTAATGTGTTTTTTATATGATTTTTTCACGTAAATGACCATAGTTTTTTTTTTTTATGATTTATAAGTTTAATTTTTTCTTTAAATAAAAATTAATGCATATTCCTTTCAAAATTGATAAACAACGACCAAAAAAGAAAAGTGGTTGAATAGTAGAAACAACCAGAAAAAATAATGCATTCATTTCACATGGCACGAGAGTATAAATGTTTGACCGGAACATCACCACTGAATTTTGGTGTTTACACAAAATATAGCAACATCAGCGCGACAAATCCTACGATTACTGTGCTTGCTTGCTTGAGTCAAGCAAATGATGCCTGCAATCAATTATGAAATGTCAGTTCACAAAATCCTGAACTCCTCCTCTCTAAGCGTAGCCTCAAAGTCCTGCCTTGGCCAGATCATCAAAGTAGGGATGTTCCATAGCTTTCTTGGCTGAAATGCGCTTCGACGGATCATATTTCAACATTTGCTGCACAGTTAATTTTACCAATTTTATATATATACTGCAAAAACCGCCCTTATCAACAATACACCCAATATTGAAGAAGAATATCCAACTTACTGCTAAAAGATCCAGCCCCTTCTCGTCCAGATTTGGAACAGCTTTCGAAAGACTTTGAGGACTCCATTGAGGGTACTCATGCCAGTTCATCAAGTTGCTCACTCCAGGCCACATTTGCTCATTTGGAGTACCTAACTGCCTGAAACAAAATCACAAACACTGAGACACAAATCTTCCCATGAACAACAATACATCACTGGCATCGTCTCTGAGCCTCAAACCTGAATATATGCAGAAGCTGCTGCAGTTCAGAATCTCCAGGAAACAGTGCTTGCTTGGTGACCAACTCAGCTAATGACAGCAAGCGGAAGAAAAGAAAAAGCACAATGCACCCATTAACATACTACAAATCTATCAAGATTCAAGACTAATGTAAATCCACAAAGACAACCAACAGGGATGTCATATAAGTGAGAGCGAGAGTGTGTGTTTAGCATCTATACCGAATATACAACCAACAGACCAGACATCAACTGCAGTAGAATAATGGGTAGCACCTAGAAGAACCTCAGGAGCTCTGTACCACAGGGTCAGTATCTGATCCACAAAACAAAGTGGCGAGGCAAGGTTTGGTTAATCAACTAGGAATTGCATGGAGCCAATGATGTGTATAAGTAACTAGGACCAGCAATTAATTGATTACCTCATGGGTATATTTCTTGATGGGAAGAGTGAATTGCCTAGCAAGGCCTAGATCCGCAATTTTAAGCGTCGCAGTCTTTCGGTCCATTAACAGATTATGAGGCTTAAGGTCCCTAAGTGAATCAATCCAACAGCAAGAGTAATTTAAGTTGGGAAAGAGAAATTAAGGGAAAGGATCTACTACATACGGAGTACTAAACAATTGAAGGTACCTGTGCAGAATCCCATGGCCATGGCAGAAAGCAACGCCCTTGCAGAGTTGGTACATCAAACTCTGGATCACAAATAAAACTTAACCAAGTTTCTCTCTTTAACTGGGTATCAAAGTAACACGTTATAGGTGATCAAATCAACAAGTGTACCTTGACAATGGTTGCAGGGATGGAGTCACCAGTCTGGCGGAAGCTGCGGATGTATTTCTTGACATCGGCGTCCATGTACTCGAAGACCAAGTAAAGAACCGTCTTCCCTTCCTTGTTCACGCCTTGTTTGACATCGAGAAGACTGGAATCGGAGGGATCATTCAGGATGAGGGACCAAAAAACCCTAGACCCAAACAGAAGGGTTGAAAAATGGGAAAGCGAAGTAAAGAGAAGCGGGTTACCGGACGACGTGAGGGTCGCGGGAGAGCATTCGGAGGATGGAGATTTCGCGGAGGGTGGTGGGAGGGACGCCTTCTTCGTCCTCATGGAGACGCGTCTTCTTCAGGGCCACGATCTTTCCGGTGGCTCGCTCTCTCGCTCTGTACACCTTCCCGTACGTTCCCTCCCCGACCTTCTCAAGCTTCTCGAAGGCGTCCATGGCAGATATCGCCGTCACTCCTCCCTTCTCCATTTTCTTTTCGTTCTTTTCTCTTCTTTTCTCTCTCTGTTTTGATCTGTCGCAAGTGACGATGGGAATTCAGATCGATTCTTTATACTAGTGTAACCGTTAGGTCGCTTCGCAACGGAAACATATTTTGAATTTCGAAATCTTCAGATTCGGACCCTCATTGAAATTGGAAATGGATGGAGCTCCTCGCTCTTCGTGTAAACTTTTTTCGTGTCCCGCGGCCCATTGGTCTTTGGGCCTAATAAATCCAACATCATTTTGTTTCTTCATTTCAGGAAACAGATGATAGAGTATCACCTTTTCATTTCATTAGATTAGCCCAATAACCTGAATGAAAATAAGTGTTTCATATGATGCTGGACAATAAAATAAAGATTCCCAAGTAAGAAAAGTAACTAGAAATCTTGATCAAGATATATATAACTCCTCTTATAGTGAACCAAGTTTTAAGGAAAATTTATTTTGATCCTGCACACTAAAAGGGAACTCGTCCTTACACATATTGTTAATAGTGGTTCTCGACAATTAACAATGGTTGCCCCGTAGGCAGTAATTGACATATACAGTGTAACGGTTAGGATAACTGACCAAGCATTTTAAAAGATATTTCATCGAGGCTTCTAAATCATCTGAGGACGACTGATTAATTATGTTATTTGTGTAAAGATCTAATTGAAAAGGGCAATTTAGGGTCCGTTTAGTTGCAGAGAAGTTTCCAAATTTTCATTTCCAAAACTTCTTTGTGAATGTTTAATCATATACCTAGGTTTGAAGGGATAGAAAACAAGGTTTTCTAAACTTTGGAAAACTTTAATATTAAATTAGGGAACCTTATTTGAAAGGTTTTCATTTTAATACTAGAGTTTTCTAATCATTGGAAAACAAGATTTTCATCTCTTAAAAATTAGGTATGTGATCAAATATTTACAAATGAATTTTATAAATGAAAACTTGAAAACTTCTCCATAATTAAACGGACCCTTAGTATTTAGAATCGTTAGTTAGATTAGCTAGATAATGTTAAGATCAACCAATGGTTAGTTGGTATTAACAAAGCCGTCCAAGGACTAAGCTAAACTTGCAATCAGTTCTGAAATAGAAAATCACAAGATCACTTTAGAATATAAGAGTATCTTCAACGGACTCTCTATTTTCTTGATTTGCTCATATTTGGAGAATTTTGAATTCTTTTTTGGTCTAACAACCTCTCCATCTCATTCTCCAAAATGGAGAGGGGAGATAAAAAAAATAAAGTTGGTTCGTCATATTTGCTACATTCGCCAAATATTTGACGAGGCTCTCTCCAATAAATTGTTCACACTTTCACAATGATCAAGCAATCAAGTCCCACACACGTATTTGTCTCTCTCGCTCTCTAGACTCTCCACAAATGCATGAATACGTAATAAACGGCTAGTAAGATGAGCAAAACAATTGATTAAATAATTATTAATAAAAGAAATATAATATTTTATTGTTATAATAAATGGAGAAATTTCTAAAATGGGGAAGTTGTTAGAATTGAAGTAAAAATAATTTGAAGAATGTGATTTTTACCTCCCCATCCTGTTGGACATGCCGTAACGGTGATTGCAACGACTACCAGCATGCATCTAATACGTAAGACTACCAAGTTTGGGCATAAGAACATTCATTTGAAATGGGATGAAACTAAGCCGGTACATGGTAAATCATCTACCTATTATCAAACCACATGACAACATTAGCCAATTCCTACGATCATTAAAAATCACCTCTATATTCTACACGAGGTACCGTGATGAATTCTCATTCGTTGATAATTTATTCAAACAATCTGTTGACAAGATCAAAGGTTGGAAAGAACATAAAAGGACAACTTGAGAAGGAGATAAGCAACATCAAACTTCAAATTATCATGATTACAACATAAGCAGTACCTGTTTCTCGCATATGGCACAAGACATTTTTAAGCATCCCAAAAAAGATTGGCACTACACAAAACTTACTCATCTTTCATGCATAAAATTGGGGCTATCAGTCTAACTCTAGACTTGGGAGTACAAAGTATGAAACCACACAAGCAGCATTCATGAAATTTGGGGGCACCGTTTCTATGAATGAGAACAAAGTCTATGCAGATCATCTTAAAGAGTTGGGATCCCACCAGATGAAGCCGACATTGCTGACAAAACTTCTGTTACAGAAGCCATTACAGTCAAAGCTGCTTTCAGCACCTCCTGCGGGCATCCTGGCTTCACAATTGTGCGCACCTGAGGCATAGAAGAAAAAATTAATTACCTTTCAATGGCAAGCTGCTGTGAATGTACACGGAAAAAAATAGGGTACCTTGTCAAGGTACACTTGCAGTTCCTTGATACGGCCCATGTAATCCTGGTCTTCCACACAAAGGGTTATGGGCTTTGCATCTGCACCAGGACCATCAAACTGAAGAGGCCCTGGATTTCGGTATAAATCATCCATTAAAAACTTCGATGCATTTCGTCTCAGTAGCCTGCAATCAGTGCCATGGTATCATCAGAGGAAAATTGATAAAGCCATCTGCATTTCTTTATCAAATGACAATAAAGCCAACAACATTTGAGTCTGCTACTTACTCGTACGCTTTGCCTTTCATATCCACTGTCGCTGGATGAATTGCCGGCTGCCCAATTGAAGAGGCATTTGGTTTTGAGGACCAGCGTTTCACAGTCATCATTGACTGTGTTTTAACAAACACAATTAAAAAGGCGGTCAGCAAAGGAAAAAGTAGGCTTTAACATAGACCAAGTAATAGCATTAAAGAATTCCATGCAGACAGCTACACCACTTTTACCTATATGATACTGGGGGAAGAGTAAGTCGAAAGCCCTGTTAAGTTGGAGTACCTTATTCAAAATTTCACTGTTCTTCACTGGAAACATGGTCTAAGACTCGGTATCATAAAAGTTTATATTTTATTAAATAATAAAATTCTTTCCCGGAATCCAGCATATAGCTCTAGTTTGACCATATAATATTGGGATAGTAAAACTGAGTTTTTTGTTTCACTCGATTCCAGGTAAATACTTCGCAAGCTACATCTCTACATTAGTAGGTGTAGTATTCTTCTCCCTCTGATATCCAGCATATAAACCTAATGCATTGGGGCATTCATTACTCTATGTGGAATTTGATCAGTTTCTCTGAAAGGAACTTCTGATGTTGTTCTGAAGATAGTTACCATCCCCCTTGTATTCTCTTTTCTAATCTGTTATTGGCACAATCACTCATCCAATACAGAATTCTCATATCCATCATATTCAGATGATTGGAACTAGAAATTCTGAGATTCCATTGCCCAACTATGTATCATACTCAAAGTTGAAAAGGAAAAAAGAAAAAAAAAAAGGAAAGATTCCATGACTATATGGGGCCAAAGTTTCTAAACTTCAGCAGGAAAAAGAAGCAGAAATTGTATATTTATGGGCAAGATCATGAAAGAGGGTAAGATGCGAACTCAACTGTGATAGGAGCAGCGCCACAGCGCCACTTGTTTACAGGACTCTTCAAGTTGGTCAGGGTGGCCATGTAGCCATTCAGACCAGCTGCAAGAATATGGTAGCATACATGTCCAAGAACCTGCAGAAACAAGTGTTATAATGATGAGAAAGGCAGGCCCTTTGTTAAGATTCAAGGACAAAAAAACGAATAGAACATACATATGCATAGTCACAATCGAATTTTGAAGGTAGGGACCCGCGAGCTTGATAGCCAAAAAAGTGGCAGATGGCATTGAACTTTTTCCCTTTGTATGTACCTTCTTTCTGCTCAAAACAACGGGGTAAATCAACATTACCAGCAAAATTATATACAAATACTCCCTCCGTCCCACAAAAATTGTTGTTTGACTTTAATGTTTCAAGTTGCAGTGTTTGACTCAAAATTTTACTAAGATAATTAGTGAAAAAATTCAATATATATATAGAGAGAGAATTAAGACTTCAAATTATGATAAACATATTAATTGTTTAACCTTATATGTTTAAACATTCATAAAAATAAATCATAGATTAAATACTATGAAACAACGAAAACAAAAAAACTGCAATTTTTATGGGACAAGGGGAGTACGTAAACCACATTATCAATCCTAGCTTAAATTTACTTAGCAAAATTTCATAGGTTACGCTGCTTACATTATACTTCTTTTCAACCAGATGAATGTAATACGAATTCTAAACAAAGCCCAGGTCAAGTACAAAAGGCCATTCAAGTAACCACTAATCACTAGAATCACAACTCCCTATTACAACATAAAGCAAGTGCTACAACATCAAAGTGACAAGTTCCAGGTCCTACAGCAGGTTGGTCATATGTAAACTCCAGTTAACCCAAAAGAAGGGGGAAGGGAAAGCAAGAAGTTGGGGAGCTTTCTAATCTTTATGTTAATCATACCGTGCGCTTGTTCATCTCAGCTTCCACAAGATGTGCTATAAGCTTCTCTGTTTCAATCTGAATAACAATGGCACAACTCAGTATCAGCATTAATAATGTCCCATGGCTGCTCTTGTTGACCGAAGTATCTTAAGCTAACTACCTGAGAAAGCTGTGCAGAATCATCTGATTCAGGGTGGAGGACGAGCTGTAATATTATCCAAAGAAAATGAGTGACTTATTTGGATAATTGACATTCATACTTCAGCCCATGACAGAAATCAGACCTGTTTCTTAATAAAGGGTGGCAAAAACTCAAACAAAGCAGAAGCCCATGGGGAAAGCTGAGAAGAAATCCCATCTACAGAGACGCCTTGCCTGAGCAAAGCATGAATTTCCTGAGGCCAGCATATTAATAATTTTAACGAAGTCAGCCAATTAATTGCTTACAATTTATTATGGAAATACAAAAACATTAGCTTGGAAAAAAGAAACGAAAACATGATTGATGAAGTATAATCAAAGACATTAAAGTTTATATACAACTCTTTTCCACCCAAATGGGGAAAATACCTTCAGGAGAGCATAAATTTCAGGAATGCTTTCAATAAGCCCTTCTGGTAAGAGAATGACTCCATGGTACTTGTCTGCTTGAAATTCATATAACCAGAAATTAATGACTATTTTTCGTAGAGTTTGGTAACTATATTGAAATTGAGTAATATGAACCTTGTTGTGCTCTAGCTTGAACTGCATCACAAATTTGCGTTGTGATGTCAAAGAGGGTAAGCTTTGATGTAGCCACCTCCTCACCAAGAATCAGCTATATCAACACAGACCGGATGTTAGAAATATTGAACTAATACTCCACAACAAATGGTGCATGCATGCCAGCATTACTAACCATATTAGGATGTGACTGGAGAGCGCATTCTAGAGCAACATGTGATGCCTTCCGACCCATAAGACGAATGAAATAGTAGTACTGAAAAGGAAAGAATTGAAAGGGAGCATATGATTATTTGATAAAATAGATCGTCACTGGCATTTGGGAAAAGTTAAGGACATTGCCTGCTAGCTGATGCTAACTACCAACTATACCAATTTTCTAGCAATCATATACCTTCTCAGCGGAGAGAGCGTCAGTACAGACATTGCTAATGAGCTGAGAATTAACCTGAAAATCCAGAAACAAGATCAGAAAATTATAAAGTAGAACCGTGCAAATATCTAGAAAGACATTGAATCAATGATAATGGGAAATATAATTGATGTTTGGGATGGGGTTTGCAGATGGATGAAGCGTGTGGCAAGAGGGAAGAGTTTGAAGGCTGCTCCGAGAAGAAGTACTCTAGCTGCTGCGGTCTACACCAATTGGGAGGAGTGGAATTACAGGAAGTTCAGGCATAAGGAAAGGCGGGTAGAGGTAATTGATACTAGAATAGAAGGGTTGGTACTTGGTACAGGATAGAAATGGGCTTCAGCTAAAGGATATTTTTTGTTCTGCATAGTTTACTTGTTAGCTTATTTTCTGTTCAGGATAGCTTTTTCTCACAATCTGGGTTTGCTATTTTATAAAGCCCCAGGTTTATTTCATGTAAGTGCCGCTGGG
This sequence comes from Stellera chamaejasme, assembly GCA_024586325.1. Classification (NCBI taxonomy): domain Eukaryota; kingdom Viridiplantae; phylum Streptophyta; class Magnoliopsida; order Malvales; family Thymelaeaceae; genus Stellera; species Stellera chamaejasme. The sequence continues at coordinate 34,687,229 of CM044986.1, forward strand.
CTTATTCATATCAAATAAATTACAGGAGGCGAATACCCTCCTTTCCTTAAAAAAGAAAGAAAGAAAGAAAAAGATAAGTGACGCATATGAAGACAAGTGCAGATGAACCAAAGAAATTAACACTAAAAAAAATAAATTTACATGACCGGGAAATAATAATACTGTCCAGCCACTGAAGTCATTTTCAGACCGACATTGCTCAACAGAACCCTTTTTTTTCTTGACAGGATCAAATTGGACCTGGTGTTTTCTTATTCTTACATGTAACTTAGTATGTAGGGCATCTATTAAACTCTATTCAAATGCAAACAATACCTTGCAAATAGTATCAAACCCAACATTCGTTTCAACAAACTGATTCTTAAGGTCACCATTCAAGGTAACAGGAACACCAACCACCTGCAAGTATTTAAAAGGAACTAAATCGTAAATTAAATCAACAAGGATGACTGCACTGCAAGCATTAACTGGCACTTGGGGGGAATGACACAAATTTTCCATGTCAACTACCTTGGTCGGACAATTTGCTTCAGCAAATGTTTCAGCAAGTTGGGCAGCATCTGTGTTTGATGTTACCCCTGCAAAGACAAAATCCAGTAAGATCACAATTTCAGTGATGGTAAGATATCCACTTACAAGATTTATTAACCAATAGAAAAAGCATAAGAATAAGGGGGGAAATGTTACCTCCAATTATCACAAGGCCGTCCAGTTTCAAAGTTTTGCAAGCATTAAGAGCAGCATTAACTTGCTCAGTTGTTCTAATTTGATCTTTTGTTCGGCCCAACAAATCATAACCACCTGAAAATGTAACATAACATCAAATACCATCATGCTGAAGAATACATCAAAGTCGAAGTGCATAGGTCTGTTATGCAAAGTAGCAACCTTGGTTTTTGTATGTGGCAAGAACATCATCAGTTATTTCAAGAGTCTTCTGTGCAAATAAACCCTCAGAACCACCTGATATCAGAGAAAAAAGAATGAAACGCTAAAACAAATTACAATAAGAATAGAAAACTAAGTAAAGTATCAGCACAATCAATTCAAAATAAAAATGTAAACGTTATGAAGTTATGTAAGGAACATCAACCCTAACAGACCATTTCCTCGATCATCTTATTGAACCTAGTTCTAACTAAGTAGGCGATTGCTGGAGATTGAATAGCGGGAATTAGCAGGCACAAAGTAAAAATCAAAGAAAAATAACACTGACTTTTAATCGAAAAGACCCATTACCCATAGCCACAAAACCCATTTGAGAGAGAGTAAGGAGATGAAATTTAATATATTTGATAATCATAGGTTTCCACCCACTTTCATGATATGGTGATGAATGAAGACAGACAACAGAATAACATTTCATCTCAAGATGCTTGGTGTAAAATGAACACTGTGTAACACCAAAAAGCAACACAATTTGAACGAACAATCGACAGAAAAAGGTAACCAAATACCAAAGAAATGGAGGAAACGAATAAAATCAAGAATGACATAGCAAGAAAGCAATTCAGCTTACCCAAAAATCCAAGCAAAGTGCTGTTGGGGTTATGGATCTTAAGAGCATCATGAAGGCCCCATATGACATTATGCCCACCTGGGGATTGCCTCCCACAAAATACAATACCGACTCTAGAAGGCGTAAGCAAAAGGCAATCACAAATAACAAACAAGATATAAGTAAACCAGTAGACAAATGGGTAGCAGCATAAGATATTAGTCCATAACAATGTTAAGACAAACTGTTTATTTAGTCCTTAATGGCAGTAGGGAAAACTGTTCCATCCTTATTTAGTGAAAATGGAGCTGTGCAGCAGTTCAAAGAAAAGAGCAAGCAATTTATCTCATACCTGATGGCTGGATGCTCGGTGATGATCTGAGCATCAGGGACCTTCACGGTAGGCCTTAGGAAATGAGCCAATCGCTGACCATAGGTGTGTGGGAAAGCTCTGGTAAGGTTGTGCTCATCTGCTTGGTCTACAGCTGTAGTGCCATCACCGAATTCAACCCTGACAGCCGTTCCCTGAATGAGCAATGAATATGTCAATCAAGTAAGATCAGAAACATGACGCATGCGTATCGGTTTTGCACTTTTTCCAGGATGTAGAGGTCCATAGAGATGATAAGTTCACGCGAACTATCAGCCTACTGAGATGGTCCTATAAGTCTACAACAGCAATTTCTTTTCTCAATCAAGTAAAAGAATAGCAACAAAAATATCATCCCTGAAATGGAATCGACAGGAATTGACCAGAAAAAGTTACTGAAGCTGCTGCACATGAAGTCTCGCGTAGTCAAAGAAACATGAACAATTGTTGATCTCAACGAGGATCAAATAAGATTACAGCAACGAAACGAGCAAACGGATTGAAGCAAAACAGTAGAATGCTAAAACACAGATCCGTAACATTTAACACATACTCTCCTATTAGAGTTTGACTGAGCACAGAACGAACATAGAAGTTTGGCAGTTGAAATCGCAGGGGGTAAAAGTTGAATCAGGCAGAACCAGAAACGAAGTAAATCGAACAATAGAATGGAGGGAGACCTGGAGACAGGGAGGGAGCTCCGGCTTGTACTGTGAACGGAGTTTCTGGAGATCGGAGAGTTCTCTGGGAATGCCGAAATCTGAATCCATGGGGTTGGAATTGGCGAGCTTACTTGTCAAATACCTACCACTGAGCAAATAGTAGCAGCCAATTTCCGAAATGCAGCAGCTTTTATTTATAAAGGAAGAAAACTAGTAGTAGTAGAAATCACTCGGGCGATACCACCAACACCCCTGCATCCACCCTCAGAGTTCAGCCCACTGAGTTTGGTGTTACGTGGGCCGCGCTCCTTTCAACCCTCCTCCTTACCCTTTATTACCCGCTTGCCACTTCCGCAAGTATTTTACTATTCAATTTATTTTCTTCCCTTCTTTTTCGTTTCTTATTTCAAGTTTTCAACATTCAATTTATAATTTTTTTAAAAAAAAATTAGAAATATATATTGAAATTTTGTATATATAGATAATAATTTAATGTGTGTAACTAGCTTAAATACCCGCCGATGGCACGGGTTCTATTGTTACTCCCTCCGTCATAAACGTATTGTCACAGCATCAAAAAATGTCTCAAATAAAATGAAATTTTTTCACTTTTATTTTATTTTAATCCGATTTTACTTTTGCATCGCACTCATGTAAAAAGTCTAGGAGTGGGTTAAGAGTTGTGAGAAGGAGTTTGGGATAGGGTAATGACGGAAGTTTATGTAAATAAATTAATGATAAAAGACAATCTTAATTTCTACAAAAAGCTAAAAGTGACAACATATTTACGATGAAAGGAGTAATATATAACCTAACCATAAACAAAAAATAAAATAAGAAATCTATTATTAATTTATAAAAGCGAAGCATACAGAGGGATGTTTTAGTCTTTTTCTTTTTAGAGTATTCTCATGACGACACGTGTCCCTTTATTTTAGGAGTGTAGTATAGTTAAAATGGCATTTTTCATAAATATAGAGTAGGGGTGAGGACAGTTAAGTAATAGTAAATAAACTAATCTGTTGCAACAAATCCGCAAAGGATCCAATCTGTAATATCTCAGTAGTTAAAATCCGCAAGATACTTTAAAATTCGGAATTCAATAATCAAAATTCGAACTGAAATCCGCAAAGGATCCAATTTAAACATTTCCCTCCGAAACTTTAAATTTCGGAATTCAATAATCAAAATTCGAACTGAAACTATGAAGCGGGAAAAAAAACGTATTTCCAAACCTTTGGATGACCTAGATGTTCTACTATAAATACAACATTTCGGATCTCATCTCTACAGCAACAACAATTAGAGTTGAGACAAAACAATGTCACAAGGAGCATCTCAACATTCCATAAGCCGGCCGAGCGAGTTGATTGATCAACATGAGCTTCTATACAACAAGATCGAGTGATCCACACAGAGGTAATTTCTCATTTATGATCAAGTATGTTCAATCATCACGATAGCGAATAAATAATATATATCAATGATGCAGATTGTTAATATTCGCTGCAGAAAGATGAGAATCTTCATATTAGAACAAATTAAGCAGCTATTGTTTGAGTTCAGGCTTCTCAATAGTCGTTTGGAGTTTATTAACAGAGAGGTTCGTGGTGGTTATTCATATTCAAATTGTAAACGCTTAATAGAATATGAGATATCATACTAATGTGAATATAATATGCAGATAAATAAGGTGAGATACCAAAGGGTCGCAGTTACAAGAGCCTAAGACGACTATACAGTGAAAACAACAATGTGGAAAGGACGGCGAATCAAAGTTTGTTATGTTTGATAATGTGGCGGCTCGCCTTTTCCATTGTGATGCACAAACATTTGCGAGCTACGAAAAAAGGGTAAGTCGTATATTTTACGATGTTTGACATTATGATCTTAATGGTCTCATGATAACTTCAATTGTACACACACACACACACATATATATATATTTGTGCAGAACGATGGACGAAATAAATTGGATAAGATACTTGAAAGTGTCAAAGCGATGAAGCTCTCCTTTGATATCAAAGTGACTGATTTTAATATTACAAATAAACGATCGGGGTTTACGGTCACGACATACTCTGAAATAAATTTTGCATCTGAGAGTCGGGAGATAATAGAAATCATCAAAGAGGTATGCTATGCCACATTAGCTATTTTAGTTGGATGTGTTTTTGTAAATGATTTATTTTCTAAATGCGTATATAAACTTAATTATCTTTCTGAATGCAATGACATTTACAGGGTAAATTAATGTTGCCTCTTAAACGTTTAGCAGATCAAGATGATAGAAGTGGTGATAACACATCAAAAAGGTATTCGGTATTTTGAATGTTGATGGTTAATTAACTTTAGTACATTGATGTAATATTGTTTACTAATTTTTTTGTCTACGTTTATAGTTGCCTGGTTGTTGTAGAGACCGGAAGTTGCAGTAATACGTCTAATAACAATAAGGGGAATAACGCTGACGTGCGTTATGTTAACACCGATATAGATGACACGTACGTACATATATTTATGAACTATTACTGATTGAAGATATTTCAATATTTAATTGATTTTTTTGTGACATGTATTTGTAGATTGGAGCTGCATTAACACTCGATATCTTCTATAACAAATTCGGATGAGACTGTTACCGATGGCCAGATGTGATGATGATCGTAGATTTAACCTTTTGAGTCACTATTGCAGTTTACTTTGCTTTGGCTAATAAACATGTAACATTGTTTGATTTTTTATAATAATATTTCATTTGATGTTTAAACATGACTTACAATGATTTTTGTGTTCTGTTTGATGACATTTGTTGTTTTATTCTAATTCTTACCTATGACTTTTGTTACCGTGATTTGGTTAATTAGAAAATTATAATATTATTATAATATTTACTATAATTTGCATTTTATTCTTTTTTTCCGTCCCGAAGGAGGGGGTACAAGCTAGTTCATTCATATTCTCATAAAATCATAACAAATCACATCACTAAAAGCATAACAATCTACAAACGATTGATCATAATGAAAAAAGATATACATGTTACAATCTAAGCTCCTTAATGAGAAGCTCTGGTATAGCAATTGAAGGAATTGCTTGCAAGAGATAAAATCCTATAGGTGAGCGATTGTTATACCAAAGCCTGTGGAAATAGGAGAAACCGAGAATTTTCATGATACCAATTGTAGAGAAAATTAACATGTGTATAATCTTAATTTTAACACAATTAGAAAACTAAAACATGACAATTCTCTATCGAAGCAAATATCAGTCGAGCCTAATGTTCGGTTGTTCCAGTGTGCAAGAAGAAAGTGGCAGATGGAGTCACTCGTCATGAGGCTTGGAAGCGGCGGATTTCATTGAGGTTGAGGGCGGATTTCATTGAGCGACATTTAAAAAAGGGAAAGAGAAGAAAGTGACAGATAAAGAGAACACGATCGAGTGGAATGGAAAGAGATTAGAGAATGAAATAAGAAAGAAACAAAATAGGGAAGACATAAATTTAAATATAGAATTACTTTTGTATTAATTACTCATAAAAACTTACCAAAATGTGTTGAGAGAGATTGATTGGAAACTTCCTCATCAAAACTTACCATATATACATAGCTCGTCATGTCATTTAAAAAAAACTGACGTGGTCCTACATGGCGTTGATGTGGCTTCATGAGGATTGAGTATTCAATTTTTTTTTCTTCCCCTGCCACCTAGATGATCCTGTAATAAGATATAATATATAGTAGATTTATGTACATTTTTTTTAAAAAAAATTTCCACTAACAAATGACATATTGTATATGAAGTCGGATGAATATGAAAAATCAAATGATTGGAAAAAGAAAAGGACGCAAAGTAATTGACCTTTCGTACAGTCTTTTTTTGTCAGTTTTTTTTAACATATACACTTTAATATTTATCATATGATTTAAAATGTTTAATAGCTAATATTGCATGATTGGAATTTTAAAAGTATTCAGGCTGTGTTTCTTTAATGAAAATGAAATAACTTGAAAAACACAAATAAGTCTTCAACGTTTTTTTATTATTATTTGTTTTCTCCAAACACACCCTCATTTGCTTTTTTACTTCGAACAACCATATACAGTTTATTACCAAAAAAAAGATGATGTAAAAAAAAAAACTCCACACCACTAGAGCATAGAACATTAATTCCTACTTTAAATATTACATATCTGGATTGAACGAAATGCTAGAATCTTTAAAGCTTGCAAGGGATCGAATTTGAAGGAAGTCTGGCAGTTGGCTCAGATTCTCTCTTTGATGCATGTAAGAAATTGTTGCAGTTTTGTTTAATTTTTAGCAACTAAATACTACTCCCTCCATCCATAAAAATTATTATGTTTGACTTTGATGTTTCAAGTTACAATGTCTATATTAAAATTTTATTAAGATAAATAAGGGAAAAAATTCAAAAAAAAATCTTGAAAGTTTATATTGCAAATTATGACAACGGTCTTGTTAACGGGTGCTCCCGATGCACTTCTTAAGGAAAATTTCCTTTTCATGTATCAAATCTATTATTTTATTTATTTGTTAATAAACTCACCCTTAAGAAGTGTCTCTATGGCACCCATTAACATTTCTCATATGACAAATATATGAATCATTTAACTTTACATGTCTTTGAATTTATAAAATAAATTGTAAATTAATTATTGTGAAAATACCCCAAAAAAAACTACATTTTTTATGGGAATTTCTGCGTGTTTGTTCTTCTTGTTTTCAAACTGTATGGCTTGTTCAGCCTATGATTAAGCTGTAAAACCATGAGATAGCTTGCTCTTCCTCTGTCATTAGATTGTTAAAACCTCTAGTATAGATCACAAACTTTGATGAGAAAAAGGTATTCTGTTGCGATAAAAAGAGACTCGAGTCGAGGAAGGCGAAACAATATAATTCTGCTAAGTGATAAGCGTATGTTCTGCATATTCGCCGCGAATATGCTGAGGTGAATATGGTGAGGAGGATAGTTTCGTAATTTAAAACTAGGGAGATAGCGCTGCGTTTTTCACCTAACTCTCCAACAACGTCCAACCAGTCAGTTTGGACGGAACTTGTAACACACACATGTTTGCTCAGGTGGAGGAGCGTTCGAAACCCAAAGGTCCCGAAAAAGCATCACTTCACCATTTGAACAATTCTAACCCTAATCAAACCCAAGTACTTAGGTTAGAACAATCCAACCTGCAAATATCACAATTTAAATCATTGGTTGAATAATGACCTGCAATGTGACAGGTGTTTAGTGTAAACTACAAAGCTCACCAGCTGAACCATTACTACAACTGTAGAAGCCGCCATACACAGAAAAAGTGTGTGTGTGTGTGGGGGGGGGGGGGGGTGAAACAGACCAACTGAGGAAGTAAGTAAACTAGCGTATGAAATTCGACAGGCCCCAAGGTTCAAATCCTGAAATTTTAGAGATCCTACAAGTACATGTACTAATGTTAATCATCCTCTTATAACCTAGAGGGAGATGCAAAGCCGTAGGCTGCAGGGGCAAACCCATTCAAGCTGCAATTCCGACCATGTAAAATTCCCGTTTAATCCTTTTCCTTGAACCCTTGCATCTCCTACTCTTTATATAAGCCTGTATCAGCCTTCTGCTTTGTTCTCTTGGAACGGCGTTTCTCAGATCTTCCTGCGCCGCGCTTTCCGCTGGAACTTCCTCTAGAGGAAACGTTGGCGGGTTGAACAGGCACATGATGCCCAGGAACCAAAGCAGGGAACCCAACAGCAGGGATTCTGCATGAAAACAGACCATCATTAACAAGCCCGAAAGAAATCACTCGTGGCAGTGCTCAATTTCACCAGCAAACAACAGATTGACTCAGTACATGATTCAACAACAGCTATAGACAGGGGCGGATCCAAAATTCTCATTGAGTGGTGTCACTTTATATTGAGTTTAATAAAACTATAATTAATGGTGTCAAAATAGATTTTTGAAAACTGTCTAAAAAATTACTAATATCTAGATAAGGGTTTGTATTTTTTGAGTGGTGTCACTTGACACACCACTCATTGTATGCTGCATCCGCCCCTGGCTATAGAACCCAAAATCACTCTTCGTAGGACTTTAGATAAATAACTCTAACTTGCATAAGCAAATTTGTCTGTGGAACTGTCTCAAATTCTTCAGCCAGAAATATTTGTCATTCAACCATCATTTTAGATGATAGAATTCCCAAACAATCGCATCAGCGCGCATATCATTGTTTTTATTCCCAATATCAGAACTGCTTGGATTATGGTTTCACGTGCAAAAGATAAAGGATAATTTGATAAATTTCACCAATTAGACACTTATTGGAGGAGACAAATACTCTACAATAGTTGAAATTTATCAAATTATCCTTTATCTTTTGCATTTAATATGTTTGGTACCTTTGTAATATGTATAACCTTTTGGGGTAAAATCAATACCTACAATCATAACACATATCAAATCCAAGAACAGTAAGTTTAAATTCAAATTATTTCCGGAACTTTTGTTGCTGCTGAACGCAACCCATATGAAATAAAGTAGCATTTCTTCTTGTTGCATCAAGAGAATAAACAGGTACCAAGATTTGCAGAAAATGGTCAGAATCAGAGTTTTATGCACCCAAGTTAGCATCGGTAGCAGATGTACAGCTAGACTGAGACTCCCTACCCGAATCATAGCAACTAAGGTAAGAAAATCTGCATGTAATGAATCCTTATCCTTACCCAACAAGAGTACGGCAGACTCCTGCTTGGTCGAGGACGAACCAAGTGCGCTGCTATTTTGTAAACCAAACCGAAGGGCCTGGTTCTCGGCAATACAACACTGAAGTAAGCGGCTAAGTCTCCTACATTCCCCCTCCAGATACTTGCTCTTCATCTCCAGGTCCGTCACATAAATCTTCTTCCTCTCCCTGGACCGCACAGCCGCATCCCTATTTCTCATCTGCCTGAAAATTAGGTTAATTATAAGAAATTAGAAATACTGTCAGAAATTACTCAACAGAGACAATAATAAAATAGCTTATCTTTTCGATGCTCATGACTCGATTTAGTTTACCTTCTCAGTTTTTTGGAGGCCGGATCGCTAGGACCATCGGCCTCGGTCTCCCCAGGCGTATCGGATTTTTGCTTCTTCTTATCAGAGATACCACTATCAACTTCGGCAGGGCTATTGGAAGGGCCATCGAGGACCTCGCCGGTACCGGAGAGAGGGGAATCGGCGAGTAGATCATCTAGGAATCCTTGGGGAATTTGAAAATTGGAGTCCAATTCGAGCTGATGGTTATCATCATTCATGAGAATGGTTTCGACCTCATTGATCCATGATTCCGAAGAGGCATGAGTGGCGGCTGTTTCATCGACGTAGACCGGAGGCTCCGTGTCGCAAACGGTAATAGCGTCTGGACAGTCGAAAAACAATTCATCCAACTCGAAAAAGTCGTCAAATTCCATTAGATACTTCCAATTCCAAAGGAGAAGCTTATCGCCGCCGACGAGTAGAAGCAGAAGCTTGAAGATGAATTAAAAAGAATAAACTACTGCCATTATTGCTGATAAGACTGAAATAATCTCTCATTCGCAGAGAAACAAACTGAAAGTTATATGGTTTGCCAGAAAAACGCGTGATGATCTAGTATTTTACTTAGGGGCGAAGAACTTTCTGTATAACTTACAGGAATACAGCCGAGTTTAATTGTGAGAAGGGTTCACGTCATTGGACCAATAGGAATGCGTCTCCAATTACACGTGGTTGCCATTGACCATTTGACCAAACTTGCTGGGTATATAATTTTCGTTTCAGTGGGCTTGGGCTTGGGCTTGGGTTGGGCTTGTCTTGGATCAGAGTAAATGCCCAACGAAGAGGCCTGTCGTCAATTTCATAGACCGGTGCGTTGCTTTGATTTGTGAGTTCCAAGGCGAAGAAACTGAAGGGCAGTCCAAAGCGGAAGAGAGTGGAGAGTCGTGTGAATTCCTCTTTAGCCTCCTCCGTCTCCTTAACGAATGGCCTCGATTGCAATTCCAAGCGTCCTCTGTTTGGGGTGGAGGTCACGATCTGGATCGGCATCGCCATGGCCGTCGGCAATTGTGGGTCAGCGTAGAGCGATCGGAATCGGGGTTTCGAGGCTGAGGGTGACAGTGACAGTGACAGCGAGAGCGACGCCCAAGTACAAAGGGACTTGGGAGAGGGAGGAGCGGCTGACAGAGATGATAGAGAAGAAGGTGGAGGAAGCGAAGGAGGTGTGCGAAGGTGACGGGAGGACGTCGGAAGAGTGTAAGGTGGCGTGGGACGAGGTGGAGGAAGTGAGTCAGGCCAAGTCTCATCTCCGCCAACGCCTCACCCTCCACAACCAGGACCCTCTTGAGCCATTCTGCCAGGAGAATCCCGAGACTGACGAGTGCCGGGTCTATGAAGATTGATTGAACCCTCAATCCGATCATCCTCTGTCCCTTCTGTGTGAGCTGGCGGTAACGGGTTTAAGTTTACGCTTACTTAACTTGTACTAGTAATAACACCGATGACTAGCTTTGCTCGGCTTCCGTTTTGCTTGCGTGTACAATAACAGATACTCCAATGTTTGAGGGTCTGGTGGCCTCATGATCCTGTTGAGAAAGAATAGGAATAGATTTGAATTGGGTAATATTACAATTGAGGTATCAACTTTGCTATCCATACTGGGACAAACTTTTGCTTCCAATTTTGCAGCAGAATAAAATCATCTAGGCATGAAAAGAGAGGAATCTGATTGAACACATTTGTTCAGACCAAGTCCAGTGAGTGATAGGATGAACAAAAAATGCTGGCAAGAGAGTTCTGGCGTCTTACTTACACGTGTCTTGTGTTAAAGAGTCACACATACATACATACATACATACATTTGCTACAAGTTGTAGGATGAACCAACAGGTTTACACAGCTTTTCCGGTTCCTCTAGACGTATTAGTCTAGCAACAACTTGATTGAAGTGTTGGCAATCCTAGGTCTTTTGAATATCTGTGACTTTGTAGTCTGGTTTTCAGTTGGAAGTTGCATATCCTTTTTCAAGAACATGATGCGGGAGCTGGATTACTGGTGTTTTTCTTGATAGATACAAGTGAATGAAAGATTAGGGCTGGACTTCTCCCGGTGGATGTAAAACAGTAGCGCAAAAGCAATTTCAAACTAGCGCAAAAGCGATGCTTGGGTGTCATTTAGATTGCTTGCTAGTTGCTGCTTAGTCCAATTGAATGAGATGACCACCAACTTAAGTAACAAAATCAAAACACACGCACAGAGAGGGCGTCAGCAGGCCCAGTGGGCTTAACGAACCCAAACTTCAAATACTCGCTCATTCCTGAATTGTAGCGACCAAGAAACACGAGAGATCGATCGGCAGGCACCAACGGTGTGCGTGCGTTTTTGATGGCTCAAATTCATCCACGCCCCATCATTTCCTCAACGTCGTCGCCTTTCTTCGTCGGACGCCGTCTCTTACCCCTAAAGTATCCGACTTCCACCTGTAGAAAGCATTGTGTCTGCAGAGCCTCATGGCAAGAGGTCTGTAAGCTGTCTCAAGAACTACCCTAGCGTGATCGACAATCTCTCTGATGTAGAAGCTTACACTCATCGTCTTCTCACTTGTCAGCTCGTGGGAGTGTTAGTGTTCTCGGCGGTTCCCTTCACGGCGGTCAAGGCCATCGCCAACAGTCCTCTTGGAGAATCCTTACAGGGACGATTGGAGGAGAGGAAGAAAGAAGCCGTCAAGAACGCTTCCAAGTTCAGGGCTTTAGCTGATAAGGCCAGAAAAGAAAGGTATACCTCCTCTTCTGGCCTCTTTTAACGCTTAATTTGTCTTCTCAGTAATTTGGTATGATTAATTTTGCAATCATGGAATCTAGCAGCTTCTGGTATGGTGAGGAACGCCCTCGATGGCTTGGTCCCATTCCATATGACTATCCTCCATACCTCACCGGTGAGTTACCGGGCGATTATGGCTTCGATATTGCAGGTCTAAGCAGTGACTCTGCGTCTTTTCAGAAATACTTTAAGTAAGTAGTAGGTCCTTAATTTCCGTTTCCTTCTTCACCTTCCACCAAAGTCACACTTCTCTTGTTACCGTTGTGAACTGAGGAGCTGCGTTAGAGTATACGAGGTTGGTATTGATAATTATGCTTGCGGGAATAGACTCATCTTATGACTCATGACCTCATTTATGTTGGCAGAGAGATATAGCTGATGGTCTCTCTTTTTGGTACATGGTGTGGGAGGCCAAGGAGAGTGATTAAATCTTGGACCTCCTAGTAACTACATGTTTTAACCATTCAATGGCTGATGGTCTTAAGATATGAATAAAGACTACGTTGTGTGTGATTCAATACCAAAACTTTTTTATATTTTTATGTAGCACACCTACAAATAATTGTACAAACTTTTGTCCAAATATTATTGATCCTGATATGGCACGTACTGGTGATAGATTACTGCTCTTTCTCCGAGTCTCCGTCCCATTTTAAGTGTTATTACATTTTTTTTTCAGCATCTAATCTATAAAAAAAAAAAATTCAACATTTTGATATACAAGGTCAAATAACTTTTATCTATAAGGCAGATCAATGGTTTTAGTTTTTATAAATACTTTTTCCAGAATTTTTTAGCAAATTCTTCCATGTACAAAATTAAGTCAAACACAAGATCTAAAGTCAGACAAAACTGCTAAAGTGGGGCGGTGGGAGTATATATTTTTGTTTTCTAATTGTTGTTGTTGTTGTTGTTGTTGTTGTTATTATTATTATTAGTTTTCTTCTTTTTTTTTGCTAGATTTTTTTCTCTGCTTAGTGTTATTTAATCAGATCATCATCTCATTGCTTAAAAGTTGATGCACGCATAGACGAACAGAGCAGCTATTGCTGAAAGAACTGGAAGAGAGCTTATGGAGCAACACAGTTTTGATCCTTTTGTTTCTTACTTTTTGATCAATGAGTTATGAAATTTTGAAGACTTAGCTAGTCTATTGCTACATGCAGCTTTGAAATTCTTCATGCTCGGTGGGCTATGCTTGCAGCTGTTGGTGCTTTGGTTCCTGAAGTATTGAATCAACTTGGAGTTGCTCAGTTTGTTGAACCTGTCTGGTGGCGAGTGGGCTATTCAAAGCTTCAGGTATCTCTTCTTTTTTTCTTTGGCATTGTTGTTGTTGTTTTTGCCTTGCATATTCAATTGAACCATACGCATGAAAGCTTTGATTTGGTTTTAGCACAGGCATTATTTTCCTTGAACTAAAAGAATTGTGATAACCTGCCTTTCATTTTATAAGTTAGCTCTAATGTAAGTGATGGTTTAGGCTCAGGAAATCTTGCTGTTTTATTGCTAATTGGATTTTGACTCATTATATATATATATATATATATATATATATATATATATATATATATATATATATATATATATATATATATATATATATATATATATATATATATATATATATATATTTCTTCGGACTTATTTGTCTTGCTTCTCTAGCTTCTCTTAAATCAAGAACTTCCATGCAGAAAAGGAAAGAAACTAGAATAGTCATTAAGAACCTCTGTAAACTTCAAGGAAACCCCCAATATAACCACACCAGACAAAAGAGCTGTCTCCTGAAGTCTTTTAATTAGGATTAACAAAGTACCCATCAATGAATGAAACAAAGAAATATGAACTGAGTTCCAGTCATCTAAGTTCCAACTACCTTAAGAACAATGTTTGTCACTATTTCTTCTTTACTTGATGCAGGGTCTGACAACCTCAAAAGGGTTCCTATGGTACTCTTTAAATTCCTCTTGTCTAGCTTCAAGCTGGGTTATTTGTGTTTGATTCTTCACTATTCCTTATGATCGTCTAGTGTGGTTTATAGTATGCACAAGTTGAACCTACAGAGAGTTTTCTTATAGAGTTATAATCACCTGACTAGAACCATTGCACCTCCACGCTGTCTACTTCTCCAAAGTGACAAGAATCATAAACCCAATTATTGGTCTCCGTTGTTATATTTCAGGGACAGTGAGCTCTGTCTGTATTAGACCTTTTCCATTTTTCAGCAATTTATATACCCTTTTTGACCAGAACTCCCAGAAGCCATTTACCTGCTGCCAGTATTTTCACCCTTCCAAATATATCAAGAAATTGGTTGTTTCCTTTATCTTAGTACAGCTTTAATCTTTCAATTACTATGTGTAAAACTAATTCAATATTCCTCTTTCTCAATATTGATAGAAATATTTGGCCATACATTACTGGTTATAGTTGAACTTGGAGACTTTAGCAACCATCTAGGACCATGGGACCTTACACTTGCAGACAGTAATATGGTTGTACTTGTGATTATGTTTGAGAAAATAATAGTAGTGCAGAACCCTATAACAGTTACGTCCCTGGTTTAGTGGTTTGTAGTATGTAGCCATTGTGCTGTGTTGGCACTTTAAAGTAGTCACGTCACTTGGGTTTGCACAAGTTTAGAAAGACATGCTTGCTAATTTACTACTTTCATCATATTGTACGGTGTGATTCCATTTCTTGTAAAAGGAATATTTGAACTCTGGCTACTTTTGTGAAGAGCATGCCTTAAGATTATTTTGGACAATTTTTGTTGTTGTTGTTGTGATTACTTGGCGTTTTCCCAATTCTATTAGGGAGAGACACTTGACTACCTTGGAATCCCCGGTCTTCACTTAGCCGGAAGCCAGGGAGTGATTGTCATTGCAATTTGTCAAGCCCTCCTGATGGTAATGATGCTTCTATCTGTCTACTATGTTTGGCAGCTAATTAATAACAACGGCATTAAGTTGTGATGATTTAAAGTTGGAGATGTGAGTAGTGGTTATTACTATAATCTAACCTGGCAGCAGCAGTTTGGTACAACCACTACTCTTTTTTATATGACCAAATGCATGCAGATATCTGAGTATATATTGTAGAAGTCGAGTTCCAGGTGACTCATAAATAAGCAACATGAACGGGGATAAATCATTAAGCAGGTTGGACCAGAGTATGCGAGATATTGTGGGATGGAGGCGTTGGAGCCCCTGGGAATTTACCTCCCGGGTGACATAAACTACCCAGGAGGAGTGCTTTTCGATCCCCTGAACCTGTCCTCCAAGGATCCAGCGGCGTTTGAGGAGCTGAAGGTAAAGGAGATCAAAAACGGGCGGCTAGCAATGGTTGCGTGGTTAGGGTACTACGCCCAAGCAGGTTTGACAGGAAAAGGGCCGGTAGAGAACTTGATTGAACACATCAGAGATCCATTTCACAACAACGTGCTTAGCTTTTTCAATGCTTAAGAAAGACTCGGGCCTAACTTAGCGGGCGGGCAGGCTGGCGGTTGGTCAGTCAATTGCTTTGCTTTGCTTGATCCATTCCATACCATTCCACCACCACCTTCTAAATGTATGTAGTCGTATGTGAATCGTGGTTTGTTTTGTAAGTATGACGGTGTCATGTCAATAATACTGACTGGTTCGGTTCGGTTCGGTTCTGTTCTATCCGATTTTTGGGTGTGTGGCTGACGTCTCATTATTTTCTAGAAACAGACCGACGCGGGGAATGGATTGGTGGTATGTGGATGAGCTGGCCACAGATGCAGACAGAATTCGCGCTCTATCATCATGTGACATTACTCGACCGACACTAAACAGATACTGCTAGTGCTTATTTGGTTAGTTGTTTAATGTAATATTGCTCAGCTCTAAATGCCGTTTATGAGATGCGAAATCTAAACCCACTAACTTAGTTCAAGGATAAATTACACCAACTCAACTTGATTCAATAATAAATTGTGGATATTTTTTCACATACTCCTTTATAGCAATTCATCCAATTTAAGTACTTATATTATACTACAGCTATTAGACTATTCATATGAAGAGCAAAAATCACCGGTGCCCGCTCGACCACCTAACCTGAGCTAGCAGTGGATGGTGACAATGGGTCTCAATCAAACTTTTTCAATAAAATAGGTCAATTTTAAGAAAGAGCAAAATTATCATTATCACGGTAAAGCTCAGCAATTTAAAATGTGTCTGCACAGCATTCATTCTTTCTTGCGACCAGAATTTGACAGCATTAAATTTTATTATATGATATCCCTTTAAAGGCAATACTCGGCATTAACAGTGTGTTCGGCGCATCAATAAGTTGCAAAAAAGTAAAAACATTTTTTAATTAAAAGAAGAGATTGTGAGAGTAGTTTTGGAGAGAATTTTTAAAAACTTGTTAATTTGTTGTTAGTTTTTTGTAAAAAAATGGTGGAATAACACAGCCTTAAATCTCGAACTCTATCTATCCCATAAAACTTGACAAAGTTAACTAGGCATGAATTAAGGAATCCCATAAAACTTGACAAAGTTAACTAGGTATGAATTAAGGAATCCCATAAAACTTGACAAAGTTAACTAGGCATGAATTAAGGAATATTAGAGATTTAAGGGTTATAAACTAAAATAGGTATATAACATAAAATAAAATAAAAACTTGTCGAGTGGAAATGAGGAATTGACGGTAATAAGTTGAAAACAGTGTTAAAATATTTCTTTCATAGAAAATTCGTCAAGTTTTTTTTAACAACTTAAAAAGAAATACATGACAAATTTCTCCGGGACAAGGGAAAAAATTATTTTGCTGGTTGACGCATGCCATCTTGTTTTCATGATAGAAAACTCTTTTATCCTTTAAAAAGGAAAGAAATCACCTTGCGTATAATTTTTTTCAAACAAAAAAAACAAGCGCAAAGATATGAAATATATTGTGCTACTCATTTTATTTTGTTAACTCTCTTTTGTTTTTATTTCCAAGTTTTTCAAAAATATTTACAGCTATTACATAAATTATAAGGTATGCATATTAGTCAAATGAGAGTTTATAGAAATTCTTTTTTTTACAGGCATAGTAATTTTTTTGTGTTCTGGAAACAAATATGAAAAATAAAATAAGGAAAAAAGAAAACCGCGTGTAGTTTCGAAGACACAAAATTCCAAAGAGTAAGGAATGAGTATTTCCCCGTTTTTCTTTTTGTGAGTTTATAGTGGACTTGTGATCGAAATGTGTAAATTCAGTCTTTTACAATCCAGACACAATAGATAAAAAATAAAGTAATACTATGAGCTGTAGGATTTCCATTGATATCTACTCCTCGTCTCACTTTAAGGCTACATTTTAATTTCTTATTCTGTAATTGTTAAATATCTATCAAAAATATTGTTGAAAATTTCTGATAAATATTTTTAGAAACTTTGAAGTTTAATTTTCTCATAAGTTATTTTGATATTACATTTGTGTTTGATCAAAATTTCATTAGAAAATTTCAAAAAAATTATTAAATGTATAATAAAACATTTTAAATGTGAAAAAAAGTATTAAAACATTGAAGAACAAAAATATTAAATTAAATGTGAAAAAAATTGTAATAGCATGTTTTTAAGAACGTAGGAAGTATCAAAATATTTTGATTTAATATATCAAATAAACTAATTTTATACTCCATCATATATCAAAGTATTAAAGAAAATTTTACAGAAAATACTTGTAAAATTAAATACTGTTAAGTATTCAAACAATTTACAATGACTAAAAAGACCTTGTTAAAATAGAGTATATATTAGAATTATTCCTAAATACCAGTAGGATAATTAATACTCCAGCCGTTTGCGAAAAACAAATACCCAGGAGCAGAAAAGAACAGGGAGAAACCGAAGGAAACTGGAGTACATACAACATAAACATTCAAACTTCAAACGGAATTGGACTCCCTTCTCACTCCGTCTCCTTCACCTCCTCGGCTACGAGTGTGATCCGCTTTCAATTCCTTGTCAATTTCGCAGTCTCAATTCGTTTTAAAAACTACTCGTAAATCTGTCACGCCACCCGCATTCCCGTCTTGGTGATCCGTGTGTTTCCCACTTGATTTCTTTCCCGGTGATCTAGATCTTAATCGTTCATTCGGAGACCAGCCTCCTTGATTTCTCACTATTCAAGTCGCCTAAATCATGGTTAGGGAGCCAGAGCTGCCGTCCAGCATCCAGATTCAGAAGAGCGGTGGATTTGATAGTCCTAACGCCGGCAATGGTCCTGATTCTAACACAATCGTCAGCGACCACACCGTCGCCAATGCGGCTACAGCTGATGCTGCTATATACGATAATTTCAACGGTGACTCGAATTTCGAGAATGAAGCTAGCGACGTCGTCAAGGATCAACGGAAGCTGCACTCCAACGGTGTGTTCAATGGTGGAACCGTCGCCACGGATCTCAACAGAGATTTGTATCAGAACGGCCATTCGGAAGCCAATAATGGAGCCTCTGTTGTTATAGAGGACGGTGAAGGTCGACTGGCCATAGGCGGCTTTGATCCTGAGGAGGGGAGTCATGTGGAAGAGTTAGGTGCTCAGGTTGACTCTACAGAGGATGGATTGTCTACTAATAATGACATCGGAACCAGGGACATGATCTCCAAGGTCATGATTGGACAGCCTGAGATTTCAGAGAGGTCAGACAGTTCAACAAATCCATCTGACAAACCAGATACAGAAGGCAAACAAAGTATTGTACAGAAGACAGGTATGGAGAATGAATGTAATGATAATTCTGTTGACAAGAGAGTCGAGGATTTTGCACCTGTAGCAAATAAAACCACAAGTAATCAGTTGGATGTGGTAATGAGTGTGGCTGATAATACGAGCACCGAGAGAAGAGATAACATTTTGGAAGCCATTGATCCTTTTTCAGATAGTAAGACAGAAGCCACTTCTCAGGATAATGGTGTGAACCACACCGTTAGTGCTGATGCTGGTCTTTACGCCAATGTCGATGGGGAGTTAAATTTTGCAAACGTGGCTGACGACGTTGTCAAGGATCAACAGAAGCTGCACTCTAACGGTGTGCTCAATGGTGGAACCATCGCCATGGATCTCAACAGCGATTTGCATCAGAACAGACATTCGGAAGCTGATGATGGAGCCTGTGTTGGTATAAAGGACGGTGAAGGTCGACTAGCCATAGGTAGCTTTGATCGTGAGAAGGGGAGTCGTGTGGAAGAGTTTGATGCTAGGAAAGAATCTCATGTCGACTCTGCAGAGGATGGATTGTCTACTAATGATGACATCAGAACCAGGGATATGATCTCCAAGGTCATGATTCAACAGCCTGATATTTCAGAGACGTCAGACAGTTCAACAAATCTATGTGATAACCCAGATAGAGAAGACAAACAAAGTATTCTACAAGAGACAGGTATGGAGAGCAATTGTAATGGTAATTATGTTGACAGGGGAGTTGAGGATTTTGTACCTGCTGCGAATAACACTGCAAATAAGCAGTTGGATGTGGTAATGGGTGTAGCTGATAATATGAGTCCCCAGAGCAGAGATAACATTATGGATGCCATTGATGCTTTTTCAGACAGTAAGACAGAAGCCACTTATCAGGATAATGGTGTGAACCACAATGTTGGTAATGTGGTTTGTGCTGATGATGTTCTTTATGAAAATTTTGATGGGGAGTTAAATTTCAAGAACGGAGCTGGTGACATCGTCAAGGATCAACGTAAGCTGCACTCTAATGGTGTGCTCAGTAGTGGAACCATCGCCATGGATCTCAGCAGCGATTTGTATCAGAACAGACATTTCGAAGCCGATAATGGAGCCTGTGTTGTTATAGAAGATGGTGAAGGTCGACTGGCCAAAGGTGGCTTTGATCATGAGAAGGGGAGTCATGTGGAAGAGTTTGGTCCTAGGAAAGAATCTCAGGTTGACTCTGCAGAGGATATGATGTCCAAGGTCATGATTGGAGAGCCTGAGATTCCAGAGACATCAAACAGTTCAACAAATTCATGTGACAAACCAGATACAGAAGGGAAACAAGATATGCTACAAGAGACAGGTATGGAGAACGAATGTAATGGTAATTCTGTTGACAACAGAGTCGAGCATTTTGCACCTGATACGAATAACACTACAAATAAGAAGTTGGATGTGGTACTGAGTGTAGCTGATAATATGAGCACCCAGAGCAGAGATAACATTATGGTAGCCATTGGTGCTTCTTCAGACAGTAAGAGAGAAGCCACTTGTCAGGATAATGGATTGTCTACTAATGATGACATGGGAACCAGGGATATGATTTCCAAAGTCATGATTGGACAGCCTGAGATTTCAGAGACATCAGACAGTTCAACAAATCCATCTGACAAACCAGATACAGAAGGGAAACACAGTATTCTACAAGGGACAGACATGGATAACGAAGGTCATGGTAATTCTGTTGACAACAGAGTCGAGCATTTTGCACCTGATACGAATAACACTACAAATAAGAAGTTGGATGTGGTACTGAGTGTAGCTGATAATATGAGCACCCAGAGCAGAGATAACATTATGGTAGCCATTGGTGCTTCTTCAGACAGTAAGAGAGAAGCCACTTGTCAGGATAATGGATTGTCTACTAATGATGACATGGGAACCAGGGATATGATTTCCAAAGTCATGATTGGACAGCCTGAGATTTCAGAGACCTCAGACAGTTCAACAAATCCATCTGACAAACCAGATACAGAAGGGAAACACAGTATTCTACAAGGGACAGACATGGATAACGAAGGTCATGGTAATTCTGTTGACAAGAGAGTCGAAGAATTTGAACCTGCTGCGAATGACATTGCAGATAAGCAGTTGGATGTGGTAGTGAGTACAGCTGATAATATGAACACCCAGAGCAGAGATAACATTATGGAAGCCATGGATGATTCTTCAGACAGTAACACGGAACCCACTTGTCAGGATAATGGTATGAACCCAGTTCTGAAGAAAGGATTTGAGCCTGTTGAAAACAGTGTGGGAGAAAATGTTCCAGTTACATCAAAACCAGCACCTGAAAAGTTGTCTACTGTCAGCAGCGGAGATACACATGTTGCTCAATTAAATGTCTCGGCTAGCAAGAGCAAAGAGCACAATGTCCATAACGCTGAACACACCATAAACTTAAGCATTCGGTTTGGAAGTTTTGATGTTGGAGACAGAGGTAAACTGGTCGCAGGAGATACTGGATCAGATCAGAATCCAAGCTTGGAGGAGAGCATGAACACAAAATACTATTTGGTGAAGATACCAAGAAATGACGATGAAGATTTGAAAAAGCAAATAAGGATGGCTCAGATCACAGTTCATGAAACTACTCAGAGACGAGATGTGATCCAAAATGAAATCCAGATGCAAAAGGTGAAATTGCTTCAGAAGACATCGCTTGATGCAAATGAGTTTTTTTTTCATATTATTGTTATTATTATTATTATTACTATTATTATCAGGAGTACTTTGGAGTAATTGGTTAATATTGCTATGATATATGTCTCTATACTATGTTTCATACGCTCATCAAGACTTTTATTGTTGTTAGGCCATTTGCATGGATTGTCGTGATAGCATTCATGCTGCTGAATCACTAGTGAGAGACACGCGTGGATTGTATAGGTCAAAACGTCATGAAGTAGAATCTCTTCAGTCTGTGATTGACCTTGGTAATATTGACCGTAAGGTAAGAACTCTCTTCTCTCTCTGTGTTTTCAGTGGATTACATTGGTGACTGTGAGATTTACAGCCTGTTAATTGCATACACACATTCAGATAAGAAACATGGAGCATAAAATTCAACATGAGACACTGCCTTTGAAGGAAGAAAAGCTGTTGATCCGGGAAATCAACCTGCTGAAGCAGGAACATAAGCAGCTTCAATCTAATATGAGTAAACAAGCGGAGGTTGAGCAAGCTTTGAATGAAGAAGCTAAGGGTGATGGTCGCTTGCAGGTAGATGTCTTTTCATCTACCTAATTCAAGCCTCGGGGAGCGTCCCCTGATTCAATGAACATAATGTATATTTTTTTATATTGTTATTTGCAAATCTCTGTCTGGATGGTGCTCAAAATTTTTATCTATTTTATCTGTTCACAGCATTTGAGAAAGGAACTAGATGCACTGCGGGATGATCTTTTGAAGGCTGAAACAGCTGTTAAAGCTGCTAGGAAAAAGCATTTCGATGAGAGCAAAAAGCTGGATAAGTTACGTGAGGAGTTTAATGCTGCAAATGTAATTCGCCAGAATGCATATAAACATTTTCTAAGCTTGAAGGAACAGTTACATGGAAGGGTAAGTCTTGGTGCATGCATGTAAATTTTTTGTCTAGACAGATACTGTGTCAGGCTAGTCAAGTTAAGCAGAGTATGCCAATTCAAACAGAGTATTTCCCTTACCTGAGAAACTCAATTACACTTATTAGGGAGCTTTGGCTACAATCTCCTAGCATTAATGAAACCTGTTACTGTGTCTGCGCAAACCTGTGCCTGAATGTGCTGTAGATTATCATTATTATGAGTCCGTCCCATTAGGTGACCAACTTGCTAGTTCATGATTCTCATCGTGTTTTATTATGTTCAGTTTCTGTTCATTTCCTTGTGGTGAAATTATTTCTCTTACTATGTCTGCTGAATCAAAGTCTCATTTGTAATGCTGCCTGTATCTGCAGTTAGAAAAGAAAAAAGTTAAAGCCGTTGTTTTAAAAGCATGAAGAAATTTAACTGTTTGTGGTGTTTCTGCCTGCAGAACAAATATTTCTGGCAGTACAGAGATGATTCAAAGACTGCTCAGAGTTTTGCTTACAAAAAGGATAGAAAGGCACTCCAGAATCTCTGTGTTGATCAGGTTAGCTCAGGCATTTTCAATTTCTACTTGGATTGCAGATATAGTTAGGATGTTCTCATTAACGAAAGAGGTTTCAGGTGGAAAGATTCATGAACTTGTGGAATGAAGATGGGGAGTTTCGGAGCGAATATGTCATTTCCAACACCAGACGAACTGGCAAGAGTTTCAGGAAAATTGATGGGTGTTCAGAAGGACCTAGTGAGGAGGCACCTGCTCATTTAGTTAATGAAAGAAGCAAGGATATGGCCTTCCCAGCTCTAGGGAAGAACCCGGATGAAGAAGTGACCATGGATAGTTGTTCAGTCCGTCCCAGTCAGGAGGGATCAGTGACCTCTAACGTTGTAAATGAGAAAAGAGGTAGTAGGGATAAGTCTATCTCAGCTCTAGAGAAGAAACAAGAAAAACAAGTGGTGCTTGGGGATGCTGAAAATTCAAATGGTACACATATGGTGGAGACTATAGATCTAAGGAGTCAACCATCAAAATCAAGAAAATTAGCAAATGTGGATGCTTTTAGTAGAGAGGATGAAGCTGAAGAGGCAAGGAAGGTTGAGCAGAAGAGAACAAAGGAACAAGAGGAAATGGACAGGAAAGCTGAAGAGACAAAAAAGGAAGAGGAAGCTGATAGATTAAAAGAGTTGCGTAGGTTGGAGGAGCAGGCCAAGGCCAGGGAGGCAATGGAACGGAAAAGGCGTATGGCAGAAAAGGCACAAGCCCGTGCTGCAGCAAAAGCCATCAAGGAAGCAGAGCGGAGAGAGAAGGTGAGTTCAATGAGAACCATCATCGTTATACCTGTTAATGACATTTCCCTACTGTACTCTTTACGAATTTTTTGCCATGCAGGAAAGAGAAAAGAAACAAAGGAAGAAGGAACAATATAAGGCTTCAACAGCTGCAGCAGCAGTAGACATGAATGTTGAAGATCAGCTGGAAATCTGTTCCACTGAGAAGAATATGGTAGAGATGAATCAGGAGTCTGAAATTTTGGACAAACCTATTAAGAGGTCTACAAAACCTTCACATTTCACAAAGCAGACCAAGTTAAACTCTATTCCGCCTCCTCTTCGTCGCAGAAGGAGAAGGATGCAACAATGGATTTGGGTCCTCATTGTGATTGTTATGCTAGTGTTGTGTGTGCTATGGCAGTTTGCCCCAGCTTGGGCTGCATATGTTTAATCTGTAAATAGGTATCGAGTGACATACATTCCACGAGGTTCTATACGTTAAAGGTAAGTTAATCATCCATTCATCATTTTTTTTCCGTCAGGTAATATATTAGTTGGATTACATACGCCTAAAGAGATGTCATATACATAAGGTTAACAGATGCTTGTTATAGGTTTTTGTTCTTTTTGTGTTTGGTCGTGTAATATTGAAGGAAGAGGATTTGGTAATTTACTTGAGAGTTGTGGCATGGCGAATGCGTATAAAGAGAGTATTGCATTTCAGATGCTACGTACATCTTGTTCCTGTTTGCTTCTTATACAGGCCTACATGAATGAAGGCTCAAAGTGTAATTTTGTTGCATGATGATGGTTCACTGTGACAAATTGTGCTCTTTGCCATAAATTTCGTCTTATTGAGGCTTTTGAACTTTTGAAGTGTGTTGGGGATGAAGTGGTGCATGATTGAACTCGTTTAAGAAGTTTGATTCATTCAACTTTCCATCTGGGAACACGGAGGGAAGTCTTAGTCTTCTCAGTTGACTAGTCTTCACTTCCGTCGACGTCCCAAAAGTCTAACTCAAAGATGACAACCCATTCTCAAAATTTAAAATTTATCCATAATTCCTCGGTCCTTTCCCTATCAGTTTCAGGATATGGCCATGGAGGTGATTCGCCTGCTTCTTTTCTTAGTAGCCTTTGCCGGAACAGCCGTCGCCCAGCAACCATACGTTAGAAACATGCAGCTTGCCTGTGAGAATCCGGCCAACGACAACAGCATCACCCGCGGCTTCATCTGCAACGGCCTCCGCCGTTCATGCCAATCCTACCTCACCTTCCGATCCCAACCTCCCTCTTACTCCTCCGCTGCTGACATCGCCTCCTTACTCGGTTCTCAGCCCGCCGCCATCGTCTCCATCAACGGCCTCTCTTCTGCTAACGACAGCATCCCCGCCAACACCCTGGTCATCGTTCCCGTCAACTGCTCCTGCTCCACCTTGTACTACCAGCACAACGCCTCCTACACCATTCGCACCGCCAATGTAACCTACTTTCTGATCTCCAATGACACTTACCAGGGCATTACCACCTGCCAGGCCATGGAGGCACAGAACTCCATTTACTTTCGCAATCTTCGCGTCGGTAATCGCGTGCTTGTTCCTCTTCGATGCGCTTGCCCCACTTCCGACCAGCTCACCGCCGGCTCCAATTACCTCCTCTCCTACATAATCACCTGGGGCGACACGTTGGACTCCATTGCCCGGACCTTCGGTTCCGACATACAGAGGCTTCAACAAGCCAATCAGCTCCGAGCCTCCGATACTATATACCCCTTCACGCCTCTTCTTGTTCCTCTTTCATCCGAACTCACAAGAGTCCAGCTTCCACCGCCCTCTCCGCCGCCCCCTCCAGCGCCGCCGCTGATACCCACAGGAGGAGGGTCCAACTCGTCCGATAACAAAGGGGTGTTTATAGGTGTGGGCGTGGCCGCTGCGGTTCTTCTCATCCTTGTTCTCGCAGGTAGCTTCCTCTTTTGCTACCGCCGGAAGCGCAGGGCCAAACAGCCGGTCTCCGTTTCGCCCAAAACGGAAACCGATTTCGCTGACAAGTCAAAATCCAAGTCATGGTCTGCTGC
Source organism: Stellera chamaejasme (assembly GCA_024586325.1). NCBI lineage: Eukaryota > Viridiplantae > Streptophyta > Magnoliopsida > Malvales > Thymelaeaceae > Stellera > Stellera chamaejasme. Next base: position 34,713,264 of record CM044986.1, read on the forward strand.
TCCTCTACAGTTCGCTGTTGAATCGTTGACCATTTACAAATTCGAAGACTTGCAAGCCGCAGCTGGGAATTTCGGCGAATCCAACCGAATCAAGGGCTCGGTCTACCGGGGAACGTTCAAGGGAGATGATGCGGCTGTGAAGGTCTTGAAAGGGGACGTCTCCGATGAGATCAAGCTGTTGAAAAAGGTTAATCACACCAACATCGTTCGTCTCTCCGGTTTCTGTCTGCACAAAAGTAACTCCTACCTCGTTTATGAGTATGCCCAGAATGGCTCCGTCTCCGATTGGCTTCATCCCACCGGAAAGGACCAAACTTTCCATGTAATTCTATCCTGGAAGCAGAGGGTTCAAATTGCATACGATGCAGCTGATGCACTGAACTACCTCCACCACTACATCACTCCACCCTATGTCCACAAGAACTTGAAGTCCAGCAACGTAGTCCTGGATTCCGATTTCAGGGCCAAAATTGCGAATTTCGGATTAGCAAGATATATGCAGGAGGGCGATGATGGCGAGGCAGTGCAGCTGACCAGACACGTTATCGGTACACAAGGCTATATGGCACCAGAGTACATCGAAAATGGAGTAATCACGCCGAAGCTGGATGTGTTTGCTTACGGGGTCGTGTTGCTGGAGCTTTTGTCCGGCAGAGAAGCGGCTTCGAGTGGTAAGAATGATGGAGAGGAGATGCTGTATGTGAGCATAAGAAGGGTGATTGAAGGGGACAATGTTAGGGAGAAGCTCCAAGGGTTCATAGATCCTGCCCTAGGGAATGAGTACCCTTTGGAGTTGGCCTTCTCTGTGGCCCAACTTGCAAGCAACTGTGTTGCACATGATCTCAATGCTCGACCCTCAATGTCTGAAGTGCAAATGATGCTCTCCAAGATTCTTTCATCCTCACTTGATTGGGATCCATCTGTTGAGATGGATCGCTCCATTTCTCTCGACAGTGCCAGGTAGAACACCGGAGCCATTTCTACTGTTGTATACTGTTACTTCACCAAGATCAAGTGTGCGTGATGAGAATCCTTGTGGTGCTAAATGAAGAGATTGTTTTATATTACCTGAAGATTAATTGTGTTTAATTACTTCTAAGGCCAAGAGTCAGTCAGACAGTTGTGGTTATTTACTAGTTGAACTGAGATCATTTAAGAACGAGATTGTATCATATGATAGGTTTCTGTACACTCATGAATGAATAAGATACTCCATATGTATATTAATATTATTATTCAGTCTGGGATCTATCTTCCCGCGTTTACAATAAGAGGGTGTTTTTCAATGAATTCAGTCGATGCCTTGTTGAGTACGGAACATAAAAGGTGGTGGGAACAGAAATCAACACCACATTAACTTCATGACTGAGTAGTTGGCTCATTCTCTATCATTTCACCAAGAAATTCAAAGGGAAAAAAAGCTATAGATCTGTCAAGAGAAGTGACCTTGATGATTTTATTACACGAGATAAAATAATGCTGAACATCTAGGCTCATGTACAATTGCCACCAAAAAAACATCTTCTGTTCTGTTACTCAACGCCTATAAGATAGAGCTCCCTTTTCCTTAAGCAATATCTTGCGAGCTCAACTCTTGTGAATGGAGAAGAGACTCTGGGAGCCTGAATCGGAGGTGTTGCGGAAGGAAACATTAATTCCTATGCTTGTAAAATAGTTACTTATGTAGTCTATACAGAGTGAACTTGAGACCAAAATCAGAACACGTATTTGAGCTGCTGCTTATCTGGTGCTGTGTAAACCTCAAACTCCAGATGATCCTCATCCATCCTTTGCCAGCCCGCCATGGATGACAAATCGGAATGTCGAGGATGGAGGTGACCAGTGGATGCTTTTATCACTACGTCTATTCACAAAATCTTTCTTGGCTTCTTCTGGCATACACTTACTCACCATGCCCCATATCTCACTCGCATCAAGAGATGCATCCTTTGCAAAGTAACAAAGGATCTTGGGCAAAATGACCTTATCTTTCTTGATGCACACATTTTCACGAATGTACTCTTCTTTAGCAATCTGGAGTTGGTGGAATATATCCTTACCACTGTATGCCCGCACCTAAGCCATAAGTGAAAATCGGTAAAAAGTGCCGCAGATGCGTAAATGAGAGTGAAGAGTGAAACTATCGTCATACCACAGGATCAGAGTATGCCCCTGAACAGAGCGTCAAATGGACCAGAGGCTCAGGGTATTCCAGTGCATACTCATGTTTTGTGCTTGCTGATCTTTTAGACTTTTTTCCTGAAGAAAACAATGTTTGGAGCCTCTGCGGGTAGAGCCATAAACACTGATGTTAAATGCAGAGCCTAGACTAATACTCTGAAGAAACAGGCATTTGCAACAACAGCAACAACAACATCAGTGTGGTTGAAGACGTCTTTCCAGCTAATGAAGCATACCAGAGTTGAGACATGTGGCCGAATTCCTAGAATACTGCTTTGTATCACGTAAGCATCTACGCAATGTCCGCCAACGTTATAGGATGCCTGCTAGAACAAATGAGTGAAAAACTTGGATGACATTCACGTATATATCACAGGAACAATCTAGCTTTTTGTACCTTTAAAACTGTGCGACTGTTTGCATGATTCTGTGTCCCGTGTGCCAGATAAGCCTACAGATATGAAATCCACCACTACTTAATCATAAACACATTGTATAGATTAGAACAGCCCTTTGTAGAGTAAAGTTAAAACCCAACAGCAAGGAGAAGAGCATAAGTACATGCATCACTAATGCATTGTGAATATTGATCCAGAAAGCAAGCTTCTCTTCACGCCTCATGCTTCTTGGGTCAATCATCTCAAGCTTCTGGACCATTGACCTGTAGAAAGAAGTTGTAATTTCAACTAGGATAGAGAATATATGTGATCCCAGAGAAAAAGGACAAGACACGAAAACCAGAAACAAATTGGGGTTATCAGTGACAAGCTAGGAGGTGATTAATTTATAAAGAGATGTGGAAGACCTTAAACTTTGCAGCATTTTGGTAGCATAACTGAAGCTATCACGTCCTTTCTCACGTATTCCCAGTATCTCAATTGTATCATAAGGAGTCTTTGATTTAGAAGATGATTTGGTGGAGAAGGAGGCTGATGGAGTTGGAGAATGTTTGGAGAAAGCTGAATGTCCATGACCATGAGGGGCATCGGCTAGTTTGCAGTACACACAAGATATGCACCTAAGTATTTCTTGGGAAAGTGTATCCGGGGCACAGATGGTGTCTTCAAGTGGAGCATCACCCAAGTGGTCAGCAAGGCTTCGGTGTCTAGAAGAGTAACTTGTCTTCTCCTGCAGAAAAAATGCCATATGCAGTTGATAATCAAACACAGTCACAGACGACTTGCAGCAGCAGAGGAAGAAGTGCTTACCTCTGCAGGCGTTTCTTTGCTGAAAATTGAGGAGGTGCTGCTGCTGCTGCTGGAAATGGACAATTCTTTAGCATGAGAGGGTTCATCGTAACCAAGCTCATGGTGCTGCTTAACCCCAGCTACAGGTAAAGTCCACGAGTTTATCTTGTACTGGGAGCGCTTTAATGGAGTAGTGCTTGGTGGTGGTGGACTCGTGGGAAGTTGCTCCATGGAAGCTGTTCGATACAAGGAGAGAATATAGCGTTCCAAACGTAGAATTTCAATCTCAAGACTGACAATTTCCTCCTCCAGTTCCAAAGTTGACTGCATTTATACATAGTATATCCATGTGTAGTAAGCAAAGCCAACCAAAAAACAAAACTAAGCAGAGACATAATGAATTAATAATCAACTTACATGATAAGAAGATGAAGATGGCCTTGGCAATCCATTGCAAACAAATCTTGAAACAAAAAGCAGCGATGATGATCAAAGAAAGTTAAACTATCAACGGATTGTAAATATGATGAAGCAGTTAGGCAAGTGATTTTGATTGGTTAATGCTACTATATATGTATATACGCAGGCACCTGGAGTTGGAAGGTGTGAGAGGAAGAGCAGCTTGAGACGAGCAAGAGAAGGAACGGGAGGAATTCATGTTGAAATGAGGGAGCTGCTGCTAGGATGATCAGCCTCAAGACAGGAATGAATGATCCAAGTAACAAGAAAACAGGGAGCCCCCGTGAGCAGTTGAGATCATCACAGGTGAACAAACTGTTCTTCTGAGAAGAAGAAGAAGACGTCTTATTAAATACTAGTACATATACAAATTAGCAAAAACAGAATAGTAAGTGGAAGTAGCTAGAGTACCTAAACCCATATAGTAGTAGAAGAGTAGATAGGGAAGATAAGCTGATTGAATTTTTTTTCTTTTTTTTTTTTCCAGATTCCTTTTGGAGGATGCAATATTGATGATGTTATGTTAGTGAGGGAGGGAGGGTCCAAGGAAACCATGAGAAGAGTATTGATGCACCAGTAGCAGAGGAAACTGAAGATGAATCATTCATTGATTGATGATATTAATTCATTACAGAATGGGCATGCTGCTGGATGCGGGTCCATTGAGATAATAGGATTATGATGTTGATGATACTACTGCTTAATTGCTTGCTTTCACAAGGCTCACAACTAACTACATGCATTGATTCAACCCAGCCAGCCAGCCAGCCATATTAATACTAGTACTAATTAGCTAGCTAGGCTAAGCCCACCCATCAGTAGCACTTCCACTTGCACTTGCTGCCTCCCTCTCAATCTTCCTAATTCTCATACTATTACCTCCTTCTTAATTACTTCCTCTTTCTCTTTCTTTTTATTATTTGCAACTTGTGACCATGTGCTTATGTAAGTTTAGCCACCATGCATGTCTACTATTATATATTTAATATAAAAATTATAATCTACATGGTGCAAATTTACTAATTAATGCACCTTGATATGCGTTATTAATATGGTAGAGTTGAAGAGTATGATGATTGGGATTGCAGAAGTGGGTGGGGGAAGTGAAGAGAGATAGATGATAAATTAGGAGCTGGGTACAGTACACGATAAATTACTGCAGCAGCTGCAGGTAGTAAGTAATAGTAGAAGTAATTAATCCATCCTAAAAAAGTACATATATATTTTTTAATGTTTAACAGTATTTTATTTATCATTTTTTAAAAAAAGTTTAGGCATTTTAAGTTTCTAAATATATTATTTTATGTAAAATGATCGAATACAATTTAATCTACACAAAAAAAAAAAAAGTAACAACTCAATTGGAAGTGATGGAGATTGAGGACTGATGATGAAGTAAGAAACATCCTATCGTCTCATTGTTGTAGGTGAATTAATTAATTAAGTACTACTAGTATGGACTATTAAATTAGGGATTCCATCCGCTCCATTCATTATCACTAATTTCACAAGCCATCCATCAAAATCTTGTCCCCACATGCATATATACATGCATGCCCATCAATTGCTTCGGGACTTGTGTTGTCTCTCTGCTCTTGCTTAAAAAATTCGAATCAAGTTTACTATTGCTGAAATTAGGCCGAAGCCTGTTCATGTTAGCTTGAAATTTATATTAAGCTTGAAGTTTGGTTTGAAATAATATGAATGACCTCGAAAAAGTTTTAAATCAGTCGAACTCAAACTGTTTACGAATATCAATGGAAAAATTTAGGATAAAATTGACCCGAATTCGAGCGCTAAATTGTTCATGTTATGCTTGATAAATGTAACGAGTTTAAAATTCTGTTCAAGTTTGATTAGAAAATAATATGAATGAACTCGAATGAAATTTTAATCAAGTCAAGGCCATCGTGCTTAAGCTATTCGTTCAACTTTCACACTCAACTGAAATTCATTACTACAGCTGAAATTCATTACTAGAGTAATTTTATTAAAGATTAATCCAAAAAGAAAAAGAATACACCAAACTCCCAAAGAGAATTGGGATCAAATCTCCAAATTATATTTTGTTTGTAACATAAATTTTTTATTCACATGACAATTTGATACATTTAGATTGGCAAAAAAACCTGAACTTTTGAGGAACAATATATATATAGAGAGAGAGAAACATTAATTCCCACTAAATTTACATAATAAATCAAACTGGGTGGCTAAGTTGTTAGAATTTCAAAAGTTCAGTGGTTTATTTGGCTAGATGAAAAGTTTAGTGGCTAATTCATGACGAATTGGGAAGTTCAGTAGTTTATTCGGTCGGATAAAAAGTTTAATGATTGATTTAAGATGAGTTGGCAAATTTAATGATTTACTCGGCCGGGTAGAAAGTTTAATGGTCGATTCATGACAAATTGGATTTATGACAAATTGGAAAGTTCATTGAATTTTTTTAAAATGTTTTTTGCCTTAACTAGTTCATAAAACTAAAGAAATAGTAGTAGTTAGGGTTGTGCTCCCAAGTGATTTGTACCACTAGTATGGTTGAGAACGAGTTGAGCAGATTATTAGGTTGTTCGTGTTAGGCTTGAAAATTATATTAAGCTTGAAATTGTGTTCAACTTGGCTTAAAATTAATATGAACGAACTCGAATGGGTTTTAAATCATCGAGCACGAACTGTTCATGAATATCAATGGGACAAGTTAGAATAAAATCGAGCCGAGTCGACCACTAAATTGTTCATATTAGACTTGATAAATGTATTGAACTTAGAATTTTGTTCAAGTTTTGATTGAAAATTTCTATAAAAATGAGACTTAGGAAATGTACATCTTATACACACACCCACACACCTCTTTCTGCTTATGAATTCTTTGTTTCCCTCTTACAGACAGGGGCGAAGCCATGTTGTGGCATGGAATGGCTGTTGCCACCCTGAATTTTTCAAATTGTATGGGGTATAGTATATACTCCCTCCTCTGTCCCTATATAATTGGTGTATTTCATTTTTCACATTTAATTTATGATTTTATTTCTTCAATACTTTCATATATAAAGTCAAATATTTTAAATGTAAATTGTAGTTTGTAGTTTCTAAATATATTTTCCCAATTTTTAATGAATTCTTTTATAGTAATAATTTGATTCTACTACCACAACAAAAAAACGCATCAATTTAGTTTATCACAATAATTTAACTCAATAACCGCATTACATAAATTTCACAATAATTTATCTTAATTTTGCTTATTATTTTTTCTTCAGTTCTATACTCACCCATCTCGTACTAATATCCACTGCAATCTTCTTGATTTATTTTTCGGTTTAACACGAGACCGAGAATTAGAAGCTCCCTTTTTGGTAGGTTTGAACGCCTCATCGTAAATTTCTAAAGTGACTCATTCACATCCTTTGAACGAGCACCTAACGAAATTACGAACTTTATCAACACGCCTCTTATCTCGAACTGGATTTTCTCCCCTATTAAATCTCCTTGTTAGATCCTATCCACTCACCTCTTTAGCCAAAAAAAATCTTCTCTTCGCTTTTCTCATTGACTAATAAAGTTCGGTCCAGAGAAGGTGAGGCTCACGGAATTTCTCTCCTCATCCACATATCCATCAAACAATTTTATTCTCACAATTTATTTTCTGTATATATTCTCATGATTCACTAATAAACTGATTTGCTTAATATTTTTTTCATCTATTTATTAAAATTTACATGTGTCCATTACTACTATAAAATGTACAATTTAAATTATGGAAACCGTAAAAATACTAGACAACAAAATTAGAAAACGGAGTATTTTTTTCATGCTATATTACGGTTCTCGATCTTCTATTTATGTGAATGATCTTGTAGAAATGTTCAGTTTAGAAGAGATAATTGATATATATTTTAGAAGGATCGTGTTAAATTGCTTGAATAAGGTTGGACTTCCCCGCCACCCTGAATTTTTTTCTTGCCTTCGTCACTGCTTACCGATCACGTCTTCCACAACACATCACTCCCCAAAGTATCTTAGAACTCAACCCATTTAGCAACGAGACTATCACTTACAAATAAATGGAATAAAATTTAATATTCTAAGATTCTTAGAACCACACACATATATATATATATATATATATAGGAAAAAGATTGTTGCATTTAACACTTTAGTAAACCAATTACGTTCGTTCTCGGCTGTGAGTAACTTGTACCAAAGGTTAGCCCGACATGAGCAGCCCCTCAACCAGATATTATTGTCCATACATTATTAGCATTACAAACTACACAAGAATCAATGTATACCCCCACCCCATTCTATTAAAGCCGGTTTTTTAGTTTGGTTATAGAGATGAATAATAATAATAATAATAATAATAATAATAATAATAATAATAATAATATAGCTTTCAGTATGTAGATACATCCCGATCCAAATTAAATTGGGCCGTTCAGCATTAGTTAAAGTAGCCCCAGCCCATATGAAATCCCAAAACATAAACAAGAAAACAAAGGAGCGTAAATCTGGTTCCAAATTCCAATAGTCTTAATATTATTATTATTATTATTATTTATTATTATTATTATTATTATTATTATTATTCTTATTATTATTATTATCTTCTTCTGCTTCTTGACATGCAAATCGTAGCCGGAGCAGAGACAGAGGGCGTCGTTGCTTTGGCCCTGTGTCCGGCACCCACCGAATCCACACCTAAAATTTCAACTCTTGTCTCTTTCTTCAGAGTAAATTTATGTTATATGGCCTACCAAAACCATTTACATATTCATTCACAGGTCCCCCGCCTCATTGCAGCAATCATAAATTCTTTCATCAGAATTTGTATTCCTAAGCTTACATGTATAGTTACATTTCAATGGATTGCATATGGTTGAAATTTATAATTCATCCAATACATTTTAGTAATTTAGATTAACATAGCCCAAATCAGATTAAGATGTTATATATATTTATTTAAAATTTAAAAATATTGAATGGGTGATTTATGTGCAGAAAATGCATTTTCTATTTTGAGGCATATATTAATCTGTCTGTGATGAGATAAACTTCCTCTCCGAAAAAAAAAGAGTAAAATAATTACTTCCAGGAAACTAAACTATCAATCTATTTAACGAGGTCCAACTGAAAGCTTAAGGTGAAAAGATATGGTTTTTGGTTTCTGGGGCAGCTAGGGGCGAGGCTATGTGGGTACTGATAAGCGACCATTCGTCCCGTTATATTTGTAAAAATATGCGTATATAGTATATAATTAGTATAATTAAAGATATAATTTTTAATTCAACATACTAATTATCTACTCTACTTTATATATAACTTAAATCTGAGTTTAAAATTGACACAAATACAAAAATTATTACACCCAAATAATAAAACTCACTCATCCCTATATAAATACTAATATATGATTTCCACCCAGCAGCAAAAAAAAGGGAAATTAACAAAAACCCCCCCCTGAGGTTTAGCATAATGATCATTTTGCCCCTCGCATTTTCAGTATTCTCGAAAAAACCCCCCTGAGGTTTGTGAAAATATACAAAAATCTCATGGACGTTAACTTCCGTTAGAATAACCGTTAGTTTTAAGGTGTAATTACAAAATTAGACTCTAAAACTTTTAACCCTAACAATTTTACCCTTAATTATTTTATACCTACATTTAAACCCCCACCTTCGGGAAGCATTGCCTCGATTGCAAGTTTTTTAGATGCTTTCGAACCTGAAAACGATCCGCAAGCTAAGACTTCATCTTCAAATTTCCGCCACCACTTTCGATTCACACTCCGCTCTTCCCGAACACTGCGACACACAACCCCAAACAAAGCCCCAGCTCAAGACGCTAGTCCTCAGCCGGTTCTCTCACGGCGTCTTCTCCGACCTCCTCCAAAATGTCGTCGCTCTCCCCTCGGTTCTCCTCGCCGCTTGCCGGAACCTATCTTGCGCCGGCCGTTGCGATGATGAACCGACTTCGCGCCGCTCGGTCCAGTCTTTCCCCTTCCTCCACGCAGTCGCTAAGCACTTTTCTGTCGTTGACATGGGTTCCGAGATCGCGGAGAGCCGTTTTGACGTCTGCTCCTGCTGCGTCACAATTACATCGCCAGGGATCAAGGTGAGCCCCTAGTTTTGCCAAACATGAAATTGAAGGTCTTGATTGAAGCTATCAGGATGGTGTTGGAAATTGTGTATGATGAACAATTCGTTACTTTTTCTTACGGTGGCCGTGTTGGTATGGGAAGCACACTGCAATTAGGTACCTGAGAAAATCAAGGATGAAAAGCTAATTGATCTAATAAAGAGTTTGTTTGAGTGTGGAGCTGTAAGAATTGAGCTGGGTACTGGTGGAGGCCGGGGTGGAATGGAGGTGGAGGTGGAGGTGGAGGTGGGGGTTTAAATGTAGGTATAAAATAATTAAGGGTAAAATTGTTAGGGTTAAAAGTTTTAGGGTCCAATTTTTTAATTACACCTAAAAGCTAACGGTTATTCTAACGGAAGTTAATGTCCAGGGGGGTTTTTGTATATTTTCACAAACCTCAGGGGGGTTTTTCAAGAATATTGAAAATGTGGGGGGCAAAGTGATCATTATGCTAAACCTCAGGGGGTTTTTTGTTAATTTCCCAAAAAAGTTACGGAGCGCTCTCATGCCGACACGCCAACGACACCTCAGACCATTTATCCGGCATACCATTTTTTATGCTACAACTTACCATTTTAATCTCATTTCATTTAATTCGAATACAGGTTACTAATTGGGTATAAAATATGGAAAGAACATTATACCCATTTTCACAAATTAATGTTGTCATAATGAAACTTCTCGAAAAGTTCTTATTTGGTGTAATTGTTAAGAAATAAATAAAAATAAATGACGAAACGTGCATGATATGATTTTTTTTTAAAAAGTAATTATGAAACAAAAAAGAAAAGAAAAAACGGGGGGTCCATCTTTATAGTGATTTTTTTAGGTTATAGAAATCCTTTCGAAAGTATAATTTTTTTAAATATTAGTTTTAGAATGCTCAACGTTTGTTTAGTGCAATCAAGAATGAATCAACCGATTGAATTTTTTTTATGTTTAGATGAGTGTAGACTTCGTTAATCAAAGTAAAACGTACATAACCAGTACAGAGACGGTCCAGCCATGAGGAGCGGCCAACAGAATAAAGGTCATGACGAGCAACAGTGTGTGTTGTCACATTACAACTACATGAGGAAAAAATGAATAACAAAAAGAGAATGATAAGCTCAAGAAGCGAGTATCGTCTACTAAATTACCAAACTGAAAATGAGGACTAGAGTTGATATTAAGCTCATTTACCAACACTTGACAGTTCAATTCAACCAACACAGACGACCAATCATGTCTTCGTGCTTCACGCAAATTCCATAAAATTGCAGCGGCTTCCACATACCATGGATTAGCGGCGACAAAGCGAAAACCAAGCGAAGAGATATCGATTAAAACACCCAAATGATCACGCACGATCATTCATGCTGCAGAAAACTATCTTTTTTTTGTAAAGCGTCATCCATATTAATTTTAATCAGTCCCACAGGTGGTGAAGACCAGCATGGAAGAGTCCGTTATGGACCAGTCGGGGACATTGCAAGGGCCAGATTTGCATCATATCAAGCAGTCAACCATGCCATTATACTCATATTATTCCCAAATTTCACATTATGCTAATATTATTGGAAAAACTACAATTTGTAGAATATTTTGAATTATATTAGTAATTAACAAAATCATTTTAATTGTTATAAAATTGACAATTAGACCTAAAGTTTTTTAAAATAACGAAATCATCCCTTTATAACGAAATCATCCCTAAACTTATAAACTTTTATCATTAACATATTAAAACAAAAGTGGCTAAAGTGATTAACTTATAGGGACAAAGTGTAAACTTTATAATTAGACCCATAAAATTTTACAAATTTACCCCTTACTTAAAATTATATTCGTATTTTTGGAAAATTACAAATTTATAGTATATTTTGAATCATATTAGTAAGAAACAATATCATTTTAATTATTACTCCCTCAATCCCATTAAGATTGCAGCTTTCTTTTGATGTTTTCACAGTATTTAATTTACGATTTATTTTTATATACTTATAGGCATGTAAAGTTAAATGATTCATATGCTTCTCATAATATGCAATCTAAACTATATATATAATTATTTTCATTATTTATCTTAGTAAATTTTGAGTCAAACACTGCAACTTGAAACATCAAAGTGAAACGGTGCAATATTTATGGGACAGAAGGAGTATAAACTTTACAATTAGACCTAAAGTTCTTAAAATAAAAATTTTATCCATCATTTTTAAAGACACATTTTACCATTTAATTATAAATTTTTATAAATTAACATATTTATTTCTTAAAGTTGTATGCATTAAGTTTTTCCAAAAATTAGAAAAGATGCACAATTTGTCCCTCAACTCATAGTATGAAATATCGTCCCATACCGGCCGGTACGTCAGTTTCGTACCGGTACCGGCCAAAAAACTATACCATTTAGGCCAATTTCGCATTGGTGATCGTACCGGACATACCGGCCGGTTCGGTCGTACCAGTGTACCGGATGAAATGATGAAAATTGTGGTGCATGACACAATTGTAAGAAATTTAAAAGTTTAAGGTTAGAATTGTAAGAAAATGGCAGTACCGGTTGGTGTTATCTTGCTTTTACCGCATCATCTTCTTTGTTGGTGGGCTTTTGGGTCTACTTAAAAGCTCCATCAAGCTATTTACGAACAATTTGTTGTTTAAACTTCTTTTATATTTTATTAGTTTTTATATTTATAATAATTATTGTATATAAATATAAATATATTTATATATATTTATGAACCGATACACTATTTCCGGTACACGAAATATCTTCGATATCTGATCTTGTCTCGTATCGTTAGCAAAATGGTACGATGTCCTAGCGATGTTTTACACCATGCCTCAACTATTGAAACTTTACAAACGATTCGTGAAGTTTTTACACTTTTATATATTGGTGGGTCCTTCACCCAAAACTATAATTAATCACGTATAGTTTAGCCCAAAACCCTAAAAGTTCATCAACTTAGAAACTCATATATCTCACATTGTCTAGAAAGCTCTAAGAGCACTCACCCCAACACTATAAATACCCCTTAAGAGATTCTCATTTCTCAACATGTTAATCTTGGACTTAACATTGGCGTCATTTGTGGGAATTCGGACAAAACACCCAATGAATACTACACTTGTGCATCCTCATTCGAGTAAATGTCTCAAGTGAATAGTATAAGATTTTTCTTATGCCCTCTACGACCATTATATGTCTTTCGAGGCCATCACATGCCTTCGGGGCCATCAAAATGTTCTTCGAGCCATCAATACGCCATTCGGGGTCATCGCCTCCGGGACCACCAAAATGCCCTTTGTGGCTTGGTAAATGCACTTCAAAGCCGAGAAATATTCTTGGGGAATAACTCCTGAGTCGAGTAACATGGTTGAGGAACATGGCCGAGTAACAGAGTGTAAACTTTATCATTAGCCCTATAAAATTTTACAAATTGATCCTCTTACAAATTTACATACTCACATAAAGGCATTAACAGCCTATCAACTTAGAAACTCACATATCCCACATTGTCTAGAAAGCTCTAAGAGCATTCACCCCTAACACTATAAATACCCCTCAAAAGACTCTCATTTCTCACCATGCTTGGACTTAAACCCTAAACCCTAAACCCTAACAGGCTATCAACTTAGAAACTCACATATCCCACATTGTCTAGAAAGCTCTAAGAGCACCCACCCCTAACACTATAAATACCCCTCAAAAGACTCTTATTTCTCACCATGCTTGGACTTAACAGATATTAATGTATTTAGTCCCTAAACTTTTGAAAAACTTACAAAAGATAAACAATTATACCCTAAACTTTTGAAAACTTAACGAAATGGTTCCTAAACTTATAAACATTTATCATTAACATATTAAAACAGAAGTGGCTAAAGCTTACATGGACAAAGTGTAAACTTTATAATTAGACCTATAAAATTTTATAAATTTGCCCCCTTACTTACAAATTTACCTCTTCCCTATTCCAATATATATAAATGAATATTCAATAAATATAATTTGTTAGCAAGGGCACAACCTATGTCACATTGATGTTCATTTTGTTTACTTTATGTCATGCGTTTATTCTTACTTTGTTTACTATTCATTCTATTTTCTATGCATTTTAATATGTTTTGTAACTACATTACTTTATTTGTGTGACAATTTTAGTCACTTCCAAACTTTTAAATGATTAACGAAGTTACATAACAATATTATAAATTTATGTTTATTTTTTTTACGTAATTTTCATTATACAAAAGTATACCTGAACCGTAGATGGGTATGTACACTAGTTATGCTAACTAAACAGCTCACTATCCACAACCCACTTATGACTTAACTCTAGCCCTACGTGGCTATACTCAGGCCGAACCTAACCCAACTTTTAAAGTATTCGACTAAACATGTCTTGCTCAAGAAGCATAATTGAAAAAGAAAATGATTTTCTAGCTAATACTTTTGTTTTGTACATTGAGAGATATAATGCTATCAAATTTAGTTTAGAAAAGTTGGTTGATAATTTCATAGATTTTAAAAAACGTCATGTTAGATTTTGACAACGTTTGCTACATATTTAGAGTACTTTTGTTATACATATTGCTACCAGGTAAAAAAGTACCTTTGATATGTATCTCCAAAAGAACCTACTGTCCCATTTTTTCATATCTAATTCCTCTCCCACACTCTAATTATTTAATACCATTTTTTTGTAAAAAAGTTAACAGAATATTTAAGACCGTTTGCTAATTATAACTGGGGATAATGAGAGGATATGAAAAAATGGGATAACAGATTTGGATTCATTTCATGCCATCCCGTAGTTTATTTTTTTGGCTTCGCCACATATTTAGAGTACTCTGGCGTTTGTTTTGGTCTTGCTGGGGCTGGTTTCAAATGATTCATTTCGGTCAACCACTTATTTGACCAGTTTTGTAATCTTTTTCTTTTACTAATTTTCTTGTTTTAATTAGGCATGGATAAGGAGGGGTGAGATAGTTTAATTAGTCTAATTCCTTACAAGCATCCTTTAGTATTTGGTACATATACTCGAGGGATGGGACAAAATTCATCTTACTGCCATTTTAATCCCACGAAAATAACTTTTAGTGATACACATTTCCTTTTTGGTTCTATTTTTGAAAAATTATACATTTTCCTTAAATGAAAACTCCCCCCCCCCAATGCTACCAAATTACCCCTACTTAATTATCTTTACTTTTTCTATCTTTTTCTTTTGTAACCTCAACTCAAATGTGATTATGTTAAATTACATGAAGTCATACATTCACCTTAATATCCGCGTCCGGTCAAGCTAGCTAGAAAATCTTTTGGGAACTGATGTTTTGTTTTATCGTTGAACCAAACTTGAGATTTTAAAGATTTCTAATCTATGTATTTATACTCTTCATCATTCATGCTTTCCACTTTTTTACATTTGACGGATTCTAAGAATCATCGAATCAAACATCCCCATAGGTTATCCTTCAAAGCCAAGGATGCTCCAAAATTGTTAATAACAAAATACTTAAGACCTAAGTTCTGCCAAAACAAAAACAAAGAGAGACGAGGGCGGGAGAAAGATGGGAAATGGGGGAGAGAATAAGTGGGGGGCATTGGAGTATTTGTATAAAGTTGGAGCTTTTTAGAGTGTTAGTGACTGGCAACTAAGAACTTGAAAGGTCATGTGGAACTGGGATAGAAACCAAGTTCAGAACTTGGGCTGCCAGCATTTCTCATCACTTGTGTTTGAGCTTGGGCTGCAATATATAGGGCTTAAAGCACAACTAAGATCCTATATTCATCTAACCTGTCCACTAAATATCTCAGAATATCCAGAAAAGTTATTAAAAGGGACATTACCCTCATGCCCCTGCCAATTGCGCATCATAGCTCCTTGAGGCTCTCCTAATTAGTAGAGGATCAATATTGCTCAATTTCCAATAAAATTAGTGTAGAAAAAATCAAAAAGTTGTTTAAAAAGGTAGAGGGTCAATAACTTTATATTTGTAGCACTATATGTGATTACTTCATTGGGTTCTTGTGCATTTGGCGGTGCCATTATCAGAATCCTATATGTATGTTTACTTCATTGGGTTCTTGTGCATTTGGCGGTGCCATTATCAGAATCCTATATGTATGTTCCATGTACGTACGTTTGTATTGTGTGCGTATATAGTATATGTTATTGAAAAGGGAAAAAGATGTGATAATTATTAATTACTAGTATGTGTGTGTGTGTGTGTGTGTGTGTGTAGAAGAAGCATGCGATGCGAAGGGTGAATGATATTGATATTGATATTGATATTGATGAAGACAAAAGCAAAAAGAAATGGTGGGAGGCGGCCCACTCGTGTGCATGTCTAATTCCCATGCATGATCCCTCGCTCAACTCCAACACAATAATAAAGTCATCATCCATCACGTGTAAAGAAAAACGCCACTAGCTTCCTTGCTCATTGTTACCAAACAAACATTCTAGTCATATCCTGTCCCCCGATTAACCCCCTCCAAAAAAATGTTGCTTTCGATCGAAAAAATGTCGACTCGATCATCACCAAAATTAATGAAGTGATGATTGAATAATAATAATAATATTATTATTGATCAAAATGCCGTTAATTATTACGTACGACGTGGCATCACCATGGTCACTATGTTATAGTAACCTCACCCGACTCTCCATATAAAAAACTCAACCCATGCATATTCATATGCCTTAAAATTTTCAGCTCTCTAACTTAACTTATAATTTGACTAAGATACTAGCTTTACTTTAGCCCCTAAACTTAACTAGCTAGTTGAGTCAACCAGTCTCCATTTTCCAGCAAATTAAATTAACATCAATGAAACTGAAATATATATATTCTTGGAGTCGAGCTAGCTAGACACCATGCATGCATGCAGCTTCATCACCGACTGATCCGTTACCAAATTAATATTGACACCATCAATGTGAGGGAATCGATTATTGTTTTGCACTACCATAGCATGCAGTGTCAAGTTTGGAAAGCAACAAGGGTTACGATGACTGGAAAAGGGAAATGTTGAACTTCTGATGGTAGGAAAACCACTACATAGAGAGGCTTAAGTTTACTGCGGTGAAGGTCGCGAAGAAACGCCAAGTCGCATGTAAATGAGTTAATGGACGCCGCAGAATTAGTGTTTGGTCGCGCTTTCGCGCTTTGCAGTAAACAATATTTTTAGGGTTTCTCTCATCTTTTTCATCCGCCTCCTTCCTATTTTTTTTCATCTTCTTCATTCTTATCTTCATCTTCTCCTTCGTCTTCTTTCACTTCAACTTCTCCATTCTTCTTCTTTCCTTTTGTTTGCCTCTTCCTTTCTTTCTCCTTTAATCTTCTTTGTTTTCTTCTTCATCTTCTTTATATTCTCCTTCATCATCATCATCATCATCATCATCATCATCATCATCATCATCATCATCATCATCATCATCATCATCTTCTCCTTCATCCTCCATCCTTCATCATCATCATCATCATCATCATCATCATCTTATCTTCTCTGTTTTCTTCTTCATCTTCTTACCGTCGCTGCTCCACAGCCACCGCCCCACCGATGCTGTCGCGACTTGCTCACCATTCATCCGATTTCTGGGTTTTTTGAAATTGTGGATGAATCCGGATGAATAATTTTTTTTAATAAAAATTTCATCTATTGCAAATGTCCGCGGTAAGGAGCAAAACTGCGGCCAATTTACCGCAGCATCTACTGCGGCCCGTCCTGCAGTGCTTACTGCGGCTCTACTGCATGACGGGCCGCAGTAGAGCCCGTTTTCTCGACGTAGTGAACGACATACCTAAATGATTTGATACAATAGATGCATGTCCAAGTAATTCAGCAAATTCACGGATCCAGCGGTACATTTACTAAATAATTTCAATAGTAATATTGATCCTTTTAATTTTTTATCACATGGAGTGAAAATCTATTTTTCCACCCTCACTTGCTTTTTAATTCATAGTTTTATTTTTAAAAAAAGTTGATAGTGAAAAAAGAGTTTTTAACTCCTTATAATCAATTCTTACTTACTTTTTTTAAAGGTAATAAAATATTGTATTAAAATAAAATTACACCTAATTCAAACTTAAATTGACAGTCAAATTGTAGCTAGTTTGGTTCTCCAAACTTTGATGACTCGGTTATGCAAGGGCTTGAAGTATAATTGTGTTTTTGTAGAATGGTTTGAGTAGAATGAACTTAAGGTTTTTGTTTGTAAATGTAGAATTTTGGATATAGGGATTTAAAGATACTAAACATGATCAATTAGCTCTTTTGTAAAAATAGGGTCACCGTTATAGTCGATGTAAGGTCTCTATCCTGGGGCACACTACGTACTTGACCAGACCCTGGTAGCAGGCCTGGTAACGCCAAGCCCGTTACCAGGGTGGTCAGAAGGCCCATTGACCATGGCAGCAGGTCAGGACGTTACTTGACCCGCTACCAGTAACGGGCCAATAACCAGTTGGGCCGCTACCAAGCTGGTAACGGCCTGACCCCACTTCCAGCCCGCTACCAGCATGACATATACACTCAACATCATCTCCTTCCTTCTTCATCCAGCCTAGGGTGTAAATGGGCCTAGCCGAGCCCGAGCCCTTCAAGCTCGAGCTCGCCCCATTAGTCATCGAAACTACTTGAGCTCGAGCTCAAATTGCTCGAGCCCAATATGTTAGTCCCGTCAGTTTGGTGTTTTTTTCCTTTGATTTTTGCTGAATTTCTTGAAAATGCATTTGTTTGGAGTTGTATGCCATTTTCTGATATTTGGTGATTTGTGCTGAAGGTGGAGTTTCTGTCCATGTATTTGGGTGATATTTGGTGATTTGTGTGACATTTCTGATATTTGGTGATTTGATTATTATATAATAAATTATCATATTTGATGATTTTTTTATTTGTTGAATTCATGTTTTTTGTGATATTTAGTGATAGTAATTTTGTTAATTTTTATGAGATTTGGCGATTTTAATGAATTTTGATGATTTTTATTGATTTTTGGTGATTTTGTTGATTTTTGGTAATTTTTTAATTTTAAAATAATGTGGTTTACTTGAAAAGTTTGTTGTTTAGTTGAAGAGTTTTTAAAAATTTGGTGATTTTGTTGAATTATGTGCTTTAGTTGAAGAGTTTTTAAAAGTTTGGGTGAAATTGTACAATTTTAAAATAATGTGGTTTACTTGAAAAGTTTTTAAAAAGTTTGGCCAAATTGTAAAATTTCATAATTATGTGGCTTACTTGAAATTTTAACAAGGTTTGAGCCAAAATGCAAAATTGTAAAATTTTGTCCCTTGAAATTTTTTGTATTAACTATTGACCTTTTTCATCATTGAAAGGATATATTGACCTTTTTCATCATTGAAAGGATATGACGGGTCCAGACGTGACTCTACTCTCGAGGGTCGATCGGGGTGCCGTTCGGGTCGATCAGGGGGCAGCCGCTGTACAACTACGACCCCGGCCCGAAAGCGTGGGACAGATACAATTTTGAGGACTTCGACCCGTTCAACAATGAGTATCATCAGCGTCTGTCGGGTACCTCAGAATAGCAGCAGCTGGGTCCGTCGTAGTAGCGGTCGCCGCAGGACCAATACGTTTTCCCTTCCCCTCTCCCGTAAAACCGTATTGTGATAAACAAACTTATTTAGATGTTTTAATTGTATTTATGACATTTAATTAGAATCTATTTATTTTATTTTATGCGTTTAATTCTTAATTATGCATAATAATTATTAATTTGTATTAAAATTTAATATTTATCAAATTTACAAAATATACAAATTAAGTAAATTAAAGTAAAAAAATATGGTAATGGAACGATGCGCTACCAGCCTAAGCCAGCTGGATATGCCATCGTGGCAGCTGGTAGCGCCCCAACTACAAAGCCCGTTACTAGTTGTAACGGCCTGGCAACTCGTTGGGCGCTACCAGGCATGGATCACACATGCACTACGTATTTAATAGGATCGTTATAGCGCCATATGCGGTTCACTTGTGGTAGTATATAGAAGCGCCAACTGGAGCTTCTACCGCCGCTATGCCAGGAGGCGCTTTTTTTGCAACCTGCGCTTCATGGCGCTACGATGTAGTGCTTATGCACCGTTTTGTGGCGCTTTAGACATCCACGTTGGATGCTGACATAGCTCCGTCATTATACCGCATATGAAGCGCCTCCAAGCGGAACAAGGTTTTTATTTCTTTTTTTGTTATGAAATTTTTTATTTAGTAAATGAAATAATATTAATAAATATTGTAAAAATGAAACTAAATACACGATAATAATTTTAAAATTAATTTTACATTACATATTAATATTTTTAAATTGTATATTTAAGACAAAATTATCCAAATAAAATAAAATCATAAATCCTACAAATGTGAAGGGGCTGCTGGAGAGTCTGGACCTGCAAGATGCTCCTGATGTACGCCTTCATCATGTCCAGAGTTGAGATGAGCTGAGCTAGAGGTCCGGTCGTCGGGATGCTGGTGTGTGGAGGAGGCTCCTCCATGCGCGGGGTATAAACATCCGCAAAACCAATGAGGTAGTTGGTGGTCCTCATGGACGATGCCCAGGGCCGCATTTGTTTGGTACAGCAGATCGGGTTGTCGTATGTATGTCGATCTAACAAGCTGGTAGTGATATCGATCTAAACAACTCATCATGATGATCACCATTTTATTCTGATCAATCGAGTATGTATGTCGATCTAACTAGGTAGTGATGTCGATCTAAACAACTCATCATGTTGATCATCATTTTATGCTGATCAATCAAGTATGTATGTCGATCTAACAAGGTAGTGATGTCGATCTAACAAGCTGGTAGTGATATCGATCTAAACGACTCATCATGTTGATCACCATTTTATGCTGATCAATCAAGTATGTGTGTCGATCTAACAAGGTAGTGATGTCGATCTAACTAGGTACTAGTTAGTGATGTCGATCTAACTAGGTAGTGATGTCGATATAAACAACTCATCATGTTTATCAATCAAGTATGTATGTCGATCTAACAAGGTAGTGATGTCGATCTAACTAGATAATGATGTCGATCTAAATAACTCATCATTATTATTTAAGTGTACAATGTGACCCTAAAGTTTTTTAAAGTTTGCAATTTAACCCAATTATTATTTAAGTGTACATTGTGACCCTAAAGTTTTTTAAAGTTTGCAATTTAACCCAATTATTCTTTAAGTCTTACACTGTGACCGTATAGTTTATTAAAGTTTACAATTTAGCCCTTAGTTTCTTTAAGTGTTACAATGTGACCCTAAAGTTTATATAAGTTTACAATTTAGCCCAATTATTCTTTAACGCTTTAAATTTCGAATTTTCACAATATCACCCAAAAGTGTGTAAATTTTCAATTCAACCCAAAAAAATTCACCAATTGATTTTCTAAATTAAGAAATTCTTAAAAAACAAACACTAATTAAGAAAAATACCCAAACATTATCCAAATGCACAGAAACTCATAGAAATTCACAAAATCAACAATTAATTCAATGCATCCAACAGAAGAAAGATTTGAAATCATCAACACTAATTCATATTCTGCCAAAAAAATCAACAATAAATCATATCAATGAATTGTAAAATGAGAGGAGAGGAAGGAAGGGAGTTTACCTGTGGCCCTGACGACGCCGATACGAGGAGGTGGAATAGCCGATTGTGACGCCCCGGTGGAGATCGGTGCCGGATGAAAAAGAAACCAAAACTTGAATTAGTTTTGGCTGTGTGTGTCGGTTGAAAGCAAACTGAAGTTGAAAAAAAATGTACCTGAACTCGAAACGGTGATACGCGTCGCCGGCGGTGTTGGAATGGCCGGAGGAGAGTTAAACATGCGGAGAATTGGTGAAGGGCGGGCAGTGTTGGAATGGGCAGGACAGTTGAACGGACAGAGAATTGGTGAAGGGTCGGGAGAATGAGGAGGAGGGGAGGGAAGCTGAAACTTCCTAAGGAAGTTCATGCTTGTAGCGCTGCTTAGAGCTACATGCGCGGTACACACAGAAACTTCGAGAGGAAGCTTTTCCTCTTTCCCTCCACCTTTTTCGGTCTCCAGGGCGCCAGATTTAAATTAACTTCTTTGTAGCGCCACAAAGCGCTCCAACCGCGCGGTACATGTGTCAATTTTTAAATAATATATATCTATATATGTAATGTTGCTAGTTGTGAGCCTTTGGAAGCGCTAAAAAGCGCTTCCAAAGGCGCTTCAAGTAAAAAAAACAAACTCACCATGTAGCGTTTTGTAGCGCCAGGTGGTTGTTGTGCCCTTTGTAACGCCTTAAAGCACTTCTTAAGGCGTTATAAATATGCATTCATGTACGTAGTGATGTAGTGGTACTAAACTACACCACTTTAATAATTTGATACACGCTGAGTTAGTTGACCGAGTTATAGTTAAGACGCTTAACCATCCGTGAACGATTAAGTACCATAGTATACACCAATGTTTAATTAGCCTGAATTCATTAATGTGCAATCTTATGTTCCTCAATGCGCCCTTTCTAGCTCTCTTTTCCTTACTAAATTAGTATAGTGTGTTGCATGGAGATTGATCGTGTTGACATGCATGTGAATTAAACGATGATATTGTGGAAATAAGATTAATTAAAGACGATCGATCGAGTAGTAGCAGTGAAATTTACAAGAGGGAATGTCGATCATCCTAGCTAATTAATTACGTAATTAATTCACGATCTGAGAAGAAAGACGCTGAGCTCCTGACCGGTGCTCCCGGAGGGGCTGAGCATGTGGAACGACTCCGAGTCCGGCGATCCCACCACCCGCTCGAACGTTGCCCGCAGGTACATCAGCTCTCCCTCCGACCCCACTCCCGGCAACACCCCTGCTCCCGTCGACACCGACTGCATCAACTTCAGCACCGAAACGTCGCCCGCCGTCACCTGCCTCCTCACCGCGTACCCCATCCTCCTCCCGTTGCAGTACATCGACCACGTTGCCACGTCGTGGAGCCCAGCAGATCTAGAGCTGGAAGCAGCTGCGGTACTGCTACTCCCACGCCTGCGGTCGCACTCCAAAGTGATCCTGAGGAGGCCCTGTTCCATCTCTCTGGCCAAGTAGGCGGTGGCGACGCCCAGGTCCAGCAGCAGAATGGGGGCCCTCCGGCTGTGGTCCTGCACGCAGAAACTCACTCGGCCCTTCCGGTAGCCGAAGAAAGTGCCGGTGACGGTGGAGAGCGTGGCAGAGGAAGTGGTGTCATGATCAACAGAGTAGGAAGGGTGGAAGCCGCAGCAGGGGACCATGCACTCGACTAGAGAGCGGAATGATCGGCGGAGGCGGACGTCCCTGCCGCAGTCGACGGCGGTTGGCGTGTCAATGACATACAGATGTCCTGTCTGAGACCCCAAATCTATCATGCTCCTCATCATGATCTAGCTAGCTTAAATTAACTAGCTACTTGTACATATACAATTATTTTGAAGCCAAGGCAGGCCAGTACTGATTTGTAGTGTGTATGCATGTGTATATAAAACTAGTTAGCCGAGCTAGCTAGTTTATATAAGATGAAGCACGAGCACGACCAAACGAGGAGGAGGAGAAATGACAAAGATTGTGAAAGCCATGTTAAATGATGGATCAGTAATTAAGTGAATATTGTTTCGTTAATTAATAATTATATATGGAGTACTGCATGCCTTCTAGTTTAACCCTAATTGTCAGCTGTAGACATTCTGTCCCCTAGATTTATTATTAATGACTACGTACCAACTCCATCCCATGAAAAATTAATTATATATTCATGTTGGACTCAATTTATCATTAATCACGAAAAATTGTTTTAAAAAAAGTCTGAAAAAACTTATCTGAACTTAGAACATTCGATTATAGATTATTTAGTTTCATATATGAAAATGTTGAGAAAAAATAAACAGAGTATAAGATGGAGAAAGTATCAAATGATGCTATATATGCACCTATATATAAAATAAATTTTCTTCTTCTTCTATTATTTATTATTATTATTATTATGATTTTACTATACAAATAACATTGATGAATAAAAACAAACTTGAAAGGGGTTAATTTAAAGAAATTAGATCATGACAACATAAGATATTGATTTTCTGTATTTAACAGGGAAACGAAGGAAAGTGATTAAGGAGTGGGTGGATTACAGAGATAGGGAGGGAGGGAGGGAGCGAGCATGCACGGGGCAATGATTAGACTGCACCGGTCGTGCCTTGTCTGCAACCCAAACCCACTTTAAAATGATGGGCCCACACCAGCCGGCCCACCATCACCGCCTTTTTCTTTTCTCTCGCGCGCCTGCGCCTGTCTTTTACTTTCCGCACGGAATATATTTAAATAATAAATGGGAGGGAGGGTGAGAGTGAGACCGTGAGAGTGAGGCCAATATTAATTTTATTTATTTACTCAAAACATTCAACGTTCCTACATATACATACATACATATATATATATATATATATATATATATATATATACGTTAATGGATTGAAGGAAAGAGTGATTCCTATTTGGCTTGGATGGCCAGTGGCGTGATAGGACAGACCAGACTGGTAGAGGGAAGAAGAGGAAACTCTCGGGTGCAGAGAGAGAGAGAAGTGGTAGAATCACCTTATTTTGGTGGCACCACCCACTTATGGGTGATGCCAAGACTCTTCCACGTTGCAGTAGAGTGTTTGGTGGGATCTTCGCACGCGCGAACCGGCCGACTTGTGAGTTCGGCGGCGGATTGGACAATACCGCTCAACAAAGTCAGTCTGGACAAAGACTTGAGTGTGCTAAGTACCGCTTTTGTGTCTTGCGTGCTAAGCGCACTTTTTGGCATTGCGTACGGCCGGATTTTTGGTTGGTGTCTTATGTTGGAGTATTAATTGGCCGTAAAGCGTCTGCCAACAAGATCATACGGGGCGCCGTTAGAGGTCATACACGAGGCTGTTGTATTTACATGGCGAGATTCATAAGCCGGGCGGCTCTACATATACGACGTTGCATTGTGAAATACTGACGCCATATGTAATTGGATTCTTATGCAACCTTCCCTTCTATATGCATGTGCCGTTCTCACACTCACCATTATCATATATAAAACCCTTTCAATTCTTTATTTGTTTCTGTAAATCATATCTTAACACATTCCCTCTTGAAACTTTGAGAACCTTCTATGGCCGGGCCTCGGGGATCTTTGACAATATTGAAGTGCTCTCTTTTCTTTGGATTAGCAGTAGCTAGATTTCAAAAGTTGGAGCAATTCGTTTTGCTCTCCTCTTGTATTCTTCTTCTTCTCCTCTAATATATTATTTCAACTTGCTGTGCAAAAAAAAAATCATAACATTGAGAAATGGAAAAATATGTTACTGAACTCATGATGTCAACACTCGTCTTCACTTCACTACTTCAGGAATCTACATGCAACAATATTTTCTTTAATCATCGGTTTTTTGTGATTCGTATAGTCTAAGGACCAATCATGTCATTTTCTCAGAATTAGGCATATTACCGGCAGCAGCAGATGTGGGCTAAAGAAAGTGGGAACTTGCACAAACCTCAAAGCTGGTCTGTCTTAGTGGTAGTCCGGTAGAGTAATAATAGTGCTACCTGGTCTGCTCGTTGGAAGCAAGGCCCATGCGTGGCCCATTGAGCCCAGTCTTGCGGAAGCCGGAGCCCAGCAACGGGATGACTGTACGCCACATGCAAATTTTAACACGTCAATTGTAAAAGTGTATGAACCTCCCAACAATTTTCTTTCTGCTTTTTAATTGAGCATAAAAATCAGTATATGACATAGACTAGCAGATGTTAATGGGAGGTGGGGATGTTAATCGCAAATGTCGGGTCGGATTCGATTCGGGTTGGGTCATATGAGTTTGGGTTGAGATCGGGTTGATCTTATATCGGATCGGTTCTGATCAAGAGCGAGATGATTTAATTTCGAGTTTGCTTTCGGTTGAGTTGATTTCGGGCATTATTGATACTTATTAAAAATTGATCCGATACTTGTTGTTGCTTTGGGTTGAGTTGATCACTTCAGCAAACGTGTCAGGCATCAATAAAGAGAGAAAGACAGAGACACCGCCTTGTGCCGGAGGGACTCTCGCTTAAAACACTAGTAGCAGAATACTACTACTACTCCAGTATAATTCCTCACCGAGCGAGCGAGCGGGCGATCATATTTGTAGTCGACGAATGTTATTTGAAAAGAAAAAAAAAATAAAGATGATGGATAAGCGAAAGCGAAAGGCCTCCCTTTCATTATTTGTCCATTACTCTGATGACATCTTAATCCATTTTCATATAGGAGGGAGGGAGGCTCAGTGTGTGACATTAACATGCATGAATAAATAATAATAATAATAAAATGAATAATTCATTGCATGACGTACTACTAGCATTACAATTCTTCACGCCTCTACATCTCACGATGTGGATCTCCACTCCAATATAATATGCTAACCCTTTCCTTTCCCACTATCGGACCAGCTAACCGGTTCGGATAAGTTAAACCGGTATGCTCCATGATCACTGGGTCACAAATATTTTTCATTTAAGGGAAACATTAGCGACAGTTAAACAACTGCTCAGACACTCTTGCCATTGAAATACGAAGCAAGCAAGACGTTTGAATTCAAAAGAACAATAAAGACAAATAATAATAATAATAATACGATAATGTATTAGTGTCTCTTTGGGCAGCAGCGTTTTTACCATTACGTTCCCATTTAACAAAGGACCTCTCACATACACATATTAGTTAGCTAGTGTGTCTGTGTTTTTCTCACTGATAACCGTAAGCTATTAATCAGAAGATTTAGTTGAAAAGTATTGGCATGGCATTCTTAGTAGTAGAACAATACAAATTACAGAATGTACACTAGGAGCACTATTACTATACAAGGAAGGTCAAGGTAGCGCAGGCAGTACACTGTGTTACATAACGTGTGCTATGCTATCCTATTTATATAGTAATTATATGTATGTGCGTCCACAAGCAAGCAAAACCAACACTTGCGTGCATTGGTTTCACTCCTACCTTGTACTACTATGGTATTGTTACCTTCAATCTAGCAAGTATTATGCTACACCTACATCATCACTCTCTTACCTGCTGCTTCATTAGCGTTCACATCCACGTGTATGTACAAGTACCCACAAGTTGTAATCATCATCATAACATTAAGGCATATGCATTTTGCAGTTGTCTGTTTAGAATGCAGCGCGACGGGGGACGCCCTTCCTCCTCCTGGAATTGAAGTGGTTGTAGATTGGAGGCGTCTGCGGAGAGATGGGCGGGTCTCCCTCCTCGCCGGAGCTTGAAAACGCACCCTCCTCCCGGTCCACCAGCCGGTTGAACATCGGCTGTGCCCTGCGCAGCTTCTTCGGGGTTGAAGATTCATCAGATTCCCATTCTGCTCCCGGCTGGTGGAAGTGAAATGGCCTCGTCTTCAGGGAGAATGTGAGGCTCGGGTCACCTCTCCTCATGCCACCAACCTGTACGCAATGCATTTCATACGTACTACAGGTTACGATTACTCCAATACAACAGGTGGGAATATATATAGATTGTACAACACAGGAACAGAGAGCGGCAGGGAGAAAGTGAGACACCTTGCAACCGAGAGAGCAGAACCTGAAGGAGTCAAGGAGGCTACGGCAGCAGATTTCGCAGGTGTTGGTGACACCTTTACCTGGGCGAGGTTGAGGCCGCTCGTTCAGGAACACGATCTTGGCACTGTTGATTATGTATGTCTGCACGCACGAAATGTCTATGTACCTCTGTATCTCATTCACTCTCACCACGTTGTGGTAAGATGACCGCCGTATCTGCACCAATCAATCAAGCAAGCAATCTATTAGGGTAAGAATCAGAAAGGAGCTACTAGTCCAATAGTATCTCTTTGAATTAAAACAGCAGAAAAAAAGGTAATAGAAAAAGAAAGAAGGAACCTGGAGGACACGGTGGTGCTGGTGGCGAATCAAGCAGTAGGAGCAGAAAGCTTGGCCGAGGCAATCGAGACAGAAGAGGTTGCATTCACTTTTGTTGGCATCAGCGTGGAGTGGGCAGGGGGTGAAGTAGGTGGCGCGCAGCATAGGGAGCAGCCATGGCGGGAGCATATGCAGGAGGCCATGGTCAGGCATCATCATCAACATCTGCTGCTGGTTGTTGTGATTATTGGACTTGAAGAGCCCCAAGCCACTAGGCCTGGGACGCTCCAAGACCAGACCTTCCTCAAAACCCACTTTCTCCAGCTTACAGGTTATCCGAACCTTCTGATCGAATCACAAGGAGAAAACAAAGGCTTCACCTTTATGGGAAAACAAACACTAGCTAGAGCTGGAGAAGCTTTAAACCCACAGAAGAAAAAGATGAAGAAAGAACATAGCAGAGGACAAGAGCATACATACCACGGTAGAAGGGTAGGCGGTGGAACCCTACCTGGGAAACTGGGAAGAGATGAGGCAAGGGAAACGTGCCCTTCCAAGGTTTGATTATTTAACCACAATACCAGAGTTGATCACCCAGAAAGATAATAATCAGATTCCTTGGCTCTTCCTATTTTCACCTTTTTTTTTTGGTCTTACCTTTTTCCAAAGATATATATGGGGAGTGGTGGTGTGGGGGGTGGGGGGGATATATTCTGATTAATTACTTAGTAAGAGTGATGGTGAGTTTTGTCTGTGCATGAGAGTAGAAACACTAGAAAGAAAACACAGGAAATAATACTAATACATAGTACGACATAATTGTAAGAGTTAACTAACTTGGACGGCCCACACCACACCACACCACACCACAAGAGGCAGCACAGTTGTCGGTTTTGCGGCTCACGTTGTCGCACCTCATGCTTCTCATCGCCACCTCATGCATCTCTATCGACGAACAAGCAATCCTTCCCACCTTATGTCTCCATCCCTCACCTCCCCCGCCCCTTCCACAACCTTCTTCTTGACACGTCTCACTTTTGACCTTCAACATCTACTCTCTCATATCTTTTCATTTTCGCCCCCCACGTCTATTTTATTTTTGCCACTTGAGCTTTAAATATCTTTCACCCAGGTTTTAAAGGGTCATTGGCCCTTGTCAGGTCATACGACACACTTTTCCAGCTCTTCTATTTTATTCTCTAGTCAAAATATCACAGCTAATGATAAACTAATTTACTCTAGTTTTACCACCACCTAGCTCATTCATAGAGCTAGTCTTCCATTCGTAGCTAAGCGGATTGCCCTGGTGGAACAGATGACCAAACTCGTTGCATCACCTCAAGAGTCCAACACCACATGCACTGCCATATTCTAAAGTTTTAAATCACTCCCTGTCCCATACTATATATACTGGCGTGAATCTTTTCCTTCACAAAATCTATAGATAATGAGACAATCAATACGAGCAGAAGAGATAATAATTTCCTTAAGAGTCGACTCCCAACACAAGGGAGAATATGACACATTTCACTGTTCAAAGACTAATAAAAGAAGTCATCTCAAAAATTTTGAAGCCCGAAACATGATACTGTCATCGGATAGAATGCAGCACCACGAGAATCCTGATGCTGATGTGATGTACAATACAACAATACAGTTCTTAGGATGGAGAATAACATATTTTACTGTGTTAGACTTAGATGCCATTGAGGGTGACCACAACTTTCCGTGCCGTGGGTGCATCACGGTGCTCGCATAGCCATATTCCCTGCAGCATATGCACAAGAGATAACGTGGATGTCAAATTTGATGACAGCGTTTAAGCTACAACATGACATAAACAGTAACATTTTTAACACCATGTTCTTGGGCCACGCGAACTACAGAGTACTCGGTGACAGTACAAAATACAAATATTTGCTAAAAGTTGGAGTTTGCCAGCACAGCAGGGCATCATTCAACCAGGAGTTCAGTAGACCGGGAAGAAGATCCAAGGGAAAGCAGGAACAACTAAGTTGATCGCAATCCCTACCTTCACGACTCTCTGTGGTCCACCAATAATTTAAATGGAACCCATCCCTTGATAGATGTCTTTGATGCTTCAAAGGAGTGCAATTTTAAAACAAACAAAAAAATCCTTAAAGAGTATTTCCAAATGCAGGGAACACAGAACAGGATATAAGATTTCAGTTGCAGACATGAGCAACCTCAGTTGACAAGTCCCGTGGCCTTTTCCGCATGGTTACGGAGCTCTCGAGCAGGACCCCTTCCCCCCAAAAGACTTCCCTAGTAGTATTTCTATAGATTTCTTACAAGATACTTAATCCTAGATTCACATTTCTGTTCTGGGGACAAATAACTCAAGTCGCTGAGATAGATTCTAGATATCCAAGGTTAGGACATAGAGTCTCTTGCATTGATTGGGAGGGGTAGTGCAATGCCCTAAACAACATAACATGAATAGACCATAAAGCTAATCAAACTAACAAACCATACTCAGATACTAAGCATGAAATCACGAGTAATAATAAGGCCGATAAATTCTTGGCAGCATAGAAGCTACAACTATGAGGAATTCCAAAATCTAGATAAGCAATCACTTGCCTGCCAAGTTCCCATGTTAAGCTGACCATTTGTAATTGGAACCCTGCATAAAGAAAACAAAATACTCCTATAAGGGAGAAGTAATGAAAAAAAATTGCAGAGCAACCTACAAGCTCAAGGGGTTATACGCACGTTAGTGCACATCCAAACATTGAGGATTTTATGTGTGCTGGCATATCATCAGGCCCTGCAAATTTTACAACCCAGTCAGAAAACAACATTATCAATGCAAAGTTTACAACTGCATCATCAAGCTCAAAGTTTACAAACCAAGAGGAAAGCAAGTGAATCATACGTTGCATGGGTGAGAGGTTGGGACCATGCATTCTCAATGAAAATGGACCTTTCTCACAAATATCACAGCATGAGTTCATAAATGATGCTCTAGGCTTCTTTAACAAAATCTAAGTCCACCTTTCTCGCAAGCTACGATGAAAGATGAAAGCTCAGCCTCCAGCTAAAACCCATGCATGGTATGAGAAGCTACCATCAAAATTAAGTTACCATGGGAAAACAGCATTATTGAAGCAAAGATGATACTGTCTCCCAAAATAATACAAGTAGTTTTAATGGAACTTTAAGATCATTATCGTTACCAATGCAGAATTAGAACAGAATGGGTTTAGTCCATGGTGAATTTGGTGTTAAATCTATGATTAAAAAAAAAAGAGACTGCCACTAACCTTCAAGAGTATGCTTCCATGGAGCAGTCCTCCCCTGAAAACGTTAAGATTAAAGAGTCATGTGTGAAGATTAAGAGATAAAAGAAGTGACCACCACGTTCATGACAGCGAAACAAGGAACTTGCCTCCGGGACAATCTTGTTGAGAAATGTCTCGGTGTCGTCTCGAACATCAGAATCATAATTCTCGTTGATGGTAAGGGAAGCACTCGTGTGTTGCACTGAACGAATGATTCACGAAAGATAAAATCAGATGGACGAAACCAGTCAAACTAGAGAAGGCCGTGACAAGGAGGCGAAGTGACTCACAGAAGAGATGCGCTAGGCCACACTTAAACTCCGACAAATCGGAACGAATTTCATTCAATATCTGCCATAAATGGAATTCAATCGAACTTCAGATGATCACTTATTCCGATTATACGATCCACGAACTTCGAAGATAATAAGTAGAAAGGACAAGGTGGCACCTTGGGAGTGACGAGATGGCAACCTCGGCGATGCGGAGGAAGAGTGATGGTTTTCTGAGCCCACTTGGGAGCGGCGGACATGGGGGGATCGGCGGTGGGTCTTGAGGGCAGCGAATTTCGGACGGGCAGTCGTGGAGCAGAGACAGGCTTGGGTGAGGAAATGGGGAATAAGGTTTGCATGGTAGGAAGGCAGCCCAGTCGATTGTTTCAGGTGCCTGCCTTGCCACCACCGTTAGAGCCCAGTCAGCGCTGAAACACGACGAGTCGGCGGGGTGCGCAAATTCCTTTTGGGCCCTTACGTACTACCACTTCCTACAAGTGGTTTTACTTTGCCCTCCCTCCCTTGGGTCTTGCTACAGTACTTGCTACGTACCATACTTACCTGAGGTGGCACTTAACGTGTATCTCCACATATACTGCTGACTGTATCTTTAGTTTTATGTAATAATAACACAATAGGTCCTTGTAGTTAGTGTATTAGAACTTTTGAATGCCAAACACTTACAACAGATTTTACTCTCTTCCAATTGGAGATGATAACTCGCACTTCATCAAAATTCTCAACTAACCAAATTCTTCCACTTCATCTTCCTCTCCTCCATGCCCAACCCATCATCATCTAGTCCCGGGCCACGTACACCCTCTCCTAATCGGTGTCATTCAATAAGAACTAAAATGGTTGAATAATAGAACTAAAATGTTTTGGTCCACCGTTTAGAAAATTCAAATATGTTGATAATTGAAAATTTTCCATAAACAATAAAAATAACAAGAAAAAGAAAACGAAAAAATGACAAAAACAAACAAACCGCCTAATACGACGGATTTTCTACGTTTAGTTATCTAGAATATGAATTACTATTTGTAAAGAAAACACTCATTATATTCTTCAAAATGAAATGACAAAACCCTAAAAGATACTTTTTTCGTTCCCAAATAATTCTACATCTTAACTTTCTTATTTTAAGGTTTAATGTTTGACTCAAATTTTAACTAAGAGAAACAGTTTTAAAAAATTCAGAAAAAAATATATTTAGAAATTTTATACTTCAAATTATGATATAAATATAAATTTTTAACTTTAAATGTCTAAATATTCATGAAAAAAAAATTATAGATTAAATATTGTAAAACATCAAAAATAAAATGTAAAATTATTTGAGGATAGAGGGAGTATAAAATAAATAACAGTACATGAATTTTCTTATGCAACAACTTAGAAATCATTGGTCGACTATTCTAATAAAAAGATTGTTCGAGAATGTTCGTAATGCCTTTTGTAAATACTTGCCTACTACTTGGCATGCAACATTCCGATCGACTAAATACAAGGATTTATTGTGTTATTATTACCTAAAACTAATGATACAATAACAACAAACAAGAGGGAGACACACGTCAACCGCCACCTCACGAAAGTATCGATACATCGCGAGTATCGTAGCAAGACCCCCTCCCTTTTCATTCCCGATTCGGCCTACAAGGGTTTGAGTAAATCACAATTCACAAAGACCCATACAATATTTCACGGATTAATTCGTGGTTTTATGGAGACCCGTTAGGGTTTGTAGAGGTGGAGGTGGATTTAATACCTCCCCATCGTGACGTTCCACTATCTGCGAATTCACGGATCCGCAAACAAATTATACACATTAATAACTTGTATCCAACCCAACAATACTAGCTCATTACAGGGAATTATGCTTTAACTTTAGCACATATGATTATTAGTCCGGTACTTCGTTTATATATTTTTGCTTTTAATTTGCTCCGATAAAATGGAATTTGCAGGTCTTCTAAGGGCGGATAGAACAAAGAAGTCGTATGTAAGATTGATGTAACGTTTTGATGTCTTGGATGTAATCAACAAGATTGAATTGGTATTAGTGGAATTATGTTATGTAGTTAATTTGATTTCTATAGTGTTGTTAGCTTGTAACTAGACTTTGAGTTTTATCAAATTATATTTTGATGTTATGTTACATCTCTAATTATGTTTAAGCATAATCGATGTTGATGTTAAAGTATCCGTGGATGCCCTGTGAGTGTGTAAATAACTGCGGATGACGGAGGTGGAGAAAAATTACATTCGTTATCCGTTAGGAAAATAAATCCAAAAACTGCGGAGGTAAGAAGAAAAAAAAACCCACGGATAGCGCAGGTGAATGAGCACCATACACGAAAAGTCCGACCCACTGCCATTGCTAATTCGGCCCTCTTGGAAACTTCACATACTTGCATACACCTATAATGTTTACCTTAAACTCCCAAGCGTTTGAGAAATCTATACTAACCCTAGAGTCCTCTAATTTACTCCATTTCATAATATTTGATACATTTATTTGCAACGTTTGTGTATAAATGTCTCCTTAAACAATATGACACATTAAATCAATTTGCACAAACACACACGTGATTATTATTATTATTATTATAGACAATATGACAGATTTATTCCACGGATCTCTTTCTAATAAAAACAAACAAACATAATTGGAAATCAGTCCAAACAAATCTTGAGACCCACACCATAAATTTGAAGTGAGGAAGCTTCCTCCCCCTTTCTTTATTCATTTGTAATTTTGAATCTATTGATACAATGATGTACATGGCAGGCAATCATAAAAGTGCATGGTTAATCAGTATGATTCGATGAGAGTCTGAAATTAAGCCTTCTTAACCAAACTGAGTGGAGTATCATATGAATCACATCGAAAGATTGAGCCGGGCGATTCACCAAAAAGTGTCTTTGCACTTGTCTCACTCTTCTCTGTAATATCAGGTACCTTCTGTCGGGAATTGCTTTCAGAATGGTCTTGATTTCTGAAATCCTACTTGAGGGTATGTAGATGGAGAACTTGGTCCAATCCAAGATGTCACTGAATGGCAATGCATAATGGTCAGAGATGATAACAGGGACACAGCCAACGGAGATAGCTGTGACGACTCTAGGACTGGCCACTTCATGCCCACTTGGGCACAGACAAAACTTGCTCTGGCTCATCAGTTGGATGTAGTGACCTGGCTTGTCTTTCCCAGTTAGATACTCATGGACCCGAACTTCCGAATCTCTGTCTTTCCAATGTTTTAGCAGGGTTTTCCTAATGTGTCCGTGAGCGCCACCAGCGAAGAAGGCGAAGATGGAGCGCTTGCGTGGGGAGAGGTTGAGCTGCGGAGGGCCAAGCTTCCCTTTGGGGATGTTGATTTCTGGCATGGAGACATCCCGTTGAGGGTTGAACCCTTCCGATGTATTGGCATTGCAGAGAACTCTGATGAAGTTCCTGAACAGCTCTGGGTTTGCATCCGAGACATCTGGAGCCCAATCGTGGCAAGAAACAAAGAAATGATCAGCTCCATTACTTCTGTTCCAGTAAGGGTGCTTGTGGGCGATGACTGTGATGTAATCTGTGATGACTCTCTGCATCTGGTCTCGAGAGAATGTGATGCGGGGCTTGTAGATGAAGTGGATGACCTTGGCAATGCTGATGGGGACCAAGAATAGTTGGGCTTCATCGGGATGGCGGGCCATGAACGGGCCTTTTCTGCTCTCCATCTCCTCGATGAATTGGCCTTCTATGCCGTATATATCGTTCACCGGCCCATTGTGAAATATCGGTTGCTCCCCTTCTTCATAAACCCATATCTTCAGTCGCCTCTCCATTTCTATGTAACTCCTGTTCCGGACTGTATGACATCAGAAGATATGGACGGACTCCTAGCCCAAACATACTCAAAGATCAAATTATCCAATTAACTACTTATCTTTGAGTAAAACTAAATAGGAGGAGGAGGAGTATAATAAAACAATAGAGTATTTGAGTGTGCAAGCAACGGAATATTATTGTTAACATTACCTTTCACGCAAAAAAACAAACAAACAAACAAACAAAACGCAAGAGGGCAAGAGATACTCCACTACATTTGAAAGATTCTACGCATCATTTCACACCTTTTTACTCCCTCCCTGCTAGAGCGAGTGAGTGAGTGAGTCCCCACTTCACGAACCGCATCTCCTCTCCTCCCCTCTCTCTCTCTCTCTCTCTCCAACCATCCCTTTATTATTGATTACACTATTTTTTGTTTTCGATCTTTTCTACGTTTATCAACTTAATTTAACTGGTGATAAAATTGTGCCTTTTCCCCATGAAAATGATAGATTTACGAAGAAATGTGCATTTTAGGTATTAGCTAGCTAACAAGCGTAATGTACCTCGTCAAGTAAAAATGAGGAAGATGATCACGAAAACAACTCAACATCTAAATTATAATATATATATATATATATATATATATATATATAAACTGATATTATCATCAACTAACTCAAGAAGTAGAATGAAAGAACTTAACAAATTAAGATGTACTTAAGGTTCGGCTTTGGGTTTCCATGACTTGAATTTAATCCAGTTGGTGGTAGATTAATTTATTATATTCTTGTTGTATCACTTTTACTTGCCCAGACTTGTATGATTTCGTGTACTATTATATATACTCCATTCTTCCTCAAACTATTGTCTCATTTTTTTTCTTTCTATTTTATAGATTCAATATAAATTTTTTCATGAATATTTATATATTTATAGTTAAATAATTCATATACATACATACTTTTATCTAAATATATTTTTTTGAATTTTTCACTAATTATCTTTGTAAAAAAATTGAGTACACAATTATATTTCGAAACATCAAATATCAAACGGGTCTATTATATATTAAATGAGAGAGGGAGTATTATCGATTGGTTTTTTCAAATAAAGTTAAAAAAATATGTTTTGGGAATATATGTGCAGGTGCAAGAAAAGTTATGAGAGACAAATAATTATACCAGTAGTAAAGGAGCTAGTAATTAATTAGGCAGGTAGCTTACTGATGAAAGGCATATGGATTTCTATAAACGATTCCGGATGGCACGAAATCCGTTTTGGTCATGTGTGCAGAGAAGTTGCGATGACGTATAGACGCTCTGGCTCTGGCCAGCCCATCTTCAATCCTCTCATCTTTCACGCTGGAGGCGGCGGTAGGATGATGATGAAGTGCGGCGGCGATCGGAGAGGGCGGCGGCGGCAGTAGTTGAGGAAGAAGCGTTGGCGGCGGAGCGAGGTGTTGATTATCATGATGATCATCAGTTGAGAGATTGATAAGTTTGAAGTACCGGGCGCGTGAATAGTAGTGATGATCGCGAAGAACGTGATGAGTAGTGTTGAGGTTGTGGTGATTGAGGGAGAGTAGTATAATTAGGAAGAGGCAAAGAGAGAAAGAGAGGAGCGATGGCCATAGCAACCCATTTATGTTGCATCCTCCTAAGATTGCAGCTGCCGCCGCCGCCATGGAGGCCGGCCACCTGGATGGATAGATATAGTTGAACTTGCTAGCTAGGTGAAGACGTACAGCTTTGTCCAAAGCTTATAATAATAGTCCATAAAAGGATAAGCAATTCATCAATTAATATGATGAAGGGTCATAGAAATTTCAAAATTTTGACCTCACAGTACATTGAATACCGTCCACCGCACGCACAAAACAACCTAGCTACCAGTCTCTACTCCTGCAATAATACCTACTATACGACAAACAAAAATCCAATGCTAATAATTAAGTATGTGAGTGTCACGTATCTACAAAAACAAAACAATGAAAATGTCAATTTTAATTTTACGAAGGATATTTTATTTTAAATTAATTAGTTGAATTAGTTAATTAATAGTGCATTTAAGTAACATATGTTAATAAAAGGAATGACTCGCTAATTATTCTACTCTATTTAATAATAATAGATAGAGTCGTCTTCAAGATCGTCGGTCTCATGTCCAAGCCCCTCCACCTATAGAATGCCCTCTCTGATGCCCATGTGTCTCGCCTCCGCCATGAATCCATCTCCTTCGACGGTGTCCGCAAGAACGTCTCCAACGACGACTCCTTCCTCCTCTCCATTGTCTGCGTCGAGCTCGCCGACAATCTCCGCATCGTCGCCGACTCCACTCCATCTCTGGGTTCTGCCACCACTGCTCCGACGCTT
Source organism: Stellera chamaejasme (assembly GCA_024586325.1). Lineage (NCBI taxonomy): Eukaryota > Viridiplantae > Streptophyta > Magnoliopsida > Malvales > Thymelaeaceae > Stellera > Stellera chamaejasme. The sequence continues at coordinate 34,750,921 of CM044986.1, forward strand.
CCCTCCCGGACACTGCTACTCTGTACAAAGAAACATAGGAATTGTTTGCTATGGATGATATTGAGTGGAGCATTTGACCTGCTCGAGCGTCTGCTAGATGAGATTGGGGTTACTATTTTTGCCGACACTGGCTGGGGCAGGGCTGGGGAGGAGGCGCGCGGAGGAGTTACTGATACATGTGAGCCTTTAGAGGAGTTACAAGAGATTTGATTTGAAGTGGAGAGATAGTATAATTGTAGATTTAAAAGAAAAATAGGTGAAAACTTTAGGAAAACAAAAGTGTAATGGTTAAGTTAATTTTTTCCCATCTAATGTTAGAAAGGCAAACAGTCATTTTGTATAGATCCGTCAAAGTTAACGGTTGGAGTGGACGAAAAGGACTATAATAGGACAAAATACCCTAGAATATGACCTAAACAGGACGAATTTTTAAAATAGGATCAAAACATGAAAATAATTATTTTTATGGGACTGCTAGCGGAATTTACTCTTTTTCACAGTTAATTAATTTGACACATTGGCTTGATTTGATTAGATTAGATTATTCAAATCGGGGTCTGTTGTAGAATACTCCATTTAGTGGGGAGTTTTTTCTTGTGGGCTCGTCTGTTTAATTAATTAATCAATCAAAATCGTGGCTGGCTGGCTGGGTTTTCTTTCTTTCTTTTATTCTTCTTTCATTCTTTCTTTTTAAGGAGTCTGTATACCTAGCTAGCTACACTCATATGTTCCCGTGGCAAGCAAGCACCTCTTGATGAGCATAGATCGAGCGTCACTGGGAATTTCATTCTCACGTTTATTGCTGAGCTGACACCGTCACCGGCAGATCATACATATGCTCATCTGCGAGCAGTTGTTTTCCGTGAATGCCTTCATTTTTTCATTAAATATTATTGCATATTTACTACATGTAGTTTTTTTGAACGGTAATAATTATATTACAAATTAAAAAAATTACAGAAGCTTCAACGAAATGTTAAAACAAATACCCAAATGCAATAACGTATGGTATCATCAACCACCCACCTTATAATATAATGGGATTGATTGTCCTACGAAAGGAATACACTTGCCCTACTTCGGATTAAGGCTGTTACTGCTTCTGGATTTGTGGCTAATCTACTCTCTGGGTAAGAAATTATGTGTTCCTTTTGGGGGGAAAAATGAACAATTAATAATGTAGTTAACTTGTTCTTAGGCTCAGACGATGAGTATAATTTTAAGTTTTTTTTGTTCTTTTCATATTGGGATAATTAAAAGTGTAACATCCGTATGCACAATTTATTAACCACAATTTTTGTGTTTTAAAGCAATAGAACGATACCCAATAACGCTAAGTGGTATGGTACCCAATATCAGGGTCTTTTCCTCCTCTTTTCTGTTTTCATAAACTTCTTTTTTCTTTGGATGATTTGCTTATTATTTTTAAATACCTGTAGTACGGTGGATGAAGAGTACAAGTAGTTTCTATGGTTGAAGAGTGTGATTTGAGGAAGGCCTGAAATTGAGCCTTCTAAGCCAAACTGAGTGAAGTATCATGTGAATTACATCGAATGGTTGAGGTGGGCGGTTCAGCACAAAATGCCTTCGCACTTGTTTGCCTCTTCTCTGTAACATCAAATACTCTTCCTCCGGAATCGCTTTCAAAATTGTCTTGATATCTGGGATCCTACTTGACGGGATTGACACCGAGAACTTGCTCCAATCCACAACATCGCTGAACGGTAAGACGTAGTTATCAGAGATGAGCACAGGAACGCAACCAACGGAGATGGCTGTCACCACTCTAGGACTCGCCACTTCGTTCCCACTCGGGCACAGACAGAACTTGCTCTCACTCATCAGCTCCATGTAGTGACTTGGATTGTTCTTGCGGGTGAGGTACAAATGGACCTGGACCTCTGGGTCTTTGTCTTTCCAGTGTTTCAACAACCTTTTTCTTATGCGGCCATGAGCACCGCCAGAGAAGAAGGCCAAGATAGAGCGCTGGCTTGGGGCGAGGTCCAGCAGTGGGGGGCCAAGCTTGCCCTTGGGGATGTTGATTTCTGGCATTGAAACGTCTCTTTGAGGGTTGAACCCTTCTGATGTATTGGCATTGCAAAGGACTCGGATGAAGTTCTTGAACAGCTCTGGGTTTGCATCCGAGATATCTGGTGCCCAGTCATGGCAAGAAACGAAGAAATGATCAGCTCCATTTGTTCTGTTCCAATAAGGGTACTTGCGGGCGATCAGAGTTATATAATCTGTGATGACTCTCTGCATTCGATCACGACAAAAGTTGATTTCGGGCCTATAAATGTATTGCAGGATCTTGGCAACGCTAATGGGAACAAAGAAGACGTGTGCTTCATGAGGATGGCGAGCAATGAAGCGGCTTTTCTTCCCCTTCTCCATCTCGTCGATGAATTGGCCCTCTATGCCGTATATATTATTAACCGGCCCACCGTGGAACACTGGCTGCTCTCCTTCCTTATAAACCCAGACCTTAAATCGCTTCTCCATTTCTCTGTGACTCCTGCTCCAATCCAACACATTTACGTGCAAATAATTTCAATCTTTAATCCTATGCTCCAATAGTTACAAACTGCGATCATATCATATAGACTAAAACTAGTTCTAATACCCGCCTATGGTACGAGTTCCAAAAATTAATATTTAACCAGATTTATAAGGTATCAATATTAATAATGTATTAATTTGAGTAAATTTATGGTAAATTAGTGCATTTTTCATAATTCTATATTAAACTTACAATTGAAATATTAACATGTATATAATATATTCAGAATATAAACTCAAGACGATAAATTTACTTTTACTTCATTTATTATAAAAAATAATAATTCTGTCGTATATAAATTGACGAATGTGCAATAGTAAAATACCAACTTCTTGTCATGGGCATTTAGTCTAGTGGTCAGGCTCCTGAGGACACTAGTAAAGATCTCGAGTTCGAGTCTCCGGTATCCCCAACCCTCTACCCCTTTGTATAAAAAAAACCACATTCTTCAAACAATCAACAAACTGTGCTTAAATTTATTAAACTTAATCTATAAAATCTCAAATCGGCTGATCTGAACCGTTCCCTTGCCGTATATGAAATTAAGCGAAGAACACGTTTACATAAAGATATAATATTTGAGAACTACCTGATATCGATATGATCATTAGTTGGTATCATTTCATCTACGTCTTTCTTGGGTGGCTCATCCGTATTATATTTGTGGATGTGGTGCTTTCGTTATGTACTTGACTACTTTTTTATACAAAGGGGATAGGGGATTGGGGATACAGGAGGCTCGAACTCGAGACCTCTGCAAGTGTCATCAGGAGCATGACTACTTATTTATAATGATAAGAATTGATATAGTCAAGTTTTTATTTTGAAAGCGCATTTTTATGATATTAATATTTATTATCGTGCGGATACCTGTCACCTGATCCGCAAAAACCAATCGATGTGCAGGTACCCGCGACGTGGGTTTCTGCATAGTGCAGGTTGGTTACGGATAATAAAACTGGGTATCAGTCCCGCTACATATGGATAACATTTTCTCTTCTATCTACCCCACCCCGCCCATTGTGGTGATCAACTTCTCGGTTAAACCAAATTAACCGAATTTTTTTCGGTTTGTTAATTCGGTTTGGTTATTACGGAAATTCGGTTCGGTTATCGGTTATACCGAACTTTAAATTCGGTTTTCGGTTCGGTTTTCGGTTATAGCTTTAACTAATTCGGTTAACCGAATTAACCGAAATATTCGGTATTTAATGTTTTTTTTATTATTAATACAAAATTAAGCTCAACCTAATATACATAATATACCCAATGTTGAATGAACTACCCCAATCCACAACCCATATCTTAACATCAAGCTTAGTCAATAAAAAATTTGGTTAATTTGGACAAAATCAAATAACCGAATCGAATTCGTTATCGGTTAATACGGTTTTAGGTATCATTTGGTTAATTCGGTTTTTGTCCAAATTAACCGAACACCGAATTATTCGAGTAATTCGGTTTCGGTTAAAACCGATTAACCGAATGATCACCCTACCGCCATGATCAACTCTAACAGATAGGATAAAATAAAATATTTGACCTCAAATTGTAAACATGAAAATGAAAATACGATAATTAATAGCACGTTAAAATAATAGAAACTAAAGGCATAAAAAAATTCAAAAGCATTCACATATATCTAAAAAATTCACATCTCTTGAAGGCACTAAAGCACCAGTAAATTACAAAAGAAAAATATTGTTTTTATCTTTTTAACTATAGTAAAAGAAATGGTATTAGATGACAAACAAAATAATCATTATTGCAATCAAAATAATAGAAAAATATAAATATGGAAAATATTTGTTTTAAATATAGCGTAAATTTAATAACCGTATTGTTTTAGTGACAAATGAAAAATAAATGAACAAATATTTTTTTCTTCCTCTCACCATTTTTTTTATTAACTTATTCTCTCCTTTTGTTTAACACATATTTGTTTATTTGTTTAGGGGATATCTCCATTATTTGTTTTTCTTATGTATGTGTCGGTACTTCTATGTGAAAAATATTAAAGTTTAACTTTTATTAATTTGACTTCAATTTTTCTCTGCATTATTATAGTATAAAAAATATAAATAAAGTATATTTGTAAGAAAGATACATCTAATTTTTATTTGTATACAAAATCTTAAAATTTTATTTTAAAATGATTGAAAAATAAAATAAAAAATTAAATTCATAAAAATGAACTTATTATTTTTTTGCCGGCGACGACCATAAAGGAATGATTGAGGAATGAGTTTGTTGTGATTGAAGAGGATCATTGAAAAAAAACGTAATCGAGAAGTTTGGGAGAAGACGAAAATCACGTCCGATTTTAGGTTGTGAAAAACTTGAAAACTTACTGTAAAAAATAGATGGTGAAAAATTGATACATTTTTTATGTTTGAAATCCCTTATTTCTACTAGTGGATTCTGACGGTGACTTTACACTGTTAAGCCATGCCAAATGGATTGTTATTCCCCAATCCCTACAGTGAGTAGTCCACTAATAAGTGGGCCTATGCCCATCGGGCCATCACCTTCATCACCAACTACTAGTAAGTAAATTCCTGATTCCTCTTGCTCTGTTCTCGTGTCTTTATATTATTATACCATTACTACTCCTATTTAGAAGGTTTTTCTTCCTGGGTCTAAACAACGCAAAATGGAGAAAGGGGAGTGAAACTTAACTGATGAAACGCATATTGATTTCTGTAAACGATTCCCGATGGCACAAAAGGCGGTTTGATGTCGGCGGAGAAGTTCCTGAACGCTATTGCTTGGTGTATGGATGCTCGCGCTCTCGCTAGCCCATCTTCAATCCTCTCCCACTCCCACCTCAAACTCCTCCTCTTCCTATTTCTCTGTGATTTGTAATTCCCACAATTACAGAACCCTCTCCATCAACAACCAAAAATAGAGAACCGGATCTTGTTTTCCGGAACTTGGAGTTTAAAAAAGGAATGCTAATATATACTACTATGCTACCACTCACTTTAGTCCTTTCAGAGGTCGGAGTATCTGAAGTGCCGTTGAAATGAAGTGAGTCGTCGTCCGCCGCCACTTGATTAGGAAGCGGCGGCGGCGGATCTGCGAGGTGATGATCAATGAGCTGTCTGGGACCAGAATAGTCATCATCCCAAGAGCGGAAGAAGTAAGTTCTCAGGCGGTGCTGATTTAAAGACATTACAAGAAACAGAGAAACGGAGAAACAGAGGATGGATGGCCGATTTATTTGGAATCCTAAAATTGTAGCAGCCATAGCCTCTTGGGAAACAGGATCCTTTTACTACTTTTGAGTGATAATAAGAAGTTGGACAGACTGAGAGAGGAGGTGAGTGATAGTTTTTGGACAGAGCTAAGTAAAGATCTGACCAGCCGGTAAGTTGATCCGGGCCTTGCATTCATCAGGGTCGTATATCAATCAACGGCTCGAAAGATTTTGGGTACGGGATCCGACGGTTGTGCACACAAAGTGGGAGAACTTCCCAAGAGGCCCTCAAACAGATACTCCGTTAAGTTAATGAAAGTTTTCATTCAGGGTAATTAATTTAAAGCTCAAGTTGGTGAACATTAATTAATTTATATATATGAAACATCTTTATTAATTGATTGTCATGAGGCAAATACGATGCCGACTTGCACCACTTAAGAAGATGGCCGCATTAACTAGAGTCCTGATCACAAACTATTGTGGGCAAGGCATGCACAAAACATGCATGCCGTTGGTCAATTCAATTATGCTATATATCAGCCTTAGTGTTGAAATTGAAAAAAAGATAGTATATTATTTTTTTAAGGGGAGAAATGCCTTATAATTTTAATTATACCAAAGGTAAAACAATACAAATTAAGCCCACTTAGAGCAGCGACTCAAACAATGAAGCAAAATAAGCAAGCAAAATTAACCTCGCGAGGGGGGAAACCAGAACCAAACAAGAAGTAGAGGAAAATGTTAAAGATAGAACATAAAGCGAGGAGGGGTAGCATAAAGCACCACGTACTTAATTTGGAAATGAGGTAGCGGCTTTGGTAGCAGAAAAGCCACTACCTAACCCACTCACAACAATCCGTCACCACTCCGTTACCCTTATCGCCACCGTCAGATTTTTTTTTGGTAGCGCTTTTGGTAGCCCACCATTTTAAACAAATTGAGACTCTTCTCCTCCAGATTTGAACTCTTATCCCCCCTTCTCTCTCTCTCAAACCTTCAGCCTTCAACTTCATTTTTTAACTCTCCCTCTCGCGCCACCAACCTTCAAAAAACTCTCTCCCTCTCCAAATCTCGCCTCCAACCGGTTTCAGATTCCAACGGCGGTGGCAGCAGCGAAGTCTCCAAAAAACTCTCACCCTCTCCAGATTTGTAGCAAAATTGGTGAAGTCTTCGACGGAGAAGTCTCCAACGGCGTGGCGGAAGTGAAGTCTCCGACGATAGAGATGTGATTCCTCCGACGGTGTGGTGATTCCAGATCTGGGTTTTTTTTGTTTTTAATTTTTCTGGGCTCCTTAGGTTCATTAATGCAAAAATTTTGTTTAGGGTAGCGAAGAATGATTATTCAAATGAGAAAACTTTTGATGTTATAAGCATATATGTACTATTTATTTTCGTTTCTTTGTAATAAAATTTTGTTGTTTGATGAACAAAAAATGAACAAGATCTGGAGTGTGTTAATGTTGTTCATCAATTCTGGGTTTAAATATGAGTTTGTAATGATATATGAATTTCAGATGAATTTACGCTAGTTTTTTTTTATTTCATAAAATTAAATGGTGGCGGGTTGGCTTGGTAGCGGTTTGTGGAGAGGATTGCGCATGAATTGGATGCGGTTTGTGGAGAGGCCGTACAAGCATGAGCTAAGCCCATGCTGCGCGATGCAGGTGATGTGTCAAGGACACCTCTTAATTGTTTTGGAGTATATTTAGTGTAATTACCCCTAAATTATGTAACAGTCAACTAGCACCATAAATGCATGGTTAAATGGGGTAACTGATAGTTTCACTACATCCCAGAGGGGTAACTGAAGATTTTTGAAACAAAAGGAGTAAACTAAAGGTTTCACTAAACTTTATGGGAATTTATGTAATTTACCCATATGTTAGTAATTGTATTCATGGGCGGACCTAGCATGGTGGAAGCTGGCTAGGATCATGAGAGGTTGACGTCACTACGTGGGTGAACGGGCTTACCGCGGCCTCCCCACGGTAGCGCCGCGGTAACAACCGCTGGGAGGGCCGCGGTAATTCCCGCAAAGAAATTGGGGCGCGTCATGGTCTAATCACGCACGGCCGCTGAATATCTGCCTTACCGCGTCACAAGTCAGCGTAACTATTATAAATAATTTTTTTTAAAAAAAAAGTGGATGAATTCGGATGAATATTCATCCAAATTCATCCACAAAACCCAGAAATTCAAATTCATCTCAAGAAGAAGAAGAATGGAGAAAGTGTTGGAAGTGATCCTACTGAGCATGTTGAATGATTAACAAGAAAGAGTGAAGAGTGGCGGGAGGGCAGGATCAAGTAGAAACAAGCAAGGTGTGTGGTTGACGTGCATGACAAGCAACCGAGAAGGAGCTACATCCGGAAGCCGAGAAGTTAGGAAGGTCATCTAAGTCTAGTAGGATTAGGAAGTCTAGTATTAGAATCAAATTGTAATTACTCTTCTAAGAGTCCTAGGTTATATGTATACAAGCCTATATAAGGCTGCAACATTATTGAAATAAAACAAGTGTTCTCGCACAATTGGTTTCTTACTTCTTACCTTGCACCGCTCGCCTTCACATATTGGTATCGAGCTCTAGGTTGAAGAACACCAATGGAAGAGAACTCCTTCGTGTGTGTTCCACAGGGACAAATCCCTGTGTTCAAAGGAATATCATATGAATATTGGAGCATCAAGATGAGCACAATATTCCAAGCCCAAGATCTGTGGGCTGTTGTTGAAAGCGGCATTAATGAAAAAAGCACAGAAGAAGTGATGAGGAAGAACTCCAAAGCCTTGGCCATCCTGCACCAAGGAGTAGATGAGACCTTATTCTCAAAAATTGCTGAATCAAAAACTGCAAAAGAAGCCTGGGGAACATTGAAGATTGCATATCAAGGATCGGCTAAGGTGATGATGGTGAAACGTCAGTCCTTAAGAAGAGATTTTGAAACATCTAACATGAAAGACAATGAGTCTGTTGAAGCCTTTTGGGGAAGAGTTATGAAGTGGTCAATAAGATGCACACCTATGGAGATAAAATAGATAGTGAAGTCGTGGTAACAAAAATTCTAAGAAGTCTCACATCCAAGTATGACCATGTGGTTGCTGCAATTGAAGAATCTAGAGACCTCAAAGACATTAACAAGAGATGAACTTATGGCTTCTCTTACGGTGCATGAAGCAGAATGTCTAGAGGATCATCAAGAGGAATTGAATCGCCTTCCGGACTCAAAGTCCAATGTCTCCCTCCTACTTCAACAGAGGCAGAGGATCATTTAGAGGTCGAGGAAGAGGAAGGGGAGATCTCGACCAAGATAAAGGCACTTTTGCAAGAAACCTGGACACCAGGAAGATGATTGTTGGGTAAACTCACTTGCAAGTACTGCAAGAAAAGAGGACACAAGGAGGAAGACTGCTGGAATAAAAACGAAGCAAGCTATGCTGAACAAAACCTGAGCAGAAGATTACCTTTTCATGATGCATTCTACAAGGACAGACTGATAGCACTTGGTACCTAGACAAGGCTCTGCTCTAATCATCTAACAGGAAGCAAAGACAAGTTTACAAAGTTAGATGACTCTTACAAATCTCAGGTACGTCTAGGTAATGACAGCCAAATACAAATTGAAGGAAAAGGTGAAGTGGCAGTCAAAATAGGTGGAAAAATAAGAACCATCAGAAATGTCAAATACGCTCCAGGTCTAGCTCACAACCTGATCAGCATTGGACAATTGGTTCAAGATGGTCATGACATTACCTTCAACAAAGGTGTATGTGTGATTAAAAATCAATCAGGAGAAACGGTGTTGCAAGCAGCCATGACAGGAAACAAAATGTTCCCTGTCACTTTCACAACAGAAGAAAATGCCTTGATCACAAAGAAGGAAGAAGATTCAAATCTCTGGCACCAAAGACTTGGTCATCTAAACTTCAGAGCACTACACAATCTATCTAGCAAGTGCTTGGTAAATGGTTTACCAACAATCAAGGAAAGCAATGAAATCTGTGAAGGGTGTGTGTTTGGAAAACAAACCAGAAACTCATTCCCTCATAACCAAGCCAGGAGAGCAACTGCAAAATTGGAACTTATACATGCCGATATATGTGGACCTATGCAAACTCCCACATGGTGGAAACAGTACCTTTTTTGATCACCGATGACTATTCTAAAATGAGCTGGGGCTACTTTATTAAACATAAATCTGATGCCTTTCATGAGTTTAAAAAATTCAAAGCTCTAACAGAGAAGGATAGTGGTGAGAAGGTGAAAATTCTAAGAACAGACAGAGGTGGTGAGTTTGTCTCCAATGAATTCACCACCTTCTGTAATGAAGAAGGCATAAGGAGACAAATGACAGCACCATACACTCCGGAACAGAATGGAGTGGCTGAAAGAAAGAATAGAACAGTGATTGAAATGGCTAGATCTATGTTGAAAGCCAAAAACATGCCTGATGTGTTCTGGGGAGAGGCTACTGCAACTGCCATTTATCTTTTGAATCTTTCTCCAACCAAGGCAGTGGCAGACAAGACTCCTTTTGAAGCTTGGTATGGCTATAAACCTTCTGTCTCACACCTAAAAGTATTCGGATGCTTATGCTATGCACTGATAACCAACCAAAGACACAAGTTGGATCAGAAAAGTATGAAATATGTCTTCATTGGTTACTGTCAATATTCTAAAGCATTCAGACTCTTTGATCCTGAGAATAAGAAGATTATTGTGAGCCGTGATGTCAAGTTTGATGAGTCTAGAAGTTGGTATGAGAAAGAACAAACTGCAGGACAAATTCCAGACTCACCAACACCTGACAAGACACTAGATGAACCCGCCACAAGTCACAATGAGGAGGATAATGGAAATGAAGCAACCGACACATCACAAGCTAATGAAGATCCACAATCTGATGGAAGACCAAAAAGATCAAGAAGGTTACCCTCTTATTTATCTGAGTATGAAACAAGTATGGCCTTGTTCACTGGTGATCCAGTTTCAGCTGAAACTGCATTAAAGGAACAAGTGTGGAAAAATGCAATGGTAGAAGAAATTCAGGCAATAGAAAGGAACCAAACTTGGAAATTGGTTGAGGCACCAGAAGGAAGGAATGTTATAAGTCTCAAGTGGATATTCAAGACCAAGATCAATTCAGATGGGTCTTTAAACAAACATAAGGCCAGATTGGTTGCAAGGGGCTTTTGCCAAGAAGAAGGAATCGACTATGAGGAGACTTTTTCTCCTGTAGCTGTGTTTGATACTATCGATTAATACTTGCTTTAGCTGCTCAACACCAAAGGAGAGTATATCAATTTGATGTAAAGTCAGCATTTCTCAATGGAGATCTCAGAGAAGAAGTATATGTGCAACAACCTACTGGATTCATTGTAAAAGGTAAAGAAAATTATGTGTACAGATTGAACAAGGCCCTATATGGCCTAAAACAAGCCCCCAGGGCTTGCACAAGAAGATTGACAACTTCTTTCGAGACAAAGGCTATAAAAAGAGTCCCGTGAGGCAACTCTTACCGCAAACAAGACACTGACCATCACATTATCATGATTTGCCTATACGTTGATGACATGATCTATACTGGATCAAGTGTCAACATGTTGGAAGATTTCAGGAGGGATATGATGAAAGGTTTTGAGATGACAGACCTGGGAGAACTCAGCTACTTCTTAGGACTTGAAGTAGAACAGACACAACAAGGCATATTTATTGGTCAGAACAAATATGCATCAGAAGTACTCAAGAGTTTCAACATGAATTCTTGCAAGTCAATTTCCACACCCATGAATACTAATGAGAAGCTAATCCTAAATGATGGAACAGGGGAAGCAGATGCAATCATGTACAGAAGTTTAGTTGGAAAGTTGATCTATTTAACCCACACAAGACCTGACATAAGTTTTGCTGTGGGTGTAGTGTCAAGGTTCATGCAACAACCTTCTAAACAACATTTTGAGTCGCTAAACGAATACTAAAGTATATAGCTGGAACCGAGAGACTTGGGAATCTGGTATGTGAAGAGCAAGAAATGTGAACTAGTTGGCTACTCAGATAGTGATTGGGCAGGTGACCAAAATGACAGGAAAAGCACTACTGGAAACTGCTTTCTTATGGGATCATCTCCTATATCTTGGACCTCTAAGAAACAGGCAACAGTGGCTCTCTCTTCAGCTGAAGCTGAATATGTAGCGATTACTCTGCAGCATGTCAAATTGTGTGGCTTAGAAGAATTTTGGGTGACCTTGGTGAAGAACGAAGCAACCAACTCCAATCTTCTCATGATGACAAGTCAAGCCTGCCATTGCAAAAACCCAGTCTTGCATGGAAGGACAAAACACATAGAAATAAAACATCACTTCATTCGAGATCTAGTGCAGCAGGATGAAGTTAAAGTAATTTTTTGCAGCACAGAAAACAAACTGGCAGATGTGCTCACTAAAGCTCTTGCAGCAGGAAGATTCGAACAATCGAGGGCAGTTCTAAACATTACCACTGTGAATCACGGGAGGGTGTTGGAAGTGATCCTACAATGAGCATGTTGAATGATTAACAAGAAAGAGTGAAGAGCTGGCGGAGGGCAGGATCAAGTAGAAACAAGCAAGGTGTGTGGTTGACGTGCATGACAAGCAACCGAGAAGGAGCTACATCCGGAAGCCGAGAAGTTAGGAAGGTCATCTAAGTCTAGTAGGATTAGGAAGTCTAGTATTAGAATCAAATTGTAATTACTCTTCTAAGAGTCCTAGGTTATATGTATACAAGCCTATATAAGGTCTGCAACATTATTGAAATAAAACAAGTGTTCTCGGCACAATTGGTTTCTTACTTCTTACCTTGCACCGCTTCGCCTTCACAGAATGAAAATGAAGAAGAAGAAGAAGAAGAAGAAAGAATGAATGAAAGAAGGAAAGAAGAAGAAAAAAGGAAAAGATGAAAACGGGAAGAAAGAAGGAAAGAAGAAGAAAGAAGAAAACGGGAAGAAGAAGAAAGAAGGAAAGAAAGAAGAAGAAAATGGGAGAGGATGAAGGATGAAGATGAAGATGAAAATGAAAATGAAGAGAAAGAAAACGGGTGAAGAAATTAAAAATAAATCTTACCGCGGCCTTCCCGCGCAAAGGACGCGTAAGCGTTGAAGCGACACAGCGCAACGTTACGCGGCCGTGCGCTTCGGCGCGGTAAATGTGGCTCACGCCACTTTACCGCGTCAACGTTTTACCGCGGCTTTTGCGCGGTAAAGGCCGCGTAAAACATCTTACCGCTGCCTTATGCGCGGTAAAGGCCGCAGAAACGTGTATCATCGACGTAGTGCGTTAAGCCTTCAGAAGCTCCATGTGAATAACATCAAAGGGCTTGGGTGGTTGGTGAAGAAGAAAGTGTCTCCTCCCTTTATTCACATGTACTCCTCTAACGCTGCAAGAATTGCTCATAAGACACCTTTTCTAGAATTGTCTTGAGTTGGGGTATTTTCTCCACCAAGACCTGGATTGAGAACTTGCTCCAATCCAACACAGCGCTGGATTAATGACTGACACACATCATGAGTAGATCGACTCCATCGCCCTTGGGCATGCCACTTCGAACCCACTCGGGCACAGACACAACCTGCTCCCCCGCATCATATGTCGGTAGTTTTCTCCCTTCTTCAGATACTCGTCTCATACACTTGGATTTCCTTGTCATTCTTCTTCTCTTTCCAATGACGGAACAACCGTTCCCTAATCTCGTCGTGGGCTCCATCGGAGGAGGTGAATATGGGCTGATTGTTTGGGCCGTAGTCTGGATACGTTGGGCTCAGTTCCCTGTACGCTAAGAAGATGTCAGGTAGCAAAACATCTCTGTTGGGCCTGAAACCCTCCAATGTGTTGTGTCACGGGCCTAGAGTCCGGCGCAACCCACAGCACCCGTGCGGCTTCCCGAGGCCATATACGATACCTTCGGGACCAGCCTTACCATACACGTGCCAACTGGTTTCGCCCTGTCATGGGCTCATCAGGGAAGCGGCAGTAGCTCCCGACCAGTTGTGCCTTATACAGCTACGACCCCCTTCATGGTCAAGTCCTCCTGACCTGACTCGGCCAGACCGTAGCACAAGGCAGAACCACGCCTCAATGCTATTGTCACCCCTCATTACACCATAGACGGAAAAGCACGAGACCATCTAATTGGTCTTTACACGGTCATGACATTTCATGCCGTGACAATTGGCATTGCATAGAACTCTCATCACGTTCCCCTGGGAACCGCAAGCGACACGTCAGGTCCCTGAAAAGTTTCATTATTTATATTGAAGACGTTGAGAACTCTCATCATATTCCCCTGGGAACCGGCCTGACTGTGTGGCAATGAGTACTGTAGTGGTAGTACTGCTGGTTGAGAAATAGAGGTAGCTAGAGGACGTTGATTAGAATTATGGAGGTGGGAGAAGCAACAACACGCAGCAGCTGGCTGGCTGGATGGCATATATATATATAAATTAAGTGAAGTTTGTGGAGTAAAACCGGATAACGCTTTTGTTAGTAAAGGAAGTAGAGTCAAATTAGATAATACTTAGTAAAAGAATAATAAAACATTGTGTGAATTTAGTTGTGCCAAGTTAGAAAATTAAAAGTAAGGAGAAAGATACTCTTGTTAAATTGGTAAATTTATTAGAAAAATTACTGAACAAGAAAACATTGCAAGCATTAAAAACATCTCAAAAAGAAAATTGTTGCAATAAAAATGAACGAATGAAGTAATTGTTTAGAAAACTCAATTCAAACATTTTAACTCAAACAATTCGGTTTAGACAAATCAAAAGTACTCAAATACTTGATACCTAATAGTAGTTATTTGATAGAATGTAAAAAAATAAAAATAAATCTATATCAATTTCATTGATATACTATTCTCTTTCTCCTCTCTCATTTAGTGCTTATTTCATTATTTGTTAAATTATTTCCTCATTGGTTCTTTAGTTTTTTTTTTTAATTTGCTTTTTGAATGTGGATACTAGTATGATACCCCTCCTACGGACGGGTAAAAGAATTAACGTCTATATCTTTATACTATCGACGTATTTGTATAAATTCCTACACAAGTAACCCATATGCTATGTTATTTAAGGATCGATGACCAACCGAGTAAAACGCTCAAGCTTATTATTGAATCTGGTTCACAAACGACGACGATTAGAAATGAAAAGAAAAACCATAACACATGTCAAGGCACGAAGGAAAACACCTAACTTCAAATATGAGTATCAGAATATTGAAAACACGAACGGATCTTATTGGTCCTGTACATGCACACGGTCACATCTCGTCATTGTTGCATGGCTCATCAATAATCCCTAATGTGTTTATTGGATGCTGGGAAAGTTCATCCCTACAAATACATGTCACATAAAGTTAATAACATTTTAAAGATTATATTATAAGTAATAGTAGTAGATGCAACATACGTACAAGGATTCTCCGACACTGTTACCATCATGTACTTCTAATGTGCCAATGTTATCTCTATTATTCGCTTATTTTTTCGTAATCACATTCTCCGACACGTACAAGGATTCCCGTTGTTATTTCAGCTTTACAATTTTTTCGTATTTTCTTATGTGCTAACTTTATGCCACTTATTTTTATTTCTTTTTCATGTGATAACATTTAATATTTCAATTTTAATATCTTACTTCTAATTTGATCTCACTAATAGTACTTATACACCACTAAACTCTTATCATACTTATTTATAATCCGATGTGAACGATTAACTGATTTGACACTAAAAACTCTAACTATTTCTTAAGGATAATTTTGTCAAACTGCTGCCATTTCTACTTAATGTAATCCTCTAGCCAAAAGAAAACATTACAAAAAATAAAGGGCGGAGGGAGTACAATTTTAGCATATTTTCTTTTTTGTCTTTAGTTTTTCTTTTATTTGTTGGTGGGAAAAAGTCCCTTATTGACAATATTGAGTTTGTTCATCAAGGATTTGGGTACATAGAAATTCACAATATTCAATCAATTTTATTAGCTAATAATTACTTCCTCATAAATTTGGGGAACAGAGTAAGTATTTTCATTTTCTTGCTATTTTTAAGGATAATTTTGTCAAATGCTACCATATTTCTAAATTGTTTTATTAAAACAATAAATATGTAATCGATAATCCACTATAAAGCGCAGACACCCATTAATCTGTTATATATACATATATAGTAAATTAACAATTTTCTATTAAACAAAATAACACTATAAATATATCACTCATATTATAAAATAGGAAACAATACACAAACAAAACCTACACCATCGCAATATAAATTTGAATAATTGGATGTTAGAAATATTACGAAATTATAGTGTTTACATATTTTCAGAAACTTTCCCTAAATAATTTTTTAAACCCAATGTTAAACGACTTGATAGTGTTAAACAACTAAAGTTAAGTCAGGCTATTAGTTATCAGCACCGAAGCCCACGAGGCCCAACAGTCCATTGTATTAAACCCTAACCCATTGTAGCCCAACCCAAACCCTAACCCATTGTAGCCCAACATAAACCCTAACCCATTTGCCCTCCTATAAATACCCCAAGTTGTCCAACACTTACACGATTCTAACCCTAAATTCCGAATTCTCAGCCGCATCTCTTGGTCTCTCTCTCTCTCTCTCTCTCTCTCTCTCTCTCTCTCTCTCTCTCTCTCTCTCGGTAGAACTTCATCATGTTCTTACCGAGTTGAGATTCTTGAGATTCATCATACAGTCGCATAGATGGATTCCCGTCGAAGATCCGCCGTGAAAAAATGTTTTCCGGCGCCCTCCGATGGCGGCAAAACGGTCTCTCTCTCTCTCTCGGTATCTCTCTCTCTCGGTAGAACTTCATCATGTTCTTACCGAGTTGAGATTCTTGAGATTCATATTAAGGGACCTCCCAAACTCACGCTTAGATGGATTCCCGTCGAAGGTCCGCCGTTAAAAAATGTTTGCCGGCACCTTCCGATGGTGGCGAAAATGTTTAGCAATTTGTTTTGTCATGTTTCTTGCTTTCTCTTTTGAAAACGTTTTTCACAAATTTCTATTTCCAATTTATTTCAATTTTCCTATCTTCTCACTCTCACGGATCGGTAGAACGTGAACCGTGTTCTCACCGATTACTGAGGTTCTTCGAGGGAAAGTGCCAAAACCACCGCGTTTGTCCGCCGTGAATAAATGTTTCCCGACGGACTTTGAAGGCGGCGAACACGCTTTACCGTTTTTCTTTATGTTTTACGCTTTATCTTTGTAAAAAAATTCAAAAATAATTAGATCATCCATGCTCCTATCGGTAGAACATCATCCATGATCTTACCGATTTATGGATGTTCTTCATGATAAACCATCCAAACCGCCACATAGATGCCTTGAGTCTTATGTTCGCTGTAAAATAATTACTCGACATAAACCGATGGCGGCGAACAAAAATTTTTAGGGTTTATATTTTCATCCTAAAATCGGATACTCTTTTGAAAAAGGACTCATGTTTTCTTGCACATCTATTTACTTCTTCCCATCTGTTTACGTGGTCAAACAATCTAGCAGATGAATGTTCGAGATGCCATAAATTCGGCACTCTCTGAAGAAATGTCAGCAGATGAAAAAGTATTCCTGATGGGTGAAGAGGTACTATGAAAACAATTCTCTTCTATCCCACTTTCAAACCATCCGTTTGGCCCTGTTTTTCTTGCTTCATTGAGCAGGTTTGTTTATATTTCAGGTTGGTGAATATCAGGGTGCATACAAGGTTATGAAAACAGAGTCGGATTATGAATATCAGGGTACTATGAACATAATGGTATATTTCTTTTCTCTTGGTGAATATCAGAGTGCATACAAGATTATGAATGTTTCTTTTCTTACTCAAACAGAGCTTAAATTTTTTTAGATGAAGAAATTTCAGTGAAGATAATCCCAGCAAGCCATCAAAATGTAAATTTCCTCAACGGTTCTTTCATCCTAATGTCTACCCATCTGGCACCAAAATGTAAGTAGTTGGTTGAGTTTCTGTATCAATATCTTAGTATACCCTTGAATCTGTGTACTGCTTATATTCTTATTGGATTGCATTTCTGCAATATGCACAGGGATGGAGGCCTGCCATAACAGTATTAACATCTATGAGTTATCTTCTCAGGATTTTCAGTCTTATCTTGCTACAAAAACATGAAGGTATTTGTAAATCATTTCATTCTGTCTTTTTCTACATTAATTTTACTGCTCCATACAATGTGACTGACATATTCTACTATTTTCTTCATGGTATATGTTCTGTGGTCAATCACACCCATAGTTTGGGCAGAACTCTCAGCAATTCAAAAACAATAATGATACAAGCAGAACAACAGAGGTATTATTCTAGTAGTTTTATGAATCATCCAAATATATTTAATGTTTACGGTTGTTCCATCTCAAACTCATATATGAAACTGAAGCAAAGAAAATCAAACGAACCTTTTTTGTGTCGGATTTGAGTTGATGTACTTCTTGAAGTAAAGAGAAGTCCAAGCTTTCTGCTTTCTGCTGTTATTTTATGATAACACAACTTAAGATTAGCAACTGATAATGGTAAATCATTAATATTAAGAAATCTATTATGTTGTTTTACCTCGGGAATTGAATTGCAAAATCAGCAAACCTTCTTTGCTTTAGTAGGTTGATGAATTTATAGGTCTACTTACATGTTGATTAAGGATAAGAGTTTTACAATATCTTAACTCTATAGTGATAAGATTGTTTTGAATTAGTTGTTTTTTCGAATCATCAAACTATCATATGCACATAAATTATTTCACTTTTTATGCTAAAATGTTGAAAGAATTAAATCATAGATTAAACATTGAAATACAAATGTATCAGTTTAGCTGGGACAAAGAGAGTACATAACAACAAAAACCACTATAAGGATTTCTCTCTTTCTTGCTGCATGAAACAGGAGGCCGAGGGTTTGTTGTGAATTGAACCTCCGACCTACCTTTTGATAACAAATGCTACAAAATTAACATTAGGCCAAAGCTGCCAACTTTACTGAATATGTTGAACAGTGCATGCGTGATATTTATTAGTTGGCAAGTTGATTTAAATATTGATTAATTTATTAAGCAGGACAAGTAAACAGGAATTGAGTGCTATTTAGCGCGTTTAATTAGCAATTTTGTTTTTTCGTATAGAAAGAAAGCGTAGGTAGGTTGGTAAAAGTTGTGTTCTTTGTAAATAAGTTCTGTATTTATAGTGTGAATTATCTAGGGTGTAGGTTTGGGATAAATTTTACGAATATTTATGATAGGTTCTGTTGGAGATTTAGTAGTAGATTCGAATAGTATATTTGTATAGGTCTCTCCATGAGGTATTATCTGCATTTTCGAAAATTCATAAAATTCAGTCATATATTTTGATAGGTCTCTTCATAAAACAGATTTGTTTGTTTTTAAAGAAAATTAAATGTATTTTACACGTGGCGGCTCCACCTTCAGTATGAACCTGTTTATATATTAATAGTAGATTATTGCTTTCACTAGCTAGGCATGCATCTCAATAGTATTATTAGTTACTTCTAGTACTAGACTATGAAACTTGGTCCTTAAAAGTGTCCGGCTTTGAACTCTTTTTTTTTCTTTTTTTTTTCATTTACAACATTTCGGGCATGATTGTTTGATTTTAACCATTCAAAATATTACGATTAATCTATACATTATTTATTCCTAAAGGAGCGTCATTTGAAAATCGTAGATAACGATTTCAGGGAGTGCTGATGAATTGAGTTGTGTGATGGATAGATCGCTCAATTTCAGCATGAATAAAAGTGGGGAAAAGGTATTAGGGGTTTCAAACATGTGAAGTGAGCAAAAAGTTTTTAGGTGAAAACCGAGTGAATTGGAGGTGAGTGAGAAAAGTGAAAATATGAGGGTTAAGTTTGAGGCCCCGTGAACTAGAAGTTGCGCACGTGTGAATTCATCACAATTGGCGTTTCCCACGTCAACTTTCCTTCCTTTTTGCGCAACTCCTTTTGCGCAAAATTCATCTTTCCCTTCATCTCTCTTGCTTTCTGTCATATCTAAGTTCTTGGGTGAGTTTTGGCTGTGAACAACTCGTGCGCAAGCTCAGTGGGTGTTGTGCACAAGCTCGTGCACAACCTCTCAGGCGCTGCGCATGTCTGTACAACTGGCGCAAGCTTGCGCACAAGCATGCTCGCACAACCTCGTACAATTGGTAGGCGATTCGACCGTGTTCAACCTGAAAGAGATGAATTCGACCTAACCCATCGACAAATTCGACCGTATTCAACCGGGAAGAGATGAATTCAGGAGATATGGCGCTACACACCTAGTACAATTGGTAGGAAGACGACGACGAAGAAGAGATGACCTTGCTGCGCAAATACCTCGTACAGGGCGATGACGTCGACGAGAGCGGCGAAGTGCAGAGAGGTGAATAAGGGGTGAAGCGAGGTGAACAAGGCGTTTCACTTTTACGCAAATCAGCAGAGGTCCGCAGCGGGAGAACGCACTCGCCTATTCACGCGAATAAGAATGAGTGAACCCAAGCTTTTCACGCGTTTTTTTTTTGTGTGCAAAGTGATGAGAAAGTGATTCATGATTTTTTTAGTAAAGAAACATGGCCGTAGAAGCGACAAACATTACGGAATTCATGCATTGACGAGTTGAATTAGGATTTTTTTTTTCTTCTTTTTATCCAAGGAACATGAATGAATCAAATTAAAAATACTAGTAGTACGTAGTCAGCGGCCATGTGTGTATAATCTAGAGGCAAAGTTAAACCGTGATTTGTGTCACATCACAACTCAAGCCAAATTAATTAATGTTGTATTTTCCAAACCTTTTTTGCGGAGGCTTTGTTTGGAGGATCAGTAGTAATTTTGAATTGACCCAACACATTTCGAAGGGTTGGGCTGGCAATGGGAAACACCGTTACAAACTATTGGGCCACTACCGAACAGAAAGCCCATAACTAGATCCGTTGGGCCCTTTTGACTCATCATTTTCCTTTTGGCCAAACCAGTGTTTAGAAAATCGAACCGGACGGTCGGACCGGTCTATCCATGAACCGGTTGGTCAAGCGGTCCAGGTTTCGGTTTTCAGGCTAGGTCTTCATAAGCCGGTCAAAACCGGCGAACCGGCGGTTTTAACCCAAATGGGCTGAGAAGCTTTGCCGGCATCGCGTGTTCTTCTAAATCCGAGGAGCAGTTGAGACTTGAGGCGGACTTTGTTGTTGCCATGTTGGTAGGGATGATGGCGGAGGAGTCTTAGTGGTGATGTAGGAGGATTTCAAAGTTTATGGTGGTAGTGAGATGATGTTAGGAGCTATGGTTCGAATGCATCAATGGAATTGCCAGAAGAAGGAAAAAGGAAGAAGATAGACACGAAGAAGATGAGACTAGGAAAAAAATGAATATGGTGGTGCCAATGAAAAATTAGTGTGTGGCGCATTAATTAGAGAGTAGATATTTAGGGTTGTTTTTAAGACAAACTACAAAGTAACCATCAAACTTTTTATCTTATACAAACCAACCCATAGAGCTTTTTACTTATTAGTTTCATACATTTCATATTTGAAATAAATACAAATTAGCCCGTAGATTTCTTTTTACTTGTTAATTTTACACATTTCAACTTTGAAATGAATATTAAGGTCCTCACTGATTTTTAGAAATATGAATTATCATCTTGTATGTGAATTTTTTATGACAACTCTATAAGATCAACACTAATTACTGATATATTTAACTATGACCGGATTTTTATGACAACTCTATAAAAGCAATACTAATTACTGATATATTTAACTATGATCGGTTGAACTGATGACTCAACCGATCATACCGATTGAACATTAAACCGATACCTGAAACGGTTCTACTTCCGGTTCGGTTTTCAAAAATATGCCCCAAACAGCAATAACAATTCAGGGGTACTGAAAAGAATCAGAGATCACAATGGGTAAAAAGGAAAAAATAAAAAAAGAATCAAGTCGTACAACAAATACAATAGATTACAGGCATGAAGAGATATTACTTACTGTAAGAAATTAATCACGAAGGATAAACCACCAAAAAAAAAAATTAGCATTCATTACTACTACGGTCCCGCCACTCCAAGAAGACAAGGGTGGCTCCATAGTGAGCCAGAGCACCCAACACCACGAAAACATGGAAAATCTGGTGACTGTGTCCCGCCAAATCAAACCAACCAGGCCTCCACCTCTCTGGCACACGGCTCACGTAGAACCCCGTTCCCGTCAGGTAAAACACCGCCATCGCCGCCTCGTAAGCCAGCGTCACGTTCCGCCGCGGATTCTCCCAATTCACCACCATCGCGTGCACCGCCGGCACTATCCCGAAAAACCCCATCGACGCGAACAGCATGGCCCGGAAGAACCGGAACTTGCCGCTCGAGAGGGCAGGGGAGAGCAGAGTGGCGATGGTGAAGGCTCCCATGGCGGTGATGCCGCCGAGGTAGACGAACTGCCAGTGGCGGTCGCACTGGAAAATGTAGTAAATGGGAGGGAAGAAAGAGGCGATGATCATGGTGGTGATCCCGGCGTAGTCGATGCGGAGGAGGAGGAGGTTGAGGGCCTTGGAGTGGCAGGAGAAGAGGTGGCAGATGGTGCTTGATAGGAGGCAGAACATGGAGCCGCCGAGGAAGACGTAGAACGGCCACCGTGTTACCGGATTTACTAATTGCGGCGATGCTATGTTAGCTGCTGCTGCTGCTGCAGTTCGGTTCAGGTCGATGAAGGTTGATTCAACGGTGGCCTGAGAAATTAATGAATTGATCAGGAGTAGTGTTTAATTAATTATTTATTACTTACACTCAACAGAATTAATTAGTGGGTGATTATGATGGTTGATTGGGGCTTACCGCAAACAGTTGCTTTGAATTGTTGGAAACGTTGGCCAACTCTGCACTCATCGGTAAAGATAACCTGACAAAAATAAAATTAGTCGTTTGGTTTGTTGAAGCTGCCACAGACTATGTTGCCACTAATATATTTTTTGTACATTTTGAGGTTAATTAATACTCCTATCCCTCATTAGTTATCGTAATTAGAACGTATACATCCATCTGTAGCTAAACTTCATGAATCCCCCTATAATTATATGATTAGCAGTACAAAAGTATTGAAAGTTGAAACCAATAATAAGCTAGTACACGCCATTAATAGTTTCAAATCGCTGGCATACGTTGGCAAAGTTCAGAGGGAGGGGGAAAATGGGTAACGTGAAATTATTCTCCACTTTCGTTATAATTTTATTTTTCGGTGATGAACCAAGAATTTATACATACCTTTCTCAGATTAACAATTAATACACATACGTATCCCGTGTAATGTCAAAGTATACAAATTTACACTAATTATATTCCCGTAATGGCTTATACAACATTTGGTAAATATTTTTTTTTGGACAGTAACGAAATAATTTATTAAGGAACATGAAAGTTGCAACTAGAAGACGAAAGCCAACGATATGAAGGCTACTTGATCCACCAAGAACAACACAAACACTAGCAACCAAAACACGAAACAGAGTCACCGAACAACACAACAAATTAAAAACTATTATTTGGTAAATATTCATAAAAAGTTTAATTAAGTGCAAATCAACCTAAAGGTAACTGTAATTATTTCTCTTTCTTTTTATTTTCCTAGAACGCGAAATTGCAAGTTGTTTATTACAGTAATAATTAATTCAAAGATTAATTGATGCAGTAATAACTAAGAGAGAACGGGGGAAATTGCAAAGGCGATTAAATTAGGAGATATAAATACCTGGAAATTATATGAAAGAGATCCGCAATTTGTGGGACGTACATCAGATTGGCGAGGGTCAATCCCAGGAATAAGGCAAAGCCAAGAAGATGGCTGCAGATTGGGAGAAGCACGAAAATGAGCACCAGAGAGTGAGAGGACCCCTAAATAAAACCGAAAAGTTTAGAAACGTTGCACTTACGTCCAAACATTGAGCGTCTCGTTATGCCATCGGAAGATGCTGAAGAGGGCCTCCTTGAGAGGCCAATTTGCCCGGTAGTAATGGAGAATGAACTCGTTGTCCTTCATGTAATCCGGGAGATCCTTAAACGACACGAGAGAGTACCGTTTCGGGTTGGGCTTTGCAGTCATCACGTCATGATCACCATCATCACGGAGTTTTGGATCCATGTTAGTATCAATATTCCTGATCCTCCTCTTGATCTGAGGCCGTGATATTATGGTCGGAGAAGAGAAGCTGCGGCGGTGGGATTGCGAGCTCATGGTGGACTGTACGGGGATGGAGAAGGATATATTTATAGAGAAGAATTAAGAAGAAGAGGGAGATTGAAATTGAAGCTGAGAGATTTATGTATGAATGTATGTATGTACGTATGAGATGTGATGTGAAGATATTGATGACGTGCTGGAGTGGAAGAAGTAAGCAATAAAGATTTGGGGAAGAAGAAGAAGAAGAAGAAGAAGAGGAGGACGGTGGCCTGGCTGCTAGCTAGGTAGAATAGAAGAACTAGAAGGAGGCAAGGCAAGGCAACTACTATGTCTATACCACCAACCAACTGCATCCCTCATTTATTATGATGATGCCTCTTTCTAGCTCCAAAATGCATGCTTGCGCCAAATTACCAAAACCCCACTCACCCTCCCATAACATCAACATTCGATCCCTCTTATTTTCATTTTTACTACCTCTTACAAATATCAAATCAAATTCAATTCAAAACATACCCATTTTTTCCAACACTCGAGAAAACGAATGTGTACAAATTCATGTCCTCACGAAGCCTTTTCTTCTTGTTTTCGTTTGATTGCAAGTCATGAGGAGGATCCTCTATTCTAAAAACTATTAGCTAGTAACACTTTTATCCGAAAAAGAAGAGAAGAGGGACACTTGCAAGTCAGATCAAACCTCAAGGGTGCTTTTGTGTTTATCCCAATTTCATAAAATTTCTCCTTCTTTATAATTTACTACTACTTTTTTGATGGAATCCCAATTATAATCCCCCCCTCCCCTTCTTTGGTTGAACACCTAAGCGTTTGGAGTTGGACGACCCCATTTCCGCTGGTTAGGTTATCAATATTTTGTAACTCATCAATTCCTACCTTTAACGGCGTACGTACGTATATTTTATACTACTGTTGTTCCGAGTGGCGCACCTTTGACTCTTGAATTCCATGTAGATACTTTACAACTTCATTTCACAGTAATAAATAAATCATATAAATGTAGTAGTAGTAGTAGTAGTGGTTCTCTATATTATTCAAATGCAGTATTTTTATGCTGTCAAAACCTGAAAGGCATTACTATGGTTCCCTTTCTTTTTGCCATTTTCGCCCTTTGCAGATGATGTATATATAGTGTAGCTGACTACAGTACAGGGAAAGAAAGTCCATCGACACATTTTTTTTCTTTTTTCTTTTTTAAACGACACAAACACACACACACACGCATATATATATATATATATATATATATATATATATATATATATATATATATATATATCGTCAGATATAGTATGTTTTCAAGTGGCTGTGGCATAAGTTATAGTACTGAGAAATTATTCAGGTGAATGGTTTTAATTTATTGATGTTGCTTAAGAAAGAATGTTGGGATTTTTAGGTGGTTATGCTCAACGGTACTGGAAAAGGAAATGGATGGAATATTAGTTCATCTGATTCTGAAAATATAGATTAAATAAACATCTACTAGCTAGTTTTTTCTTATCATGAATACGAAAAATCAACATTAATCACATCTTTTTTCAAATTACTCATCGATCGTTGCATATTTGAAATAGAAAAAAGAAATACTCCACATATTAGGTATGGATTTAGATTTTAGTGTTCAACTCCATATGAATAATATTATTATTATTTGATACACTCAACTCTATGATTATTGATCTCGATCATTAAAAAGGTTATCTTAAACAAATAAGAGGTGGGTGATTAATTAATTACTGAGTATATATGGTAATTAGTTTGAAATATTGAATCTGGGGAAGAGGTGTTGACTTGGCATGCATGGCATGTTAGTATGTGTAATTGTAGGTTGAGTGATGCACGCAGATATCCCTAACTTAATAATACTAGTAATCATGATCATGAGTGTACGTATGACATGAGAGATAGTTGGGCATATATAATTCTAGGCAACGAATTAAGTACATATATATAATCGCATGAACCACCAACTAATTTATCCAAAATGAATTTATCATGAATTGAATGGGTATCAAAACGCCATCTGGAAGATTTATGATTAATATATATATATATATATATATATATATATATATATATATATATATATATATATTCCTATTCTCTAGTTTGAGTCTGCTTCTCCTTCATGAGAGCCAGCCGGGCCTGACAAATTGAATGCAGTAGTTGAATGTCACACTTTTATTTTTATTTTTTGTTGTTTTATTAACAGTACGTATTTTGAAACGCATTTAAAAATGTCACAAGAATCGGTACGGTGTCAAAAATTAAACTTAAGTACTCCGGCCTCCATCAAACCCTAGCTAGCTTGCACAAACATTTCGACCATAAACGAACTGAAAATTTGGTAATCGTTTGTAAACAGAACGTTTTAGCATGCAGAAGTTCGATCGGACAATATATTCGTCTCTTGGTTTAGCTATACGAACGAATACCAACAAAACTTTCGTTTGCTCATTAAAGTTCGCAAAAACACACACACACAAGCATATATATATATATATATATATATATATATATATATATATATATATATATATATATATATATATATATATATAGTGTTCATCACAAAAAATAGATCAAAGAGTCAAAGAAAAAGTAGAAAGCAAGAAGTTTTGGAAAAGCTTAAAAAGTTCCAGGGGTGGTTCGTTCGCAGAAGGGCTTCACCATGGAGGTGGGTGGTTATATCGGATGCTTGTTTTACTCGATTATTGGTCATACACCCATGTGTTCTGATTATGCCATGGAAGTCTGCCGGTGGATGGTGAGGAGGAGTGGAAGGGTCGAGCAATACGTACATGCGGGGAGTCTAGTAATGGCCTTAGTAACGTCTCACCCCATAACCATGATTTTTACCAATTTCGAATTAAAAAAAACATTTTAAGCGATGGTAGCGGGCTGGTGATGCCTCCACCTGCTACCACGCATAATTTTTTTCGACACCCACTTGCATGCCAACGAATTTGTTTCAAACGTTTCTTTTTACATTTTCGAGGTTGTGGTAACGGTTTGGTAATGCATCCTCCCGTTACCATGCCTTTCATCTTCCTATCAGCAGCTTCTTTCCCACACTTAGCAATTACAATTCTTCTTCTTCCTCCTCATCTCCCACCACTTCCCCTTTATTCTTTGTTTTCATTTTCAACCACGCATCCATCACTCTGCCACAAGCTTCTGTGGTTAATTGAAAGACTTGTTGATTTCACAGCTTAACTAAGGTAGAGATTTTCATTTCAAGCACCATTTTTTTGTTATCAATCGATTGTGTTTTTAAACTTTCCTTGGCATGATCTAAATTGGATGTTATATGCTTTTATCATTACATGTTTTGTTGTTGATACTTGATAGGATTTCTGATAGTCTCATTCCTAAACGGACCGAGCTCTCATATGCTTGGTGGAGTAATCTGGTGTAGCTGATCATGTGATCTTTGAGAGTTCTGCTGGTGACGGAGTGATCTGCAAGAGGAGAAACAGAGTATTCATGAACAGAAAGAGAAGTGATGGTGTGTAGATAGGGTGTACCTCTCCCAAAGTCTCCTTTTTATAGGAGTTTGAGGAGGGCTGTTGCCTCCAGTGCGTCTTGATCGTGGGCTGTGATTGTGGGCACGTTTATGGAAGGTGGAGGCGCACCCTGAGATTGTGGGGGCTGTTATGGAAGGTGGGAGACGTTTCCTGGAATCGTTGGTTGACCTGGCGGGATCATGTGCAGGTTGTCCGAGACGAGTTCCAGTAAATCTCATGTTTACTAAGTGTGGAGGCCTCGTGCGGCGAGGGTCGCGGGCGGAGGTCCTCCTTCGCGGATGCGCCTTGATCGTAGGTTGTGATCGTGGGCACGTTTATGGAAGATGGAGGCGCTCCTTGAGATCGTGGGGTTGTTATGGAAGGTGGGAGACGTTTCCTAGAATCATGGTTGACCTGGTGGGATCATGTGTAGGGTGCCCGAGACGAGTTCCAATAAGTCTCATGTTTACTAAGTGTGGAGGCCTCGCGCGGCGAGTGTCGCAGGCGGAGGCCCTCCTTCGCGGATTAAGACAATCATGCTTTAGTCAATCAAGAGAAGAGAAGAGATGAAAAGGACGGGGAGGACCCCCTCGCGGTGAGCTGAGGCGAGGGGGATGTCCTCGCGGGTGACACCCCTTCGCGCGGTTGTCCGTGCCTTGGTTGAATCCTGGCTTCGAATGTGTTGGGCCTGGAGCTGGGGCCATCCATGTGGATTGGGCCCCGATATACCAATTTTAAAAGTGCATTTTGATGAATATGGCGCCCTTTATTTTTTTTTTGTTCTTAGGCATTTATTGATAAGTTCCATTACAATGCAAAAAGAGCATCCCTTACCAAGTCCAGACTCAAGCTAATTAACTTATATGCTTTATCGTCGTTCAGATCCTTTATTCTTTATGAAAGGAGTTTATAGCCATTCTTTTTTCTTTCAGGCATTAGATCATTTGGGGACGGTTGATCAAATTATAAATGATCCAGAATATGAATGTTGTTGAATTTGTGCCGAATTCCAGATCTGTAGTTTTTTTATTTTATAAAATAAATTGGTAACGAGTTGATGTGTTTACTAGCCATTTTTAGCTCTTTGTGAGCAATTAATTAAGGTGGGTGGTGGTTTCTGTTTATCTCGAATATGATATCCATTAGTGTCTGCTTAGAGGGTCCAACTCATGGATACATAGATTCTTTCAAATGGGTGCTCTTTCGTTGATAATGTGGTTTGCTTATAATTGTTGGTGGCATAACACTTCTGTTTTTTATGTGCTCGGTCTACTATCTTTATTCTTCGGTCTTTTTTACTTCGGTTTTGTTTGGTTGTTTGGTAGCTAGGTTGGTTATGGTGTTTTCACCTTGTTTATTAACACAAGACATTACCAGCTAGCTAGCTGTTTATTACTTAATTCTTGGCCTTTCAAAGCAGAAATGAGAGTAATGGCTAAACATTTGTCGAGCGAGGTGCCTGCCTAGCTAGCTAATTAGCCTAACTAAGCCTAACAGCAGCAGATGCATGCATGTGTCTAAGTGACTGAAGTAGACGTAGTCAACAACAAAAGTCACACCAACGAGTCCCAAATACTCTGAATTAACCAATTAAGGGGCCGGCAAGAGAGCAGAGGCGCATGCGTGGTCGACCAATGATTATATTCCACGGTAGTACAATATACATACATACATACATATATAAATATAAATATATATATATATTTATATATATACACACACTACAATTCTATGCATGCATGCATAAGGCCACTCATGAGTATCTCCAATGATAAATATATGCCTCTTTCTCTTTGAAGGAGGCTGAGCCTTGCAAGTTGCAGGTGGCACATATAATTAATACACAGTAGTTTCGACATTTTATCTATTTGCTTTTATTTCTTAAATATTTTTAGTCATATTCAAACGGAGTATATATATTTTATACATAAATAATAATTTGATGTATTTAGTTTATGAATATTTATTTTTTTCTATTAAAATATAATTATATAGATAAATTGGAAACAAAGGTTTCGATAAATTAAATTGAGACGTAGCTATATAGGGGCATATTAGCTTACTAAGGGAAGCTGATCTCGTGGATAGATGGAGTGGCGGAGCTATGTGCAAGTTGGGGTGGGCCATGGCCCCTCCCAAAATTTTCCCAAATACATAGTATAGGGTAGTATTAATATGTATTAAAATTTATTTTAAGTTATATAAGTTCATTGATTTTAATGGGATTAATTGATGGGTAGTATATTCCATAAAACTATTTTAATTTAATGTAAACAAATTAAATTAATTTTAATGGATTTTGCTTTGCCTTCTTCTTGATTTATTGGGTCATTTCTTGTTCTCACTTTTGTCATAATTTGTTCACATTTCTCTCAATCCCTCTTATAAACTTCCTCCCACATTTTAAAATTTCTCAATTTCTCTCAATTTTTCCAAACATACACTTCTTTGATGCGACATATCTTGTTTCTTTACCTTTCTTTATTTGATGATTTAATTGACACCTATATTTTGTTATCTTTTTTTCTTCCATGACAATTGTGAATAATAGATTACTAAAAAAATAGAAGATGATTTTCTTGAATAGTTTAGTTCTTTTATTAAAAAGTAATTTGGTGAAAAAGTTAGTTTAGATGTCATTCTAAATTATTCGTTGATATAATAAATGAGCGGTGTGCTCAAATTTCTTAAACATTTATATGATTGTTTTTATATCATATTATATATTAGTCATATAAAAATTGTTCGATGTAGCTTTTTTCGATCACCATTTAATGTATTATTTTTGCAAGATACTGGCCTCCTCCAACCTAAAATCCTAGCTCCGCCACTGGATAGATGGAAGCATCAATAATCTTGGAGGACCTGGACAACTAAGAAACCACAAAGGAATATATATATATATATATATATATATATATATATATATATATATATATATATAAAATCTTGTGATAAAATTAAGGACCATCGTGTGTGAGCGAGCGAGCTTTTGCGGTTAATATATAAAATTACAAGATGGTCCACCAATGTAATTTGACAGTGTTAATTTACCAGTAGTACTAGCTAGTTAATATAAATCCTAGCTACCAATTGATCACAGTGTTTTACTAGAAGTACTTTTTGTAATCGCTTTCTAATTGTTTGACTTGGGTTTGATTTAAGTTTTAACTAATAATTTGTTACAAGTTTTTTTATTGCAATGATACTTAAAAATACAAATTATGATCATTTATCATTTTCATATAGACTACTTGTCCGTTTGGTTTCATATGTTAACTTTATTAAAATATAAATTTAAGGCACATTTTTTGGAAGATACAAAATTCGTATGCTATTAAATAGTATTTAAAATAAAATGTAGAGTGAATTTTGATGGTATTAATTGTAGGGTTTTGTCCCATTATAAGTTTGAAGAAAATATTGGTGGGTGGCAGGAAAGCATATGCTCTCGGTACATCCATCTGTCGGTTGCTTCTGTTGTGTGTTGTGATTGTTATTTATGGGCAGCTGGGGTAGCTAGCTAGTAGCTAGCTAGTAAAGAAGCAAGTGAATTTACCATTTCCAGTCGCTCGCTCGCTCGTGGCTAACTCCTGTAATATTTACTCCTGTAAGCTGCTTAATTTACTCCTGTAAGCTACTTAATTTACTCTTACTGTTTGTTTGTTTGTTTATAAGCAAAACTCTCTCCCCTCTCTACTTCTTGGATTCACATGTAGTCCCACAGGAAGATTACACATTTTCTTTTTTATTTTCACAGTATTTAATCTATAATTTATTTTTATGAATTTATAATCATATAAAATTAAATGATTCATATGTTTATCATAATTTGCAATCTAAACTTTCTAAATATATTTTTGTTTGATTTTTTTTTTTCATTTTTTATGTTAGTTAAAATTTGAGTCGAACACTACAACTTGAAACAGTAAAAGAATTGTACAATCTTTGTAGTACGAAAGAAGTATGTGCCGAGGCGGATCCGTCAGTGGCTTCCGTCAAATAATATTGGGGTTTTTTTCTCTCCAAAATCCCTTTAATCAAACAACCCCGGTCGCCGACGCTTCATTCCCACCATTTCTGAGCAGCGAAAAAAAATTGCCTCAAGTCCCAAATCGCAACTCGCAGACAACCAAATTCTGATGCTCCTACATATAATTATGATGTGCTCTCGATTAATTATGATGCTCTATTGTGTAAAAATGATAGAACCACGAATTGCATACAAATAATGCTTAAATCTATTATAATGAACTTAATACCGCCAATTAGTGATGAATTGCGAGAAGATAAATTTTTCAGCGAAACAAGCATCACATACATTGCACCATAAAGGCATACTTACCAGATGAAACATCATTTTAAGTGTCAAGCTCATCATACTTATAAAAGGAGCATCATTTTAACTACATAGAGCATCAGTTTGAGAACTTCATCATTTTGTAAGGTTAAAGAAAACGAGTGCATAATTAAGTTATCAGAACATGTGCACGATCTTTGTAATTGAGAGCATCATAGTGCAATGGAAGTGCATCGTTATGGTCATCAAATGCATCATTTTAAGAGAATGAAGAAAATGTGTGCACGGTTAAGTCATCAAAACAAGTACATCATTTTTGATAGGTAGAGCATCATACTTGAAATAAAGAGCATCATATTAAACGAATGCATCATACTTTATCAAGAGCATCATAATTTTACTGTAAGCGCATCATTCGTGACACCAAGACATCATTTTGAACCAAGATATCATACTTTGTTAATGACGTAACACTATATTCAAAGAGAGAGCATCACCATGGAATCTACGAGCATCGGATATGTCATTAAGAGCATTCATAACATTAAAAAGTTGAAAAATATAGTTTTATCGTCTAGTTCATTTTGTTAAAAAGAGCATCAATTTTTAAAACACGAGCATTTTAAATTGATTAAAGAGCATCACACTTTCACGAAGTTCATCATTGTGAGCGAAGAAAGACTATATTTTTTTTGCACCGTTATACCTTAAAGATCATCCATTTATTGACAAACATGGACAAGGTGGAGCATAATCAAACAAATCAAATCCGCCAATTAATATTTTCCTAGTCATACCATGTTAAACTCAATTAACACGACACTAATCTAATTAATGCCAAACACTAGACAAAGAATCATCTCACCAATTATCCTCTTCCATTCCGGTTCGTGCGCGTCCGGCGGCAAGAGCAACAGTTTCACCGCCATAGCCCTTCGATCAGAAACTCGATTAAGAACCATCATACCTCATCTCACCAATTATCCTCTTCCATTCTGGTTCGTACATGTCCGGCGGTAAGAGCAACAGTTTCACCGTCATAGCCCTTCCATCGGAAACTCAATTAAGAACCATCAGACCTTCAAACTCAAGTCTCCAGACGTCTGGAGGGCGATGCCAACGGTGGGGTTTTTCATCCAGTAATTCGGTCGTCGTCGGTCGGCGCTATCCGGTGAGTGAGGCCTCTATTTCAGGCGTGGACGAGTGGCGATGCTCATCCTTCATCAACTTCTAATAAGCATTGTTTTAAGAATTTAATCCAGGTTGGCACGTTTTCCCAGTTCTCCAATTGTTTGATATTTGAATGTATGATTCTCCAATGGCTTCCTTCATCAATGTTTGTGAATTTTACAAACAAATTTGGATACTGTCTGAGGATATTGACGAATTTGTCTGAGTTTAGTGTTTGTTGCTTGCGCATGATTTAACATATCAGACAACAAAAATTAAAAATCAGATGAATCTAACACGATTTTCAGACAACTTACAAATATATGCATGTAAACAAATACTCCCTCCGTCCTAATATTATTGAAATAGTATTGTTTTGGGACGAATTTTAAGGTAGCTCTCTCTTTTCCTTGAATACCTTTGGGCCTTGAAGACCAGGCTTCTAACTCCCCCTTCCCGGTTGTTTTCTCTCTCCACTTCCCAAGAACAACTTGCTCTTCAATTCCTTCTTCCCTTACTCAATTCGTTCAACAATTGAAGAAAGCAATTAGAAAAAATTAAAATGAAAAATGAAACTGAATAAAAAAAGATCATTTGTTTGTTTCTTTCACTCAAAAGTCAAAACTGCACAGTCATCGGCGCCTTTTCCGGCGGCCGAGTCGGTTGAACCTCATCCATGGAGCTTGCCTGGCGGTGGTCCAATGTCAAAGGGTGAGAAGAGCCTCTGCTCTCTCCATGGATTACGGTCTGGAGCAGAGAAAATATATGAAACAATAGGGAAAAAGAGAAGAGATGGAGATAATTATGGCCACCGAAAAGGCCTATGACGAGGTGAAAAAATGAAATTAACAGAAACGAATAGAGATGAAAGTAAAGAGATATGGGTAATAGGTGAAGAACGGATATGGTTTAGGAGTGCAGAAGAAGATAAAGTAATCTAGAGTGAGAGGAGAATC
Source organism: Stellera chamaejasme (assembly GCA_024586325.1). Taxonomy (NCBI): domain Eukaryota; kingdom Viridiplantae; phylum Streptophyta; class Magnoliopsida; order Malvales; family Thymelaeaceae; genus Stellera; species Stellera chamaejasme. Next base: position 34,784,856 of record CM044986.1, read on the forward strand.
TGTAGATGGGGGGGGGGGGGGAGAGAAAGTGGGACAACACGTGGTAGAGTGGAAAAGCTTATGAGTAGTGTGGTAAATTCATGTGTTGAAATTTATCAAAAAAAAAAGAAAAAAAGAAATGAAATGTTTCAATAATTTAGGTATAATCCAAATATGAAAGTGTTTAAAAAATTTAGGAAATTTAGGGACGAAGGGAATACTAACTCCTAAATGTACATATTTAACATATCAGGCACAATCAATTAGTTTTTAGACATCATTTCAAAGGATGTCAGATGTTTCAATCAAACTTAATAAATATGATTAATATATCTATCAAACAAATTGATAACATTATCAGATAGTTGACTGATTTTCATATGGAATGTCGGATTTCCTTAATACTCCCTTCGTTCCAGAAGATTGAAAGATTTGTTTGGACACAGAGATTAAAATGAATGTAAAATTTTTGTATATGTTTACTTAATTACCCATTGGTTGAAAGTGCAAAAAAAACGAGGTGAAAAAAGTAAAGATGAAGTGAGGATAGTTTAATAACTTTGAGAGTGAGAAGTTTCCTTTTAATGAAAGTCGTCAATTTTCCTGAGACAACTCAAAAAGGAAATGTGTTCAATTTTTCAGGGACGGTGGGGGTATAAAGGTTTTGTTTGATGGTTTAGATATAATTGTCTGATGACTTAAATGAATTTGGGCTTTGTATAAAACGCATTTGGTTATGTATGATATTATTGATGATTTTACTGTTTTTTTCATACAGTGACACATTTTATGTAAACGACGGTGCTAATTCTCCACACCCAACCAGATCACCACCGTGACGGGAGTAGCGGAGACGAGGGGCTTATGAACATAGAACAACTTGAGTTGAACGTAATCTCGAAAGGGCTCCTCCTTTTGTTGCTTCACTCTCAGCAGGTGCTGGACCGTCTTTGGGGGTGGTCGGGCGCCCATTAAGTGGCGGAGGAAAGCCGAACCAAGTCTTTGAAACACTTGAAGTGTTGACCTCGTAGGGTCCCGAACCATGTGGATGCGCCCTCCTCTTGAGAGTGGAGCTGAAAGCTTGGCAGAGGATTGGATCCATGGCGCGTGTCATTTCCATTTGAGAGATGTAGCGTCGTATCTTTCGATGACGGGCATGTGAAAGCCAGTTGGTGCCTGAATGACGATGATATCTTCCGTGAAGGGCTGTGTCAGGAGGACCTCGATGTCATCGATGACTTGATTTGGTGTCTTGACCTGCTCTTCGACCATGTTGATGCGTCGGAGGAGGTCATTGACACAGAGATTTCCATAAGTGTTGTTGTTCTGATTCTGGGATTGCTCTTCGCGGTCGTTGAGGTGTGGGGCGCGCGTGGCTTGTAATTCAGTTTTGATAGTTTGAACCATCAAAGCCTTTATATTGTTGAGGAAGTTGGATTGGAGTAACATCATCTGAGCAGGATCGATGATGATAGGATGCGGGATCGTAGAAGGTCTAGGGAGATTGGCTATATCAGCCGTTGGTTGGTGTGTGGGCAACTGAGTCCCTGTTACTCTGCCACCTGGGAGCAGGGAGGGTGGTGGACCTAAGGAGCTAGAGTTAGCATCCTCGATCAGTGCGTTGTTGTCAGCATTATAAGTCCTTGTTTAGGCCATTGAGAGAAAAAAAGTATTTGAGAAAAGAGACGTGGTGGTGAGTTCTTTTTCGGCAAACGGCGCCAAATTGATAGTATTGTACCAATCTGACCACAGGGGACGGTTGGTGAAAAGGAGAGAGATGACCTCAATGACCTGCAAATGAGAGACAAATTCTTCAAGTGTAGAGAAGAGTGAAGGAGATGAGTGTGTAGTTAGTACCTTATTCGAAGGAGGCACCACCCAATATATAGGGTGGTGCCGGTGCCCGTCGAGGAGAGCCTTAATTGTGGGGATTGCATCATAAATACGTAAATACGTGCGTGATTGTGGTGATGGTGATTTTCCATATGAGAATCCCTCTGATTATTGTTGTCGTTTGTGAGGGTTGACTCCTTTGAGATTTATGAGGGAGTGGGGGATTCGTTTGGCAGGATTATACGAAGACTTTCGTCGTATAAACGAGAAGGGGGTATAGACAAGGAGGGGTCCTCGTAGTGATGACGTCAGCGTTTGGAACGGTTTCTTTGAACCCATATATATCAATATCTTTGAACAAGAAGCCGAGAACCTCACAGCAGATTTAATTCTAGAAACATGTGATGTGGGGGGGGGGGGCAGAAAGTATTATACCAATGGTGGATATGATATTAACTCTTCACATAATACCGGCAAAACCAAAGTCACAGATAAGATATATACTGTCAAGGTGTACTTTTGTTACCAGAAAATGTAACAGCTTCCAAGTATTTGTCCGCAACTACAACAAATTACGAATGTGTATAATTAATTCATTTCTGTACATAATAAGAAAACAAGTGGAGTGGGCCTCACTCACCATACCATATAGAGTAGATGCTTCGAGTGACATTTTGGACTATATCGCTTGCTTCACCATCAAGGTATAAATGCTTGCCGCAAGCACAGAAACTTATTACACCACAAGGGCCGTAATTTCAAAGGATGTACAAAAGGACAAACTTAAAGCTTCGATCTTGATAGGGTAGGGGGGCTGGCTTAGGTGAAGTACAACACCATTCACAAATAGCCAGCCAGCCCTGGTGGAGTCATCGTGCCTTTAGTCCTTAAGAAGCCCCAAGTTTTCCAAGGAGCTACGAACATCGGCACTGGTAGAATCATCTGGTGTTTCAACGATGTTGGGACTGTCAACTGCAATCACATCTGAGAGAGGATAGTTCCTGTTACCATGGCACCGACTGCTTGCACTGCTGCAAACTCCTTTCATTATCACGCTCTTGTGCAAGCCACCCAGCAACCACTCGTAATCCGTATCCCCACTTTCTCCCACAAAAACTACCATTTTGGACAATTCTACTCCCCACCGAACGTAAAGGTACCTGCAACATATTTCCAACTTAGTCAAAGGAATATATATATATATATATATATATATATATATATAATGATAAACAGTGTTCACTGGTTCATCCCTACCACATCAGACATGAAAGCTCAGTGCTTGAAGTTAACACGAAAATCAGAAGTTTATTCACTGGCATAAGAATCCATACAGTCCAACTGATGTAAATTTCATATGACAGCTCTACCCTGTACCCTTGACACTCATGATGCTTCCTTCCATAGTAAATCTTCTTCTTCCTATATAATTCTCATATATGTGGATGCGAATTTATTTTCCTTTTTCTCTGTAAGCAATTTATGATCAGTATCTTATGCTATCTTTATTGAACGAATCTATTTCTATAAAAAAGTCAAACATCTTGTAGAAGTCACTTCGAATGATTTTAGAACACCTATGCTTGTTCAAGGATCCCTTCATACATTTTGTCAGATAACAAGGAAAATGGATTCTCGCTTCAAAAGATACACCTCTTCTGATGAATAAGTGGTAATATTACTTTATAAATTTATGGCAATATCATACATTTATAATTATCAGCTCTGGTATGTTGCTTAAATGCTACTAAGGATCTGGAAATATATTAATTGGTGTGGTGATCAACTCAAACATAAGAGATATCAAACATAAGAGATACTTTCATCCAGTCCAAGCCTTGAAGCCAATGAAACTAAGGCCAGCTAAATGAATCCTGTATTCATCCTGCTTGATTAAATCCCCCTTTGTTTCTTTCTATCTAAACAAACAAGTTGTGCTAATTATCCCTTTCCTCACCCTCCCTTTGGTCAATCCAAACAGTAAAAAGTGAGCTCTGGCTTGCCTATTTAATCACCTCCTATATGTAGCATACCACTGTTATGTATCGACTAATGCCTACATTGCCTATTTAATCTATCGGGGCATGATAGTTTGGTATCTACTATACTCCTGCCCATTCATACGGAATACTATTTTCCCTTAACACCTTTAGATTGAAATCCTTGTGATGCTTCTTCATCTAATCCATCCTGTAGATACCATGTGAAATATCCTTTCCTATCAACAACACAGCCCCGTATCTTAAAGGACACACTTTAGATAAGTTATTGTCCTCAAAGACTAACAATGTCGGTATTTCCACCCCTGCTTTGGTGGGAACCACACTAGATATTGTGGCTTATATTAATACAATCTAAGACCTTCCACATATTCAAAACTTATTTTCCAGCCCAATCTTTGTTTGATCATAGGATTAAATGATTTACGAATAGAAGAACACCGCATAAACTCCATCTTGTTTGATGGCAGTTCAAACTGATTGTGATGGGGCAATTCCATCATACTCTCAACATTGTTTTAACATAAGGTACCACCTTAATATCATATGGCTTCAGTGCGGCTACTAACTGTATCACAAGCTTTCTCGTCATCAATAAGGATCATTTGGAGATCTTTCCTTCATCCCAACCTCTTCATTAGCTTCACAAACAATGGCATGGCATATCCCTCGCAAAACACCATCTTGATTTTTTTCTCAACTTAGTAAGAGTGGCACCTTAAGCACTACCCAATAACCACCTCTAAAGACTTCATGCTCTCATTAGCATAGCATTCAAGTAGCTTGAAATCCTGACAGTCTCTAATTCTAAGAACTTGAAAAGTTCGCCCCCTTCCTCCATTCATCTAAAATACTCCAGTTATTAGGGAGTTTAGCAATTCAATTAACCGAACCAGAACCAACTAGGGATTTCCATCCTTCAATTAGGGCCCTATCTAACATAACTAATCTAAACCCAATTATATATTCACATAAAGTCACAGGATTAAACATTTCGGTTAACTGATCCACGCATGTAGAGGAACTATACCTGAGGGCTTGCGAACGAGAAGCTACCACTGGAATTACATTGATCCTGGTGCCATTTTGGCAATAAATGACATTGCAACGCAGGGCTTGGATTCTCAACAACTTGCGGAGCTCCTTAACAGGAGAAACCTGACAGACAATAAGACCAAAACAGATGTGAATGCCAAACCAGACAACACTAAAAGTCAAAATTTTAGAAGTCAGGAACAAGTTAAAGAATCAGTGTCACAAATAACTTACCAGTCCTGCCTCTGTTGCTTTAAAAGCATAACAATAGTTGGTTGAGAGTTGCTCAGCGACAGTAACAATCTGCTGCCCATTTGATGTCTTCTTATCAGTAATTGAAGACGCCCATCTGACCAAAGTTTTCCTTAATCCTTCCCCACCCCATCGATATTCAATGTGTGAATGATAATAGAAGTCAATCACAAATGGGCCATCATCAGGATTAACAGTCGAGTAGTAGAGATCACTACCACTATTGCAAATGAATGCATCAAAATCGTTTGGATTCAAGCTCCCAGAGGTTAGGAAGGAGTGTATTTCGGATATTGTCATAAAAGTAGATAATATGAAGCCAATAGAGCCTTCAGTCCTTTCTTTCTCTGCTGCATCAAAAATTTTTCTAATGGATTGAAGAAGATCTTCATCAGAATCACAATCTACAGCTATGACAAGTATTTGTTTCCTATTCCTCAAAGCAGGAAACTTCCCAGTGCTGGTCTTCTGTTCAGCTTTCTTGGAGTCCTTTAAGACACCCTTTGACCAGGTTAAAACAGCATTCTCCAACTTATTATTTCTTTCTACGGTAGTTCCTTCAGATTCTAAAGAATTATCATTTGCGCTACCTCCGTTCTTTTCTCCATCCATTGAGAATTTCAAGTTTAGAGATATGTCCTGTATATTTAAGGAATCACTAGGAGATTCTGATTCTGAATCCTCTTCTCCATTATCACTCCTTTGCCATTGTGGATACCTTGGTTTGCAGCTGGCAATTCGAGATAGATAAGTTTTGCAGTGCTCAGGCCAAGAAAACAAGTGAATATTCTTCAATCCATTTGTTCGACATTTTGCCCAAAGTTGTTTGTCAGCAACAAGTTTTAGAAGAGCACCAGCAATAGATTGTTGATCATGGGGATCAATAAGGAGGCCATTATCAAGCACCTTTTCCACAAAACAATAAATTTAGAGTCCATAGAACTTAATGGCAATAATTTTTTAGATACTCTACTGTCATTTTATTTGAACTTAACCAGTAAGCCTTACCCGATGTATATCAACTGGGCCACCATTCTTTGTTGCAACCATGGGCAAACCATGGGCAGCAGCCTGCAACACAGCCAACAGCTAATTTTCTCCCATTCATACCCCAAAACAAACATAACCAAAAATAAAACAAAACAAAAATGAACAAAAAAGCAACAAATCACCTCAATCAAAGTGAGACCAAATGGCTCAATAAACGCTGGATTAATAAACACACCCTGCACAGAAAAGGTTTGGATTAGAACAATGACAACACATGACTGTGAAGCAGACAACACATTAAGCCAGTGAGAGGCTGTTGGTTAAAGCATTGTCATGAGCCTCATGGCAGTAAAAAGGGAACAGGAGGCAGCAAAGTCTTTTACTTAAAGAAAGAAACAACAAAAACGAGAATGACTGCTATGTGCAGATTTCACTTTATATCTAATCATTATCATTTACCAAATGATAAGACCTGTAACTTACTTTTGTCTTTGCTGCTAAACGATAAATATCAGGAACCTCGTACTGCTTGTGATGTTTAGGGTATGCGACTTGTCCATACAGATCGTACTTGTCAATCAGCTTAAGCACTGAGATAAGGACAGACGCACTTGTGCTTGACATTTCATCAATATCATCTCGATTCCCCATGATTAAAGTCTAAACATAGAAAAATTAAGTAAAAAACAATTTAAGAAGAAAGAACTAAAATCAAAAAAATAAAAACCGTATCCTAACTCTATCATGGACTTGTTGTAAACATAAATATCACAGTACATAATTAATTCAGAATATTTGGCATACAAGGTTAGCAAGCTCTCTTAAAGGACGGCATTCACCGAAAGCTTTAACCAAAGTTGTGATATTCTTTTTCGGATCTGGCCTGGCAAGGGCAAGTAACACGGGCTTGCGGGGATTGGAAAAGAAGCGCATTATCTGCATGGTAGCAAGAAAACTCGATCGGCTTCATATATAAATTGCATTCGGTTAAATGGAGAAAGGGCGCTGTAAGAGAGGCAGATTCTACAAATGAATAAGGAAAGATATAAACCTCGGACCAGATAGGTGGATCCAGAGATGAAGGATGCTCCTCATTTCCATCTATGTCACCATCAAAATCACTATCGTGTGGGACAATATGATGGAACTCCATTCCTGGAGGAATAACCTGCAAAGACATAATTTTACATACCATATGTGATGATCAAACAAGATACCGGGAGACAATCAGCAAAGTTATAACCACAAAAGCTTTTCAGCGAAAACAAAGAAGAAAATTCTGCACCATCAAGTTTTCTAGTCTTCGTGCCTTTAGAAGATATATCAAAGAGTCCAATTGTACAAGGATAGGATAATTATATCAGACTAGCATGCACCCACCACCTAACGCACGAACACACTCAAAACACTAAACAAAAGTTGTTGAGATTGATAAAACAAAATGTATTAGAGTTGCTGCATAAGCATATAACATACTCCTATAGAGCATGGTAATTACTTATGAGAAATAAACTCTCCCAAAGACATGAATGTCAGTAGCAGGCTGATGCATCATAGACCAAAACCCACTTAAGTACAACCCTTAAGTGACAACAGTACAGGACAATACAAAACTTCACAATACCCTAACCAATCCCAATGAAACATTTCGCACTCATGGGATAAACACACCAGATCTTGAAACATATCCAGAAACAAAACCATAATAAAAGCAGTGATATTGAGCTATGGACACATTTCAATCTGTTAAAACATCTTTCAGAGATCTATGTACTTACAACCATGCGAGGCATGAACCTGCCATAGCAGCTGACATTACGCCTCATCCTTGCTCGCAATTTGCGCTCCAGAATTGGATCAAAACCGTCATATAACCGCCACTGTTCATCGATTTCCTGTCTAGTGCTTGTTATGACAATTTCAGAAGCATCAAGAGATAGCTCCTCAGCCTCAATTCGACGCATTATCTTGTACGTCGAATTAATCTCATCCTTGGTTAGCCGACCTTGTTTTAAAAGTTGCTCTAGTTTATCCCGTCCAAGTGAGTGACCAGTGAAAAGCATTGGAACATTTAAAGCGCCAGAAAGAAGAGCAGCAGAGTCGCCAGCATCAGCATAATGCCCATGGATGGCAACAGGCCAGACAGGTTTCCCCCCGCCAACTTGCTCACCCAAAACATTAGACATCTGTATTATATGGTTAAGTGCACCATCAACAAATTCAGGGATGTAAGGCCACAAAAGTTCTTTGGGTATATATTTACTTCGAGGACCAAATGGTATACGAATAATGTAAGACCCACTACTTTCCCCCACTTCATCTGTCAAATCATCTGTATTTCTTGGTGTCAACATCTCCGTTGGCTCACCATAACTCGAATCTACATCTGGTGCTGCAACCTGTCTGGTCAGTAAATCCACCCGATAAACTCCTGGCATGGATCCCAAAGCCCTTGCAAGTTCCACAACATATTTGACCTATATAGGAAAACAGAACAAACGTAACTTCTATGGATCACATGCTAGTTAACAGAATGATTCTTGAGGTCATAAGGACTCGATGAAAGTTCCTCAAACAAAATACCTGACCACCAGTATCAGAATCTCGTCCAAGTTCCATATTTTCACCACGAATAAGACCATGGAGACTGCATAGAGTGAATGGTTAAAAGTGAATAAGTAGAGATAATGACCTTTCAATTCAAGCATCATCTCAATACCATAAACGAACTAATTATTCCCAGAACAAGCTTGTTAGCCACTGAGTTTTCATTATGTCATCCACCAAACTCTACACGACCATAGAACAGTATGATGCAGCATGAATTAATGAATATATCACTTCGATTGGCAGCCACATCTGAAAAACTAGAGCACTAACATTAAGTTCTTGCCTTATTAAAACAATGTACAGCCTTTTCCCTTTCTGTTGACTTGCCCATGTCTCCATTGCATCCACAGAATTTATTCTTGGTAGTCTTCCCCTGTTGCTCTCGCCATGAGCAGATACATCACTAACTGCATCACCTTTCTCTCCTTCAGATAAGTCTTCAGACATATCAGCGACAGCTTCCTTACGTCCTTTCTCACGTTCAAGATGACGCTTGGCCTTCCTCCGAGCCAGCTCCCCCTCAAGCTGCAAAAGGTAGAAGAGTGACAAGCCCATTATTGATTCACGGTGCAGCTAAAAGGTTCTCCCGGCTACTCATTTGCGTTCTATTCTTATGTTCTACAATGGTTTATTTCCAGTTATGTGTCATGGGAGAACCATAAAAGTGTAGTACCAAACGTAACAAGTGTTACTTGAGAACAAGTCAACAAATGATCCAACCACATAGCAAAAAGAGAGCCTTCTCATGACTGAAGCTGGGATGCAGCATATGTAGTACAAGAAGGAAGAAATTCAATCAAAGGGGTTGGAAATATAAGCATCGTGCATCGAAAAAAGATGCATAAACCCAGACAGCTGCTAGACAAGTAGCAATTTCATTGGTACAAATAAGGGTCTCATCAAAAACATTATATAACCGATTTAAGTACAGCATGCATTAACCTCCAAAAACCAAAGAGGCGCACATAAGTTAGAAACACAGAATATCTGGCTAGTAACTAATGGTATAGGTCATCGAATATAATCTCATTCCCTCCAAATTCACGGTCACTAGCAATGGTTCAACCAGATGCATCATCACATAGTCCTTGAAAAGCGTAAAAGAAGATGAACTGACCTGCTTCTTCTGGCGAGCCAGATTCCAAATCCTCCAGCACATGTTCTCCAGTCTGGTGTTCCTCTCCTGTGGGCTCCTGGTGGCTTGAGCCTGCAAAATTGATTCACTTTCCGAGTCAGTGCTTGTGAAAGGGAGAAGGAGAAGGGAGGAGGCAAGTGGCAGAAGAGAGTACCCGAACCCAGGAGCGGTGGAGATCCGTCTCATCGAAGCCGGTGATAACCTCCTCGACGAAATAGCGAGTGGGGCTGAAGCGTCCTCTTTCGCGGAGCAGCAGCGAGGATTTAGCATCATCAAGTCCAGGACCTACATCCAGAATCGCCTCCAAGTAGCTGTTTATCCAGTCGTTGCCCGCCATTGAGTTGAGGAGGAGCTTCTAGATCACGGCGAGAGACGATTATGAGTTGAACTGTGTTAGAATATGTCGTTCGTTTGCTTGCTTACACGATATGGTGAAGTGAAGGGGACTGTTGTTGAATGTTGATTAGTTAGCAGGGTCATGTGATAGTAATATTCGCTTTATTTCTTCAAAAAAAATATTCGCGATATCCTAAATTTTGATACTCTACTGGGGCGCGCATTAGGAGTCCTAAAGATTTTCGAAATCTAACGAGTAAGTCCTAAATTTTTTCATAATAAAGTTCTCAACGTTTTAAAATGTAGTTCATTTGAGTCGTAAATTAACGTTTTTACACAATTGGCTCGTACGTGGCAGTAACGGCGTTTGTAAGTGGATTTAACAAGGTAGTCATGTGAATCTGATAGGGTAGTGATGTCGATCTAACTAGGTAGTCATGTCGATCTAACAAGATAGTGGTGTCGATCTAACAAGATAGTCACGTGGATTTGACAAGGTAGTGATGTCGATCTAACTAGGTAGTCATGTCAATCTAACTAGGTAGTCATATCGATCTAACAAGATAGTGATGTCGATCTAAACAACTCATCATGTTGATCACCATTTTATGCTGATCAATCAAGTTGCTATGTCGATCTAATAAGGTAGTCATGTGGATGTGACGATGATGATCTAAACTATTTATCATGCTGATCTCGGGCTCGGCTCGGCTCGAACTCACCTCTAATTAGGACCTCTTCGTGATTTAGCAGACATTTAGGAGTACAACAGTTAACTTCAAGGCAAGAAAGTGTTAATGTATATGACTATGATGTTAACTCGATAAGTTATAGGACACACACACTACAAAGCTAAAAGGCTAAATTATAACTTAATAGGACTCATGCGTTAACTAGAAAACCTACAGGACTTATATCCGCACGCACGCTAAACACACTCGAAATCCATTGAGACATTTCATCAAACACCATCTACGCACCAAATATTCATACATTCCATTGATATCCATAGCTCTAAACAACCACCTTACATATATTTCCAGCCAATAAACAATGTCACGGATTGATTTCTCAGTTACTCCGTGCGGCACTTAGACACGCCTCCTAGTGCTAAGTCAAGCCTCGATCCAAACCCTAAGATGCCTTGAAGGCTTTGAGAAAGCTTAAGAGAACTTGAGAGTGCTAGAGAGCCTTTGAAGGATAACTTGTATTGATTGCTTGAAAATGCTTGGATGATTATAAATGAGCCCCAACTGGGGGTATATATAGGACTCCACCTCCTCAATGGACGATTAGGATCATCTTGATCCAATGGTGGAGATTAAGCCTCTAGAATTCTCTACACCTCCCTACACATCTCTACACTTATCTACAATAGTCTAGACTTCTCTATAAGTCTCTAGAAAGCCTTAGAGAGTGTGAGAGCATCTTTGGAAGGATCTAACCCATTTAAATCCGAATTTGGGCCCAGAGTGCTTGATCCACAGGGCTTGATACACCTTAGGCTCGGTGTGAGATGTCTAAATGGGCCCAAGTTAGCCTTAGAACTTTGTTGGGCCTAATTGGGCCGTTACAACAAGCATAGAACCACAATCACATACACATAAACCATCTCCCTCTTCTTCATTTTCTTTATTTCAGCTTCCACCCCACCAACTCGACACCCAGCATCTAGGTCGGTCCCCGCCATCCTCACCACCGTTTGCAGATCGCATCTGCAGGTCTTCCTCAAATGGATGTTGGAGCAGCTACTTGAAGACCAGTTGGATGTCATTTTCGAAGTGAGATCAAGTCTGGATTTGCAGATGTTAACACACGAATTTTTAACGATTGAGTCCTATAAGTTTATTAAAACCTACGTGTCCACTTACAAATGTCGTTACTGCCACGTGTGAGCCAGTTGTGCAAAAACGTTAGTTTATGACTCAAATGAACTACGTTTTAAACGTTGAGGACTTTATTGCGAATATGAAAAGTTTTAGGACTCACTCGTTAGATTTCGAAAACCTTTAGGACTCCTAGTGCGCTTCCCCCCAGACTTTGCAAATATTTAGTCTTTAATATTTTTACTTTCACTTATGAAAATAAGTTATAACTATCAGTATAAATTGTTAAATGTATATTTATCACTATAAAATATTTTTTTTTAAATTACAAATTATTTATAAATTAATTTGAGTCAAAACTAATTTTAAGAATGAATTGGAGTCTTGAGTACTTGGCCTAGTGGTCATGCTCTTGAGAACACTTGTAAAGGTCTTGAGTTCGAGTCTCCTATATTCCCAATCCCCTACTCCATTTGTATAAAAACAATGAATTGGGCAAACAATTTTAGGAGGGAGAGAGTGGGAAGACAAAATAGAGCAACAATCTAGAGACCAAATACTATGAGATCGTCAAACGAATTGGAAGGGACGGAAAGCAAATCTTGGCACTCTTATTTTGGTGTTCTTCAACTCTTGAATAAGGTGAAATCTCGTTTTCTTTAGGTTACGATATGACATCAATTTTGGTGTTTATGTTGTGCTTTACTTTTCAATTTATTTACAGTCATGCCATTTCTTTTTTCGTACTTCTCTAAAAAGATGTATACTTTTTTATTACATAATAAAAAATTACAAATACTTAGTCTGATAGAATGAAAAAAAGAAGATGGAGAAATAAAACAAACTCGTATGTCATATGTTTTAATGTTTTTTTCAAAATCCGTTTGGACTTTGACATTTTTTTTCATGTTCATCCGAATTCTGATAACTTAAGATCTCGTATTTAACATGATTATGGCTTCATTTAGAGAGAGCGTGTATGGTTAGCAATGGAGGTTGAGTTATATTTTGAATGGTATGATAAAATGAAGAAGAAAGTTATGTACTTTAATGTATTGATGAGATGTTTTTATGAAAAAAAACAGAATGATTTGAAACAGGAAGAAATTTCTTAACGAATAACACATTCTAAAAAGTTACAATTGGGTAACGTTTCTAACTTCTAACGCTAATAGGAAAATATATATATATATATATATATATATAATAGTTGCTTCCCAAAAACAATGTTAATAATTTCCCAAACATACCATATATCATTTGGTTCGGGTTAAAATGCGCACTACGTAGTCCTGTGCATAAGCGTTTCACTTATTTATAAATTTGTCACGCGAGTTTTTTTATCAACAATGTTGTCGTATTTGATCAGTATTAATTATTGATTAGCATCATAGCTCATCCTGATCAACATCTAAAGAATAAATGTTGATCTGTATGGTGATCAACATCTCCTTTCACTTGGTCAGCATTGTTGTCGTGTTTGATCATAATTAATTCATGATAAGCATGATGAGCTGTATTGATCAACATCGCCAGAATAAATGATGATCTTCATGATCATCATCATCTCCTTACACGCGATCAATATTGATCTACATGGTGATCAACATCTCCTTACACCTGATCAACATCATTGTCGTGCTGATCAACATTAAATCTTGATCAGCATGATGATTTGTCTTGATCAATATTGCCATAATAAATGTTGATATGTATGGTGATCAACATCTCCTTAGACCTGATCAACATTGATCTGCATGGTGATCAACATCTCCTTACACCTAATCAGCATCATTGTCGTGCTTGATCAACACCAGCATGATGACTTATCTTGATCAACATCGACTGAATAAATGTTGATCTCCAAGGTGATCAGCATCTCCTTACAACTGATCAGTATTGATCTGCACGGTGATCGGCATGTCCTTGCACTTGATCAGTATCAAAATCAGATCAACATGACTACCTACCATGATCATCGTCGTTTTCCGCAGATTTCTTAAGTTAGAAAAAATTTCAAAATTTCATTATTTGCAAGTTTTGTGGTTCTGAAGTTTGATTGCAGTCAGATTCTTGTGGGATTTGTGTTGCTGAGTTGGGTTGGTTTGGTGTTAAAAGTAGATTTGAAATCGTGTCGAAATAATCGTGACGGAAATGTTCGTCGGAAGAGACGGCGACATGTGAGTGACGGTGGTTTTGTTGAGTTGCGTTTGGTGTTGGATTTGGAGCTGGAATCGGGAGTAGAAGCTTTGACGGAAGAGTGTGGTGTCATAACGTGACGTTGAAGTCGCCGATGAAAAGTGGGTGCGACGTTGAAGTCGGCGACGGATGAAACGGTGGCAACAGATGTAATAAGTTTTACATCTTATACGCACAGGATGCGCATATGCGCACCTTATAGTCACCCATATCATTTTACTATTGGGTAAGTGCACCTATAGTACTGTAACTTTAATTATTGTCTCACTGGGGTCCTGTTTTAACTTTTTTTCCCAATAAAGTCATGTTTTCAACTTTTTTAAATTCGTGGTCCTTTCCATCCATCATCCGTCGAGTTTAACGAAGTTTGGGGAAAATAATAATTTTAGCAATTCAACTTTTTTGAAAAATCTTTTACACCCTAAGTTTTAAACCTAAATATTTAGGCACATACCCAACAATTATAAACTTAACATTTTTACTCAAAAGTTTCCAAACTTCACCTTCACTTACAACACCCGTCGGACCACCACCAGAAAATCTGATATGGAGAAAATAATACACCGGATCGTAGATCGGGGCTCGGGCTTGCCGTATCTCGATCTGGGGCAGTCGGATCTTGGCCCGAGGCCGACGAATAGCAGCCCCAGGCCGGCGTTTCGCGACCCAGGGCCGTGATTCACCGACTGTGTTCCGGGAAGTCGGCGGCGGCGGCAGTGACGGTGGTCCGACGGCGGCGCCGGTGACCGGACAGTGGCATGATGGTGGAAGGAATGTGAGAAAACTTTTGGGTAAAAGTGTTAAGTTTATAATTGTTGGGGGTGTACCTGTGGTTAGTTTTAAAACTTAAGATATAAATAGATTTTTTTGAAAAAAAGTTGAGTTGTTAAATTATTATTTCCCCCAAAAGTCCGTTAAACTTAACGAAAGTCGAATGTAAAGGACCACGAATTTAAAAAAAGTTGAAAAACAGGAGTTTATTGGGACAAACAGTTAAAACGGGATTCCGGTGAGACAAGAATTAAAGTTACAGGACTACCGGTACACTGAACAATACTGACTTCTTCACTTTCGTCCATGAACTATAACTTGTTCCAATTAAGTCCATGAACTATGTGATTCTCGATACTTTAATCCTCTAGCTCAGCATCTCGCCCAACGTGGGATTAACAATGTCAAATATTTAACCGTTTCGTGCATTGTTTATACGAGTTTAAAACTTGTAGAGATTAAGGTAAATTAAACATATCTATCTAATGGGATTAATACACAAGAAAAAAAGTTTGAGGGTTGCACAAAATCCCGACGCTTATACCTAGCAGCCGAGATCATTGTCTGATGCTGCAAGGATGGCCGGTGTCATAAGGTGACCACGACACACGCTTATGGACATATCGCTAGCATTTCTAGCCATTACGAGGCCTCCACCGAGCTAGCTCACACTTGTGTTCACGTTGTTCAAGTTGACCATCAATGTCATTGCACTAAGGCGTTACGACACTTCTAATCACCATTGTCGCCAACATCGTCCAATTGAGTACATCCATCGTGAATCCAGTGGGTGTTGCTCGATTGGATGATTTTCGGGTTAGGATTTATAACCCAAACCCTAGATCATCCGAAATCCATTTCAAAATCGGATGAATTTGCGCAACTTTCAACCAAAATTGGTAGATGGCTATTGTCGAGGAACACTTCCTCTATAAAATCCATCCATGAAACACCAAAAACTTGATGTTTATACGATAATAATTCATAATCAAAGATGAATTATGCTGAAAATTTTATAACTTTTGAGCATCTAATCTAAGAATTATATTCTCAAAATCTCAGTGACTACTGTTGTAATATTCTCCTGGGTCAACTGACGGTCAAATGGCCAAAGGATTAAAGTGTCTGACAGTAAAGTTAAATAGTTAGGGAGTATGTTGAAACGAATTATATTTCAGAAAGTAATGTGATTGAGTTAAATAGTTAATAGGATTAATATATAATAAGCTCTATTAGATTTGGATTTAACTTTAAATTTGTATACACATCCAGGTTTGCATCGGGTTAAAAACTTAGAAAAAATACAACTGGGCAAGTTAGCACATCTAAGAAAATTAGTAGAGAGAGATAGAGTAAAAGCTAAAAATCGGAGAAAACTTTTAATTCTAAATATACTTTAGCTGTCGAATTTGAGGCCTGTAGAAAACCAAAGCTTATGCACTCCTCTGTACAAGTTAACATAAACATAATACGAAGGATAGCATTAAAACCTCTATCAAACCCTTTAAGCGCCAGTTAATTTGTAGATAGTATCGTGGTTTTACCCTGGTAAATAGACAACAGTTTCAAGATCACATTAGATAACGCTGGACAAATCATACTTGCCCAGGTTGTAAAGCACAAAGTAACTCAATTATTGGGACAATGAATGACAGAGCTAAAAATAAGCGGTTGTTAATTGAAGCTGGTGTCCACATACAAGGTGCATGCTCGAAAATGTTCCCTTTTTTTAAAACGCAAATTAACTTTTTTTATTGAAGAAAATAGACTAGTTCACTTAATTTACAACAAAAAATAAAATAAATTACTACTCTATTAATTAACTGAGGATTTAATTAAAGAGTTAACTTACATCAATATGTAATTTTAGAGGATTAGGATTTAATAGCATCTACGACAATGGTAGCTATCATACTTCTAAGCCAAATATAACTAGTAAAAATAGGAAAAGTAGACAAATCTCTAATCCAACAACACTAAATATCACACTAACCATAATAGTTTTAGCTATTTGGCTCTCCAAAATTGAGAGTGAGAAGAAAGAATTTATTGCTAGTTATACGATAAATATGGTTGATTTCGAATCAATAATAAATGTCACTAACTAGCTATAATAGCTACTATTGGTGTAATAACAATCTTAACTCACTAGCTAATATAAAATTTTTATCATTTTCATTACAATTTATTTTAAAATTAGTTAGTATTGTTGTAAATGCTTTAAATCGTTTTAAGTCAAAGTTAAAGTATTACTAGCTTCAGTGAGTGGACATGGACAATGGACCTACAGTGCATATAGGTTTGTGTGTCTCTCTATATACGGTACATTTTCAAATTTGATGTAAGTTATACTTCATTAATTTTAACTACACTCTATTTATGAAAATATTGATGGGACACTATGAATAGAGTCTCATTTTGATTTATTTTTTACTTTTTTCAATTAAAAGTTCTTTTAATTTTTATTATTTTACAAGTCAATCCACATATTTTTAATTATTACATTTGCATCCTAAATTACTCTTTCATCTCAAGTGATTAAAAGAATCATTAACAGTTTACATTAATCAATTGATTAAATTTATATTCATGTCATTTCTCATATTTAATTTATTGCGATTAAGGAGCAAAATCAAAATTGGCATTTTTTTAGTTTGCATGCTAAACCCTTTATTTTGACATGGATATTTAATCCTACCTTTTTTGTAATTGTATCTTTTTTAATTTTATGGACTTTGTAAATGTTTTTAATATCCTTTCATTTTTAAAATCCTTTTAGATTACCCTTTTTTAATAACAACTTTGTTTACTCTTTTTTTAGCTTTTCCAATTAAATCGATCAATTTTTTTAAACATTTTCTCCCTCCTTTTTTATGCTTATAATTAAGACTCACCTTTTTTTAGTTTTTTTGCTCCTCCTTTTAAATGCTTATAATTTAGTTATTAATTTGGTAATTTTAGCCAAAATTACTAATGCTTTTCTTCTTCAATTCAATCAATTTATGTTTTACTCATTACTCTTTATTTTAAGAATAATAAGAGTTTGCATGCTCAAATTTTTGGATTACAGTTTTTTTACTTTGTCTGACTTTAAAATTAAAATATTTAAGTCCTTCTGTCCCAAATATAATGTATCAGTGACTTGACACAAACATAAGATAAGAAAATTTCAGCTACTTCACTTTCTCATTGTTCCCTTTCTTTGTATTGAAAAATGTAAACAAATGAAGAACATTTAGGATGCGTTTAGTTAGGATAAGGAGGGATGAGATGATTTTTATCCTGTCCTCCTCCTTCATCCCTCGTTTTACGTCGGGGATGAGATGAGTATTATCCATTTTAATATTTTTATCCCTTAAAAGTGGGATTAAATAATACCTCACCCACCAATGGATAAGGAGGGATGAGATAAAAAAAAAAGAAGAAAGAAATTTGAGACTATGACAAATTTATTTGATATAATCTCATTCAATCCTATCATAAATAATCTCATTCAATCCTATCCTAGATAATCCCACCCTATTCCATCTTAATCATCCCATCCCACTATTTTTTAGCAACCAAACGAGCCTTAAACAAAATCAAACTATAAAGATAAATATTCAAAGAATAAAAATTAAACAAGTAGATTATTAAGTAGGAAATTTTAGTTGGAGAAGAGATTCATAAATAGAGTATGTAAAAATTAACAAGTAGATTATTGAAGAAAGATATTCATATTGACTTTTTTTTATTTATTATTTTGTGAGCTTTGAGGTGATGATGTGGTAAATTAGTATCTAAAAAGTTACAAAAATGAGTAATGTTGCACTATTTTTGGGGTGTCCTAAAGAGAAAAAGTGTTGCTATACATTCAGGACGGAGGGAGCGTATTTCAAATTTGAACTTGCTTATTTAGTTTTGGAACTTTAAAATTAACTTAAACATTATTCTTAGTTATTGTTTTTAAACATGTATTTGTCTTATTTATGTGAATGTTGTATATATTCTCTCAAAAAAAGTAAGTACATTTATGCTTGATGAATGTTAGACATTGTTAGTTATATTTATTTTTATTTTTATTTGTCAAACTCATGTTATTTTATCTAAAGTTTTACTTTTTATATTTTCTCCTTTCCAATCGTGTGCAAAAATTTCATTAGATATTTTTATTTCAAATTTGTGCCGTATGTTTTCCCCGAGTTTAATGTCCATTTTTGAATTTCATTTTAAATATTTCATTTTACTCATTTATTACATAAGTTGATAACCTCATTTCTCCTATATACGTTTTTATTTTCCAATAATACATGTTAGATTTAAAATTTGCAACGAAGTGCGGGTTGGAAAATCCTAGTTATATATATATATATATATATATATATATATATATATATATATTGCATTTATACTTCCTCTTTCCTTAAATTGAATAAACAGCTTCTTCGATGTTAGAAAAATGCAATATATAGATTTTGATTGTTTTTAAAGTTACAGAATTTCCCTATTTACTTCTATTCCGGGAGTGAAAAGTTTAAGGGTTGAAGTAGAAATATTAGGGGGTTTCAAACTTCATTTTGTGGAGGACATTGGATATTAGGAGAACCATTACCCGAACAATTCAGATCACGTCCAATATTGACTTATTACGATATTGTGAAAATGGCACAAGTCAACCTCTCGCGCTTTTCACCGTGAGCGATTAACGCACCATCAACCGACCCCATTCATCGGATTCCGAGATTCGCAACATTTAATGGCTATGATTTTTGTTCTTCAATATTTTAATAACTAAAAATTAATAATTTATATGCAAATATATAAGATTTTGATTGTTTTTAAAGTTCTAATTTCCTATTTACTTCTATTATGAAAAGTTTAAGGGTTGAAGTAGAAACATTTACGAGGTCAGGGTTGTGTTCTCTCTAAAAAAATTAGCAAAAAAGTGACATTTTTTAATTTGAAAGAGAAAATTTAAATAGTTGTTGATTTATTGTTAAATTTTCACAACCTACAATTGTTCAATCTCACCTCATAAAAATCTCTCCTTCTAAGTTTCGAGCTCCCTATTTACAAGGCTCATAATTGTTCTCTCTAAAAAAAATTAGCAAAAAAGTGACATTTTTTAATTTGAAAGAGAAAATTTAAATAGTTGTTGATTTATTGTTAAATTTGCAAAGAAAGGATAAAAAACACAACATAGGACCACAATCATCGTCATTTTCATATGTTTGTTTGTATTTACAGATGACAAATATTCGGCGCAATTTGCTCCGAATTGACAGAAATGCCACGGGTGGGGAACCGGTTCAGGGCTTAACGGTCAAAATTATCGAGAGGAGAGGAGTCTTATTTATTACTTCCAGCTTCCTTCCAGGAAAGCCAAAATACTGGACTGGAGTATGCACCGAGTACTCTACAAATTGGAAGCAGACAGGGACAGGCATAGCTTAGATAGCTTGCGTCAACACTCCACCCCACCAACCCCCTCTCAACATTGGCCGGCCGTAACTTCTTTGATGCTTCCTAATCTTCTCCGATTCAACTTCAACGAATCCTGCCCTCCTTCCTTCTAGCCGCCTCTTCCATTTCTAGGTTTCATTCCTTGCCTTCTCTGGTGGTGCCTTTTTATCAACTCTAATCGGATTCCATTCTTGATTCCCTTTTCTGAATTGCGTTGTGTGTATATGTGAAGCAGCTTAGTTGCTCAGTGAACTAACTGGCTTCTCAATTTCTCTGCAAATCACTATTCCACGACCTATCTTGACAAGGGGGTTCGACGAATTTGTTGATTCTATGCTAGCTGCTCTGCGGGAACTGGATCAGGATTCGTGTCGTACAAGAAGCCTGCGCCGTAAGCGTAGATGAGGTTTCAAGTTCTCAAGTCTTCTGTATCACTTTCTGGGATTCGTGTTGGTGATCTGTTTCTGGTCTGCTCGATTGCGTATGGATAATAGTGTCGGAATCGTATGGGTTTTACTTGATGGACCTCTGAGTCGGTGATTCCGTATCGACCATCTACTTCAGAGATACCCAAATTTTATGCGCTAGATGCTGATGATGGCAATTCTACTACCCTCTATGCTACTATTTTTGCAATTGCCAGGGGTTTTTCCCTCTCTTTTTGTAATACAATCCAAGGTCTGTGTTGTCGATCACCTGGCGTATTCAAAGTCTTTTGGGAATGAGATGTTTTATCTGAATGGGAATCTTGTAGACAGGGTTCAGTTTTGTAAGGCGCTCCTGCACTGTGCAGATGGTAGTGCATTTGAGGGCTACGCGGGAGGTCATTCTTGTGAATTAAAGCCTCTATTAGGTATGCAGCTAACAGCAGATGGTCTTCAGTTTCTGATTGTAAGAGAAGTACCAATGACTGGGTTGAATTTGAAGCTCTGTCAGATTCTTTACGAATGGTTTATGTGTTCTTCTTTATGTTGTGGTTTTCAGCTGAGTTGCCCCTAAGGTCAGTGAGAAAACTATTACAAGGAGAAGCAGGAAGGGGAGAAGGAATAATGCATGATGGGGAGCCCGATCTTCAAACTAAGAAGAACAATAAACAGTCTTCATCTATGCAGAAGAAGGTGGGGATTGTGGCAACTGGATTTGCTGCCATTTGCTGTGCAGTTATATGTCCTTGCCTTTATAGGAAAAGGAAACCAACTGCGCATGCTGTTCTTGCTAAAGACCCAAGTAAGTCTAATTTTGCTACTGTTGATGTTCGTGAATGGATTAACTGCCAGGATCATTCAAGTACTATTAGTTCTTTCAGAATCTCTTTCATGTTACACTTTTAAAATGAAAAACTATTTGACGTGCGGATAACATTTTCAGTTTGTTATTACCTCCTCATAATTCTAGCATTTAGTATCTTTTGACAATTTGTCTCTTCTTTCTTTTAGATTTGCTATCTTCTTTTTCCCTGAATTCTATTGTAATGAAATCGTACTCTCACAGTCGATTCAACTTCCTCTTTTGAAATGAATCCTGCTCCTGAAAAGATTCCTCCTGCCAGCCCACTCAGAGTACCTCCCAGCCCTTCTAGATTCTCGTCTCCGAAACTCAGTAGAATTGGATCAATTCATCTCAGTATCAACCAAATTGTCAGAGCCACACAAAATTTCTCACCATCTCGAAGGATAGGTGAAGGAGGTTTTGGCACAGTATACAAAGCTCAACTAGATACTGGTCAAGTTGTTGCCATAAAACGAGCAAAGAAGGTGAGTCAAGATGTGTTGACTGCTCAGGTTCTACTTCTCCATCTGTTAATGTACAGGTGCTGTGTGCGTGTGTTGACAAAAAAGATGGAGCATATGCTTTAGGCATTTCTGAAACAAGCAGTCTCGTTTTACATGATATTCCAGTGTTAAGCTAATTTAGACGATTGATTGACTATAAATTTCATGTTACTGACCCCAACACAGTTGGGATTTAAGTGTAGGATGATGATGGCAATTCTAGTAGTTCTTGATATATATTCCATAACAAGTAGAACAAAATAAGTGATAAATACCATGAGAGCTCAAACCTCCAATTTCAGCTAGCAGTTGCCACTTCTTCGTACCTTGTAGCATGCAATTATGTAGACATAAAATATCGCAAAGCTAACTCTATAGATATTAAATTATATATCAGGCAGTAAATTCTGAAATCTTTGTTTAATGGCATGATTTTTTACGCCTACCTGAATCATGTTTCTTTGTCGGGATAGTTGGCAAAAATCTGTACTTATAAAACTCACCATTCTTTGCTTGCTACATGATAAAACTATTTTATGTTCCTTTAACCAGAATGATGCACAATTTTAGATATGGTTGGTGCATATGGATTGTAAAATGATAAGACTCTACTTAATAAAGACTGCTGATTGACCTACTCCATACCCAACCAACCGTACCTGGGTTGACTAAGAAAGCTAATGACATGAAAGCTGAAGTAATCCTGGTAGTGGTAACTTGTAAACTCAACTCCCTACCTCTGGCTAAGACCCAAAATGACTAAACCCACCTCAAATTGAACTAAGATGGATGACACAGCACCAAAATGATTCAAGAGATCGGAAGATACGAAACATGGCTAACCAGAATAACCCAAAAGAGAAAAAAAAGCTCCATCGATCCCACAATAACTTGTACGTTAGTCTTGACGTGGAGATTAAGGTGTGTAGAAGACTTAAAGGTAATAAAGTAAAAGAGGCATTTTAGACAAAAATAACTTTTTTTGGGACATCCTAAAAAGGAATACATATAAATCTTCTAATGGAATGGCTGGGGTAATAAATTAAATTGGGTTCACGGTAGTTTGACTTGGTTCATCTGAATTTGACCTAAGCTACCTGATTTGCGCCCTTTATTAGTGAAGGACAATTATACGTGTGTCAAGTAAATGTCGGATCAATGACAAATTTATAATCTTCTGTGATGAAAAGGTGAAGCTCAAAAAATGGTAATGTGCTAATTTAACTTCATAACCTTTGTTGAATACTATAATTCTAAGTTAGAAAAGAATGGAGAATGCGCAATGCATATGTACCATTTTTCTTTTCTATAACAGTTATTTGAACTACCTGACCTGAGTGGCTTGATTTGCTAATAAAAATGAGTTGTGCAGGAACTTTTTGAAAATCTACGATCTGAGTTCTGCAGTGAAGTTGAACTTTTAGCTAAGATTGAACATCGGAATCTTGTGAAGCTACTTGGTTATATCGATAAAGGGAATGAGCGGCTTATCATAACTGAGTATGTGCCAAATGGCACTCTGAGAGAACATTTGGATGGTAAGGACAATCCTCCCCGCACTCCACACAAAAGACTGTTATAGCTCTTAAATTTATTATGTCAATGGTTGATAGTTTCTCTAATACTAATGGCAGGCCAGCATGGGAAAATTCTGGATTTCAATCAACGGCTTGAAATTGCCATTGATATTGCTCATGGTTTGACGTATCTCCACTTGTATGCAGGTTTGAGAAATTGGCTTGTTGAAATCTTGTTTGGGGTAATGGATTAGACTTTAGGCACCAACCTTGTGAGGGGATATGAATAACTCATCTGCATATATTTTATCAAATGATATGAATCGATAGTTGCATTATATAGTGTTTTCAGGATCAATTATTTCAAATTGTGCGGAATCAATTCAAACAAATAATGTGGCAGGAGTTTAAAAGAACACCTTGTTTCAATGGGATGTCAATATCTTTTTTACTATTACAAAAAATTACAAGGATCCCATGGAATAGAGCATATTATATGAGTCACTAGCACTTTTAATTTGCTACTAGTATATGTGCTCCTTGATGCAAAATACGATTAATGGTGCCAATATGCTGTTGCTGATGTAGTTAAATATTTTCCTCTCCAAGAGTATGACTTGACTTCTTATAACTGGAGCAGAGAAGCAAATCATACATCGAGATGTGAAGTCATCAAACATTCTTTTGACCGAGAGCATGAGAGCCAAGGTGGCTGATTTTGGGTTTGCAAGGCTAGGCCCGGTGGACTCTGAGCAAACACATATTTCAACCAAGGTCAGAGGAACTGTTGGCTATCTTGACCCAGAGTATATGAGGACCTACCAACTCGCACCAAAAAGTGATGTATACTCATTTGGGGTTTTACTTATAGAGATTTTGACTGGTCGCCGCCCTGTGGAATTGAGGAGACCTCCTGCAGAGCGTGTGACACTCAGATGGGTAAGTTAGCCTATCAGTTTGTTGCTATGATCTTCTATTTTATTACATTGGCTGGACATAAAACCATGCTTCACCATAGCAGGCTGCACATCAAGTAGTTTCCTGCATGTCCAATGTTGAATGGGCCTTCGGGCTGTGAAGAAGCAGATCATAAAAGTCACTACTGTTTTGCTTAAAGCTTAGACTTCAAACATCATACTGGTCAGAAATCGGACTAAATCTGTGCTTATCTCTCGCTAGGTACATATAGTTTGTACGGGCTAAGACCAAAAACAATATAGTAGCAACTACTGTTCTTTGTTAGCCGGCAAGGTTGTGGTGGGTACTCGGTAGTTCCCCTACTGAAAACTGTTTCTAGTTTCTTGCATCAACTTCTGGTAGCAGTTTGAACATGTCCCTCGAATTTGTGTCACATTCAACTGAATGTTTGAACCACTCTGGTCTTGAAACTTAGTTGCAACCCTCTATATTTTAGAATGTCTATGATTATACTTGATTTGTAACACCAGGTTGCACAAAACAAAGCTCATTTTATCCTTTTGTTCCGTCTCTTGTACATGTCACAAGCTGTATTTTGAAGGCCAAGTTTTGTATATTCATAATTCATTCCCCATGATTGCATGTGAACTACTTATATACGAGTATCAAATCTGCAATATGCTAGACGTTGTAGCAGCTGAAATTAGGCTTGTGTATCATATTTTAAGATCATCTTTATTATTTTGTGGCATGTACATCCGATGAGTAGATGGTGAATGACAAATCTGACTTCCTAGCTACTCAAATAATGACATTGATGGTTTTGAAATTTCAGGCATTTGAAAGCTACAATGAAGGAAGGATAATGCAAATGGTGGATCCTTCAATGGAAGAAGCTATAGACATGGAGGTACTTGTGAAGATGTTGGATTTGGCATTTCAATGTGCTGCACCCGTCAGAAACGATCGACCAGACATGAAATTGGTGGGAGAGCAGCTGTGGTCAATTAGGGCAGACTACCTTAAGAGTAAGCGAGGGTAGTACAGGAGATCGATCCAGGACGGACTATTAGCTTCGTCATTTACTCCCCTCTCCAGTCTACTTTGTAACCTTTTGCTTCTGTGGCTGAGTACTTCTTTCACCAATTTATTTTTCGTGTGGCAAGTTTATTGTTTTCTGTTGTTGCCTTGTTGTCGTTACTTCTTGTGCCATACTTTCTTTTTCCCAGTCAGTACCTGTGTCATTCTCGGATGTCGGTTGCCGGAAATCAGTTTGCTTTTACTGCCCCCTACTTTCTACTTTGTGTATAGTTTTGAATAATAAAGGGAAAAATTGTGAGAGAAAAGAACAGAAAGGAATGCCTGATTTGAAACCTTTAGAGAAATAAATTGTCCTACTTGTATGCTTCTAGTAATAGGAATAGGATATGGAAATTAATTGTCCTACTTGTACGCTGTCCGTTTCACCTTAGTTTTCTGGAAATTTATTTTGGGAGCTTGGACAGCTGAACACAACCTTGGTTTTGACATGATCTACAGGAGTAAAATCCGCTCCGTATTCCTTTTTTTTTATTTTTGTGACTTATTGTGATCTCAAATTAAGTTTTTGTTTTAAAATAGTCCTAAATTTATGTTACGTGTCATGTTCTAATTCTTTCCGCATATTTCAGTCGTTTAAATGGATGGAAACATGTGAAAAAACAATTTTTCCCATACTTAATTGTTACAATACACCTCATTTTTAAAGCTTACTCAATTTCTACCCCAAATGTTTCAAAAACTTACTCATCAATTCTCATATTCTCCACCTTTCGGCTCACCGCCTCTTGCACCAGCGTCCATTCGTAGAACCTCCGTCGCTCACTGCGTCGTACACCTGGCCCAGCTTCATGAATTTCTCTAATGCCAAACAAGAAGACTCCGCCGAAACCAAGCAAAGATGAAAAAACAAAAAAACAAAGGTATTCAGTTAACCCACAACAAGCAAACCAGATTAACTAAGTTTAACACTTCTATTCAACTATTCCTTAGGTTCAAACAATCAGGCAATAAAGACAGGCTCGAATTCCAACATCCAAAAGCTAAACTGAATCAAATAAATTGATAATACGAGTAAGATTTAGAGAAATCATATGTTGCACCGGCCTTATTCACAGTGAGCAATCGCTCCAACCCCTCAGCCCCCCTTCCTCGTTTGTTCTGAATCACCACCATAACTAGTATGGGAACTTGATTGCCCGATCCAATCTCATCAATCACACTTTATTGCTAGATCCAACTTGATTGCCATCCCCGACTCCACCTCTAATCCAAGCCCATCTGAATCCAATAGTCACCATTTTCATCCAACAATCACCATCTTCATCCAACCACCGACTCTGGGCATCTCGACAACCTAATCCAAACCTGCCAACCACCGGACCCCAGTCGACCCACAGCCACCATCTTCATCCAACCCAGCCGACTCGCCCACCGTCTTCTCCAGGCGAGGCACCCCCATCCGCATCGCTAAATCGAACAAAATTTCAAATCCAAATATGCATAAAAGCAAGGAG
Source organism: Stellera chamaejasme (assembly GCA_024586325.1). Classification (NCBI taxonomy): domain Eukaryota; kingdom Viridiplantae; phylum Streptophyta; class Magnoliopsida; order Malvales; family Thymelaeaceae; genus Stellera; species Stellera chamaejasme. The sequence continues at coordinate 34,812,026 of CM044986.1, forward strand.
AAGCACTCACAAAGGACCATTTGTGAAGAGCAAAGATGTTGGCTCGAAATCAGACGGTCGAAGAGGCCACCGCTCGATCTAATTTTTTGAGTTGCAAACCACTCTGACGAGGGGAGGGCGAGCGAGTGGACGGAAGTGACATGGTTGGAAGATAGCAGAGGTGATAGGTATATAAGTTTGAAAATAGTTGGGGGTTGAAATTGATTAAGTTTAAAATATTGGGGTGTATAATAGCAATTAATTAAGGATAAAGCGGTCATTCATCTCAACCGTCTATTTAAACGGCTAAAATAGACTGAAAGGACTGGAACAAGACGCGTAACTTAAATTTAGGACTATTTTAAAGCAAAAATTTAATCTTGGACCACAATAGGTCACATAAACCTGACCTGACCTCCCACACACCTCATGTACCACTAAACTAGGTTTTCTGAGCCTTTGCTTCGCAAATGGACAAACAATTTAAAACTTATCTAAAATGAAGATTTGAAAAAGGGAACAATTATCGATAATATGAATATTTTAAAGACTAAAAGGTAAATTTAAAGAAATCTTAAACTCTTCATTGATCGTTGAAGAAAAGTTCAATATATCTACTGAATTTTGCACCAACTCTTTGACCTCATAAATTCAAGTAAAGTTAGTTTTAAAGAAAATAACCAATACAATGAGTATGAAGATAATTTAATTAGATAGGTAAACAAAAGCTTCATTCTTTATTTTAATGAAAAAAGCTTCATTCTAGTTTTTCACAACTATAAATAAATTATAAAACAAAAGTACTCATATCTACACATAAAAAAAATTATTCTAATTTTGTACATGCTCTAAGTTTTTGCACCCTTTAAAAAAACTTAAGTGTCTTAAAGATTGAAAATATACGAAACGTAAAACGTTTAGAAAAATTTCAGAAAAGAGTCATTTCTTAAGATGTTTGGAGCATTTTTTCTATAAAATCCAATTTGCGTGGTAAAGAGAATTAAGAAAAAAGATAAATTTTTGTTCAAAAAAATAAAAAGATAAATTTATGCATTTTATTGATCAAAGTAAAAATTATCTCTATATATATATTATGAAATAAGAAACATTTGAAATAATATATATATATATATATATATATATATATATATATATATATATATATATATATATAGGGAATGGATGTCATGGCATACATGGGGGGTGAGCTAGCGAGGCTAATTATCCATCCACATGGAGGGTGATGAATTAATAGTACATAGAAAACTATAAACTCTCATGATATTCTTACCTAACTATTTAATTTGGTTACACATGTTTTTACCTTTTGTCTAATTGAATTTTCAGTCCCTATACTTTTCAACTTACATAAGTTGGTCTCTTAACTTAAATTAAACATAAATAAGCTCCTTAACATTGAAAATTAGTTCCTCAATTTTTCAATATGACGTGACTTAATCCCTCCATTAAGAAAATCAACTACATCTACAACTTTCCTTTTTCATCTTTTTTTGTTGCAAAAACACCTTACTATTTACAAACTTCTACTTACCATTCATGGCCATGAATTAATAAAGTTTAATAAACACTAAAGTAAATATCTAATCACTCTATCTATCCATAAATTTATGGATGTTTCATTTATGTCTTATGTTAGCTATGAAAAATGTCTCATTCCTTAAATACAAGTTTGAATCCCTAAAAATGCACTATTTGTTTATTAGTATTTAATTAAGTATTTTTTTCTTCATTTTTTTTGACACAAATATTGATAAATTATATGTATACATTAATTTGAGTTTTTAAGTTTCTAAATATATTTATTTTGATTTCAACATTTAATTATTTTTTTCTTTATCTTTTGATAAAGTTTGATAAATTTGATGTATATCATAATTTGAGGTTTTAAGTTTTTGAATATATTTTATTGATTTTTCTTAAATTTGATAATTATAATTGTAAATTTTTTCATTTGAATATTTAATTAATACTCTCTCGGTCCCATAAAGATTGCAGTTTTTTTTGTTATTTTCACAGTATTTAATTTACGATTTATTTTAATGAGTTCATAGACATGTAAAGTTGAATGACTAATATGAATATCATAATTTGTAATATAAATTTTCTAAATATATTTTTTCTAAATTTTTTTTTTCACTATTTATTTTAATAAAATTTTGAGTCAAACACTGTTATTTAAAATATCAAAGTCAAACACTGCAATCTGTACGAGAGAGTATATACCATCGATTCTCACACGAAACGCGCTAAGGTTCAGTTCAGCGCACTAATTTCCGGAAATTTTTTTCCCTGTTTGTATCTTCCCCAAAAACTGTGCAGTGTAAGTGAAAAATCAGTGGCAATTATGTAAAATAAGTGAATTTTAAGCTAAAATCTAATAAAAACGTAGGAACGGTTGTGATTCAAATTTGAATCATTTCTGGAAGATTTTTTCCATGTGTGCGCTGAACGGACCCTAATAGAGCTAGTTGAAGGAATGCCACGTGAGGGACACGTGGAAGGACCAAAGCGGCAAGGACGGTGTCGCTCGGGTTTGGCACACGTACACAACCGGCCGCTAGCTAGCTGATGGTTTAATTACGAGGACCAACCGGTCATTCCCGGCCTAGCTCCACGATGGTTGGGCATGGTCCAGTGTTTTCAATTCAATAATGCCCGCCCGCCCGCCCGGTCCTCAATCATCAACATATCTTATCATATTTATACATACAAACCAAAAAAGTTGATCTTTGGCTTCTCTCTATGCATCCTTGGATGTGGTCCTTCCTTTCTTTTACCACAAGATCACATGAAGTATCTACCAAGATAACTACCTTTTGTTTCCTATATATATGCCATACTATATCTCCCACAATATATATACATACACATATATAAACATTAATGTATTTCGGTCTTTCAATAAATCTAGATCGATATATACTCTATCCATCCGTAACATATTCTCTAATTTGTTTTAATTTGTTTTAACAGTTTCATAGCATTTAATTTATGATTTTTTAATGATTATTTAAACATTGAAAATTAAATAATTCGCATGTTTATTAAAATTTGTAATCTAGTTTTTCTAAATACTACTCCCTCCTTTCCATAAAAATTGTGGTATTTGACTTTTATGTTTCAAGTTGCAATGTTTGATCCAAAATTTTATTAGGATCATCTGTAAAAAAAATTCTAAAAAAATATATCTGGAAAATATAGATTGCAGATTATGAGAGACCTGTGAATCATTTAACTTTACATATTTAAATTTATAACAATAAATAATAGATTAAATACTGTGAAACTAACAAAAAAAAAGTTGTATTATGGGACAAAGGGAGTATATTTTTTCTGATTATTTTCACTGTTTATCTTTGTTAAAATTCGAGTCAGACATTAGAACAACAAAATCAAATGGAACAAATTTTAACACACGGAAGGGGTATAATGTGATATCCGTACTTAATGTAGAGTATATTACTGATTTTCATAGTACTTGCATGTATGAGGGTAGCGGAATTGGTGGCGGCTAGGGTGCTACCATGGTGAAAAACACTCTAATTTCGCTACCCACTCGCACCCACATCGCTCCCATCAGCTATTTTTTTAGGTGGGTAGCGGATTTGGTAGCAAGTAAGCCGCCACCCCCACCAATTTAAATCAGACAAAATTTCTCAGATCTAAACTCTCTCTCCTCTCTCAAATCTATCTCCTTTCACTCTCCTCCTTCAACCTCTCATTCTCCTTTTCCTCCTTCAACCTCTCACTCTACAACTCCTTTCAACCTCTCACTCTGGATCCTTCTCCTTCCACATATCTTCCATCGCCACCGTCGTTACTCACGAATGGAGAGATGAGGCGTTGGAGCCGGCAAAAAGAGGAGGTTATAGCAGAATATGTTCTAGGTCAAAAGCATCTCCAAATTAATTTTGTTCCAACTCCAACAGCTTTCCAATTTTGGAGAATCATGCATTTATTACAGCAATAAAATATTATATATCTTTGTTAATAATTAATAAATTATTTGAATATATGAGAGAGAGGAGAGAGAGAAAACATGTTTAAACCAATAACAAATAGTCAAAAGAGATGAGAGAGAATAGATGTTTGAAAAAAGTTGATTTAGGGAGGCTCTCCAAAATTTGGAAATGATCCCCATTTTTCCCCTTCTTCCCCAGATTGGAGAATGAGATGAGGAAGTTGTTGGACAAAAAAAAAACCTCAAAATTCTCCTAAAGTGAGCATCGCAATAAAATAGAGAAGCTGTTGGAGTTGCTTTAATTAGTGCATCAATTTTTGTTTTATTTACAATTATGCCATTTTCTTTTTCATTATTATCTAAAAAAATATATTTTAGTTATTCCAAAATTAAAAAATTCAAATAGTTATATCAATGAAAAGAAAAAAAAGAAGACAAAAAACAAAAGATTCATATGTCATGTTTTAATGCTTTTTTACGTGGAAGTTGCAATGTTTACATGCCTATATATGTAAACGGCGCGTAAATGACGCTTATCGCGCCGTTTACCGCGCAATAGGCCGCGGTAAGTCGTTTTACCGCGGCCTCCGGCGCGGTAATGCCGCGGTAAATGTTGCTTACCGAGGCCTCCGCCGCGGTAACGCCGCGGTAAATGTTGCAACTTCTACGTAGTGTTACTCCGTTTAGGTTTTGATGTCTTTTTTTATTACTATTCATCTGAATTAATTATGGAATTTATACTACGATCATGATATTTCATTACGGGGATCATGAATTGCAAGACTATGAAACTCGTACTACAAGATCACTACTCTTGTATTGCGGGATCACGACTCTCCTAGTGAGGGATCACTATCTTCTACAGTGGTATCACGGCTTTCCTACCAAGATCACAACTCTTTTAACATTGGATCATGATTCTCATATTGGGAGTATCATGAAATTTCAAACAGTAGATCATGAAATTCTTATGATGGAGCACAAGTTTTCTACAATGGATTACCAAGTATAACTATAATCAATGGCGAAGTCAAAAATTTTTCTTCAGGGTGGCTGTGATTGATTCAAATATTATCAAATATTATCATAGTTAAAGTAATATGATCCAAGCAATTCAATGTAAGTATTTTGACTTAAAAGAAAATAATAAATATCAAAAGTACTAAAAATCTAGACATACTCCATAAAAAAATCTAGACATACAATAAAAGTGCATATATGAAGTGGTCAAAATCTAATGTATGTTTCTTAAAATCTCCGAAATCATCAATCAACTCTTCTATATTGTTTTCATCAAAAAAGAACAAAACGCTTCTATGTCAAGGCCTATGCAATATCTTTATCAATATATAAAAGAAGACTATTATTAAGAAAGTCTATGTCCGTCTTATTTTGTAGTTTGGTCTTTACAATTCATAGATGGAATTTAAAATATTTATTCTTATGATTTATTTTTATTAATTATCTCATTTCCAAATAAATTTAAGCAAGAATGAAATATATTATAACCTAAAATTGGAAAACTTGGAAATGGAACATGGGAAAAGTTTAGGGGTTGATATGATGAAATAAGTTTTAGAAATGAAAGATTCAAGTTTAAACCGAAGGAAGAAATTTAATATGTAAAAAATATTGGAGATTTTATTAATGTGACATAAAATATGTCAAATTAAAGATTTGAAGTTAAATAAAAAATAAAAAATGGAGAATGAAAAAAACTAAGGAGCAAACTTAAAGATTGATAAAAGAAAAAAAGACATAAAAACAATTTGTTGAGAAAATGACTATCTACTTGGAAACTTACCCATTACCTTTGGATCAAAAGTGTGGTACACAAATGAGATGTACAACTACCACATCCAATTAAAACCCAATAATGAATAGTAGCAAATCCCCTACAATTGTATAAATGTATAACTAGGTCTTCTAGCCCCAGCTTCGCAAGGTGAAAAAATTACAAAAGTGAAATGTAACAAAAACTTTAAAATACAAAAAATCCTCAATAGAAATTTGAAGGACTAATTAATGATAAAATTCAAGAAATTTTAAATTTTCTCATGACTGTTGAGAGAAAATTCAATAGCACTACTCTAAATTTGAAACAACTTTTTGATATCCTAAGTTAAAGCAAAAACTTTTGAAAGAAAAATTACAATACATTGAATCATGTTATAAGTCCAAAATTATTTGGTTTATAACAATACAATAAAATCATGTGAATCATATATAAAAGTCCAAAATTATACTAATTTATAAATCACTTCAATGGAATTTAAATAAAAAATTATTATGTTCACAAAATAAAAAATAACTCGAGTTTTACACATCTTTGATATAGGGTATTTGAATCCAACACCCTATCTAAAGTTGGCTTAAACTATAAAATCATAAGAACCATGAAACTGTGAAAACATAAAGATTATATAAAAAATTATGATCATTCAAGCAAATTTTTTTATCTAAATTCTCTTAGAAAACAAAAATAAGAAAAAGATAAGTACATGAAGTTTAATTCTCAAAGCAAAAAAAGACTAAAAAAATTATGAAATGAGAAATATTTAAAACAATACGAATCAATAGCCAAAATTAAATATCATAACATCGAAAATATGGAAATGGAACATGAAAAATGTATGGTTCAGTATAATGAAATAAATATTAATATTGAAAATTTAAATTGAAAGAAGGAAAATGAAACATATAAAAATAAGTTAAGCTACAACATTTGCTACAAAAAAGAAGGTCAAATGAAATATTTGAGGTTAAATTGAATTAGAAAATAGAAAAAAGAAAAAAATGAAACATGTAAAAAACTTAAGGTATAAAATTCTATATAAAAACAGTCAAATAAAAGATTGGAAGTTAAATAAAAAAATAGAATTTGTGTTTCAAAAGAATAGAATTTGGGGGGAAAAGGGTTTAGATACAAAATTTGATATTTCTAAACATGTTTCTTGATTTTTATATCTCAAGAATTAATATTGGTAAACTAAAGTTACTTAACATAAAAAATTAAATTTTGAATAAAACCCAAAGAGAAATCAAAACCTTTGATATACAGATGAGAGCAAAATAAATTATGCAACTACTCACACCCCACCCAAACCCATCCCACCCAAATCCATCAATCTCAATAGTTTAACAATCCCCTACAAATGTATAATTGTATAATATAATTTGTCATGTGTTGTTTGATGATCAGCAAAAATATTAAGAATTTGTCACGAGAAAACAATTATTGAATTAACTGATAATTTCGGATGAGAAGCAATTTTAGAAAAACTTAAACAACGGTTATTGGTTGTAATGCCGTTGTAATTTTTTTTTGATACAATACCGTTGTATATATGTTGCTTAACGGTGATTTTAACGATAAATTTTATAGTAGTCTTATCCGTTGTAAGTAAAAGCATCTCCGATATTAATGTTAGATATCACACTCACAAATCAAATCTAACTAGTAAAAATAGAAAAAAAAACGTACAAATCTTTGATCCAGCAATACTAGCTATCATGATAGTTAAAATAGTTTTAGTTTTTTGGCTCTCCAAATTTGGGAATGAAAAGAAAGAATTTGTCGCTAACCATAAAATAAAGGCCAAATTACCTATTACTCTCCTAAACTATGTTGACTCAATCACTTTAGTCCCTGAATTATAATTCGTTCCAACTCAGTCCCTGAACTATGCAACGTTAATCACTTTACCCCTTTAACCATATCAATGTTAGCTGACCTTACCAAAAATATCTATTATGGTCATAATTTTTTTCCAATCTATACTTAAGCACCCTAAACTCGTCAGATCTATAAAAAAATACTATTGTCCCTAACAACATTTCTTCGTACCTACCACCCTACTACCTTAATGTTCCCCTCCATTTTTTTATCTTCTCTTACCTTCAAAACTTCAAATTTATACAAATATAACCCTAAACCGTTAAGTAATTGATGGCGTTAAGCTCACTGGCGCCGAGTTACTGAGACGAAGGACTAAAGTGCCAGGATTTACATAGTTTAGGGACTGACTGAGAACAAATTTTAGTTTAGGGACTAAAGTGAGCGAGTTAACATAGTTCAGGTGACAAATAGGTAATTTAGCCTAAAATAAATGTGATTGATTTCAACATAATAATAAATATGACTACCTGATGTGATGACAATGTTAAACTCACTAGTCAAAATAGTTTTTTTTTGTCATTCTTACTATAATTTAACTTAAAATTAACTAGTATTGTTACAGGTGCTTTAAAATTAACTAGTATTGTTATAGGTGTTATAACAACGGATATGATTGTTGTTAGGTCATTTGTAACCACACATACTCGTGAGTAGTGAATGATAATTCCCGTGGTATCTATCGAGTAAGATGAACTAGATTTTTAACTATTTTTTTAATCATCGTAAAAGAACATGGTGTGTACTCATCGAGTTGGATAAGCTCTTTACCTGCAAGCAAATGCTCCTCCTATCTAGGGGTGTGAAACGAATCGAGCCTACTCGAGCTCGGCTCGAGCTTGAACCTAATCGAGCTAAACGATCTAAGCTTCACGAGGTTCGAGCTCGAGCCAAAATTACGGCTCGTGTATTAAACGAGCCGAGCTTGAGCTTGACAGATTCGAGCTCGATAAGCTCGCGAGCCTAAACGAGCTTATTAAAATTACAGAAATATCCTTTTGATTAATATTTATCAATACATTTTAGGGTAAAGTGCACGGTTAGTCCCTTAACTTTGCTTATTGCCCTATTTCGGTCCCGTTTTAAGAATTTGTCCTATTAAAGTCACTTATCTTCATATTTTTTTCCCTATTCAAGTCCTTTACCGTTAACTCGGTGTTAAAGTTAACGGATTTCCTGGAAAAATGATTGTTTATACACATGCACTTTTTTTTATACTATTTGCACCATAAACTTAGATATATGAGTTTCTAATAACTACCACCACTTCCGGCCACCACTTCCGGCGCTACTGACAACCACCGGCCACCACCAAGGCGCATCACTGTCGACAAGCCCGCCTCCATCCTTGCTCGCCTCATCCCGAAATCTCCAGCTCGGCCCAGCCCGACTCCGTCCGCCAGCGCTCGACCCAGCCTGGCTAGTTTGATTCAACGCTTCTCCGACGGCCAGGGGGACCGCACCTGAACGAGCAGCTTCCTTACGGGCCGGTGACGCTGGTGGGAAGCCACCAAGTTGCCGATGAGCTCCGGGAACAACCAAATCGCAAAAAACCCAAATGTTGGCCGCCGCGATTCCGGCCCCATTCCTTGGTTGATGATAGTGAATCTTGAACGGATTTTCATCCTAGACACTCTAGCAACAAGTGTCATCCATCAATTTGAAACATTATATCCGAATTTGATTAATCAAATTTCTAGGGTTTCAAGAACCCTAGAATTTCAGAATGCAATTCCTCTCAAATTAGGAAGCATTTGATACTAAAACAAGAGGGGTTTTATTCTTTAAGAATAGGATTTTGATTTCGATTAATTTTTATGCACCAATCGTGAAAAAAAGGTGAGCCGAGAGGTGACTGATCATTGATTTACGGGATTGTGAAGGTCCAAGTAAGCTTAGACGGGACCAAAAAGAGGTATCGGAGGGGTAGTGAGGCGACTAACAGCCCGTCGGTAGGGTAGAGGTGGTTGGGCGTTGTTGGATAGGTGGTCGGAGTAGTATCGGGTTGTCGGAGTTTTGAGTAGGTGGTTAAAATGTTAATTTTTAAAATGTTGTTGTGCAAAGACAATAATAGGAAACCTTTAGTTACCAAAAAAATTATTTTCCCGGTAGATCCGTTAACTTTAACACCGAGTTAACGATAAAGGACTTGAATAGGGTAAAAAAATGAAGATAAGTGACTTTAATATGAAAAATTCTGAAAACGGGACCGGAATGGGACAATAAGCAAAGTTAAGGGACTAACCATACACTTTATCCATACATTTTACTCAATTTATTTCAACTTTTCCTTCCCCGTATGCATTGTGGTCCCCCATTCCCAATTCCCCACTCTCCCCATTATCACATTCCAATTTTACTTTTCCCAATTCCTAATTTTACTTTTACTTTTCTCTTTCTCATCGAGCACTACACTAATTAACCAAGTCCAAGACCCTACACCTCTCTCTCTCTCTCTCTCATCTTCGTGACAGAAACTAAAGCTTCAACAAAAACTTTCCGCCATTATTGTCCAACCATTTGTTTCCCTTGACCCTTCTACCGCACCTCATCTGCCTCCGACTCTGCTATGTCGCGAATCAGACAGAGACAAATAAATGTATGCCCGACTCACCCTCAAGTGTAAGGATCGTTCTGTAGTAGAGTGGTGAGTAGGGGTCGATCCCACGAAGATAGTGTGTGAAGTGTGTGTGAGTATGCTTTCTATCAAAAGAAAAACTAAGATGAACAATTGTTTAAGAAGATTAGAACTTTAATGTGAAATACAAAGTTAATATGCAAGATGAGAATTTACGACTAAATGCAATTCTACAACTAAATGATAACTAAGCAAACTATGAGAACAAGAATCTAGTTGGTTTACTAATCGAATCTCTCTCCTTAGACCTTAGTTATATGATTTGGATCGAGACAAAATTATGAGCTACATTTACGGGTGCTAGCATTCTTAAGCCTAACTTCTACTTCTTTTGGAAGCAAGTTATCCTAACTAATAAGTAACTCAAGGTAAATCTCTTATCCAATTGAGCACCCAGAATTGCAGTAATCTCAAGCTTTAAAACACACCTAGTAGATTCTCATTAACCCTCTTAAGTTAATTGAACTACTATGTTATTCCTTCATCTATGCTCTACAAATGTTCTCTCAAACAATTCATTAAGCACTTGATAACAACATGCAAGCAATACTTTGAATCTCACATGTTAACCATGAAGCATAAGGAATAACACATAAATGATGGAAAACAACCATTATAAGTCATGAATCAAGTCTCAATCATCCATCACAAAACTAGATCTAAGGAGATTAAATGTCTACTCCACAACTACTCTATAACTAAGCATAAACATAATGAAAATAACAAAAGAAAGGTAGAAGAATCAAATCCAATATTGGTTCTTCAAGTCCCCATGTTGATCTTCACTTTCCTCCATGGAAGTCTCTGGGAAATTCACTGAGCTCTAGGCTCCGAGGAAGAACATTAGAGAGAAAACTAGTTTAGAATCTAAAATTGTACGTGATAACTTCTTCTAATGTGTTCTAGAAAGTCTATTTAACCTAATTCTAAGGCCCACGTATCCCTAGGCCAATGAGAGAACAAGTTGTGAAAAGTAACTGGTCCTTTTACCGAGTAGCAACTGTCACTGGTCGTAATTAAAATCTACAAAATTTGCCTTTGGGTGAGTATTCATGTGCGCCCCATGCTCACCCGGGTATTGCCCCAAATGGTTGGAACTTGGGGCAGACTTTTACTTGGAGCCTCGTGCTCGCCCCAACTGTGCCCCAATTTATAGAAATTTTGGGCATACTTCTACTTCGTGCCCCATGCTCGTCCCAAGTGATAGAAACTGGAATTCGGGTACCCTTCAGATTGGTGCCTCGGGCTCGCCTTAGTGTTGCCCTAATATTGTCCAAGACCTTCAGCTCTTCTAACCTTTAATGCCTTAAGCTCCACTTCAACACACTTTTCCCTTCCAATTATCTACACCATTAAGAAGCATCTATAACAAGTAATTTGCTCTAAATGATATCCAATTAAGCTCAAAACAAAGTAGATTTATATCAAAAGTATGAGAAAACATGTGTTATTGACACTCAACAGACTTCCCAGCCCGACAACTCATCTTCCCCACATCCCCCTCAATTACATCTTTTATCCTATGCCTAGGAGCCTTGTGGCAAGTGACGGGGACGAGGAATACTTTCCGAGAGCGAAAAAGAAGAGGAGCTTAGAGAGATGACTAATGCTATTTTCAGAGAGACTGGTCATGTCAGATCTGAAAATCTGGTGTAGTATTAGCCCATGATAAAGGAAGAAGAAGTACCATTGAGCCTTTCAAATCTTGAACCAAACTCAAGCCGAGCTCAAGCCCGATTATTTGAAGCTTGTCGAACTCAAGCCGAGCCTAACAATAACGAGTTTGAACTCAAACCTGCCGAGCTCGGCTCCTTCTCCCCCATACTCCTATCATCCTATGTGTTTACTCCTGAGTCATGGAGTGGAACATGCCGTTTTTTCCATTTTAAAAAATGAAATTTCCATGACACGCGGCGAAGTGGTTGCTGATAATGATAACGATAATGTGGGACAGAGAGTGGCTGGCTGGCTTCCGATGATGGGCTTGTTGACTGTCTGTCTCCTACAAATCAAAGTTCGATTCTACTCATCACCGGAAAGGATCGGGCTTGCTTGCTTGCGTTGCGGCGTCCACCCCACACCACTGCAGCTTCGCGCACTTTCTTGTCTTTCCTGCTGTTTCTTTCTTTCGAGCCGGGAAATGGAAAGACAAAACCCGAATCTCACGCTCGAATCTAACTTTCCTCTTTCACCTCCAACCAACTCTTCTCTCTTTCTCCCACCAGAAAATTGAATTCCTTCTACTCTCCCCTCTCCGGAAATGGGTTTCGTCGTCGGCTTGGTCCTCGGAATCGGTGTCGGAATCGGCATTATCGTTATGTTTGTCCGCTCAGAGAATAAGCGGGCCAAGCTTCGAGCTCATCTTGTTCATCTCTCTCTCTCTCTCTCTCTCTCTCGGCTTTCATAATTTTGTTCGACTTTCTTCTCCCGGATCCTTTCGTTTGCTCATTATCTTCCGCTTTTCTGTTTCCAGGCTACAACGATTGCAGCATTTTCTAAAATGACTGTGGAGGATTCCAGAAAGATCCTGCCCGGCGAGTTCTACCCTTCTTGGGTCACCTTTACTCAGCGCGAGAAGTTTAGTATCTTTACTCACATTTGATGATTCATATCTCTCAATTTCCTCGTCTCTGTACTTTTTACTGGATTAGAATTTTTGACATGACTGTTCTTTCTTCAGTTGACCTGGCTTAATCAACATCTTACAAAGATCTGGCCGTACGTCAACGAGGTATCTTCTTTGGTTCTTGTCTCATTCAAATACTTTGGTTTTAGGAAGGAGATTTATATTCTCTCTTTCAGGCAGCATCTGAGCTGATAAGGACTTCACTGGAGCCAACTCTGGAGCAGTACAGACCAATTGTGCTTTCTTCGCTCAAGTTCTCCAAGTTCACGCTTGGAACCGTTGCACCACAATTCACAGGTTACCTCTCTCCACATTTAACTTCTCTAATTTTCTTATTCGTATTCTGAATCTTTCTAGTTTTTTCTTACTATTTTTATATGGGGAGAGTACAACTTGGTATTGTTAGTTCAGGCTGAGAGGTGTTTGGATTGGATCTTGCAATGCACTGCTTTTAGTACAGGAAAAGTCGAGAACATTAGCCCTGGGGTGTATGTGCCTACACATGCAGATGGGATTGCGTCTAGGTAAAAACGTGCATAGGAAATTTCATCCCTATCTCGAATATCATTAATTTTTATTCTATTAGTGGCTGATAATTTAGGAATATTTATCAACTTTAAGATAAATGACTAGTAAAAGAACTATATTGAATTAGTATTTTTACTTTAAAAGGCCATCCTCTATGAACTTAGATATTCCAAAGTCGAACCTCTGGCAGAAGAATCAGGTTCATCTCCATATGTTGTTGTATATGGTTAGGGGGCAGGTAGGATTCAGGCTATCATTTGGTGGTCAGGCTCAAGCAGTAAGGAAAAGTCTAAACTGGGAACTGGGAAGAGTATTACTCTAAGTATGCTGTTTTGGATGCCATTGGCTATTTTTTTTTTCTGTTCTTGATCTAATTTCTGTCCTAGTGGTTTCTATAAATTAAATTTGCGATGTTGGTTGCTTCTGTTATGTTCACTTTAGTTTTATTTGCTAGCTTCAATTATCATTATGTGAATTTTGGTTGTCATTTGGTGGTAAGTCTAGTTGAGAGAGATCTTATGCTACTGGAACTTCTGGAGGACCTCGTAACAAATAGAGCGGAATGGAGACGCGAGATTCATGTAGCCGACCCCAACGAGTTGGGATTAATGCTCGGTTGATTGATTGAATTTTGGTTGTCATATTTGTTCAATCAGTTTCCCCACACAAAAAAAAGGAGTTATGTTAAACATTTTGCCTTTAATTTAAGTTACAATCGAGCTCTAATTATTCCATCCAACTCTGTAGGAGTTGCTATCATTGAAGATGGACCGGATAATGTTACCATAGAGTTAGACATTGACTGGGATGGAAACCCGAGTATAATATTAGATGTCAATACTAGACTTGGTGTAGCTCTTCCAGTGCAGGTAATATGCATCATTTGTTGTTAAGCCATGGGTGCATTTATTGGTATCCCGTATTTGTTACACATGAAAGTTATAGGAATTAGAAGTTGTTTACTTTTTAAATACGTCCTTAGCTACTGTTGGTTGTCAGTTGTCTAGTTTGATTTTCTGTTTTCTTTTCATTTACCTTTTGTCTGTACACGTATTATGGTTGATACTGTCTCCATCATGGAACTTCTAAGACGTTTGGCTTGAAACAATTAATCCGTGATTTCTTGTTTGAGATTATAATATGTATTTATAAAGCTTTTTTGTACAAGTGATCGATGAAAGAATAAAGTTTCTAAGTTTAATATTCTTATATTTTTCAATTAAATAATAGAATGTACAGAAATTTAAGTCAAACTTTGGTAAGTTTGTCAAATGTTTTAGAAGTTTTGAGATGGAGGGAGTATACGATAAGCCATAATAAATGGATGGAACTTTTAGGAATTTTTCTTCACACTGAAGTTAATGTCTCCAGACAGTTTGTGTCTATCATGTGCTACTTATGTCGGATTTTTGTTTTCATAAGTAACAGCAGTATTGAACTATTGAACGGATTTTTTGGATTGACATTAGTCATCTTTCTTAATTGTTATTATTATCTTTTTACTTTTATTTTTACTCAGGTAAAAGATCTTGGGTTTACAGGGGTCTTCAGGCTGATATTCAGTCCCCTTGTTGAAGAGTTTCCTTGCTTTGGAGCTGTTTGTTATTCTCTGAGACATAAGGTATGCAATTTCCTTCCTAGACTTGAATGTTCTTTTATGCAGTTCTCTCCTTCATCAAGCAAAATGTGATTATCTTTATTGTTGTAATTCTTTTCATTTTATTATTGGATCTTGTTTCCTGCTACCTATTGATTCTTTTGGTGACTGACTTGACGATTCCACTGCAAAGTGTCAACTGTTCTAGATTCGTAAGTCACTCTGTATTGAGTATTTTGATGCAATGATCTATGATAAAAAAATTTGTTCCTACAATGCAAAATGGCAATTCTGACACCATAAGATAGAAGTTGTTTGATGCTTAGATGTTTGCCATTCAATGCATATAGGAAAAAGCATAAAAGAAACATGACTTACTTGGAATAAGCTGAGGATTAGTTTATCATGGCTTACAAGTTCTTTTCTTTTTATTTTTTGTCGGCAGAAAAAGCTGGATTTTACACTTAAAATTGTTGGTGGTGATATAACGTCAGTTCCTGGCATTGCTGGTGCTATCGAGGTTTGTAGAACTTTTCTATGCTTTGCTTACATGTTTATGTTGTAGGCCGAACAACTTGCCCATAATAAGAATGATGATTATAAGGTGTATCCGAATTTAGTTACGATGTGTGTAGGTGATGCCAAGTTATGAGAAGTAAAAGTTGCTCCAAGTTATGAGCCAATTGTCCGGAGTCTGTAGTCGAAAATAAAAATTTCTCCAATATCAGGAACATTCTCAGCGTTTTGCTGCCCATGCCGCACCAGCAGTTATACACATGCTATACCTGATTAGGTCATGTAAGATAGTAAATGCAGACTGCAGGTCTCAGTGTTGTTCAAGTTTTTCAATATCAAAAATTGATACAGCGTCCAAACTTGATAAGAATAGGTTATAAAAATGTGCCTTCATCTCTAAATTTTGGTTGTTGGGTAATATTCCTAGTCTGCATCTGATACTGCTGTTCAGGTTGGATTTCGATTCGCACAGCAGAAAGCATTTATCAGCATTGAGTTGAAACATCTCATGGCCTGATTGCATAATATGTTTAGTACCTTTTCCGTCCAGGATACCATAAGGGATGCTATTGACGATTCAATCACTTGGCCGGTTAGAAAAATTATTCCCATATTGCCTGGAGATTACAGGTATGCAAAAGATGAGTAAAGCGCATCAAAGACATGACATTTTTAATTGTTTGTTATTTAATGAATTTTAAATCTCAGTGACCTAGAATTGAAGCCTGTTGGCGTATTACAAGTGAAGCTCATACAGGCAAGGGACTTGACAAATAAGGACATGATTGGAAAGTCTGATCCTTTTGCTGTGCTGTTTGTACGGCCTTTACCTAGTAGAACAAAAACAAGCAAAACAATTGTAAGCTGCTCCTCCCTTTCTCATGTTATTTAGACCAGAAATCATATCCATCAAATATGACAGCCAGATACCCTTCCTCAACTGAATTTTGTTACATCCTGTCTAAAGTGCAATTGAAATGTGTTCTGTGCCCGCAGAATAATGACCTGAATCCAATCTGGAATGAGCACTATGATTTTATTGTTGAGGATACATCGACTCAACACCTGGTGATAAAAATATATGATGATGAAGGCATTCAGGCATCTGAGGTAATTGGACTTGCTCAAGTACAGCTGAATGAACTTGAACCTGGTAAAGTGAAGGATATCTGGCTGGATTTGGTGAAAGACTTGGAAATCCAAAGAGACCGGAAATACAGGGGGAAGGTGAGGGCAGCCATGTATCCTTTGTTTTTGTTTGCAAATGTGCACCTTTAAAAGAGAGAAGCAAAACCAGTCGTTTTCTATGTAACTGAAGTGACCAGAAAATGAGATCCCATTAACCGTTTGTTATAGTCTTAGACACCATGGCTTGATAATTCAGATTAACTTAGAAAATATTACTCCATTAATTTTCATGCAGAAAATGAATAATGTCAGTTATAGAAGTTGAGCTGGCAATGCGGGGAAAAACTGTTTCATAATTTTGGTGGAGTGGTGTTTCTAAGTTTCATTGTTGTGTATTGATATGCTATATCTTCTTTTTGTGATTTGCTACCAAGACACTAACGTCTACTTTTATTTTGGTCTAGGTGCATTTGGAGCTTCTCTACTTCCCCTTTGGAACAGAGAATGGTTTTGCTAGTCCTTTTGCCTCTTACTTTTCAATGACTACCTTGGAGAAGGTTCTTAAAAGTGGACAGAATGGAACAGAAGCTATTACAAATGAAGACGAGTTTACACAAAAGAGAAAGGAGGTCATTGTAAGAGGGGTATTGTCTGTTACTGTAGTATCTGCTGAAAATTTGCCTGCCACAGATTTGATGGGAAAGGCTGATCCATATGTTTCAGTCGTGTTGAGAAAATCAGATACGAAAAACAAAACTAGGGTAAGATTCATATGGAAGTTTGCAGTTATATGAATGTTTTGTCCTTTTTTTTTAAACATATGGGGTTGGGGATGGTGGAGACTTGAACACAAGACATCCACCTCACGTCCGATAAGCTTAGCCACCATGCTAGATACTCAGCTTGGACAGTGTTTTGTCCTTTTTGATACAAGTTAAGATTCTTCTTCCACAGCCTAACAGATGCTCTCTTTGCTATTCAGGTGGTTAGTGACAGCTTGAATCCTGTTTGGAATCAAACTTTTGACTTTGTGGTGGAAGATGGATTACATGAATTGCTAATTCTTGAAGTTTATGACCATGACACCTTTGGGAAGGTCAGTAATTTGCTAGTACATACATCTACTTGCTGAAGGCTTGGACTTGATTATTTTCTTTACGACATTTGCTGTTCTTGCCCCGAGTTCTTTCCTCTTCCAAAAATTCTAACGATGAAGTGGAATGAAGAGATTTTATTTCTAACATTTTAATTCTTTCCTTTTCCCGCTGATCTTCACATGGCAGTCATTTAATTACAAAGCTGTCATAAATTCAGCAATCTCATCCTTGCATACTTACTCTTTGACGCCCGCTTGGATTATCACATTAAAATAAGTGCACAGATATCAATATCAGAGCTCTGGCTGTGGGGCTGGTGATTTTCTGCGCATGCTATAAAGTAGAACAAGCGTAGAATTGAATTTGTTAAGTTATAAACAGAGTAGCCAGTCAAAGTGTCGGTGGAGAGTGATTTGTTTCTATATTGTCCTAACTAGGAAATCTCTGAGCATGCAGGATTACATGGGTAGGGGCATTTTGACCTTGACTCGGGTCATTTTGGATGGAGAATACAAGGACAGTTTACCCCTTGAAGGAACCGAGTCCGCGAAGCTGAATCTGCATCTGAAGTGGACATCGGATCCAATTTACCGTGATTCTTGAGTAATGCACGCTTTTGTGTATCAATGACTGCTCTGAACCATGGACAGAATCAATTCGCTAAGCCGAATGAAATCAGACATGGGTGTTGATAAAATTTCTTTCTTTTCCTGGTGAAGGTGAGTGGTTGGGTTGGGAGGCTGTATGTTTGTCGTCGTGTACTTGCAGGGGCCTTTAGGTTTTGCTTGTGCTTGTGCTTGTGTTAGGGACTGTACTGGAATTCCTGGTCATGGTGATGGTTCATACATGTACATCCTTTTCCTCTTCCATATTTTCTTACTATTAATACTAGTACTTGGAGGCTCTTATGGGTCACTGAACACTTAGCGACATCATAGGTCTTTCTTTAGAAATCATCATTTAGGAAAATGATGAACTTAGGTGCTTTAATTAGACTTGTCATGTGAGACATTGGGTAGTATCACAATCTACCACACCTGCTTTAGTGATAATAATCCATCATTATAACACCTTTCCACACCATATGGGATGTTTAAGTGAATTTTAATGTACATATATGACTAAGTTGAATAACTATAATACCCAGTGCTTGTACTTTCTCCAAAATATGGTTCATGAGATGTTCAGTTTTCATATTGAAGGCTCATTAGTGAAATTATTTCAGTAATCCAAAATTACTTCATTAGTGAAATTATTTCAGTAATCCAAAATTACTTCATTAGTGAAATTATTTCAGTAATCCAAAATTACTTCATTGGTGAAATTATTTCAGTAATCAAGTGAGGTGGTAATTCATAATTGTAAGTTATATCATAGCTCATGGGATTTTGTAGGTTTAACGTATATTATGGAAAATACGGTAGGTAATTATAAATTTCCCTATACTTTATATGCAAAATGATAGAAGAATATGTCTAAATTGTGTTTTTTTTAATAGATTTTTGAACTACTCATTCATTGTTAAAATTTGAGTACTTCGTCTCTTTCCATTCGTACGACGCAAAAAAAGAGCTCGTTTGTACATAAATCTTCCCCCTACAATTTCACAAGTCAAATGGTTGAAATGCAAGTTTCTGCAAACATCCGAGTATTCTATCGCTATGGTACGAGTTTCTCTCTTTTCTTTTTTCTATAACGAACGACCAGTAGTTGGAGTACTTATCTCTCGTCCCT
This sequence comes from Stellera chamaejasme, assembly GCA_024586325.1. NCBI lineage: Eukaryota > Viridiplantae > Streptophyta > Magnoliopsida > Malvales > Thymelaeaceae > Stellera > Stellera chamaejasme. The sequence goes on from CM044986.1 coordinate 34,831,527, forward strand.
TACGAAACCAGAATCCCGCATGTAATACATCTTCTTCTTCCTCCTGATTACCTCCAGCCATGGAAGACCCATCGCCCAAGGACGAGAACAGAAGGATCCTCAAGGTGCTAGAAGCTCTGAAGCAAGCTTCCCATGAGCTACAGACTCACCCCACTCCCAAATCGGCACAGTTCAGCTTATCCGCCATTGAAGCGCTGCTCGAGCACGAGTCCGACTCTGAAGACTCTATCGTCTCCACCCTCGCCCACAACCTCTCCGTCCTCAAATCCCTCGTCCAGAACCTCCAGGAATCGGGTGGGTACAGCCTTCGCAAGTTCTTGACCCGCCGAGTCAAGACCTACTCCATTTCTCGAGTTGCCGGCTCCATCGAGTCGGAGATTCAGGCTTGGATTGATCGCGAGAACATGGACAGCTTGATCGAAGCTCTCAAAGACCGGTCCACGAGCGAGGACGAGTTGGTTCGATTTCTTACCCGGTTTAGAGACCGAATCTCGCTGGGTTTCGAACGCGATTTGCAGGACTTGGTGCTCAAATCCCGAGTTTTCTCTGAGTTGCAGTCGGTTTTATTTGACCCAGAATGGCCGACGAGAATCCAGGAATGCTCGGCGTCCTGTATGGCGGCTTTGATTAGATTCAACAAGGACGTGTTTGGCGGGCAAGTGAACATGGCCGCCACAGGCCGTGCGCTCGTGAGCATAGCCTCAATTCGCTCAATCACAGTTCTATCAGCGATGATCACATCGATCAGATCGCCCTTTGTGGATGAAATCGAATACAGCGGAGATATACCCAGGATTCTGGCTTTATTGGATTCCAAGGACATGGACATGAAAGTCTCGGTCATGAATTGCGTTTTAGACGTCGGTTACTTTGGGCGCAAGGAAGCTGTGGACGCAATGCTCCGAGGTGGCTTGGTAAAGAAGCTTGTTGCCCTGCAGCTATCAGAGCTCGGAGGGGACTTGATTGACATAGAAAGAATTAGGCATGAGAAGGAGGAGAATGGAGAAGGAGAGGAGAGGCAGAGAAAGAGTGGGAGACGGAAGAAGTTTCTGGAAGAACATCCATTTGCGAGCTGCGTGGCAAGGTTCGCAGTTCAGTTGGAGATTGGGGAAGGGCTGAGGCAGAGAGAGAAGAGAGCTTTCAAGCAGGAGATTCTGGAGAAAGTGGGGGAAGCGGCTGCATCAGATGCAGAGGCTGCCACCATTATTGCCGAGGTCTTGTGGGGTTCATCACCTTGAACTCGAAGGTCTACTGTCATCGCAGAAACTCAAGTACTGTGAATATGTAAAACAAGTGGACAAGGTACAATTCGTTTGTTTATACACTGTAAATAAACATTCTTCTGCCTTTATGCAAGATCATGGTTTGTTGATACTCATCAATATTGTCTGTAGAAGGTGTTGTAAAGCTAGTGTTGATTGAAATGGAATTCTTCAAGGGATTAGATTTGCTAACTGCAAAAAAGGAAGCTATGTTGCGGAATTGAGGTGCCAATTTCTTTAGCTGGATATATTGAAAGAAATCAAACATTTCCCAAGCTGACAATTTGTTTATTTTCATGTTGTCTACTCTTTTACTTTCTCACAGTGAAAACTTCTCATGTTCTGTTTTCAGTTCTGGTATAATCAGGTTGTTAGTTGCAATTTTGGAGGTGGAAGAGATGGCCTTTTTTCTTTTTTCTTTTTCTTCTTGGATTTCATATGGTACCGCTTCAAGTGATAACAGTGGGATGATGTTACAGCGCCAGCCGCCGTTGTTGTCCCTTGTCCGGTATTACAATCGCATCTTAGGAAAGTGCCATCTTTGACTAGAGTGTATGGGTGTAACTGTAAAGCTTGTGCCCCAACATCCAGCACTTAAATGGAAAATTCTAGGGTGCCTATGACTTGCGGTACCTAAACACCTTAGATTGCGTCACATAATCAACTAAGATGATGATACGACCTGTTAACCTGTCGAACAAGTTAAAATATAAATAAAAAATAAAAAAATTGTTTAAATTTATTAAAAATACTGGAAAGTATTATAATATATCACAGAAAATACAAGTAATGTGAAGTAGTAATAATATTTAGTGTAATTTTTTTTCTTCATTTTAGTTTTTAATTTCATAATAATGGTTAATTATTTGAATGTCATAATAGCATATTTATGATGAAATTTTTTCGAGAAAAAATTTCAAGAATCTAATGTCAAGAAAATGCAATCTTGTAATTCGGGATTAAAATTAGTGTAGGTGGTCTTAATTTTTTAAGAAAATATGATAGTATTGGTAAGTAAATCGGTAATTATGGCGAATTAATAAAATTAATGGCTAAAATGTAATAATGGAATGACTAGGAGGATAAAATGTCAAGAAACTGATGCAATTTTGTAAGGAGTAGCTATACGGTGCGCCTATAGGCGCACCGTAAGCGCCTATATAAAAGAAGAAGAAGGAGAACATGGACGCTTAAACATCAAAATGATATGCTTAAACATCAAAATGATGTATCCCGCGATGCATAATGATGTATCCCGCGATGCATAGTGATGTGCCTCCGTAATAAAAATCAGAGCATTTTGTTCTACAGTCCATGGTAATGCACTTTATTACCAAAAATGATGCATTCCCGATGCATAATGATGCTCTCCTGTAACAAACATGATGCACTCGTTCAGATGACTTAATGAAGCACTCACTTTCTTCAACTCCCAAAATGATGGTTTGTGGTGACCACTGTGATGCTCTTCATTGCATTATAATGTTCTCCATTTACAAAAATGATGCACTCGCTCTTATGACATATGTTACACTCGTAGTGATGCATTCACAATGCATAATGATGCTCTCCAGTAACAAACATGATGCACTCGTCCTGATGACTTAATGAAGCACTCACCTTCTTCAACTCCCAAAATGATGCTTTTTTGTGACCACTGTGATGCTCTTCTGTTGCATTATAATGCTCTCCATTTACAAAAATGATGCTCTCCATTTACAAAAATAATGCTCTCCATAATGATATGCTTAGACATCATTAAGGTACGTAGGAGCATTATAATGAGTCGCATGCACATCATTAAAGAGACGTGAGAGCATCATAATAACATAATGTGCAGCAGGTTGCATCTCTGAATCATGAGATATGAATCACGTCATTCAGCTGAGGAAATGGTTGGGAATTGATCGACGACGTCTCAGGAAGTGATTGGCTACTTCGGCATGGTCGGATTTCGTAGTGCCAACGCTTTTAACCTCCAAAGCTTGTCCGCCGTTAACATAGAAGCGCCGTCGTCGGTGGCGATGTGATTGTCGTCGATGGCATGGGGAGGCTTGTGGTGGCGGGCCTTGTTGCAGTCGTCGGTAACGTTGCACTCGTGGGTGCGGTTGTCGACGAAGAAGGAAGGCGCGATGGAGAGATCGATGGCAATTTCGTGAATAGTGTAAGTTTGGCGCACGGAGGCTCACCTTAAAGAAGGGGCGCACCGTATCCTCTGCCTTTTGTAAGTTAGAAATTAATAATTAGTGTTGATGATATTATTTTTTTAAAAAAAATACTGGTAATAATGGTAACACGATTTAATTAAAAAAAAGGTTAAAATGTCAAAATATATAGCATATTTAGAAGGATGAAATGTAAAAAAAATTGATGCAATCTTTTAAGTCAGAGATTAAAATTAGTGTAGATGGATGGTCTTAAATGTTGAAGAAAATCAGGTAGTATTGGTAATTAACTAAATCGCCAATTTCTTTTATTGATAAAATTAATGGAATGAATATAATCATTGAATGTTTAGGATGATGAAATTCAATAAACTATTGCAATTTTGTATGTTAGAGATTAAAAATTAGTGTTGATGATATTATTATTTTTTCTAAAAATAAATACCGGTAATAATATCCAACACTTGAATTCCATTTTGGTTGTTCACTAAGATTGTAATCGTAACTCTCACGTGATTTACATAAGCGGTTTAAGTTTAAGTCATACATACCTTCATCATCCCCTATTATTCATCCCCAAATCTGTCACCACTTTTATCTTTTTGTATAGATTAATATTATATTTGATTATTAACTCATTTTATATAAATTTTCATTATTACTCTTTCAAATTTATTTTCACTCTTTTCAACCAATTTTCTAAACTAGATTTTTTGAGTAAATGCAATTACAAAGGTAAAAGTCGGCTAAAATAAAACAAAAATGAAAATAGATCATTTCATTTGGAATAATATATTTATTATTTTTGATAGCGTGACAATACATTCCGGAGAGAGAAACAAAAAGGAAAACGTGATACACATGCCCAAGCCCAACATATTCCCCATCATCTCTTGAATTTTTTTTTTAAGGTAATGTTAGCATCGAGGACATACTGTATGCTATCAAATTTGAAGACTTGATTTTCCTTATCTCCTCTTGTAATATACGGAGTAAGAAATTAAAAACACTATCAAATGATATATTCTCTCCATTTTAAAACTTATTGTTCACAATATGTTTTTAACACAACATGTTTTCTCATACTTTTGATGTAAATCTACTTTGTTTTGAGCTTATTTGGATATCATCTAGAGTAAATTACTTATTATAGATGCTTTTTAGAGTAAACTTCGATGGTGTTCTGTAAGTTTGTGGGTTGTTCTATTTTAGTATCGTTTTAAGAATTTGGCTCATTTTAGTCCTGTAAGTTTCAATCGTGTGCGCAGTTCGTCATGTCGTCACTTAACTGTTAAAGTGGTAAAATTACCAAAATGTCACTTTTTAATATCCAATTTAATACCTAATTCTTGTAAAAGTCTACAAATAGTCTAACTACTTTTAAATTCTACAACTTGACCCGATAATAAAGTGTCTAAAGTACCACCGCCGTAACTATCGCCGTCGCCGCTGCGTTGCACCGTGTAGAAGTCGTCCTCACCTTGTTAAACCGAGCCACACATCGCGTCGCCTTCATTCTAAGATTCGGGCTACCGGCGAGGCGAGGCACGATTTGGGTTCGTGTCCATCCTCAGATCTGGGTTCGCGACTTCGCGTTCGATGTTGGAGAAAGAAGGTTAGCGTCGGCGTGAGGTGTGCTAGGGTGGGGCTGGGTTAGCTTGGCTGGGTGAGTCGCGACTTTCGGCTGGGGTGGGGTGGGTCGGGGTGAGGCTGGGTACAAATATGAAAGCAACAAAAGAAGCTTCCGGTAGAAGATGGCCTATCACAATCGTTGCCGGAGGTAGGGGCGACGGTGCCAGATCTAAAGTCGGCGACGGTGCGATTTGGGTAGGGGAAGGTTCGATCGGTTGGAAGGATGCAAAGGTGGGGCGTGGGAGGGCCGACGAAGGTGGGCATGACCGACGAAGGTTGACCGGCGAGGGTTGAGGGCGAGGGTTGTAGAATTTAAAAGTAGTTAGGCTATTTGTAGACTTTTACATGAGTTGGGTATTAAATTGGATATTAAAAAGTGATATTTTGGTAATTTTATCACTTTAATGGTGATTTTAACGGAAAAAGTGACGGTAGGACGAACGGTGCACACGATTGAAACTTATAGGACTAAAGTGAACCAAATTCTTAAAACGGAACCAAAATAGGACAATCCACAAACTAACAGGATCACTAGCGAAGTTTACTCATCAGGGAATAGGCGTTGAAGGTTAGAAGAGCTGAAGGTGTGGGACAATATCAGGGAAACACTAGGGCGAGCCTGGGGCACCAATTTGAAGAGTGCCCGAATTCCAGTTCCCATCACTTGGGGTGAGTCTGGGGAAAATTTGGGGCGTCAAGCAAAAGTCTGCCCCAAGTCCCAACCAGTTGGGGCAACACTCGGGCGAGCACGGGGCACTAGTCTGAAAGATGCCCCAAGTTTAACAACCTTTTATTGATCAGAGAGAGCCTGGGGCGAGCATGGAGCACGAAATAGAAGTATGGCCCAAATTTCTTTCAATTGGGGCACAATTAGGGCGAGCATGGGGCACACACAAGTACTCACCCCGAATGCAATTCTATAGATTTTAAGTCGCGAGCTGTTGCGATTTGGACAATTTTTTGGACGGTTTTCACCAGTTACTTTTCACAACTTGCTCTCTCAGACCTAGGGTTATGCATGCCTTATAATTAGGTTAAATAGACTTTCTAAAACACATTAGGAGAAGTTACCACGTACAATTTCATATTTTAGACTAGTTTTCTTTGTATTGTTCTTCCTCGGAGCCTAGAGCTCTGGAAATTTTCTGGAGACTTCCATGAAGGAAAGTGAAGATCAACATGTGAGCTTGAAGAACCAAGATTGGATTCGATTCTTCCACCACTCTTGTTATTTTTACTAAGTTCATTCTTAGTTTTAGGGTAGTTATGGATTAGACATTTAATCTCCTTAGATCTAGTTTGTGATGGATGATTGAGACTTGATTCATGACTTATAATGATTGTTTTCCATCATTTGTGTTGTTCCTTATGCTTTATGGTTAACATGTGAGATTCAAAATATTACTTGCATGTTGTTATCAAGTGCTCGATGAATTGTTTGAGAGAACATTTGTAGAGCGGAGATGCAGGAAAAACATAGTAGTTCAATTAGCTTGAGAAGTTATTGAGAATCCACTAGGTGTATTTAAAAGCTTGAATTTCATGCAATTCTAGATGCTGAATGGATAAGAGATTTACGATGAGTTACTTGGTTAATTAGGAAGTAGAAATTAGGCTTAAGAATGCTAGCACCTATAAATCCAACTCATAATCTGGTCTCAATCCAAATCATATAACTAAAGTTTAAGGAGAAATTCGATTAATAAACCAACTAGATTCTTATTCTTATAATTTACTTAATTATCATTTAGTTGTAGAATTGCATTTAGTCGTAAATTCTCATCTTGCATATTCATTTTGTGTTGCATCTTAAAATTATAATCTCCTTAAACAATTGTTCATCTTTTTTCTTTTATTAAAAAGCATACTCACACAATTCACACACTATCTTCATGGTATCGACCCCTACTCACTGCTCTATTACAGAACAATCCTTACACTTGAGGGTGAGTCGGACATACATTTATTTGCCTCTGTCTGATTCGCGACATAGCACTTATTCAACATTTACATAAAAAATTCCAAGCCAAAGAGAAAAATCCATGAACAAAATTTAGAACTCAGAAAATTAAAATTTGATAATAATAAAATTCAGGTTAAAAAGAAAAAACATAAACAGTTAAAGCCTCTAACTTACTGGTCCAGCCAAGCCATACTCGACCTTTCTTTCTTATGTAGCAAAGAAACATCTGCTCCAAGCCTCCAACTTGCTTCTAGCTGCAGTCGAACGGAAGTTGTCAAACAGAAAAGAGTACAAACAAGGAAAGCCTCAGATGCTTATGCTACAATATTGCCTCGACAATGCCTCAAAAAGTGTTGGGCGGTATTAACACCCATTTCAGTTCCATGACCATGAATATCATCAATGAAAAAATAAAAAGAGTCTGCCATTTCTGTACAGTTATCGCCTCAGCCTTCATTCTGAAGACTGCTCAACCTTTGGCAGCTAGAAACGAAGACATTCGATTGCACCAGGAGCCTGCCTATTCATTTCAATATGATATTTCTCATGCAGATGGATTATAGGCTCATTTTCCTATGTGAATTTGCACGGCAGTGCTCTGGAAAGGATACTTCTCAAACGCAGCTTCCCAGCTTGACAAGGAAACTCTGAAAGCTCGCTCTCATTCATTCTTCAATGCCTCCATGCTTTCATTTTCAATCGCTTTTCTCCGCAATATTGATCTAATGACTGAACAAAACGATATAAGAGCAATCCCCACGTGTTCTGAGCTATTAATCTTCACATTGATCTGCCCCATTTTTCTGTTATTTATGTTGCCATTAACCAGTAGTTTCATATCTCGCATTGGCCTGAACTCAGATTGGATACCTCCACTGAGTACCGTCTCTTTGTTAAAGGAGATTGCCGTCATTGACAGAGTAACACTGTCATTCCGAACAGGGTAGTCATTTCCTCTTAAAGTGGCTTCAAAACCTGCACCATATGCTGGTGGCCCTGGACCACCCATTCGTGCACCATTCATTAATAGCTTCAATCTCTTACCAGCAAATATGGTATCCTCAACCTTGACACCAAAATAATTCTTTCTTCCAAATGAAGTAACTGAAACGCCGCATTCAGTAATATTGTGCTCGAAGTTCCTCAGCTTCCCATTGCTGCGAACTGTGTACATTATATCTTTGCCAGCAGACTGAACATCAAGTCCAACCAAACATGAGAGACTTGCAGGATCTGTGTAAGCAGCAGTACATTCAGAAAGTATACTAAAATCATGTTTTTCTTTGCTCAACTGTCCTGAAACAGAAGCAAAAAGCTTCCCCTGTATTTCTAAAGCTGAGTCCACACTAATTCCATCAAATCCCACATCATGATCCCACCCTTGAGGATCCAAAACAGGTCTAACAAGCCATTGGTCACTTGTAACAAGACACCTATACCTATGGGCTGGGCAATCTGAGTTAAAACTAGGAGGAATTGCCATATCTGGTAGCGGAATGGCCTCTGGATCATCTGCAGGTTCCTCAGCACCTGACTTGTCATGGCCAGAAGAAGATCTTTCCTTGAGTATATAATTTTCTTGTCGTCTTTGGCACTCCTCCTTCAACTGTTTCTTCATATAGAGAGTCTCCCTGTAATCCAACTCATCAAGATAAGCTCTCTTTTGTGATTTACTCAACTTCTCAAACTGAGATTTTGTCAAGATTCTGATTGGAGGCAGTTGATCATACTCATCTTCTCTCTCCATCTCGGAAAGCATAATAGAATCAACTTCATTTTGTGAATCAACAGAACCTGGTACAGAACGGTGACGTAGAAGCAACGAGAGGAGATGAGGAACAGAAGGCTGCCTCGTGCTGCCTGCTATCCCCAGAGCGATGCTGTCTCGAAAATCCAACAAGGCATTGACATCAACAAGAATTTTCATGCACGTGCACAAAAGCAGGAACTGCAACTTCCAAACCTGCCCATTTGGAAGTATATTCTTTCCCATTAAATTTTTCTTGCACCTTGGGTGATTCTCCGCCAAAAGTACAAGATTTTCAAGTCTTGTGTCGGATACCGCCTGGTGTATGTAATGCTGTAACAGATCAGTAGATCGGTTTACATATGATTCATAACTGATGGGGTACCCATTAGGTCCTTCAGGAAGATCTGGAGAAGAGTGGGTCATGACAAGGATGGTGTTAAACCAAATTGCAGCACCAAAAGTTTCTGTCATAAGCCTTAGAAGAGGGTAATCTATGTTATCCGTGTTGATAAGGTCAAGTCGCTCAAAATATAACACTATATCCGGGGGAGATCTTCGAATATACCTCTTTACAGAAAGCATAACCTTCCTGTTCCTCTTCAAGTTACTTTTAGTTGAGGGTAAGAATCCAGGTGTGTCAATGAAAGTGATCTTAATCCCATTTACAGTTCCTGCCACTTCCTGAATATGATTAGTGGCAGGCTGAAAAGCATTGGTTTCAGTCTTCAGTTGCTCAAATATGGAATTTATAGTTGCACTCTTGCCAACACCAGATTTCCCAAGGACCAGTATCCGGATAGAGAAATCTAATTCAGGCACACCAGAAGACTCCAGTTCCCTTGCTGTTTGTTTGGCCCTGATGTTTCTGAAGTTCACCCTCTTCAAATCTGATTCCCCAGCCCGTATGAGAGTCGCCAGGTGCATTCGATAGAAAACCTTTGCAACCAGGGGATTTTCTTGTGATTGCCCAAGTCGTTGAAGAAGGCGGAACAGCTTAATTCGGAGGCTCTCAACCTTTGCTAGTGGATTTGTATCATTTTCATAATCAAGATTACCTGGTTGATGAGAATTTTGTCCAGGAATATTCTGCTGAACAGGGTTTGGGTGAGCTTCCTGGTTGCTCTCTGAAGGAACAGATGAGATGGCCAAATTGCTCATGTTGGATGATGGGCCTGGTGGATGACGGAAAACAGGTTAATTCATAAGACCGGAAATTGTAGGACAATATGCAATGATTCAATGCCCTCTAATATGAAACTCTCAGTCTCAGCCCAAGCCACCTTTAGTGTTGCATTTTCCTTTTAGGGAAGTCCCTAAAAGAATGTTACATTTCATCTTTCGGAAACTTGTCCATACTTAATTTCACCTTATTACCCTTGCTTTCTAAAACTCTCTCTCCTCCTTTATTTATCAATCTCACTTTATTAACCACTTTATACTTTTACCTTAATCACCATGCCAAGAGAAATGACACATCCTTTTGGGGATGGAGAGAGTAGCTAGTAACAGATGGTAGCGGATGGCAGCACAGCATACAGTTTACAGATTTCCATAACATGTGTTACCCACAGCTTACATGATAATGAAATTGAGAACAAAAAAAATCCAAGTGTTTTTGCTAATCACTAAATCTCCAAAGTGAAAAGAAAAGGTAAACAATTATTCACTCAACTACATTAATAAGGAACGCAGAAAGTGTGCTATCCTAACAACACAACTTTCTACAGACTAAAATGTTGCAATCGAGACATTAAAGAGATAATTGCAACCAGTGACATAAAATAGAGGTACGTAGGGCTGAGTTGTAGGTTCGAACAATTACGGAAGGACCTCATCCATAGTAATTTGAAGCCATTTTTCCATCCAAAGTTTCTTAACAATAACACTGTGCTCATTGAAAGAAAGGCAAGTGCATTAATAAATATCAGTGGCAAGTGATACTTCAGTTTAAGATTATTTAGTTCATAATTTCCCTCTTAACCCTTTTACAACAGTCACTGCGAAGTTTTGCCCACTCTTAAAAATGCAACTAGAACTCCAAAATGATAAGCCTGAAACATAGCACATGATCAGAGTAGCATTGTAAGAGAAAATGTTCATCGGCAATATCAATTACAGGAAACTGTAGGAGAGTTGTATGATTCAGATTTATCATTCGCTTACCATATTTTTATGACATTTCAACACAAAAACAGGATGCAGCGCAAGCTAGCTGAAAGCTTTTGCCACTTTTCTCACCTCACAATTTTTTTTTTTGAAGAATTAACAACTTATATGCCAAGTTCTACTGTTATGCTGCCTCCCTATAATTCAATATCAAGTGTCTCCATTCAGGTTCTGAATGGTATAACAAATCATTCACTGGAAAAAACCAGAAGAAGGGCGGAAATAATGGTACCTTGCTCTCTGGATTCCTCATCTGGAGGGTCCTGAACCTCGTGAAAGAAACTTCCCCCGCCTGATAGTGGTCTAGACGAAGCCAGGGAACTAGATACTAGTTGGGAGAAAACCCAGTCTTTGATTCCCTTCATACTTCCTACACAATTTTCAGAAAGGCTATGACGATCACATGCTTCCTCCAGGAAGGGTGAAGCTGAAGAATGCAAACTAGAAGCCTGCTGCACTATTCCAAGAGGTTCGAGGGGAAAGACAGTGTCGCGGATATCCAAACCAAGTCACGGGCTCGACGCTGGCTGGAGCAACCCTTTCAAACAGTATCAAGTTCCTCCAAACACACAAGATGTGCATAAATTCTCCCTCTACCGTCTAAACACCCACAAAAAAAACAACCACCAAGAATGCCGATGCCCATGAGATATAGCAACAACCAATAGAAAGGAACAACCACATCATTCATAACGACATCTCCAACAGAACCAAAATTACAAATCGAAAAAAGAAGAAAAATCACTGAAGTGCCGATCTTAGCACCTATTCCTAATGCTGAAAGTCGCTTATCGACAACGGAAAATAAGTGACGATGGAGCTCTAAAGTTTACCTCAATCGAAGGAAGAAACAGATCCAGAAACGGATTTTTAACATCAGAACCCGAATTCCATCCCACCGAAGAAGGGGCCTGGAACATGTAAATCACGAAGAGCGACTATTTGATGCGCGGAATTAAGCTTCAGGTTGAGGAAGGCAAGGTGAGGCTTAGCCTAGGGGACGAGGAGGAGGAGGACCGGGAGGATCAGATAAGACAGCGGGAGATTGCGTTTCTTGTGTCTCGTTTCTGTGGACCCTTCTACGGTACCCCCTCTATATGGTACCCACCGGTAGGGGTGTGCACGGACGGGGCAGTGCGGATACTGAGAAAAATAATATCCGCCCCATCAAGTGCGGGTATCCTAAATGTGGGTACTCGATTTTCATGGTTTTTGTGATTCGGATCGCGGGTATTCCTAAGTATAATTATTCTATAAAAATTTTCAATTTACTTGGATATATTCTAAAATTTTGCATCATAAATTTACATATCTAGAGTATCAAAATGAAGAAAAGTAGTTTGCATAAATAGAACAATAATATAATATTACAAATCATCTATTATTGTTGTATGAAATGGGTTTTCACACATAATATAAAAGAAATTTAAAAGAAAATTGAGATGAAGTAAGTAATTTTATATAATTTATTTGTAAATAGCGTATGCGGATCGGTTCGGGTATCCAGCGGATTTAAAATTAGAAACTTTGCGGGTTATCGGTTTCTTGGTTCGAGTTTTCGGTTTCGGATCATGCGGTTCGGTTCGGTTTCTCGGTTTTGCGGGTTTTTTGAACACCCCTACCCACCGGTGCCTATATCGCATTTCACCGTTAAATCAATTCAAATTAATCCAGGTCATTAATTAAAAATATATAATTAAAATATAAAATACCTGCAAACGGCTTCAACCAAAACTGTTTCTAATTTCTATATTTATTCCCCGCATTCCCTCCTCGCACTGAACATCAGTTGCTTGGAAATGATCCCCAACCAAATTTTTCTCCAAAATTCATCCCAAAAAAATGTTCCCTAAAGTTTTCTTTATTAAAACGATCTACCCGATTGGCCAGTACAGGCAGCGAAGACCAGATGGCGAGTCGACGTCCGATTGTGGAATCCGAGTCGCCGGACTTGGAAAGCATCGTGGGGCTGACTTTGAGGGTGGGAGTCGATTGTGCTTGGGAGAATCGAATCATCACGCAAGGATCTGGTCGGAGGTGCCTGACAGCCACCGTTTTGGTGTCGATGGTGGTGTCATTCTGTCGTGGGTCATCCTTCCCATTGAAGTCGTCACAGAACACTCGCCAATTGCACAATTGGTCTTGATGTAAAGAAATTTGAGAAAACTTGTAGTCTCCTCAATGTGTTTGTTCTGCATCCATTGCAAAATTGGAGTTCAACTGATCAAGTCGATTCTGTTGAAATTAAATCGAAATCCATATGTAGAGGAGAAGAAGCATGCTATAGTCTGTTCGTGGAAACCACGTCAAAATAGACTCATCTAAAAATTCAAAGCAATTGAGACTAGATTGGCGGGTGGAAAGCAGGAACGAGTAAAGATCATAGCATGAGTAACTCTCGCTTCTAGATGTTATTAACTCCTCTTCAGGCTCTCCATTTTCTTTGCATTAACATTAAAATGATCCGAAGAAAGTTTCAAGCCCTTGCCCTCTTTGCCTTGATGATGATAAGAGAAGGTTGTCATTCAAGTCGAAAGAAGCTCGTAATTGGAATTGTGGTACGATCATGCATCGGTATTGCTTCTCATAATTACTTCTCTTCCAGCTTGAGCCAAAGAAGAATTTCTGATGATTTTTTTGGAACGAAATGTACAGTGTCAGCTTTAACTTACAGAATTGTATTAGTTTCTTGACATTTCTTGACATTCCTTTATTACATTTTTACCATTAATTTTATCAATTTGCCCCAATTACTGATTTAGTTACCAATACTGCGATATTTTCTTAAACAACTAATACCATCTACACAAAATTTAATACCCGACTTATAAGATTGCATTAATTTCTTGACATTTGACTCTAAACATGCAATATATTCTGACATTTTTACTATTTTCTTGACATTTCATCATCCTAAACATTCTATTATTACATTTTTTCCCTTAATTTTATCATTTCGTCACAATTACCGATTTAGTTACCATTATTACCAGTATCCTTTTTTAAAAAAAAATTAATGTCATCAACACTAATTTTTAATCTCTTAACTTACATAACTGCATTAGTTTTTTTAGATTTCATCCTCCTCAACATTTCATTATTACATTTTTACCATTAATTTTATTGATTTGCCACAATAACCGATTTGCTTACCATTATTACCATTATTACTAGTATTTTTTTAAAAAAATAATGTCATCAACACTAATGTTTAATCTCTACCTTATAGAACTGCATTAGTTCCCTGACATTTCATCCCCCTAGACATTCAATTATTACAATTTTGCTATTAATTCTATCAATTTGTCACAATTACCAATTTGGTTACCATTATTACCGGTATTTATTTTTAGAAAAAATAATAATATCATCAACACTAATTTTTAATATCTAACATACAAAATTGCAATAGTTTATTGAATTTCATCATCATAAACATTCAATGACTATATTTTTTTTTGAACGGCGTAGTGGTTAGATACTCCATCCTCGGAGAAACCCGGTGTCACGAGTTCGAGCCCCCTTCGGTTTAAACTCATCCGAGAGCAGAGCCGCAGGGGTGGTTAGATTATGCTCTAGTCGTGACGTGGTAAAACTGCAATGTCTTGGCATCCCCGGGATTCGAAACCGAAACCTCGAACCCGAACCCCACCTCTGCAGCACTCGGTGTGCCGCTTGGGCTAGGGATGCTAGACATTCAATGACTATATTCATTCCATTAATTTTATTAATTCAACACAATTGACGATTTAGTTAATTACCAATACTGCCTGATTTTCTTCAACATTTAAGACCATCCATCTACACTAATTTTAATCTCTGACTTAAAAGATTGCATCAATTTTTTTTGACATTTCATCCTTCTAAATCAGCTATATATTTTGACATTTTCACCTTTTTTTTAATTAAATCGCCACAATTAGCGATTTTGTTACCATTATTGCCAGTATTTTTTTTAAAAAAATAGTAATATCATCAACACTAATTATTAATTTCTAACTTACAAAATTACATCAGTTTCTTGCCATTTTATACTCCTAGTCATTCCATTATTACATTTTAGCCATTAATTTTATTAATTCGCCACAATTACCGATTTACTTACCAATACTATCATATTGTCTTAAACAATTAAGACCACCTACACTAATTTTAATCCCGAATTACAAGATTGCATTTTCTTGACATTAGATTCTTGAAAAATTTTCTCGAAAAAATTTCATCAAAAATATGCTATTATGACATTCAAATAATTAACCATTATTATGAAATTAAAAACTAAAATGAAGAAAAACAATTACACTAAATATTATTACTACTTTATATTACTTGTATTTTCTGTGATATATTATAATACTTTCCAGTATTTTTTATAAATTTAAACAATTATTTTATTTTTTATTTATATTTTAACTTATTCGACAGGTTAACGGGTCGTATCATCATCTTAGTTAATTATATGGCCCAATCTAAGTTGCTTAGGTACCGGCATAGGCACCCTAGAATTTTCCAAGTATTTACCATTACTTTTCCATGTTCCACTTTTTCTGTCCACCGGAGTTAAAGCGGAGTATATAAACTAGTTTTAATTGAATTTAGTACGTGGAGGGCGGCAAAGTTTTTGTGTGGCGAGAGATGAGCAACACAATCTTTCTTTGCAGTAGCTTAATTCTGAAAAATCAAATCTGGTGGCGAAACAATTGTCGCTAGCTCCATCCAATCATGCCCCCTTCAAATTCCTCATGATCACTTCCAACTCCTCACTTCACCAACAGCTGCTACATACTGTAGGTGCTCATCATCATGGCCTGCTGGAAATACAGAGCAGGCTTGCTTCTCATTTTCACCGCCGTCACCCTCTGGGTCACTTCCGCCGAGGTCACTCAGGTCAGCTCTTCATCGATCACTTCTCTTCTCTCATCTTCTGTTTCTTCACTTTTAATCTCCTTAATGTTGTCTCAACATGCATGCAGGCTGTATTTGCAAAGTACAGGCACCCTTTTGTTATGGCATATCTTGGAACTTCCATCCTCGCACTTTACCTTCCCTTAGCACTTTTCAAGGACATCTTGCTCAAGCTCTTGAGATCATCACATGTTGATGCCCCAAGTGCAGTGAGCTTAGCAGACCAAACTGATCCTGAAACTAAACACCTTCATGATCCCATCGACCATGTCCGCCTCAACCTTGGTGTCCCTGTTAAGCAGGAGGAAGTACCCACGAAAGAAGCAACTGAACCAGAAAGGAAACTCACAACCATGCAAGTTGCTCTGCTTGGTTGTTCCATTGCACCTCTCTGGTTCTCCACTGAGGTAGGTCAGCAGCACCAAACTCTTCAAAACAACCAGTAGTTGTTTTTGTGATCTAACTATGGTTTTGCTCGATATATCTCCAGTATCTGATAAATGCCGCACTTGCGCAAACGAGTGTGGGTAGCATGACCTTGTTGAACTCGACTTCAGCGCTCTTCACTCTCTTCATTGGAGCATTTTTAGGACAGGAAAGCATCAACATTGTTAAACTGATCTCGGTTCTCATGAGCATTGCTGGTGTTGCAATGACCACGCTAGGGAGCACTTGGGCCGGTGCAGATGCTTTGGGATGGACCAGCATGAGAAGTGCTCTTCTGGGTGATCTCTTTGCCCTTCTCTCAGCATTCACTTACGGTTTATTCACCGGTTGAGCCCTCTGTCTTTCTCATTCTAGATAAAGGATGTCCTATAAACTGTTGTTGCAGAGTTCTTACTTGAAGAGTGTTGCTGCAGTTTTGCTTAAATTGGCTGCTGGCGAAGGAGGAGAGAGGTTAGATGTACAAAAGCTTTTTGGCTACATTGGATTGTTCACATTTCTTGGCCTTTGGTGGCTAGGTAAGACTGCATTAACCTGCTTGCTTGTTTCAACTGAATTAGTATATGTTTCGTCTCGTCTTCAAGATCAATGTCCTTTTTTTCATTTCTCAGCGTGGCCACTGACGGCAGTAGGAATCGAACCAAAGCTCAAGCTTCCCCAGTCAGCAAAAACTGATCATCTGCTTTTTTTAAACAGTTTTATGGGAAATTTCCTATGCGATTATTTCATGTATGTATGCCGCGGATCTTATATATATCAATGTCATGTGGAGCACTCACTCACTTCACGAATGTTGGCTTGGTTCTGATATGTTAACTACAGGGCACTTGGAATTGTGTGGACATCTCCGTTGGTGGCTGCACTGGGCATGTCACTGACCATACCGTTGGCTATGTTGGAAGATATATTGGTTCATGGACAGCAATATTCACTCATCTATGTCATTGGTTCAGTTCAGGTAGATGAACGATTCCCACCTAAATTTCGAATATAAAACTAGTTTCTTTTGCTTATAATGTTAGTAAATTTTTTCCAAAATTTTAAAAAGAAAAAGGCAATAACGATTGCAAATGTTTTTAGTACTACTCATAAACAGAATAAATGCAGGTGTTGCTGGGATTTGTCATGGCGAACGTTTCTGACCGGATATGGTGCAAATTGGGACCTTTGGTCCGTTATCTGTGACAAACCTGCTATAATGAATGGTGTACCGTTAATTTATGGAAGAGGCAAGTGAGTCTCAAGTCAAGGAGGTTTCCCCCTCCATGTATCAAAGTTGGCCACTCGAATGAAATGACGTGGATGAACAACCAAGGGAGAGATAAAAGGGCATTCTTGATTCTTTACGCAAAAGGATCAATAAATTAGTATCTTAACTGTATAATTGGAGAACAATGTCAACAACTCTCACAAGGGAAAAATAGCCTATAAGAGTGCAAAAATCAGTTGTTTTTTTTTTTATTTTCTCTTTTAAGGGGGAAACAAAAAAAAAAACAGATTGTTTCGTACCTTGAAAACAAGTCTAAGCTGATCAACAAGTGCCTCTAAAAAAATTCGGCCGATCCATCCCCAGTTTCATATACCCTTTCTCAAAGGTGTAACAAAGTCGGACAGGCATGGGATGCGCACAAAACTTGATAATGAAACCTTCAATACGCCCTATCTGAAATCTGTTCTAAAGTGCCTGAAACTTCCCAATCAACCATTAGTATCAGCAGCATGTAAAACTACCACACTATTTCTCACTCGCTTTATAATGTAGTACCTTCTGCACATAAAACATCATGTATCCCTCTGCAGCTCTGACTACATTCTCATCCACGCGTGTGATCCAAGAATCATCACACTTATACCATTGGTTACTTAACCGCAAGTACGTTACATAGTGACCTGCGTCTAGCCTGCCCGTGTGTGTAACAACCGCAAACAACTCAACCTCGGATGACAAATCATTAGATGCCTCCTGTTCATCCCCTTCAAAGGGAAATATTCTATTCCCAAATCGACTTCTTAATATGGAGGAGGATAAGTACGGAGCCATGTTTAAGGAGAGTGGAAACTGCAGATACCGATCAACCTTCCTTGACATTTTGCGCACAGGAGAATGTTCAAATCTTTTAATATGGAAGCAAGACACCAATGGAAGCTTTCTTATTGACATCTGCTTAAGACACTCTTGTCTCACCTGACACTTCTGACAAAAGAATTTCTGATCAGAACCTAATCTCTCAGGCCTTGTGAATCGGTCCAAGCAACCCCTCAAGGTAGATATCTCACTATTCCGATAGGAATCAACATAATTGCCCTCCATGTTGGAAGAATATGCAAACTTTGTGGAACCACCTTTATTTGGCTCCAAGTCCAATGAGATGTCTATACACGGATCATATGTTGTAGATGTGAAACCACATACCATACACATGACATCAGAACGGAGAATGCCAGAGAACACTCTGTGTGCAATGCAACATTCACCACTTCCTGCACCAACACGCAATGCATAGGTAAACAAATACTTCAAAGAAATAATTCCCCAGCTATCTTAAAAGAATATATATAATTTGAAACATTGAACTGACCACTTGGGTGTTGACCAAGGGAAAAAAATCCATGTTATGGATTTAACACAAAACAGCTCTTTATTAGCATGTCACTATCACTTTAAATTCAGAGAAGGTTTTAACATTGAGAATATGCTGAGCTCTTTTAAGCTTTTCACTAGTACGTTATGACTGACCACTGAGAAATGAACAGAGAAACAGCAGTGAATATAAGGTGTAAAGAGAGACAATAATAGGAAACACATTAATAACAAGAAAGAACAACAGGGAAATTTTATCTTTCAATAAAAGCATAAAAACAAATTAAGAAAAGACCAAATGAACCAGCAGTCTAACGTGGGTTGGTTTTGATGATGGCTGTGGCTGTAACCTAAGATGACCCTCCTCTTCAAATAAAGATCAACTTTGTCCGAAGTGGAACTACACCTGGCGATGGGGAAATTTATGAGATTAGGCCAGGTGAAAAATCCCTTCGATAAAACTAACTGGGCTGAAGAACATTGACTTACTGAGTTAAAGCAGATGAGATCATCAAAGCTGCAGAATGAGGTTGAATAATAGTTCTAATTCTGAAGGACTTGTCAACTCCTAGAGCGACAGAGATGAGACCTAAACCCATGCCCTGCAGTTAAATATTAGGATTACTTTATACTGGAATAGCTCTGATGATCTCGGTAGACATTGAATACTTAGAGAAAAAAAAGTCAGGGACATCAGCCGGTCATCATAACAAACCCTAAGCTGGTTGGTGATTAAGTTTCAAGAACTGCAGTGCCTAAGTAGGTGTATCGAATATAACAATCTGTCAGCAAACCATATGAAGGTCTGCATGGATTATATGCAACAGAATTCCTAGTGGTCCTCTGAAGAAACCATCCGCAGTTGAGTGCAACAAAGAACACATGAATTACCTAAATAAGTACAGACACTGCAAAACACTCATCAAACACATGAATAGCAGCACAAACATTTTCCATGTTTGACCATCCTTTTCAGGCACATGGGTTATGAGCTGATGCTAGTTTCAAATACAGACAGTGGGCTTGACTTCAGAGCTTTAAGCATGTCATAATATAATAAATGGATGAATGAATGGTGAGACGGGTGAAGTTTCGGCCATTAATAAAGCACAAAGTCTGTTGCATGCTAGTCACAGACCAATCATCGGACGTAACTCATGACTCCGCAACACAGAGCAAGTGGAAGGAAAATTTATTACTGTATACGATTAAATAGGCAAAACCATAATTACCTGCATCCTGGGGTTTCCGCCTATCTTTCTCGACCTTTTCGTGGATCCCATCAAGCATTGAGATGAAGAATTCATGAGCATCTTGTTGCTCATAACTAGCCAAATTAGCTGCGTGTTGCCACCAACTGCAAACAGACCAATCAACCTAGTTAAAATCTAGCCTTAACTCATAATCCGAGAACAGCACATCGAGGCTGAAACAGAAGATTAGGATCAAAAGACATATAAAAGAAAGTAGACCAGTAGGCGAAGCTATCGCGATCCAAGAACACAGACAACCACGAACCTATACAAGAATTTGGCGGGACTGTACGGCCTCCGATCCCCAGAAAAGACGGCGGAAAACATCGCATCCATGTCACACGCCAAACACAGTCTAGCAACTTTGGCTGCATTGGTGGTTCCATTTTTCTGCTGGCAAGAATACCGATTATGGCGATCGCTCAGAAAATAATTTCTCAATGGGGGTGTGTGCAACAACGCCTGCAGGACGGAGTTCATGAAGCACGTATTTCCCAAATTGTTCAACCCACGCAATCCCCAAGGAAGCTCCGACGACGATGATGGAACGTCATTGGTGTCGTGGAGAGGACTAGACAGACTTCCCATTACACTGCGCTCTCGCGAGTCGGGCGTCCAAGGATGGTAATCAATTCTACGTCGCTTCCGAAGGTTCTCCGGCATCACGCCTGTATTCATTGGCGCCGATCCACCAGTCGTTGCTGCGGTGGAGGCGATCTGAGCCAATACGACAGCAGCATCAAAGTCTCGATCGTAGACCTGGTCCCCACACGCACAGCAAAAAAGCTCTGCGCGATCGACGTCGACAGCGATCTCGTGGCCGGACTGAGCTGACTGAGCGTGAGAGGCCGCGTGTGACTGCAAGGGAGGGGTGTGGCAGGAGACGGCGGCGCAGGCAACGCAGGCGTAGAGGCGAGAGCGGGAAGGGTCAGCGCAGGCGCCACAGTGAGGGAGCTCATAGGGGTCTCGGCGGATGGAGGCGCGGCCGCCGAGGGGCTTGACACGGAGGCAGTCCTGAAGGGCGCGGAAAGGCTTGGATCCGTGGCGGGCGCGGAAGTCGAGGAGGTGGGGGCAAGACGGAGGTGTAATCTGACCGTTGATCTTGGATGACATGGCGGCGGACGGCGGCAGAGCTGAGGGAGGAGAGGCTAGGGTTGGGGCACATAAGGGTCATGGATCGGCGAGATCAACGGCTGAGATTGAAGGGATGAGGGTGAGGGAGCATGGAGGGTGATGAGATGAGGGTTATTTTGGGATCTAATTCAGTAGTCAGTCAGTCAGTCAGAAGAGCTTTTGCGTTCTCTTCTGTTTTGTGTGAAAAAATATCGTTACTTGGCCAGGCTTTAGAGCCTTTAGGGCGGCGTTGGGACTGCCGGACTTTCTAGTTCCGAGTTGGGATTTCTGATAACTTATTGTATCTTCCGTTAATAGTCCTTTATTAATTACTGTTGGCTAACATGGTAAATTTCTCACCCGTAATTTATTACAGCTTCAAATGGTTTCATAATTTTTTTTTTTTGAAAGGCAACCTCAAAGCAAAATTAATAAAAAGAAGAGATCTGTCTCCAAGGAGGAGACATGAGCAACAAACGTTCTTATAACAGAAGAGAGAGAAAAGCTGAATTAAAACTAACACTTTCTTAACACCTCAAGAGGGTTTAGGACCCATTCTGACCAAGAAAAAATTGACTTAGAGCACCTGTTGGAGATCTAGAGAAAAGAAAGGAATTGAATGTCCGAAGCTGTAGTGACCATCTGATTCGAAGAGGGGTTGAAAATCGAGTTATTCCGCCTTGTCCATAAAGTCCAAGCCGTGATGCATCGAATAGCCCACCAACTTTTACGTTGAGGAGGAGAAAGATGACGGAAATTACAATCTTCTGCTAAAAGGTCCTCCCAGCTGACGGAGAAGAAAGACCCCATTTGGCACAATTGAAAGATCTTGGGCCAAAATTTATATGAAATTTGTAAAAGAAAGGGTAAATTACAAAAAATAAAAATATTGAGATTACTCCTTTGATTATTGGTGTAGTCAACCTTTAAGAATTTTAGTCGTAACTACTTCTCTTTTTACGAATATTTCTAACTCTCACACTCCAACCACAACAGTTTGGATCTCTCATTTCTCTTTTCTCAATCGAACACCCCCACTAGTCATCGTTGTCGATTGGTCGCCGTCGCAACACGAATAAGCTTAGGCCGCAATGACGCAGACGAGCAAATGCTGTTGCGATGCAGATGAGTCCAAACTCCAAACTACCCCTTCACTATTTTGGAATATAGCTAATGTAATTACACCTAAAATCTCTAATAGTCATATATGGTTAAGGGAGTAACTGAATATTTCACTATACCTCAGAGGACGTGAGAATCGAATCAAGCCCGCTCGAGCATAAACGAACCTGTCAAGCCGAGTTTTTTCGAGCTCAAGCCGGTTTTTAAGGCTGGGCTTGAACCTCAAAGATTCGGTTCGATGAGGCTCGCGAGCTTTAACGAGCCCAATGAAATCATCAGTATACCCCTTCCATTTTGGGGCTTCAATCTTACTAGTGTAGGATAAAAATCATTCGGTAAAATTTCGTTAACATTACCTGTAAAAAACGCAGCTCACAAAACTGGAACCATCCAAAATTCAAAAGCAGCCTCCCACCCCCACTCCTCCCCTCCTTGGCTGGCTGCTTGCCGACGGCGAGCAACCAACCAAGCAGGAGGGGGTGAGGGAGGCACTGGTCATTGAAGTTTTGGGAGACGGAATAGCTGAAATCAGTTGTGGGTAATGGATTTCATGGTGAATGGGGATAAATCACGTTGGCGTGATTCACCTGAGGTGCGAGAGTTTGGTGGTGATAAACAACCAAAATTCACAGTGATGTCTCCGCTTGAGAAACTACAAAAACTCATCAACAATTCATAAGGTTTGACACCCCCTATTTAAGTATCTTCTACCGTTTCTACCCTCCCTTAACAATTACTCCCAAAATTCCCCAAATCACACACCCCTTTACTTGATTCCCAACTCGTCCCTCGTCCCAAAATCCCCGCCATAACGTCGCCTTGCCAACCAGTAGCATATCTCGGTTTCCACAACCTCCGCTCCGCCTCCACCCCAACGTTCGACCTCCACTTCCAGCTCTCCACCGCTTGACGTTCGCCCTTAGCTCCACCGCATCCACATCCGATTCAGAATCCAAAGTCCAGACTTCGTGACTGAATCGACTGGACTGTTGCTCCCTCTCATCTTCTGGCTCAGCCTTCAGCGATCGCGAGCATCTCTGCATCCGGGCTCCAACTCCAGCGAGAGCCATCAGTGCCTCCAGGCTCCAACTCCAACTCCAACGAGCAATCTTTGCCTCCCAGATCTGGCTGTTAGGAATGTCTTGTGTGGTGTGGAGACTAGGGTGCGTGGAGGAAGATGTCAAAGATAAAGGGCTAAAAGATGAGGAATGTGCCGCTGTGGTGAAGGAAGATGAAGCTATTTTGAATGTTGGGATGGTGAATCGGAGATAGGCTGATAGCGTTGATGAATCGAAGATGGAGGGTAAGAGATGAGGCAGATTAGTATTTTTTTTTATTACTCACTTGGTCCCTTAAAATTAAGGTTTGGTCAAATTTATCCTTAATGTTTTACTCTATTAATTGAAGTCGTTAATATGTGGATCGAGCCTAACAAACTTCAAGCTGAGCTCGAGCCCGAAATATTGAGCTCGATCAAATTCGAGCCGAATTCAGGCCGAGCCTAATTTTCACGAGCTCGAGTCAGTCAAATTTGGGCTCGGCTCGTTCTCACCCCTATACCTCAGGGGGTAACTGGATGTTTTTGAAAATAGAGGGGGTAAATTGAAGTATCTTAGGGTGTTTTTTGTAATTTATCCTAAAGAAAATTATGTTAGACAAAGATTAATTTCAGAGAACAAAATGGTAAAACAAAGAATATCGCCTAAGTTTCATTTCTAATAAATCACGTGTAAATTTAAGGATAAAGTGTAATCATGATCTCATAATTTTAATTATTGTCCCATCAGGATCTCATTTTAAGAATTTGTACCATTAAGGTTCTATTTTAAAAGATTTTCTTCATTATTGGTCCTATCCGTCAACTTTTCCGTTAAGTTTAACGGATCTTCACAAAAAATGTTAATTTTGGCTATTGAAATTAACTGAAAAACTCTATTTGCACCATAAGTTTTGAACCTAACCATTTAGACACACGCCTAACAATTATGAACTTAATAATTTAAATAAACCTTTTAAGTAAATTTCAGTAGCCAAAATTATCTTTTTTGTCAAAAATCCATTAAACATAATGGAAAAGTTGACGGATATGACCATGAATGAAGAAAAACTTTTAAAATGGAACCTCAATGATACAAGATCTTGAAATGGGACCCCGACACCATGTAAATTGAAAGCAAAATGTCATCAGTTACTAAAAATGACACTCATTTTTCTCCCTATTAATGTGACAGATGATGTGCTAATAGGTGAATGGATGATAATTACAAAAATCAAGAAAGTAAGGATGATATGACAATGTAGAGAGATTTTTAGGGAGATTAAGGATGTATCGGTTGTAAAACACCGTTTGGGGAAAACGGTTAGTGAGTCTCCAACCAAGCTCCCACGTCCCCGCAGTTAGTCTTGTTTACTATATTTTTTATACTATTTCTATGTTTTTTGGCGGGTAGGGGTGCCATCCATTATTATAGCGAATGGATCTTCGTGAGTGTCCTTGGCCAACAACATTATCATTGCTACCACCACCTCCTCCTCCAGTCCAGTCCAGGCTTTAATAAAGTCTCCGTACAGCACATCCTCGAAGAAATGCTCTGTTGAAACTCTGGGCCGTGATTGTAAGGTCGCTCGTCAATTATGGATGGAGTCCACTTTATATGGAGGATGGAGGAGTGGTTGGTTCTGGGCCTTTACATTACTTTCTTGCACTTTAGACAACACCCAGCTGCACATGGTTCAAAT
Organism: Stellera chamaejasme; assembly: GCA_024586325.1. Taxonomy (NCBI): domain Eukaryota; kingdom Viridiplantae; phylum Streptophyta; class Magnoliopsida; order Malvales; family Thymelaeaceae; genus Stellera; species Stellera chamaejasme. The sequence continues at coordinate 34,856,622 of CM044986.1, forward strand.
GCATCTCAATGAGCCTCTCTTCTCTCTGAAGTGGCTCAGAGATATGCCATCGATGGGGTGCTTCTCTCACATGTAAATACAGATTCCATAAGTGTTGTATTCTAGTCTAGGGAGGGACTTTACATCTACAACCAAATCACATGGAAAATGGTTCCTCATTCTATCTATAACATGAAGAATTGAATATTGATACAAAATCGTAGTAAGTATTAATCACCTCAGTTCAGGGCACACTTGCAGAATATTTTGCCATCTAGAATAACATTTACTCCTTCTCAAGAGCTGATGATGTTCATAAATTTCCTCTTCGCAAATGCCATCCACCATTTGTTTGGAGTTCCGTTCGGCCTATAAGCCACACTTAACAGTCTTCCGCTTGTTTCCTCTCTTATTTGCCTCAGGTAATCGCGTAATAGCTCTGTACACAACAGCGGCAGATCATAAAGCAGGTGAGAAAGAGAACCACGAGGAACTAGTGGATAACCGATAAAGTTGAATTAGGTCTTACTTACGCAAGCATGGAAAACTCCATATTTGATTCCTATTTTGAAAATTAATTGGAAAATGAGCTTTTACTTGATGCTACCTACAAATTCTTGCCTATCCAACATTCAACAATGAATCCCATTTAAGTGTCTAGCTTTAGCCATGCCCTTTTAATTCAACAGCTGCATCATGTTTCCAGCATGTATATTGGTTAAAATTAACATATACACAAAATGTTGAACACGCTGGCTAAAACAATCCGGGGAAGAAAGACGAGAATCTACACAAAAACAGTTAGCATTACCCAACCCAAAATTAAGTACTCACAATCTAAATCCACAGTTTTTTAACCATATTTTGTAATAAATCGCATGAAAGTAGCGCATGCTTGTTTTATTTCTCATTTTCAAAGACAAGTTAGTGGAACTAGGTCCCTGTTTTGTTAAGCCAACAACAGAAGGCATCACCCTAAGTCATGAAGGTTGCTTAGCACAAAATTATCTTTAAGACTGAAGAAGCATTGGAGCCATTTGACAAGCTAATGCTTGGAGTGTGTGATTGAACCCCGGATAATATCATGAAATGTGAAAAAATCAGATAAGGTTTGCAATATTTAATGCTACAATCCAAGCTGAGAGAGAGAGAGAGAGAGAGAGAGAGAGAGAGAGAGAGAGAGAGAGAGAGATTTTACCTGCTTCCTCTTGTGATTGAGGCAAAGGGAAAAGACCCGGGAAAGGAAAACCGGATTCTCCAGGCACAGGAACATTTTCCAAACCCAAGTTGATAATGGCCTTTGTACCTTCTGCGAGTGTTCTACATCCCTCGAGCCTCTTCAAAGCCACATTCATGTAGAAAGTCAAGTATATAAGGAGCTTATCTGCGGAACTTTTGATATCAAAGTTTCTAAAGAACACATTGGCACGGAAGAATGTGATGGCCTCATCAACTATGTCAGTTCTATCTGCTCAAAGTTCACAAATCATTTCAAACTGATCAGCAGAGAATAACAAAAGAACACATGGCCAGCAATGTCAGGGATTAACTTAAGATTCTTCGGCAACAAGAACCTTGATCAGAAACAGGCGCAGGACCCTTCATATGGCTTTTGAGAGGAAGCAGAGGGCACCCACAGGCTTTGCCAATCCCTTCTTCATTTACAAAACTGGAGTGATAAACCTGCAACCACATGCATTTCCCCTCAGCTACCAGAAAATGCAGGAAAACCAACTAAAAATGGCAATGGGAAAAGACAAATGAAATGAAAAGTAATTCTAGTTACCATTGTGTTACTAATGTCTTCAGAAGATTATGAAGAGCTTCAAAGTTGGAAGCGAATTTATATTGTAAGAGATCAAAAACAAGAAAATGCTTCCGATTGGACCTGCCAAGAATTGCTACCTTGTCAGAAACAACATCGGAAAGGACGATGCCAATCTCGAATTCTAGGAACCCCTAAAACAAGAAAGGCACAACACTAACCGCACTAACCTGCTGTGTTAACAATAATCTGGAAGCAATCTTCGTCGTACAAAGCCCTTCAAATGAATGGAAGGAGATCGAATGCGTTGGAGTTGAAAGGCGCAATTAAGACACAAATGACCTCTCCTTCATCGGCGACCAAGGCAGAGGTGATCTGCAGTCAGATCTATCGAAAGGTTTGGGCGAGGACTTATATACATATAAGGTCACTCAATGTATGTAAGATGTTCAATCTCATCACCTTACCGTTAGTTATTTCATATAGCTCACTTGAAAACTAACTTCTATATATCATAATTCATATGTAGGTAAAGTGCATACCTTGACTTTAAGTATTACCATCTTTGGGTCCTATTTTAAATTTATGTACCACTCAGGTCCTTAACTTTGAAAACGTTGCACTTATGGAAAATGGATATATGGTTCTCTTTGACAATTTTGCCTAGTTTGAAGAAATTGTAAAATACAGACATCCTTCTAACATTTAACGAAAATTTAAATGCAACATAATAATAATCAAAGTTATTTCTTGATTGCTTACCTTGCCACTAAAAAATTGGACATGATCTTTCGAAAATCTGCAGTGGTACAAAAGTGCGAAACATGAAAGATTATTAGAAGAATGAGGAAAATCTCAACATGATAAAAGAAGGTAATATAGTAGACAGAAATTCATGCTAAAAAGTTGAGGATAAAAAACAAAAAATTCTAATATCACTTACATGAAGCACACTCCTTCAAAAAAAAAACTCAAATTAAGCAGAAATCTAAAGAAACGAAATGCCTTACATGTCCCTGATTAGTAATCACATGAACTCATCGTTGAAGACACAGGAGAAATCGAAGAAACAAAGTGCTAGGAAGTAGGAACGAAAAGAAGAATTAGGAATAAAGTCCCAAAGCAAAAAAAATAATGTAGAAGCGATTATAGTTGAGTTCTGTGAAAAAAAATAATACGGAGTAAAATAAAACTCCAGACTAAGCTTGAATGGATTTATCTGAGGAGGAGAACTAGAATCTGGGCTCAATGTTGAAATCAGCAGGATTTTTCCTTTGGTTCCAATGGGTGATGCATCATCGTGTTCGTGTGTTGAACTCCACCACCACCACCACCACTGACATCGTTACTTCTTCACGAAAAAAGGAACCATCAAAGGGGGAAAAAACAAAGAAACAAACGGAGACAGAGATACTAAGTGAAGCGTCCATACCATTAAAACCATCAACAGCAGTGAATAATATCCCCTGTTAGAATCTCATAGACCTAGGCATTGGAGCAACTCATCACTAACTTTTATCCCCACCTCTATTCCACTGTAATAATGCTCTCTCTCTCTCTCTCAGCTGCATCGTGAAGCTTCATGAATTGCCGGGAAAAAATAAAATGGGAAAAATAACAAAAATGGTTACTTCGAAGTCTGGAAGGCAGAAAGAGGTTGGGCATCAGTGAGATGGAATTGATGTAGACCTGAAGCAATTTTGTCAACCATAAAAATAGCAAAGATCAATCACAGTGCCAACAAACAATCCATAGATTGGATGAGGTTTAATACGGAACCAATATGATAAATTAAAGCAATACCTAAACGATGAATCCATGAATCTTGTACCACCGTAAATGGCGAGAACAACAAAGCTGAACTCAAGATAGGCAGTGATTTCACCAAGACACGCCATTGGATTTTCACTCGTTTTCTAAAGCCTACCTATCGAGCAATATTGATGGTGAAGAACAGTCACGGACTGACCTCCATCGACCCAGAAACGTAATATTAAAAAAATATAAAAACGTCATTGAAGAATAAACGTTTAACGATTTGAATCATCGTAGTATTTTGACTTTCGTTACAATAACTGGAGAAGAAAGGAGAATCCCGGATGACAATGTTACCTAGAACAACACCGGGGCCTAACTTGTAAACGATGGGAAACTAAAAGGGCTTATAATCATATTGTTAACTTAGGATGACATAGGGTTTTTATGCTCTTTTTAGAAATTTTAGATAGTTTTTGAGGGATTCTCCAACGATTTCAGCTGGCTAACACTCCAAAATGCCATTAAAAAAGGAAAATTTCATCAAAACTACAACTTTCGGTCATTGACTGCAATTAAAAAAGTTTAAATTACACTATTCATGGAAGTCCCATCAACTTCCATAAATAGAAAGGATGGTAATGGTAATTCAAAACATTAACCCAAAAAATTAAAAGCCAATACAAATAAAAAATAAATAATGAGGAAGAAGGGTACCAATTAGAACCAGCCTCATCGGATTTAACACCGATGCTTAATTTAATTGAAACAACAGTCCTCAAATGGTCTGTGAACATCTTCAAGCCACTACTGAATTGAGTCATGACGTCAAACTACACCTGATCAATTGCATATTATTATTACTTAAAATAACATAGAAGATAACTAACTCAGATGTCAAGGGCAGTTTCACACTAAAATTTTCATTAACCTCTTTACTTAACCATCTTTATGATACTTTCTCTTGTTACCATTAAGCTGACTGTTTAGTGTCTTTTTATAAAACTAAATTGAACCATATTCCTTATTTAGTTTGATTCAAGACCTATTTCAAATGGTTGTTTACCAATATCACAGTTCTTATCAAGGATGAGGCTTGCAGCCAGACAATAGCATTTTATCAGAAGCTTTGTTACTTAACCCAATACTCACATACCTAAATAAAGCAAGCAAGTATCACCAGAAAACTTACATCAAGGTGCCCACCTGGACACTGTACCAACTACGAAGTGTTTAGAAGACAAAATACACTACTCAATCACATTCTTAAAAAGATGATAATATTTAAAAAGATCTGGAATAAACGATGATCTTCGGCATCAATTCGTCCATTCCCGCCACGCGTCATTGTCGCACCATCGATCCACCTGTCTCCCACCGTCGAGTCTGCACCGATACTCAAATCGAGTGCTTAACATTGTGGAGGACTCAGGATGAAGGGTTTCTTCAAGTTTTGGTGATGGCAGGTTGAGTCTGTAGGTTAGATGACAGGTCAAGCTCAATCAGTGGTTAGCGGCGGCGCTTTCAGGTAAAGGAGAGTTCAACAGTGGACATGGAGAAGCTCTGCGGTGCTGTGGCGGATGATTGGAGTGTCAGTTGGGGGGAATTTTGGCCGATCGATTTCAGCCAATGAGGCGGTTCTCTATCGAATCGGCGGTGATTGGGTAACTCAGGTGGTGGTGGTTCACAAAGAATGGCGGTAAGATGATGCATCAAATGAAGAGAGTAATACGAAGGTGGAGACGGAGATGTCTGGCTTTCGGCGAGAAAGCTTGTCGAGGATGGTCGCCGAGCGGTGAGTTTTGAAACATAAATGAGAAAAGGAAAAGCAATTATGAAATAAACGGACGGAGATGAGAGAGAGAGCGAAGTAATCAAATGTTTTAAAAGTGTGTTTTAATTATTTTAATTACATATGAGAAAACAAATAAGAGTGATTAGATATTTATCTTAACTACAATTAAAATTTTTGGAAGTTACCATATTCAGTTGTTACCTTACAGGATAAAGAAAGAAACTCTAAATCTGATGTGGAGTTAAAGTAGAGCACATATGACACAACCAAGAAACGAGCTTCATTTTTTTGACAATTAATACAATTATCCTGTATTAATATATAATAGTAGATAGTAGATTTTCTATCATTTCGGCATGGGGAACCAACTTGGGAACATGAAGTCATGGATCAATCAAGTCGACGCTGAGAATATAACTAAAAAAAGTTGTGAAAACTTCATGTACCATTCAACATTTTTTTAAATGTCAATTGAGTAATATACGAATAGATAAATACATTTAAGTCACCGGTCGCCTAAGAACAAAGTAGGACCTAAATGAACGCAACGAAACTACAGGTATATAAATATAAAAGTTTCTAAACGTAAAGGGCTCAATTCAACATTTAACAATTAAAAATATACAGGAGGATCTCATGGAAACGTTGTCGTTTTATTTGCTGGGGCAAACCAATTGAAATTGCAACTGTTCATAAATGTCCAATCATAGTTCAATAAATATAATAGATAGAAATATACCAAAGTATTCAGAGTAAATTCCGTGTACAGTCCCATTTTAAGTTTCGGTGACCTATTTTAGTCCCGTTTTAAGTATTTGAGTCAATCGAATCCCATTTTTTGAATTCGTGACCTAATGAGGTTCTCTCCGTCCACCCCTTCCGTTTTCTTGGACGGAAAGCTATGAAATGTCGAATTTGCCCTTAGTGTGTCTGAGTTGTCAGCTGAGGTGGATATAAAATCCGAAAAAATAGGAATAAAATCCGAAAAATAGGAATAAAATCCGAAAAATCCAAAATAAAATCCGAAAAAATAGGAATTAAATCATATAAATAGGAATCATATAATTATATAATTATCATATAATTATATATCCGAAAAATCCGATAATAATTAAATAATCCAAAAAATCCAAAATAAAATCATATAATTATATAATTATCATATAATTATATATCCGAAAAATCCGATAATAATTAAATAATCTCAAAAATCCAAAATAAAATCATATAAGCATATATCCGAAAAATCCGATAATAATTAAATAATCCGAAAATCCAAAATAAAATCATACTCCCTCCGTCCCTGAAAAATTGTACACATTTCCTTTTTGGGCTGTCCCAGAAAAATTGATCACTTTCCTTAAAAGGAAACTTCTCACTCTCAAAGTTACTAAACTATCCTCACTTTATCTTTACTTTTTCTACCTCATTTTTTGTGCACTCTCAACTAAGGGGCAATTAAGTAAACATATACAAACATCTTACATTCACCTTAATCTTCGTGTCCAAACAAATCTACCAATCTTTCGGGGACGGAGGGAGTATAATTATATAATTATCATACAAATTATCATATAATTATATATCCGAAAAATCCGATAATAATTAAATAATCGGAAAAATCCAAAATAAAATCATATAATTATATATCCGAAAAATTCGATAATAATTAAATAATCTGAAAAATCCAAAATAAAATCGAGAATAAAATCATATAATTATATAATTATTATATAATTATAAATACTACCTTCATGTATATATAAAACAAAAAAATGTATTGTTTAATTAGTTTTTAGCATTTGATGTTTAATTATAATTACAAAAAATGTATTGTTTAATTATAATTATAAATATTTAACTTTTAATTTCAAAAATCGACTTAAATTATTATTAATAAGCTTTTATCAAATAAAATATAAGAAAGTTATTTAAAAATGTCTTTGTATGTTAAAATATTGTTAAAGAAATTAAAAACCAAACATCAAATGCTAAAAATTAATTAAACAATACATTTTTTTTGTTTTACATATACATGAAGGTAGTATTTATAATTATATAATAATTATATAATTATATGATTTTATTCTCAATTTTATTTTGGATTTTTCGATTATTTCATTATTATCGGATTTTTCTAATATATATTTATATGATAATTATATAATTATATGATTTTATTTTGGATTTTTCGGATTATTTAATTATTATCGGTTTTTTCGGATATATAATTATATGATAATTATATAATTATATGATTCCTATTTATATGATTTAATTCCTATTTTTTCGGATTTTATTTTAGATTTTTCGAATTTTATTCATATTTTTCGGATTTTATTCCTATTTTTTCGGATTTTTCGGATTTTATATCCACCTCAGCTGACAACTCAGACACACTAAGGGCAAATTCGATATTTCACAGCTTTCCGTCCAAGAAAACGGAAGGGGTGGACGGAAAGGACCTCATTAGGTCACGAATTTAAAAAATGGGATTCGATTGACTCAAATACTTAAAACGAGACTAAAATAGGTCACCGAAACGTAAAATGGGACTGTACGCGGAATTTACTCAAAGTATTTATGATGGCCCAAATTTTTTGGGGATGGGGTTAGTACAAGAGAGTATTTTATAGACTGAGAGTGCACACACACATGTTCGTTTCCTGGTCAATTGAAGGCATTGTCCACAGAAACTTCTTCCTTAAGAAAGAAAACAGTTTGAAAAGCATGAGATTTTACCTACCAGTCTCTGGTATGAGAAGTAAGTAACGATCTACTTCCCCAATGGAATGGGGTAGGCTGCTGTTGCTGTGTATGTGATGTGTACCCCACCCAGATCGCTAATGGTAAAAAATTAACCCAACCCCGCAAGTAACCAAATTAGCTCGCACCTCACGATTGTCCTTAATAAAGAAGCATCTTGCCAAGTCAATTTCCCGTCATTCAAACAGAAGCAAGTACACAAACAGCGCTTCCAACCAATTGTTACCCACCACCTCCCAAACAAACACCCCCCCCGCCCCCCAAAAAAAAAAAAAAGAAGAAGAAAAGAACTTGCTAGCCAAGGAACAGTGCTAAACATACATACAACACACCAAGGATAACATAACCCTGACTTCCTTATAAAGCCATGGAAAATCCCAACCCTGCATATTATGACATGACCAAGACTCGTTGGCTAAAGAATGACTATAATCTTACTTAGACCTACCTGTACAAGAGGATTGGCTGGAAATATTCAAATTAAGTTTGTAAATGAAGAGGTCAACATGTATGGAATGCTAGCTAGAGGTCCTCTCTGACATGCGAGCTCATGAATGTCCTTCACGATGTTGAACACGGCCTCAGGCTGTGCTAGTTTAAGCGCATTTTCGGACATTCTCTTCAGTTCATCTGCTTTGGTGCTGAACCATTCGCCCACTAACCTTGCTGTCTCCTTTGGACTTCTTGTGAACACACCTGCTCCATTGTTCACTACGTATGGTACATTTCCCTTTTCTTGGCCTGGAATGTAATCGTTGAGGATGATCGGAAGCCCCCTAATCAAAGCCTCCGCAATAGTCCCAGGTCCAGCCTTTGTGATTATGCAGTCACAGGCTCCCATCCATTTCTCCATCTCAGTCTCAAACCCTCTAACCTGCAACGACAAGAAAAGTGCTTATACTATTGATTAACACAAGTTCAGTTCAGTTCAGTTGGCATATGTTCTAATTTGAGGAGCTGCAGAACCGCTTACCTTGACGGGTATCTTCCACTCCTGCGCCGCCAAAGTGGAGGCAAGAGATTTATTACGTCCGCAGATGATGATAAGTTGGCCTATTGGTTTTCCTTGTTCCTGATCTAACAGTGATTCTGCAAGAGCCTCTGCAGTTTTTCTAACAGGTCCCATTCCTTCACCCCCTCCCATTAGCAGGACAGCAGGCAATACCGGATCCATCTCCAGCTCTTTTCTTAAATCATCCTACAAAATGAAGGACAAATGATTAAAACGAAAGCCCTGTTAACCCAAAACATGCAGTACTATCTGTTTCTGTCCAGGACCATTCATCACCTTGGAGAGAAGTGCGCGGGCAAAAGAAGGCCGGATGGGCAGGCCGAAAACCTGAATTTGAGACTCATCAAGGCCATCAAGTAAAGCCCTTTTGGCAACCTCATCCGATGGGCAGTAGCATCTGTTAACACCAGGATGAAACCTGTGCAGAAACAAGGTGTTAGGACTTAGGAGACAGACTTGAACAGTGATAGTAACATATACTTTGAAGCTTATGCATTATGATGAACTCACCATGTTGGGTGACAGGAATTAAGATCGGTAATTACAGTAACAAAAATCACTTTCTTTTGAAGGCCTTGCCATTTGAGAACCCAAAGAGGAATGTGTTGCATCAGTGGATGAACACTAATGATAATATCCGGCTTGTATTCCATCAAACCAGCTTCTACCTCTCTAAAAAAAAGTAGAAAATACAGACATGAGTTCAAAGATATTTTCCGCTGAAGTTTTACAGTATGCAAATCTAATTGGCCGTCCAGGGCAGCAAGACACTTGATTTCTTTTTGCTTCAGCAATGGACAGCAAAGTTGGCAATTATTTACGGTATAAATTAATTAGCAAGTGGGCAATAAAGAATTCACCTATCAAATGCAAATGCATAATCACAAAAGGAAGTGGTGTAAGAATCCTCTAATATTTAATCCCAAGACAAGACTTTTACTTCAGCTTGGTGGCTAAACCAATGTCCTATGAATAGTACTATCAAATACACAAACTTCTCATGGTTAGCTCTTCAAGTCACAGCAAACGATGAAGAAGGGAAATCTTGAAAGCAAAAAGGTGAAGATGACATACTTTGCGTAATATGCAGCAATAGCAGTGAGATAGGGGTTGTGGATCCATCTGGGATAGGTGCTGTGGAAGGCCACCTTCCAAAGCTGCACATGTTTCACCATGAACTTGTAGGACCTCTCCATATCATTCAACGGCCAGCCTGTATATTCCTTCCACACATCTTTTACAAATATCTGCAGATTAAATAGATGATCAGAAAAACTGTTACCGAAAAGTAAATGGTTTGTCATGGTAGATCAGATCAGATCAGATCAGACTCCGCTCTGCCGAGTAAAAAAATTAAGACTTTTTTTGCTCTGTTGTGAAGAAGAAGAAATCTGATTGAACGGAAATGGGAATTTTTCAGATCAGAGCAGCATTTGACGAAGAACTTCTAAATCTGGAACTGACAGAATGAGAGAGAAAGAAGGGTGGAATACTTGAAAGTGATTATTTATCAATTGTGAATTACCCTGTACTCGTCGCCGAACTCAATCCTGAAAGCGTCACGGATGGCCTCGGCGGAGGCCCGGTGACCGCCGCCGGTGTCGCTCATGAGAATCAGCACATTTTTAGTCCTCTCGGCGCCCATCTGTACCAGCTGAAAGGCCCCATCTTCCTCTTCATATTCGTCCTCACTTTCATACGAGCACCTCCTCTTGGGGTAAAAATGCCTGCCGGCGCCGCCGTCACCGCCTCCGCTCCGACCACCGTTCCCATAAACTCTCTGCCACACTTTCTCGGTGATGGAAACCGCCTTTTTTGGAGACGCCACCTTCATCACCATTTCCCGAAAACAACCAGCTGAAAACAAGATAAGTAGGATGCAAGAGACAGGAACTCGAGTTTCAGAAGAACAACAGCAACCCGGAAGCCTTTCTCCAGGAATTCCCGCGCAAAGTGAAGAAAGATTGGAAATTTTTGCAGGGAAGAGAGAAACGAGGGGGCAACAAAAACAGAGGGAAAGTTGCTTGCTGCGAATGGTTTTCTTTTGTAGTCGTTGTTCTTGTTGCTTGTTTGTCTGGTTGCGAGGGGGAGTTTTATGTGTACAATACAAGCTGGCAATTAGAGGCGTTTGGGTGGTTTTTTGAGGGTAAAAATGGAAGATCCCAATTATGCTTTCGCATTTTTCTTTGATCCCCGGTTCGGTATAATTTGACGAGTCGGCCCGGGGATGGTGGGGATTAATTTAGAGCAGCCACACTGTTTTACAACCGTCAGATTCGCATTTTCCTTTGGAATGTTCGGACGGGAAGATTCGAATCTTCTCTGTGTGAAGATACTCCACTAACTTTTTTCCAACACTCCTATTCCTAGCCACCACAATTTAGAGACTCATTTCCTATTTTTCTGGTGATAATTTATGATAAATTGATAATTAGAAACACTAATTTTATTCAATTTGAAAAATAAACTTTCACTGCACAGTCATATAAACTGATTAATTTATTGAATTAATTTATTCTAATAAACAGATTATCATACAAATATATACTATAAAATTATGCTACATATGCTTAGTACCTCCATGCCTAAACTACAGAGAATGCCACACTAGTAGCCCTAAAATAATTTTTAATGATTAATATGTAATCCTTGTTATATTGTTTTGTCTCGTAGTTTTGTCTTGTATATGATTTTTTTTATGAACAAAGATTTATAAAATTCTCAAACAGTGTCTAGAATAGAAGGAATTGCAGGAATGAATTTGAAGTGGAGTAATATGCAGACAAGCACACGAATTAAAGTCAAATTATAGCTTACTTCCTTAAAAAATACTCCATCTGTCCCAAGTGAATTGTTACTTTTAGTTTTTTACGTAGATTCAGATTATCTTTGGTCATTAATTCATTTTATAAAAACTTTAATCATTACCCCCTCCCCAAACACATTCTAATCCCTCCCAACCCACCCATTGAGCTCTTTGAGTTAGTGCATTGCAACATTAAAAGTGGACTAAAGTCTAGCGGCCTTGGCTCAAGTGGCATTTAGTGTGCCACAGAGGTGGGTGTTCGGGCTCGAGGTCTTGGCTTCGAGTCCCTGGACTGCCAAGACACGAGAGTTTTACCCACATTACGATTCGAGTTTAACCCCCATGCGGCTCTGCCCTCGGATGAGTTTAAACCGAAGGGATTCGAACTCGTGATGTGGGGTTTCTCCGAGGATAGGAGTGTCTAATCTAACCAATTGACATACTGCTGTTCAAAAAAAAGTGGACTAAAATAAAACAAAAGTGAAAAATGTCATCTCATATAGGACAAAAATATTTTAATGTTGTGATAACCGACTTGAGACATAATGCGTAATGATCAAGCTATAAACCCGAAATTCAATTTCGTCTCACTTGATACCCCCAACTATGCAAAATAATGGATTTCAAACCATTAACTCAATGACTCTTTCAATCACACCGCTAATTTTCTAATAGATTGGTGACTACACTATAAAGTTCAAAAGATTTAGGTCATAGATTGTAAAATTAAGCAAATTTATGAATTCCATAATACACTACGTAGAGAATACAACTTTTACTATGGTTGATACTGCAATACAAGTCCCGGTAAACTATAATTCGCAGTAAAAGGTGCAGTTTTGGCGCAATAAGCCCCAACGTATCGCTGATTGCTCCATCTATGCAACAAGTTTTTGGACATTTCTGAAAAAATGTGGGTGACTTCAGATGAATTTCATCCGGATTCATCCGCATTTTTTTAATTGTTGAAAATGTTTACCGTGGTCGTGACAATAGTAAGGTCGCGGTAGGTACCGTGGCCATGACCGCGGTTAAAGACAAATTGCGGCGTTTTTTACTGCAAGATTCACTAGAACCTCTCCTGCACTACTTATTGAAGATCTACTGCGATGTTGGCCGCAGTAAACCCGGTTTTCTCCACATAGTGATAATTAGTAAATATTAATAACCCCTAAACTTGTTTACCTGTTCAAAAGAGCCCATACCTTTTCCCTTTCCTTTCACTGTCCACTTTCATCCGTTGCCATCCTATGTGCTTCGGGCCTTGGGGTGGCGTTGGCTGTGTGATTGGCAGCCTAAGGCGTTCCAACAATGTTCCAGTGGCAACCTGACGGTGGTGGGTAGGAGGGTGAAGAGAAAAGTTTATGATATGTAAGTGTTGATAACTATTAGGTGGAAACTAAAGGAACTAATCCCTAAAAATCCTACAAATTCTAGGGAATTTTGTACATTTATGAAAATTGAGGGAAAAACATAAAGTTTCTTTGAATGTTGGGAGGATGTCTGTATTTTACAATTTGTCCAAGATGGTAAAATTATCAAAGAGGACCTTGAGTGCTATGATTTTGAAAGTTAAGATCCCAAGTAGTATAAAAACTTTAAATATGTTTTTTAAAGATTATATACATTGTTTTGATGTTTTCATAATATTTAATATGTGATTTTTCCCATGAATAACAAACATATAAATTTTAATATTTTATATGCATACTATATTTGAAGTATAGAATTTCTAAATATATTTTCTTTCTGGATTTTTTCACTATTTATCTTAAAAATTGTTTAAGTCAAACATCAATACTCAAAACATGAAAACTAAACCCTACAATCTTTAAAAAACGGAGAGACTAATGATTAAAGTTAAAATACTACCGATTCACTTTACCTATATTAATGAATAGTAGTTGCAGGGAAAATGTTAGCACGCATGATTTTAGTGGTCTTGGTGCCCAAAAATTTAACTTCATCCCTCATGCACAAAGTTTCTGATGAGATTATATCAGAAAAATCCATAAAAACAAACTTTTCATCATTAAAATTATTAAATTATTATCATTTTATCTTAACCTTTTCCATATGATTTATTGTGCAATTTCCACTGAAGATTAAATGTATCGAATCACATGCACTATTACATTCCCCCTTCACGTCCAGTCAAACCATTAAAAAAGTTATGACGAATGGAGTATTTAAAAAATAATTATTAACTTTTATTATTTTTTAAGTGTTTCAGACATGATACTATATAGCATAAATTGCAAATCAATTACTCTCGAGTGTGAATGGTGCAAAGTTTTAAGGAAGAAAAAAAACTTATAACATTGTAAAATTGGGTCGTAAGTTGTCATTTAACTAATTTTAAGTGGTATGAAGATCGAATTTTCAACCAAAAAATAAAAAATAAAAATCCAAACATGATCCGAGAGACTTTAATACTCGACATTATAAACAGCGTTGTTATCAATAACATCACAAGCACTTGTAAATAAAATTAAATGAAATTAATGGTTGTGTTCTTTTAACAAAAAAGTAGCAAAAATATAACAATTATTTGAATTTGAGAGGGAGATTTGTGAGTGAATTTTTTTTGGGGGGAATGGTGAAAATTTTGACTGTTATTAGTTTTTTATATATTAGATAAAGAACGCACTAAATAGAAACAAAATCTTATTCAATCTGGTATCCTCCTCCATCTTTCTCAAGAGGCAGTTAGAAATAGTATAGGGTTTGTGACATGCATGGAAGTAAGTAGCAAAGCAAAGAATTCGGTGCGAAATTGCAGTTTCGGGATAAAAAGCGGATGGGATGGGATGGGATGGGATGGGATTATATGTAAATTGATGGCGGTGTCATAGAAATCGTCAAACAACCAATGGTCAATCAGATCCAATTTTGTTCTATCGCTACCGATGCAGTACCTTACAAAGGTAAACTTCCAGAACCACCCTTGTATTAATTCCACTTTTCCCCATTCTAACCCCTCCAATCTATATTTTAATTATCCCTCACCCCCTACCTTTTCTAACCTTCCAATTACACAACCCTAACAGCTTGACCTAGCCGCCGATCATCGGCGACGACTCCATTGATCGCTCCGGCACAAAGCGTTTTTTTCTTCCGGAGATCTAGCGTACTTAGAATCCTCGTTTCTGCTTTCCGATTCAGATCCAGAAGAGCAGGTTGCTTTGAGTTTCAGATAACTCTTGGCGAGTGTCGGCCGTCCTTCGATAACTACGGTAGAGGCGCTTCACTCCACTGGCAAAGAAACGACGGAGGGAGCTTCGCACCGGGATTCTGTAAATCCTGCTGGTAAGTGCACTTTTTCGCGTCTTCTTTTAATAATTTCTGGTTGCTTCGGCCTCTCCGATTTACGTTGGTGGGTTCTGCCTATTTCATGATTGGGTATCTCTGATTGGGAGCCACACGAAGGGAACTTTCCTGCTTCGTCTGTTCTATTGATCGATTCCATGATAAGCTAAAATGTCAGACATTTGTATTCTTCTTGGCCTTTTCATCCACATCTGATTTCGGCTACTTATATTTCTTGAAAAAGTTCGCTACTTGTAAGATAAAGCAAAGGTTTTATAGTCTACAATGCGCAGCGACAGTGGGTATGTATTTCCAATTATAGTCCCCAGAGTTTCTTTTTGCCTTTCAATTGATGAACTCCGTAGTATCAGATAACAGTACTATATATGCTTTCTGGCGGATGGATTTGAAATATTTATCCACCCGAATGATTTCTGCATCCTGTTTGGTGGTCTCGTATGACCACCGCATTACAAGTCGTGTAAGATTTGGCTCCAATGAACGATGTTTATGCTCAGAATCAGTTCATTGGCTGACAAACTATTATCTAGAGTACACACCGGTTTCACTCTGATAGTAGCTTACCTCTTTGCTTTTGGTTCTTTGTTGTAAATTTCAGGAAAATTAAAAATGGCGAAGGGAAAGCTTATATTGATCTGCCAAACTCGGGGTGATTTTGCAGCAAACCCTGATGGTTCACTGTCATATAATGGAGGAGAGGCACATGCTGTCGATATTAGTTCTGAAACAGTGTTTGACGATCTCAAGCTAAAGTTAGCTGAACTCTGTGATCTGGAATATAATTCCCTGTCTCTCAAGTATTTTATACCTGGGAACAAGAAAACGCTTATCTCCTTATCCAATGACAAGGACTTTAAAAGGATGTATGACTTTTACTGCAACTCTGTGACAGCAGATATTTATGTCACAGGCAGGGAAGGCTTTCATCATGGAGCTGTGAATAACGCTAAGAGGTATTTTTTCTCGTGTTCTTCGTTCTGTTCTCTTATTTCGGCCCGTTTTTTTTCTGTCTTTTTAATACAGTATAACCATTCCATCTTTACAAATTATGATTGGTCATCTCCTGGCCAGTTATTCTAATGTGGTTGGTAATGCAGGACATCTGGAAGAAAATCCGCTGGAAGTGGTACTCCTGCAGATGGAGCAGCAAAGGATTATGGCACTGTTAAAACAACCCCAAAAAGACGCACCAAAGCCCCAATAAGAGCAAAACGTAAACGTTCCACTCCTGTTGATGATGATGATGATGATGATGATTCTGAAGCTCCTGAATCCAGTCCTATTCAAGTTGATGGTGCTGAAACTGACATTGTTGATGGTGTTAGTCCTGCTGATACTGTTAAGAAACGTAGGAGAACTGCAGCTGCTTCTGCCATTGCAGCTTCCACTAGAAACGGAGTGAGGGGATTGAGAAGGAAAAGTACAGCACAGAGGAGGTATACACGTGGTCGGACTCGTGCTGCAGCAGGTACTGAACTTGGACCAGCTCGAAGTGATCGAAGAAAAAGGAAGACCCTGGCAAAGGTTTCTGAGGATGGTACACCCGAGGAACTTGTTGCCTCATGGAAAGATGGTATTGTGGGGGAAGGCCAGGATTTTGAAGACGTGAAAGAGTTCCGTGATGTTCTGCAGAAATATGCTATTGCACATCGTTTTGCCTATAAGTTAAAACGGAATGACCATAATCGTGCGAGTGGGAATTGTGTAGTTGAAGGTTGCCCGTGGAGAATCTGGGCTTCCTGGGTTCCATCTGAGGGGGTTTTTAGGATAAAGAAATTTGTTGACGAGCATAAATGTGGTGGGGAGTCTTGGAATGTAGGTCATCCGGGGAAAAAATGGCTGGTCGGGATTATAAAAGAACGTTTAAGAGAGAGCCCACATCAGAAAACAAAGGAAATTGCGAATGGAATTCTTCAAGATTTTGGTGTGAAGCTCAATTATTCAAAGGTGCGGCGTGGCGTTGATGATGCAAGGCAACAACTTCAAGGTTCATACTCAAAGGCTTATGGCCTGTTGCCTTGGTACTGCGATCATTTAGAGAAGGCGAATCCTGGCAGCTTAATAAAGCTTGTAACTGGGGATGATAAAAAATTCCAGCGACTCATTGTGTCTTTCGAGGCCACAGTCCATGGTTTCCAAAGTGGTTGCCGCCCTCTTCTTTTCCTCGAGGCAATAAAGCTACATTCAAAATACCATGAGGTACTTTTGACAGCCACTGCACTTGATGGTGATGATGCTATTTTTCCTGTTGCACTTGCTGTAGTGGATGTTGAAAATGATGAGAGTTGGCGTTGGTTTTTAGATGAGTTGAGATCTGCTATATCAACTTCTCCAATTACATTTGTCTTTGATAAGGACAAAGGATTGGCCAAACCTATTTGTGAAGTTTTTGAGAACGCTCATGTTGGGTATAATTTGTTTTACTTGATGGAGAGCTTCATAAAGAACTTGAGGGGTCCGTTCACTGGGGATGGCAAGTCTTTACCTGCAAGCTTGTTAGCTGCAGCAAGTACTGTCCGCATTGAAAGCTTTAAAATGTGCATGGAGCATATTAAGCAGATATCTTTGAGCGCTTATGATTGGATTATGCAGAATGAACCTGAGAATTGGGCAAATTGTCTTTTCAGGGGTGAGCAGTTTGGACATATAACATTCAATGTAGCAGAGCAGTATATTAAGTGGGCTGATGAAGCACGTGCTCTTCCTATCATTAAGCAGATAGAATTGCTAAGGTGTAAAATAATGGAGTTTATGGATGCTCGTAGAGCAGATTCCAGTACCTGGACCACAACATTGACCCCATCCAAGGAAAAGGAATTGCAGGAAGAAATCGAGAAGGCATGTGGCTTGGAGGTTCTATTCTCATCTGATACATTGCTGGAGGTTCATGATGATCGCAATAACATAGTTGATCTGAACAACAATGAATGCAGTTGTATCATTTGGCGAGCAACTGGGCTTCCTTGTCGCCATGCTATTGCTGTGTTCAACCATACAAACAGAGAATTGTATGATTACTGTTCAAGTCACTTCACTGCTGACAACTTCCGTGCTACCTATGCAAAGTGTATAAACCCTGCTAGTCCCATTTCAATACCATTGGACAAAGAAGCAGCAGCGGCATCAGATGATGATCAAGAGGTGCTTCCTCCTGCGGTCCGGCAGACACCTACCTTGCAAAAGAAAACCAGGCTGCCCAGAAATACAGAAGGAATCATCAGACGGTCAGTTTGTTGCACCAGGTGCAAGGCAGTTGGCCACAACAAGGTCTCGTGCAAAGTGGTTCTACCAGTTCCTATAGACTTCAATGAAGAGCCAGATCCTGTAGAGTCTAACGAAGAACCAGATACTGTAGGCTCCATTGAGGAAACACCTCCTGCAGCAGGCACCATTGAGCAACCAGCTCCTGTAGATTCCCTCGAGGAACAAGCTCCTTCTGTAGAGTCCATGGA
Source organism: Stellera chamaejasme (assembly GCA_024586325.1). Lineage (NCBI taxonomy): Eukaryota > Viridiplantae > Streptophyta > Magnoliopsida > Malvales > Thymelaeaceae > Stellera > Stellera chamaejasme. The sequence continues at coordinate 34,875,282 of CM044986.1, forward strand.
GGAACCAGCTCCTTCTGTAGAATCCATGGAGGAACCAGCTCCTTCTGTAGAATCCATGGAGGAACCAGCTCCTTCTGTAGAGTCCATGGAGGAACCAGCTCCTGTAGCTTTAGGCTCCAATGAGGAACCGGCTTCCTTAGGCTCCATGGAGGAAACAGCTCCCGTACGGTCCATAGGGGAACCAGCCCCCATAGGCTCCATCGAGGAACCAGCTTCCATTAGCTCTATGGTGGAACCAGCTTCCATTAGCTCTATCACGGAAGCAGCTCCTATTAGCTCTATTGTGGAACAAGCTCCCGTAGTCTCCATGGTGGAACCAGCTCCTGTAGTCTCCGTTGATGGACCAGCTTCTGTGGTCTCCATGGTCGAAGATCCAGCTCCTGTAGGCTCCACTGAGGAACTGCCGCGTGTAGCCTGCTTAGAGTAGAGAAAGCTTCTTTGGTTTAAGTAGGCGCTGTTAATATCAATTTCAGTTGAGTACATTTTTATTTACTACATTTCCCTGCAAGTCATGTAATAGTATTAATGCTAGAATTGGTATGACAGTTTTCGGTCCAAGTGTTAGGAGGACTGGACTCCCTTTGGTTGAGCAATCAACGGGATCGATGAATGTGTGATACGTCTGCTTGTTCAAAATCGGCGTCAAATCCCAGTGGCCTCTTCTGAATTCGGCATAAGATTTTTGAGACTTTAAGTGAACTAGTTTCTTTCCTTGCAAAGCCAATTTCATACTTCTGTTGAACTAGTTTCTTTCCTGTGTGCTCATTTTTGTCAAATTACAGGTTTACAGCTCAACTTGAATATGCTGATTTTCGTATGTAACTTAGTTGATGGTGCAACATAAAATACTCCTAATTTGTAAGTAAAACACTCGTTTCCTCCTTCACCCAGCCATGAGTTGGTAGTATTCTTTTGGTAGAGTACTTCGAAATGTGCCAGAGAGAATTGTTGAACTATTTGTGCTGAGAAAAATCATAAAACCTATGACATTCAATTTAGCAAGCACTCAATAAAAGGAGATGCTACCAGCATTTGCTTGCACATTCCCATTAAAATCTTTCCATATGATTGTTCTTTTAAGGATTAAATTACTCAAAACTTGCATTTGCATCCTAAAGATCGACCACGTGACAGTATTTTAAATGGGAAGCAACTATCCTTTCGTTATCTGACCTCTTTCGCCTAAAACGATCAAAATACAAACTGTTCCTATCTTATTTATATTCAGCGCGATAATGTAGTAAACATGCTTGACGACATGTCCCTACTAAACGCATCAACCACCTGTAGGGAAACTAGGGCATAAAGGGCATGAAGGATCATGCCTTTCCTCGAATCCAGTTTTCTGCTCCAAGCAATCCGCATGGTATGCATGTCCACAGACAAGAACTGCAACAACACCCAATTCAACCGAAGACAACACAGTGCCTAGACAATAAGGTCTTCGTCTCAACGCTCTCTGACATAACCCACAAAGCATTTTCTCCCCCTCAAGTGACATTGAGTCTATCATTAAAGAACTCGATCCGATTCTCTCCGGCCTGTTAAATGCCTTTGCCCTGCCATCTGAAAACAAACAAAAAAAATAAGTTATCACCATATAATGACTGGGAGTATTGATTTACACTTCAGAATGTAACCGAATATACAAGGTCCACTCAGACATAGATGGGTTTATATAAGTCTCAGTTGGATAGAAATAAAACTGCTAAATAAAGAGGGCATTTTTGGCTAAATTAAACTTGAGCAAAAACACCCAAGCTAGTGCGAACCTCCACGGCGTCGTGACTCCGAAAAATGTTGGCTAGCCAACTTGAAGGGTAACCCATCATAGGTTTGAATCTTCCCATGAGGAGTTGATGGGGGGTTGCCAGAGTTTCTATGGGAGTATTGGTGGCCATGATGATAGTGACGAGACCGCTTTAGCAATGAACGCCCTAGATAGTGACGTTGATGAGCAGTAGAATGTACGTTTGTTTGCTTCACATAACCACCTCCAATATTCACACCCGCATCCGCTAGGTTTGAAAAATTCTGCAGGAAAACAAAAGTAGAAAAAGAAATAGGCATCTAAAACATAAAAAGGACAAAATCTAGGAAGTACCACCCATTTCATTCACAAGAGTTGAACAATAAACCTCCTTTGGCGGCAACTCTGTTCCAGAGGAGCAAGGCATATCATCTGCATTAATTTAACAAATGGACAATGTAAGGTATAACATATCTTATTCAGAACACTAGAAGAATACAAATAAATCCTCTATCAAAACGTTTCATATGTAAAACCACTCATCAGGTAAAGTTCGGATCAAGCATTCTTTGGAGTGGATAAATGGTATAAATTGCATTCTGTCTCCAAGCATGGAAGTGGCGTAAGGAAAGGACACAATATGAAGTTAGATCATAGCTTGTTATTTGTGGACCACGCAATCATTGGAGTGAAGACATAGAAAATTTCAGGTTTTGCAGAGTTCTTGGCTGATTACTAGTTCACTTTATGGAGCTCGTATACATGTTGGAGTCATAATAAATATATAAAAAATGGTCATTGTACCCCAAAAAAACACCAAAATACTCAAACTGTCTTTTTTCAAAAGATGGAGCAACTCATAATAAAAATATGAGTAAAGATTCGAGAAAATGAATGCGAGAATGTACATGCACCAAACAGAATGACATTTATAATGAAATAAGAATTCCAAAACGAAATAATGTTAAATTTCTACACAGAAATCGTACTCATTACAGTTGTCAGTAACTAGAGAGATGATTTCAGAGGTATAGGCATTTGATCCTAAAATATTTACAGGAACGTGTAGCTCCGACGACAATATTTCACATGGCAGTGCAAATTGGCCACACAAAGGTTTGATTAATCTTCTACCTTCAAACCTCATAAAAGCCATAAGCTTTGCTATGTTCCTCAAGTATGTATTACCATAAGACCAAGTTATGGTCCCAAAAGGAAGCACAATATCAATCGTTTAAGGTCGAGATAGAGTTATGTATCAAGATAAATTCTTTGGTGATCATTTGTAACAAATGAGAGAATAAGGAAAGGTCGTTCTCTCTTCTTCTTGTTATATAAAACTCAGGAGACATTTGGATCGATGTTTTAACTTCCAGAACAACCTAAATTTGAACATGAAAATAATGCTAGATGACATGTACTCCGTATGTAGAATCAATACCATGAAAACAAGTTACATTGAAATTTCTTCAGAAAAATAAAAATACATTTCACAACCAGACGGCACCAAAGCTCTGAATTTTGACTCACACCACTTCCTAAACTTTGATAAGTTTTCTCAAACCATCCTGTTGATTGTGCCAAACTGATATATGAAGAAGCACAAGGATGGTTTTTACACGCATATGCAGCAATACTTTCAGAATTTCACCTTGACAACAGAATATGCCTTCAAACCCTAAACCCCTAATTCCTTTAAGCGCTCAAAAAGATCAAACCAGACATTAATATAAGAGAAGAAGAGAGATGGATAAATGAACAAAAATCAGGGGTCTGCATGTTTACCAGTTTCGTTCTAATCCTACAAGCTGAAAAGAGAGCAACTTTATCACTCAGAACCGAATTAAAAGCATAATGAACCTTTCAAGTTTCCGAATTTCCTAGAGGACGACACAGATTCGGCAATGTTGAAGAAAAAAAGAAGGAAAGAAAAAGAAAAGCACCTGAAGAAGCAAGAAGATCAAGGTTGTGGCACCCGTCATCGATTCGCTTCCTCTTGCCCATAGTAATCGACGGGGGAAAAATAGTAAATATCCAAAATTAAATATCTTTCAGCAGGGATGGAAAAAAGCAACTTAAAAAATCTAATTTGAGGGTTTTAGCGGTTGAAGAAGGGGAATGTGCGTGCCTTTTTCTTCCAGCGACATGTTATGTTACAGCGTGCGTGGTTATTCACCGGGTAACAAAATACAATGACCCATCATAAAAAGAAATTTATTTGTGAAAATGTCCAAATTTGTCACTCATTTTTACCCATTGGCATCTTTTTACCACTATTTCAAAAAAGGCTCGATTTTGTAATCATTGTTATAGTTTTTTGTTCAATATTATCACTGCCGTTTAATTAATCCGACATGACCCCCTCACCACCGCAATCGACCGCCCTGAGGCCACAAAGATACTCCCTTGTTGGTGCTGCACCTTTTCCGACCGAGCTCGCCTCCATTAACTGCGGGATGTGCCACCAATCGGCCGACCCGCCGACCCACGTTCAACTTCTGATCTTTTCTCTCAACCAACCATCTATCATCTAGCGTTTTTCGATGCCACCAACCACCACCACCATCTCCAGAGTGTCCAAAAAAAGCCAACTGTCCGTCTTCCGCCACCAAAGCCACCGGAACCGCAGAGAAATCGGCAAAAAACCTCCATGACGATTTCAAGTTTAACCGCTTCGATCCGACGTTCTAGTCGTCGTACGCCACTCCAACCACCATCATTGTCACCGCCGGCCTCCAGCGAACCATCTCTGCCCAAGTCCACAACAAAAACTCGACCGCCGCAGTCAGCCACCGCACCGGCCGCTGCAATGCCCAATTTCCGACGGACCATGAAGAAGAACCTCTCAAACATAACGGAAAACAGACATCGTCAACCATTTTAATGGCATATAAGAACCTCAAAATATTTTCGGTGGCACAAAGGAACCACCAAAACATAAAATAACGACAGAATCGAGCTTTTTTGGAATAGTGGTAAAAATGTGCCAATAGGCAAAAGTGGGTGACAAATTTGGACCTTTTCCCAATTTATTTTTACCAAACTTACCGCCATAAAGTCATGAACTGTACAGATTTTTATCTTCTTCTTTTGATTAAGACTTTCTCTCTTACCCTTACTTCACCAACCATTTTTTCCAAAAAAAAAATTCAAATTTTCCAAATTACAATACATTTAACAACTTTAAATCCATCACTTTAATACTACCTCCGTCCCTGAAAGATTATACACTTTGACTTTGTTGTTTCAAGGTTCAATGTTTGACTCAAATTTTAACAAAAATAGCAAGTTTTAAAAAATTCAGGAAAAATATATTTAGAAAATTTATACTTCAAATTATGACATGCATATAAATTATTAACTTTAAAGTCTAAAAATTCATGAAAAAAAATCATAGATTAAATACTGTAAAACAGTAAAAACAAAATGTACAATTATTCAGGGACGGAGGGAGTATAAAATAATATTTTCCTCAAATTTATCTACTAATATATATTTTATCCATCAATCAAAACACACAATCCAAATTTCTCAAAAAAATTTCATTTCACTGAACTAAGCCTTATTCTAAGTAGCGACACTCGCATTTACGCGACACATGTGACACCGTTTTGTTCATTTTTTTACTTCTGAAATGGATCCCGAAGATTGAATTAAAAGAGGGAATAAAGGGAGCTTTGCCTTCTAGGAGGAGACTGGAGCAGCTAGAGAGACTTACAACACAAGAAATAAATAGAAGAACATACAGTGAAATAGGACCAACAGTTTCCTAATATTTGAAGGGGATTTAAAACTCATTCTGACCAAGAGAAATTCGCCTAAGAGATAACCTGCTTTGGAGGAGAGAAGTTTTGAGTTGCGCCTTGACCAAAGAGTTCAAGTTGTATTGCAGCGAAAAACCCACCAACCTTTACAATGATACTTTGAAAGCCAGCGATGATCTAAAGCTTCAGTAATAAGATCCTTCCAACTGACATAGAAAAAAGAACCCACTTGACACTACTGAAAACCCATAGGCCAGAGAGTGAAAGCAGGAGAGCGAAAGGAAGAAATAGGAGTTGTTCGTTCAAAGCTGCAGCTGCGTGTTGAACAGCCCAAGTTGTCGAGAAGAACTACTCACCGGGAAAGCTAAACTTTGGAAGGGAGGCGGTCTAGAGTTGCACGCCAAAAGAAGATGTTGATTTTGATCGGGGTCCAAGAATTCCACGGAGTTGGCTCATCGAGAGGTTTGATGAGCACCGTTTGGATGAGTTTGGAGAGGGGAGAGATTGAGAAGCGGCCTGAATTGACCCACCACCAGTGCCAGGAATCTGGAGCATCTGCATTCAAACAACAATTTTCTAGCAAGACAGATAACTCATAAAATTCAGTCTTGCTCCGACCTCTAAGGGCTTTTCTCTACCACCAAACACAACTCCAAACCCATCCCACCACCCCTCTCTTAGACACAAGGAAAAAAAACAACTTCGTTTCAAGTCAGTTTATTTCACCATCGATGTTGGATTAGTGGGGAAGTTAGAGATGAGAGATTCAAAAGTCGTTAAACACAAAAAACTACTAGTTATTAATTAAGATAGAGCCATACATCCAAAGAAAACAGATTTTATTTTTGGTGCTTCAACGAAGCAAAATTATCGTCACTTTATTTCGTTGAAGACTTTGACTATTAACTTGTATTCCATTGACGTGTCGAAACCGAATGTCTGTCACGAAATAACACAACCGTTTGATTAGATATATGCTCATTTCATTTGAGATTGGAAAACAAATTGCGAAATTTGGAAATGTGTGTTTTGATTGATGGATGAGATGTATGTGAGTGGGGAAATTTGAAGAAAATATTATTTTATAGAGAATTGATGGTGAGTTGATGGGTTTAAGGTTGTTTTATGTATGGGTAAAATGCACCAATAGTCCTGTAACTTAAATTATTGTACCACTATGGTCCTGCTTTAACTTTTTGTACTAATAAAGTCTTGTTTTCAAGTTTTTTCTTTGTCCATTGTCCTATTTGACATTTTTACCCTCAAATTTTAAAATATTACCTTTTTAAAACAATTGTAAAGTATAAAAATCACCCCAACGTTTAACGAAACTTTCAATTTTACCATCAATTTTTATAAACCCTAAAATTCTACCTTAACCTTTACAAATGCTTACAATTCTACCCTAAAAAAATTTTCTCCGCTTTATCTCACCACCCTCTTATCCACCACCACCGGAAACCTCGCCGGACTGCCGACAACCTTCGCTGGAATGCCCTCTAAGCTACGAAACGCAAGTCTAGGCGATAGATCCGCAACCAGGGCACGAATCACCGTCCATGAGCAGCGAACCGCCGGCATAGGGTCGCGAATCGCGAGCCTAGGGCCTCAAAGCGCACGCCCAGGGCTGCGGATCGCGTGGCTAGGGCGCGAATCGCGAGCCCTAGGCCGCGAATCGCCTGTCCAGACAGCGAATCGCGGTCCCGTGGTTTCCGGCGGCGACCAGTGGCTTTCCTGCGGTGTTGGGTCGGATGGTGGTTGAGATAGGTGAGTTGAAAAGTTTAAGGTAGATTGGAGTGTTTGTTTGTAGAATTTAAAAATTTGAGGGTGTAAATGGTATAATAAGAAAAATTCAGTTTATGTTCGTTATTGTACCATTAATGTGAAATGGTAAAATGGTAAAGTAATCGTAAAAATGACTATGGATGGAAATTTTTTTTTGAAAACATAACTTTATTAGTACAAAAGTTAAAACATAATCATAGTTGTATGATAATTTAAGTTACAGGACCATAGATACACTTTACTCTTTTATGTATTGAGAATGAGAAAGTTGAAAAAAAAAATTGAGAAAAATTGGTGTTAGACACACCTGTAAAGATTATGAAAAAGAAAATTTTAGTAATAACTAATTTATTTTATCCATTTTTATATTGAAAGATATAATAAACAAAGAAATGGAGAAAGAAAAAAAAAGGTAATGGTTTGGTGACATTTCAAGTAACGCATTTATAAGTAAGGCAGCCTAATGCAGCCCAACTTATAAGGCCTAAGATGATTTTGACATCTCAGATCTCATTTAATATTAAGTATAGTTATTTCAATTAGTTACAAAGTTTTGAATATTTTTTTTAAAATAGTTTTTTTTTAAATATAACAGCTATTTTAAAAAAACTATTACCAAACACACTTTCAATCAACTCAATCACACGATGCACACACGCCCCCTTAATTCCTCGCCACTACGTTTCAAATTCTCTTTACTAGGAATTTTTTTTCATACCGACTACATGAATGCACCATGTTTTGGATGCTTCTGCCTTTCTATTCAAACACTTATTAATTGGATATGATGACAATATTAAACTTATTAGCCAAAATAATTTTTGTTGTCATTTTTGTTACAATTTAACTTAAAATTGCCTAATATGGTTGTAGATGCTCTAAGTAGCTAAAACTATTATGACTAACGTGATAGCTATTGTTGCTGGATAAGAAATTTGTTTACCTTTTCTATTTTTATTAGTTATATTTGATTTATGATTTGATAGCTGACATTATTGTAGATGCTCATATACTCATAAGCCCCAAAACTACCCCAATACTTATCGTTAAACCCAAGTGTTAAGACTCATTAGGTTGGACTTCAGCCAATGGGCTTAAGCCATCGTCTTAAACCCAAACTTAAGTCCATTTTTGCATATATATAGTATATATATATATATATATGAAGATTTTCTGAACAGTTGTTTAAAACTAGATAGATATATGTTTAAAAATAGAAAATTTACAAAAATTGAAAACGAATTATCAAAATTTGATCACATAATGACTTAAGCCAATGGCTTAAGCTGCTTAAGCCATTTCTTACTTAGTCAATATAATTATGTGATTAATATTTGATAATTAATTATTGATTCACGTAAATTTATTACTTTTAAAACATATATTAATATATATTTAAGTAAAATAAAAATAAATTCCTCATATATATGAGTAACTTGGAATTCTGCCAATGGCTTAAGTTGTTATGACCGGTCCTCCAACGTGTTATAATTGGAAGAAATAAAAATAATAAGGACGAAACTTGAAGAAATAAAGAGGTTATGGGTAAAATTGAAGAAAAAAAAAGAATCTTGAGATGAAATTGGGAGTTAAAATTTAATACAGGTAGGAAATGACCTAAATGCAAATATTATTAGAGATGGGATAAAATGAAGAACTAAAACTAGTTTAAGGACCTAGTTGTAGTATTACCTACTAAATTGACACTAATCCTACTACAGGATAGAAAACACGGGTGAGGCAGGGGACAGTGGTAACAGATAGGAAGGGAAGTTTTGGGGATTTTTTTTAAAGGAGGTTCATTCTCATTCTTGTTAGGGGCATAAACGATTGGAACTGGACGAGGGTGAGGATCGAGTTTTGGGCGAGCTTGATGAATTTCAGAGAGAACGAGACGGAACGATTGAATTGCAAAGCTCGTGGTGGTGATTGATTGCTGGAAGGCTAACGGCGACGAACTGTGGCCATTTTCTACGACGGACGACGACGCTAGCAGCAAAACTGGGCTCTGTGCGATGAAGGTTGAGATAGAAAAGGCTGTGAGCTGCGATGTGGCGAATGGGAGGACGATATGTTTTGATTCGTGAAATTCATCCGTCAAATAAATGAACATCTCTTGTCAAACTTGGCTCTAAAATTGATTTTAATGTTAATTGTTACTCCCTTCATCCCATCAAATATAGAGCATTTGACTTTGCATGGAGATTAAGAAAAGTGGTTGACTGGAGGATAATAAACGAAAGTAGGTACATAAGACAAAAATAACTTTTTGGGGTGAGAATGAAAATTGAGGGTAGTAAGGTATATAGAAAAGTTTTCTTTTTAGGAAATGTTGGAGTTTTGATGGGAAGGAATATGTTGAATATTTACTGGGACGGAGGAGTACAATTTTAGTGGATTTCACGTGTCAATTGAAAGGTTGATAATAGGGGGTTTCAAACCTTGTGGTGGGGAGGTGAATTTTTTGGAATTCACCTCCATAAATTTGGTGAATTACAGTCCGAAAATCGGACCTCCGAAAATCACCGATTCTGTGAATATGAGAAACTATGAGTGAATCATCTGCGTCTGTGGGACCCCCACCCGCCCGCCATTGTGATTGTGTTGCGTGCGCCTGCTTGGCTTCTAGCAGCAGGTTTAGTGAGGAGTGGGGCCCTAAGGTTTAGTGAGGGTCTTTTTGAGTGAGAGTGAATTTTGTTTCTCAATTACTCTCATATTTGGTGATTTTTTTCCCGCTCCCCATGTTTGAACCCTCTAATAGCTTGCAAACCTTTTTGTTTAACTTAGCTATTTCTCTTCTTATCATCTCCGTTTAAAGGGTTGGCTGGGTTCATGTGTTTTGATTCGTGAAATTCACCAAGTCTATTAGTTTTGTGCTTGCATGTTTTGGTTGGGGAGTAGTTTTGTGTATCTTTGATAGGAAGCATGGTAAGCAAATTTCTTAAGGATTGCATGTTTTATTTTGGTCTTTAGGTGGTGAGTGCTTTATAATTTTTGTGGAAATTAATTTATATGTTAATTTATACCCGTTGCTATTCATATCCTTGGATTAATCATGTTACTTTGAAAGTTTAATTTATTATCTCAGAATAGTTTCATGCTTTAAGCATTACCTGCAATCTAAGGATAATTAGCTAATTTCTAGTTTCATTTGCTCATCACATGTACTCTCATTTGGAACCTTAAGTCCATCCACCTCTCTTATTTTAGTAGCAAACATTTATGATTGTTCAGCTGGAGTTTCTTTATGTGTATGCCTTGAGTTAATTTTGTTGGTGTTTGGAGTTATAGTACTTATGCAGCTAGTAGTTTCAAATCAAAGTAGTGGGTTAAGTAGCATGCTCTGTCTTCCATAGTTGCTTTTTCCATGCTTTACACTATTTCTTTGTGTTTTACTAGTAATTGTTAAGGCTCTCTGTAAGCTTTAAATAGTGAACTTTTACCATGCTGCTTCTCCATAAAACTTTTGAGTTTTGCTTGTACCTGCTTCCTGATCCTTACATGGCTACCATAATTTGTGCATTCTGTTACGGCCAAGCCTAGAAATTCATGCTAGTGCTTCTTTTACTTGAGTTTTAAAAACTGAATTAAACTAAGAGTAAAGTGGTAATCTAAATTACTACTTCTTGTCTCGTTAATTGTCCTTACTTGTAGTTTCATTTCTTTTTAGCAAGGTACTTTAAAGTTTGAAAGATATGATGAATTTAATCCATGAAATTAAGATTAGCATTTAACCTCTCTTTTATTTATAATCTTCTTATTGCAGCTCATTATTGCATTCTTGCCTGCTAAACAACTAAAAATAACGTAGAAAATCCTCATCTAGAAACACTAACATCAGGAACAATCTTTATATTATATTTTATTACTGATGCTCTCATTTATGTGTTTTAGGTACTCTAACAGGGCATTTGGCAGGGCTTTACGAGGTGAAGCCAGCAACTTAAGCCTACTATGTGGCCCTTGAAATTACCAAATCTATTATCCATTAGACTCTTAATTGGGTGGAAAAGGGTAACTTGGTAATTTCAAGACCCACATGCTAGGTTTCAGTTATTAGCTTAACCATGTGAAGCCATGCCAAATGCCTCGTAAGAAATAGAAGTCCCGGCCTCATTGCCTATGATGCAACTGTTGAGGAAATCCATGGTGTTGGACCCTCTAAGTCCACCTTTCCTCTGTTTAAGGCCAAATGACCTAAGTCCCATTGATAAAGTCCCTCCCCTCAAAATAGACCCTTTGGTCCGTCCCTGCAGTATAGTTTCTTGGTTATGATCATAAGGATCCGTCCCTCTCGTTACCCACTGTCGATGATGACATTTTCTAAGGCCTCCATAATACTCAAACCCTCTGGGTTCATTGTCCCTTCGGTATGACCCTTTGGGCATTGTCCCTATCAGTAATGTCTCTTCCGAATTAGCCCCTCTCGGTATTAAACAGGTTACTTGGAGAGTGAGGAAGGCCCTACAAGAAGATTGAAGAGCAAGAAAACCCCGAAGCAGAACTTAGACTTATCTTCCGTTTTCTTAGTTGAGAGTACACACTTCACCTTGTAAATAATATTTTGGGTTTTGTAACTTAAAGTCCCTTTAATTAGTAAAAGCTAATTATTTTCTTAAAATGTTTTATAAAACTACAAAAAATTCTAGGATTACGAGCCAGAACCATCACATGTCAGTGTGGTTGATTTAGGGTCGTAACATAAGTCCAACTAAATACCCCATAAATGTTAATTACTAGTAGTAGACACTACTTTCTATACTTTTTAGTCGCTCGACAGTGCATCCATTCATCCATCCATCATTTTTGCAATGAGCATGACATCCCTCTTACCACTTGTTTTATGTTGTCAACTCAGTTTAAAATTCTTACAAAACTCCTCTTCAAAATATTAAATGACTTTGTACTTTTCAGTACCTGCTTAAACGTGTAAAATGAGATCATGTAATTAAGTTCGGAGTTACAATTACAATTTGTGAGGCTAAATATTGTTTTGGCAAAAAGCATGAACAAGCCGTTCAACTATTGGAATCGTCACGAATCGGCCACTGACCTATTTAACGGGCTAAATGAGTCCTTAAACTCTCCAGATTGTGCCAATCTCATCCTTGGACGTTACGTTGATCGCATCTTGAGGGTATATTCCGTTTGTTCAATGATGTGGTAAAAGTTAGTCAGGTGGAAGCTTAGGTGGATGGTTGTTGGGTTAAATAGGTTGATTAGCTCAGATTAAATTGGGTCAAAATTAGAATTAAGGTTCCGGTGAAGGTTGGGGATTTTGAATCGAGAAACATAGGGAGCTCATCAACATGGTGCCTTATGGAATTGAAGATCGATTGGGTGGGAAAAGAGTGAAGCTGGCACCAAGTAGCTGTTCGAACGAGATTTCGTCCAGTTCAAAACGATCGGCTTGCAGCAACGGGATGAATCGATACGGCGACGTTGATGTCCTGTGCTGCTGCCACCGCCGTGCCGAGAATTGGACATCCTGGACTTGGAAAAACCCAGGGCGACGTTTCTCCAACTGCGTGCATAAAGTAAGTTTAAGTAACTTAATCACTCTGTTTTCAGAGATTTGTTAGTGTTGCTAAAATGACGTGGTAGCTTTGTAATTTACTAGGGATGAAATTATGATTTTTTCAAATGGCTACATCCTTCGCAGAGTGAAGAGGAGAAGGAACAAGTAGTGAAGAAGTTGTGCTATGAGAATGTTGCTTTGAGGAAGAATGTTGCGTGGCGGAGACTTTTGGCACTGACCCTCTCTCAATTGTGAAAAGTATAAGCCATCTATGTCGATTTCCGCCAGTCAACCTTTAACCCCTTTATATTTTCTGCCAGATACATTCACGTGTTAAAGTCCGTCAATCATAACATCTTAAAAATGAACAGAAGGATGAGTTCGGTACAATCTGAAGAGTTCAGGGAATGATTCGGTCTGTTAATTAGATCAGTAGCAGTGGTTTATTAGTCTATTGTTTTAGGGTGGGAATTGGTGTCAGATCCTCCCTCTGTCTCTCTCATGCTGGGGACAAGTTTTGTCTCTACTATACCCTCAATTTATTAGCAACCGCCAATATTAGCTGTAAGTACTAGTGTCCTTGTCTGTTTCTTTGGGTCAGTTTCAGCAACATTGTTTCTCTATTTTTTTTAACTTTACTAATTATGATATATTTAATTTTAAATTCATTATTTTAATATAAAATAATATTTTTTTTCAAATTTCCATATTCCTCGCATATTATATCTCATCTATCAATCAAAATACACGATCCCCAATTTCTCAAATTTTTTTCGTACTTCACTGAATTGAGCCTTTAAGTCTTTTGACACGGGCAGTCCATAAACTTGACCAACATAGACTATTGAGTCCCTCTTCTTCAGTTCAACTGTCAGTCCCTAATTAAACTTGTAACGAATAAGATTAGTTTTCTTTCGGATATCAATGTTACAGTTTAGAGACGTTTATAAGAAACCCCAAACCTTCACTACCAATATATGTCAAACAACAAAACCAACACAATCTAGTACTACCCCCATCTTTAAAATATTATACTCTATCTATCCGTCCCAAAAATAATCTATTCCCATTAAACGTATTCTCACTAAATTTTAAAAAAAATTATGACAACATGTTTATTAAATCCATATCTCACAATACATGAAGTTTTTGCCCCATAAAAATTAGTGTAATTATATTATACTTCCAAACGTTTTATCTAATGAGTATAAAAAACTTGATTGTCCCAAAAATATTGAAGGATTTAACTGGATGTGAAGATTTAATAAATATAAGACTTTTGTATATGTTTATTTTGAAAACCGTGCAAAATAATGTTGAAAAAAATAAAGATATAGGATACTTTAACAACAATGAAAATGATAATTTTCTTATTAAACAAATTCAATTTTTTTTCAAGACAGTACAAAAAGAAAAGAAAATCAAATTTTCAAGGATGGAGAGGTATGTTTTAATTTTTTTATTACACGTCATTCAAATTATTCTACAAAAACACACCAAATATGTCACTTGAGGACTCTCTTGCATTGCATCCCTTCTATATAGAAAACATGACCATTTGTTATAAATATTAAAATTGTTAAGATTTAAGAGTAAATTAGTATTTAAAATAAAACTAATTTTTTGAAGAAATTGCGATAATAAAGTAAAAATAGTTTATTCACTAATTCTTTTTGTTAATGCATTGGGGTAACATATTAGGGATGGTCCCTAATTCTAATTCTAAACTAATTCTAAATGAAGTAAAGTAGTAAACCAATGAGAATATCTCAACTCCAAATTTTCTTTAATATTTTCCAACCTTGTGAAAAAGGAAAAAAATACTCTTTTAGTTCGTCTAGAAAATTGAACACATTTTTTTTTTAGACTATCTGAGAAAAATTGTTCACTTTCTTAAAAAGAAAACTTCTCTCTCAAAGATATTAAATTATATCCCTATTTTATTTTTAATTTTTTATCTCATTTTTTTACACTTTCAATTAAGGAACTTCCGCAAAAATCTTAGTTCACTTCATTTCCGCGCCCAAACAAATAACATGGGGGACGGTAATCTGTGCTCTGCCTGCCTCTTCTGTCGCCGTATTCTCTCTCCTTGAAAAGCATATCCTTTGCTTGACACTTCCCACCACACCACACACCCCAACATTCTTCTCTTCACTATAAAAGCCTCTGCCCCGCTTCGTTCTTCCAATTCATCACTAGCATTAGTATCATTGTTCCAGTCTTACCCAGAAGAAGCTTTCCAGTTCACTTGGAGGGTCTCTCAGTCATGGCGGCGCCTCTTCTCCCAGATCTCGGGACCGAGATCCTGATTCCCGTCTGCGCTCTTGTCGGGATCGGCTTCGCCCTCGTCCAATGGCTCATTGTTTCCAGGGTGAAGCTCACGCCCGAGGCCAAAAGCGGCGGAAAGAACGGCTACGACGATTATCTCATCGAGGAAGAGGAGGGAATTAATGAACATAATGTCGTCCTCAAGTGTGCCGAGATCCAGACCGCCATCTCTGAAGGTTAAATTTTCCTCCGGTTTTCTATTTGTTGCAAAATTGTTTTTATATGTTATCTTTTTAGCAGAATTCCCGCGTCAGATCTTCGTTTTCTCTCTCTTTCTCCGTTGTTCTAGCTTTCAATACTCCGGGACTTGTCTGCGTAGTTATTTTGTTTTCTTGCGTGTTACTGCGAGAGTCAGATTGAAAGTTTAACAGATCTCTACATGCTCCTTGCAAAATTCATTATTTTTCAATTCAGGAATTGTAGTCTATGTTGTGACTGAACGAGATACATATTGGCTACTGTTGCAAAGAATGCTATGGTTCGATGAATGTTTACGAAGGGATGCTGGTGGAATCCGTTTTGTGGTCCCCCATCACTTTCACTTTGAGTACATATTTTTGTCAACAACTTCCATGATTCGTCTCTCCGGCTCTCTGCACTTTCAGAAATGAGAATACAATTCAATTTACTTTTATCTTCTCTCTTTTTCCCGTTCGAAGTTTAAGCCTTTCACTTAGCTGTTCTGTTCACGCGACAAATTCTGATTCTGATTCGTGGTCTGTTTTAGTATTTCATTCTCTGCAGTGGGGTATGGTATCCGTGATCTTTAAGCTTCATCCAGAAGAATATGTTTGCGAAAACAAGATAGTAACTTTCTTTTGCTGGTGTTAGTTTAGCGTGCATTAATACGATAATACGATAGTATAAGAACTGGAATGAATGTGAAGTTAAAAGCTGGGTTATGTTGCTTTCTTCTTGCCACATACGTTAGGAACGGATAATGAGTTCCCACAAGTGGAGGTGATTGTGCAGATGTGTCAGTACCACGCTTTTTTACGTTTGATATGGCGTGGCAATTATCAGGAACGGCTCCATGACATAGTGGACTTTGTGTGCTAATTTCCAATCATGAAAAAATGTGAGATCCCGGGTTTGATGTAATGCTTGTTGATTGATGTTTTTAAATGTATTTTGGGTTATACTATGATGAGATAGGTGCTTCCTTAATTTATCAAAAGTTACAGAAATCCTCTTTTTGGTGTCAGCAGCAATGGTTTTCTGTTATTTTCCGTGAATTTTATCTTCTGTGTTTACTGCTAGTTTCCATTCAGCACTTATTCAGATAGCTTCACCTAGTTTACAGTTTCTTAATTAGCTCTCATTTTTATGGCAAAGTTTTCAGTAGAATATGTCTTTCAGTCTTGCTAATTTTCTAATGTATTTTCTTCTGAAATGTTCAGGAGCAACTTCATTCTTGTTCACCGAGTACAAGTATGTAGGATTTTTCATGATTGCTTTTGCGGTTTTGATCTTCGTCTTCCTCGGCTCAGTTGAGGGATTCAGCACAAAGAGTCAGCCTTGCACATATGATCAACTTAAGATGTGCAAACCTGCCCTTGCCACAGCTGGCTTCAGCACAATTTCTTTTTTGCTTGGTGCTGTCACCTCAATTGTTTCTGGTTTCCTTGGTATGAAAATTGCTACATTTGCAAATGCTAGAACCACTTTGGAAGCTAGGAAGGGAGTAGGGAAAGCCTTTATTGTTGCATTTAGGTCTGGTGCTGTGATGGGTTTCCTCCTTGCTGCAAATGGCCTTTTGGTCCTTTACATTACTATCAATTTATTCAAGCTGTACTATGGTGATGACTGGTCTGGTCTTTTTGAGGCAATTACTGGCTACGGTCTTGGAGGATCATCTATGGCTCTCTTTGGAAGGGTCGGTGGAGGCATCTATACCAAGGCAGCTGATGTTGGTGCTGATCTTGTGGGCAAGGTTGAAAGAAACATTCCTGAGGATGATCCTAGAAATCCAGCTGTAAGTAGCACTTCCTTAATCTCCTGTAATTGCCCCCCCCCTCTCTCTCTCTAAATGTCAATACTGAGTGTAACAATATTTCAGGTGATAGCTGACAACGTTGGTGATAATGTCGGAGATATTGCTGGAATGGGATCTGATCTTTTCGGCTCTTATGCTGAATCATCATGTGCTGCCCTCGTTGTAGCATCAATTTCTTCATTTGGTAATAATCATGAGTTTACCGCTATGCTCTATCCTCTCATTGTCAGTTCTGTGGGGATTCTTGTCTGCTTAATCACCACTTTGTTCGCAACTGATTTCTTTGAGATCAAGGCTGTAAAGGAAATTGAGCCAGCATTGAAGAAGCAGCTAATTATCTCTACAGTTCTCATGACTGTTGGAATTGCAGTTGCTAGTTTAATTGCCTTGCCATCTACATTCACCATTTTTAACTTTGGAGAGCAGAAAGTTGTTAAGAACTGGTAAAGCTCTTATTACATGGTTTTGGAAGTTGATGGCATCATGAGTTTGTGTTTTGCTTTCCTCTCATAATGCGTGAGATCATGAGAGTAAAAATCAACCAGGCTAAACTAATAACTTTGACATCATTTTGCAGGCAACTATTCCTATGTGTTGCTGTCGGTCTGTGGGCTGGTCTTATTATTGGTTTTGTGACAGAGTATTATACTAGTAATGCTTACAGGTATATAATGTTGGCTGCATATTTTTGGTTCTTGAGCTTGCTCTGACGCATGTCATTGGATCTATTCATACAGTGCCTTTACTCTTGTTCACTCTTTGTTTCAGCCCTGTGCAAGACGTTGCTGATTCTTGCCGTACTGGAGCTGCGACTAATGTTATTTTTGGCCTGGCATTGGGTTACAAGTCTGTCATCATCCCAATTTTTGCAATTGCAGTCAGTATTTTTGTTAGTTTCAGCTTTGCTGCTATGTATGGTATAGCAGTGGCTGCCCTAGGCATGTTAAGTACCATAGCTACTGGATTGGCGATTGATGCTTATGGTCCCATCAGTGACAATGCTGGAGGAATTGCTGAGATGGCTGGCATGAGCCACAGAATACGAGAAAGAACAGATGCTCTAGATGCTGCAGGAAACACTACTGCTGCTATTGGGAAGGTGTGAATTCTTTACTTATTAGTGGTCATAGATTCAATTCTTTGGTTAACCATGCATGGCATCTGATTCTGCTTCCTTTACAGTTCAACCTGTGCTATTGGAGTTATCTGCCAACACTTTTTGCTCTTAGAAATTACTCCGTACTTTTGTTGAAGACAATATTTCAGCAACACCAATATCTAACTCTTTTTTCGTTCCTTCTCACTCATTCATCATTCACCCGTATAATTCCACAAATTTTTGCCCCTGTTGCATAAAAAAATCTCCCACCCCCCAAGAAACAAGTCCATTTGAAAATCTTCCAAGTGACAAATACTCTTCCGCGGATGAGTAGTAGTTGGATATGCTTTCCTGTCAGCATTTTCTGATTATGGACATATTAGTTCGATAATCTCTTCCTTAACCTTAAAGTGAATTCAAATGGGAGTGATTTATCATTTCTTATGTTTCCAGGGATTTGCAATTGGTTCTGCAGCTCTTGTTTCCCTTGCGCTTTTTGGTGCTTTTGTCAGCCGTGCAGCTATTTCAACAGTTGATGTCTTGACTCCAAAAGTTTTCATCGGTTTGCTTGTCGGTGCAATGCTTCCTTACTGGTTTTCTGCCATGACAATGAAAAGTGTCGGAAGTGCAGCTCTGAAGATGGTGGAAGAAGTGCGCAGGCAATTCAACACCATCCCTGGTCTTATGGAGGGAACTGCTAAACCTGATTATGCCACCTGTGTCAAGATATCCACTGATGCATCCATCAAGGAGATGATTCCACCCGGTGCCCTCGTCATGCTCACACCCCTTGTTGTTGGAATCTTGTTCGGTGTAGAAACCCTTTCTGGTGTGCTTGCTGGATCCCTTGTCTCTGGTGTTCAGGTAATGCTACATTACTGTAAAGACTATCTGTTAAAAGAGGCTGCTTTCTTTGTTGATGAGTTATGTAATGTTAATAATATCTTGATTTTGTAGATTGCCATTTCTGCCTCTAACACTGGTGGTGCCTGGGATAATGCCAAGAAATACATCGAGGTATGTAAAAGGTTTATTCGATCCCTTCACTACCTCCTTTGATGCTTAACAGGCACTGCT
This sequence comes from Stellera chamaejasme, assembly GCA_024586325.1. NCBI lineage: Eukaryota > Viridiplantae > Streptophyta > Magnoliopsida > Malvales > Thymelaeaceae > Stellera > Stellera chamaejasme. The sequence continues at coordinate 34,894,602 of CM044986.1, forward strand.
CGGTTCCTGATGGTATGAATTGTAGGCTGGTGCTTCGGAGCACGCAAGAGAGCTTGGACCAAAAGGATCGGATCCACACAAGGCAGCTGTTATTGGGGACACCATTGGAGACCCTCTCAAGGACACATCTGGACCGTCCCTTAATATCCTGATCAAGCTGATGGCAGTCGAGTCGCTTGTATTCGCCCCCTTCTTCGACCCATGGAGGCCTGCTTTTTAAGATCTGAGAGATGACAAACGATGATGTACAATTGAGTCCTCAATTTGCATCCGTCTTCTCCAGGTATACTTAGACACTAGTCTGAAGCGCACATTGGCTTCAGGTAGTCCATGGTCGTGGGGTCAGAAATGAAATTTCGATTTCCCTTGTATTAACCATCACAAGGATGATGATGATGATGATGATGATGACAGGAGGAACTAATTCCTCCCTCGTTTTTGCTTGCTCTTCTAGTATCTTTCATGATAGTATTTCTCCTTGATACAGCCCCTTTGTTTATGGTCTTAAATGTTTTATTGCCAATTTTGAAGCAGCTTACTTGTATTACTCTTTCCTTTCAAGGCAAGTTTGTTCCTAGTCTGGTATCATAAACACTGTGCCCATTAAGTAAGAATGGGCGAGACGCAACGCAAGCCTAATTATTTGAGTCTCAGGCTCAGCTATTGCCGACTTGGTTGGATCTTAGCCTGGCGGCCCATGAAAATCTATGTCCGGCGTGAACGATTGGAAGTTGCTCAAGGCTTAGTTCGGCCGCAAATATTGAGAATTTCTTTTCCCAATTTTTTTATTTCTCAATAAACAACCTTAAATTCATCCATTTATCATTAATTTTTTTATAATAATATTTTTTTTCTTAAATTTCTCTACTAAAAAAAGTACATTTTATCCATCGATAAAAAAATATATCACTAAATTTTTCAATTTTTTTTTCTCATTCTAAATAATTGAACACACACTAATGGAAAAGCCATCAAAATGTCTGGTTTTTCCTTTGAATTTGCAAAACTTCCAGTCGTCTGTTTAGGTTTTTTTTTTCAAAAAAATAAAATAAATAAATTCACTATTCTAAAAGTATTATACAAATGTTTTGAGTAAATAACATACTCTCTTTGTCCGCTAAAAATTGTAGCATTTGATTTTGCTGTTTCAAGTTGTGTTTGACTCAAATTTTAACAAAGATAAACATTGGAAAAAAAAAATCAGAAAAAGAATATTTAGAAAATTCATATTTCAAATTGGTTGTAGATAAAATGCGCATTGCGCAGCTGTGCGCACAAGCAAACTCTTTAATTTCTAAATTGCCACTACTCAAGACTGCCAGCTTCAAAATTGCATAAGATTCTCTATCACGATTCTATTCACGGCTCCATTGACGGCGAAGGGTCGTGTGGCTTCAAGCAACAATGGGATGATGTTTTGGCAATAGATAAGACCCAAGGGCTTCAAGCAACAATGGGATGATGTTTTGGCAAGAGATAAGACCCAAGGTATACTGGAGGTTGAAGGGGAGATTGTCCGTTAACGGTTAGTGTCTGGTGAGATAGAGTAGACGATGTAGAGAAGGTACAAATTGAGATTTGAAACGCACCGGAAAAAAAAGATAGAAAATTTTTCTATAAAAAAAAAAGATAGAAGATTTTGGGTTAAAATGATAAAGTTGTCGATAAATTTACATTATATACATCTCTATCTTCAACTTTCATATATTTCACTTGAATCACCGGCTCAAAAACTTCATCAATTGGCTTTGTATTATCCTTTGTTTTGTTGATCTAAGATTGATTCATGATGATCAATAATTATTGATTCATGATGATCAATAATTGATTTTTGTTGATTAAATATCCAGTTTCAAGTGATAATTACTATTGAGTTTCAAATCCCAGATCATCATATTGTACATCCAAATCATCATTTCATGAAGTCAGATCAACATTTCTTAACATTTGATTAACGAACTCTAAGAAATCGAAATGTTAACAGAAATTGATAATCATTTTGTACTACTTGACCATCATTTTCCAAAAGACTAATAAACATAATGGTCGTGTCTAATCTACATGATTAGTCGATCAGGAACGTCTCTTCTTGTGAACAAGATCGGTAGATCAACATGACAAATCTACTGATCAACATTGGAAAGAAGCAGATCAACATGATAAGACTGCTGATCAACATTGGAAAGGTGCAGATCAACATGACTAGACTATAGATCAATATTAGACAAAAACTGATCAACATTAGTTAGAAGTTGATCAACATGATAAAACTATTGATCAACATTGGAAAGAAACAGATCAACATGACAAGACTGTTGATCAACATTAGAACGAAGTAGATCAACATTAGACAGAAGCAGATCAACATGACAAGACTACTGATTAACATTGGAAAAAAACATATTAACATAACAAGACTACTGATCAACATTAGAAAGAAGATGATCAACATGACAAGACTAATAATCAACATTGGATAGAAGTAGATAAACAATGAACAAAAGCAGATTAACATGACAATATTAGTGATCAACATTTGAAAGGTTCAGATTAACATGACTAGACTAGTGATCAACATTGGAAAGAAGTAGGTCAACATAAAAATACTATTGATTAAAATTGAAAAGAAGCATATCAACATTGAACATAAACAGATTAACATGCAAGACTAGTGATGAACATTGGAAAGAAGAAGATCAACATAACTAGACTACTGATCAACATTGGAGAAAGCAGATCATTATTGGACAGAAGATGATCAACATGACTAGATTATTGATCAACATTGGACATAAGCAAATCAACATGAGAAGACTACTGATCAACATTGGAAAGAAGCAGATTAACATGAGAAGACTGTTGATCAACATTGGAAAGAAGCAAATCAATATGACTACATATTGTGATCATAATAGTTCTATCCAGCTTTCTTAATTAGAAAAATATCAATTTTACATCGTTTGCGATTTGATGGTTCTAAAGTTTTTTCGTGGCCAAATTTTTATAGTGGTTTTGTTGCCGAGTTACCATGGTTTCTAGAAGCATATCTGAAATCGCGATGGAAGAATCCGTCCAGAAAGTCTAATTAACATTTTTATTATACATATTAATAAATCAAAATATCGATAAAGTATGATCAACATATCGTATACATTGATCATCCAAAAACAACTATTGATCATCATTTTGATAGTTTATTGAAATGTTGAAGGTTTTGTTTAAATTTTCCCTTAACAATTTTCAATTAACAGTTTTAAAATCTAGTTAGTCGATCAAAATTTGATTTGTCATATCACCCACCCATTATATAAAGTTGTTTATCCTTAAATTATTAGTATTGTTGATATGTTAGAAGTTTATAAAATGGTATGGGTTAAAATGAGCATTGTGCATGCGCGCGCATAAGCGATTCTCTTATTTACAAGTTTGTTATTCGCTAAATTTGATCAGCATAATGATCATGTTTGATCAACATGATTAATCGATCGACAACGTTTTCTCAGGTGAACAACATCAACATCGACATATCAACATGACAAAACTACTGATCAACATTGGACGAAAGTTAATCAACATGACAAGTCTACTGATTAACGCACTAAAAAGAAATATCATCATAACAAGAAAATATATCAATATGCTATAAAGAAATATTAATATGCTATAAACAAAGATCAACATGACATAGAAGATAGATCAACATTGTACGAAGAGAGATCAACTTGCTTAAAAGAAAGATCAACATGATAGTAAGAGATATCAACATGCTCAAAAGAATGATCAACATGGTAAGAAGAGAGATCAATATGCTAAAAGAAAGATCAACATGACAAAAAGAGAGATCAACATGCTAAAAAGAAATATCAACATGACAGAAAGAGAGATCAACACTCTAAAAATAATGATCAACATGACAAAGAAGATAGATCAACATTAGACAAAAGCAGATCAATATTAGACAGAAGCTGATCAACATGAGAAGACTACTGATCAACATTGAAAACATGTAGATCAACATGACTATACTAGTGATCAACATGACTACCTACTGTGATCATCATCATTTTTATCTAGATTTCTTAAGTTAAAAAATTATCAATTTTGCATATTTATCTATGATGATTAGTAATTAATTAAATATTTATTTGAAGTTTGTGGAAAGAAATACTCATTGATGGAAAAATTCGTTAAAAATATACTTATTAGTTTTTTTTGTCAAAAAAAATAAATTTAGAGCCCATTTGATAGAGGTAAAGCCAATGGCTTTACGCTTTTGGCTTAAACACACAAGTTTGGCATCTATTTATTGCCCAATCTTAAAACCATAATTACAATTGTGCCATTTTGTTGTCTTCTGCTTCAACTGATGTTTGCAATCGTCCATTTTAGAAGGGCAATCTCACAATTTGATACTTACACACGCTGGTAATACGATATATTGGGCGAGGCAGCTTCGGCTTAACCGTGCAAAGCCCTGCCAAATGGCTTCTTAGTTTACGTGGGCATGTGCTCCGACTTCATGCGTTAAAATTAGTGCATATTGGTCAACATGGTAGCAACGTAGTAGAGTACTGGAGTTGCCGTATATATAAAAAAAAAATAGCAGAGTTACACTCGTATCACGTACGCGGGCCCGATGTTGACAATGATGGCAGAAATTGTAATTTCAGTTGTTCCTTGTGCGCAGCTTATGCGCAATGCGCAGTGGATGGATAGCTTTCAAACTACCATATATATTTGAATTATTTAATTTTAATATTTAAATAATAATAATAATAAAATTATAAATTAAATACTTTAAAATTGTAAAAATAAATGTGATAATCTTTTTCAGATGGAGGAAGTATTTCTAATTGATGAAATTTTTTGGATAGATCATGTGCTAAATGGAAAATATTGTTTGGAAAGTTTTTCCTCTTACTCCCTTCCCTTTTGTTCCGTAAAAATTGTTCATTATTCCTCTTTGGAAAGTTCCACAAAGATTTTTTCATTTCCTAATAAGGAAATTTTTATCTAGCAAATTTACCTTGTTATCCTTTACTCCTCGTCCATTAATAAGTTATTTGATTAAAAAAACACCACTAAAAAACACAAATCCTTTCTCTCCTCCTAGGAATCTGGGTGTCTATTTTTGCTCCCAACTAGAAGTTCATGGTGGCTTGTTCCTTAAGCTCAGATCAGATCCGATAGCCCAGATTGTTCACCAAATACGGAAAAAAAACCACAAGTTCTTCACCGGGACCATGGTGGCTTTTGCCAAGCGGTTGAACGTCGACCCAACGATGACCGTGCATAAGAACCTGCATTCGGATATTGAATTCTTCACCATCGTCGGAGATCCGCACCAGAAAGTAAAAAAACATTAGCGGAACCAAAAAGAAAATTTTGGGTGACCGAAATTTGAGAGGAGCATGCTAAAAATCAAATGAAAGGCCTGAGATTCGAGTAGATGATGAAAATTCAGGCGACGACGGTGGAGGCTCTGTAGTTGCGATCGATGAGTGTGCTTGATTCAGATCTGGGTGCCTCTAAGTTTAGGCACCCAGTGAGGGGGAATGGGGAGAGCGAGAGAACCAGTAAGGGGTCAAGCAAGAGTGCCAGCCGTGAGGGGTGGGGGAGTGGTGAGGATCTTCAAACCCGACAAGCAGCTTCAGAAGAGTGTTAGGGGCCAACAACTTAGGAAGAAAGGCAGGACAGAAACGGATAGACAAGAATTTCTTCATCAACAACCTTCCAAACTGGTGCACAAAAAAGGAGATATGGAACCTTTTCCAAGATCATGGATGGGTGATAGATGTCTTCCTACCAAATAAGCGTTCAAAAAGCGGGAGACGTTTCGGGTTTGTACATTTCAAAGGGGTCAACAATCCGACTCTATTGGAGAGGAATTTAGAAGGACTTTGGCTAGACTCTTATAAGCTCTAGATCCACTTGGCCAAAAACAACACAGCCACCTACCCTTCTAATCAATGGAAAAGAGTACGTGTCAACCGCAAATAACAACTCAGTCTGTGGATTTCAGGAGTTTTGTTGATGTCACCAAAACGTGGGTCATAAAGAAAAACCAAGCGGTGTGCTCAAAGGCACCTCCAACTCTAAAACAAACCAAAGAAACACAAATTTTGGTTCCAGCACCTACGGGTAGAAAAGAAGAACAACCAATGGAAGAAATAAAGATGGTTTTTCAGTCTCGATAGAAGGAAACAAAGTGGCTTAAGAGCTGCATCATAGGAGATGTTAAATCACTAGAAACCCTCCTAAATATCATCAACATCTTTGAAGAGGAAGGGCTTGGCAACCTAGTGATCCAATATCTCGGAGGACTCAGGATTATGATAGATTGCAACACTGAAGCAAAAGTTCTCCAACTCCTCCAGTCAAAAGTAGAGTGGTTCCCTTAATGGTTCACGAAAGTTTCCCAATGGACCAAATCATCCTCTCCTCCGGGAAGATTCGCGTGGATCACAATAATCGGTGTCCCAATCGAAATCTGGAAAGAAGCCACATTCCATGCTATTGCTTCCCACTGGGGAAAAGCCCTAACAGCAGAAGGAGATTCCACCAAGAACATCCACCTTCACTCAACGAGACTCTGTATCCATACTAACCATATGGAGATGATAAACACAACTATAAATCTTCAGGTGGGCAACAAATCCGTCCTCATCCGGGTCATGGAAGATATTGGTGCATCTATCAGATTCGGCATGTCCACTGAAGGCCATTATGAATCAGAATGGTATTTCGACTCAGAAGATCGGGTTGACTCAGAGTCAGAAGAAGAGTGTACCTTCAGTGCATTTTCTGGGAAAAGTCACCTGCCACCTTTTCGCCTACTACCTTCGAGCCCCCTACAGCCTTCGAGTCGCCTGTAAAAAACTCATCGGGAGAAGAGGAACAACCTCATAAAAAGCAAACGGGAACAAGGGACCTACCCCCTCATTTCTTGTCAACGTCTCAGCCTCCTTGTAACTCACCTGCCCATCCCCTATACCTGTTGCAAGCCTACCATACTCAACCTATACCTATTCCTCCTAATCATACCCAACCACTTGGCCCAAGACCAAGCCCAACCCTCCCTACTGGCCGAACTGTCGTCCCCTGCAGCCCACCATCAGATTCCTCTAACCCAACCCACATCTCAGCCTCCTCCCAGCCAAACTTATCCGACTCAGAGATCACCTTATCAGATTCTGAAATCTATCGCAAAAACAGAGCTCGCACCAGAAAAATAAAAACCATTATCCTTAACTCCACTGACACCCCAGCAACTCGACCCCAGAGAGCTACCAAAACACTTCAAAATCTCAATAATGAATTCAGAAAAGGCATTGCGCAACAACGAATCCCCTCCCCTGTTCTCAGCTCCAATTTTGAAGATTCACAGACAACCATCCTCGGTGCAAAGCTGGGCATCCAATTCGACACAGGAGAGGGTTTGTTGGAAGTGAACCAGAAACAAGTACTTTCAACGTCCAATCTCCATCAGTGGTTCCGAATTTTTATTATCTTCATCAATGAAATTTCTCTCTTTGAATGTCTGTGGTTTGGGTCAGAACTGGAAAAGGAAATGGATTCGTGAATTGGTGGGAAAAGAAAAATTAGATTTCGTGGAAATTCAGGAAACTAAACTGGAATCCATGAGTGACTTTGTTGCCAGAACTTTGTGGGACTCTGATGATTTTAAATTTATTGTGAAAAATTCAATTGGAAGGTCTGGCGGCCTCTGCCTAATGTGGTTTAGTGCTTGTTTCAAGTTAACTCTCTCAATTGTTGGTGAAGGTTTCCTAGCTATGCAGGGAGTTTATTTTGCAAATGATCAAGATATTTTTTTGATAAACATCTATGCTCCTCAATCAGAGAATGAAAAACGCACCCTCTGGGAAAATATTTCAGACTTGATAACTAACTGGGTCATGTTTCCTGCGTCGGTGACTTCAATGCCGTTAGAAGGGAAGAGGAAAGAAAAGGATTAGTGTACAATGCGAGAGAAGCTCTCCATTTTAACCAGTTTATTAACTCGGCAGAGCTATGAGAAATCAGATGCGTGGACTGAAAGTTCACTTGGATTAACAAATCAGGAACCAAGCTGAGCAAGCTGGATCGAGTTCTCTGCAACAACTTGTTCCTGGATTCTTGGCCAAACTTATATACAAGAACCTGCAGCGGATACATATCCGACCATCTCGCCTTGTTGGCCCTCGACAACTCAATCATTTATGGTCCTAAACCATTCCGATACTTCAACTCATGGCTTCAGTTTCCAGAATTCAAAGAAATTTTCACCACATCTTGGACTAGCTACAACATTTGTGGTCGACCAGACTGTATCTTTAAGCAAAAGCTGCAGTTGTTAAAAGCTCATATAAAAGAGTGGAGAAATTCCAAAATATGCTCAATTGAAGGGAAAATCAATACTTTGCAGCAAGATAAAGATCAGTGGGATGTAGAAGCAGAGAAAAGAGATCTTAAGGAAGAAGAATCCATTCAGAGAATTGATTGCTCAGACCAATTACTTCAGCTTCAGAAAATGCATGCAAGCATGTTAAAGCAAAGAACGAAGCTAAAATGGGCCGCCGAAGGTGACGAGAACACAAGATCTTCCACGTTGCTATCAAAAAGAGATCCAGGACAAACACAATCAGAGGGTTTTCTGTTAACGGTGAATGGACTGAAGATCATAACTCAATCAAAGCAGCTGCAATGTCATATTTCCGCAATCTCTTCACCGAACCTTGCCCCAACAGACCTAAGCTCTCAAGTTCAAAGTTCAAAACCCTATCTTCTTCCGAGCAACAATATCTTTCTGCTCCTTTCTTCGATCTTGAAATTAAATCAGCAGTTTGGGATTGTGGAGGAGACAAATCCTTGAGACCGGACGGCATGACTTTTTCAGTTATTAAAGAAATGTGGGATATTGTTGGACCAGACCTTATCCATGCCATCAAGTCCTTTGAAGCTACTTGCCACCTGGGTAAAGGGTGCAATCCTGCATTCATCGCTCTCATCCCAAAGAGTAAAGACCCTACAAACCAAAAGGACTTCAGACCCGTCAGTTTAATCGATTGCCAATACAAAGTCATTGCCAAGCTCCTTGCAAAACGTCTTCAAGCTGTCATCTCCTCTATAATCAACGAATCTCAGTCAGGATTTCTGAAAGGTAGACAAATTCTAGATGGTGTCTTAGTTGCAAATGAGGCTGTCCGTTATGCAAAGAAAACCAAAATAAAATTAATGATCTTCAATGTCGACTTTCAGAAGGCTTTCGATACTGTCAGTTGGAACTACCTCTTCACTGTTATGTCACAAATGAACTTCGATGAGAAATGGATGAGATGGATTAGAGCTTGTCTTTCCTCAGCTTCTATTTCAGTTCTCATAAATGGTTCTCCTTCAGCTGAATTCCACATAGAGAGAGGTCTTCGTCAAGGAGACCCTCTTTCCCCCTTCCTTTTTCTATTGGCAACAGAAGGCCTCAATATTCTAATGGAGGAGGCTAAGGAAAAGTGATGCTACTCTGCTCTGGAAATCGGAAGACCAGTCATCGGCATTTCTCACCTTCAGTATGCAGATGATGTCATCTTCTTTGGGCCATGGCAAAGCTCTAACATCAGAAACCTGTTGAGAATCCTGAAATGCTTTAGCAAAATCTCAGGCCTAAACATCAACTTGGAAAAAAGCATGATCTACAGGGTTGGTGTCCCCCCAGATGAGCTGCAACACATGGTTGGTCATTTTGGTTATTCTTCAGGTACTCTTCCTTCCATCTATCTAGGTCTCCCAGTAGGAGCCAGCATGACCAGATCCAAACCGTGGAAGAAAGTCGATGAAAAATTCAAGACCAAACTTTCAGCGTGGAATGCCAAAAATATTTCTAAAGGAGGCCGCTTAACTATTTTGAATTCTTTCTTGTCTGCTCTGCCGTTGTTTTTCTTCTCTTTGTATCGTGCCCCAGGGAATGTGATTAAAACCCTTGAGAGTCTTCGTCAAAATTCTTCTGGGGTGGGAGTGAGGATTTTAACGGTATCTATTGGGTGGCTTGGGACAAGATTGTCAGAAGTAAGGAGGTGGGAGGTTTGGGGATTGGAAATTTGAAGCACAAAAATTGGGCGCTTTTATGTAAACAGTGTTGGAGATTTAAAGAAGAAAGGAATTCTTTGGGGGTTAAGGTAATTAAGGCTTGCTATGGTGAAGATGGGGGTTTGGGATTAGAAGGGGAAGTTCAGGGAAGAGTGGGGGGAAATAATCCAAGTTGGGAGGGAGATGTCGGAGATTGAAGTTGATTTCGCTCATTCTTTTTTCAAAAGGGTTGGGAACGTGCTAAACACATTTTTCTGGAAAGAGAGGTGGTCTGGGTAAGCCACTTTTGAATCTTTGTTCCCTAGATTGTCGAAGTTGGAGACTAATTCAGATTGTCTAGTGGCAGATAGAGGGACTTGGGTGAGCGGGTCTTGGAATTAGAGTTGGAGTTGGAGAAGAGATCCAAGGGGTAGGGAGTTAGGAGAACTCTTGGATCTCGAAAATCTTTTATCTAACATTGTCTTATATGCAGATCGCAATGACTCTTGGGGTTGGACTTTACACCATTCCGACATCTTCACGGTATCCGCCCTCTCAAGCATAATCGAAGCTGCCACCAATCCCTCCATCGGAAACCAAGCTACCATCACTTGGTCCTCTTGGGTGCCAAAAAAGGTCCTCGTGTGCTGCTGGCGTGCAATCCAAGATCGTCTCCCAATAATTTAGCAGCTCCATTTGCGTAACTTTCCCACCTAGCAAGCAGGATGCTCGCCCTGTGACTATCCTTTGGAAACCCTTGAGCATGTTATTATCTGGTGTCCTTTTGCTCTAGATGTTTGAAACCAGGTTCATTCTTGGTGTCATCTTGATCAATTCAATGGATCCAATATTGTTGATCTCCTAATTGATGTGAACGGTCCCAACAGATCGCGTCCCTAGAACAAAGGTTGACAAGCTATTCAATACATCGCGACTTGGTCTATTTGGAAGGAGAGAAATGCGGTCGTTCATACCAATTCTAGCTCCTCAAGCATCCGAGTCTTCGAGTCCATTCAATTCCTCTCTTATCTTTTGATCTCTAATAGGAGAAAATCTAAGAATATTTCTTGGTGTGAATGGGTGCTCCACCCTCTTGCTGCTATTAGCAACAACAACTAGCTCTTCTTCATTTTCTTCTGTATGTTTGAAGGTCTTCTCCTCTCCCTTAGAGGGGAAGCCTTTTATATTATAATTCAGTTGCTTTTTTCAAAAAAAATGTTTAGGCGTGAAAGTGGATAGAAATGAGGATGATGGTAAGGGAAAATTTGGAAAAATGTACTAATCAACAACTTTTATTAAACTTTGTGCCGAATCAAATGAGACAAACAATATGGGACGGAGGGAGTAATACTTAACTTTTTTAAAATTTATAAAATAAGATTTTCACTTTAAACAAAACAAGCCATAAATTCATAAATTTATAAATAAACACATAACAAATATAACAAAGGAAGCTTAAATCATTTGAAGATGATATTGGTGTGAAAAACATAAAAATAAGGAGAAAAATTCGCGAACGGTCCTATTTTTAAGTCTGTGACTTAATCCGGTCCCAAATTAAGTTTCGGATACAATCTGATCCTATATTTAAGTTACATGTCCTATATTTAATTATTATAATGCACCTCAGTATTTTAAAATTTAAACAATTCTACCCTAACAATTTTTAGATTCACATATTAACCACCCAAGTCCTATTCTACCATTTTTACACCCAAAATTCCTCATTCACCACCAATTTGGCCATCTTCCTCACCATACTCTTCAACATCACCCACCTCCTCCATCCCATTATCGCTCTATCCTGATAACGCCGACCTCCTCCATTTAATTCATTACCTTCAGCCACCAAGACAGCCTCCCTCGGAACCGCTCGAGTAGAAGCCACAAAGCCTTGCTATCGCTAGACAAATTACAGCAGACTAGCAGATCTGACGCTGACCCAAGAGCCATGATTCTCCATGTCCCGAGCCTGTCGCCACAACTAGAAGCCTCCGACATCACCCTGGCCTCTGTCGACGGTTTCGCAACAATTCCCACATCCATTCGCCGCCGAAAACCAGCTAACCCGCAACGGAAGCCTGAGAACAGCACCATCATGATTCCATAATCCAATGACTCAATCAGTTGCTCCCAACGCGGTAATCTTCATACCGATCACCGACCCGTTGTTGCCGATCGTCCCCTCTATGAAAAGCTGCCGGAAATCACAAGAACTATTGGGCGATTCACGGACCAGACGCAACCCACTTCTGACTTTCATGGTTTGTCGAGTATTACAATTAAGGAGAAAGTCTGTAATCTATACGCATAATGTGGATTTGAACAATTGTTTTCCTCTCCTATATATAAGGGTAAATTTTCCTTCAGTATTATGAAATTAAAAGAGTATGGATGGAGATGAAGTGATCCTTTGAAAAAATTATGCAAGTGGAAATTTGTCTGCAGCTGAGATTAATTTCAGGCCAAGTGCGTGCCGATCGAGGAAGCCATCAGCTCCACCAGATAGAATTTCTCTCTTTATTGATTGAAGAGATGGTAAAAATGATACTGAAAAGGGACTTATGCGTTAATATGTGAATCTAAAAAATGTTTGGGTAGAATTGTTTAACTTTTAAAATACTGAGGTGCATTACAATAATTAATTGAGGGTAAAATAGTAATTTCACTAGTCACCGTTTATTTGAACGGCGAAATTGGCCGGAAATGATGACATTAGAATGCGTAACTTAAATATAGGAACAGATTGTATCCGAAACTTAATTTGGGACTGGATTAAGTCACAGACTAAAAAACAGGACCGTCTACGAATTTTACTCTAAAAATAAGAGGGGGAATTATCATAAATAAATATAAAAATGGGAAAAAGAAACAAAAAAAGGGAAGAAAAAAACACCATTAAACACATTAAAAGAAAAAACGCGAAAAAGAAGAAACGCGAAAAACATATAAAAGCGCTATCTCGACACTAGTCTGGTTGGTCAATGTACAACTCTGCCACCACAGCGACCCGAGTTCAACTTTCCATGGTCACGAAGAAAATCGTGAAAGCCTAGGGTGAGTTCAACACAAGGGTCTAGATCCAGTGGATCAAAAATTGTGGGTGGAGGCTATCCACTAGCATTTGAACGCCGATCAATCTACTAGTGTTTACCCCGTCAAACAATTGGGGCACCCGTTAGTAGGGCAGCCTTAACAATCAGGTGGGAAGGTTAGTGTCCCCCAATTTACACGGCTCCGAACTGTGGTTCTTGCAACAAAAAAAAACATTTAAAAGCAAAAGTACACAAAGAATCAACAGAAAAGGAAAAAAAAAAACAGGAAAAGACAATTCGAGTACCGTTCAATGAACAGTCATTGCAAAAGTTTGAGATCGACATTCCAAAAACGTTGCGAGTCTTAGAAGCGTTGGAGAGCTTTTATTAGCCCTATGTTATTTTCATAGCCAGATGTTGACCTTCTTTAATTTAGAGGGTGCATATACGTGCATGCACGCGCGTTTTTTCGAGGCAAGCAATGGCTTGTCTCTCCGTTCTCTACCACGCAAAACCCTCCGTCTTCTTTGTCTCCCCTTTCTCTCCGCCGCCGCCGCCGTGCCAACTCCAGTTACTCTGTCCGACTACAAGAACCATTCTCTCCGTTCCAAATTCTTCTTGCAGACTTATCGCCTGCTCAGTTTCGCCTTCCGACCATGCTTCTCTCCTACATCCACCCGCCGACGCCTCTCGCCCACTCAAAATTGCCATTATTGGCTTCGGAAACTACGGCCAATTCCTTGCCCGATCTATCATATCTCAGGGGCACCAAGTTCTAGCCTACTCCCGCTCAGATCATTCTCATGTCGCTGAGAAGCTTGGCGCGTCTTTTTACTCGGACCCAGACGACCTGTGCGAGCAGCACCCTGAAGTGGTTCTCCTCTGCACCTCCATTATCTCCACGGAGAAGGTGGTGAAGTCTCTCCCATTGCAAAGACTGAAGCGTTCCACCTTGTTCGTCGACGTTTTGTCGGTCAAGGAGTTTGCTAAGAAGCTTTTGCTAGATGCTCTGCTTCCAGATTTCGACATCATCTGTTCACATCCCATGTTCGGTCCTCAGAGCGCCAAGCACGGATGGTCTGGCTTGCCATTTGTGTACGAGAAGGTCCGGATTGGCGCAGATGAATCGAGAATCTCACGGTGTAACGATTTTTTGTCAATTTTCGAGCGAGAAGGGTGTCGTATGGTGGAGATGAGCTGCCGGGAGCACGACAGATTTGCTGCCGGGTCGCAGTTCATGACCCATACAGTGGGCAGGGTTCTGGAAATGTTGGAATTGAAATCGACACCCATCAACACCAAAGGTTACGAGGCCTTGTTGGACTTGGTAGAGAACACTTGTATGGATAGTTTTGATCTGTACTATGGGTTGTTTTTGTTCAATAATAGTGCTCTGGAGATGCTCAAGAGGTTGGATTTGGCTTTTGATTCGATGAGGAATGAGCTTCTGGAGAGACTACATGACATTGTCACTACACAGTTGTTTGAGGATGCCGAGAGGAGGCAGACCTACCTTAACTGTGCTGCATCGGAGCCCACTCTAAGTGTCTTGAGGTACAGCTGCATTATTAAATTGGATAGCATAAATTCCTTTATATAGCTTGGTTGTAGGTTAAAAGGTTTCTTTTTTTTCGTTTTGTTTTAAAAGCGTTTTTGGTTCCCTGATGGGGAGTGATGCTACTGATTGTCTGCTTCAAAGTTTGTTTGGTTTAATAATTGAATCCTTCTATCATGTTAGGAAGTCTAGTTATGTTACATTTGATAACCACGTTGTTGCCAAGTGCAGCATCAAGTTAGCTATAGTTGCCTCCGCATCCTCTTCTAAGATGGGAAGTTATTCATAAATGTGAAGTATTTAATATATACTTTACAATTTAAATTGTGGGCAAAATGTGTGGGAATATATATCATGGACTTTTATAGCGGAATGGAGACATATGATTCATGTAGTAGACCCCAACCATTTGGGATTAAGGCCAAATTGATTGATTGATTGATTGTTCATAGAGTATTCTGCGTTTTCAGCTTAGCTGTAATCATTTTTTATTTGTAATTGTTGGAAAATTTTCTGATATTATGAGGGTGTGGGTATTTGAGTGGGACAAACTTACCAGGAATATTCTTAGATTTATTGCAGCTTGTCTTACAACTTTTACTACTTTGTGTTGAATTCCAGAGCTGGTTTTAATGCTCCAGCATATGAATGCTTGCCAAGAGTTTTCAATCATGTAAATGAAAGTTCAAAACTCAAGATTGCGGTTGTAGGTTTTGGAAATTTTGGTCAGTTCCTTGCGAAAACTATTATTAATCAGGGGCATAATGTGTTGGCATATTCTCGTACTGACTACTCTGATGTGGCTGAGAAGATGGGAATTTCCTTTTTTTCTGATGCTGATGACCTCTGTGAAGAGCATCCAGATGTCATCCTGCTATGCACATCTATTATCTCAACAGAAACAGTTCTCATGTCTCTTCCTCTCCAGAGATTGAAGAGAAGTACACTTTTTGTCGATGTGTTATCAGTGAAAGAGTTCCCAAGGAATTTGTTTCTTCAACACTTGCCGTCAGATTTTGATATCCTTTGTACACATCCCATGTTTGGACCTGAAAGTGGGAAAAAAGGATGGCATGACCTGCCTTTGGTTTTTGACAAGGTCAGAATTGGAAGCGATCAAGAAAGACTTTCAAGATGCAATAGTTTCCTTGACATTTTTGCACGAGCAGGGTGCCTAATGGTGGAGATGTCTTGCGCAGAACATGATTGGCATGCAGCAGGTTCGCAATTCATTACGCACACAATGGGAAGAGTTCTAGAGAAATTAGGGCTGGAGTCAACACCAATAAATACGAAAGGTTATGAGACTTTATTGAAATTGGTAGAGAATACTGCCGGGGACAGCTTTGATCTGTACTATGGCTTGTTCATGTACAACATAAATTCAATGGAACAACTAGAGAGGTTGGATTTGGCTTTTGAATTATTGAAGAAGCATCTCTTTGGTAGATTGCATGGCGTCCTCCGGAAGCAGCTCTTTGGAAATGGGGAACACCTAAAAACTTCAAAGGACAAATCTGTGGCAATGGATGGAAACGATGTTGCACTTCCATCTTCTTTGGCAAGCCTTAGAAGTGACTGAAATAGTTTCTGCCATGGTGGCATGTTTATCTCTCCTCCTTTCCTTACTTTATTCTTTCCAAAACCAGTATTTGATAACTTCAATGGCGCAACATTTTAGCAAAAGCACCGGAAATTTGTTGTGATGGAGTTTATCAGGTGATTAAGCTTCTTAATCTTCACTTTTATCTAATTTACTACTTATAGACAGCTTTGTGCTCCCAACTACTTCTGTGAATAGAAAAAACGTTCTGGATTCCTTAAAGTTTATCAGTAATTGACTATGGCTTACTATGAAAATTTGTTTGGGAATCATTTTGTTTGACATTCAGGTCAAGTCTACTTTAACTGTTAGTTTTGAATTTCTTGCACATATTGTTCAAGTAAAGTTGTTTGTCTTCTTTGTGTTAGTTGTTTGCAACAATAATGATAACATCTGTTGCAACGAATGGAAGCACATCTTTTTTCTTCTGAATGTGTTTTAACTCTCTTGATTGTTATTTGTTGGTGCATTAATACATTCTGATTGTATAAATACTGATTTGGCTTCCCTTTTTAATGTCCTGAAGCGATTCCCTTGTAGCTCAAACATAAATGCTAGTGGCGATGTGCCAGAACCTCCATGTTTCATCTGCCTAGCTGTTGAAAGGCCTTCAATTGCAGCCAACCAAGTCTGACATTATCTGTCCGAAGTGGGATTAGATGGGCACTGTGGAGCTGCACTGAGTAATTCAAGTGAGAGGTGTTGTATTATCTGCTTGTTTCCTTGACTACCTAGACATGAATCAAAGTTCTCTTGACCAAAAGGAATTAGTATAGAATTGCAATACAGCCAACATGGCATTTGAGTCATGATATGTATGTCCTTGTAGTAGTGTTGTTTTCCTTTGTAATACCTGTTTGCCTCCCATCCCAAAAAGTATGCGTTTATATTTCTTGGTTGCACCAGATATGGTGATTTCTGCTCTTCAGTTTCTTTACGCATTACTTCGTTGCCCTTATTTTAGGACACAATTATGTGCACGTCTTTATCTTAGAACGTAAATCCAGCGGAGTGTCACTATTTTAGGACTGATAGGGCAATGAACTTTGCTCTCTGTAATACGACCATTGCTATATTAGTTGTTTCAATGTTTCAGACGTATGGTTGATCAATTTACATTTTACTATTGCATTGCTTCCTTCTCAAACTTCCTGTGTGGGAATCTTAGTTGTTTAGACCAAATATATGCTCTCTGTGATGAAATTTGGGGTTATTTCTATTCTATTGTATTGAATAAGCAAAATATAGCCCCATTAATCGAGCTCAGTAAAATCAGATTGAAGGTGGTTTCCTAACAGTTTTCCTTTGACAACACGGTTTCTTGTAGACAAGATGCTAGCCAAGATAGCTATAAGTCACAGATTTGAACAGCCAGACAAATGTTTGTAAGAATTTATCCTGCGACTAAGATAGCAATCTGTGAAGCTTATGTGGTTTAAAAGCAATTGAATGTACATAACCAACAGAATACTTCAGGAAAAAACGCATCTCAAGTTCTTTGCATTGAAATATACACACAATAGTCTGCAACTGTAAACGTGGCCTTTTTCATATTATTTCATGAAGCCAACCAATAATACTCCGGAAGGTAATGAAAGGCCGAAACAGACTGATGGCTGCTAAAGCGTTGATTGAAATGCAAGTTTCTGCACTCTCAGAAAATTCAAATAAGTGCAGCTTCTATTGGTCTCTTGCCTTGCTGGTAATATTGGAAATATAGACTAACAAAATCTTTCACTGTTTTGTACAATCTAGGCCTTTCCTCGTTGATCAGATCTTTGACTGGTCCAATTTCTTGATCTGCGTTAGGGATGCAGAAAACTGCCAGAGAAAGTCTGTCCCTTTCTGCATTTGTCAACACCCTATGTACTGGGCTCTTGAACATTCCATTACTCATTATCTGCACAAGGGATCAATTAGATTATTATCCACTTGAATAAGCATTTTACCCAGAAAGAAAGAAGGCGCCTCCAGCTAAGCTGCATCTATTAGAATAAAGAGACAGGAAGCAACTAAGGGAGTATCTGCAGTGACAGTGTGGTACTGATGATTAAGATGAATGAAAAGAAGCAATGGTCTTGGTCATTACCTCAATTTGATCACCTATATTGACAAGAAGAGCATCTGCGATGACAGAAGCTCTAACCCACTGCTCATCTATTAGGAACTGAAGGCCTTCCACCTCTTTGTCTTGCAGCAGAATGGTGATTACTGATCCATCGGCATGCGGTTTGGTGCCAAGCACTAGCTCAGGCCTTGTGCATGAAGGATAGAAGTTGAATCTCGCAGCCATGATCGGGTCCTCTCCATACTGTTGCAAGAAGCTGTTTTCGTCCAGATGCAGCGACCTTGCCATGATCTTGAGGAGTAGTTCAGTCATCGGTTTTAACTTCTCAGCATATTCATTTATAGTTTCTCTGCAGTACCACTCAACGAAAAAGGTTTGTTTTTTGCACTGTTCATACATCCAATCTTTCACGTATGATTTTCGTTTCACAAGGGAACCCCATGAAAAAGAAACTCTAGTCGATTAACAACAGAAGATTACCTGAAAGAATGAGGGTTTTCTGGCCAAAATTTGAGCTTTTGCTGATTCAGGGGAGCAAGTGTGATGTAGAGTCTATCAGTCCAGTCAAGTGTTTGGTTTTCGGAGAGAATCATATCACTCCCATAACCTTCAATGCTTCCAACATCTCTCCAAAAAATTTTCTTTTCAGGCATAGGAAGAGCAAAGAATTGCTTTGCAACATCTCGCACTTGGTCTAGAAATTCAGCCTTCATACCATGGTTGACTGCCTGAAATAGAGCTTCGGTCTTATCAGCCACATCCATATCATCAAACTCATAAACTAAAGGTAGAGAGCTTCATTAAGAGCGCTCAGTACGTTGAACTCATTTACAAGAAGTAAGTCTAATCCTTTTTCTTTTTGCTAGTCATGAAAAGAGTTGACTATGAAGCGGGCAGGGAAGATATTCCAATTCATCGTTCATTTCTAGAAGAAGAGATGGAGACCTGAAAGCAGCCGCAGAAGGCAAGAGCTGATCTAAGTCTGTCTTGTTCATGTGCACAAGCGGAAAGAAGAGAGAGATCGATGACCGGAATCTCCAACAAGGGGAAGCAAGAAATGGGAGGCAAGTCATCTTGCTTGATTCTGTATCTTTCAGGTACTCCTTCACCATTCATCACCACTTCTTGCACCGTTGTGGTCTCTGGGTTTTTCTGTGGAGTATCGGGAAGCGCTTGCTCATCTTCTTCTTCTGCCATCTTTTGGTTTCAGCAGAAGAATTCTTGCTCTAGCTCCTTGAAAGTTGAAAGTTGTAACCAGGCGGTGGGAACTATTGACCTTGGATCAAGTAGCACCGGACATCCCTAAACTATCACTTATCTTGCGTTTTCACCCACTATGAATATTGGACCATTTTCTCTTTGAAACTAGGCCAAAATGCAGAATAGTACCTGAACTATTGTGACTCGGAATACTTCAGGACCTGGATTAAAAACCGGGTAGAATGGTACTCCGAATTATCAAAATGGGGTAGATAAGGGCCTGAGCTCAGTTGACTCGGCACATCACGTCACGTGACCCGACGTCAGTTAGGGTTTTTCAAATTTCCGTCTCACTTCGGGTTTTTCAAATTTCCGTCTCACTTCTTGATGGACCGGATTGGGGTGGCGTTTTTGTAACTTTTTAAACGTTTGGACAAACCCCCAATTTTTTAAAACTTAATATTTTAAAATGGATGAATATTGAATCTCTCTCTTCTTCTCCGTTTTCTCTCTCTCTTCTTCCTATGGATGGATATGTATGATGAATATGGATAAATATTGATAAAGAATTTCTTCTTTGTATCTCTTCCCTTCTTTGTATTCTCTTCTCTCCCCTTTCTTCTCTGTTTTTCTATCATTCACGGGTTATAATCCAACAATTGTAACGGGCACGTAACAATGATGATGATCATTAATACTGATCAGATGGCCAGATTAATGGGCCAGCAATTAGCAAGAAGATGAATGAACTAATACACACGGATCTGGAAAAGAACACAAGGAAGAAGTAGAACAAGAAGGTAGACCAAAACCCAGCAAACCAAAAGTAATGAGAAGATGAACAAATCTGGAAATAAATTAATGGGGCCTGACTTTTTAAAGATTTGGGCAAACCCAAACAAACTTTCTCTGGTTTCCTCTGCCTGCCTTCTTGAAAAGCCCTCTCCTTCTTGAAAAGTTCGTCCTCAAGAAGCCCTGCCACCGTCAATCGAGCAGCCGCCACTCCAACGCCTCCGCTGCCGTGGCCGACGAAAGCTCCTCCTCCGCCAACCTCCAGGCCGTCTACGTCGACAAATAGCGGAGACGGTACCTGATCAGCTCCGACGTCGTGGACCACCCACTCTTCTGCGAGCTCGCGGAGCGATCCGATAAGGACTCCTGCGAGGACGACGCCATCAACGTCTCCTGCGAGTTCGTCTTGTTCGAACACCTGCTGTGGATGCTGGATAACGCCACCCCAACCCGTTTTAAAATATTAAGTTTTGAAAATTTGGTGTTTATCCAAACGTTTAAAAAGTTAAATTTTAAAATGCCACCCCCAACCTGGTCCCCCAACCTGGTCTAAGAAGTGAGAAAGAAACGTGAAAAACTCTAACGGACGTCGAGTCACATGATCCGGTCTAAGAAATGAGACAGAAACGTCAAAAACTCTAACGGACGTCGAGTTACGTGACGCCATGTGTCGAGTCAACTGAATTGAGGCCATTAACCATTATACTCTTTTTTTAATCCAGATCCTGAAGTATCCTAGTCGCAATGCATTTTGGCCTTGAAACTACTATGATTTGTTTGTTGGTATTTGAATCAAGATAACTTTCACGGTCTCAGAATATTTCTTTTTATTCTTCTTCTCTCGAGTTTAATGATAAATAAAGGGTGCACTTATGGTCCCACTTTAATTGATGTACTGTCATAGTCTCTTTTTAAGATTTTGAACAATTAAAATCTATTTTTTAAGTTTTTTCTTCATTTATGGTTCTTTTCTCAATATTTGATAATTTTACCCTTTTAATGATTGGTAATGATTGGTATAATAACGATTACGAACTAAATTTATCTTATTATGCAATTTAGACCCTAGAGTTTAAAATTTTCACAAGTTTACCCCTCTAGACCATCCCTCACCAAGAAATCGACCCATCCTACTCCACTGTCGACGCTGCCTAACCACCACCAGCATCCATCCTATCTCGTGAAACATGCCAACCGATTCGTTCTCAGCCCATGTCTAGCGAATCACCAGCGACTCAGCCTCAATCCATCACTCTCACGCATCTAAAAGCGGTGTATCTCTCTGCCTGCCTCCGTTGTAGCTGCCTCATTGTCCACCCAAACTCACCCTTTCCTGACCGCCTCATCGTCGCACTCCCTCATCGCCGGCGTGAATGACCCCACCAGTTCTAGATAATACTATTACAAATACAAATAGAGACACCTAAAACATGCAACATCCTGAACCATTACTAGGTTTTTTAAATGAGTATGGGAGCAATGAGCTCACACCCTTGGAGCCTCCACCTACACTTCCTCCAGTGGTATTTTACCTTTCTGAAAGCATTCATAGTTGAAAGCAGCATAGTTCTTTACATTTTTATATAACCTGGGTAGTTCTTCACAGAGCAGGTCTTCAACAGGTCCTATGTTGTCCGGCTCGGGCTCATTAAACATGGCTACTGATATCCTCAGCTTATTTGAGTTCATCACTACCCGGTGTATCGGGCTCTTGAATATACCATTGGTCATTATCTGCAATTCCAGCATACATCACATGCGTACTGTACTGCAATTATAAGCAAGCTTACTGATTCTTGCAAAACTAAAACAATTCTAGAGACTGTCTTCAAATAATCCATCAATAAGTAACTTTCCAAAACATGCATTGGTCAAGCATATATGCACTAGATAAACCATAGTGCCAGCCATTACTGATGGACCCTTTCAATCAACGATTTTTCATTATACACGTCATTTCTCTTTAGTTGCATCTTAGTCACTATCCAGCTTCTCGTAACAGAAATAGAAATTGATTGTGACAAAGGGACAATCTCTAATAAAGTGCCTAGTGGACCAAAAAGAAAAAACCTTTTGGTAGAGGAAACTAAAGGGTAAACAGTTCTTATTGAAACACCAATCAATATTCAGCTGAAAGTTGTTTAAGCAAAAAAAACTTATTTAGTACCTGCATTTGATCACCAAGATTGATAACATGGGCATGAGGAATAACTGGAACAATTATCCAGGTACCATCCTTGAGAATTTGGAGGCCTTCAACGCTTTCATCCTGCAAGAGAACTGTGACACCTGATCTATCTGAATGAGGTTTAACCTCCAAAACCTTGTTTGGATGCGAACAAGGTGGGTAGAAGTTAAGGGTCCGTTTAGTTACAGAGAAGTTTCCAAATTTTCATTTCCAAAACTCCTTTGTAAATTTTTTATCATATACCTCTAAGTTTGAAGGTATGCAAAACAAGGTTTTCCAAACATTGGAAAACTGTAGTATCAAATTAGGGAACCTTATTTGGAAGGTTTTCATTTTAATACTTGAGTTTTATAATCTTTGGAAAATAAGGTTTTCCATCTCTTAAAGACTAGGTATGTGATCAAATATTTACAAATGAATTTTAGAAAGGAAAACTTGGAAACTTCTCCATAACTAAACGGACCCTAAACCTCACTTACATCACCGGATCCACCCCAAACTGTTGTAAGAAGCTAACTTCTTCCAACTTGAGAGATTTTGCCATTGCCTTGAACAGAACATCCATCACAACCTTCAGATTCAAGGCATACTTATGTAGGGTATTATTGTAATAAATCCATAAAACGATCATAAGTAAACGTAGTCACTACAACAGTCAATAACTATTTGACATTGATCTTCATTGTGGACACAAAAATGCTTGCTACCGGCAGAAGGGAAGATTAGTGCATACCCAAAATTATCTGGTCTTGAGGGCCAGAGATTAAGCTTTCTTTGGTGTTCAGGAAAGACCCTGAGAAAGAGACGACTTGACCAGTCAAGAACTTGTGTTTCTGAGACAATCAAGTCATGGTCATAACCCTCGACCTCATTAGCTGCTCTGGCACATTTATTCTTCTCTTCCAGCAGAAGCGCAAAGAACTCAGTAGCCACTTTACGAACTTCATCAAGAAAAGAATTGGGTATTCCATGACCAACGGCCTGGGATTCAGCGATTGTATTAACTATGAGAAAGCCCATAAAAATGAAAGTCTCTCAAGTGATCATATCAAAAAACACTAAAAAAAAAGCTTCAAACTTTGCACTGCATGATAAGCTCAAATGAGCAGTCCAACCGTCCAATCTAAAATTTGGTCTTTAAAATCTTTGATGAACTGTAGAATCGGAACCTGGAAGCAGCCAACGGAGTGTAGAGCTGATTTGAGTTTGAGGAGTTCCTCTTCAGATGAGAGAAGCAGACCTATGTCGATGACGATAATTGAGAGTGATGAAGGGGAAGAAGTGGAGACGATGCTTTCGCTGACAAGAAAAGAAGGCGGAGGCTCGTCGTCGTGGGCGGACATCTCCTGGACACTCTTGGGCAGTGGAGTGCAGTCTCCAGGAACCGCTACCTCGGCCATCGCTGTCGACTCGTGGACACTGGGATGTTGAGAAACATATACGACTGACATATTTAACAAACGAAATCTGCAGGAAATATGAAAAGTATCCCAACGCTTAGCGACAGATACACTAGCAACCCTGCAGTTTTAGAATCAACATTCTTATCCTTCGAGAGTCCTAGCCTCTTGGGAATGTCAAAAACTGACCTGATCCGAGCAATCTGAACTAAGAATAGTCCAAACCCGACTAAATCCAAAATAAGCTCAACCCAAAAGAACCCGAAACATGAACCCGACCTGACCCGAAATAAGCTCAACCTAAAGCAACCCGAATTCCGAAGGACTCGAACCCGACCCGACATCAGCACAACCTGAAGCGACCCGAACTCGAAGCCCGAATTACCTGAACATAAAAATAATTGAAGATATGAGATTTGAATATCAATAGCTCAATATTGTTCAATTTGATTAAAATTCAACTCACATACAACATGGTAAACCTTTATAAAAATAGAAGATATTAATGGGCTACTACATAACCGAGACTCAAAGAGTGTCGTCCACTCACTATCGATGTCAAAGGTAGATAAGCTAACACATGTATGTGTGGGCTTCATGCTAATCTGTGATCGCACCGCTTGAGTAGATATGCAATGGACTTGCAGTACAAGGGTAAACAAGTTGGCGTGCTTGTGTGCGGGCCCTTAAGTCTGGTCGATAATGGCTGTGTAGCCATGCAATGGACTTGTCTGAACCCGAATGAACCCGACACGAACCTGAAGCAACCCGAACCCAACTCAACATGAAATTAGATCGACCCGAAGCAACAATGGGCACATTACAAGAGTATAATTAAGCACAAAATCAATTAATAATACTTATTCAACCCTGAGTGCAAAGTGTGTGATTGTAGTAGGGTGAGTGGGGTCAACCAAAGAGATTGTAGTGTAATCAAAGAGAGTTTAGTTAATGCTATGTTTTTTAATTTTTCAATTAAGTGTAGCACTTAGAAATGATGAATGATAAGTTGATGATTAGAGTCCTAGGTTCAAACTATACTAAACTAAATTATACTAACACACAAATGAAAAGCAATGGACACAAACTTAGAATGAAATTTGATGGATAAAAACATCCCTTAGGTTGATTAGTGTTGAGCTTAAGAGATTGGTTATTGGTTGTGATTCTTGCAAACATTGAAAAGTTGAATAAAATTCAAGTTCTAGTTGCTACACTAGAGCTACCCTCACAACAAAGGACTAAAAAGGATTTCCCCATTTGCATCAATTGTTATGGCCCTGAGAATAGCCAAAATTGCATCCTAACACTCTAGATTATTTTCTCAAATTAATTATAGAGTATTTAACAACTTTCCCTAAGTCAAACTCAACAAAATCTCTATCTCTCGAGCATTTCATCGAACACATGGTAGGCACAAAGAAGTAGTAGGCTTCCTACACCCTTGCTACCTTTTTTAATTTCAAGAAAGTGTTACAACACTTTCAAATTTCACAACTAATCAACCACAATCAACCTAGCAATACTTTAACATCATAATCAATCCAAGGAGTAGAAACTGCTCACAGTTTATGATAAATTTGAAATCAACAATATTCAATAGTATAAATGAAATTAGAAAGATAGATGAGTAGAAATAAACTAAGAAATGAAGTGCAAAGCTTCTATCCTTCAACGAAAGCTTCAAGTTCGTGGTTTACATGAGAGGAGATGAACAAGGAGCACAAAACCTAGGACAACAAGTATGAATCTAGAGGAAGAGTAATACAAGAAGTGGTTTTTTGATAAAAAAAATCCTCCAAATATAACTTACATACCAAAAAAATGAGCAACAATAATGATTGGGAGAGTACTTTTGTATGTTCCTATAAGCAAGGAGCCATGCTTGAGTCTGAAATGGGAGAAAATCCAGTAATATAGCTACCAACTCCCACTTTCTCGAAGCAAAAAAATGAAGTTGGAAATGTCATTTAAATGACATGAGCGATTGCTTACAAAGGCACTGTGAGCGATAGCTCACTATGTTTTCTGGCCGCGCACTGGTTGCTCACTACTCCTGGTGGTACAGGAGAAAATCTCTTCAGGGTGAGTTGTCGCTCACCGTCCCTCTTTGATCGCTCACTTGTCCTAATGCCTTTCCAACATCCTCAACTTTGTCAGAAGGTGCAATTTGCTCACTGCCTTCACTTTTCCACGCAATTCAACTCATTTTTTTACTATTTTTTCCACTTCGTCTTTGGACACATGCGACCTACAAAAACACTTGCGTCAATAATAATAAGTAGCAATAATTATCATAAAACGCACAGTTTAGAGGTGAAATATAAATCAGTAAAGCGCACTCATCATCAACCTGAAACCCGAATGACATGAACCCGTACCCAATCTGACTCGAAAGCAGCTCAACCCAAAACAACCTGAAACTTGAATGATCTGATCCAACCCGCCCGATTGACATCCCTATCCGAGGCTATGATCTTGATCATTAACCATTCAGTTATAGTGTAGGATTGTGGAAAGTGCCAAAGACTCTTTTTGTCAAAGAAATGAAAGAAAAAAAACTCATACATTAAATATTGGAAAACTCCACAAATTGGACTTATTTAATTGTTTTATTTTCTTGAAATCAGTTTTCTTATTACAATTAGTTCTTACTCCATCCATCCGTCCTTTAAACATGCACCATTATGATACATAGATTAAAAATACTCCATCTATCCTTAAAAAATTGAACATATTTTTTTTATGTTGTCCCATAAAAATTGATCATTTTCCTTATATGAAAACCTCTTTTTCTCTCTCTCTTAAAGTTACTAAACTATATCTACTCTAGTACACTTTGGGAAATAGCTGTTTCAATTAGCCATAACATTTTGGATAATTTTTTTAATGATTGACATCAAACAACTAACAGCCAAACTCAAAAAACTACTATTGATAGTTTTTTAAAAATGCAACATCTATTTGAAAAAGTTGTTGCCAAACACACACTTTATTTTTACTTTTTTTACCTCATTGCATTTTCAACTAAATGGTGGATAAATAAACATATACAAAAGTCTTATATTCAATTTAATCTCCACGTCAAACCAAATTCTTCAATCTTTTGGGGAGCGAGAGAGTATTTGTTAACTTGAGAGTAAAAAGGTAAAATATGTGTATAAAATAAAAGTAATTTTTTTAATGAAAAAAGAGTAAGGGTAATAATATAAAATTGGTTGAAAAAGCTTTTTATAAAAAGAAGTGCTAACAATTTTTTTGGGACAATTCAACGAACAAATTTTAATCGATAAACCGTAAATTCTTCCGGGTTTTTATTTTAATTATAAAAAAGGATGTTTGCGTAAAAACACACCCTTTGTTTTGCCGAACTCGGGTGTCGTGCAAAGATGCCAAGTCAGTCCACCGGAGCCACACAGAGCGTCCTCCGTGGCGAAGTCGGGTCCAATCCAATGGATTCCCAATCACTCTCTGTATTCCCGTTTCTCACACGATCAGCCTTCTTCAATCGCAAAGCTGTTTCGATCTCCACGCACGTCATTGCGTCCTCTGCCTTCCCCTGTGTTTGAGGGGCATAACAATGGCGAAAGTCGCACTGAGAACTGATGGGTTCTGTGTCCTATCTCGTCACACCAAATCACAGGCCTCAATCTTCTTTCACAACTCTCCATGCTTGCGTTTCTCGTCTCATCATCATCACTCTGAGTTTAAGATTTCTTGCAAACTCAAAGGGGAAGGGAAGAGTCTCAAAGAAGAGCGTCCAAGAGCTCCTGGGTTGGTTCTGGATGGGCTCCCAGAAAAGAAGCTGGAGAGGGTTGTGCCTTCGATTTCCAATGAATTTAAAGATGAGAGTGGGTCCAGTGTGGAGTGGCCGCCGTGGAAGAACGTTCCTCGGAGATATAAGCTAATAGGCACCACGTCACTTGCGTTCGTTATTTGTAACATGGATAAGGTACACAGTCTCTCCCTTCAGCATTCCTTGGAGACCAGTTTCTACTTTTCTTCTGCGCAATTTTACAAACACTTTATGTTCAAATGTCCACTCGTAGCATTTCGTCCTTTTGAGTTTAAATTGGACCATCGGACTGACTGACTATTTTTCTTTCTTTTGGTCATACTGGAAAGGTAAACTTGAGTGTCGCAATAATTCCAATGTCACATCAGTTTGGATGGAACTCATCAGTAGCTGGATTGGTTCAATCTTCATTCTTTTTGGGGTACGCTCTGAGTCAGTTGCCAGGGGGCTGGCTTGCCAAGTTTTTCGGTGGGAGGTTAGTTTATGGAGGCTCCAACTGTTTCTCATGTTAGATGGATATCCATACTCCGAATCGAGAGTATTAGTTATGGTCTCTTCTCCCAAATATCAGCATAAAATGATAAAACGAAGGTTAGAAAGAAATAATTTTCAACAACATAATTATTTTAGCTTCACGGGCCACTGCTTTTGAATTGTGAGATCCTTGATCACATTTGGTAGGGTGTCATATTTCATGCAACTGATCAGAGGATCCATAACCTTGCTAGGCTTCTGATTAGGTACTTGGATGTTTGCATCTTGAACTCATGGTATTTCTACTTAATTTAATAACACTGCCTGTGTATGAGTTGCACTTGATTGGATAAGCCAGAGCACAGGGGATACTGGTCCTGGATCAATTCCATAATTCAATTGGTAGCAGTACTTGAGAGCAGTTTAATGCCTAGTGTTTTTTTTCTTTATCCCCCTTTTCTTATGAAGTGTGCTTCAGTGCTAATTTCTAGGTATTATGGTTGGTGTTTGGCGTGGTGATCAGATGGTGAGGAAAAGAGGACGCAAGATATGTGAAGAAGCGTATCTGCTTTCTTATTGAATGTAGAGAAATTGATACATTTTATAGGTTAAACATTGACCTAATCCTAATTGAAGTAGGAATCCTAGAGATAAACATAAATCCTATATTCCTATTTCTAATAGTTGTAGATGATATAGAACACTTCTTAACTGATAATAAAGATAAAGTCCTAATAAAACTCTTAAGAATATACTGTAAAGGAATCCTAAATATTATGCGACTCTTTTTTTTATCTACTTTTTTCCTTCTCCACGTGGACACACCTCTTCGTCCTCTTACTTGCAGCGCAAGTTCTTTCTTCCTCTCCAAGTCAGTCACGTTGAGCAGCTTTAGGAGCAGAAACTCAACAATTATTTCCCTGAAAATTTTGGATTTATTTACTAAAACAAACAATAGTGTTTAATATTAGATGATAATTGGTCGTAAACTTCAGTCATATATGCCATCCGTACTATCAGAGCATTCAAAGAATTAAATGATGGAATATCAACATTATGATCTCCCTCATGCTTCACTTACATGGTTGGTATGCAATGGAGTCCTGTGAGATGACTGTCCTGATTACTAATGAGGATCACTGTGCTTATAATTCGTAGGCATGATAATTCCACTCAGAACTAGTATAGTACCTTGTTTACTAGATATTTTACTAATTAAATACGTTTATAGAAATTACTGTTCGAGCTTTGTAAAAATGCTCATAACCATAAACTTGTAACCCTTGTGACAAGCAAGTAAGACATGCCTTAACGTGATTAATCTCTATAACTTGCAGAGCATCTGACCAGTACTGTATTCTTGTGTTGTCTTTGTATCCATGATACTCATTCTCTTTACATTCTTAATGATACAGAAAAGTTCTTGGAGTTGGAGTATTAGTTTGGTCTTTTTCTACCGCCCTCGTCCCTTTTGTGGCTGGATATATGCCAGGGTTACTCTTGTCAAGGATCTTGGTATGAAATGCTTTTCAATTTTCATGTGATACATATTTTGAGGACTTAAGGTCATAGTAGATACATTTAAAATATTTGATCTTTCAAGATTCTCATGGTCTTTTAGACTTAATGTGTTTGGACACAAATTGCAAAAGTTTTAGCCTTCTTGTTAAAATTTCTTAACACAAACTTTCTTCTCCCATTCAAATTCCAGGTTGGAATAGGAGAAGGTGTTTCCCCATCAGCTGCAACTGATCTTATTGCTCGGTATGTGCAGCCTTTATTGTAGCTCCAAATGCTTGCTAGTTTAATTGCCCATGAAGTGTCTCTATCATACAAGTGTATGTTTTCATGTAAAAACAACATAGTGATTCTGTCAAAACTGAGATGCCACAGGAAACCCTTTTCTGATTCCCCCAAAGAGAAGAAAGAGAAAAAAGGTGAAATAACAAAGAGAAGAGAAAAGAGGAGAGAAATTTCGTTCAACATCACAAAGTATGTAGATTAGATTCTTCTCAATAGTGAGTGAACTGCTTATGATATTGTTGTAAAAATAGTAATCCCACCATCCTCAATAGATTGTTAAGACTTTCAACTGATGTTTGATCCATTTGCTAGGAAAAAATTGTCATTTTTTTATTACAACATTACATTTAGAAACTAAATACTTCAATATATCGTATGCATATAAAGTATTCAACTTTATATGTCAAAGGAAAAAAGTACAGAATAAATTATGAAAGCCAAACTGAACAGTTTTTCTTGGACAGAGGCTGTTGTGAACCAGTATGATGTCCGCAAGATTTTCATTCATGCTGATAACAATTTTGCTTCCTTAGCTATGATTTTTTTTTCATGGTGAACTCCTCTAAACAATAACATAGCTGTCTGTCATACTTTTATGTATATTGCATCCTTATTTTTAGATTTAGGGAGCTCCTTCAATATAACAGCAAATAGCTCTTGTTGATTCTGTAAACCACTTCCTCCATCTGATGAGAAATTGTAACGTTTTCGTCTTTGGGTGTCTCATGACAATTGAAATGTTTCCTTTTAAGGAAACTTTTTTAACACCAAATTATCTTATTATCCTCAAATTCTCTTTCCCAAAAAGTTACTTTTGTCATATATAACTATTTTACTTTACTACCCCCAAGTCTTCCGCACTCTTTAATCTCCGTGCTCAGTCAAGCGTTTCAATATTCGTGATTGGATGGCGTATATAGACAGTATTTTACTCTCTAATAATTGGATAAAAAACTGGACAATTAATTAATGAAAAACATGTTATGTTTATGCTGCAGTTGATTCTACAGGACATAATGCGTTGATCTTAGTGTAGTTGTGCTGTGTAAGTGGTGTCATGTTCTACTTTTGCTATAATTTTGCCCATAAGCTGTGCTTCTTTCCTGCTCTCCTGATGACGCTGGTATTATTGGTTTTTCTATTTTCTTTGTATTTCACCACATAAGCAGTGGTTCCATCATATGTTAACCTGTAGGTCAATACCTCTTGAAGAACGCTCCAGGGCTGTCTCATTCGTTTTTGGGGGATTAAGCGTTGGAAGCGTTTTGGGGTATGTTTGCTTGCCTTATGCAATAAGCTGTCTAAGTATAAGCTTTGATGTAGTAGTTACAATTTATGGCTGTTACTAGGAGGCAGGAGGTCCAAGGTTCAATCCTCCAATGCCCTCTTGGTTCATGTACCCCAAAGAGAGAACATACTTGAAGAAAATGAAGTAGCATACTTTAAATAAAAAGACTAATAACTTATCATGGTGACCATCATAGCAGTGTACTCGATTTTCAATAGCAGAGAAATGCGGAAATTATCTATAATGTATTTTTTTGTGGAAGTATCTCTTGATTAGTGCTTATCTTTACATGTCCACAAGAACAAGATGGGGCTAAAAGACATGGAAGCAAAGTAGTAATCAAGAAAGCTTCCTTGAACTTTGTCATTCTGCTAATGGATCTTTTTCTTTTCTTTTTGTTCTTCTATAAAGAGCAAATAACAGATGTGTACAGATCATGTGTGGTCTCTCTTCTATCAATTATTGCATTTAGAAACATCTTTTCTTGTATTCCGTGCGAAAGAAGTCACTGATCATACTAACTTTATTCTCTATTCTTCCTGGCAGCCAACTAACCCTTGAAAGCTTTTATGTGTTGATTAACCAAGGATTATATGGTGATGCAGGCTGCTATTAGCACCCCAAATTATTCAAAATCTTGGCTGGGAGTCAGTGTTTTACTTATTTGGATTTCTTGGCATTGCTTGGTAAGTGGCTATATATACTCCCCAGTTGCCCCATACTAATAGATAAAGCCATTAGTTTAAATGTGAACAAAAGCTAGTTTTGACATCAAAACTTTTGATGTCATCTGGTTTTGAACTTCTTTTTCTTGCAGAGTTCCACATTATTTTGAAGTTCATTTATGCATTATGTCATATGCTTTTAGCAGTTAGAAGGATTACGGTCTGTTGACATCCCTCTGACTTACCTCTCAGTATGACATTCACACATGGGGCACCTATGTTTAGCAACTTCCCTTTCTAGGCAAACCAGCATCAGCAAAAGGAGCAGATTAATCCCTGATGTTGAGGAAGTCAGGGAACTCAAGCTCAACTTTGATTGTTTCATCATGTGCAGTTCCCTTATTGCAATCGTGGGGACCTGTGTACTCCCAAGTCTCAACACTTGATCACAATAGAGTTCAGCACTACCTCCTCTACCCTCTTCCATGCGACATCATCCACTTCCCTCTAATTATCACATCTCCTTTTCTTACATAGTCCTTGCGTCCCTATTACACCCTCAGTGACACCTAACATTAACGGAACAAGTGCAAATTGGGCAATGGAGCAAGATATTTTTTCCACAGGCACAACCAAAGCAAGCTTGAAAATTGTGTAGAAGGTTCACAATAAGTTAGGCTGACACGGGATGAGGAAACTGTTGGGTTCTAGAAAGTTAAGTGGTAGCTGCAGATTTTAGATCAGGAATTCTGACAGGAAGTTGATTGAGAGAAACAGAAAAAGTTGTTTGAATGCATTGCAGAAAAGCAGTCAAGGAGCTCATTATTGAGGCAGTCAAATTCTTTAGAGCAGGGAGGTATTTAGAACATTTATTGTGATGGTATCCATATGATTTTGCCCTGTGGGACAATCTGACGTATCAGTCAACCTCCCCAATGAAAAAGAAAAGAGGTTGAAAAGGAAAATAAAAACAGAAAGGGCCTCCTTACATTCCTCTTTATTGGTCCCCATTGGAGGTGCTTAGTTCCTTCTAGAATGCCAATTTCTAGTGTCTGTCAGGAAATTTTGAACCTTGTATGATATTTTTGGGGTGACATGTTATTGAAACATAAGATAACTTTCATTTTTTCATTTATTTTGTGCTGTTATTGACAAAAGCTTCATAAACCAAACGTATTAAACGGTGTAGTTTTGTGACAACTATTGACTAGCTTGATACTATTTCAAAATAAAAGGGCTGGCTGGTGAACAAATCTCCTGTAATGCATGGGGTCCGGTGAAGGGTCAGACCACTTGCGATTTTTTTTTATTAAAAAAACATGTTCATGAAATTTCAGATGTATGGAACAAATAGCATCATGGTTTTTGCCTAATTTATTTCTGAAATGGTTGTAAAAATTCTTGAAGGTTTTTGGGGTTTGAGTTTGTTGGAGAAGGACAAGCATCAACTCATGCTGAAACTGTTGTAGGTAACGCTAAAACCTTTGCATTAGCTGTTGACTGAAAGTTAAATGAATTCTGTTTTGCACATGAATAAGAAAAGGAAGGAAACAAAAGAGTATTGAATAAGAATGTTCCATGTACGTAACTTAAATTGCCTTCTTGTTACTGCTAACTGTGTTTTTATATGGTAGATTCACAAGATATCGATTTTAAAAGAACATGGGCTGATTCTCCTCAAGAAGCGGGTTCCTCATTGCGGGTATGATCTCCAAAAACCTATGCTCGACTTGTTATGTGACATTTGCTTGAAGAAATGCTGCTTTAGGTAGGCCCTACCTGGCCCATCTAGATTAAGTTGTTGGTCTGAAAGTTTTAAGTTTCTTTTTTCTATTCAGGGGTTATTTTAAATATTTTTAGTGGTTTTCCTATCCAACTGCGTGTCAAATCCTATTAGGGATAGGTTTTTGAATCTCAAGTAAAAGGGGTTCCATACTTCTTATTACGACAACAACCGAGCCCTAATCCCAACTAGTCGGGGTCACCTTCATCAATCCCGGTTCTCCATTAAGTTGTTGGTCTGAAAGTTTTAAGTTTCGTTTTTCTATTCAGGGGTTATTTTAAATATTTGTAGCTGTTTACCTATTAACTGTGTGTTAAATCCTATTAGGAATAGGTTTTTGAATCTCAAGTAAAAGGGGTTCCATACTTCTTATTTCAACAACAACAACAACCCAGCCTTAATCCCAACTAGTTGGGGTCACCTTCATCGATCCCGAGTAAATTCGTTGGCAGATCCGTAAAAATAATTATTGTCCCGTTTTGGTCCTATTTTAAAAACTTGTTCTGTTTTGGTCCTATCTAAGGGTTCACTGTCCTATTTTGGTCCTTTCCGTCCATTGGTGCCGTTAGTCTTGACGGATCTCTGTGAAAGTACCATTTTGGCCTCTGGTTACCTAACGTGGCGCTCACGTGGACCAACATTTAATAACATGGCATTGACCTCCAGACTGAAATGGAGCGTGGACAACTAAAGGGGTTTAAGTGGAAAAGGGACGAAAGTAAAGGGACAAGGACTGAAGTTATAATTTTACCCCAAAGAATTAAAACATGCGCAACCTCCTCTTCTTCTTCGACGAGTTCCGGCAGTTGCGGCGGCGGCGGCGGCGACGACGGTGGTGACGAATTCGGCGGTGGTTCGAACACTTGCGCGGCGGGAAGACGCGTGCACGCGGCGGGGAAGGCGGTCTTTGGGCGAGCTGAGTGAAGAACACAGAGCCCGAGCGAGCAGAACATGGAGGCGTCACTGATGACCCTGCACCGGTTCGGGAACACCTCGAGCAGCAGCATCTGGTATGAGCTGGCTTATCTGGAGGTGAAGGAGAGAGTGAAGAGAGGGGATCGCGTCTGGTAGATTGCGTTCGGGAGCGGGTGTGGAAGGCGATGAAGAGGGTGAAGAAGCCTGCAAACAACAACCCTTGGCTTGATTCTCTTCATAGATACCCGCTAGAGAAGAGAATAGAAGAGGAGCTGGTTTAGTTATTTCATGATCCCAATTATTCCTCATCCCAAGCACGGCTCCTCCCTCCTCCTCCACACCGGCTTCCCCACTTCCCTCCTCGATCTCTTCCTCAAAAACCGTGATCGTTTCAACAAAGGAGGAGCTGGATCATCACCATCCGACCATATCCGACCATCCGCCGCGACGAGAGTACCAAGAAGTACTACTTCTCGCGGTGCCACCACCTCCTCCTCCATCCCCTCTGATTTGCTGCGTTTCACCACTACCATTCATCACCATTAGCTCCGTCACATCGAGAGGAAGCCAAACGACCATCCCAAGTGACCGGAGAGGGTCTCGACAAACGTCTCCCCTCTACCTCCGCACCAACACGAACTCGAACCACCGCCGAATTCGTCACCACCGCTGCCGCCGCGCGCCGCCGCCACCGCAATCGCTGGGAACTCGTCGAAGAAGAAGAGGAGGTTGCTGCATGTTTTAATTCTTTTGGGTAAAATTACAACTTCAGTCCTTGTCCCTTTACTTTCGTCCCTTTTCCACTTAAACCCCTTTAGTTGTCCACGCTCCATTTCAGTCTGGAGGTCAATGCCATGTCATTAAATGTTGGTCCACGTGAGCGCCACGTCAGGTAACCAGAGGGCAAAATGGTACTTTCACAGAGATCCGTCAAGACTAACGGCACCAATGGACGGAAAGGACCAAAATAGGACAGTGAACCCTTAGATAGGACCAAAACAGGACAAGTTTTTAAAATAGGACCAAAACAGGACAATAATTATTTTTACGGGACTGCCAGCGGAATTTACTCGTACTTTATGATTTCTTGGATTTTGTTAGGCATTATAGTCCTAATGTGATGCATAGGAAAATTGGGTGTGGTTTCAGTGTTCCCTATGTTGTTCTTTTCTCTCCAATGATTTCTAGTAATATCTAAGGTGTCTGGTCCCAACGCCTTAAGCCTTTATTATCCTAATCGGTGACTCCTTGTATTGTGCTGGATTTTGTCATTAGGGACAAATGTTCAAATTTACTCTTGTCACACTTCATTTGTGCTTAATCGCCCTATTATAGTATTGCACGAGTCATCAGCTTAATACCCTGAGAGCTTGGGTTGACTTGGAAATTCTGTTGTTCTTAATTGATAAGAAAACCCTTTCTTCACTCATCTGTCATTCTTTGTGCTTTCAATAATTTTTCACCCTTGATCCTCTTTGTAGCATAAAACCAAACTAGTTTTATCACCCTTGTGTCACACTTCATTTGTGCTTAATCGCCCTATTATAGTATTGCACGAGTCATCAGCTTAATACCCTGAGAGCTTGGGTTGACTTGGAAATTCTGTTGTTCTTAATTGATAAGAAAACCCTTTCTTCACTCATCTGTCATTCTTTGTGCTTTCAATAGTTTTCCAAATAACTTGGTCAGTAATTCCATTTGGTCCCATTACATTTGTTTTGTTACCATGTGTCACTATGTCACTTCTGAAACTGGCTCTTTCAGTGTATTTTACATTTCTATCTTCTTGATCAGAACTTGTTAAGTACTACTCCCTCTGTACTTCATTAATTGAACCATTTGCTTTTGCACAAAGATTAATGAGGATGAAGAATTGGGATGCTTTTCCATCTTTACCCATTATAAGTTGGTTCACTTTCTATTAAGTGGGTATTAAGTGGGTCCACTTTCTATTTGAGTAACTTGGGGTACTTAGGTAACTTTATAGGATAAAACTTGCCAAAAAAGGAAATGAGTCGATTAATAGAGTACGTAGGGAGTATTACTAAGTCAAGTTGCTTAGTGGTGTTTTATATTGTGTTGGGGTCTCTCTACCTATTACTTGTGTTTGATTCAAGCTTTTTAACATATTCTTGACCCAAGCGGTTGTCATTGCCCCATTTCTCAACTGTTAGCCTCGTCCTCTGCATCATGGTCCATGTAAAAAGCATGTTTTTGTTAGTTTCATTGGCTAGCATGTAAAGGGTGTTTTGAGTCGTTTTCGAGTAATGTCTCTCTATCGATTGGTTTTCAAAGACAACTCAAAGCTCTGCAGTTATCATATGGCTTCTCTTTTGATCTTAGTGAAGTAATTCCATCTTTTTATTTTTTTGATGTAAAAAGTATTACTCGTAAATGTTATGTTTCTTGATGCACTTCCACTGCTTCAAGACCCATCTTTCGCTCTCTGAGCTTTGCATCCTCTATATGCGATCCTCTTGGTATCTGATTCATGATATGGATTCTGATACATGTATAGTAGGCATTTTTAAGTTGACCTCTTAACCTCCTTCATTATGTGTTTATACCTTTTGTAGGCCTCCTCTTTTGCTAATCCTGAATGTGCCAACTTTTTTTTTTTTGTTACAGGATATACCGTGGAAGGCCTTTTTTCAAAGTCCAGCTGTGTGGGCTATGATATATGCCCACTTTTGTGGAAGCTGGGGTCACTATACTTGTTTATCTTGGCTCCCGACTTACTTTAGGTATCTCTTTTACTACTTAAGTCATAAAGAGTACTTTCATATCCGCCTTCATAGCCTTGATATATACATCTTGTCCAGCAATTATCGTATTAAATTCTGTTAATATGTTTTCTTCTGATTTCATTTGACTATTCAGAATGCATATGTTCAGAGCATGTCATACTTAACAGTACAATTGAGAATGAAATAGACTCGGCATATTATTCAGTCTGATATAGAAAGACTGGACGCTTAACTGTTGATAGGAGTTAGAATTACTATCAGGTGGCAGCACAATCCCTTAGATGATATCCACATCAGATGAATGATTAATTTGTAATTTGCGTTATTGTTATTTGCTGGACTTTTAGAACCTATACCTAACCATAGATGAAAAGTGCTTCAAACAGATCCTGTTAGCCGTCAGAAATTCACAAACTCTATGCCTCCTATATAATTTTGATGTCATGTAGCATTATTGCATAACATAGTTGAAAAGATAAATGCAAAATGATCTTCTGTGTTGTTACTGTTTTAGTGTATTGTCAAGTGAAATCATTTTCCTTTTGCTGTCAACTTATAATATGCACATGGACTCTCTCTCTCTCTCTGTAGAGGAACTGGAATTTAGTTACCATTCACAGTGGGTTTTCCATGTGCCTCTTGCATTAAAGAGACTCAATCTACATGTGCAGTGAGAAGCTGAACCTAAATCTAACAGAAGCAGCATGGGTAATTCTAAGAATTCTGTATGCTTGTTCCTTTTGGGAAAAGCTGTTCTTATATTCTCAGAAATGCTTTCAATCTTGATGCCTAATTTATATTGCATTTCCTTAGCATTTTCCACCATATTGATGAAGTTTTAGATGGCCTTGGATTACATTTAAGTTGCTTAACAACAAAACCCTTGTCTGTAACACAACAGATGCATAAGAACTTAGCTTGTAACAGGACTTATTGTGTACTTGTTCAGGGAGAGCACCTTCACTAATAGTTTCCATCTCTTATTTCGATGTCTAGCATGCAACCGATCTGATTTTGGACTGCATAGAATCCTTGGGTGCTTTTTGGGAGTGGGGAAATTGTCAAGAAAAATAATTATTTTAATATTATTGTTTTTAATGCATATTGTGGAGTACGAGCTATTTAAATACTTAACCGGTTCTTGCAGTAGAATGATGAACAAGAAAGACCATGAACTAGGGAAAATAAACCCAGCATAGAGGTTTATTTTTTTTAAACAGCTGTTTCTGCATTTTTGGGGTTGCTCGGTCTCTTTTTGCATCAGCTCTAGCACATAAATTTGTGTCCCGTCCTATTCATCTTGTATACTTGTATAATTTTAATCTTGATGTTATATGGACTGATATAGGTTTCTATCCTTCCTCCACTGGCATCAATTTTGGTGACTACTGTTGTAGCGCAGGTTGCTGATACCTTAATTTCTAAAGGAGTGGAAACCACCACGGTAAGAAAGGGACCCTGGTATCTGGATTATTTTTATCTTCTTAAATTTGTTCTATTTGTCTCTTTTTCACACATTTAGTTGGTTCTTATTTTTCAAAGAAAGTAATTCTTCCTGTTTTAAGCAATATGAGAAGCATAACTACTGTTATAGTTAAAATTAATACTTTAACAAGATTTTGGGATATCTTGCATCACGTGTTTTCTTATTATGAATATTTTGTGAGAATCGGAAATGGCAAGTCAAGATGAGTTCTATTGAAGTAGCCAGCTTATGGAACCCTTTCAATTGTTTTGTAGGTGCGTAAGATTTGTCAAACTATTGCCTTTGTTTCTCCAGCTTTTAGCATGATCCTATCCTCTCTTGATCTTGGTCTACCACCATGGGAAGTTGTGGGGATTCTTACCAGTGGCCTCGCTTTATCTAGCTTTGCCTTGTCAGGTAGTATAGAACCTGTGTATTGCAAAAGCAATATTTTAGTTTCTCACGGAGCTACACTAACCCTACTTTTTGAACAGGACTATACTGCACGCATCAAGATATTTCACGTGAATATGCAAGTATCCTGTTGGTATGTTAATTCTGAAATTTAAGTTCATACTTGAAACTTTCATATCGTTGGCATTACAGTATCCATTTTTTGCTCATGTCAGCTGGATATTCACTCTGTTTACTTTTTATATCCCATGCCCATATTAAGCATGCATCTTTCTGTGCCATTCTGGTTGAAGAAATTCTCACCCAATAATTTTGCTTCATTTTAGCCATTGCTCATGTTATTTCTTCTTTCATTTATCAGTGAGAGCTAGTAATGAATTATATCTGGATTTTTGCAAAG
The DNA here is from genome assembly GCA_024586325.1 of Stellera chamaejasme. Taxonomy (NCBI): domain Eukaryota; kingdom Viridiplantae; phylum Streptophyta; class Magnoliopsida; order Malvales; family Thymelaeaceae; genus Stellera; species Stellera chamaejasme. The sequence continues at coordinate 34,934,252 of CM044986.1, forward strand.
CGTTTTCCAACATGAAAACAAATAGCAACATGTCACAGTTGGATAAAAATTGTGCCGTTATTGCAGAGCTAGAGTTTTGAGATTCCAGGAGGGTGATATAAAGTGTGCAATTTTCATTAAAATAAGATATGTCAATCAAAGATTGCTTGAGAAAGTCATCCCTTAATATAGAGCTTTGATGGCTAGGTAAAGTTTCTTGTTGGCTTAATGCATAGTTGTACAGCTTAAGAAGTCATATCCAGACATAAAAAACTTGTCTGGTGCACCTATAACATAAAGTTTAATATTATTCAATAAGATAGAATAGTAATACTGAACTTATAAGAGGCTTGAACTAGACAACCAAGCAATTACATCACAGGCACATGCATGAATGTGTACTTGCAATTGCGGCATTTATGATGATATCAACTAAAGTATTTTATTTTATACTGTTAGCTAATAAATTAACCGACAATCGTACTTATAAAGATGCACTATCAACGATGAACCTTTTAATCAACCATAAATGATGTTGTCTATTAGTTTGTCAGACAAAATTCATGATCTTATTAAATTCGTGACTTTCATTTTCTAAACAAATGAAGCCTCAACTGAGGTGTCCTTTTCTTATTTGGGAGTTTGGCTTTGAAATAGTAGCAAGATAGAGAGATTTTTGTGCGCTTTGAATTGTGCTTAAGTTTGATAGTATTGTACAATTGAAGGCCTGGTGATCCTTGTGACTGAATGACGGAAATGACTGCTTCCCTGTTTTGCAGAAAAAGTAGTAATATATTTACTGAAACCAATACCCATATTTCAGTGAATGACGATGCTGCTTCCTTTTTTTTGATAAGACGATGCTGCTTGCTTTAATTATGATTATAAAGTATTTTAGTTTTTCATTAAGCAATTAAATGTACTCTGAATTACAATCTGTTTATGAGTATCTTGTGATAAACTTTTCATAGGGCATCACAAACACTGTTGGAGCTATTCCTGGAATTGTAGGCGTTGCACTCACTGGTTTTCTTCTTGATTCAACTGATTCATGGAGTGTAAGTCTGAGCTAATTCTCACTTTCGGCACACACAAATATCAGTTGACCTTATGCTCATCATGCTTCTACTTGCAGATATCCCTATTTGCACCATCAATTTTCTTTTACTTGACCGGAACAATTGTATGGTTGGTCTTTGCCAGCAGCAAGCCACAATCATTTTCAAAGAGATGTTGAAGTTGTTTGTATATTCTATTTTCTGAAAGGATAAGTCAACATTGTAAACATAAGGCATCCATGGGTTGACTTTTTTTTTTAATTAGAATAAACCTCATCAGAAAAGAATTAGGCTTATATAAGGGTGGTTATTTTTCTTTCCTTTTTGTAGATATCAGCTTAGGAAATAGAATGTAGATATCGATTGTAGCTGGATAATGTAACCAGCAGTGCTAAGTTGTGTGTAATTATAATGGTAGGCTCGCATTAGTCTTTCGAGTCATGTAAAAGTTTGAGTTCTGATTACAAGCCTGGTAACTTTAGTGACAGTTGGAGATGTGACTCAGAATTGACCTCTTGTTTAAAGGCAACAAGAGAAAATTGTTGTCCTCTTACCCTCTTTTTTTATAAAGTTTGAAAGAGAAATGGTGACCTGAATGTTTGCATGTGGTCAAAGGAATGGCTTTCATTTGATACTTGCTCAAAAAATAAATCTTGCACTCTATATTTTGGTTAAAAATTCTACATTGTACTCTTCCATTGTGAGTGACAATGAACGCGCTGCACTGTATGGTACCCTTTATTTGACGAAGGGAACCAGTTTCAGTTCCCTGGAAGCGCCTCTATCTGCATGCAGGAAGCACAACATCTGGCATGTGAACAAATACAATAGAGAATGGAGCAATCACTATTGGCACTGTAGAATGCACATGGTGAGGCTCAAGAGGAGGTATGTTCCCTGCAGGATCTACACTTAGAACATCCCCATTTAGAAGTATGGTTTGGCTGTGCATGTTTCCATCTTTTGCTGTTAGATGGTATTCCTCTCTCCTGACTGCACCGGTGGAAGCTTGAGGCATCCGAATAATCTGCCTTTTATGGGTCTTGTGTCTGTGCCTCAGAGTCCATGTACTGTTGAATGCAATGTCAGCTTGAACGGTGTTGTTGCCATCAAGATTAATAAGTAGTAACGTAATTCCCTTCTGCAGCAAAGTAAATGCAGTCAGATGCCAAGAAGAAGATGGTTTTGCTTGATGTATAGTTCCAAGTTTTGGACTTAACCGAATTTTTTGCGCAATGGGTGTAAGATCGTATCTTCTTGCTTGCATTGAAGCTTGTCGCAAGAGCATGTCGTCCCATTAGACGGTTCCAGAGAAGTGCACTGTTGTGAACAAAGATGAAATCAGCTACCATGGAACTGAATATTTAGAACAAGGTATGGACAGCAATAATATATGATGCAATGTGAGATTATGAATCATGCCTACTAAGATTTGTCAACATTATAGTGAGATCTCAGATGAAAAGCATGATCAACGTTACTGTTGTGGCAATTAATTAGACAACCAACCTATAATAATCTGGGTTTGGCACAAACGTTGTTGTGTTAAGCAATCCATAGTTTCCACCGATCAATGACTGCCTACAGTATGTCTTTGTGTCATGGGCAGAGGCCATACCAAGCTGGTCCAGGTACCTACAAGCAGAAGTCCACATTACCAAAAAATCAGCTATACGACGAGATGAGAAGAAGAGTGGTGGAAAGAGAAATCCAGGCTTCTGATGTTAAAATTATACTCCTGATTACCAGAAACTGAAAACAAATGCATTGGTGACGGTGTTACGGCCACTGTTATATGCTCCTCCTGATTCCCCAACCCATGCAACTGCGGGTGATTTTGAAAGCTTAATGATATTTTCAAGACTGCTGAAAGTGTCAGCCTCACCATCAAGATAGTCTGGATTAAGTATCTTCTCAATCAGGTGCTCATCCACACCTAAACATAGAAAAGAAAGATCATCTAGAAGTGTGTTCTAACACTGTACAAGGTATGTGTTGGGCATGTACATCTGAAACCAAGATTCCTAGACATTTTGTCCAGGTTGGTGACACTGAGATCAAGGGGATTTACCTGGTCCAAGATTGTATATGTGATGAGTGATAACATCTGTGATTCCGGCTGTTTTATCTATGAACTGCTTGAACCAATTTGCATCAAAAAACCCGGCAGGTGCAATAACGAGTGGTTTAGGTTCCACATCCTTGTAGGTACTCAGAACTATGTTCTTCAATGCCTTTGTATCATCAGCATACTGAGCTGATGCAACTCTAGTGCCAACGCCGCTCCCACTGAGCTCATTCCCTAACAAGCAAATCTCAACCAGTGAGCTACTACTGGTGATTGCAAAAAGATGACAGACGAGAAGGACAAGGTACCAGCAGAAGGTACTACTGATATGAGATGATAGTGATACCCACCAAGCTCCCAGCCATGAATGGTGTAGTTCTTCCCCACAGTGTAACGAATGAAGGATTCAGCATTGGTGTAGTCCCAGGCCCCAACAGCCGAGCCATCAGATTGTATAGTGCGTCCGGCTAGGGCGTTTAAGCCGAAGATAATCTTGGCTCTGCATTGAGATCCCATCAGAGAGGTAGTGATTGATTCCCATATTGTGAAAGTGAAAAGAGCAGGAGAGAAGAGTTACCCTGATTTCTTGAAGAAGACATTGAGCTCATCCCACCTGTGCATTGGTAAGCACCCCTGAGTGAAACCAAACATCTCAGAAGTGTTCCTAAGGAATGGGACACAAGGTTGTTGGCTGGGCTCTCCTGTCTCATAAACCACTTTATCCTGTAATGTGCCTCCCAATCTGATCTTCAACGGCGAGAAAGCTGTTCCGCAGAGCCATAATAACCAGAGTATTATTAATAACCGCAAGCAAAACCAACTACTAGAAGAAAAGGGGAAACGCCTTACCTTTCACAGCATTCAAGAGGATTTCATTGTTCAGATTCTGAGCCCAGAGAAGTATGTTAGAACAAAAGAAGAAGAAGAAGAACTAAAAACAGTGAGATGAGTGAGGTGCGTACGAGATTGAGGAGGGAGGCATGGTCCCAGCTGCAAGTCCCGTAGTCGCATTTCTCCGGCGGCCACCAATCCAGAGTGGCGCAGATGTAATCTTCATCTGTCCTCCCAATGGCCTGTTTCCCGTCGATATAGACACTGCCCGCCGCCACCGCCGCCACTACAGAGTAACATGCCGCACTGATCAAGCTGAATAAGAGGACGCAGAGGCGAGGGTGAATAGCCGCCATTTGGTAGGTGAAGGTGGGTTCTTCGATCTAGGCAGGCCAGCGTTTCAGAAATCTGCCATGGTCACAATCATCACAGATAGGCTGGCCAAGTTTATGAGCCTTCCCGTTTCCATTATATCATCGGCAGGCACTGGCACAGCTCAGCTGGTATGAAATTGAACTCAAGTTACACCATTTATTAATTATTCCTCATAAAGATTTTTAATTTTAGTAGGGGTTCCACTCATTTAATTGTTTTCTTCTTTCTTTGTATGGATAGGAAATCTGTTAAGTGTGATTTGCTTTTTCACATGGGATTTGGTTTTACAGATATTTTTATTCAAGTGCTTAGGGTGTACAGAGTAAATGAGTCTTGCTTGCTTGCATGTCATTTTTCGTAAATTCAAACCTCCATCCAAAACAAATGATGATGATGTGGTATCAATTCTAACTTCCATTCTTCCATTCCATTTGAAGAAAAACAAAACAAAAAAGTTAAGGTGGGCAGTTTAGAATAAGTGTGAAGGTTGTTGGTGTTGAGTAGCCAGCCAGCCAGCCCATTCTTCTTTTTTGCTTTCCCCGAATTCTTTCCTTTCCTGAACAGTCAACTCCCTGGGTACTTTATTAATTGGACTTTTGCCTCCCATGTTTTAAAACATACACTTAAACCCTTAATTTGTTGTACTTGTTCACCATCTTCTAGCAATTATTTTGTACCATCTTCTAGCAAATGTTTGATCGTTGCAAAGATCAATCAGAGTACCAGATTTGATCGTCCTTAAAAAAATGGAGTTATTGAAGATTGTGTAATCATTTGTACAAATATTATAAAGGCTGTAGTTAGATTGAATTTGTTATACGTCACCGTCTCATATTAAATGATATGTCTAATTTCCCACAAAATAATTAATGTCCGTAGAATATTTTAAAGATAATAAGATAAAGCTAATATATAATTAAGTTTATGAGACATAAGGTGGAGATTTTGAACTCAAGACTTCATCATTCTCAATTCCTTTATTCCGATGTATTGAGAATATATGAAAAAGGTAAAAGATGTAGGTAAAAATTTTCTTAAGCAATGAAGTACTCTAGTCCTACTCATTAAAAGTTGTACACTCCATAATTTCAAAGACAAAATCAAAAGGCTTTGGAGTTATATGGGAAATTACGGGAAAAGAAGGTAGTATGGCTTATGTGGCGTTACGGCAAAAGAAGGTAGTGTGGCGTATGTTCTGTTTTGCTTGCTAGTCATCATCATGACTGGGTTGCCATGTCAATGCAGAATTACTATTACTATTACTATTATTATTATTATTATTATTATTATTATTATTATTATCCCATACAATCCAATGATAGAGAGTGAGTTAGTTAGTTAGTTGCTACTTGCTTGCAATTGCAAGTAGTAAGTAAGAAGTCCCTCTCCCTATGACTATGATATCTTCTACCTCTACCTGCTCTCTGGCTTGCCCATGCTTCCATCTGTCAATATTTATTTAATTTACATCCAACAAAACTTTCCCCTTTTTTTTCGTTTATATTATCTGCCTGCACTTCCTCATTAATTTCACTCTACTGGATTTAGGGTTCTTTTCACAAGGCAAAAAGAACATTATTTTACCGCTAACATATTTAGGTCCTATTTTAGGATTTTAGCCACCAATCTAATCTAAGTACATAATTACGCTCATAGCTTGTTCCAAATGGAGGCAATGATAATATGTAAGATGGAAGTTTGGTTCACCTTCCAGTTACTAACCAACGGATCACTTTTTGTTTACTTGCTCCTAGAGATATAGTACTGTATTAGATACTATTATTATATTCTGCCGTTGCCATATCATGCATGCGTCAATAGGTCACACACCATGAATTAAAAAAAAAAGCTAGCCACGGATTCGATCGTCCTTCTATTAAGTAGTAATAATTAAGAAGATCATTTCGTTTTTTCTTGAAAAGGCAGTACGCCACAGATTCTAATTCTTACCAGAGACCATAGGGTCAATCAAACTTAAAAAAGTTAGACATTTGGATGATCAGTGATAGTATAATAAATACTCTATATTAATTTAAAGGTTAATGGCGGTATGCAATTGCCAAGACTATACTAATGGGGTTCATTAAGATTCATAAAGACTCAAACTTGCTTAACAATACATGGTTCATTAAGCTCTTCAATCTCATGCAACTCGTTTAACATTATTAATCAGGCATGATCATTTTAATGTTACACCTAGCTAGCTCTATCTAATCAGGGTTTAATAACATTTATTATTGGGGTTTACATTACAAGACGTACGGCAATTGCGTCTTGTCCCCCGGCTCGGCTCATCATCCCATCACACTCACAGTACGTAATGACAAGTTTGTCATGAGCTGCAGCAGCTATATATGCACCCACGATTTTTATTAAAATTAGATCCAATGGCATTAATCAAGCGTTATATTAACTTGACGTAATTTTCACCCAACTTCAACTTGATCTCCAATCTTGTCTTCAATTTCATAATTTTAATTAATGCCACGTAGTTTTTCATGGACCTGTTCACCAATACATTTAGGATAATCTCAGGTTTACATGATCATTAGGATTATAATTAATAGGTTTACAAACAACTGCTATAAATATGATTAATAGTATAAAAAATGAATCAGAATGTATATTAAAGTTAATTTCTTTTCAAAGTGAAGACAAAAGGGGCCGGGGGAAAGTAATGATGTGTATATTACAAATAGCAATATCTAATCGTAATTAGTAATTAAGTTGATTAGTGGTGAAGGAGTTCCCGTGAACTGTGATGGATTACAGATGTATACGTGCAACTTTATTCGTTTGAGCTGAATTTGGTTCGGTGGGTTTTGGTCCATCAACTATCCAGAAAGTCGTAATTATATCATATATATAGAGAGAGAGAGAGAACCACTACACCAACAACGTCTTTTAATTAGAATTATTATTGTTCAGATCACCCGTGCTCTTATTATAGTATAGTATCTCATACTTTACTATTTCAATTTTTTGCATGGCAGCTAGCTTTAGTTATCCTAATTCGGTATGTAAACTAAAGGACTAATATCATGCACAGCAATAGCAACATGCATACTGGTGCATTCCAAAGTTATCAGTCACAAGTTGCGATTTCAAATTCCTATGACATCACAATTACTTGTAACAGGCCATTAGATCGATCATAGTAATTCTTCATATCATTTAATTTAAATAAATAATTTATATGCATAACATTTTTTTCTAAATATATTTTTTATGATTTTTTCATATTTATTTTTGTTAAAATTTAAATTAAAAATCAAATCTTAAAACATGAAAATCAAATGGTTCAATTAATTAACTTACTCTACAAAAACTATAAATGAATAGCAGGTGGAGGCTTCGGAGCAGCTTGTACAGAAAACAGGCCATTTGGGTTATCGGCGAAATCCCTCTTCCTATCTATCTTTGCCTGGAGAAGCACCAAGCTTGAATTCGTATGGCTGCATCAGCATGATTAAGCCAGAGTTAAAGAGTCTAGATTAGGACACATGGGCTTGTTACACATTAGGACACATAATTTATTTATTGAAGTTGCTGATATCTTGCGACTTTCGAGACACACTCCATCTCTCAAGACGAGATTGAGCTCAACATGCTCAGGGCAGCAATATGAGGCGCAAGCATGTGAATACAGGATCATCTTCATCACAGTCTTTCTGCTCTGTCATGGTAGATTCGAGAGCCTGAGGCGTGACCTGATGGAAAGATATGCTAAGTCGCTGGACCTTGTAACCATATCGGTGTCGCCTAGAGAAGTAGGAAGGGAAAAAAGATTTCCAATTTAGCCCGATGGGAATCGTCGGTTCAGCTTTGATTAACCATTGACAGGCAAGGTGCTGAGAAACATAAGTGGTTGAATCTCTCTGAGACCAACATCACCGAACCAAATTCCTCGACGTTAACAAAACTAAGAATCCGGTGAGCCACAGCATCAGGTAGACCGCTGAACCTGTCACCAAAGAATTTCTCCTTCTTCTCGAGCTTCATCGCCCCAGAAATCCCCAATACGATCTCACCAGAAGAAGAAGCCATTTCGCTCAGAAACCCAGAACCTGAAACCCAATCATATTAGACATGATAGATATTGTGAAGGCAGAAGCAGTGCAAGGTAAGAGGTAAGAAACCAATTGTACCGAGAACACTTGTTTTATTTCAATAATGTTGCAGCCTTATATAGGCTTGTATACATATAACCTAGGACTCTTAGAAGAGTAATTACAATTTGATTCTAATACTAGACTTCCTAATCCTACTAGACTTAGATGACCTTCCTAACTTCTCGGCTTCCGGATGTAGCTCCTTCTCGGTTGCTTGTCATGCACGTCAACCACACACCTTGCTTGTTTCTACTTGATCCCGCCCTCCGCCGCCTCTTCACTCTTTCTTGTTAATCATTCAACATGCTCACTGTAGGATCACTTCCAACACCCTCCCGTGATTCACACTGGTAATGTTTAGAATTGCCTCGCTTGTTCGAATCTTCCCGCCGCAAGAGCTTTAGTGAGCACATCCGCGGTTGGTTTTCTCGTGCTGCAAAAATTACTTTAACTTCATCCCGCCGCACTAGATCTCGAATGAAGTGATGTTTTATTTCTATGTGTTTTGTCCTTCCATGCAAGACTGGGTTTTTGCAATGGCAACTCGACTTGTCATCCTGAGAAGATTGGAGTTGGTTGCTTCTGTTCTTCACCAAGGTCACCCAAAATTCTTCTAAGCCACACAATTTGACATGCTGCAGTAGTAACTGCTACATATTCAGCTTCAGCTGAAGAGAGAGCCACTGTTGCCTGTTTCTTAGAGGTCCAAGATATAGGAGATGATCCCATAAGAAAGCAGTTTCCAGTAGTGCTTTTCCTGTCATTTTGGTCACCTGCCCAATCACTATCTGAGTAGCCAACTAGTTCACATTTGCTGCTCTTCACATACCAGATTCCCAAGTCTCTGGTTCCAGCTATATACTTTAGTATTCGTTTAGCGACTCCAAAATGTTGTTTAGAAGGTTGTTGCATGAACCTTGACACTACACCCACAAAGAAAACTTATGTCAGGTCTTGTGTGGGTTAAATAGATCAACTTTCCAACTAAACTTCTGTACATGATTGCATCTGCTTCCCCTGTTCCATCATTTAGGATTAGCTTCTCATTAGTATTCATGGGTGTGGAAATTGACTTGCAAGAATCCATGTTGAAACTCTTGAGTACTTTTGATGCATATTTGTTCTGACCAATGAATATGCCTTGTTGTGTCTGTTCTACTTCAAGTCCTAAGAAGTAGCTGAGTTCTCCAGTCTGTCATCTCAAAACCTTTCATCATATCCCTCCGAAATCTTCCAACATGTTGACACTTGATCCAAGATAGATCATGTCATCAACGTATAGGCAAATCATGATAATGTGATGGTCAGTGTCTTGTTTGCAGTAAAGAGTTGCCTCACTGGGACTCTTTTTATAGCCTTTGTCTCGAAAGAAGTTGTCAATCTTGCTGTACCAAGCCCTGGGGGCTTGTTTTAGGCCATATAGGGCCTTGTTCAATCTGTACACATAATTTTCTTTACCTTTTACAATGAATCCAGTAGGTTGTTGCACATATACTTCTTCTCTGAGATCTCCATTGAGAAATGCTAACTTTACATCAAATTGATATACTCTCCACTGGTGTTGAGCAGCTAAAGCAAGTATTAATCTGATAGTATCAAACCTGGCTACAGGAGAAAAAGTCTCCTCATAGTCGATTCCTTCTTCTTGGCAAAAGCCCCTTGCAACCAACATGGCCTTATGTTTGTTTAAAGACCCATCTGCATTGATCTTGGTCTTGAATATCCACTTGAGACTTATAACATTCCTTCCTTCGGTGCCTCAACCAATTTCCAAGTTTGGTTCCTTTCTATTGCCTGAATTTCTTCTACCATTGCATTTTTCCACACTTGTTCCTTTAATGCGCTTTCATGAAATCGATCACCAAAGTGAACAAGGCCATACTTGTTTCATACTCGGATAAATAAGAGGGTAACCTTCTTGATCTTTTGGTCTTCCATCAGATTGTGGATCTTCATTAGCTTGTGATGTGTCAGTTGCTTCATTTCCATTATCCTCCTCATTGTGACTTGTGGCAGATTCATCTAGTGTCTTGTCAGGTGTTGGTGAGTCTGGAATTTGTCCTGCAGTTTGTTCTTTCTCATACCAACTTCTAGACTCATCAAACTTGACATCACGGCTCACAATAATCTTCTTATTCTCAGGATCAAAGAGTCTGAATGCTTTAGAATATTGACAGTAACCAATGAAGACATATTTCATACTTTTCTGATCCAACTTGTGTCTTTGGTTGGTTATCAGTGCATAGCATAAGCATCCGAATACTTTTAGGTGTGAGACAGAAGGTTTATAGCCATACCAAGCTTCAAAAGGAGTCTTGTCTGCCACTGCCTTGGTTGGAGAGAGATTCAAAAGATAAATGGCAGTTGCAGTAGCCTCTCCCCAGAACACATCAGGCATGTTTTTGGCTTTCAACATAGATCTAGCCATTTCAATCACTGTTCTATTCTTTCTTTCAGCCACTCCATTCTGTTCCGGAGTGTATGGTGCTGTCATTTGTCTCCTTATGCCTTCTTCATTACAGAAGGTGGTGAATTCATTGGAGACAAACTCACCACCTCTGTCTGTTCTTAGAATTTTCACCTTCTCACCACTATCCTTCTCTGTTAGAGCTTTGAATTTTTTAAACTCATGAAAGGCATCAGATTTATGTTTAATAAAGTAGCCCCAGCTCATTCTAGAATAGTCATCAGTGATCAAAAAAAGGTACCTGTTTCCACCATGTGTGGGAGTTTGCATAGGTCCACATATATCAGCATGTATAAGTTCCAATTTTGCAGTTGCTCTCCTGGCTTGGTTATGAGGGAATGAGTTTCTGGTTTGTTTTCCAAACACACACCCTTCACAGATTTCATTGCTTTCCTTGATTGTTGGTAAACCATTTACCAAGCACTTGCTAGATAGATTGTGTAGTGCTCTGAAGTTTAGATGACCAAGTCTTTGGTGCCAGAGATTTGAATCTTCTTCCTTCTTTGTGATCAAGGCTTTTTCTTCTGTTGTGAAAGTGACAGGAACATTTTGTTTCTGTCATGGCCGCTTGCAACACCGTTTCTCCGATTGATTTTTAATCACACATACACCTTTGTCAAGGTAATGTCATGACCATCTTGAACCAATTGTCCAATGCCGATCGGGTTGTGAGCTAGACTGGAGCGTATTTGACATTTCGATGGTTCTTATTTTTCCACCTATTTTGACTGCCACTTCACCTTTTCCTTCAATTTGTATTTGGCTGTCATTACCTAGACGTACCTGAGATTTGTAAGAGTCATCTAACTTTGTAAACTTGTCTTTGCTTCCTGTTAGATGATTAGAAGCATTGTCTAGGTACCAAGTGCTATCGATTCATCCTTGTAGAATGCATCATGAAAAGGTAATCTTCCTGCTCCAGGTTTTGTTCAAGATAGCTTGCTTCGCTTTTATTCCAGCAGTCTTCCTCCTTGTGTCCTCTTTTCTTGCAGTACTTGCAAGTGAGTTTACCCCAAAGAATCATCTTCCTGGTGTCCAGGTTTCTTGCAAAAAGTGCACTGTACTGGTCCAGATCTCCCCCTTCCTCTTCCTCGACCTCTAAATGATCCTCTGCCTCTATTGAAGTAGGAGGGAGACATTGGACTTTGAGTCTGGAAGGCAGATTCAATTCCTCTTGATGATCCTCTAGACATTCTGGCTTCATGCACCAGAAGAGAAGCCATAAGTTCATCTACTGTTAATGTGCTGAGGTCTCTAGATTCTTCAATTGCAGCAACCACATGGTCATACTTGGATGTGAGACTTCTTAGAATTTTTGTTACCACAGCTTCACTATCTATTTTATCTCCATAGGTGTGCATCTTATTGACCACTTCTGTAACTCTTCCCAAAAAGGCTTCAACAGACTCATTATCTTTCATGTTAGATGTTTCAAAATTTCTTCTTAAAGATCGACGTTTCACCATCATCACCTTAGCCGATCCTTGATATGCAATCTTCAATGTTCCCAAGCTTCTTTTGCGTTTTGACTCAAGAATTTTTTAGAATAAGGTCTCATCTACTCCTTGGTGCGGGATGGCCAAGGCTTTGGAGTTCTTCCTCATCACTTCTTCGTGCTTTTTTCATTAATGCCGCTTTCAACAATGACCCCACAGATCTTGGGCTTGGAATATTGTGCTCATCTTGATGCTCCAATATTCATATGATATTCCTTTGAACACAGGGATTTGTCCCTGTGGAACACACACGAAGGAGTTCTCTGCCATTGGTGTTCTTCAACCTCGAGCTCTGATACCAATATGTGAAGGCGAAGCGGTAAGGTAAGAGGTAAGAAACCAATTGTACCGAGAACACTTGTTTTATTTCAATAATGTTGCAGCCTTATATAGGCTTGTATACATATAACCTAGGACTCTTAGAAGAGTAATTACAATTTGATTCTAATACTAGACTTCCTAATCCTACTAGACTTAGATGACCTTCCTAACTTCTCGGCTTCCAGATGTAGCTCCTTCTCGGTTGCTTGTCATGCACGTCAACCACACACCTTGCTTGTTTCTACTTGATCCTGCCCTCCTGCCAGCTCTTCACTCTTTCTTGTTAATCATTCAACATGCTCAGCTGTAGGATCACTTCCAACAGATATAAGCTCAATCGAAAAGCATAGATTCGATTCCGGGAAGAGGGATAGATAGGGCCAGAAAGATGAAAAAGACAATGAATCATCGATACAGAGAAGAGAACGGGAAATAGAGAAGACCGACAGTTGAATGAATAAATGAATAATGATTGATGAAAGGGTATACGCCAAACGACGTCCTTGGCACACAGGTGGGCCAGGATTTGGGCCTAAAATGAAGGATGATCGAGTATTTGATTGTGTGAAAACAGAGACCCAGTATCCAACAGACAACAATAGATAATTGGGCTGGGCTTGTAAGCCTTGTGTATGTATGGTGACCTGTTTCTGTTCAGCAAAGATAATCACAAAATTAAGGGTTCTCATCAACAATTTCATACTTCACTTCAGTTAACTTCTTTTACCAAAAGACAGAAATTGTACTCACAGATGCAGAGATGAAGAATGAAACTGAAAACAATAATGAACAATACCACAAGAGCATGCATTACTTCATGGAAACAACTCTTAATTACATATACATAAACTCTGATTAGGAATAGGTGACACATTCATGTTCTTTCAAAATGTGATTCATGTTAGTAGAATTTTTTTTATCAAAATGAAAAAAGAACATATGAGATGAAAAATTGAAGAAATTGTTTGATTCAAAAAATTACTTTTTTTATTTTATAGTTGAACATGATAGTAAATCAGAGGAATTTTTTATTTTTTATTTTGGCTTTCACCGCATCACATTGATACGAGGGCAGTTGCGAGCTACTCAATTTTTTACCGAATGCGCGCATCAGCTTAGTTCGATCGGAGAAATGCTGAGAAGAAAACCCACCAAAATCGAAGTCAAGCTCGAAGATAAAGAAGAGCTGGAACAAGCCCGCAAGGCCCCACCCACCACCTCCGACGCCGCCGGGACCACTGTTGTTTCCTCCCTCTCTCAGCTCCTCGACCGCTCCCACTCCAACGCCACTTCCAAAACGTAGCGCATTGGCCTCCTCTCCTCCTCATCCTCCTAGTTCCAATGGAGGTCGAAGTGAAGCTACGCCTTCCAGACCCCGAATATCACCGCCGACTCAAAGCAATTCTCGCTCCCTTCCTTCTCCAAACTCTCCAACAGCAAAATCTATTCTTCGACACAACCAATGCCGCTCTCTCCTCTCAGCGTTCTGTCCTTCGCCTTCGGTTTCTCGAAGGCGACTCTTGGTGCATCGTATCCCTAAAGTGTTGGCCGATCTTGATCAACAGCGTGAGCCGGGTTGAGGAAGACGAGGAGGAATTGCAGCCTTCAATTGCGAGGGATTGCGTCGACGACCCGAACCAGCTGCGCGAGATCCAGTCCAGGATATTGAAGAGAGTGAAAGAGGAATTTGATGTGGGAAGCGATTATGGTTTTGTAGGATTAGGCGGGTTTGAGAATGTGAGGGATGTTTACGAGTGGAAAGGATTAAAATTGGAGGTTGATGAGACTAAGTATGATTTCGGCACTTGCTACGAATTGGAGTGTGAGACCTCGGAGCCCGAGAGTGTGAAGAAGCTGCTTGAAGAGTTCTTGAAGGAGAATGGGATTCAGTATTCCTACTCTCAACTATCTAAATTTGGGGTCTTCCGGTCTGGAAAGCTGCCTCCGTAAGTTTTCTCTTCTTCCCTTTCTCTGCTCCTAAATGGCTCCAACCATAAGAACGCTATTCTTTTATGGCTATTTATTTGCTAGATGCTGTTAATTTCCAGTGTGTGGTCTTGCATTTCCGTGTGATGCTATAAAAGTACTTACTCTATGCTTGTGAATGATTAGTCTGTAGTTCAGTGAAATGGCAGTTCTAATTTTTGTAGCCTAGATAGATTTTAGAACTCAGAGATGCTTATGGCCAGGAAGGATTGAAACTGGTGGTTGAAGAGACTGTCATTGCTGCACTTGTTTTGTTGTGGATTTTTAGGCTGTCATTAATGGCTGACATGTGAAAAGTTTTCCTGAGTTCGACGCAACAAAAAGTTGCAAAAAAGCAACACATATTTGAATTTAAGATGAGAGAGTGTGAGAGTGATTTTGGATGGAATTTTCAATGTGTTAGTTTGTTGTTAGTTTTTTGTCAAAACTGATGAAAGAACACAACAGCTGTTGATGGATAATGATTAATGGCTTTGTTTAATCCCATTCTAATGTGTTGCCAAGTTTTAAAGTTTGAGTTTTTGCAAGCAGCAAATGATGGGTTCGGTTGCGAGGATTTTTTTTTTCTTTTGCTTGTTCATCTTGTTTGAAGCATTTAACATATTGCAAATTAGACCAGGCTGGGAACTCTTGAGATATCCTCATGTTGCAACTTACGAGTTGCCATTAAAAATGCCCCTCTACCAACTTCCACCAATCCTTTCCCTTCTTCCAGTGCTTTCTTTCAGTTTGATATGATGCAAGCAATTTGCACACCCTTTCCTTTTCCGGGAGCATGAGCGTATAGAGGAATGAACTTAATGTTTGGTATCTCCATAGTTGAGTCTAATCTTTGGTACATCATTAGATGGAGCATTAGATAGTCACTTCAAGAATGATATGCTATTTTGCTTGCTTTTCTTTGGGTCCACCACTTGATTAATTGATCATTTTGAACTATAGTGTGAGTCATGTGAGAAACACTCTGGTCATATGTTTAAGTTGGCCATGGAGGATTGCCTTTGTTTGTCAATCACATGCTGCTGTCAGTCTGGTAATATAGTGATCTGAGGTCAATAAGATGATGACAAATTGTTTTGCTAAAAGGTACTCCATTACTAATACTAATTATTTTAGGCAATAAAGAAGTTGTCACCACAACATGGTATAAATATGGTCTAGATGATTTACTAAACTGTGAGTCCCACTCCTTTTGATAGGTCAGCTGACAGTTGAACTGGCGGATGTTGGTGGGAGGCAAAGTCGGAGGCATGTTGGTGCCATGTACTACTCTTTATTTTTATGAAAAGGATGATTAAATAATTCATGTACACTTATTGCAATGAGCTGAGATATTCATTTGGCGATCTTCTATTGTCTACACCTTAAATCTACTACTATCACAGAGTCGTAGGCGATCAAACCTATAATACTGGTTATGTTATGTGTCTGAAGGCAAAAGAAGAAAGGATGATCTAAGGTAACATTAATGATCATCTCCCAAACTGATATACCTCCCAAATCCCAATATTGTGAATGTAGCTAGTTATGTAGAGTTCAAGGGGGATTTCTGGCGCATTTTTGGTTTAATAAGTAGTAGTAGTATGTAGCAACATTAGTGTTTGTTTACAGACCTGAACCTTGGCAAGGTTACTCCTGCGAATGCGTATTTGTATTTCTGAAACCGCGGACCTAGTTGACCCGTGTGCTGTCATGTCATCATGCAATATTCTTGTAATACTAGTAGTACTTGGCAAGGAATGAGAATTAGGCATAATTTTCATTCAAGTTGTGCACCAATAAGCCCCACTGATCAAACGGACGATTATAATTGATCATATATGTCTCATCCCACAAGAATACACAAAGTCTTACAAACAAACTAGGCTGGTAGTTACAAAAGAATATAGCTCCTGCAAAGCTAAAACGGAATCAGTTCACTGCCTTTACATTATACATCATGCCAACATTTGATTAAAAGAATTTATCCCTGAGAGCCTGAGGATATTAAATTAAACAACACAAGCACCAGTAATATAGTATGAGAGAAAAACAATTAACAATATAACCATGCATGCTTCATGCTGCTGCTGCTGCTGCGACTAATGTTTAGAAGGGAAACGGCAAGCAGGGAAAACCGATACAAAAACCAAAGGGGTATTCAGATACTTGATCCTGTCTCCCTCCACCTGTGTATGATTAACAAATATGAACAACAAACTTCCAGATCACCAGCTCTCCCCGAGCTGAAGCTGGACTGGACATCCAAGAACAAACCTGTCAACAGTGCACAGATAGTATTGGATTACGAGTCAAATACAGTTGGATTCTGGATTTCCGAGAAAGCAATGCTAGAAGAATGTGTATGTGATACTTTAAGCTCCTAGAAAAACTAAGACGCGAGAGGAATCGTGATCACATCATGAATGATTACTCTAAGAAGAGCTAGGAACATTCTCCAAATATAAATGGATTACAAGGACATGCATATGCTCATCTTATAGAGACCGGAACCTCATAATAGTCTGGCAAGTCATTGCTACCGACTTCCCTGTCCTTCAGAAACAATAGTAACAATAATTGAACTTCTGCAGTTCCATAGCAAACGTATGGTTACAACTTATATAGCATCACTATCTATTCCGATCCATGTAAAATAAAATTTAGCTTACCTCAAACCAATTAACTTCTAGTTGCTTCAAAATGATCCTGCAGTTGGATACAATGCAAACCACGGATCTCCTACAGCTACAGCTCAATTGCACCCAACTTGTGCATGATCCAATATGTGATAAAATTTTGAAACCCGTCTGCGAAGCAATGGTTCCAGCCGGAATGATGGTATTTTCCTCTGCCACCTTTTAGCTTCATACATTTCATTCCATGCTTGAATTATCTCATCAACTTTAAACCCTAGACCTGCAACAATGACCAATTAGATTGTGGTAATATTTTCATAAAAAAGAACAGATTAAATTAGTTTCTTTGCTCAATTTTGACTATGTAGTCTCATATTACCTTCCAGGGAATCAGTATTTGAACAATGGTTCTTCACCATGACTGCTATATCTGTCGGAGTAGCACCTGCCAGCTCAAACTTCTCAACTGCAACTTCCAGAGATTCCTGCCAGACAGGTAGCCCTAACTTGAATTCCATGATTGAGCGTTCATAAAGCATAGCACCCCATAAAAGGTTTATCTGAGAGCTCATATCAACGGCTTGTTTTACAGCTTCATCTGAAGGTGTATCTTTGAACATACTATCCAATCCGAGCTTCTGCAACTGAATCTGAACTTGTTTAGATTTAGAAAGTTCACGTAGGCACTGCCCTTCTGACTCTTCCCAAATCTGCATTCCCTTTTCCATATTCTCCTCAGCATGGTTATAGTGTAGCAGAACGTCTTCAGAAGGCCATGTTTTCAGATCGATATTGTTACTGATGGCATAATACCAAGAAAGTTTTGCCTTCTCATATTGCTGTTGGCCTAGAGCCAAATATGCTTCATAAAAGTCCGGTTTTATTCTCAATGCTTCTTCATATCTCTGCCCGGCTTTGGTGTATTCTTCTTGAGCCCAGTCATATGCATTTTTAAGATTTTGAAGTAATGACTCATATGAACCATCTTCTGTGATGTAAACCTTCTTCCTTCCCCTTGACATGTGAACATTTCCCCAGTTAAATAATGCTAATGCTGCCATCTCTTGAAATTTATCAGCTGCCCCATCAAACAGTTTCATGGCTTCTTCACCTGTAACTGTCTCCTCAATAGCCTCGTTATACTCCTTCATACTTAGCTCATGAAGATTCAAGTACTCATCAGAATCAAACCCAACATAGTTCTTAAACATTTGACCAAACTGGACAATCCAGTCATTAATGAAGCATGAGCTTTCCCCCCGTTCAGCCACCATTTTCACACCGCCATTTTCAGTTGCATTATTATTATCTCCAAAGTCAAACTTGTGAACCTCGCCGTTGCTGAGCCTCCCAAACAAAGGATCTTGTTTGGGATTCACCTCTGCAACATAAAGCCTGAGAGAGCCCTGTGACTTTGCCAATGCTTCGGCAGATCTCAGTTCCTCATCACTAGTTATTGTGACTAAATCACCTTCATGGTCCCTGTACTTGATAAGCACTGCTCTTGATTGTGGATATCGATCTTGAACTACTTCCCTTAGTTGCAGAAGGGTGCAATCAAGAGGTATTTGACCCCATCTTATATCCTCCCCAAACACCAACTTTACATTCTTGCTTAGTTCTTCTTCTTCTTCTTTTATACTCCTTATCTTCTCCTCCACAACAACTTTATCCTCGGAAACCTTTTCATCTGCATTCTCAACAATCTTCTTCTCCTCGACCATGGTTTTCTTGTCCTTACTTTTACTACTCTTTTTGTTTTTCTTCTTTGCTTTCTCTTTTGTACCTCCGGGTTGTTCTGCTGTGGAACGATGAGGTGGTTCAACATGTTCTTTTTGCAATTCAGTAACAGAACCATTCATGCCTGAACCCTGCGCTGGAAGGGTATGCTGCTGCTGTATGCGTTGTGATATCTCGACTGCCATGAGATTATTAGGTTCTGCTGCCAAAACCAAGCGAACATCTCTCAAAGCCAAGTCAAGCTTATTCAAAGCTTCATAACACCGTGCTCGCTTCAACAAAGCTTTATTGTACTTTGGCATAACTTCCAGTGCCAGATTACACTCATGTATTGCTCTAGGGTACTCGGCCAAACCCATCTGCATATAACAGGCAGCCATGTTGCTCCGCAGATGGGATACATCGGAATGATTCCTGGGTAGCAGCTTAAGGGCTTTCTCATATTTCTGCATAGCACCTTCACGATCCCTCTTTTGGAACAACTTGTTTCCTTCATCCTTCAAACTTTGGGCCATGGAAATGAAAAGCGCCGTGTCTTTGTCCACATGTTCTCTGTTTTGCTCGACATTTCCATCACCTAACTGACCCCTTGTCTGCTTCTTAACCCTCCCACAATGCTTCCCCATTGCAAAGTAACGAACTAATTAAAACACCCCAATATAGAAACAGCAATATCCAGATATATATATATATATATATATATATATATATATAAAAGGTTCCGATAGTATAGGTCAAAGAAAGTCTTTCAAAGCTGAAACCCTAGAGAACAACTTGCAGTCGATCTTATCCAATAAGTAACTTCAAACTTTCTATAAAAAGCAAAGCCCTGATGAGAGCAGAAGAGCTCTTCTCATGCACAACCAGAAGGGAAAGTGAAGTAGAAACGATAACAATGTGCTGATCTAACCTCTCCAATTGCCACCGGTCTCGGACAAGAAGCAACAAGTCCCCTAGAGCTTTTCTGCCTCAAAATCCAGTTAAAGACGCCGACTTGAATGGAAGATTGCGAGGAAGAATTAAAACTTCTGGGGTGAGTTGGAAAAAAGGGCAATTGTGAAGAAAGACTGAATCTTGAGGGAAGAAATTATAAAGTTGGAAGGAGAAAACAAGGTGATAACAATATTTGCAGAGAAAGGAAACGGAGGGTAGCCTAGCCGCCGACCAAAGCCAAAGGTTGGTTTTTTTTATCGATTTGTAAGGTTGTGTTGTGTGTGTGTATGTATGTAGCTGAGGATTTTCACAGCTTGACGTACACTCCAACGAAAGCTGACCAGCAAGACAAAAAATCCCACTCGATGGAATAAATAAAATACTACCAATTCCGATTCCCTCATCTCTCCCTATGCAATAGAAGAGTCGGGAGAACGTGATGGTGGGGCAGAGCCCTGGATTCCACGGTTGTGGGAAGGTGTAAGTAATTCATCTCACTCATCAAAAATAAAATAAAAAATCCCATCCAAAAACCAACTTATTAAATGTTACTAATAGAGCTCAATTAATTTTTTTCTTCTATAATTTTATGTTTATGGTTTAGAAAATACTACAACAGAGACTGAGTTAAAGAACACGCAACGTTTGATAGAAAACGGAAGACACCAGTCTGGCGGCACGCTTTGTCTGTTTCCCCGCGCCATACTTCTTTATCTGAATAAGTAATAATTAATAATAATAATAATAATAATAGTAGTAACTAGTGTATATACCCGCCTACGGCACGGGATAACTGATTTAAATATTAATTTATTAGATAATTCACATAAGTAGATAAAAAAATCACTCGATTAAAAAAAACATCACACTGAATATGGATCAGTAACAACGAATGTGAGCTCTCAATTAAATCAGTCTGGACTAAAAAGTAATGACTTCAAAGAATTCATCAAAGAAGTAAGATTGGAAGAAGAAAACAAAAATTAGAAGTATGTAAGAGTGTCAATCAATCTCCAAGTTTATGAACTCAAAGTATCTGTTCTTGCATTAATTTTTAAGTTACTCAGTTGAAATGACCTGAGCGGCTCTTACAACATGGATAAAGTAGGGAATTGAAAAGTATAGAGAAATAATAGTCACAAATACTGTAGAACTTGATACCAAAGAAAATGAAAAAGATGAACCGAAAGGTAGTTATAGATTGAATTATGAGAATAAAACATTTTCTTCTCCAGACACAAAAGGATGTTAAGTTCCTATTTACCCAATGGTTTTTAGTGCAACATATGAATTCAGCTCCTTGATCTGCACGAAAGTTCAGCTTACATCATTTTCCAAAAATAAAGAACTAACAAAATACAATGTGAAGCTTAAACCATGATTAAAAAGGAAGATTGTAATCTGATGCAAGGATCAAATATGGAAGAAACGGACACCTAATTCGAGTTCAAACTTACCGGTCATTGCGATTTTTGGCAAAGAATAAGTCGTACATTTGATCGATTTCGAGAAACCGCCGCGATCCGGCATGCTCCGGTCATCCCGCCGCCAAGCCGAGCACCAGTTTCCCCGCAACATCCAGTGTTTCACATCTAGTAGGCCCGATGATCTTTGCCTCGATTCGTCTTGTCCCACCGAGCCTGCTTGTCTAGCCGTCAGATCTTTAACGGAGGAATGCGACGAATAGAAACGAAAGTAGAATTTAGAAAATAAGAAAATAAGTGACAAACAGAGTAGATTTGAGAATTATATTTTAGAGAAAGATAAGAGGTGAGAGGAAAAGGGACGAGAATTGGTGAAAACTGAAAAGGAAACACGAAAAAGAAATTGATAACAATTGAATGCCATTAATAATTTCTATTATAAATTAATGTACATTTATATTGAGATCACACGGTTTCATCAAAAATTCAAATTTCCTAATGCTATTAGTCTACAAGGAAAGAGCGAATGATGAGAGAGTAGGAATAAAATAGGTAATAAAGAAAATTAAAAGCAATTAATTAATTACTTATCAAAACTTACCATTTGAATTTTAAGTATGTCATATCATTAAAAAAAACTAATGTGTTATTACGTGATGTCTATATGGCTGGCTAAATTTTTTTTTTGGTAGAAAGTCTCCTACTTTAAGTATTAATAATAGATAGTAGATTAATTTTGTATCAATTACACATTAAAATTTACCATAATGTGTATAAAATGGTAATTGCATCTTTAAAAAAGAAGGCATATAAAATGGTAATTGCTCCTTAAAAAATGGTAGGCTGATTAATATGCCTACATGTCAAGAAAAAAATGCGTTCACACATGTGGCACTGACTTGGCGCTGAGGTGGGTGCACCAGAATTCAGTATTCAAATTTTTTTTTAGCCCTGCCACCTAGATGATCATGTAATAAGATATAATAGTAGATAGTAGATAATATTAAACGCTTCCACTTCTATCTATGTAATGGCGCATCATATACTATAAATCATGTGAATAAAGTTTGCAACTTCTTTTCTACTTTTCGCACGGATGGAATTGTGTTTTGTACAATCCACTGATCATCCATTATCCTCCTACGTGATATGCAATCGCCTTCAAATATGGCTAAAGCTACCCTATTTTTAACTATGGTTATTTCAGGGGCTAAACCAAGAATCGTTAGAATGATACCCTGAATTATTGGAAATGAGTAAAAAAAGATTCGGGCTCATTTGATTCGGCACGTGAGGCAACGTTCGTCTGCTAGATCGATGATTTCAGGGATTGGTATTTCAGACAGTGGTGTAATTGGACAAATTCAAAATTTGGAGAACTCATTTTTTTTACTCATTCTTTCCCTTCAACCCGAGCCTCTGCAACACCTCCCAACCTTAAAACGCCGCCATCAACCACGCAATCACAATAATTGGAGGCAAACTCGAGGCTACCGACCAAGCAATGGCCCACCTCGTTTGCCGGTGCAGTCGACAACTGCAGCACCGCCAGCCTCTGGCCGACTGCCCTCCAACCATCCACGACGACTATCGCCGCAGGAGGAGGGCCCAATCGTTGCTGACCCGCTAGACGAATCGCGAGCAGACCCATCTCGATTCTGCACCCAACAACCTTGCCCAAGCTGCCACGCCACCGTCCAGCCTCTATCACTTCTTTTTTTGCCGTCCTCGCTGCAAAACTCGTCGGAAATCACAAGGCCGACCACCAAGTACTTCAAAACTGGGGGTTTCCCTCAAACTTTAAATTCGTCCAATTAGACCACTGCTTGAAATACCCACCCCTGAAATCTCGAATCTAGCAGACGAACGTTGCCTCACATGACGGCATGTGCCGAGTCAAGTGAGCCCATGCCCTTTTCTACCTATTTCCAATAGTTCAGGGTACCATTCTACCCAATCTTTGGTTTAGGTCCTGAAGTACCCACTTTTCAATAGTTCATGGTAACAATCTGCAATTTAACCTTCAAATATTGTTAAAATTCATGATGATTGATTGATAAGTGTGTTCATGATCAAGTAAAAGCAGCAAAATAAAAAGCGTAACCCTGCAAATAACAATAAATCTAAAATAAATAAATAAAACAGACCTCCAAATGTATTTGCGTAGAGCCCAAGTTTAAGTCACTTGGAAAATGACCTGTTTTGTACAGGGAACTTTACATGGCCTTAGCAGAACCATTTTGCTTTCCTTTTTGGCTTTAATTTTCATTTTTCATATTAAACTTCTTTTAAATAGGTAATTTAAGAAATTGTGCTGTTCAACGTAATACTAGTAACTTCATTTTTCATTTTTTACTGTTTTAAAGTATATAATTTATGATTTTTTTCATCAATATTTACACATACATATCATAATTTTAAATGTAACTTATTTTTTATAAATATTTAAGTAAAACATTGAATTTTATATAAAAGTCTGTTTCAAAAAGGAAAACATGAAAGTCAAATTTATCGATCTTTTGAAGACGACGGGATTACATTACTTGGGAATATATGTGTGTGTATATAATCATTTGAATCAAAGAGAAATTAGTATAATTACCAAAAATTCCAATTAAGTTTGTAAGACTTGCAAGCCGAACTTGGCTTCGATTGACAATAGGAGTGGCCTCGGTTGGGGTCTTGAATTGACTGGGCCATCTTGGGCCGTAGAAGTGGGCTAGTTGATCCGCAGCACTTATGAATGAGGTGGCTGAACATGATTGGCCACCTTACGTGGAGTTCAATTCACAATCTTCTGGGCGTGCAGAAAATTATTTCTCCTCGACTGCAAGCAGCTGACTTATTTCTCCGGTCCGGTGTTCGCCGAGCCTCGTTCTGGTGACCCTTCACAATTCCTTCTAAATTATCGAGATCGAATCGAATTTGAGAGGGAGGACAGATGAAAGTTTCGTGTTTGTTGTGTCTGATACTCGTTTTCTACACTATATCAAATCATGCCCTGGGCGATCAGATCTTCCCAGCTCATGTAGGTAAATTTTACTCGTCTCTTTTTCACCTCGAATTTCAGCTTTTCGGCCAAAAAAGGTTTATTATGTTATTAGAAAGCATAACTGCATTTTTGTTTATTTTGATGTTTCATTTTGATTTCTGGGTGGGTTTTATTGATTTTGGTGACCTTGATGTTGTTCGGTTGGTCACAGATGGTTCAGTTTTTTTTTTTTTTTGTTGATATTTCAAGCTTTATAGTTTTGGTATGAGGTTGATGTGACTCGTCTTTCTTTTTCTGTTGGCCACATTGTATTTCCATTTCTGCAGTTTATAGGCTGGAGTTTTATGACGGACATTCTGGAGAGAAATTGTTTGTTTCAGTATCTGTAAAATTTGATGCTGTGGTTTTTAGGGGTGGGTGAAGCTACATTATATTATTCTGGGCATTGTTATATGTTCAGCCGAATATTGCAAAGCAGGAGTGTTGTTCTTCAGATTGAAGGTAGACTTCAGTGGTGTAAATAAACAGGAGGAGGAGGAGATTTGTGTTGGGTTGGGTTGGGCGTGTGTGTGGATGGGGAAGTTTGAGGTCCGTTAAATTGTATTCTAGCTTATTCAATTTTCTGAAACTCAGTCTCCCATTAGTAATACTTCAATATTCAATCATATCCATAAAAGTTCAATAGTAAAAATTACAGCTAAACTAACCAAGAAGATGTAATCTATAACTGATGTTTAACCATCCATAAAAAATACTCAATATCAGCAATATTTTAGCTATACTATTCAGTTTTCCTGAATATTCCAGTTTTTAGAGTTGGAAACAAAATCGATTCATCAACTGAATACTAATTTTGGTTTGAATTCTGTTCCAAAAGAACGAAAATTCCAGTTCAAATTATCCAATTGGATTTGTTGGTTTTGTCTTAATAGTGGACAGTACACCCCTAACTTAACGTTTCCCTTGCATTAATTGTACGACACACAGAAAGATAGTCCACATAAGCCAGTATATGGTTATGAGTTAGAAATAGGCAACCATGTTTTCTGTTTGATGATCACTTTTAATTAGACTTGTGATAACACGGTGGTAAAAAAGGTTTGCTTCCAGAGGTGATCAACTGTATTTTATGAAAACTGAGGATGGTAATGTTTATATAGGCTAGGCTTGATGGGAAGTCTTCATCCAATGTCAGTGATATCAGGTCTGGCCTTGTTCATACATTTCACATGATATTAAGGATTTACTTTCGCTTATGACTGAGTCCTTGCATTGCTGATTTTCTTCCAGATCAGCTTCATCCTTCACCTTTATTTGTTAGTGATTTACTTTTGCCTATGATCCTATGCAGTATTTGTTATCATTATTGAAAAGCTTATCTGATGTCTGCAGGGGCAACATTTAGTCGCAGCTCCCGTGAACCGAAATACAAGATCGAGTTTCATCCAGAAGACTCCCCATTCCATCCTGTAAGTAAGGTTACGGATTCTATTAATTTCTTTCTCTCGTATACCCTTATTATCATGAACATAGCATGGAAACGTTCTAAATCCCTCACTTGAAGCTGCATTGTTCAATCTTCCATTTTTGTGAAAACTTTCAGACATGAGTTTTAAATATTCTTTTGGCTCAGATTTGTCATTTTCTAAGCCGATTGCTGCTAAGTCAGCATATATAATCTGTATTGTTTTAGGTAACTTTCTTGTTAAATACTTCCATTACTAATTTGCGTTCACAGGTTTTTTTTCCTTCTTCTTCTTCTTCTTCAAAAAAGCAATCATTGTTGGTTAGAGTGAGTTTTTCATCTTCTTCAAAAAATCTTATTGTCACCATATCACAGCATTACGAACACATGAAAGGCACGGGACCCTGATGAGCGAAGGGACCGATGCATTCATGATGCTGACATGTGTTGACATAATCTGTGCCCTAAATATAGAACAGGATCAACACATTACCATTATTCTGCTTGCATTGAGATTTAGTCTTTGATCTCTCAAGAGGGCTGGTCACTTGATTGAGTAAAGAACTGAAAGTACTAGATATACATGGCTCATCATTGATGATATTGTGTACTCAGGTGGATTTCCCTTTTGTTTTTGGTGAAAAGGAGACGTAGGGGGGTATAAGAAAAGCAACGAGACTGATGTATCATTCGTATCAAGTCTTAAAGCATGGCATCTTTGTCACTTTCTTCTTTAAAAGTAAAAAAGACATGCACGTAACCGATCAGTTTAGAGTGCTTTTTTATATGTGAAATTTTTATTGATGTTCAGCATCAAAATAGAGGAAATAAGTACCATTCTTGGGGATTGGTACATTACCTAAAAAATCTGTTTGCCATTTGTCTGCACATGTGCTGATCCATCCATACACTGAAATTTCTGGACGCTAGTGTTATCATGATCTGAGGGTAGTGTCTTTGTCTGCATATTTTCCCGAAGGACGACGAGCAGGAGTCTGTTATTATGCCCAGTAAAGATGGACAGGCTTTTCTATGTTTTCTGCCAAAGGTTGAGAAACCAAAGAGTGGAGTACCACAGCTTCAGCAAAACATAAGTAGCATGATTGTGGAAACAGAGAAGCGACTTAAGCTGAAGACTCCTGATGAACTTCTTGAAGTACTGAAAGATAAATGCTTTATCAGGGTGAGATTCACTTCGGGAACACCCCATTTGGGTTGCGTAATCATATTTCTGATTCTTTTAAAGTTTTGGTATGCAAAAGTTCACTAAAAAGTAATTTGTCTTACAACTTATTTGGTTTGTGATAATCCTTCATGTCTTATTCAAGAATGAACTGCAAATATTTAGTCATAATCCACTTAATCAAATGGATTATTATTCCATGGATTAAGCAGGATTAAGCTCAATCAAATAGGCCTTTAGGTTGGCTCTTTTAGTGATTCAGGTTTGGTAGGTGGCATGCATTAAATCAGCCAAAGGTTGTGCTAATTCTCTGCTTTTCTTTCCTTGCAGCAAGAAGGTTGGTGGTCCTATGAATTTTGTTACCAGAAGAAAATCAGGCAGCTGCACTTGGAAGATGAAAAGGTAGCATCTTTAGTCCTTTAAACTTTTAGTAGAAACTTATTTTTGGTAGAAACTTTGCACTTCTGAAGTGAAGCTAACTATAATCAAATTTAGAAACTTTTAGTAAAGATTTTATTGACTCTCTCTTTTATTTAACTTTCTGACCAACTAGGAGGCAAGGGACTGTCATTTATGGTATGCAATAGAGCATTCTTTTATTCAGTTCATTGTTGGGTTACTTGTCATAAAGACATGACACCTGAAAGTTCAATATGCTTTAAATGATAAAGGAGCTGGCCAATTCTCACAGATTTCATAGCTCCGTTCAAGGATACAGATATACAAGCTAGCCAAAGATGTTTACTGGTTCCCTTTTTGATTATCTTACAAAATAAGAGCCGACAGTTCTGGTCTCTTTTTACTGTTGTAGGTGGTTCAGGAGTTTGTCTTAGGTGTATATGATGATGAGGCTACAGCTGCATTCAACCAGAATCTCTCTGACATCTCAACTTTGAAAGATCCTCGTTCAAAAGATGCATCTCAGAGGTACATAGTCGTTGTTGCGGAAAATTGGTGTCAATGTGTCTGTAAAATGAATAGTGGAATTGATCTGGAAATGTATGGTTCTTGCAAAGGTATCATGCCCACCAATATACAAATGGAACCACCTGTGATCTTACAAACCAGCCCCGTGAAACAGAGGTATCTTTTGATTTAACAAGGCAGCTTCTAAGTTATTTCTTCTTTTACTCACGACAGCAACAAGCTCTTTTGCAGGTGAGATTTGTGTGCTCAGAGCCAAGGGCTATGATCAGTTCGATTACTGAGTTGTCCACTTGCAAGTATGCGTTGACAGTTCAATGCCCCATGCTATGCAAGCACCCGTAAGTTTCTCGCCATAGAGAACTTATAATAGCATTTGTTGTGTGATTCCTGTTGTCCCTGATGGGTGGGTGGGTTGTTGCATTTGCCTGGCTTCATTTTCGAGCTTTTTTTTTTTTTTTAATATTGCAGCTTATTCCAAGAAGAGAGGCCTGTATGGCACACCATTAACTGTAACACACTTCCAAAAGAGGCCAAAGTTGAGGAAGAAAAGCCGAAAGAGCGGCAGATAACTATCGTCGTCAACTCGGAAGATCAATCTGTTTTCAGCGCTGATGAATGAGCAGCAGTGTTGTTTTTATTTTAGGTTAACGAATACCAACAGCTAGCATGTACCATACACAAAACGTTAAAAACTTAAATGAAGGTTTTTGACATATACAACAAGTAGTTTGTTTGAGATCTCCTTCCTAATAGGTATAGCACTCGCCAAAGGTTGGGTGCCGCATTTAACAAATTGAAAAAAGTGAAGGTGTCACATGGGCAATTGTTTGCGGAAAAGGAAACTTAACGGTGAAGCCTCCCTCCCAATCTGGTTCCCTTTATATGGAAAAAGGGAGAAACTGTCCATTTGTTGATCACTGCGCTTTCTCTTCCACTGCCATGGAAGCCAGTCATTCTCTCAGTAAGAAGCGTCCAAAAAATTCCACGAGCGGCGGTCGTCGTCAAACTCGAAACCCTAAAACCATCGACCCAGAGCCGCAGAGCCTCCTCTCCTCCGCCATTTCCGCGGCCGACGATTTCAATATACGCCGCAGCGACCTCCTCCTCCCCTTCCAATCGCTAGCCCCAATTTCGCCCTCTTCTTCATCTCCCTGGTTTCACAACTTCCTTTCGCTTCCTCCTTCCATTTCCGATCCTCTATGGCCTCGCTTTTTCCGCATGTCTAAACCAACCTTTTCCATCCTTCTCTCTCTCCTCTCTCCTTCATTTCCTGATCCTTCAGTAATTCCACCCCATTCCTTTCTTGCAGCCTCTCTCTACCGCCTCGCCCATGCCGCTTCCTTTAATTCCCTCGCTCGCGGCTTCGGTTTGGCATCCCCCGCCATTGCCTGTCGGGCCTTCTACACTGTTTGTAAGCTCGTCAATGATAAACTCGGCCACCTGCTTGATTTTGAGACTGAGATAAGCCGAATTGTGGTGGGCTTCGCCTCCATTTCCCTCCCCAATTGCTGTGGGGCATTGGGTTTCGGGAGGTTTAATGTTGACACCGAGCTAATTCTGGGATCAAACGGGTACATCTTAGTTCAGGCACTGGTTGATTCCGAGGGTCGTTTCTTAGATATCTCTGCTGGGTGGCCCTGTACTATGAAACCTCATTCCATTTTGCGTCAGACCAAGCTGTTTTCCCGTGTTGAAGAGTCCGGTGAATTGCTGAATGGACCTTGTTATAAGCTCAGCAATGGGAATTCTGTTCCCCAATACATTTTGGGGGCTTCTTGTTTCCCCTCATTACCATGGTTGATAACCCCCTATCCAAGGCTTAGCGAGGATGGTGACAGTTTTGGTGGTTCATCCAAGGCTGCGTTTAACGCCGCACATGCTCGGGCAGTGCTG
Source organism: Stellera chamaejasme (assembly GCA_024586325.1). NCBI lineage: Eukaryota > Viridiplantae > Streptophyta > Magnoliopsida > Malvales > Thymelaeaceae > Stellera > Stellera chamaejasme. Next base: position 34,964,120 of record CM044986.1, read on the forward strand.
CTGGTCGATACCGCTTTTTGCAGAGCTCGATCAGTTTGGACGCTGCTGTCGAAAACGTGGAAGGAGGACTGCCTAGAGTCTCTCCCCTTTGTGGTTGCTAGTGCATGTTTGCTGCATAATTTTCTGATCAAGTGTAAAGAGCAGCTTCCTGTTGAAGCTCCTGATTCCTCAAAGGAAATGGAGGGGCTTCTAGAATTTGAAGGAGCATACGATGAGACAGGAATGAGAGTAAGGGATATTCTTGCGGAGCATCTGAGCCAGGTGAGTTTTATGTAATGGATTGTGATACTCCTCTACTGCCTTCAGTTGATTTCTGGCTTGCTTTGTGAATCTTTCTTTCTTGAGCTATACGATCCTCTTAATTTATAATACGTGCTCCAGGATTACACAGAAAGCTTGAGTAATTACTTACACACCGTCCAGTGCTTCATGATGACGAAACTGGCATGCTAAAAGAAGTTCCATTTTCCGGATTTATTTAAAATCCAAACTTCAAACTGACAAAATCCGAAAATTGTAATTTGTAGTGCATTCCATGACTGCATTGATAAAACTTTCATTCATTGGATGACAAAGGAAAAACTTAAGGTGGCATTTAGTTGTGTAATTTTGCATACTTCCTCTAAAAAACTTCAATAATGATTGTATCAAAAAAAAAAAAACTTCAATAATGATTATTTTAGTCGGTTTAACTTTTATACAGAAAGGATCAGATAGAAAGCGCTTCTGTGGAAGAGAACAAACTGTTGCTTAAATTGATACCATCCTGTACCAGGGCTTCCAGATTGCTTAGATTCTCTTGTTCATAGGGGAATGAAGGATTTACAACCTCGGACCTTTAGGTAATCCTTAACCATTAAGCCAAGACTCTGAAGTTCCAAATTACTTATATCTATGGTGTCCTTGACCATCTGATTGGTGATATTGGGACAATAGAATGAATTTACAAATTAAGATAGTAGCATTGTCTAATATATTGACATATGATGCTTTCGCAGTTTGTGTTTTTAACTTTTATATGTCTATCTACCTTAAAATTATCGGAGGTTGTCTTCCGATATCTTAGGGGTCAGAGAGCAGTCAAATGTGGTGGAATCTTTCCACCCTTTTGATTGAGCTACGTCTACCAACTTAAGATTGCTCAACCATTTTTTTGTTTTCCGAGTCATTTCATTAATATGTAAAAAGCCCAAAGGCACTTACAAAATTAGAGGTCAGAGACTTTACAAAAAGAGTCAAATCTGTCTCAAAATGAAGCTCAAAATTAATTGACAACTATATATTCTCTATACAGTACAAGCAACCGAGAATTAGAGATAGTTAAACTAGGAGAAAAGGAGAGCAATATCCAGTCTTGTTCTGAGTTGCACCAAATCTATGCATTTTCTTACCACTGTCTTCCAATCTGAGGCCGGGCCGGAGAACTCCTGAAAACTCTAGCATTACGCTCTAGCCAAACAAAATATAGAAGCTGCCACTAAGCTTCTCCTGATCTGGTTCTTCACTCCTTTCCCCCGACAGACTCTTGACATCCAAGAGACAAAGTTTTCCCACATAATAGGAGGCGAGAAAAGCTTACAAGCAGCCAAAACTTCAATGAAAACTTTCCTAGAAAACCAGCATTCAAAAAATACGTGGTTTCTAGATTCAGGAGTCATATCACACAATCTGCATGTAATGTTTACTGTATCATTCCACTTGGACACCCTATCCAATGTTGCAAGTCTATTCCAGCAGGTGAGCCACGAAATAATCGAAGTTTTAGGGACATGATAAGATCCCCACACTAATTTCTTCCACAAGACTGCATCAAAATTTTCAGAACAATGAATGTAGGCATCACACATCTTAAAAGAATTTAAACTTACCTTCTGCTGAACAAATTCAGCAAAAACTTCTCTTTGATCCAGGATTTTCTTCCAAATAACTGAGGAATTTTTCGGAGGCAACATGGTCCAGAAATCACAGCTTTTAATATAGTAGTTGTGCACCCACTTCAGATTGCTCAACCATTTTGTTATCCGTGAAACCTGGAGCCAAGTCATTGATCATTACAATCTGTGTTTACTCAGGGAAAGTAAATAATGAAGAAAATCTATTCACTTGGCTCTTTTGGTGTCGGCTTTAGTGATCCGGTTCAGTGATATCCAGTGTCCTGCGAAATAACCAGTTAGAGACCATCGTCTTTTTAAGGTAGTTGCTGGTTTACCAACTTGATAGTCTCCAAATGCGTGTGAAAAATTCATTCTCTTTCGCTGTTTGGGAGGTTGATCGAACCTAGAGATCAAGCAAAAGCAGTTTTTTCCGGCTCCCAGTAGGGACAGTGATTAGAACAACTAAGTACAGTTTTCATGAACGTACGTCATATGCAGGACAGCCCCACTCTTCCTGTTCATTGTAGCAGTCACTGGTCCAGGTAAATTCTTAATAGTAATTTGCATTTGTCTACTGAATTATCCTTCTTTTCATAGGAAGACTGTAGTGTAAATGAGCCTTACTTTGTTTCTGCATGAATTTATGAGGTAAACATGGTTTGGTAAGCTTAAGCAGCCTGCACTGTCAGATTTCCTTAATTCCTCCCAAATCGAAGTCTACCATGAAGATGAACCACAACTGATTCTAAAAGCACTTCTACGATCTTCTGTTGTCTTCACCTTGTAGCAACTTTGGCCACCCAATGTTGCATATGATATGATACGTAGCCAAGCGGGCATTCCTCAACCTAATTGCACTAACTTGCCTCGAGTTCCTGTAGTTTTATTTATATGAACAACGTAGGGCTTTTTCCAGGTTCTATATAAACATGTAGTTTTTTTATATATGATCTGGTCTCAAAACTGGAAGGTTGATCCGTTTCTCCTTTTTTGTTTCCCCATTTTAGAATATCAAAGTTGTTACTACTGCTCATCAGAGTTGGTAGAAAATGAATCGACCTTTCTGTTACCAGAAAACCGATGCAAAGGTTTCATTGGTTTGACCATGGAATATTGATGAAACATGATACAAGTTGTTGTTAGTTTTGAGAGACAGTTGAGAAAGAGAGAACATAGTAGTAGTAGTAGTAGTAGTATAGAAATGGTGATGATGGCGATGGGATAGATGTTGTTCTAGGCGGCCTTGCGAAGGAGGGCAGCTAGTCGATCGGCAGTGTGGAAGTCGTGGGTCTCCCTGGCTCTTAAGATGGCGAACATGAGGGCGAGGCGGCGCTGGGTGGCGGCGCTCTGCTCCAGGATGAGGTCGGTCTCCTCCCGGAGGTGCCTGCACTGGGACGCCAGAGCCTCGCACTTGACCCGGACCTCTTGCTGCCCTTCCCGTATGCTCCGCTGCTCCTTCCCGATCTCCGCCATCTCCCTTTTCACCCTCTCTATCCTCACCGCTATCTTCTTCATCTCTCTTTTGCTCTTCTTCGTCTTTTGCAAACGCCTTCTGGCTCTTAGAACCGCTGCTGCTGATCCGTGTTGCCCCCATTTCAAGCTCATCATCATAATCCCACTTCTGCACTCCGAGGAAGGCTGGCTGCCTCGCACCTTTCTTGTAGAAAAAACTAGCAGCTTGAGGGACGGAGGAGGAGGAAATTATAGTCTTCCACTTTTTTACCACCGCTCATCCCACACATCTTTATAAATAATACATGCTTCGCCAGTACTACTTTACGTGGTGGCGTTGGTGGGACATGGCAGTGTATTTATTTTTTCCTTTTCCTTTTTCTTAGGAAAGGGGAACAATTTCATAAAAAATTTAGTATTACTTTCTCCCTTCTCAATTAACTCTATACTTTATGTATGTAGATACGGAGATTAAAAAAAACAAATTGACCAGGTCGTCGTCATCATGTCATGTTTTTATAAACTTGAATGATAGCCTAGTAGTATTATTAAAGGGAGGAAGAAGGTTGTGTCCCTGTTTCTGAAGATGACTTGGTAGCGGAAAGGAGGATAGGATACTGACGTGTGTGTGTGTGTATGTGTATGTGTATGACAGACGACGACTTCGAAGAGAAGGAATAAGCTGCTCTCCTCTCTCTCTCGCGCGATATCGCCCGGTCCTCGAACGATCCCGCGAGGAAACGCACGATAATAATAATAATAATAATAATAATAATAATAATAATGGAGCCTATGCCTAGCCTACTATTGTAAAAAGCACCACAACTGATTGGGAAGAATCCAAGACTAGTTAGTGACCCACCTGTCCCTTTCAGCCTCAGGGCCACCATGCCTAACACGTTATTGCGATTACCATAACATTTCCTCCCAAACTGGGTCCTGCGCCTGCCATTCCATTATCTCTACACACCCTGCAAAATTACTAGTAGTATTTCTTATCAAAATTACTAGTAGTATTTCTTATCAAAATTACTAGTAGTATTTCTTATCTTGTTTCAAATACTAATGCATTGTGGTGGGTTTCTCTTCCCCGCTTAATCATGCTTCATTTGTGTAAATTACATCATTTATATCTAAATTATACCATTTGTCTCAAATCTATGCCTAAATAGGATTTTTTTTTATAAAATTGACTTTAAAGTATGAGTACATTATACATTATAAATTCATATCTGCGATTTAATGTCCGTTTTAAAATTTAATAAAAATTGTACTTAAAATGCTCAAATTGACATTTAGGTCTTCAATAATGATATTAAAATACCAAAACAATACAAAATTTCAAATTAATTTAAGTATATATTAGTAAAAGTTTACATACTAAATTGAAACTTTTAGAATTTACAGATTTATTTTATTTTATTTATAATTTGAAAATACTTCTGATTTACGTAAATATCGGGATTTGAATTTAAACATGTTGAACATGTTTTTTGGGTGTTATGAAGTCCCGGAGTTAGTATCAGAGTTTCAGTTCAGTTGGAAATTCTGTTAGGAAGCTATGCAAGTTGCGGTTGGACTAAATCGCAACTTTACAAAGTTTGGGGATCAATTTGTAAATGTAGAAAATTGTGGAAGGTTTCCCCTTAAGGAAGGTAAAGTGGCGCCATTTGAGAGAGAATGGAAGAGAAGTTGGTTAAATGGGATAAGAAGGAGAGAAGGGAAAGGAAGAAGAACACTTTCCATTTCTTTTCTTATTAATTTCCTTAACTTGAATTAGTTTTATGAAGATTTTGTTATGAACTTTTTAAAAATACTTTAGAAACTACAATCATTAATTAAATTATGCATTTAAATTACTTGGAATTTTATATCAAAATGTTTGATGGTCCGTGCCCAACCAATCGACATCAAGATCATAAAGGCCCAAAGTAAAGGGTTCATTAAAACTCGAACTAAGGACTAATCCCGAACCATAATAGTAATATTCCAAACATAAACGACATTCTCTAAAAAGACTTATTTGGATCATAACAATGACTTATGGACAATAACACCTTAACCATGTATATTCGAGACCAATGACACGTGTCCCCCGACACGCCACCATTCTATATCAAATATTACGATATTGCCACTATGACTTTTGTATGACTATGGACTATAAAGGAATTAATCATGCGCACATTTTGAGGGTAACGATTGGCTCTCATTATCATAGAAGTGTCACACATTCCTAAGATTCACCAAAATATTGACTTGGCGTAAGAACACCAAACAGAGGGGGCCCTCTACTTCTCATTTTTGGCTTTTTGATCCATCATACTTCGGCGTCCACCAACTTCATGACACGACGCAAGACATATCCACCACCAATGTTGAAGAAACAAAATTCATATACTAGATGTTAAATAAAATGTATAATTTCAAATAAATTAGATATCGTGTGGAATATTTGTACATTACCTAAATACTACTCCTCCGTCGACCAAAAATGACCGACTAAGATTTGACTTATTGTTTTTAAGTTCGCTTTGTTTGACTCAAGTTGCTTTGCTTTGTTTCAAGTGTATCCGAGAAGGTTGACATCCGAGAAGTTGTCTGGCCGGTGTTCGAGGCCGAAGCTATGTCCGGCTCGAAGCACGCACTGATACAATTTTCCGACGTCCAAATCGATGATGACGTGATATCTCGCTAAGTCAATTTATTAAGTAAAAGTGAAGCAAAAAAGCCAGATCGATTTGCGAAAATATTGAATGAGCGATTTATAATATTAATTGAAAAAAGAGGCATGAATCCATTGTTGGGATGATCATGAAAGTGATGTGGAGCCTTAATATTTGCGGACCGGGTAGCGCGTTTGGGCCCGGGGCTTGGAATATTCCGGGCCCTCATCAAGCTGTAATTAATGTATGCGTGCCTTCAAGCACGGACAGATTGGAGATCAATTCCCTAGAAGATTGGAGAATTAATAAATTAATGCTTAGTTGCTAATTGCTGGCTTTGAACTGGTCCAAACGATATAGAGTAGTAATTACTACAGTGGGTATACTTGTATGTTTTCTTCCTCCTCGGTCGGGTGGGTGGGTGGGTGCGCATCGTAGCGTGCGTCTCGTTTGCGCTCTCGGGCGTTCGATCGATCCAACAACTTCAAATATCCATTGGAATTAAGTCAAGTCAAGTCAGCCCCTTTTTTGTTTGTTAACTTCACAAAACAGTTCATATTTGTCACTCTTTAATTGCTTGCTTTGGTGCCTATCTATAATATGGAGTAATATATATATATAGCCGCATGCGTAATCGAGTAACCCAGCGGGAGGTGAGGATGGGTTGACCGGTAATTTGACTATTTTACTTTTACAAACATGAACTGCATCCTAGTAATAATAATTCTCCCTCAGTCCCCCGGTTAATCCCACACTTTATATGAATGTTGAGGTTAAGTGAGTCTAAGATTTTATGTTGTTTAACATAATCATCATTGATAAATGGTTGCACAAAATACGAAATAAAAAAAATTAAAATAAAATAAGGATAATTTGATAATTTTAGAGGAAAAAAGTTTTCAATTAAGGAAAGTGTAAAAAAATTTAGAGGTAACCCAAAAAAGAAAATGTGTATAATTAATTGGGAACAAATGAGTATTCGAATTGAGGACTTTGAATAGTGAAGTCCACCAAAAAAGAACTTAGAAGAAACAGTCAAATAATATATATTTTTTTAAAAAATGCATCCGAAATATAATAAAACGAAAAGAAGTTTCATGGCTTTTCTGAGCTCTATAAGATATTAGCTTAGAAGCAAAGTACAGTACAACAGAAAGAGAGAGTAAGGTGATTTACAAGTTAGTAACCGAACTTTGTGGGTTGATTATCCACTCTGGGCAGTTTACAGAGAACTTGGGATGTGTTCATTAGACAATGTGTTCAAATAATACTATTAGACTGTGTTCATTAGAGAGTAAGAAATTTATTTGGGATAATTTGGGGACGTGTTTTTTTTATTAATGGATGGGATATACGTGAGTAGAAAAATTTGAGAAAATATAATTTGATAAAGAATTGATGGATTTGAGCATGTTTTGTGTGTAAGAAATTGAAAAAAAAATAGAATTTTTTTTTCTGAAATTTTTTGGTGAACACGCGGATGACTATGAGTTGCATTATAAATTCCTCATGTCATCCCCAAAAAATTCCATTATATTCAATTTTTGGTTATCCAAAATTTTTTATCATTTTTTTAAGAAAATTTTTTCACACCACTCATACTTTTTAATCTTCAATTTTTATTCTCCATTTGAAAAGATTTTTTTATATGATTGTTTTATTTTATTATCCTCAAATCTTTTTTACTCTTTAATCTATCAAATGCTCAAATCAATTTAGAATGGAGGGAGTAATAAAGAGAGGAGTATAAATCTCTGGTGTCTCATTTTTTCCTGTCTTCGCTGTATGTTATCAACACTGGTTGGTAACTGTTTCGTTAAAGAAATAACAAATTAATTAACAGTATTAATAAAATACATATTAAAGAATAGGAGCTTTTTGGTTTTCCTTAATAAAAGCCTCTAATTGTAATTAGATTTGCATATAAGCCCTAAATGTTTGCCCATATACAATCCAGACCGCATTTCAGTATTTTACTTTCTTTAGCAATGATAAAACCGGAACTCCTTAGATTATTGGGTCTACAACATGAGACCTGACTTCTTTAGTGACCTCCATGGCTCCATAGCACACTTTATCAGTTTTATTGAAACTTTTTCTAGCTTATCCGTTCTTTTATAGAATGAATGACTAATCATTTAATTGCAAAGCTGGATAAACTAGGTGAGGATTAGATCGCATAAACTAAAGTTGCTCTAAGCCCGAGGTGAGCATCTACCCGGTCTGTCGCGGACGCTATCTTAAACTCGATCATTAGACCGACTAATCCTCTCATTTAATCTTAATGAGACACGTGCCAAGATCACTCGCTCGAAATTCATATTCAAGCGTCGGTTGTAAGTGGGTACAATATTTGTAATACATTAAAACAATCATGCTCTCTAGTAATTAACTTAGCAATGCAATGTATATATAATTGGCGTAAGGAAAATATTAAGTTTTCTTCTTAAACATTTCACACTTGGCATGCCATGCAAAATTTCTTAAAATTTAATTAGCCAAGAAAACAACATTTATTTATTTGCCTCCAAATACTGCCTATGCCCGACCCCAGCTTTGACACATCCAAAAGCAACCATAACTAGTTGACAATTCGCATAGCTTAGAATATTTACATATTCAAGGAAAATTGTATATGCTAGAGGTAACTAAACTATAAACACAGGGTCATGTTCCAAAACTTCTTAAACGACCAACCTGCTGGTGGAGTTGAGATAATCCTAGTACCTCCGTGCTGATTCTAACCACTACCCTTCAATCTCGAGAATGTCCCTTACCATTATATCTGCACAGAAACATATTAAGAGCGTGAGTATTCGAAAATATTCAGTAAGAGGTTGAACTTGCAAACAATCTCAGCACAAGATATAGCAATAATACCAAATATGAATATGATGAAAACGATAATGATGTCAATGCAAGAGCATATGCTAAGTTAGCATGCATGTAGGACTTTTCTCAGCATTGATAATTTATCACATGTTGTCTCGTGTACTAAGCTTCTCATACACGTCGGCCCTTAATAGTGACCGTTATACCGGTATCATTAAATGATTGTCCTTCTATCATCAAAGATTACTTTCATTGTCTCAACAACCATTGGTTGTTACTCCTTGCTTTAACAAATCTTATCTCGCCTTTTACTCTTGTTTTTGTGCAGGAGTTGTTAAAAATGCTTTGGTTGATCTGAACTCACCAGATTAAAATTTTACTTTACTCATGTCATTAACTTGTAGTGCAAATAACGAGAATCATCTGAACTCAAACATACATATGCACACACATACAAATACATATGTGATGCAACATAACTATACAAGCATGCGTTTACATATACAGAGCCAGAACCTAATATCCAGAATACCTACGTGTGTGGAGGGATCTGGTGCACCAAGATCCTCAGAAAGCAACTCCACGTAGGTCACCGCTGCTGCTGAAATCAACCACCAGAAAGCAACGAGAGACTTTACTTCTTGGGCTTCTTACCGAAAAAACCCGTGAAGTGAAGAAACCGATTACCCGCGGGTTCTAATTTTAGAAACCCGCAGATACCCGAACCGATCCGCATATGCCTATTTACAAATAAATTATCTAAAGTTACTTACTTCATCTCAATTTTCCTTAAAGTTTCTTTTATATTATGTGTGAAAACTCATTTCATACAACAATAATATATGATTTGTAGTATTATATTATTGTTCTATTTATACAAACTACTTTTCTTCATTTTGATACTCTAGATATGTACATTTATGATACAAAATTTTAGAATATCTCCAAGTAAATTGAAATTTTTTATAGAATAATTATACTTAGGAATACCCGCGGATATCCGCGATCCGAACCGTAAAAAACCGTGAAAATCGAATACCCGCATTTAGGGTACCCGCACTCGGTGGGACGGATACTATTTTTCTCACTATCCGCCCCGCCCCGCCCCGTGCACACCCCTAAACTCAGTAAGGGTCAGACATAAGATATGGTTTCTGAGATTCGGAGTATACCGAACCAACATACCTGCACACAAAACACAGATACAAACGGACAACATATATACATATAATAATAATAATAACAATATCAGAAATGTTAGTAGTCAGACAAAATCGGCAGACCTCTGAGGCTTTTAGCCTTACAGAAGAGGTTTTTCAGAAATATCAAAGTCATGCTACTAGCCCGGGGTCCGGAATCCCCGCTGTCGACAAAACATATCCAGATAACAGAATACAGAAGAAAACTTGTCAGACAAGTTATCCTGAAGTAGAAAACAGAATCCACTTGCATACCCTAGCCTATGCCATAAGCTAAGTTCGGTATTACCGGGGCTAGAGAGAGTTAGGGACCAAATCGCAAATTCTGAAACAATGCGAGGAAGGGTGAAGAAACCCCGAAGTCCCCTGTGCGAAGGCGGAGCCCACCTGGGCGAAGGTGAAGCCCTCAGTGGCAAAGCCGAGGCCCTCCAGCAAAGGCGAGGCCTCCCAAGCGAATCCTCCGGGCGAGACCCCATGCGAAGCCTCCAGGATAAATCCGCCCATACGAATCCCCTTCCTCAGATCAGGTGAAGGCCCTTCCTCATAACCGGCGAGGCCCCTTTCTCAGTTCATGCAAAGCCTCTTCCCCAGATCGGCGAAGGCCCTCAGACACACCCTTTAGCCAAACTTAGTCCCAATTTAGATCGACATGCATATTATAAGCATCCCAGAATGCAAAGTCAAGGAAAAACTGAACCCTTACCTTTTGCACAGCTGAACCTTCGTCTCCGTGCAACCCATTCGTTGCGAGAAGGCAACGAAGTTCTTGAGACTGCGGCAGAGTGTAGCAGCCGCGATACCAGTTTCTGCTGATTTTTGGCAGAGTTTCGGCTCAGTTTCTCTCCACAATTGATCAACAGAGCATGCGATACACACTTAGAAATCATAATATCATTACACATAAGTGGCGCCAACCATATATCATTACCTTTAAGCTTTCCTTCATAAATCATCAAGAAGCTCTTTCACAGAGGTCCTCCCATGCGTAAAGCAACGTGAAGAAGGAAGAAGAAGAAATGAGATGAAAAATGAATTCTCTCCTTTCTTTCTTCCACCTTATGCTAGCTTGCATGCCTCATCACTTCACTTCACGTTTCTTTCCCTTTTCTTTCTCCTTTCTTTTGGTCGACTCTTCTCTCTCTCTCTCTCTCTCTCTCTCAATTTGGCGCCACGTGTCCCTTTTTCCACAATTAATTGTTCAACTCTTCCCTCTTTTACAAATTGTCCCCTAAACTTTGCAAGGTTGCAATTTAGTCCAACCGCAACTTGCATAACTTCCTAACGGGAACGCCTATGGAACTGAAATTCTGACACCAACTCTGAAACTCGGAAGTCGCCCTGCGTGTGGCGGCTGTAACACAACTCATTTTGGCTACAACGATTATATAAACATTGTCAAGTAAGATATCTAATTAAAGTTCTACTTTAGCTCTACTCAATTCTAACTTTACTTCAACTTATAGCACCGTAAGTTCATAAACCAAGTCCCAAACTAAGCTTTATAGAGTGTTAAATGACACTCAATAACCTCTAATAATTGTTTAGCAATCAGTAGGTGATGACTGAAACTCCATCCAACTCAAATAGTTAGGCGGTCACCTTACTTGGGGTTTCAAATGGGCAAGGAGCCTGGTAGAGGTCCTGCGACCCAACGCTTTTGGTCAGGCGGTTGTCTGCCTCAAGTTTTAGAGGTACAACAAGCCGGGCGGAGGTCAGGCGGCCCGATGTTTTTGATTAAATGGTCGCCTGATTCCAGTTCCTCCCTCTCGCAGCCTTGACCTGATTTGGAGTACCAACGTTGGATGACCATAACTCACTCAATACAACTCCAAATCACAAACCATAAAGTTCCACTTGTTCCTCATTCTCTCTAGAATAGCTCAGACCAAAAATTAGGATTTTTTAACCAATCCAAATGGCTCCGATTACTTCTACAATCTGAGGTACATAGGTTGCGCTCATTTGGTGTATACCTTCACCAAACTTTCATTTTACTCAACCAAGGCTTAACAACTCATTCATATCTCATCCTCAACATCTCAATACACATGTAAGACATAGAGGAATTGAGTGCATTAGGTTAGAAACTCCTTACCTTGTAGGAAAACCTTGCAAAAACACAACTATAGCTCCACACTCCTGGCTTGTGTGCAACCTTACTTCCTTGTGCCTAAACCATCATCAAGACACATAATTAAGCAATCTAGCATCAAGTTTAAACAACAAACTAACCTTGGATAGTAGCTAAATTCGGATTTTTGTCTTACCCAAAACCTAAAAGTTCACCCAAGGACATATAACCTCACCTATACTCCCTTATGGTCCTGTGATGTTCCATAACATCATTTAACACTAAAAATTCTTCCAAAAGAGCAAAAATTCGTGGAACCCCAACAAGAACAGTATATTTATCCATCCCAAACTTAAATACAAGGAGAATAACTAATTACCTCAATCAAAGGTGGGATTAAGCTTCGCCATAGTTGATTGCTCATAAACCACTTTTTTCCTTGAAGAAATTGATGAATTTTGCTTGGGAAGGGTTAAGCTTTGAGTTTTTGAAGAAGAAGAAGAAGCTGTTGAATGTTGGAATTCCTGACGCACCAAGACCTTTTAAGGTGTTACTTGAGCTCATGGAGCTAAGTCAGAGCTTAAAGGTAGCTAGATGTAGCTCATCCTAGCTCACCTCGACTAGAAGTAGCTGAACTTAGCTCACCCTAGCTCAAGGTCAGCTAGAAGTAGTTCACCTTAGCTCAAGTCAGCTCAAGTCAGCTCACTCCAGCTCATGAGAGCTGAGTGCAGCTAGACTTCAGCTCACTCCATCTAAAAGTAGCTGGATCCAGCTCAACTTTAGCTCACTCAAGTTCGAAGTAGCTGGACTCAGCTCAAGTCAGCTCACTTCAGCTAGAAGTAGCTGTAGTCAGCTGGACTTTAACTCATGTTAGCTAAATGTAGCTAACTCCAGTTCATTGGAGCTAAATGAGTAGAGGAGCAACATTTAGCTCATTGTGAGCTCAATGGAGCTCAATATGGATGAATTGCAAGTTGCGTTAGTTTTGTACTAACTCATAGAGTTTCTAGCTGAAATATGTGTCACATTTTTTGGCCAAAAGTTGTGACTTTTGAGCCAAATGACACATCTTTTCTGTAGAGGTGCATACCTTCACCTAAAGGATACAACCCTTGGTCAAGGCACATGACTATTGACCAAGGGAGGTGGTGGTTCGGCTATAGGAGCCGAAATGGTGCAAGAAAGGGCACACATTTTCGGCCTTGTGAGAGGTCTTCATGGCCGAATAGTTGTGTCCTCTTTGGAGGCATACTTTTGGCTATGAAGAGGGGTTGTGTCCTTTCTCTTGGCCAACTTCGCCTTCTATAAATAAGGGTGAGGGGCTGGTCATTTCTCTCATCCCTTGGCAGCATTGCCCTCTCTCTTCTCTCCCTCTCAAAGTCGAATTAGTTGGCTATTCTCTAGAGCATTGTAGGCGGGTTTATATTAAGGTTTAGTAACCTCAATCTCGCACTTAAGGAGGCACCCAAGTCAGCCCTCTACCAAGGAGTTTTCGGCCTCAACTTGGAGTAAGGAACTTAGTTCCTTAAGCTGTTTCCTAAGATGTAAGGTATACTTCTTATCTAGTACTATACTATTATATAGTTAGTACCATGCTAGGATATACACCATTGTAGTGCTTATGTAGCATAGATAAATGACATGATATACCGAGACATCGTGCTAACACTTAGAATAAGTATGTATACAATATGTTTGCACATGTATGACATGATATCATATGATATGCTTGTGATGCATATATGATATATTAATATGAAAACATTTTAGTGATGACCCTAAAATCAACACTGAAAATGGCTTATACGTATGAAATGAGGAAGAAGAGAGGATGATGAGGTATAAAAGCTTGTGTGGATCCCACGACAAATTTGGACTACTTAGCCCAATTCTTCAATTAACCTCATCTTCTTCATCCTCAAGCCCAATTCTAATCCTCCAGCAATAATGAGGCCCAAATCTCTCATTTAAATGGTCAACTTTTACCATTAATGCTAAGGCAAAAAGGTACTTAAATTTTCCAAAGTTACAACTGTTGGAATTCTTAGCGCACCAAGTACTTTTGAGGTGATGTTTGAGCTCATCTCAAATGGAGAAGTGAGTTTCAGCTCAAAGTGAGCTGAAATGAGTTCTATGGAATTCAACTATGTGTATTGTGATTATATGGAATATTTGTGATGTTTCATGAGTAGTAACTACTTACTAGCATTCTTTTATACAAAATAAAGGTATTTTGGTAAAAGGACATGGATTTGGCGATCGAGGTGCATGGTGTATGCACCCTAGTGCATGTGTGCACATCTCTTGGAAGTTACCAAAAGATTTTAGGCCATGAAAGCCTGAAATTGGCGAAGAGGCACCTCAAGGGAAGGCACCCTTCGCCTAAAAGAGAAGTTACTTAGCATTTGGATAAGAGAGTGTACAAGGAGGGAGTAACCACTCCTTAGGTCGAAAGTATGTGTACTTTCGGCCATGAGGAGTTGTAATCCTTCCTAGTAACTCCCTACATCATCTATAAATAGATGATTTGACCACAACGCAACACACACTCAAGAATCCGAAACTTCTCCTTTCCTTCTTTCTTGCAGAAATATTCAAGCATTCCTAGAGCATTTCGGGTGGAACTTTTTTTGTGTCTATTCAACACAAATCAACCTCATTCCATCACATGCAATCTGCCCTCATCAAGCAATTTGAAGGCTTGAAGATTCAATCGGAAGATTTAGAGCATACGTTTGGAGCAAGGATAAAATATCCTTACGCTGTTCTTCAAGGGTGCAAGGTACGCCTTCTATCTCTACTTGGTCATCCTTCTCCTCTTTCTTCTTTGTGAAAGTGGAGAGGCATGATTATGGAAAACACATCATGCTATGAATCTCTAAATCTACAACAACTAGGCCACTAAGCACTAAAATGACTCTTTCTCTCAAACGGTACATAATTTGGTTATAAAACTTATCATGTTATTTTATAACATGATTTTTAAACCCCTGAAGTTGAAATTTGATACTTCCTAACTGTATTTTGTCGAAATGACCAAAATACCATTAATGTCATTCTTAAACTGATTCGATCCAAAATAACCTCTACTTGCACACAAGTCTACTTTAATTTCTAAGGCCATAGAATATGCATTTAAAACATAACGATTAAATTATAGATATTAACCTCAACCATTTACCGTTAATTCATTTGAGGGTCTTTACACGGTCTCCAACAAGGGAGCCAAAACTTAAGAAAATTAGCCAAACTCGAAAACGTCCAAAACTAGATAAATAAAAACAAAAAGATAACAAGAAAGTCAGAATGATAACAACATGAAGTCGACAAAGGAACAAACTCCCCGGGTGAAGCTGATCTTCGCAAGTGCTCTCAAATTGCCTTTCGGCTTGATTCAAGGATCCATCCGCAGCATCTGCAATAGAGATCGAGGCTACCGACCCCCTCCACTTAAGCAACGCAAAGCGTGCCCGAAAGAGCCTATTCCCTCCACTTAAGCAACACTTGTAAGAAACACATCCAAAACCAACTAAATGGCACAATCCATTGAATATCCCAAGTCCCGAGCAAGCTACAGATGGTTAGGTCGGCCTTTGCATCCCAACCATCCGAAACCAATGTCCTCATGGAGCCAGGCAGGGAGCGGTACCATCGCTCCAGAGGCGGATCTACTTGGGGGCGAACCCAGCACCCGCTGGGCAGATTTTGAGGAAACCTATTAGTATACCCCAGTCGAAGAGGGGACAAACCATAGCCAGGCCCGTTTCTTTTCATTTTTGTACATTTAAGGTCATTAACTCTTATATATGCACTTTTCAGTACTTAGTAGTTAAGGATACAACGGTAAGAGGAAAAGAGAAAAAACACTAGGTAGTTTTATTTAATTTTTTCTTTTTAGAAGCTCCCAAAAGTAATGCAATGCTTCTTTTTATGGTAAATTTTTACATACCAATTTACCAAATCATTATCACCTCCACAACTCAAGAAATAAAAAACAAAAGAATAGTCAATATATATTTTCTTCTTCAAATAAAATTTTATGTCCAATCATATAATTATTCAATTTTTATTCTTGATTTATTCATCATTATAATTTTATTTTATTTTACTGTTCTTCCTCGATTTATGTATTTGAACACATGTTTTACTATAAAAAGGGTGAAATAATAAGGTAGCTAATACTAAAATTTTCTCATCTTAATCTCCGTGTCAAATCAAAGTATGTCTTATGATATTTCGGTTTAGAATTCTTATTTATTTTTTTAATCAAATTCTTAATGAATACCATGCAAGAATTGTGTTTTGACATATTAAAAAATTATGTTATTATTGATTGATTGCGTTTCCGCTCACTTAATATTTATATATTGGATCCGCCACTACATCAGTCCATGCCGGTTCTTGTATCTATTCCCGCTGAACACAAAACATCCACCCTTCCAGCAATTGAAAAAACTCTTACCCGACAATCTGTGCCAAAAGTTGCCAGGGCGGATCTCCGCCCCATGAAACCCATCCATCAACATCGGCGGCACCACCACACTCTCTTGAAGTCATCCGCACACAACAACCCATGATGAGCCACCTCCCTCGAAACTTTCTCCTGCACCAGCCCTTTGATGAGGACGGCGCAACATCGTCAAGCCGCCCACCCATTGACCAGAGTTGGGAGCCACGACCCAAACGGTGAGTCGTTGCCCTGCCGTGACGGAGCAGCCCAGGCGACGAGCTGCACCACTAGGGCGAGGCTAGGTCGGGGCCCTGAGACGCCGCGACCAACTCTGTGCGCTAAGGGCGCTCCGATTGCGCCTAGATTTGACGGAGTTGAACAAAACGATCCAGCCACCCAATACGCCAAGAAGCCCGAGACGGAGACACCCCCAGAATGGCGGCAAGGACGTCGCTCAGAGAGGAGGCAGATTCTCAATGACCGGGAAGCAGTGAGAAAGGCTCGGCGCTGGTGGCGCTGAGAAACGCATAAACCCTACTCTCCAGAGTGAGAGCCCTACAAGACATACCAATGATCCGTAATTTAGTTCAAATTAGGTTATAGCTCATCCGTATTTTTTTTCTTGGAACAAAGAAGACTCATTCATTAATGGGAAACCATTACAAAATGAGTCAACCGTATTTTTAAACACTCATTAGTCCAAAATTTTTCTAATGTTTACATTTACATTCACATTTATTCTTTTCATACAAACTCTTTTCATACAAGTATCCTGAATAAACTTATTGAAACTGTTGGTTAATATAGTGCACAATAAACATATCAATTACTCCAGCTCAACGATTTTCTCCAATACAAAATTCATTACAAAAAACTTTTACATTTTAAAAGGGTTCAAAGAAAAACCTGAAAGTATTAAACTACTGTATGACTTATGAATACATAACAAGTTGGTGCATACACTAAAAAAATGCGTACATTTGACTTTCAAGGTTTGATTAAAATATTTATAATGATAAATAATAAAAAGTTTTTTTTAAACTAATATTTATAAAATTTATAATTCAAATTATGATAAACATATAAATATATAATTTTAAATATTATAAAACAATAAAAACAAATATATATATATTTTATGAGGATGGAGGAGGATGTAATACATTTTAGACATTTATTTCATTCAATTATATTTTCCGTTAAATACAACTTAGATATTTATTCCATTCTATAGATTAGAGAGAGAGAGAGAGAGGGAGGGATCGCGCGAAGTGTAGAGGTTTCCTGGCGATATCGCGCGGGAGGGGAGGGCCCTCAATGATGATGATGCATCCATCCATCCATCACCATCCATCATAGTATTAATTAGTAATTTGTTTACATTTCCTCCTCTACTCTACCGACCTACCCAGATCAGATCTGTCCCGGTAGACTACCGTTCGTTAATCATGTGATGTTCGTTGTCCATTTGCACAAACAAAGACAGGCAACATATACCCATTAATTAATTATGTTTAATCAGTATTGTACAACTCCCTCATCCGTCTCTGAATTATTGAATGATTTGTTTTACTGTTTTCGGTGTATTTAATTTATGATTTATTTTCATGAATAATTCACATATATATATATATATATATCATAATTTGAAATATATTTTTTTTAATTTTTTTCACTATTTATCTTAGAAAAAAATTGAATCAAATCGTGTCACACAGAATATGAAAATCAAAACCTTCAATTATTTAGGAACGAAGGGAGTATTTATTATCAGTCCCTTTCTCTCACAGTATATACGTACTAATTTGATTTGTTACTAATTTTGTCAAACAAGTGTGTGTGAATTATGCATGCGGCTGCATGGACTAGCCAGCTGTCGGGGAGGAAATCTTCATGATATCAACATCCTCCTCATTCACTTGTGGGGTGGGTTCAACAAAACATTTCTCAAAAAAAAAAAACTCACTTTTTCAATTCTCAATTAATAATCCCGTTCCTAAGTGGACCAAGCTTTCAGATACTGGGACTGATCTGTTGTTGACAGAGTAATCTACAATGGGAGAAACATAGCACTCATGAGCAGAAAGACGAGTGAAGGTGTGTAAATAGAGTGTACTTTTTCCAAGTCTCCTTTTTATAGGGGTTGGAGGAGGGCGGTTGCCTCCTAGGTGCCGTTGATCGTGGGCGTGATCATGGGGAATGAGTATGGAAGGTGGAGACGTTTCCAAAATTGTGGGAACAGTTATGAAAGGTGGAGGACGCTCTCTTGGATCGTGGGTGATCTGGCGAGGTCGTGCTTGGTCTTTAGGAGGAGGTTCAAGTAGGGGACGAGGGTCGCGGGCGAAGGGCCTCTTTGTAGATTAAGACAATCATGTTTTAATCATCATGAAGTGGAAGCTGAGTGAAAAGGAGGGAGGGAGATCCTCCGCGGTTGATTGTGGCGAGGGGGTGGTGTCGCTGGTGACACCCCCTTGGTTGGTAATGCCTTGGTGAAATCTTTGCGTCCAATGTGTTGGGTCGTCGTTGTTGGGGCTTGATCTATGGCTCGCTTGACTGATTGAGCCCGGTATACTTCAACGAAAAAAAATCCTTAAATTTGTCAATTCTTTATCAAAACTACATTTTTTCCAAAATTCTCTATTTACAAATATCTCATTCATCAATCAAAATCTATATTCTTAAATTTCCTAAAATTATTTTTCCACTTTAAATCATAGTTAAAAGAACCGGACCGGACCGGCCGGTCGGACCGGTTAAACCGTGAACCGGTTGCCTGTCCGGTCCGGTTATTGGTTTTGCACCACATTGGTCAAAAACCGGTCAAAATCGGAAAAACCGGTCAAAACCATTTAAACCGAAAACCAATGAACCGGCGGTTCAACCAAAATAAGTTGAAAAAATTCAAATTTAATTTTTTTGTAAAAAAAAAACAAACTCAAATAAGGAAAAAAATTCAAATTTAATTGAGGAGTGAGAGTCAATATTAGGGTTTTATCTACTTAACTCTAAATCATCCACAAAGTTTTATTTTTTGTACAAATAAACTCTTATATTCTTTAGAATTATTACTTTAACCTTTCATCTTTTAAGTAAATATTAATAGTTCTTATTAATTCTTAAAAATATGCATTATTATATGAATTATTTTGTTACAGTTCTATAAGATGGGTATTTATTAATTAGTTATAATAATATAAAAGTAACGGTTCAACCACTGGTTCAACCGATTCGACCGATTAAACCTTGAACCACTAACTTTACGGTTCGATGACCGGTTCGGTTTTTAACCATGCTTTAAATGAACGCAATACTTATTTTTCCTAAAAAATTCTTTTACCAAATATGTGAATTAGGAAGGATGGGTAGCCGAAATATGAACCAAAGACTGCCATGCTCGCTAGCTTGCTACCCCATTTAACATTGATCACATGCTCAGGTCAACTCCACAACACATACTAACAGGCCAAGCCACCAAATGAATAACCAAGATAATTCAAAACATCATTCACTACAACTGCTCAACAAATCAATTACTCCATGCCTGCCCAGTTCTTATATGGTACATCTATGTGTACCTACACATAGTAATTTGTAAAATCCAATACACTAAACCCAATATACTCAGCCCACACGAAATGTTCAAATATCTAAAGTACCCTTACTAACTTTTCCATGACTCCAGCTCCCATCGTCTCCGATCTCGTCTCCAATCTCATCATCACTTCCACCGATCTCATCGTCGTCATCTCCGATCGCATCGTGGTCGTCTCTGATATCATCGTCGTTTGTCGAATGGTGGAGGCGGGTTTGCACACGGCGGTGGAGTCGGTGTCCTCGCGTCCGCGATGGCGGTGGCTAGATCCGACAACGTGTGTCTATGGAATCGGCGATCTCAGTGTTGAACCACCAACTGGAAAGAAGCTAAACCATCATCACTGTGGCGGAGCCACAGATATTCCGACGGTACATGGTAGGCATTGGACTCTTCGTTGGTAGGGAAAGGAAAAGTGTTCTTGTAATTTATATCAAACAGTTTTGTAATTTATATCAGACACTTTATAGTATTTACATCGAACACTTCTGTAATTTATATCAGACACTTTTATATCGGACAGTATATCAGATACTTTTGTATCAGATAATTTGTATCAGATACTTTATGGTATTTACATCACACACTTTATATTAGACACTTTATGGTATTTACATTAGACACTTTTGAAATTTATACCAAACACTTTATGATATTTACATCGAGACACTTTTGTTATTTATATGAGACATTTTATGGTATTTACATCGAGACATTCGTAATTTATATCGAACACTTTTGTATTAGAAAAATTATATCAGACACTTTATAGTATTTATATTACACACTTTATGGTATTTATATCAGACACTTTTGTAATTTATATCAGACACTTTTGTATTTTATATCAGACACTTTGGTAATTTATAAAAATTCATGTACGAAATCATTGACAATGTTGAGAACAAGAGATAATTCATAAATCTTTTTTGGAGTCATATGTTACATTAAAAACTTTTGAGTAGTATTGGAGACAATTCTAAACGATATATTGTCAATTGAATAATATAGACACATGTGTTAAGCACTATAGACACATCTGTTGAGCACTATAGACACATCTCTTAAACACTATAAACACGTAATTTTCGTCTATCTCTATTGATTTCATACAGATCACCCTTCTTCACTTGACACATCGGTTAAGTCACGAGACTTCTCACCGATCACAAAATATTTCTACACATGCTAGTTTGTCTCTCCGATCGCGCACCGCCTTCACGCCGCTCACTCACCCTTCCTCACTATTTATGCAGTTCATACTAGATAAGAAATGTATATATAAATATCCAAAAGTGTCTAAACTAACATATAAAAATGTCTTAAGTACAACACCAAAATGTCTGCAAAAGTGGCTAAAAAGAAGAAAACACATATCAAAGCCAAGTTGCCACACCTTCAACCAGTTCTTGGAAGATCTTTTTCGGTATCAGACACTTTATGGTATTTACATCAGACACTTTATGGTATTTACATCAGACACTTCTGTAATTTATAAAGAAATGTCTACAATAATATAAAGAAATGTCTAAAATAGTATATTAAAATGTCTGAAGAAACTTATGAAAATGTATGAGAAATATGCAATGTCAGAAAGATAATTCTACAGTGTCTAAAATAATAGATGGAAATGTTTGAAAGATGACGTAGAAGTGTATAAAATAATAGATTAAGATTATGTAAGAAGTTTATAAAAATATTTGAGAAATATGCATGAGAAGTGTCTAAAATAATAGATAGAAGTGTCTAAAATAATGGATGAAAATATCTTAAAGATGAGGTAGAAATGTCTAAAATAATATATAGAAATGTCTAAAATAATAGATTCAAATGTCTAAATAAACGTATGAAAATGTCTAAAATAATATGAGAAGTGTCTTGGTTTAGCAATTGCTAAGAACATAACCTTTGTTATGAATCGTTTGCTTCTACAAGTACGATGTGGCTCATCTTTTCTATTTACATCAATTCATAAATTTTGCATTGCTAACACTAAGTAATTTTATGTTTACTCCCTGAGCGACCTTTCCTTTCGACTTTGAAGCTCCAAGTTGCAGTGCGAGTGAATGAAGCTCAAGTTGGATAAATCGAGCAACGTTTACGAACCTCACCAATCGTCGTTGCTCACCATTCCAAATCACAAATCATCGTTGATCGCCGTTCGCGACGATCGTTGTTGCTCGTTGTTCGCGATCGTCCGTGCTTGCCGTTTGCATTCGGCGATCAACGGTGCTCACCGACTCACCGTTTGCATTCACCGACTATCGGTGCTCGCCGCTCGTGTTCGCCAATCATTGCTACTCGTGTTGGCGCTTGTCAATTCACAGATCATTGCTACTCGTGTTAGCGCTCGTCGATTCACCGATCATTGCTTGTCACTCATATTTGTTGATGATCTGCAATTGTGTTGGAGAGATGGGATGAAGTGTGAGCTATGTACAATGGTGAATTCATCGGTGGAGGGAGAGAATTAGTTTAGGTGACCACTTGATTAGATTTATAAGGAGGGACAATTTTGTAATTGCACAATAGTATGTGTAGGTGCGTATATGCGCACCTTAAAATTGGTAATGCCTGCCTACCTACCTACCTACTTCGTATAAATATATTGGGAAAGTGGCTAAAACACAAAATTTCATTTTTAAGTTAAAATGTCATCTAATTTTTAAAATTGAGTTAAAAAAGTCATTATCATTAAAAAATCTGATAATTCTATGATTTAATTACAAAAAATGCTGCTTAAAGTTTTTAATTACAGAAAATAACTTTAATTAATCTGTGTAGACGGTGGAAACATAACAAATTTACCCGGTAGCAAACAAATTTTGACTTGGAATTGGTCTAACGTGGTTGCATCGAAATCGAATTAAAACATCCAAGAAGGTGCTGTGCATGTGGAGTGCAAGTCTCCTAGGATCCAATCCAAAATGCATGCAGATTGTTTATTACTATAAGAGACCATGGCATCAACCCATTCAGCAAGCAACTCCCATAATTATAAGCGGTGGAAATAAATACTAATTAAGCTCAAAGCGAGCACACCTAGATTATCATTATTGACTGAGAAACCAATGACGACGACGACGACACATCATCTGAGAGGAAGAAGCGCCACCGCTGGGTCGTTGAGGCCGTGGCCGGCATTAACGAGAGCCACAAAGAGGCTAACCAAGAAGCACGGCAAGAGGAGGGAGATGGCTGTAAAGATCGAGCGGCTTAGGAAGGAGATGGTCCGGATTGGGGAAGACCAGAAGGCCATCCGAGATGCCCAGCTTCAGGTCAGGCTCAAGTTCCAATCCCTAGCCTCCCAGTGCCGCCACCTCCGCCAAGAGACGGATCTCATCCTCCGCCAGAGCGCCGCCACCACCCACCGCCTCGCCCTTATGTTCGCCATTTTGCGAGCCAGAGATAACCACGATTTCGCCACCGCTGACAATCTCACCGCCACGCTCCGGTACGTATGTAAGCATTTTAATTATGCCCTTTTTGCCAATCTCACTCACCTACGTTAGTATAACCATAATTATTATGTTGAAGTAACTGGACATATAATTTAAAAGCTGTAATTACAGCCCATCTCATCTCATCTGGCTCCTGGGTACACTAGCTAGTGCCGCCTGAATTCGTGGCAGCCAAGCCAATTAACACAAGGGTAGTTGACTCTTGTTCTGTTCTGAAGGATACCTAAAACTCTACATGGGCGCCGCGCTTCTTTCATGAACCAACCAGCTCTTGGATTATTGATCAGCTAAAAAACAACACAAGTATCCGATCAGTTTCCAATAACATGAAGACCTCTCATCTCATCAACTGATGCACAACACAAGCTGAGAGACAGTGCCCAACACACCTTGAACTTGAAGCCCCACCAATTGGATTAATTCCTCTAAAGAAAACAACTTCTCATGCATTCGACTGGGTCAGCCAGGAATCTAATCCTGCTGCTTTCATGAACTAGAGAAGAAAACCACCCCAGGAATCTGACTGACTTCCCAAATATCTTATCTTATTAACATAATTTCTACTTAAACAATCTGCATGCTTGGCAACAGAACAGAGCAGCCTACTGTTCATAACAGAACAGTTTCATATACCTTCACTTACCTTTCTTTCCTTTACTTCATCTTTGCGTGAATCATCAATAACAAATGATTCCCCGTCAGAATCAATCACATGCCCCCCCCCCCCCCCCAAGATAATGAAGATGGTCTTTCATTTAATTAATCCAAAATAAATTAGAAAGTGATAATATTTTTCGCTTCTGTTGTAAGCAAAGTGGGGTATACTGTTCCTTTCTTCACCTTTAAAGAAGTCATGTATAGTTTGCCTTTAAGAATGCAATGCAACTTAGTGCATGCATGCATGGCCTCTTGTGGAAGTATATAACTAATATTGTTGTTGGCCTTTGTTTTTTGCAGGGAGATGATGAGCAGCCCAAGCAAACCAAAGTAAGCCAGTTTGAGAACTGGGGAGCTCCTCTTTGTAATTTTGACATGTATGTATCATCTACTGATGAGTCCGTATAGACTAAAATATAGAAGGTCTTGCTTTCTAATTTTCTGTTCAAAGAAGATTAGAAGGCAAGATCTTCCATATTTTACATATATGAGCTTTGTGATAAAGATGGTGTAGAATTGCAAATAAGTGTAATTAACAAGAACCAGGTGCGCATATAATTAATGTCATCACAGATTCATCGACTGTCACAAACAACATGCGAAGAAAATATAAAGCGCAATTGAATCGTCTGGAACAAAAACGCAGATTATATTCATCAATCGGTATGGCTGCTTTCAATTTCATCGCATTGCTGCCTTTATAATACTACCACTCAGGCTTTGTTGTCCAATTGGAAAGCCCAAGTATGATTCTCAGTTTTGGACCACAAGCCCATCATTCTACAAATCAGTTCCCCATTCTTGGGCTTTACAAACAATGTGTTCTGGACAGTAATCGCCAGCCCATTTCATTATTGGGCCACAGGCTGGGCCCACCCGCACGGACTACTTGTCTGTTTGTAAGTGCTTCCCCTTCTCCTCTCTTTTTTAGGTTTCAAAACAATTTAATTAAGGAGGAGAATTTGCAAAACAACTGTTTGTGAAGGAAGGATTAATGTGGGAAAATTGCATTGCATACTCCCATTTAAATACTGATGTGATATTCGAATCATACAAAATTACTTGAGAAGGGATGTAGTATTTCTCCACCCTTGGGATGGGACACTACGTATATAATGGGACGATGGTGGCGGACAATCCATTACCAATCTCATTACTGTAGTGACGAGGAAGCCCGTTACCATCCCCGTTACTTTTCAAGCCGTTTCTTTACTTCTCGCCGTCACCAACCCGTTACCATTAGTAACGGGCATGGTAGCGATCAGCCTCCTACTCCAAAGCCATGTAGGCGCCGACAGACAGATTGGTAACGCCTCGCCCTAACTCATCCGCTACCATTTATTTTTTTTTCAATAAAATTTCTTATTTTTCCACATTAAATATAGGTTATAAATGATATAAATAATAATATTTATAAATTAGAAATAAAAAAATTATTATTATAAATTAACCAAATGTAACTTTTACAATAAAAAACGTGATAAATAAAATTGTTTTTACTAAAGTGTCCTACGGGGTCGGTAAATGGAATTCTTCATCGCCATGCTCCTCCCGAGGCGACGACCGATGTCATTTGGTAACTCCTAAAGTGAATGGGTCAAACATCTCATTGCTCTGCTCAAGTCGTTCGAGTTGTACACATAGGTGGGAGGCGGCTGCTGAGGCTATTGTGGCCGTGGCGTCGGCATCTCCGGGGTATAGTAATCGACACCGCGGAAGTTGGTTGACGGCCACCCCGAAGGCGGGCTCCAGATCCACTGAGGCTGCTGCGATGTTGGGATCATCTATGGGGTGAAACTTGGCGGCACGGATTGGTCCCGTGGTCACTGCGAGGATCCCCCCGCAACCATGTCTTGGGGCACCTGGTTTTGCTGTAATATGTCCCGATCTAGAAGCGCCGGCCAGATGACACTAAAGGATGCGTTGTATTGCCACCGCAGCTCCTCGATCTGACACCGCTCCTGCTGAAGAGTACGGTTCATACGAACCTCGTACTCAGTCTGACGCTCCCTCAGCATACGTAGCTTAGAGTCAATCCTGAGGCAATCCTCCTCCGCCTTCCGGCACATCTCTTCAGCGGCAAGATCGCGCCGAAAGTATATAAATATAAAGATACATTCGAATAAGTTAATATAGGGGTTTTCAAGTTTACAATTAAGTCCAACATTTTCAAACACTTAACAATTTGGTCCTTAAATTTTTAAACTTGTCATAATGGTTAAGAAATCGTAAAATTCAACCCTTAAGCTTTTAAAAAGTTTCAAATTAGTTACCTGAGATGGCCGAGGTGGCCGAAACTGCTAGAATTTCCAAACCAGATTTATACCTGATTTCATCACGCTGCTCTCTGGAACCCCATGTGACACTATCATTACGATATCTATGCCGACAAGGTAAAAATCTTCGATGACAACCCCACCAACAAGCTTTACGCCCATGAGTTAGCTGGAAACTAGACACATCTTCCATGCAATACGGCGGGAAGTCACTGATTGTCCAAAGCAAACAAGCTCGTATTTTAAAGTTTCTTCTTCGGTGTGCATTTACTACAATTATGATGTATAATGAGTAATTTGAAAGTAGTACTATCTAGTTGACTAAAATTATAAATCACCAAGACTAAAATTACAAAGTATCATCTTTCGAGCTATCGAGCCGAACTCGAGTGTAGTTTGAATAATTATTGACACGTTTGAACATTTCATGAGCAATCGAGCCGAACTCGAGCAATCAATCGAGCGAGTTCGAGCCCGTATCATGAATATTAATGCGGTGTGATTAAGCATATACAACTATCATAAAAGTTCAATATATCGATTGTACTTTTACAAACTGTCCAAGCTAGACAATCCATGAATATTCAATAGAATATTATATTTCACAACAATATATCCAAAATGGAAAATAATGTTATTAATATAATATTCTACGTAATATCCACAGACATGAACTATTGTTCAAATCTAGATCATCAAAATTTCTACGTTTTTTAGCAAATATTTAAATAACTCGATTTATAATAAATGAAATCAAATATACATTTATAACAATAAAAATAAATACAAAATACATACCTACCTCGGTATCTCAGTATATTTTTCTTTCTTGCCTGATCAGACACACCGGAGATCCACCGGAGAAACTAGATCTAGATGCGCGCCAAGAAATTGAACCACAAACGAAGATCACCGTATATCAGAGACCAATAGCTTGATCAAACATACAAATTAATTAGAAATGGGGAAGAATGAGAAAGAATGGTGAGAAATGAACTCGGGAGCACAGATCTTCGTTTTCTCCCGAACTGTCTGCAAATGAAGGAAAGAAGGAAGATAGGGAACAGATATTTACTGAGGGGTAGGGGATATGGCGTTACCAAAGGCACTACCACTAACACGCATACAGATGTGGCAGCCTTTGTCAGTTTGGTTGAGGTTTAGTAGCGAACTCGGCGTTACCAAATTGGTACCACGCTGTCCGTTACCATGGCCGTTACTTTTTTAAAAATGTGACGCCAATAGTTGCGGGTTTCCCATTACTACGTGGGCTGGCGTTTTTTGGGACCATGGTAGCGGGCTGCTTTTGTGGTGTGGGTTAGCTAGCACGATAATGAATTTATTTATTTGTATCTGATAGTATTTGTACTACGGCGTTCAGCTGACAAACGGGGTACACTTTTACTTAATTGGTTGCTCTTAAACAATATTACTCGTCGATCGTGTTCTGTGTAGATCATCTCTAGCTAGTTATTTTTATCTGACGAACTAAGTAAACTTTATTATTGGTAAGGTAATTATAAATTAGTATTTAAAGACGTATATGTGATAGGTAGTCGTTATATTAATAATAATTTTGCAATTAATTATTAATTAAGAGTAAGAGCAAGCGTGTGATAGGTTTTGACTGGTCAAGGGTTTTGATAATTAAGTATTAAATTAAGCCAAGTTTTCTGTCTGTCCCCCTAGCTACTTCTCCATCATCGAGGAGGGCGGTGTTGTGTTGTCTGTCTTACAATATATTATACTCCACTATATATATATATATATATATATATATATATAATAAAAAAACTAATTAAATGTGTTCGATAATATTTTTACTGCAACTTGGAGTACTTTTCTCCCTAAAAGAAATCTTGAACTCCTCTTTAATTCATAGCCAATGCACGGAGAGAGAAGAGAGGGAGAGTACGTACTCTCAACCTGATCTTCATGTGAAATCGCACTAATTCAATGAATATTTATTCACATATATGTAAAGAACCATTGATTTAATATATATATATATATATATTAAAGTTAAGTAAGTTTATCATCTTTAATTACCCTTAATTACTTTCTTCTTGATCATTATTTCCCTCCTAATCAACGAAGGGAGTAAAAAGCAGTACTGAAGTTAAGATGAATGCAATATTAACGTTTAATTACTTAGAACTTGAAGTTGAAAGGAAAAGAAGCTTGCAAAATATATAAAATTTGAGACGCATATAATCATAAGGTGAATAGGAATTCGGAATGATCACGTGATGCACCATTAAGACAAGGTATCCGACCATATCATATGGCTAATTTTTTAAACTAAAAAAACATAGTAATTACTAGTAGTATATTTAGGGTCTGTTTGAGAACAATTACCGTGATAGTCACTTATAATGTTAGATATTGCAACCGTTATTATTCCCTAAGAAACCCTCCTGAGTAATTAATTGGGTGAAGAGAGAAAGAGATTAACCTTTGGTAATTAACCCTAGCTAGCTGAGCCGTACAACCATTCCAAACCAAATACGAGTATGATTGGCTAGTCAGACTCTCGGTTAAGAACAAAATTTTGCTCCAACCCGGGAAGGAGGAAAGTCCTCCTTCCTGCATACGTGACATATCAGTATTAGCTCGTGTCATCACTATTAATTACGATTAATTACGAGATTACCACTATTTATTATGGGGGGTGACAATCTGTAATTAATAGTGGTGGCTTCAACCAATATAGTAGCATACCACGTATGCAGGAGGAGGACTTTCCTCCATCTCTGGTTGGAGCAAAATTTTGTTCCTCGGTTAATTAATTAATTAAATAATTAAATAGGTGAATAAATTAATTAAATCTTCATCACGAAAATGATAAATGATCGGTAACAACAACTAGTATTGATGCAACATATACGAATTACGTACTGTTCTTCTCTTGATCATCATCATCATCATCATCATCATATGTTCTCCTTATTGTAATTATGTTGTAGAGGCAATAATAACAAATAGCTAGTAATTAGTTAATTAAAAAAAGGACAATTAACAGAGAGGGGAGCGGTGAGGAATGCCTTTGCGTCGACTCATGCAACTGGTAGCCATGTCTTCATGATCCGACGATGACATGATGTCCTTGCTGGCCGACCGTCCGCAGATGTAGAGCACGCCGCTCCTCTTCTTCCGCACGGTAGTGCAGATGCTCATGTTGTCGGAGGAGCCCGACCAGCTTCTCGTCCGCTCATGATCATCATCGCCGTCCACTACGGTGGAGTGGGTGTTGTTGTCATCGCCGCCGTCATGATCAGCCGGGATGAGGTAGTCCGGGCTGAGGGTTAGAGTAGTGCAACGCTTCAAGAATTGGGACAAGTCGTTGTAGTGTTTGAGTACAAAGTCGACCTTGCAGAAGAGTGAGCAGTGAATGTATGGCTCCTGGAGGCTCCGGTCACATGAGGTGCAGTAGTTTCCGGCGCCTTTGAATTGCCTGTTCTGAGGCCTCTTCTTTATGAACACCACTTTTGCACTGTTGATTGTGTAACCCTAATAACAATAATAATTCCATATAAATTTGTATACAATTAATTATGATCAATACCATGATCATGTATAGAATTCTCTCACACTCCCTTTTTCCGTCAAGTACTACGTACTGAGATATAAACATACCTGAACACTAGAGCAGTCGATAAGGTTTTGGAGATCCTCAAGGCGGACGACGTCATGATAGACGTAGCGGCGGACTTGGAGGAGTCGGTGGTGGCGGTGGGAGGGGATGCAGTGGGGGCAGATGCTGATGCAGCAGTCCAAACAGTAAACGTTCTTCTCATTCTTCTTGCAGCTTTCATGATATGAGCACCCCACAAAGAACTTCTCCCTGTACAAACTCTCCAACCATGCCGGCTTATAATTTCCCTACATATATATACAATTCCATTCATTTAATTACGTCCCACTACTTATTATATATTACAATTAATCAATACTAGTACATAATTAACAACCTAATAATCAAATTAATTTTTTCCAAATGATCAGCTGATGATTATAATGAACAATAATTATTCACTTGATGAAGTATATATATACTGTGAAAAGTAATACACACCATGATGAATGATTCTATATATAGCTACGGCCCTTGCAATTCTCTTCTGTATGAATATTAACCAGCTATATAACACTAGCTGCAGATGTGATAGAGAAGAAGAAAGATCAAACTATTGAGAGATCAGAGGGGATAGGGCTTGGAAGAAGGTGAGTATTTATACATGCAGGCCAGCTTCTCTTTAGGTAGCTAGCTAGCTACTGCAAGTGGGAGGCCAAAAAAATTGCCTTGATAATTAAGATATTTACCTGCTCGCACAATTAATTCTCTCTATGTATATATGACTGTATGTTGGACAGGAAAAGAAAAAAGGCAATTAATTAATAAATTATATATATATATATATATATATATATATATATATATATATATATATATATATATGGAGAAGAGAACGTGGGCGCTGTTCCCATGACTAGCTCTTATATGGAGTATGTTATATAGATATATATACTCTGTTAATTAATTATTAATTAAACAAGTCCTCCAATTCCTTGGCTTAAGAGCTCACTCCCTCCATATATAATTGCTAATTAAGTAGACAACTACTCCTTGAAACTCGAAACCCTCTGCAATTTCCCCCTTCCCCACTAACCCTAGCTAGCTCATCACATTTTATTTTCATTAGATTCTTTCAACAATCTTACTTAATTTCTATAATTCACTAATTAGTGGCTAGCTAACTAGCTAGTACTACTAATTTTGTGATATGTTTGGATCACGAGTAGATGAAATTATTAGCGAATTCATGGTCTCATTGGTTGTTATCTCCTATTGGCGAGGCCAGAAATGTTGTGTGAATTGAAGGTTTTAATTGGTGTATATGATATCTTTAGTGTTTCGGTGTTGGAATTATGCACTTGGGGATGTTGCTTCTTTTACTTGAGAGCTATTGCTATTTTGCTTTTGATTTTTTTAAAAAAACAGAAGAAGAAAAAAAAAAAGAATATATAGCAAACATATAGTACATGAGAAGGGAGTTCATTTTTCAACTAGGTGAAATGTTTGGGTGTATTTGGTTGGTAATAAGTCATTGGCTTAGTCACATATATATTTGATTTTTTTATTCAATTAAATACTCCATATGATTCCCCCTAAAACTTTCCATTATTAATCTTATTGTATACATGTAATTATTGGGGAAATATTGTATAAAGTTGATTTTTTTATAGATTGATGGATGCACTGAAAAATAATTATGTAAAATTTAAATTAGGATTCGGAAGCTGATACTCCATCCATCTCCTACTATTTGTAGTGTCATCCTGAACTCTAGCCTAGTGTGGTGTGCAGATCTTGAGTTCAAGTTTCTACCATCACATGTCTACTACTCATATGTACTATATGTACTATGAGAGAAAATTGTAGTGTTTGTATGGATGTGAAGATTAATACTCCGTAATTGATAGCTAAAGTGTATTTTTTTTATAGTTTTAATTACCACCACTTGAAAGAAATAAACAGAAAGTATGGTGAGATGATCCAATATGAATGGAAATAAATAGCAAGTCTTGTGAGTCACATACAACTTTTAAAGGATAAGATGATAGAAAATTTCGTTTTAAGGATGGTTACAATTTATTAGTGATTACCCAAAATAGCAATAACTGCAGTTTTTATGGGACATATGAAGTATTTCATACAATATTATAAATAAAGCAAGGGAAGAAATTATGTACATTCTCATGCATATAAGTGTAACTATAGCATTAACCCAAGTTTAAGGATGTGCGTGATTTTGTTGTCCTTTTATATATGTTTTTTTAACAAGTAAAATTAAGTTTATATCATTAATCAAAGAAAGGTCCTCTTGTAAATTGCTATATTTTTCCCAAACCTTTAATTAAAGCCGTGAAAATGATTCTGATTTTATTGAGAAAGAAAGGTTTGACCATGCGACAATTTGAGGGGAAAAAAACAAGAAAAGAAAAAGAATATTGTTTTATTCCATCATACATTAGGAGTCAAGTTCATGAAAAGAATTTCTTTCTGCAGCAGAAAAGCAACTACAGCTGATCTTAAATCCAGGGGGAAAAAGAATAAACAAAACACAAAGAGCCAGAAAAGATGACTTATTAGCTACAAAAGAAGTGTCTTTAAGGTCGTTGCAGCACAAAAGCGATCGATATATATATGGGTAGAATCACTAAACTTGTAAGAAAAAGGGAAAATTATAAAGGGAAAAAAAACATGTACCATAGGAGCAAACCCAGGTATTGGGGAACTAAATTAACCAGTACCTAGCTATAAGGCACCACCATTAAGCAATCAACCACTCCACTAATCACATTTTCAGAAGATATATGTATGTGCCCTAATATACTAGTAATAACCTTCTTGCAACTTCCACAGACAAACACAACTCATTGACCACTATGGAATGCCTATCTAGTGATCATTTAAAATTCCAAAACAGAAATTTCTTCAAATTTCTACGCATTAAACTGGTGATCAGGTCTGTTAATTAATATTAAATAAAGCACCCATAAGTTAAGAACATTGGTTATATTTTGCTTGGATTGGATGACAAGGATCTACGTCAAACAATCATGACAATTTAACTAGCTAGATGGTGTAATTATGAAACATTGGAACTTTGACATGCTTAAAGACATGATATGATTAAAGCAGGCATGCAACGGTTTGTAATTTGACATGACTTGTATTTTTTTTTTAAAAAAAATTCCATTATTTATCTTTGTAAAAATTTGAATCAAATATTGAACCTTGAAAGTTTAATAGAACAATTATTTAAGGACGGATGGAATATATACGTAGAGTACTCAAAAATCCAATTCAAATGATCTGATTTAAGTTTGAATTGATCAAAAAATTTACCAAGATAAAATAATTTTATACTTTTTTTAAGCAACCTAATACAAAATTACTTGTAAAATTGGGTAAAAAATAATTAGTACATAATATTTTTTTTCCTAATGTTATAAGACATTGAGGCTATTTCAATTTCACTCATATCACAAACTTCTTATCAGAAATATTTTGAAATTTAAGTTTCCATCTTTTTTTTTGAATGGCTATATATATATATATATATAGAGAACTGGCAGTTGAAAGTACAACAAAAACAAGTTGGCATGAGACCCATGAGATAAGGGCTCAGCAAGCCAACGCACAAAGCCACCAACAAAACAGTAAACATAACCAGCAGGTCACCAAGCTACCAACAGAGACCCGCAACATCAACCCACAACATAGCAGGAACGAGAGAAACCCACCCGAGAGACCTGCAGGCAGAACAGATTATCCCACTCCCTCAGCAGCATTCAGAATCGGCGCGAGAAGGCAATCCCCCCATGAGATCCGAAGCTTCTGAAGTCTACTGGTGATCCAAAAGAAAGACAACATCTGAATATCAGCGAACACGCATGAGGCTTGCCACAGGATGCCTTGCATAACCAACCCATTGCGAGCCTTCCCAGATCGACCAAGCTGAGACATAAACAACAGCTGATCCGTTCCAAAAGTAACGCAACAGTTGACTTTTGATGTTAATTTGACTTCAATTTATCTATATTATTTATTAACGGAAACAAATATCAAAAAATATATTCATAAAATTAAAACATCAAATTTTTAGTTGTATATAAAAGTTTCAAATTTCAAATTTAAATGTATATTAAATGTATTAAATGTTAAAAAACAAGTGTTGCATGCATTACTTTTGGAACGGAGGGAGTAGTTTCGACCCTTATTAGTTGGTGTTGGTTACATGAACCCTAAATCCCCACTATATCTGTATTGTTAACAAGCCTGATCTATGCTGACTGTGGAATAGTACCACCCGTTTTCAATAAACTTTCGTGGGTAAGTTTAGGTCTACGCTAATTTAACCCAACACTTCTGCACTGAAGCTATCATCTAAGTTAATTGGCCATAGCCGTTGTTTTAAAGAGACGATATACAGACATGGGTTAAGCTAGTAATTACTTCCAATCACTTGTAACCGCATATCTAAGAGTTCGTATATATTGATCATATATACATTCTCTTCACTGATACTTAAAGACACGAGGAATTATAATTACGTATAGTTAAGATGGATATTACGTGCAGGTAGAATATTAGAACCGACCAAAACGAAATTTTCACATGCAGTAGCTGTAAAAAAAAGTCTGGGGGCTTGCCGATTCACAATTTCACATACATATATATATATATATATATATATATATATATATATATATATATATATATATATATATATATATATATATATATATATATATATATATATATATATATATATATATATATATATATATATATATATATAGTTTCAGCCATGCAATGAGCAAAAAGTAGTAGTAGTAGTAGTATATATGTACCAAAGGAAAGGCCAAGTGCACGTGGCGTGGAAATTAAAGAAGGGCAATCTGTTATTCTTCTACAATATGTACAAGCAAACTGCAGGAGGATGTATGTCACGTGCAAAGGATCCAATGACCTGACTCACCCAACGTTGCAGTCAAATATAGTTGTAGCACTCAAGGTGTCTTTTGACGAGCAAAATATATCTACTAGTAGTATATCTACAGTTACTTTCATGCCTGGCCCCATATTCCTTTTGCCGGTCAAAGGTTCAGGTTCTAGTCTACAACTGGAATGAGAGGGTGTGGGTGGTTGATTAATGAAGAATCAGATCATGTCACTTTCTGCTGCTGCTGATGCTTCAATTCAGTTATTGTGGGACAAATTAAGATTGTTGGTTTCTAAATGTGATGGATGTGGTGTGGGTTGGGTTTGGGGAAAACAAGAGAACAGACAAAGAGCAGGTCGGCTAGCGAGCGAGCGAGCGAGCAGCACGAGGGGATCCCCATGTCCTTGCTTGCCTTGCCCATGTGTGCTACACCCACTTTGCTACCCTCCCTTAATTACAAACTTATACTACTATAATTCTCTCTCTCTCTCTCTCTCTCTCTCTCTCTCTCATGTGCTATTCCTTTCACTATGCAAGTCCTTATTTAGGAACTAGACCAGACAGAATTGATCAGTATTTCACAGTTCAAAGACCAACCACCCAAGGGCAGAAGGCAAACTCAAACAGGAAAACATGCCTGCTTCATTACTAAGGAAAATGTGGCTACCCCTTGTAGGCTTAATCAGCAAGCAACTCAGTTTTGCCTCCTGGATTCTCCCATAAAACCCACTCAGCAACACTTACATATCTTGAGCAGCAATATGGGCAACTATATAATTGATACAAAAGCTTCGGAACAAGGACTTATGGCCAACAACTGCATTAAGTCTACCTAGGACAACCAATCACAGTATTCTTACTACCAAATAGACCATGTCATGCAAAATATACCTTGGCGAGCTTCAAGAATTTTTGCGGATATTCAAGTGATGTCTTTCCTTTGGATTACTAGCAGATTCCAAAACCTTAGACTCACTTGGACTGACTAGTTGTTAGCCCCGTTGTTACGGGCTGCGGAAGGGGTGGGTTAATGTTCTTGCTGCTTAGGAGGGTTCTTTCAGTTGCTGGGTGGTTGTTTGTCGTCTGACGCAGGGCTGGTTGTCTGGTGTAATTGGGATGGGGTTTTGAGTTGCTTTGTTTTCTTGCTGTGTCTTGGTCAGGCTCTGTGATCACAGTCAGGGCCTTGTTGTGTGTGTGTGTCTCTGTGATGTCCCCCTGTTCTCTTCTTTTGCTCTTCCTGTTTTAATGCAATAGCAGTTCAAAAAAAAAATCACAATATTATCAATTTTTTTATGGCAATTTTTCCAGTTTTACTGGGATCGAGCATAATTGGACATCTTCGAGGGATAGCTCTCCCAACGGTGTTTTCTTCATGCACAAGACTCAAACCCGAGACCTTGCGTCCCAACAACTGTTGGTTCAGGCTGAGCCCCTCCAACTAATTTAGAAGACTTAGTTCAACTATACTGACAAAACTTAGGTGCAGGCTAAACCCTTCAACATTTTGACATAAAAAAAATCAAATAATACTATACTCCTACGAGTAGTTTTTTAATAGTGTAATTCTTAAACTATTTTGACAACTTCATTTTAAAAATAACTTGAATTTACCTACAAATTCGAAAGTAAAATGTAACGATTATTTAAGAGACTGAGATACTAGTAAGAGTATTACATATGTCAGCAAATATAAAACTCATGACATTTCGAGCAATTAAGCAATCAACAAATTTGTACGATCAGGGGAAGAAAAACACATATATCTGACACTACTAAACATAAATTTATATATATAACCAAAATCATGCATCTGATATTATTAACTATACATATACCTTATCTTACCTTTTTCTAGGTTTTGGTTTCCATGAAGAGCATTTATCACTATGAAGTGCAACAGACAAGTTGTAGGTAAGTGGGTGTGATGATAGAAAGAGACAAGTATGAGTAATATGATTGTGAAACATACGAGCCAATGCTTAAGTTCAGGGCTTCTGAGCAGAAAACATTATGAAAGACTGCTGAACCTTTCTTGAATAGTTCGTAAGGCCACATGATGTGCACACGTCCTCTATCTCTTCCTCTGTCAGGTAGTTATAGTTGGCAAATATCCTCTGCAACGTGAGTTAGGAGTCATGAAGATAAGTTCATGATATCTATGCATACGGCTACGTCCTATGAAATCGGAAGCAATTTGTCGACCATTGTGACTGGCCCACTGCACTTGCAAACAAACTCCATTTTATGAAAACGTTCTACTAAAAAGGCAAATACTGTGTTAAAGCCAATTACTCTTTGCACCAGATCCATTTGAAACTAAGAGATGAGAAAAGAACATAAACTGCAATTATTAAGCAGTAATCTGAACATTAAAACGAAGAACCAGAAAATACACATTCTACCTTAATTTCTGACTGCGAAGAAAGGAAACTGAAAAGTAGGAGCGTATTGATAGAAAACCATCCAACAGAAACTCTAA
The DNA here is from genome assembly GCA_024586325.1 of Stellera chamaejasme. Classification (NCBI taxonomy): domain Eukaryota; kingdom Viridiplantae; phylum Streptophyta; class Magnoliopsida; order Malvales; family Thymelaeaceae; genus Stellera; species Stellera chamaejasme. Next base: position 35,001,642 of record CM044986.1, read on the forward strand.
ACTGATAAGGTTAAATTGACAGGAATTATTTGCGACATCTAAACAGATGCCCAACTAAAACTAATGAGAGAGTGAGATCTTCTGATACAATAATCCATATAAGATCAGAACAGTACCTGTCGAAGAGGCCTTACTATCAAAGGAGTAGTAGAAGTGTATCGAAGGAAAGTAGTTCCAACAAAGACTCCGCCACTTCTCAAAACGCGACTGATCTCAGAAATCTGCAATTATAAAGAAGAATAAGAAAATAAATATTGTAGTCGGAAGAATAAAAGAACAAGAATGCCACCTCACAAACAAGGAAGTTCTGTTTCAAAATCATATATTCCGTCTGCCAAAGCACTAAACAGTTACCTTGAAAGTTTGAACAATTTTCTCATCATTTAGAGAGTTAAAAACCAGAAGCAACTATAGAACAGATCATGACATAAACCTCAAATGGATACCGTAACAGAGAAATTATATTTTCTGCTACAGATTATTCTCTCTGCCAAAGCAGTAAGCATTTACCTTGAAAATTTGAGCAATTTTCTCATCATTCAAATTTTAGAAGGCTCATGGTTCAAAAGTGGGAGCAACTCATAGAATAAATCATGATATAAACCTCGAATCGATACCATAACTGAGTAATTCTGCATTATGCTTTAGATATATAAATCTTGAGAGCAATTCAGCCTAGTTGCTGTTTCTTTATCTTTAATGACCACAGGAAGTGTCGATGAATTTTGAGACACAGGAAACTATAAGGTTATGTCAGTCACTTTCCATGTATGCATGTTAATTTTACAATATCAAATCTTGTAATGAGACATGCCTATAGCAACTATCTCAACTCATCACTCTTTCATGATATTTCCATGCAAATGGAAGAACCCTGCGATGACGGTAGTTTTAGAATGTCATCTCATTATTCCGTCGTAACGAGGTTGCCAAAAGAAGGGCATCTCGCGTAAAACCTTACCACTATGTTTTTTCTATGAATTTATTGTCTAAACTAATTTTAGATAATTAATTGACACCATAAACTTAATGCCACCGACCATGTAATATGATGATGATAAACTATAAGGTTATAGAAACCTAAGGTTACTGTATGTGGGGGAGAAAAAGATGTTGAGTGCTCTGATAGTTACAGCATTTGAAGGAGATGGCCAGCAATGTAAGGCAGCACCAGCATGAATAGCATCTACAGAACCAGATGTGAAAGGAAGTCTGGAGACATCTGCTCTAACAAGAGCAAGATCTCTGCAAATTGAACAAGAGACTAAAATCATCCATTGTCTTAACAAGAAATAGAGAAGTCATACCACATATATCCATTACAGGTTCCTCTTTTCCCTTTTCAACTTCAGTGATGCAATTACAAGAGAATCTTACGCAGATGAAAGAGATATGTCTTGCTTGATGAACTCATAACATTGACGAAGCATATTTTCAGAAAAGTCAAGTGCAACGACTTTTGAATACTTTCTGGATTTGGCAAATTTTCTGGAAAACAAACCACTTCCACAGCTAACATCAACTAAAAAGCCTCCTTCAGTGGGCTTGAGGTATTCCTGAGCCATTTTGAACTGCATCGTGTGCAACAATTCAGGTGAATTACTAGCAGAGTTATTAAGCAACCAGCCATGCAGAAAAATATTCAATACGTGCAAATTCATCTCCAGGGACAGATCAAGCTTGGAGTTCATAGTTCTTTTTCATGGAGACTCAATTCAGCACATTGAGCTAAAATGTCATATGTGCCTATGTGGGTTTCTTCCTACGACGGACCTAAATCATTTACTAGTTTACAGCATAATCCCTGAACGAACCAGATTCCTTAGTTAACTTAGGAACTAAAAGAAGGATCCATGTGTTAAGGGCGTTGCCTGCTACTGTCCAAAATTTGGGCTTCATCATAGGATGGGAATTAGCTGACCCGGACCTAGTCCTGTTTTTCGGGAAACTTGGCATGCTAGTTTTCCTTAAATTCCTTCTTTTCACAAACACATGCACACACATTCACACGATGATCTACAAAAACACAAACAAAGTCAATCGAGAAATACCTCTTCATCAAGGCCAGGGAAGCCACTTCTGTTAAAGTTTTGGCGCCATCCCCTTTCATACAGAAATGATACAAATGGGCTCCTTGAAAGGATGAAAGTACAAGACTTAGAATCCTGGATGCTAATATCACTTCCAGTGTTGGCCGAAAAAAGAAAACCCACTTCATGCAACTGGGGTTTTGGACTAAGGGAATAACATTCTACTCTTAAAACCTAAGCACAAGGTTGATTATCCTCCTGCCTAAGATTATTTTTCTTAGAATAATGAGAGAAAAAACTATTTTAAAGTAACATTGAAGATGTATACTGACATAGTTTTGGTGATTGTAACAGTGTCTAGAATCTGTAAAAGTACTTTAGATTTTCCTCTCTAGCTCAAATCATAAGGCTACTAGAAAGTCTCTACATAAGATCTTCCTTGAATAAGTCTCATACACATCTCTGTCTGCTTTTTAAGAGGAATTCACATCTGTTTGTCAGTAGCACTTGTTTAGTACAGTTCAGCATGAAAGGGAACTTCAATTCCAGATTAATTCTATCTCATTTGGCCACTGAGAGTTTAAGACCTAGATATCCACTCCTACTTCAGTTTTGAAGAACGCAACTGATCTAATAATTAGTGCCTTTTGGTTCTTTTTCCAAAGAAATGTGATTCTTGAATATATTGTTTCCATTAGGATTCCAAGACAAGTTTACAAACCTACTTCTCCATGAGGACAATTTGAAGCCTCAACTATGGAACAAGTTAGCTACCTCATATAATTTTTGCATAAAACAGAAAGAAAAAAATGATCAGATACCGGAATAGCTCAGTCCCAGATGGTTTGACTTCACTGTAGTCCTTCATTCCAGATGTAACAGTAAGATCCAGATACCTATCCTTACTGGAGTACGACTTGTTGCATTTTTTGCATTTGAAACCAGAGCGGTAGATAGCTGCCCTACAGGTTGTCCCGATTATTAGTCAATTTATGTTCAATTGAGAATCCGTATGCTAGAGGATACACTAAAGTTAGTTACTGGAAACAGTTATAGACTCACTCACAGATTAAAACCTGGAGGACCTTTTCTTATCAGAGGCTCATAACAGACTGGGCATGCAAATGGTTCTCTTTCAGTAGCTTGTTTCTGCTGAGCTGGAGTGCTTACATCCTAAAACACAACGTAGTCATTAATTCTGAGTAAGAGGCTACAGGATCTTTTAGAAGAAACACAATATTAGGTATAACAATTTTATCGTGAAAAACTGAATAAGACCAACCAAAGTACATTCCATGAATCAGGGTTAACTTGGTACATAGATTCCATCTAGGTTCACAAGGACCTGATATAAATTCAGCCCAACACTATCATCCGAACACGCAATAAGTATGTATAATCAGAGCTCCAATCAAGAACAACTATAGCTAACCAAGACACCTGGAAATGAGAAGCAAACAGTATGTATAGATTGGGCATTGATTTCATTTCCTTAATTTATAGCTTAATGAGCTAAATCTGAACTCCTAGGAGTCTTAACACTTCTCAAGATGTCTACATGTCAACAGATTCACGACAACTTAAACGTCTGGCATGGGTAAAACTTCATGAAAACATACGCAATTAAACAATTTCTCTGCAGCTGAATACAGGCGTTGACCATTTCTCTTCTTATGATTAATAAGAAACGAGAATAGTGAAGAACACAAACAAAAAATCGCGCCGCCCTTACAGGACGATGCAATAACTTGAACTGAATTCTACTTCGCATCACAAGTCTCAGCTTCTCAGAACATTTATTAAACGCTTTCGACTTAGAGAACAGCCCGCAGATTACAGTTAGACAGTAGAAAGCTCAGGGCCGACTGAGTAAACTCATTCTCGAATTCCACGAGACTGGAATAAGATGGTGAAAATCCACCATCGCAACGATTTTGTTATTCGGTGCGTCGATGAGCATTGATTATTACTTGGATTAGAGTAGAAACTATAAGAAAAAGCGGGCAAAACGTACCGGCTCACCAGTAACCGCCGACGTCGCACTAAGAGGACGGAAACGAGTGGTTAGAGGAGCAAGCTGGGGAGGGGAAGGAGAAGGGTATAGTAGTTGTGATGAAGAATGGGAGGTGTGGGAGTATTTGAGGGGTAGAAATTTGTGAAGAGACGGAAAAGAGACCGCCATTTGAGGAGCTCCGAGCAGAATCGGTGATGATGTTTCGCCATTGTCGTGCTAATGCTTTAATAATGTTGCAGTTAATGTCCGTTGCTTATGTGTGGAAATGGTGGCGCAAACGATACCCCAGTATTTTCCCTTGAAATCCTGGAGCTTTTTCTCTATTACTCCACATGAACGGCCCTTAAAACCTGACGGTGGTGGATGGACGCCCGGATGGATCCTCAAGCTTCATACGAACGACATTTATCCTTTAAATTTTGACTTATTTTAGAAATACCAAGGCTTAAATATCCGTAATACCTTAGCTATATTGACCGGGAAAGTTAAGGCTTGAAACATAAAATGGTAGATTGGTACCATGTAGTATTCAAGTGGTGCATATAAGGAAGTTAGAGAAATGAATGATTATGCGAAGGAAGTTAATGGTGGTTAAATTATCAATTTTTTAAAACTTAAGGCCTAATCCAATAAAATTAAACCATTATGATGCCCAAACTGGTAACCTCATCCGGCTACCCATCAGAACGCACACGCGTCGGCGCTCCAGTCTCCCGACGCAGCCTAAAACTCTTGTCATCCACTCAAAACGTTGCTCCCAGTTGAAAAAGCCGCTAGAATCCTCCATCCTTTGTCCTCTTCGTCAGACCTCCAGCTCAGGAATCGTTCTCCATCTAGGCTCACATCCAATGCGATTGAGGCCACCACTGAAATCGATTCCCGAAAACGTTTCTGCTACCTTGCCTCCAGTCTTCCTTTGCTTGACTGTCGATTCAACGAATTTCCCTTGATGATCATGTCAATTCGTGTTGCTCCCATCATCTCTCTCTCTCTCTCTCTCTCTCTCTCTCGTTCACCGTCGCTCTCAAAATCATTTTTTTAGTACTGAAATCGAATCGATTCACGGAACCGGTCCTTTAAAGTTTCCAATTTTGTTCTGAATCTTGACGCGAGACCATTTGTTCTGGCCGAACACGATTGAAGCGAGAGGAGGCAGAGGCTTGGCCGACTATGAAGGGCAAACTCGCCCAAGGTTGGACTAGGAAGCTGAAGACTTATGGTTGGAGCGCAAAATCTATTTGAAGAAGCTGGTTTCAATTGGTGCAATCACAGATGTGAACGGGAGAGGATTCGATGGAGTTCCCATATTACTCTCTGAATTGATTTGACTTTGGATTGAATGGGATAGTTTGGTGCTTTGCTCTTCCTCCTCCGGCGACCACTGGCACTGGCGTAATCGATCTCGATGTCAGATATCATATATGTTAAACTACAACAGAATATAAACAGAGAGATTTAAGATTTTTCAAGTTCCTTATGTACGATTCCGGCTCGGCAACGGGGGACTCGGGCAACCACAAGCGGAGGAGGAGTAGGGGAGACTCCTGCAAACACCAGCAGGACGGGGTCGACTTCATTTTAATTCCAGCTTTTAATTAATTTATTTTTTAATTTGGGGGTTGGGCTTCAACTTTGTTACTTTACATTGAATCATTGTAAAAGGCTAACAATTGACATCTCTAACTTCTGTGATGACACATGCCGAGTTAGTTGAGCCGAGATCCTTATATGCATCACTTGAATAGTACGAGTTACCAATATGCTCGTTTTATGTTTCAGGTCCTAACTCGTCCCGATTAATATAGTTCAGAGTACTAAAGGATATTTTAGGCAAATACCAAATTTGTCACTGTATTTGTTCTTCCATCTTATAGTAATTTCGCACTGATTAATTTTTATCACAAGATTGCCATCAAAAGTTTTGAATTAGGCTAATTTAATTTGCCGCTGTATACTCAATTCTCTGTGAAATGAACGAATGCATAAATTACAGAACCGTATGGATAATTTCAACTTTTTCAAATTTTATTTATAACTACTTGATTATATAACTAGTTTTTTAAGGGCTAGAATATATATCTCATTTCCCAAACTTTAAAAAGCTTGTATATTAAAATTTGAAATGTAAAATTTTATCTCTGAAATTCTCTATTTGAATACTAGCTATTTTTAAATTGTTAAGCAAGGTTTTCTAACATTTATAAAAAAATAGGACAAATTTCAAAAGTATACTGCCCTACATTATTCTTTTAATCCTAGATCTTTAATGTTTCTTCATTCAACAATTGGAGTGTATCTATTTGAAGATTACATTTATATCATCGTGACTTGATAAAGCATCTTCATCAAATTTTGGGGTTCTCTGCATAGATATATCATTTTCAATGAAGCATTGCAAACATTTTGGAAGGGATTTTTGGTAAATGCCCCAGAATAGGCGCAACAGTCCTGAGATTTGTATGTTTGTTGTGATTGGAATTTGGAAGGGAATGGTGTGTTCAGACTTTATATGAGAGATTTTTTTTTGGTACATAGGAGTATGGGGATTTGGGATGGTGCAGATTTGTACACAAAATCTTAATCTCATATCCTTAGAAATTTAGTCACTAAACTAGATGCTAGATATTTAAATTTTAAGGGTAGCTATACAGGCGCATATGCGCATGCGTATAAGAGATGAACTAAATTACAACAAGTGTCACTCTCATTTCCGACGACGCTTCCAACAAAGCTCTCATCACCTTCGAAGAAGCTTCCGCCGCCTCCGACGATGCTTCCACCGTTTTCGACGACGTTCTATATTCCAGTGAAGCTTTCCATCGAAATCCATGACATTTCTGTCACTTCCGACGATATTTTCCGTATTCAAACGTGAATTCAGATCTTGCTTCTACTAACCAAACAACCACAACTCAACAAAACAATCACCACCAAAATTTGACTGCAATGAAGCTCTAGAACCACCGAACTTGCAAATGATGAAAAAACTGAAAAAAAAAAATTGACTTAGGAAATATGAGGAAAACAATGATGATCATAGTAGGTAGTCATGTTGATCTGATTTTTTATAGTGATCAAATGTAAGGACATACTAATTAGGTGTACGGAGATACTGATCACCATGCAGATCAACATTTATTCTGACGATGTTGATCAAGACAAGTCATCATGCTGATCAACATTTAATGTTGATGATCAAACACGACAATGATGTTGATCAGGTGTAAGGAGATGTTGATCACCATACAGATCAATGTTGATCTGGTATAAGGAGATATTGATCACCATGCATATCAACATTTCATGCTAATCAACATTTAATGTTGATCAAACACGACAATGATGTTGATCAGGTGTAAGAAATGTTGATCACCATGCAGATCAATGCTGACTGTGTGTAAGGAGATGTTGATCATCATGCAAATCAACATTTATTCTGACGATGTTGATCAAGACAAGTCATCATACTGATCATAATTAATGTTGATCAAACACGATAATAATGCTGACCAAGTGAAAGGAGATGTTGATCACCATACAGATCAGCATTTATTCTAAAGATGTTGATCAAGATAAGCTATGATTCCGATCAATAATTAATGTTAATCAAACACGACAACATTGTTGATAAAAAAACCCGCGTGACAAACTTGTAAAGCATTTCAATCCAAACCAAAATTTAAAGCTTATGGATCATGAATATTTAAATAATCGCTCAAATTTCATGTTTAGTTTAGAAGGAAAAAAAATTCCACTCATTTGAAGAATCCGCCAACATTCTTCCTTATACATGGCAGAATCTTCAACAATCCTTTAATTAGACTTGGTATTCCTAGAATCCATAGAATTATTGTAGTTAAAAAAATACAATAAAACCCTTATATTTTCATTTTATTTTCAATTTGGTCCCTATAAATCACAAGTTCATATAGCTAGTCCCTAAAATTTACAAAATGCTCCCTATAAAATCACAAATTTGGTCCATAAACTTTTGTAAAATTTACAAAATAGTCCCAATAAAGTATTAAAATCTTCAACCAAACATGAGACCATAGAATAATCATTCTTATGGAAGATGAATCAAAGACGAGATTCTAAAGAATTTCAATTTATGGTTTTATATTTTTCAATCATTGCTATTTTTATATTTTAACATTCCACGTATTCTTAACATCTACAAATTAAACACCCTTAACACGGAAATGTACTTTTCCCTTTTGTTTAACATCACGTAGTAGTAACAAATTAAAGTTGCTCATTTTTAAGCTTTTGTGTGACAAAACAATAGTACTACCCCATAAAGAGAACCAAAATAATTATGAATATACGTTTAATTGTTATTTAGTATTTCAATCGCAATTACTTATGATTATATTTTGTACCACAAAACCACTTTTCCCTATAAAAAATATATGGGACATATTATACGTTATACTACCCCGTCCTTTTTTAATAGTTACGTTTCTTTTTCAGCATCTATTCTATGTATTTTTTCTTCAATATTTTGGTATATAAAATTAAGTAGCTTATATACATAAGTTAAATCAACGTGTCTATAGTTTCTAAAAATATTTTTTTACATTTTTTTAACAAATTCTTTCTAGTAAAAAATTGAGTCAAACGTAACAATTAAATAGGAACAGATAGAGTAATATTAAGCCAGGTTATGAGCAGTTCTGTTTTTGTTGTTTTATGTTTCTCTTTTTGCATTTAGTTTTTTCGTTTACTGTTTTTTTTACTTGTTGCTTTTTTTGGTTTAGTTTTTTTGTTTTACTTTTTTTATTTCTATTATACTCACATGTACCCTTTCTTTTTATGGTCTTTGCACTTTAACCCCTAATTGTTTTTATATGTAATATAGTATATTATCCTCCAATTATTTTAGACACTACAAAAAACATCTCCTCTCCATTCTTTACGTATGTTTCCATACATATAAATTTATGACCATCATATTATTTTACTTTTAAAAAAATATACGTCATTTACTTTTATGTTTTTTCACTTCTCATAAAATTGTTTATTTTTATCATTTATGCATTTTAACCTCAGACATTTTTAATTGAATATAATGACCAGACCTTTTTCTTTTTACGATAAAAAACTCACTTCCCAATGTTTGTGTGCATTATCATCTATACTTCTAAAAAATCTTACCATATTTTATTAAAATTTTCACAGATCCCACATGTCCTCATTTGATCTCTTAATTACGTAAACAATCATTTTCTTTTATAATCGTCGCATATAACCTCAATCATTTAACATGATGATACTTAGCTATAATTTTATATTTTCTACCCGAGATACCTAAATAAGTGTGAAAAATCTGTTAAGCCGATGCGGTTAAACATGGAAATTCCAATTACTTATCATAAAATGGATCGTGTTACAAAAACCAAAATGTCTAATTAGTATGATTCATTTTATGATATTCTATTTTACATCAGTTGCAACATGGAAAACCCGTGAAAATATTTACAACGAGTTTTTTGCTTTGCACATACAAAAAAAACATATTATGAATTTTGGGAATTTTCATTCATCATTTTAATTTTTTTCATTGTCCGCAGAGCACGAGTTATATATTATTGAGTCTGGATGGATGATATATTATATCCTTAAATATATTTAAAAGCTATAAAAAGGACCTCTTTAAATATGATAGGGATTACCTTGTAGATTATTAAAACCATTATGTTTAATTTTTTTTGAGAAAGGCAATTAAATTAAAAATAAAAGGCTTTCCCTCTAAGATAGAGAGAAGACCTTAAAGATTACAAGGGAGCTAGCTGCTGTTGCTAATAGCAGCAAGAGGGTGGAGCACCCAATCACACAAAAAAAAATTCTTAGAATTACTCCTATTAGAGATCCAAAGAAAAGAGAGGAATTGAATGGACTCAAAGATTCGAATGCTTGAGGAGATCGATTTGGCATGAACGGCCTCATTTCTCTCCTTCCAAATAGACCAAATCACGATGTATCGGATAGCTTGCCAACCTTTGTTCCGGAGACTTGAATTGATCGGACCGTTCCTATCGATAAGGAGATCAGCAATACTGGAGCCGTTGAATTGATCAAGATGACACCACGAATGAACCTTGTTCCAAACGCCCAGAGCAAAAGGACAACTGATAATAACGTGCTCAAGAGTTTCCAACGGAAAGTCACAGCGAGAGCATCCTTCTTGCTGGGTGGGAACATTGCGAAGATGGAGTTGCTGAATTGTTGGGAGACGATCTTGGGAACATTATGTTTAAATTGAAGTTTAAATATAAAGAAATTTACATAATCACCCTTAATTAAATGGTAATTTTAAAATAAAATGTAATGGATTGAAGGATCTATTTATTATAAAAATGTAAGCTAAAGGACTATTTTGATACAAGATTTTAAAACAGAATTCACTACTGATGGCCGCTAGGCCCAATCATCCAAACATTCCTACCAAAAGGCCCAAATTAATAGCCCACCATAAGGGTCTCATTAAAAACTCAAGTGGCAACAAGGACCTAAGTAACATTCTCGGACTTAATAAAATGTTTACCCGGACAAGGCGTTGGATATTCCCGGAGAAGCATTACCCGAACAATACAGAACACGTGTGCAAATAAACGGTATATTGACATATTACGATATTGCCACCATTAATACTAGCTATATAACAAACATTGATGGCATAAGTCAGACTCTCGCGCTTTCAGTCACTTCATTGACTAGATAAACGACTAGCGCACTATCAATAGACCCTTCATCGAATTCCGAGAATCGTGCAACGCACAAGCACCAATAGCATCAAGTAACGTCAACACGCGTCAACTGCGTAAACACGTGGCGGCAACTGCCCAAACAGATCCGCCACCAACTACATATATTGAACCTTCATAGCATAGATTTCGCATCATTTGCGCTATTATTGTAACGTCAAAGGGCGCTGATACAGAGACGCTATAACAGATGACGCTTTTTTTAAGATTGCGCTTCAATGTGCTACAATAATACTTTATGAATTAAAAAAAACTCCATATCTGGAAACGCAAATTTCGAAAATTGATCACATTCATCCACTTAATAGCCAGAAACACACATACAACTCTATCTAAATCTATATCTTCAACACTTTTATTCTTCACCAAACCAAGATTTTCACCTGAACACGAATCTTTAACAAAAAAAAACGTATATCTGAAACAAATTACAAACTCAAATCCCAACTCATATTGAAAAAAAAACTTAGCACGAATCTTTAACAAAAAAAACTTATATCTGAAACAAATTACAAACTCAAATCCCAACTCATATTGAAAAAAACTTAGATCTGGAAAACAAATCATATCCCAACTAAGATTTTAACCCCAACATACAAAAAAGAAAAGGACAACCCACAGGTTTCTCCACATCCTCCAATGTCGGTGCCTCCACGTCCTCCACTGTTGGTGCCTCCGCGTCCTCCACCGACGGTGCTTCCAAGTCCTCAATTGGAGGTGAGAGGGTTAAAGTGTTTAAAGTTTGAGAAGAGACGAATAAGATGAGAGTTTTTAGAGAGAGAGAGATATTTTGAGATTAAAATGTTATTCTCAGATCTGAGTTTCGGATAATTGAATTCAAATTTAGGGTGTTGTAGCGCTACTAAGGAGCTACAAACAAAGTAGCACATTCAACTCTGTAGCACATTGTAGCTCCAAAATTTGGGTGAGGTTTTGTATCGCCTTCTGTCATTACATATATATGTCGCTACAAAAGTTCCACCAGGTACGTAGTGATCTATTTAGAACAACGAGAAAAGTTAAAAGGATTAAATGTGAACTTTATCTATTGATTTTGGCGATTTCATAAAATTAAAACGACGATCAAGCGTTTTGTTTCGATCACACTATCGGTTCATTTATAATAGTTAAAAAATAAAAAAAATTGGACTGCCAATTTAACCGTTGGCTTTTGTCAACATATGGAAAATGGAATGGTAATGACTAATGAACTCCTCGTCCTCATCTATTGAATAAGGTTTTCATATTTGAAAATGATCAGTGAATGAAAATTAAGGCAATAGGGTAATGTAATGGCGTCCACACTTTTTAAGGGTGATATATATTACCCTTAAAATGGAATGGTAATGGCTAATGAACTCCTCGTCTTCATCCCGATTATCAATTTTAGTTTTTTTTTGGTATATATTAAGATTGTTTTTTTATCATTAACTTATTTCACATAAATTTTCATCATTACCCTTTTCAAACTCATTTTACCCCCTCTCAACCCGCTCCCTAGATTCTTTGAGTGCATTTGTATAAGGGTAGAAGTGGAAAAAAATAAAACTGTGGAAAAAAACTATTTTATTTAGGACAAAAATATTTTGTTCAACACATTTAGAACTGATGGAGTATTATTTTTTTATACTTCTTCATATACGTATTTATAGTAATGATAAAAAAAGGAAATAAAATTGTAGAGATGATACAAGATCGAAAATAAAATACTAGTATTATTCCTTCGAAGTATCCTAGGGTACCATTAACATGACCGAAGGCAATGTAATAAAACAATTTTCTGAATAAAATATGGTAGGTGCAACTTAAACTACTCTCCTTGTTCTCAAATAATGGTCTAATTTATCAGTTCTTTTAATGGAAATTTGAAAGAAATTCTGAAATGTTTGAAAATTGATATGAAATTTGTAAGAGTGGAGAAAATTAATTTGACATTTCCGGAAAAAAAAATTATTCCAAATGAACAGATCAGCCTTGTTCTTTAATTAGGAAATTTGCATATACTCATTTTACTTTTTACCCCCATTTCCCCTTAAGTTTTAACATTATAATCTCATTTTCACATTCACCTTACCATTTTATCTCCATCTTTTATATATTGGTGTGTTCATGAGTGGATATTTTTTGTTTTTCATCAAGCAAATCAATTTTTTCCTCTCACAAATTCCCCATCAATTCACAAAAACCCATAATCATTTTTTATCTCTCTTGAACATGCCCTTAATCTCTACACTAAATCTAAACGTTGTCCCAATGTGACGGCCCTGGTTGGGGACAGAATTTTTGCGGATCATTGCCCTGTTATGCTGAAAACAGGGTCCTTGGACTTCGGGCCTTCCCCTTTTCGGTGCTTCGATCAGTGGTTGTCAATGGACGGGTTTGGAGCTCTAGTAAAAGAGGTGTGGGAGCAAACTGTGATAGCGGGAGAGGCGGATTTTGTCTTTAAAGAGAAATTAAAAGAGTTGAAGAACAGAATCAAAGCGTGGAGGAGAGGTAGTCAATCAGAGGTAGGGGTAAAGCGGAAGCCCTAAAACAAGATTTCCTTCGCTTGGACCTTCAAGCCGAGACCGAGAACTTGTCTTCAGAAGATCGCAGGGAGTGGCAGAATTTGAAAATTAGATTTTTTACGGAGCAAAGGAGCGTTTCGAAAGACTTGGCCCAGAAAGCAAGGCTGAGGTGGGCAGTGGAGGGTGACGAGAACAGTAAATTCTTTCATGCAGTTGTTAGAGGAAACAGAGGCAGGAATTCTATTCAGGGGCTTGTAGTGAACGGAAGCTGGACCGAGGACCCGAAGGTGATTAAAAATGCGGCCCTAGAGTACTTCAGGAATCAGTTTAAAGAACCGGATTTGAACAGACCTGATTTTGTTAGTCACAGGTTCAGGAAGTTAGATGATGACAAAGCTTCCAACTTGGAAGCTCCGTTCACAGAAGAGGAGATTAAGAAGGCGGTGTGGTTGTGTGATGGAGGAAAAGCGCCCGGTCCGGATGGGTATAACTTTAATTTCATCAAAGCGAACTGGGATATCATTAAGGAAGAAGTGGTAGCGGCAGTTCGCAAATTCGAGACGTCTGGAAGCTTTGGGGTGGGGTGCAACTCTTCTTTCATCGCCTTGATCCCTAAGGTGAAAGACCCCCTCCTAATTTCAGATTTCCGGCCGATTAGTCTTATCGGGTGCTTATATAAATTAGTGGCAAAACTCCTAGCAGAAAGACTGAAGGGGGTTATGGATGGTTTGGTAGGGAGCTGTCAGTCAGCTTTCATCCAAGGTCGCCAGATAACAGATGGGATTCTGATTATTAATGAGGCAGTTTCGTGGACTAAGAAGGAGAGACGACAAATGCTCCTGCTGAAAGTGGATTTCGCAAAAGCGTATGACAGCGTGAATTGGAGGTTTCTGGATTCCACACTTCAGCAGATGAACTTTGGAGAAAGATGGCGGAGTTGGATTTCTGGGTGTCTGGAGTCGGCTAGGCTATCTATTCTTGTCAATGGCAGCCCTACAGCAGAGTGCAGTATGGAAAGGGGATTGCGCCAAGGGGATCCTCTCTCCCCCTTCCTTTTTATCTTGGCAGCTGAGGCCCTCAATATCATGATGGAGGAAGCGGTGGACCAAGACGTTTTCCGCCCCGTTAAGGTGGGTAGAGATGGAGTTCAGCTTTCCCACCTTCAGTTCGCCGATGATGCGATTTTCTGTGGTGAGTGGTCGGTAGATAATATCAAATCCTTGTTGGATATTCTCAAGTGCTTTGAATTGGTCTCGGGTCTCAAGATCAATCTGGAGAAGACTAGAGTGTTTGGCGTGGGTGTTGATATGGAAGTGGTCTCTGGTGTAGCTCGGGCAGTGGGTTGTGTGGCGTCAGCTTTGCCATTCACCTACTTGGGGCTGCCGGTGGGCTCAAATATGAGTAGAATAAAAAACTGGGAGCCCATGGTGACCAAAATTGAGAAGAAGCTGTCAACTTGGAAGGCCAATTCGTTATCAATCGGTGGTCGATTAACGCTGATAAACTCGGTTCTTGGTAGCTTACCCCTGTACTACCTCTCGGTGTTCCGTGCCCCGGCTGCGGTGGTCAAGAAGATCGAAATGATGCGTAACAAATTCTTTTGGGGGGTTACAGGGGAGGGGAAAAAACTAATCTGGGCTAGGATCGAGAAGTTGTTTGGAGATAATGAAGTTGGGGGGTTGAGAGTGGGTAGTATCAAAGCAAAAAACCTAGCTTTATTAGAGAAGTGGAGCTGGAGGTGGTTGAAGGAAGGGGACAGTCTTTGGGTAAAAATAATAGCGAGCATTCATGGGGGGGTGCCGGGCTCTTTGAATCAAGGAGAGGGAGTAGGAGGGTGGTCGGTCTGGAGGGACATCTGTAAGGTGAGAGGGGAGTTAGAGAGTTTAGGAGCGGGGTTCACAAATTGCTATAAGAGAGAGGTAGGTATGGGGAACAACACTTCTTTTTGGAGTGATGTTTGGGTGGGTGGATGCTCGCTCAAGGATAAATTTAGGAGGTTGTATGAGTTGGATCTGAACCAAAGTAGTATGGTGGCAGAAAAGATTAAGTGGGATCAGGGGGAGTGGAGCTGGGATTGGCGTTGGAGGACGCGTCCAAGAGGTAGATCGGAATGCGAGTTGTCCCAACTAACTCTTCTTTTACAGGATTTTATTCCAAAGAAGGACGTCAAGGATACTTGGCGTTGGGAGCCGGCGACAGACGGAGTGTTCACCGTTAAGGCCCTTTCCCAGATGATCAACGATCGGTTTGCAGCTTACCATGATGTCCCGATGAGGTGGTGCAACAAAGTCCCTAAGAAGATCAACGTGTTCATTTGGAGGGCCTCCCGGCGATGCATCCCGGCCCGTGCTCAGCTGTGTCAGAGAGGGATAGAGCTAGAATCCCTGCTATGCCCACTTTGCCTTGACTCATCTGAGACAGTGGATCATGTCCTTGTTCGCTGCATGGTGGCTTCAGAAATATGGCAAAAGGTGGCGGCGTGGTGCGATGTGGATATTCATGACTTCTTGGATTTTGTTGAGGTCTTGGAAGGGAGTCTCATTTCGCAAGTCAACCCAAAAGCTAAACAAGTGTGGCAAGGAATTGTCTATACTACTGCCTGGAGGATTTGAAAAGCTCGTAATAATCTTGTCATGCAGAATGTTCAATGGAGAGCCTCTCAAATTTTCGCTGACATTCAGGTTCAATCCTTTTTATGGATCACCAGCAGGTACTCGAAACTCCGTCTCTCTTGGACGGACTGGTTGCTGGCCCCGGTTTTAAAGGCGGCTGAAGTTCTACAGTAATATCTTGGTGTTGAGTATCTTGTGGTTTTGTTGTTCTGGTGCCCTGTGGTTGTTTTTTTGTTATTGTTGTAGTTTGCAGGGGTGGTTGGTTGGTCTTTTTTCAGGGGAGGTGCTGGCCAATTTTCTGTAGGGGGCTCCTCCCTTGTAGCTTCTTTCGTAGGGGTTGGGTTTTGGTTCTGTGCCGCTCCTATCTCATGGGCGGGGTCCTTTGTTTGCTTCTTCTTCTGTATCTTTTCTCTTCTTAATGAAGGCTCTTTTGCTGTTCAAAAAAAAAAATCTAAACGTTGTCATATACGGTTTTGTGTCAGCTATACATGTGAAAGCAAGCTGCCACGCACACATGCAATACATGAAACCAAATGGTAAGCCAACGCCCAATATTGTTTATGTGTGGTACTCCCGCCTTCCCAAAAAAGTAGTGCATTTTTTTATGTTGTAGGAGATTTAAATTATTACTAAATAAAATTTTTTGAAAAAAAATATTTCGAAATTAGACATATTAATCTATAATCTTCATTTAAAATATTTGATTTTACATATTAAAGTGTTAAATAAATAAAATCATAGATTAAATGTTAAAAATGAAACGCACCAATTTTTTTGGAATGATGTAGTATTAGTATTGTGAAATTATGTGCAGTTACATAAATATATATATATATATCCCCAATAATTTGATAGGTTACCAATAATTCAAAGAAGACCAAAATTTTGAACTTCATGCATATACATCTCATGTATTGTATTGTAGGCAGAAGCTACACGGCAGAGAAATGGTGTTGTTATGGAATACTCCTTTCCTTTTCTAATCGTCAGGGTTATCTTTCAATTTTGCGTTTAAAATAAATTCTATATATTAAAAAAATGTTGCTGAGATATTTTATAAAATATATTTGGAAATGACTAATTATTAATATTTAGTATCATATATACTACAATAAAGTTACTAGAAATTGTATGTTAAACTATTTAGAGAAAAAATTGAATATGTTGCCTTCAAGGAACAAACAGTCCTGAAATCATGTGAAGAAACCCCCCAAAAAACAATGTCGTTCGTTTGTCTCAAATTCGTTCTTGGCTATGGAGGCCTATGTTGGCCCGCAATCAGTCCTCCATTGCCTTCAAGGAACAAACATTGAAGTAAAGTTTTGTATCTTGTCACCTTCTTTTGTGGACATGCAATTGTACTTTAACCGGTTTTGAAGAGCCTCCAGCTTTCACTGATGTGGAAATATTACCCCTTTTTAGTTTTCTTTTTGCCTTTTTAACCCCCGGCAGCTACGTAGTACACGTGGAACCTAATTGACCAATTACTAGTATTTGTGACTAAGCTGAGCTGTATTAATTATATATCGGATATATAGAAATTAGCAATGGTCTATATATATATGAGCATGTATGCAAAAGAAAAAGAAAAGAAAAGAAGAGGTGAACAATTAATGCAAAGATGCATGACGAGGCAAGTGATGTTAAAATTACGAGGTTATTGATCAGTTGATGTTTGGTGACATATATAAATTCCCGAACTATATAGTATTTTGTTAACCTTGGTGCTGTAAACGAAACTAATACTAAAAAAAAATCTAAACACTGCAGCTGTAATTACTCTAGTTGGTGAT
Source organism: Stellera chamaejasme (assembly GCA_024586325.1). Taxonomy (NCBI): domain Eukaryota; kingdom Viridiplantae; phylum Streptophyta; class Magnoliopsida; order Malvales; family Thymelaeaceae; genus Stellera; species Stellera chamaejasme. The sequence continues at coordinate 35,019,365 of CM044986.1, forward strand.
GGACTGACTGACTCTTTATCCATTCCCTTACCTCAACGGGTATTGAGTAATTTGTAATAAATTCCTATTATTGGCCAAACAAATTAGTAAATGTACAGGTTTGTGTTCTTTATAATTAATCCGATTTAAAGAAAAGAACAGATTGTAGAGAATGAAGGTAAAACCAGATTTTGTGCGTGGGGCGAAATCAGATTTTTTATAGGGCAACATTCATATTTCTTTAATGTGTATTTTTTTCCTCATAATTTTTCTCAAAATCTTACAAAATAAGAGAATTCAGTCTACTACCTGAGTCCTTTTTTAATAGTTACGTTTCTTTTTCCACCATCTAATCTATGTATTTTTTCTTCAATATTTTGGTATATAATTAAAGTTAAATAGCTTATAATTATATACATCAATGTGTCTAATTTCTAAAAATATTTTTTTCAAATTTTTTTAACAAATTCTTTCTAATAAAAAATTGAGTAAAACAAAAGTGTAAAAGTCAAACGTAACAATTAAATAGGGACGGAGGAGTGAGTATATATTATAAGTAACATTTGGTACTTTAGGGACAATAACAACATTGTGAATTTAGCCAGGAAAGTTTCTGCGTTTTACAACATTTATAAATGTTACTATATGAGTAACCATGGTACAGTTTTATCCACGGGACGTCAGTTACTTGGACTACTAATTAAGTTTAGCTGTTAACTCGACGAGGTTTATGAGGAAACCAAATATAAGCAAGCAAATTGGCCCCACTTGTTACCTCTTAATTATGCCCAGTCAAGGCATTTAAATGCTCTAAAATCTCTCACACCTCCGTGGGGGTATAAATTCAAGCACCATGAGGAGGAGCAGATCAACCACTGATCATCATCCAAATTAACAACCAATCAAACCATATGCATGGAGAAGAAGAAGAAGAAGAAAGTGGCGATCATTGGGGCCGGCGTGAGCGGGATTCTGTCCTGCCGGTACGTGGCGGAGATGGGGTATAACGTAAGCGTTTTTGAAGCGCAGGAGCGAGTCGGAGGAGTTTGGTCCCATCACGCCGTCGGGAGCACGCGGCTCCAGAATGTGAAAGAGACGTACCGGTTCTCCGATTTCCCGTGGCCGGGTCGGGTGCAGGATCCGCACCCGACTCACACGGAGGTGACGGAATATCTGGAGTCGTACGTTAGCCATTTCGACCTGCTTCGTCACATACAGTTCGGTTCCGTGGTGGAGTCGATAGAGTATGAAGGTGAGTCGATTGAAGAGATGGGTGGTTGGCACCAATGGGGTGGCGACGGAACTGCCTTTGGTTCTCAGGGAAGATGGACCCTTCATGTTAAAAGAGCAGTGCATCTGCAAGACGGTGTGAGTTTGGAGGAGGAGGAGGAGGAGATTCATGAAGCTGATTTCGTGATACTCTGCTTGGGCCAATTCAGCGGTTTGCCTTATATTCCAGAGTTCGATGATGAGGATCATGGGACGGAAGTTTTCAAAGGGACGGTACTGCATGCGATGGATTATGCAGCGATGATGATGCGGAAAACGAGCCTCTTTGACATTAAAGGGAAGAGAGTCACCATAGTCGGTTCATATAAATCTGCTCTGGATATTGCAGTTGAATGCGCCAACATCAATGGTACGTACATACTCATGAAACTATCTCATCTCTTGCATGCATGCGTGCGCGTAATTTCCAGTACTGCTACTATAATTAATTTCTATATACCACCTATACATGACCTCAAATAAAATCATACAAATTAAATTAATTAATTGAACTACATGCTGCAGGACCTGAATTTCCATGTACGTTGATTATGAGGACTCCACATTGGTTCCTTCCAAGTGACTCCGACAACGTATGGGGGCTCAGTCCCGGGTTACTGTTCTTCAACCGCTTCGCCGAACTGACTCTTCACAAGCCCGGTGAATCACTCTTTCTCAGCGTCCTCGCCACCCTGCTTGCTCCTCTGGTACGTATAACTCTTTCTCAGGTTATAATTACATATTAATTAATCATATATACAACACCCAATTGATCAATGAAAATATTTGCAAGTAGCTAGTATATATGTATAATTTCATGAAAAAAATGTAATATATATGTACAGAGAAAGCTGGTTTCAAAGTACGTGGAAAGCTACATCAGATGGAAACTCCCACTGAAGAAGCACGGGATGCTACCGTCGGAGAGCTTTTTCGACCACATCTCCAAATGCCAGATCGGAATGCTGCCCCACAATTTCTTTGACAGAGTGGAAGACGGAAGCATTGTCATCACCAAGGTGGCTAAAACCTTGGAGTTCTGCGAAAAAGGCCTTGTTGTCGATGGAACCAAGCCGCCGGAACAAACCAACGTCGTCATTTTTGCCACTGGTTACCAAGGCGACAAGAAGCTCAAGAACATCTTCACGTGCCCACATTTCCAGAAGCACATGGCCGGATCACCACATTCCATCGTTCCTCTGTACAGGCAAATCCTGAATCCTCGGATTCCGCGGCTGGCGGTGGTGGGGTTCTCGGAGAGCTACTCGAACATGGCGTCGTCGGAGCTGCGGTGCCAGTGGTTGGTGAGCTTCATGGCTGGGAAAGTGGAGCTTCCGAGCATCAGAGAGATGGAGAAGGAGATCAGTGTGTGGGGGGAGTACATGAATAAGTACGCTGGTAAACATTTCAGGAGGTCTTGCATTAGCAACATCCACATTTGGTACAGTGACCAGTTGTGCAGGGATATGGGATATAGCCCAAAGAGGAAGAAGGGAATTCTGGCTGAACTCTTTCAGCCTTACGGCCCTACAGATTATGCTGGACTACTACAGCTTCATCACCATATGGACTCCTAGCCAAGCTAAGCCACTTAATATGTATCTATGTATGTATGTATGTATGTATGTATGTATGTATGTATGTATGTATGTATGTATGTATGTATATATGTATGTATGTATTAATATGTATCTATGTATGTATGTATGTATGTAATTGGAAATAAGAACTACGTACGTGTAAAAAAAAACTAAAATTAAGGCTTTAATTTGAAGTGTGTGTGTGTGTGTGTATATATATATATCCATTATCATCGTATATATACTATACATACAATGAGCGAGCTCGATCTACTTGTATTTTTCAGCGGATAATTATATGTCTATATATATATATATACATGTGTGTTACTCTAGTAACTTTCTTATTGAAATTTTCTCTGTGTAACCTTGTAATGTAGGTAATTATATGGTACTCTACTTGTATGACAAGGGAGAAGGCAGAATAGGAATAGGAGGGAAGAAGAGGAAACGACGACGTTTTTTAAAACTCCTGCAACCACTTTTTCGGTTTGGATCTAATTGGCTGGTGAAGGGGGCCGAGCCGAGCGGGGCTTTATCTCCTGAGTCCAGCTTGTGAGAGAGCGCGAGCAGTTCCTTCCGGAAGAAAACTGAAATTTTTGAAATTTCCATGGCCGCGGCGGCGATCACCACTTTACTTCCGCTTTCTTGTTCACCGAAACCCACCACTGCTACTTCTCCGCCTATTCCCTGCAAACCCACGAACTCATCAGCCTTCACCAGACCCAGAGGGAAATTCGCGGCCTCCGTCGCCTTCAATCCTTCCGGCAACTTCGACCTTTCCATGTTCGCCGACGAAGAAGATGGTGCGTCTTGATTCTGAATTCATCAACTAATTCTTCTATGTTTATTATCATCGGGTCTGGGCCGATTAATTGCGGGATTATGTGATTGTTAAATTCTCCAGACTCGTCCAAAGCTGAGCCGCCGATGCCTCCCACACAAGGCAGATTCGAGATTGTGATCGACAATGACGCTATTCGCCTCCTAGATTTGTCGCCCTTCCACGATGCTACCGGAATTACATCTCCCTCCTCAGGTCAGTCAGTCAGTCAGTCGCTAGCTTTCTACCAGAAATTTAACCCGAGACTTTTTTAATTGTGATTGAATCTCTGGGTGTAAAATGGGTAGGGCTCGAGCTGGAGTTCGAATTCTGGCTTATGGAGTCTATTCCTATGGAGTTGGAACTTGAGTTGGAGCCTGAAATGGAGCTCCATAACTTAATGAGTGGAGCTCGAGTCCACCGATTACCTATTGATTTTTTTTTACTATATTATGTAATATTTTATTAATAGTAATAATCATGATTAGTAAAAAATGATCAATTTTAAAACGAGTTTATCGAGCAAATTATATATAGGGTAGCAGGGGTGATGTATAGTTGGTGGAACAAGGTTAAATTAGGTTTTGGATTAGCTATCATCATGACCATATTCATGAGTAATTAGTTGCATTAATCATGTATGTGTGTGTAGTTAAAGCCGAGGAATTTCTTGAGAGGAGAATTGGGTTCACAATAAATTACGCAAGAGAAGATCCGGATGATCCTCGAGAACTATCAGAATTTCCTGACATAAGGTTATGGTTCGTGAGACTGGACGCTAAGTATCCTTGGCTCCCAGTGTTGCTAGATTGGAGAGCAGGGGAATTAGCTCGTTACGCGGCCATGTTAGTTCCCCATCAGGTAACGCTAACAGCAATTAAAGTAAAGAATGATAGTAGTCCTTTATATATGGTTTGTTGTGGAGTAGTAAATTTGCATCAATGGATCACGTGTGTGTGTGTGTGTGTGTTTTGTTTGTGTGATATATGGCAGATGAGTATGAAGATGGGAGTGGTGTTCAATCCAGAGGCACTGGAGTTGTTTGTAATGAGCAAAGCTTTTGTGGTGCATGACTGGCTGAAGCACCACAATGTTCCCATGCCTACACTTAAAACAGCTGATATGGCTAGAATGCTCGGATTCGGAATTGGGGATGAACTCTTTCACTTGATTGATTGACAACTCTCATATTTTCTCACCTTAAATTTACAGTATAATTTAAACCCAAAACATTACTTGTATTGTAATGGATCAAACAAAATTATTATGGACATTATAAAATGACTGGCCGCACACACACACACACACCTGCCCTTTTGCTAAATGCTACAGAGAAAAGTTGATGAGCCATCTAATCTATACCGTCGTCGTCGACTAGGGAGAGTCCCTCTCAACTTTCTAGCTACTTCTCTCCCCATGATGCTGTCAAATGTTCCACGCTATCGTTTCATTTTCTCATGTCATCTGTGTCTCTCTCTCAAAGAGCCAAATTCAATTAATGACTAAAATTGCAACGCTTACGCATACATGATTGCTCCTCCTGAAACTAATTTACTTTATCAACCAAAAGGATAATAAATAATATCTATTCAATTCGTTCAACTTGTTTTGTTTTAGAAGTTTTCTAAAGCGAAAGAAAATAATGAATAATCTTCTCCCACGACTACGAGTAGATGTGAATCCATCCCCCTTGTTTGGTTTTATTTCCCATTAACATACGTGACGAATCATAACAATTAACAATAGAATTGAATAAAGGCGGAAGTTAGGATGCGCTCCTTTTAAAAAGCGCATCTCATGTGCTTTACTTTTGCTTTTATTTACTTGTTTGTCAATTTTCATTTTTTCATTCTTTAAAAAATGTATATCTTTTTTTTCTATAATAAAAAATTACAAATAATTAGTCGAGTGGAAAGAAAAAAAAGACGAAGAGAACAAGACTCATATGTCATATGTTTTGATGATTTTTTCGAAATCCGTTACCGAGTCATTTTTTTTTACTACGAGCATCATCAAGTACACGTATCATTTTTTTCAATGCTGTATCATTAATTTCCTAGGGTGCATCACTATTTTTCACTAATGCATCAGTGCATCATTAATTTTCTACAGTGCATCACTCACTTTTGTACAAGTATCATTTTTTTCTAATGTTGTATCATTAATTTTCCTACAATGCATCACAACACTTGTACTAATGTATCATGATTTTTTTTCTAAAATGCATCACTTGATTCTAAAACTCTAGATACGTTAGAAGATGCAAACTGATATTTCTCTCAGAACTGCACAAGTATCATTTTTTTCTAATGTTGTATCATTAATTTTCCTACAATGCATCACAACACTTGTACTAATGTATCATGATTTTTTTCTAAAATGCATCACTTGATTCTAAAACTCTAGATACATTAGAAGATGCAAACCTGGTATTTCTCTCGAATCGCACAAGTATCATTTTTTCTAATGTTGTATCATTAATTTTCCTACAATGCATCACAACACTTGTACTAATGTATCATGATTTTTTTTCTAAAATGCATCACTTGATTCTAAAACTCTAGATACGTTAGAAGATGCAAACTGGTATTTCTCTCAAAACTGCACCATCCAATCCACCTCCACTCTCCTGATCTCGCCACTGTTTGCCGCCGCCATCGAACTCCGTCGTGATCCTCCCGTCACCTCGCCGCCGCTGCAGATTGGAGATGACGATGAAGTAGCATATGAGTATGAAGGCGGTGACCAGGACTCCGATGACTCCGATGACGATGGGGGAGAAGTAGGTGTTGTTTGGTCGGTCGTGGCGGGGAGGAGGTGGAGGAGGGAAGAGAAGGTAGCACCATTGGGGACAGTAGACGCTGTACATCGTAATGACAATTTTGTAGTTCTTTTTAAATGTTAAGCGCATTGCATGCGCATACAATGCTTCTCTTGAATAAATATCATTTTAAAATTATACTCATATTTATCCAACTTTAAAGTGAACGTGTAATTCTTTTCCATATAACTTATAAGTAGATAACTACACTCAATTACAATACATTGATGCGCAGACAGACCTAGGAATACTTTGATGTGGGGCAAAAATTATATGAAAACTTAATTGTTTTTTTGTTAAATAATTAAGTTAAAAAGATATTTAGAAATTACGGATATTGATTTATAATTTTTTATTTTGGTCACATGTATTGACCAAAACCTTGTAAAATTGGTCCAATAATGAGCAAACAAGTAGTAATGTGTAATGTTTGTACTAGGTTTTGCTTCCTTGTGAGAATTTTATTTATCTCTTATTGAAATTGAAACTATAAATAGAACAAAAAAAATAGAAATGATTAGGTGTAAATGATAATGTACATCCTCTTTTGGAGTAGTTTCCACTAATATGATACTCCCTCCGTCCCTGAATAATTCTACACATTGTTTTTACTGTTTTACAGTATTTAATCTATGAATTTTTTTTCATGAATTTTTAGACTTTAAAGTTAATAATTTATATGCATGTCATAATTTGAAGTATAATTTATATGCATGTCATAATTTGAAGTATAAACTTTCTAAATATATTTTTTCTGAATTTTTTAAAACTTGCTATCTTTGTTAAAATTTGAGTCAAACATTGAATCTTGAAACAACAAAAACAATGTGTAGAATTATTCAGGGACGGAGGTAGTACAAATTAGATACAATTAAAAGGCTAAAGAAACTTAATAAAAATATGTAAAGAAATGAGTATCATTAAGACATTAACGAAAACACGTATAGACATAATACATTAAAGCAAAGAAACACAAATAAATAAATGAATAAAGAAACATAAGCCAAAAGGGGCGGGAGCCCCGGGGGGGGGGGGATCCAAAACATAAGCACGACATGTGCATAGCAGAGTCTATTATTGCAGCAGACTAGCGAAGAGGCGATTGAGGAGCAGAGAGGTAAAGGTGGATACTTTCTAATGTTAGGGGCAAAATGTATTTGAATCATAGTCTGGTGATATCTTTGTAATTAGTTTTCCGACATTAAGTGTTAGAGGGAAAATATCAGAACATGTCCTCAAATTGTTATATGCATACATATATACCCTAACCTTCCCAAGCCCCCACTGATGCGCATTGTCGTCTCCCGAATTTAACCTTACACTATCTAAAATCGAATCCCCACTTGAATTATATGCCCATATGAACTCTAATGACAGTCCATTGTTTCATATCTTCTCTATTTTTCTCCTTACTTTTATTTTGAAATCGTGTCACTTCACAGAATCAGGAATGGCGAATATAAACCATAGGATCCCCTTCTCCGAGGACCGTCCCTTTCGCGTCTTCACTGAAAAGTGAAAACGTCTTTCTCCCTCTAAATTCTTGTAAAGTGTTTGCCTTTTCTGTATCTTCAAGTGGTCTCGGCTAAAAAGACTTGAAATTTAGTTCCGACCTACGTGAAGAACAAGGATAGATATATCCGCATCACAGCATTGGTTTCTCTCGCTTCAAGGCTTGTCCTTTCAGAGGAGATCGGTCAAAGAAGGCATGGGCGCCTCTCAGCAAGAAGCAATCAAACAATTGCAGTCTTTAATGGACGATTGTGAGCTCTGCATGTTCATCTACGGTCTTTGCACCTTTCTCTTTAATTTTACATGATTGTTGGAGAAACTAATGTGTCTTATCCGGACCTCGATTTTTCTCTCACCATGTTTTCCAGTGGATGCTACACTTAGTGCTACCTTCCGGGTTAGTTATTTTTCGCCTGTTGTTTGTTTTCTGGACCTACTTGATTTGCCTGGATCATTCAATTCTCTATATCGTATGATTGATACGTATTGGTGAAGTATCTAATCTCCTATGATTAATACACTTCTGGTGAAGTATCTGATGCTTCTCTGGTTGTCATCTGTTCCAAGTTGTAGTTTTGTGGAGTCAGTACCAGGATCAGCTTAATACGAACTATCTTTTGGTTGTATCATGTGATTGATTTTGAATTTTTTCTTTTAATGTTAATCATGTGATTGATTTAATTCTGGTGAGGTATCTCTTTGAACTTCTTGGCTATTATCTGTTCCCGAGTTATGACATGGGGTGTTCTACAAATAATATACCACAATCAGGTCAATATGAACTTATATTATGGTGTTATCCCTGATCATTAATCATCCGGTGCACTGGACAGACATAAATGCTTTCTTATTCATCTCTCCACCAAATAGTTGGGTTGGTGTGAAATGTGTGGACTTCTGCTGACAGAACCGGGCAGTATATTGTTGTTTTGATAAATATAAGAGCACCATTTTGCTTGCATCTGATACCAAAATAGAAATTAGAGTACTTTTTCCTGCAGAACATGCACCAGGGTAAACCAACTGAAACATTGGTGCGGTTTCTGAAAGCTAGAGATTGGAACATTCTGAAATCACACAAAATGGTCAGATACTCATTGTTACTGAAAGTTTATACTAGCCATTTACTCAGTTTGCTGATTGTTAATTGAATTCTCCAGTTGATTGACTGCTTGCATTGGAGAGTGCAGAATGAGATTGATGGTATATTGGCGGTGAGCTTTTGTGATTTGCACACTCTATAGTGGCATTTGAATTTTGAAGCTGGGTCGGATTAAAAGTCTGTTACTGTTTGTGATTTGTCTCATTAGGTAGTGAACTACCAACTATCATACATTTTATTTCACCAAGAAAACTCTATTTAATTAACGTTTCTGTGTGCTCAGAAACCGATCATTCCTGCTGATTTATATAGAGGAGTACGAGATTCTCAGCTTGTAGGAATATCGGGGTTCACAAAAGAGGTATACTTTTGTATCACCATTGCGAATTTCTGTTTTAATGGCTGCAATACATCGTCATGCAATAGAGATATCTTCTGAGTGGCCTCTTCACACCTCCTCTTCCCATTCTCGATTATTTCCCCCTTCTTTAGTTTAAACCATAGGTAGATTTGGGTGTGATAGGTGTAACAGTTAATATAGTTCTTGGTATCAGTTTGACCTTTTAGTTCTGACTTTTGAGCGACTTTACCAGGGTCTTCCAGTAATTGCAGTTGGGGTTGGCCTCAGCACATATGACAGAGCATCCGTAAGGACGTCAAGACTTGGTGCATTTATTATGATCTTATTGCATTTCAAGTTTGCATTCTTACTAGTTACAGATAAACAAGTCTATACATTGATAAAGTTGTAGCTTGTCAAGACTTGAAAAAGCAAACTGTGATTATTTGAGAGGATGACAGTGCCATTGACTTTTACATATTAAATTTAGAAGTAGCAAGATAATGCTGGAGTAAAACCTGTGCTGAATATGTTAGAATGGGCCTATATACTCAACTGTAATTAATTGAGAGAGTGATGTGCCAGTGACTTTTCCATATTCAATTTTTAAAGTATCAAGATTGTGCTGGAGTAAGATCAGTGTCGAATATGTTACAATGAGCTCGTGTGTGTGTGTGTGTGTGTTCTCTTAAACTTGTGGATGCATGCATCCGTGTGTGTAGGAGTCTTCTCTTTCATATGTTGACTATATCCATATTATCTTCTTGGTTTGCAATGCAGAGTCTTGGACATTTTTGTTGATTTTACATGTAAGATTTTGTGCTATTTTAGGCAAATTACTATGTACAATCACACATTCAGATGAATGAATATAGAGATCGTGTATTGTTGGTGAGTTGACTTCCAGCATTTCCTTTTTTACATCTGTACTTCTTTATTATTGATATTCTTATCGTGTTTTCTATATAGCCTTCCACCAGTGAAACTTATGGGCGTCACATTAGCACATGTGTAAAGGTTTTGGATATGACAGGATTAAGGCTTTCAGCCCTGAACCACATAAAGGTACATTATTTCTCCTTTTTGTGATTTTGTTTTTATTTCTTTATAAAGAGCTTGTATGTAAATTAGTCAAGATTTCCTGAACCGTATCAGTATTATCTTTGTTTTAGAGCGTATTTTTGGTGTAACTTGGGTTTTGCTTATAATCCAACCTATGATTATATCTGTTATGTTCTCATTATAACTGATGTACCTGTGTGCACTGTGCACTCATGCCAAATTGTTCTTTGTTGTTACGCATGGAAATGTCCTATCTCGAGTCTGTGCATGTGTGTTTGTGGACATGGATTACTGTTACCGAAGCAGAAAGAAAGCTTAGTTCCTTTCATGTTCTTCTTCCAAATGCGGATTAACTGCTTTTTTCGTATGTTAATGCAGCTACTAACTGTTATATCAACAATTGATGACTTGAACTATCCAGAGAAGTCTGAAACATATTATATTGTGAACGCTCCTCTAGTATTCTCCGCCTGCTGGAAGGTTTACGTCCATCTTGTTCTCCTTCTTTGAACTTGGCAAACTTACACACTAAAAGCGCAACTGATTCAAAGCTTTGCAGGTCGTAAAGCCACTCTTGCAGGAAAGAACAAGGAGGAAAATCCAGGTCCTTCAAGGCTGTGGAAGGGACGAGCTACTCAAGGTAAGGCTCTGTATCTTCATGAGGTCACTGTTAATGTACATGTTTTTTCCCCTCAATGTTGGCATGAAGAATGAGCTTTCACATCTTCCACACATTTTGCAGGTGATGGACTATGCATCCCTACCACATTTTTGTCGAAAAGAAGGTTCTGGGTCTGGGTCATCTCGCCACTCAGGTAACAATGGCACCACAGACAATTGTTTCTCCTTGGATCACACCTTCCACCGAGAGTTATACAAGTATGTGAATCAACAGTCCATGCTTGCCGAGTCCATTTCACCTATCAAACAAGGCTCAGTCCATGTTGAAGTCCCCGAGCCAGATGCTGAAGATGCTAGAATTGCAATGACAATAGAGTGTGAGTTCAGGAGGGTTGCAGTCACTGACCATATTGGTCGCTCCAACACAATTAATATCAAGGTTAACGGTGATTAGAATCTAGAATGATTGATTGGATGTTGTAATCAGTTTATCCTGAATTCCTTTGGAGAAACAGAAGGCAGATTTTCCACGTTTTTATTTATTTATGGAAGTCTGAGTTTGTATGCACTTGCATCAGCTCGATGCAGGTTATGTAACATCAATTTATACACAACTTGAAGCTTATTAATTTCTTTCTTGAAATTTTCAGCATTTATTGTGAGCTTCTTCTTCTTCTTCAATCCCAAATGCTGTTGTATTCCAATGAGAATCACAGAGCATTTTGGACCGAGAATGTCTCCAACAGTTTATCCATTTTCTCGATGTACTCATTTTTAGAGAATTTTGAGCATTTTTTTGATTCAATAGTTTCTCTATGAGACAAAAATATGAGAAACTTTCCCTAAATTTGGAGTATCCTCCAAATTTTGGAAACCTTTCTCAAATCTACTTTTTAAAAAACTTCTCTCATCTCTCCTCTCTTTTGGCTACTTGTGATTGGTTAAATATTTTTCATCTCTCCTCTCTCCAAATAATTCATTAATTATTATTCAAATATGTAGAATATTTTATTCTTGTAATAAATGCAAAATTCTCCAAAATGAGGAATGAAGTTGGAGCAAACTTTTTTTGGAAAACATGGCATTTGCTTTCCCATTTTAGAGAAACTTTTGAGGAAGCTATTAGAGATACTCTGATTTGATAAATAGTAGGAGAAAATGTCATTCAAGCTAACCATAACACAGAAACTCATGCTTTCAGCTCAAACATTGACAAACCCTAGCATAAGATATCTTTCTTTTTTTGACAGAGGATAAATACAACAGCAATCTTCAGCCTATCTCAATCTGGCATAAGATGACCAACCTCATTAATACTTGAGCGAAGGAAGTTATGCCCTTTGCCATACAGACACAATAGACAAATAAAGAAGCAGCAGCAATCAGATCAGAGGGCTAGCTCAACTGCTTGTAGCAACTATAGGCAACAGCAACCGAAACTGCAGCAAATACAACAGCAAGAGCTGCATACGTATCTTCCCTTTCCCAGGTCTCCCACCAAGTTGGTGTCGCACAAACCTTGCGAACTGAACCGCCTTTATTGCTGTTTACACGGGATGCTGGTTTTTTGGCTCCCTTTCTTTCATGCACTGATGTTTGTATTTTATCCTTGGAACTAAAAGCATCTGCCACTTCTTGTGAAACAGGATTCTGACAACAAGATGCACCGCCATTTCCCTGGCAACACCCATTTACTTCAGCCTGAGAACTACAACTAGTTATCTTTACCTCTCCCGCCTGTGCTTCAGTATTCATCCTTCTTTCAACATTAGGCTCACCATTCAGCTGGAGTCTTAATTCTTGAGATGTCTTCTGTTCCTCTTCTAACAAACCCATCTGACCCCTGGTAATGGATTTAAAACTCTAGTAAGTGAATAAATTCTCTAAGTTGGCCTGCATACCAATGCTTTGTTGAGAGAATTTCTGGTCAATCTCATCAAACAGTACCTTAAATCCCAACAACTTCTGGTCAAAATCTCAATTGGAGATAAATGCCTCCCTATCTAAATACACAACTTAACTTCTATAGACAGGCCAAGAAAAAGGAGAACTTGATGCAGGAGATAAATAAGTTACCTCCAAAGCCAGTCCACAATCTCCCCTCTTCCAACATGCTGCTCAATCAATGTGGGTACATCATCTGGGGAAACATACCCATACCTGTACATTTATTCACAAAACAAAAGAGATGTCAAAGTTCAGGTCAGGTTAACTTTGATCAACAAAGAAAAGAAATCTGGGGAAAGGAAAACAAGACAAAACAAAATGGATCTGCCACAAGAGAGAAGATTACCAGTGACCAGTGACTTCTCCACCAACACTTGATCCGAAAATAATTACATTTCCAGCATACTTATGTCCTCCAATGTGTGAACAGGGACTAACTGACACTCTACCCTGGAGCCCACGCAATTCTATCTCCTCTTTAAATCTAGTAACAAGTGGAGGTCCACAAACTCCACAACGGCGATCTCTGGACCCATGAGAACATACAAAGATATATGATCCTTTTAGTGCTTCAGGGGTGCCAGGAAGCCATTCACCATCTTTCACTAGAACTTCTTCAACAAACGTGTCAACATCAAAATGAGTCAATCTCCTGCATCATTTGTGAACAGCTGAATCATAAACTGAGAGGAGCAACTAAAAAATGTCAGGGAACATCAAAAGGACGGTGGGTAACCTATATCTGATCATGTCAGGAAATATCAGCACATCTCCATTTGAGGTCTCAGTTCCGTCATGCCCCTCACATATTGTCAGGCGAGTCTAAAAGATGGTGACAAATAAGGTGGGGCAGAGATGAGCAGCACTAATCAATAGGAAAAACGAAAACGAAAATAAAAACAACAATTACAGCAATACTCATGTGCCATTTTACCAGTTGAGTAAAAGGTAAAATGAGGTCCATATAAAGTCTTCAATAAATGCTGCTAATGATCCATGATATTACCATTTACGCCAATCTAGTCATTGTGCAGACTCGCAGAATCATAATATTAGTTTCACGTACGACTACGAATAACCATTTAACAGAAGAGAGATATTTTAATAATGATAATGACGATTCAATGCAATAGGGGTGTGTTTACGAGAGTTAGAAATTATTTCGGGAAATTTTGGGATGTGTGATTTGATTGATGGATAAGATGCATGTGAGTAGGGAAATTTGAGGAAAATGTAATTTGATAAATAATTGATGGGGAATTGATGGATTTAAAGCTGTTTTATGTATTATGATTGAGAAAGTTAGAAAAAAAAAAGTGAGAAATTTTTGTACTGGACACCACACTACCTAGAAGATACATGTATAAACAAATGCAAATATGAAATAATGGTCATTCTAGAAAGAACATTAAAGTTAGTAAAGATTATTCACTCAAGCAGAAAGATGCATATACTTATCCCTCAACAGCGCACCATAAGCGATGGGACTAACATATACCTCTAATTAATAAAGTATATTATTGTATAAGAAGCTTTACCCGAAAAAAGACATGGAAAAAAATGCAAGAATATGAAAACTTCTGGATTCCAGACTATGCATTATGCACAAAGAGAAGTCAACTACCACTAAAATGGAATCTCCTATTCCTTCTGACCTTCAAATGCTAAAGCAACAATACTAATATACCACTTTAACTTCACACCCAATAGAGATAGAAACGCAGATATTAGCACTTCAGATCTCAAAAGACCACAAGCATTCATAAAATCAGAAAAGGGATTTACTGGCCCTACTTTATCATGGCCTTGGAAACAGTAGAGGTAGGGAACAAAGCTACAGATGCGCTAACTTATGGGGTAAACTGCAATACAAAAGAAAGATTTCAGTATTCAAAGCTTGAAGAACCACCAACACAAATGAGTAGCTTTCTGGATGCTTCAGGCAGCTCCAGTTCCACAACAATGCATAAATATTAAGAAACGATCTACACTAAACTTGACAGGAAGGAAAAAAAAAAGTCATAATGCTCCCCACATCTGATTTCACACCCATAAACCAAAATCTGAATCCCATAATGCATAAAATACTATTCCTTTCGGATAACCCATAAAGAAAGGTAAGAAACCCCAAATGATTCAAATTCAAAACCCAGAAATCACTTACT
This sequence comes from Stellera chamaejasme, assembly GCA_024586325.1. Lineage (NCBI taxonomy): Eukaryota > Viridiplantae > Streptophyta > Magnoliopsida > Malvales > Thymelaeaceae > Stellera > Stellera chamaejasme. The sequence continues at coordinate 35,034,586 of CM044986.1, forward strand.
TCCTTTCTCATATCACCCTTCCTAGCCGAAACAGCAGCTGAGAGCAACCTCGGCAAGCGATCAAACTCGGTGGCTTCTATTCTAGGCGGCCAGACGGCGGGGTTTTTGTAGCACAAAAACACGTGGCGCTGGTAGAACTGGACGGTCCCGGCAAGCGGAGTCTGCAGGAAATCGGGTCTGGAGAAGCCGAACTCGGCGTCGCTGATGGCAGCGGTGTCGCCTCCCAGAAGGCCGTCGTTCTGGTAACTCCCGGTGGCGCTTCCGATGAGAGAGGAAGAAGGGTCCTGAAGGTAGCTGTCGAGGTGGTCGGAGACGGTGATCGGAGAGGAAGAGGAGGAGGGGTTGTTGGGGAAAGTTAAGGGGTCGTCACGGTCTCGGTTGCTGGCCATCAGAGTGTGTCTGTTGGAGTAGCAGTGGTGGGACTTGGGAAGTGGCGACTGGTAGTGGCTCTGGGTCTTGGGTGAGTCAAACAGATTTGCATAACTCAAGATTTTGGATCTCTGAGTACAACTATACAAGGGGGTAAATGATTCAAATTCAAATTCAAATTCAAATTATTTAACAACTTGGAATCATTAACGTAAACAAACTAAATTTTAAGCTTGTATAAAAAAAACTAAAATTTAAGCTTATATAGTATTATCTTTTTACCAATTATATGGTGCGCATATGTGTAGGTACACATAGCAATATATAGAGAAAGTATGTAGGGATAATTTAGACATTTAGTATTTTTTAGTGGATTTGGGCTGAAACTGTTTTGTAAATTAGACATCTAATCTACTATGTGTACCTACACATATGTGTATCATATCAAGACTCTTATCTTTTACTCGCTCATCACATAAAAGAAATACATCTGCACTTGATCTAGTGATCATGCTACACTTGTAGAGGTCTCGAGTCTGATATCCCAACTCTGTACCCTATTTAAGAACTATAAGATAAAAGTAACATTTTTGTAATGGAAATGTAAATAGGTAATAAATTAAAATTGATATTTAAGGTTTAATCATATTGGATAAAGAAAAAGCTATATCTTCCTTTTTAGGATAGAGAGTACAACATATTTTGAACAAATTTCCTTTTTAGGGTCTCTTAGAAAAATCAGAAAAATTGATAATTTTCTTTAAAAGAAAACTTCTCTCAAAGTTACTAAATCACTATATCTTTACTTTTTCTAACTCATTTTTTGCATGCTTTCAATCGATGGGTAATTAAGTAAATTTATTAAAAATTTACATTCACTTTAATCTCTACGCCTTTCCTTCAATTTATTGGGGACGGAGGAAGTAAGAGATATACTTGGGTACTATCTATTAGGAGTAAAATATTTGCCTCCACAAAATTGTACCTTCTACAAAATATATGGCCTTTATTCTATCCTAAAGAAGAAAATATGCTCATCAAAAAATGAGAATAAAATATTTCAAATTGATAAGCTTTGAGAAATGGATAAATTTTTTATCCTCCGTATGAAGAAAAGAAATTCTACACCACAGTTAAAGTTAGCAGATCTACATCACAAGTTAAAGTTGGCAGAGAGATAGTAAAATGGTGTGAAATTTTAAAACAACGTGTTAGCGTGACTTTTCACATCTAAGTCTAACATAACATGATACCAATATAGTGATGTGATCACGGGGGGGTAAGTGATCACGCGTTCGGATCTAGCTTGAAGGAGGTGGTTTCCAGCAAGAATGGAAACGAAGAACAGAGGAAGAACAAGGAAACAAAGTCGGCCAAGGGAACCTCCGCACTACGAGGTGAGGCAATGCCCTTGAAAACGCCATGGTAAGGAGATGGAACCGAGAACCTCCTCACTACGAGGTGAGGCAATGCAAGGTATTATATTGGATCCTCTTGCAATGGATCACTATGATTGGCGAAGCAAGATTTGAGAAGGAGATGGAACCGAGAACCTCCTCACTACGAGGTGAGGCAATGCAAGGTATTATATTGGATCCTCTTGCAATGGATCACTATGATTGGCGAAGCAAGATTTGAGAACCCATAAAGGGCTTGAGGAATTTTCCTTCTCAAGCTTTTCTTTAAAATTGGTTCTGTTCTATTCTAGGAGTCTGTTGTTCCTTTTATAGAGAAGGGAAAGGGAACAGACTCTTACATATACGCATGCATGCCATAAAGCGTACGGTGCTTTTGCATGCATGTTATCTAAAAAGGTGAAAAAGGTCAAAGCTAAGTAATATAATACTCCCAAGTGTCGGCGTGAAAGGAGGGAGTGTTCTGATGGGACAGTGGTTGGAGTGGTTGGGAGTGGTCGGCTGAATTATTGGAAGTGCCTTCGCCAAAGTGCCTTCGCCGCCTTCGCGGAAGTGCCTTCGCCAAAGTGCCTCCGCCAAAGTGCCTCCGCCAAAATGCCTTCGCCAAAGTGGAACTTCACTGTTTTCTGAATAACTTGAGCTCTGGAACTCCGATTGAGGTGATTCAAAAGCCATTTTTCTCCTCTTGAAAAGGGCTTCAATATGAAATCCATTGCTCCAGCTCTTGATGAGTACAGATCCGCTTCACTTCTCCAAAAGAAAGCCCGGGGAGATTTCAGGCCCCCGCAGTATCAAATCATTCTCTCCCTCTTCAAAAGGATTCGTCCTCGAATCCAAGGTGAGAGTTCCTCCCGGTACAACAAAATTAAAATTACATAATAACATTCATAGATACAGGGGCGACAAGGAAGGAGTTGTAAAGGTTGAGCACCAAGCACCTCTCAACTACGAGGTTGAGCAATACTTGGTATTTGCTCACAGAAATGCCGGATTCCGTCTTTGAACACCGTGCACCTCCCAACTACGAGGTTGGGCAATACAAGGTATAATTTCTCAAACGGACACCGTCTCCTCTGCTTCTCCACAGCTTTGAGAAAAGAAATCACAGGGGCAACCAAGGCACAGAGGCGGACTTGCTAAGTTTGAGCAGAACGGGTTGATGCCTTCTCTTCTGCTTCTTAACAATCCGGGAAAGAAAATACAGAGGCAACGAAGTTGGAACTTACCGAGGAGGAGAAGAAGTGGACTTTCTGTTCTTCAACTTCTCGATGGTTCCGTGGAGAGAAGAAAACACAAACGAACTCCCTCAAGCAGCATGGCTCTGATACCAATTGATGTGATCACAGGGGGGGTAAGTGATCACGCGTTCGGATCTAGCTTGAAGGAGGCGGTTTCCAGCAAGAATGGAAACGAAGAACAGAGGAAGAACAAGGAAACAAAGTCGGCCAAGGGAACCTCCGCACTACGAGGTGAGGCAATGCCCTCGAAAACGCCTGGGAAGGAGATGGAACCGAGAACCTCCTCACTACGAGGTGAGGCAATGCAAGGTATTATATTGGATCCTCTTGCAATGGATCACTATGATTGGCGAAGCAAGATTTGAGAAGGAGATGGAACCGAGAACCTCCTCACTACGAGGTGAGGCAATGCAAGGTATTATATTGGATCCTCTTGCAATGGATCACTATGATTGGCGAAGCAAGATTTGAGAACCCATAAAGGGCTTGAGGAATTTTCCTTCTCAAGCTTTTCTTTAAAATTGGTTCTGTCTATTCTAGGAGTCTGTTGTTCCTTTTATAGAGAAGGGAAAGGGAACAGACTCTTACATATACGCATGCATGCCATAAAGCGTACGGTGCTTTTGCATGCATGTTATCTAAAAAGGTGAAAAAGGTCAAAGCTAAGTAATATAATACTCCCAAGTGTCGGCGTGAAAGGAGGGAGTGTTCACGATGGGACGGGAGTGGTTGGGAGTGGTCGGCTGAATTATTGCCAAAGTGCCTTCGCCAAAATGCCTTCGCGGAAGTGCCTTCGCCAAAGTGCCTCCGCCAAAGTGCCTCCGCCAAAATGCCTTCGCCAAAGTGGAACTTCACTTGTTTTACGAATAACTTGAGCTCTGGAACTCCGATTGAGGTGATTCAAAAGCCATTTTCTCCTCTTGAAAAGGGCTTCAATATGAAATCCATTGCTCCAGCTCTTGATGAGTACAGATCCGCTTCACTTCTCCAAAAGAAAGCCCGGAGTGATTTGAGGCCCCTCAGGATCATATCATTCTCTCCCTCTTCAAAAGGATTCGTCCTCGAATCCAAGGTGAGAGTTCCTCCTGGTACAACAAAATTAAAATTACATAATAACATTCATAGATACAGGGGCGACAAGGAAGGAGTTGTAAAGGTTGAGCACCAAGCACCTCTCAACTACGAGGTTGAGCAATACTTGGTATTTGCTCACAGAAATGCCGGACTCCGTCTTTGAACACCGTGCACCTCCCAACTACGAGGTTGGGCAATACAAGGTATAATTTCTCAAACGGACACCGTCTCCTCTGCTTCTCCACAGCTCCGGGAAAAGAAATCACAGGGGCAACCAAGGCACAGAGGCGGACTTGCTAAGTTTGAGCAGAACGGGTTGATGCCTTCTCTTACGCTTCTTAACAATCCGGGAAAGAAAATACAGAGGCAACGAAGTTGGAACTTACCGAGGAGGAGAAGAAGTGGACTTTCTGTTCTTCAACTTCTCGATGGTTCCGTGGAGAGAAGAAAACACAAACGAACTCCCTCAAGCAGCATGGCTCTGATACCAATTGATGTGATCACAGGGGGGGTAAGTGATCACGCGTTCGGATCTAGCTTGAAGGAGGCGGTTTCCAGCAAGAATGGAAACGAAGAACAGAGGAAGAACAAGGAAACAAAGTCGGCCAAGGGAACCTCCGCACTACGAGGTGAGGCAATGCCCTTGAAAACGCCTAGGGAAGGAGATGGAACCGAGAACCTCCTCACTACGAGGTGAGGCAATGCAAGGTATTATATTGGATCCTCTTGCAATGGATCACTATGATTGGCGAAGCAAGATTTGAGAAGGAGATGGAACCGAGAACCTCCTCACTACGAGGTGAGGCAATGCAAGGTATTATATTGGATCCTCTTGCAATGGATCACTATGATTGGCGAAGCAAGATTTGAGAACCCATAAAGGGCTTGAGGAATTTTCCTTCTCAAGCTTTTCTTTAAAATTGGTTCTGCCTATTCTAGGAGTCTGTTGTTCCTTTTATAGAGAAGGGAAAGGGAACAGACTCTTACATATGTGCATGCATGCCATAAAGCATACAGTGCTTTTGCATGCATGTTATCTAAAAAGGTGAAAAAGGTAAAAGCTAAGTAATATAATACTCCCAAGTGTCAGCGTGAAAGGAGGGAGTGTTCCTGATGGGACGGGAGTGGTTGGGAGTGGTCGGCTGAATTATTGAGCACAGTGCCTTCGCCAAAGTGCCTTCGCCAAAAGTGCCTTCGCCAAAGTGCCTTCGCCGCCAAAGTGCCTTCGCCAAAGTGCCTCCGCCAAAGTGGAACTTCACCAAAGTGGAACTTCACTGTTTTCGAATAACTTGAGCTCTGGAACTCCGATTGAGGTGATTCAAAAGCCATTTTTCTCCTCTTGAAAAGGGCTTCAATATGAAATCCATTGCTCCAGCTCTTGATGAGTACAGATCCGCTTCACTTCTCCAAAAGAAAGCCCGGAGTGATTTGAGGCCCTCAGATCATATCATTGAATTTTGAAGAAGACGTGGTCGGAGCAGGACGGGCAGACGAATGTGTAGGTTGACAAATTGGGTGCACATGAGAGGTGGGAGACGGAAGGGCAGCGTTGGCAGCGAGTTACTGGCAAACTTGATTTTAAAGTCGGCTTGCCCGAGATCGTAAAGCTACCCTCATGATGATGCTCCTCGCAGATCGCCGACTCTCCGATGGAAATGAGATGGTGGCATGAGAGAGGAATGGAGGGAGGCAGATGATAAAAGTTATTGGCGTTTTGCATTATGTGTTAAACTTTAGGGTTAAAACTTTGGGGAATTATAAAGTCATGGAATAAAGTAAATTTTTCATAATGGTAAAAAGGTAAATTCACACGAATATGTTATAACTAACGGCCAAATTAGACGGAAATGACCAAAATATGACAAGTTTTTAAAACATGACTAAAACAGGACAATAATTATTTTTACGGAACTACCAACGAAACTTATTCTTAAAAATATGAAATAGTCTCTTTATAAGATGAAAAACAATATTTTATATTTTAATTGACTATGTAAGTGAAAATAATGATTTAAAATGACTGAAAATTATTTTGTGTTTATATTATGGTTTATAAACTTTTTAAAAGATATTATGAGTAAATAAAAAACAATTAAGGTGTTAATTGTGAATTTATAAACAAATGCGAATAAACTAAAACTAGTACAAAAGTTTAGATGTTTAGAGCAAATGTCTTTAAAAAACAAAAAACAAACTATAAAAGTGAACCGCCGATTTTATCGATTGTTAACGATTCTTCCGATGTTTACCGGTTTTTTTTTCTCTCAAAATCGAAAATCATCGGCTAGTTACCACACTGGTTCACTATCTAACCGGCCAATCCAGTCCAGTTTTCAAAGCGCTGCTTATTTGGGGAGGTCCGAGTTTTGGAAATTCAAGAACATATGATCAATTTAGGTCAAGGGAATTTGAGTCATTTGATGAAATGTAGCGGTGCAAACAAGTCGAGTACATGTGACTCAAACTTGGATCTCGTTTGATTCAGCTTCAGCTCGGGCTTGTTTGGTTTCAAACTTACGTGCAATAAGAATGAAATGATGATAAGAGATTTAAAAGGCAGGCTTGTTTGGTTTGAAAAATCCAACGAATCATTCACAATCCTCCTCTTAAAGAAAGAAAATGCAGTAGAGGAGGGAGAGAGCCACCCCAAGGAACGGGGACAGGGTGGACTAGTATACACTCACTATACACTGATCATTCAAATATATGAAACTCATAAATAGATAAAGCTAGGTAGGTCAATAAATAATACTCCACTAAATTGAATTGCCAAGACAAGAATCAAGGTGGAGGTAAAGGAAAATGACACCGCCTAGGAGCACTTGTCCACATGATGCCTCCTCATTAGTGTCTGTCTGTCTCCCCAACCAACCAAGCTGCTTCCGAGACTTCTTCCCTAACAATAAGTAGTAACTGTTTGCTTTTCTCAGAACGATCGGTGCCTTTGTGAAACCATCACCAGCGATGAATTCTGCACCCAAAGTATTATTCATCAAACCAGCTCCCTCAAGAAACGCAATTACTTACGATGATAAATAAACTAATCCCTCCTTCCCACCCTGGATGAAGTAGATTTCAAATTTTCATCTTCTCTTTTTCGGGCTAATAATTCAACTTTTAACACTATAATTAGGGAAAGACATGACTGAACACAAACCTTGGTTCCAGCTATAATCGCCCCATTCAGGGGATGAGACGCGCATGCTGTAACACCTTCACGCAAAGATACAAACCTATTCTGCTTCACTTGGTGCTTCGCCTCTGAATCCTCACTGCAACTTTTGAAACTTGATTCAGTTAGTTTTTAGTAGACAACTGCCTATAGAATGAATGATGACAGGTATTGCATGTCAAACAGAAAGGATCCACATCAAGACGTGGTAGCTTGCACTAGGAAATTTAATAGAGAGACTGGTCAATATGGTAGCACTTTTGATATTTGTATCAAGCAAGATTCTCGGGTGTTAACGGTATCCACTGACCTAACCTAAGTGAAATATGCGTTTCTTGACTGCCCAGGAGAACGTTTATGGTTACATGCATAGCCGCCTTAATCCAAGACACCAATTCGAATTGAAATAAAGAGAGACGGAAAAAATGCCTAACTAGTCCTAAAACTTTTAAGGTTTTCGAGATGTAGTCCTAAAACTCTTGTACTTCGAATAGTAGGACTAAACGTCTAAGCCGTTACTGGGTTGTAGTCCTAAAACGCAAGGTGGCGGACGGAATAGTGACATGGATGACTGACGGTGTTAATTTTAAAAAAAACGCCGACAGATCATCAAAACGACGTCGTTTTGATGCTTATATCAGAAACGGCTAATATAAAGCTGATCACTATATCTCTCAAGCTTATATTAGCCGTTTCTGATATAAGCATCAAAACGACATCGTTTTGATGATCTGTCAGCGTTTTTTTTAAATTAACACCGTCAGTCATCCACGTCACTATTCCGTCCGCCACCTTGCGTTTTAGGACTACAACCCAGTAACGGCTTAGACGTTTAGTCCTACCGTTCGAAGTATAAGAGTTTTAGGACTACATCTCAAAAACCTTAAAAGTTTTAGGACTAGTTAGGCATTTTTTCCAAAGAGAGACCAAGGTATTGCCAGCCAGTCCCTTACCTGTAGTCCACATGGCTGGGAGATGAAGGATCAGGATAGAAATCTAAAATATGAATGCCATTCTCAGATGCTGATCCAACTGCGTACATCTGCATCCATCATCATCATTATCATCCTAACTATGTTGGAGTTGGTACCATAAAATTTACAGTGTTAATCAATTGTCTAATAAGTAAACACTATAAATTCACAACTGTCATCATCATAAGTTTTACTTTAAATTATGATATGGATACGAATTATTGAACTAAAATGCCTAAACACTCATGAAAAGACATGATAGATTAAATACTGTGAAACATTGAAAATAAATGTATGTAGTTTTTTAGGATGGAGGGAGTAATAATTTTTCATATGAAAAAAAATAGCAGCATAAAATATTGTCATATCGGTTAGTAGGATGAATTTTAAAAATTTAGAACTTAAAGTATGTTTTAATGATGACAAATCAATATGGAAAGAAGAAAATGAGATAATTATATTGGTTGGTATGGTGAATTTTAAAATAAAAATGCAAAAGAAAATGAGGTAATTATATTTGTTGGCATGATGAATTTTAAAAATTTAGAACCTAAAGTATGTTTTAATGATGACAAATTAATACACAAATACAAAGAACAAAATGGAAGGGAAAATGAGATAATAGGTAAATAATGATATAGATGGATGCTAAAGTAGCTTGTATAATGATGATATAGGTGTAACCTATTAAAGTAGGCTATATGATGATAAACTAAAGTAGTAGGTAACTATAGTAGGTTAATGATGAACATAGATAGAAGCTACTAATATAGGTTATACAATGATAACATAAAATAAAAAAATATAATGAAAAAGAAAATTAACCAATCATATAACAACACATGGGTAGCTCCACAACACTTCTAGTGATGCGGACACCTCAAGAGCTCATAAAATCCACACCCTTTAAAGCTTTTTAAGATATGGTAAAGTTGTAGCATTGAAAAACTTACTGACAACAAGGGCGTCCATGATGGTTTTCTCAAACATAACAGATCAGTGAAAATGCTGGAACCATTCCTAACAACCAAATTTGCAAAATTCGATGAATTCCATGTCAAGAAATAAATCTATTATAGTCAGAGGTAAGCTGTGATGTATTTGACTTACAGCCAAGCCGGAGGAGGGCAATGAACATGAGTAACTTTTAGACTGTACATATCCAAAACACCTGACCTGTGTCAAGAAATACATCACAAAGCCCAAAATATAAATTAACCATCATTCTGAGAGATTAGAACTAATTTAACATCGCCTAAATGAGAAATTCTGATAAAAATTGTAAGAGAACTCCAATTTTGAGTGGCCCAGTTAAGAGTAAAATGTTATGGTTTATGGTTAACGGACAACAGTATCACTAGTAGCAATAAGCGTCAGTTATCTGCTTTGCTAGATTCTAGCAGTCCTGGTTACTGAAAACTTAACACAGTACTGTAAACTACTGATTTCAGTGCATCAATTTACCAAAGGAAAGATCAGCGTTCCCTTCAGTACATCCCTCAGTTGCAATAGCCTCATATACTTATTTCCTCTTAATAGTACCAAACTTAGGAAAGTATTTTCAGGTTCTGTTGAATTACAGCTCAGGCCTATACTGCCAGAAACATGCACATGCTGATGCCGTTTGTTCTATAAAAACTGATCAAATTCAATGGTGCTAGTTCCAAGATGTAGCAAGCACTATTACTAAATTATGGTGGAGAAAAGGACGCTGTGAGAGATATATTGCATTAGAACGCACCAACCATCAGCTAGATGAAATGCCAACTGATACGGGCAAGCTGGATTAAAATTAATTGAATGTATTTCCGTTGATACAATATCTGATTGCTCCTGCACAGAAGAGATAATTGCAGAGTAAATATCTGCTTTACCCAAATTAGATGCCCAACCCTAACCTCTCCTGTCAGATTCATGGTTCTAAAAACAAGCATTAAATGTTGCGAAAAAATTCAAAAGATCGTCTACCAGAAATAGACGGACAGGTTTTGCAATGGGTCAATACTCAGACAACGGGAGAACTAATTACTTGTAGCAACAAAAGACCAAAACACAAAAAACTGTGCCAAAAGAAAACAGATAGCATAGAAAATGAAAAGGTATTCAAGCACTTCAGAACAAAGAAGGATACATTTTATCAACTAGACTTGCAGAAGTGAATGCACAAATCAGAAACAAGGTTTCATTTTCCAGAACTATGACAAGGGATATATGGTTACAAGCAACAAAGCTTGCAAAGACATCCTTCCAGCAGCAATTTGTTTCATACTGTTTTATAGATGAAAAAGAGTTTATAGTGCAATTACCTCATAAAACCGGTGATTCTGAAATAAGCCTAGCCTCATGTACGATCAAGGTTTACAAGAAGTACATTACGAGTAAATTAAATCATCTAAACAGTTCCAAAAATGCTCTTAATCATGATAAGGACACAAGTGTCAAATCAAGAAAAAGAAGTGAATAGTTGACATCTAACTAACATCGTAACATTTACAAAAGATAAATGATCATTGCTACCATAATGAGAGAATGGGTAGAAATCAGCCATGATACACATTTTCATCAATGTGAAGAAAGGGATGGCTGAAAGTGGTCTAAACACCTTTAGAGACGAAATTTTTCCCAGTAATGATGATAGCTTCAATGAAGTCAGAGCTGGAAGAGCAGCCTGTAAGAATATAAATATCATAGTATCAATTAACATTGGGACTGCAATAATTGCTGCAACCACTGTGCAGGATTTAGTATCTAATTAAAGAAGTAGATTGCAACAGATTGCAAGGTATGGATATAGCATTTGTTGTGGATACCAAATATCGTTTTTCTTTTTTTTTTCCCTTTTTTTTTACGAAGGGAAGATTACAGTAATACTCCAGATGACATGCTTTCTTCTTGAATTTCACTTTTTTCAGTACTCTGAGGACAGTGAAGATAAGAAGATGCATTTCCATGTCTCAATCCCAAAAGTATACCTCTCTATGACACTGAAAAGCAGCGGAGTTTCTTCCACCACGAAGATCCCACATATAAATGACTCCGTCTTTACCAGCACAAATGACAGTCTGCAAAGATAATATTGTGATAGCTGATATGAGGAAATGTACAACCCTAGCTTGTGGAATCAACAACCAAACCAAATAATTAAATGTGGTGAGAATGCACATATATTACTGACTGCAGAATCAGCCAGAAAAGAGCACAAGAGAAATGTAAGCAGAATACAAAGACAAAGGCTATTCATGCACGAACGATACATGTGACTTTTAATATATCAATGAAAACTACTACATACAAAAAACAGGTTTTTATTGCGGAAGTAGGGATTTTTATATTATATACTTGGTTTTCTGTGTCTAATTGAATACTATTGAGTGACCCAGAGGAGCCACTTGTGAGCTCAAGGCATGGAAGAAGACTTGATCTTCTATCCCATATGTTTACTCCACCATGGGTGTCGGAAGCAAGCAATCTAGTAACAGGCATCATGAAGAAAAAAAGACAGCATTAGCCAAAAACCAATTCACTCAGAGAAAATATGACTATTTATATTAAAAACGACAAGAATAGAGCAGAGAACGCTGAACTAAACAATGATATGCTCGCTGGAGCTACAGAGACTTGATTACTTTAATCTTTTGAGACAATAAATGGGTATGGAATAAATGTCAGATTTCGCCCAAAAAACTGACCATAAGAATTTTTCCTATTAAAAAATCAATCATAAATGTCTTTCCAAAAATATGATTGATGAATATAAAACAAAATATAACTCTCAATTAACTTGCCATCAAAATTGTGGATATTTTAACAGTTATTATTCATATTTTGTCCTTTTTACAATATCTCCTCTTGTCAGTAACCTTGGCAGTTTAGCAGTTTAATTCTTATGATAGGAAGTGTACTTTTAGGCAGCCCCGCTGGTGAAGCCAGTTTTTATCTAAGTGTAATATTGAGGAAACAAGGTACGTTTTGCTCCTCAAAACTATGTTTGCTACAGATTAGATGCCTTCACACTTAGCTCTTCATTCAAGTTTAAAAAATGATCAACTTCACAGCCAAAAGCCAGTACTTGCTAACCTTGAGGCATCACTAGTTTCAAAAGCTATATCACATAGACCTCTGAAAATGTTAGATCCGTAAACAGAAAGAGCGCGTCTTGCTTTCAGAATCTGCATCAGCAGTCCAATAAGCATGATCACCATAAGCACAGTTTACAAAATTTATTTATTTTAAAGATATCAATATTAGAATCACCATGGTATTACTGAACCTTAATCTCAACTATATATGACTCTTTGAGATGAAGTTCATGGAGCAATTAACTGTTTAAAGTCAACACTTTAATAAGTTCATGCAAAAGAAATCTGGAAAGTTTATGCTCGATGCCCTTCCTAATGTAAGCCTTCTACGAGGGAATAATGAGATGAGATTTCTAAGTTTTTACCATGACCACCAAATTCAGATGCTGAAATTTATTCCACTGCATAAACAAAAACCAAACAGAAAAATACTCTTCCCTTGCTTCATAGGGCCAACAAGAACATATTTTTGGTGCAATTGAACAAGGCACTTATAGTATAACTCACTTGAGTTGGTTTTGATGAGATATAACCAATGTCAAAGAGGAGCACTTCATCACTTTTCATTGATGCACAAGCAACCTGAAAAGAGAACAGGCATAAAAATTATCAAAACTTGTTGGAAAACAATCCAACAGGCAACCAAAAGACTCAACTCACAAGCATAAACCAAAAATCTAGTTGTCATAAATATAAAGCAAATCAAAAAAAAATGAAAAGAGGCAAAAAGTAAAAGCCTTTAGAGAAACTTCCATCCATGGTCACTAGCATATAGCCTAAACCAAATTTTCCAATAAGAATAAAGATTATTTAAAGACCAAACAGAACATCGGAAAGCAACTTGGAGAGTTTAATTAGTTGGTGAAGGTTTGATGATAATCCAGAGCTTTTGCTGAATTTGTGACGTTAAAAAAAAATCATTTCTACCAATGAATAACCTATAAGAATGTACAAATCAGAACACAATACAAAGAATCTGTTTCTAACAAATTAAGACACCTGAATCAGTCAGTTTGTGCAGATGAAAGCATGTTCAAACCTCATCTTGATTAACAAAGTTCCATCGAACAACATCAAGCTGCTTCTGTAAAGAAAGGTGCAGTATATGCTTATTTTCATCTTCCTTCAAGCCTATTCCAAGAGAAATAATTATCAAGAAGTATTTACAGTGTGTGTGTGTGTGTGTAAAGAACCTGTAACACCAAAATCAGGGGTACAACATTATTGGGAAAAAAATGGAAATAGAGATCATAAAGATGCGGATATATTTGTATAGAGAACCACATAGAGATATATAGATGTAGCCCCATTATTGCAGCTAAGCTTTCACTAATCAGCATATCCACATTTCAGTTTATAAGTTAGCTTAGCCAACAACTTTTTAATATTTAAACGCAAAGCAAAGAGCGGATTATGATACCTACTTGAGGGTTATATAAGAATTGTAATTTTAAAGCTGATCGGCTGTCTTACCATAATCACATATGCATAAGTTAACTTAAGAGATATCAACAATACAAAACACTCGTCGCACCCCCACAAACTGTCACATTGCACGTATGCAAGATAATTGATGGCAATTAAAAGTAGTATGCAATAAGCTCAGAAGTATGAACTTACTGGGAGACATATGATCACTTTGGCAGTAAACAGTCTCAAAATCATAAACAGTTAAACATCCAGATTTGGTCACAGCTACAAAATATATTCCCTGCAGGAGATTTTGTGGAAAGATTGAGAAAGAGTGCTGGTAGGTAACATAATTGACATATCAGTTTTAAGTTAATCAAAACAACCAAAATAGTTTGGGTAAATTGCGTCGGATATACCTGAACTATAGCTCTCGTTGCAAATCTATACTCAAACTAAAGTTTGTTGCAAAAATGTCTTTAAAGTATGGTTTTGTTGCAAATCTATGCCTCCGTTAAAAATTTCGTTAATTCATGATAGAAAATGTTGGAAAAATGCTGAAATTTACCAACCTAGTTTCTAAAATGTGCTAAACAACACCTTAAGTTTATATCTTACTTTACATGTCATCATTATCATAGCAGAGTATAATTTTAAACAAAACCAAATTTATGATTAATAATTCCAAACCTGTTTCAACCCCACCTCACCAACGTCAACGAGCCACGCCCTACACTCATCATGTGTTGTCCGACCAAACCATCCCACCTGATCAATCTAAGTCTTGTTGCAGTCCAACTGTGTCCAATGAGCCATTCGAGCTCCACCATCATCAGCATCCTCTATTGCGCTGGGTTGGGATGGAGGTGGGCTAGTGGACAGGTGGGCTGAGTTGGAGAAACTTGAGGTATTTATATTTTTGAAACGTTATCTAGGGTGATTTTTGTAAATTGTTGACAATAATATATTAATTTTAATAATAAAATATACTACCTCCATCCATACAAATTTAATCTAATATTTTATTTCTTTAATAGATGAAGTCGAATAATTTATATGCAAGTAGTACAGTTCAATATTTCTTGTTTATAAATATATTTTCTGAATTTTTTTAATAAACTGTTTCTAGTGAAAATTTTAGTCTCCCACAACATCGAAAAAGAAACACACCAATTTTTCAGGGATGGATGGAGCATATAAACTTACATAAATATATCTTGGCAATTGTTATTTTTATTCATTTGTATAGTTTTTAGATTTTTTATAGTTATAAACTAAAACGTAAAATTAATAATAAAATTGGTAAAATTATTGGAAAATATGATATTATTAGTAAGACTAATGACTTAAAATATTTAATCATAAACTTAGGGGGTATTCGTCAAATTTCAGAAATTAGAAATGTTGAGCATTTTTCCAACATTTCCATTAGATTTTAACGGAGTTAACGATTACATATAGTTAAGGTATAATTTTGTAACAATATCATAGTTCAGGTGTAGATTTGCAATGAGGGGTATAGTTTAGGTATATCCGGCGCAATTTACTCAAAAAAGTTTCAATCAACTAAGATTTCTATCATATCTTGATAACTAATTGTAATTAATAGAAAGAAGTACATGTGTAATCCTTTTCACAAAGTTCATCACAAGACCATGCTTGGGTACCAACACATCACGACTAATCCATTCCAGAATACAAACTCTATGAAACCAAAATCACAGGAGATTGCAAGTTTAATTAAGCAAACTACATCCACTTTCAAGTGCTTCAGACAAGTCTCCCTATCTTTGGTCTAATGTCATCTAATTTTCATTAAAAAAAATTGATATGTTTGTGATTTAACTCTTCAATCAATCAATCAATCAATCAATCAATCAAGTGAGCCTTAATCCCAACTTTTCGGGCTCGGCTACATGAATCATGCGCCTCCATTCCGCTCTATTTGTCACGAGCTCCTCCATAAGTTCCAGTAGCCTAAGATCACTCTCAATTAAACTTACCCATGTAAATTCAGGTCTTCCCTTACCTCATTTAAACTTCTATAAATCTAACTTATCAGTTTTACACATTAGAACATCTAATGATCTTCTTCGTACATGCCCAAACCATCTAAATAGACCTTTTCTAATTTTTTCTTCAATTGGTGCTACTTCCACTAAGCCCCGAATGTGTTTGTGATTTAAATCTTACTTGGATTTATTGTTGAGTAAGTTCTACAATGTGACCAGTAGTGAAACCGCCTATTAAGTAAGTATGTAAACTTTCATCTGTTTAAATTTTGGGTATTCTAGTCTGACGTATTTAGAGCTTTTAAAAGAAAAAAATGCATATAACTGAGCATATGTATAAAGGGTTGAATAAGAAAGCCGACTAGATGAAAGGCAAGAAATAGGATACTAGTCAGAATTAACTGCAGTTTACTTGTGCCTCAACCAGAACCCTTTTTGTAACTCTTAAGGTCAAATTACTTTAAAGTTATTTCTACATTTTATGTGACAAGCAGAGAAAACCTGCAGACCTGGATATCGAACTGAACTTCTTTGCTAAGTCATTTTGTTTTATTATAACCTTGTCTACCATATTTCAGATCGACTGTCAAGAACTGCCTAACTTACGCCTATACAGTAACAAGGCCACATCTCCGCAGGTATTTCAAGATTTATATCTGAAATCTAGCTGCTCTGCATCAAAAGTAAAGTAAAGATTCCATTTCTATATGTTATAATAACATGAACAAGCATGGACCACAGGCATTTATGCTTGAAGAATGGAGCCATGTCAAGATAGGATAGCAGGTCAATAATTGAGAACATGCATGATCTCTGCTCTAACAGTTTCAGCAAAAGCAATTTTTACTGTACCTTATTGTCAAATTCCACACTGGATATTCCTCCCCTGCAGAAAGCCCATAAGTTAAATAATCATTGAGCGGAAGCCAGTAACATTGAGTAGAAATAATCCATCTGAACATAGCATGTGAAAAACGCGTAACCAAGTACGGAGCAAAATAAACATGTAGAGCATGAAGATAAGACTTCATCAAACAAAAGGTTGCAAGCAAGTAAATGAGGCAGAACAAGTGCAGGACACCAATTGGAAGGCCAATTTCTATTTCTTCCATTATTATACATAACCTTGTCTGAATTCTGAACAAAAGGTAGAAAATAACTTTTCCTAAAAACATCAACAACTGAAGAGTCAGAGAAATACAAACATTCTAAAAGGATTCTGCTGACCCGTAATGGAAGAATCATTAAGCAGGTCCACCTGAGATGAGAGCACATGAAAAAAAGAAAAAAAAAAGAAGGCATAAACGTCGAACAATCACAGAATTGAAAATGAAAAGTAATCAAAAGCTTGACCAAAGAGATTTGTTGCATACATGTGTCCTGCACGGCCTTCCTTCGATGTGATAGAAATGGGGAAACGCCCCAACCTTACCAACAAAACAACAAAATGTCAAACACATGTCACAGAAAATAATAGACCTATACAGATCAATCGGATGTTGAACAAGAAAAAAAACACACAGAGAGAGAGAGAGAGAGAGACCTCGTCGTACGATTCCATGAGCAACGAGGAGAGGCAGTGCCGGTACTTCCGATCCAGTCTTCCATCCAATTCGATCAAGCTCCGTCTCCATGACGGAAACCTACAGTTGGGCCTAGGGTTTTCCGGTGAAGGTTTACGAGGAACACAGTATTTTTCCATCGCCAGAGGAAAAGTGAGGAATCGAACATCAAAGCTAATTTTCCTTTTCCCGCCAGCACGAGTCTTTCTCAGACGAGAAGGTGCCGAAGTTCAATCCACTAAAATACACTCTTTGGTGTCTCAACTATTACCCTATTCTCAGAATGGTCACTTCTCGACTTTCTAGCCAGATACTAGAGTAGTATTAGTATATCATAATCCAAGCAAAAATATTAACCAAAGGTCAAAGTGCACGGATAATCTCTTATCTTTGACTACTGTCTTGTTCTAATCTTATTTTAAGAATTCGTCTCATTGGAGTCTATTTTCTTTAATTTTTGATACATTTGTAGTCTTTCTGTTAGTTTTACCGTTAAATGTTCAGTTAAATGATTGAAATGACCAATATACCCACAACTAGTTTGTGACACATTCCCTAATTTTATAAAATTTATTAAATTTATCCCAAAAATATCACTTTTTCATAAACACCGTTCCTCTCTCGCAGCCACGCTCCACCACCTCCATCACTTTTCCTGATCTCCGTCTTCCGGAGATGAGCGTTGCTGCGTCGCAGCAGAATCTGGTGCGAATCGTCTTCTCTAGTAACGATGTGAATCATGAAACCTAGATCCGAGGTTGTATCGCGCAAGCTAGATCCAGAAATGTCGATCTTGGCGGTGAGAGGGGTTGGGGAGGGTTGTGGCTGGTGCAACAGTCCTGGAGAGGATGGTGGCTGCTTCAAGCGGCTGCGGAGATTGCAGCAGCAGTGGACAGGAGGTAAACGAAGACGGCGAGGATGGATCTTAGCAATCTCCGGCTTCATCTTTGTCTTTGCGAGCGCGAGTGACCGACATCAGATTTTTAGGCCGCCGGTCACAGTGGGAGATGGAATGCCTCTAATTCGTCCTCCATAGTCATCTCCAATGGCTAATGCAGCTGTTGAGCAGCCTTTGCCTACTAAAAACACATTTAGTGGTACAGAAACACTACAAATGCAACATCAGAAACAGATGAATCAGTTCTCCTCAGGTTTCAACTCGTTCCAATGATGGTGCAGCTGCAAAACTCATCCTTGCAAGGAAGACCAACTACACATGGGATGCGGCAACAATTTGGCTTCACCAAACAACAGCTTCATGTCCTAAAAGCCCAGATTTTAGCTTTTCGAAGACTGAAGGTTTGGGAACTTCTCTCTCTCATACACATATACACACAATCAAGTATGCACAAATGCACACAAAGTAAAGGGCATACAATTTTCTTGTGTTTTACTGACTCACCTTTTAATTACCATACATGTTGTTTTATGTGCTGAATTAATGTGTTTAATTATGACCTGCTTATTACTATAAAGGAGAAGGCACTCTCCCTCAAGAGCTTCTTAGAGCCATTATTCCACCCCCGTTTGAAGAGCAGTCGCCGACGCTGCAACAATAGCAGGATGTTGTTGGCGGAAGTAACCAGGACAGAGACTCTTCAAAGGCTACAGAAGACAAAGCAAAGTATTTGGATTCAAAGGAGAGGGATTTACAGTCTTTCAGATCCATAATTCCAATTCCGACCTCACCTTCAGATTTCATCGATTTCATCGACTAGGAATCGAGCCCTCTTATCAGCAAGAAAGCTCAAGAAGGCGAGACCAAATCGCCGCCAAAGCTACGTATGGATGGATCGCCGACGCGATGCCGCTGGGAGACATAACGGCGAGTTCTTATGCAACGATGTTGAAGTTCGTGAGTATTTATTGAAATTTTCATTTCGAATTCGTTTCTAGAGGTATCCTGAATCAGATCGGTTGTTTATTTGAATGATCAGATTCTTGAAAATTTTCAGGGCTTCTGGGTAGTCTAAAGAGATGCGATGATGGCATTCGGGTCTCTAAAGAGACAAGATAAAGAGAAAAAAAACTTTAGGGAATCATATGTACATGAATTAAAAGTTTAATGGCCATTTTTATGTTAAATGTGTAATTAAAGTATAATTGTAAGAATATTTGCTTAAAAACACAAAAGAAAACGAAAGAACTAACCGTGAAACTAACGGAAGAACCATCCATGCACAAAAAATGAAAGATAAAAGACTTTTAAGGACAAATTCTTAAAATGAGATCCGAATAGAACAAAAGTCGGAGATAGGGGATTAACGATACACTTTACCCATTAACCAAACTACCAAATGTCGCGTCATATTAAAGTGAGTAATCTCACATGAATGAAAGTAAAGTTCACCAATGCTTTATAATAAGATGAGACTTATCCACTTAATAGGGGCTTCAAAGTTGAGAAATGAGGGATTTAAAATTCACCTCATATGTGCAGGTTTGGGAAGTGAATTACTAATGTCCGAAAACTGAAAAATGGGGGGGCTGAGTTTGACGATCCGTGGAATTTCGCTGGCTATTGACGTGAATTTCCTCCGTGTCTCACCATCTCCCGCGTAAAAGAACAGGAAAACAACAAAACTCAGCAGGTCTGGGTCTCTGTCCAAGTTCGTTCCAGGGGATGCTCGTGCACTGACGGTTTGGAGTTTCAATGCAGACTGGGTCTCTGGCCAATGTCTTCCGGCGATCCCACTGGCGTTTGACGGACATTTTGCTTCAGAGGTAGCCCCGATTTTACCTTCCTTCTCCTTTTAGTTTCCGTTCTTTGCTCGCTTTCAGTGACGATTTGATTTGATTTCATGAAACGTAGAGTGATCTGACGATGTATGGTGGGTTTTTGTAGAAGTTGAGTTTGGTTTCGGACAGCAAAGGGGAATCAGTAGCCATTTTTGTACAGCGGAGACTATGGTGGTTGCTAATGCTGTTGACGGTGGCGAAATGGTATCGTGAATCCGGCGTGCCCTCTTCTCTTCACCTTTTACCATTGGATGCAAGAATGGAAAGTTATGTTTGCTGCTTGCTTGTGTTTTAATTTCCCCTTTCAGTTTTTGTGAGACGTCCATCACCAGAACACCCCGGCGTATCCTCCCAGCGTGTACCAGCCCAAGTCCTGGAGCAGCCAGCACACCCCAGCGTATCCTCCCAGCTTAAGTCAGAACTACGAGTCAGCTGGGTGATTCTTGAGTTGTTTCTACTTCTACTATATTTAGGATTCTTGTTAGTATCGAAATCAGTGGTTAAACTTTATCTAGGTTGTTTATTACTTTCTCTGTTTTAGTTCAATTAGGATTACTACTTCAACTCTACTTAGGACTTTGAGGAGATATATAAATATATGAGAAAATCTGGTGCACAATCTGTTGGAGTGCATCCCAAAACTTCTTTCTTCTTTCTTTGTGTTTTACAGTTTTGGCCATTAGGCCCCATTTGTCTTGGCTGCCCGTCATCATGAGGACCTGCAAACAGGGGACGCTGACATGAAGCAGTTTGTGCAAGTTCAACTCTCAAAACTGATATCTTTAAGTTCCTATAATGCAATTAGTATATATCACATGCTTAGTTGACATGTCATCAGTTATACATATCCACCAAGAACATGCATTACAAGATGGTCTGATATGAACATGTCATCAGTTATACTCTCAAGTACTTCTCAGTAACAATGATTCATTCAAATCTTGCATAGCTTACAAGATGGTCTGATATGAAACAGCAGTAAGGTGAAGATCAAAATTTGTGTCTAAAATGGGTGTTTAAGGAAGTGTTTGACCAGCCTCATGACTTTGGCCATCCTAACCCCTAAAATCTTGAAAAAATCCAGTTAACTTAAGCACACACATTCTGACTTGTGTCTAAAATTTGAGATCAAAAGCATGTTGGGAGGTGAAGATATCAAGAATTAGTGTTTGGTGTCAAAAATGGGTGTTTAAGGTAGTGTTTGACCAGCCCCTTGACTTTGGCCATCCTAACCCCTAAAATCTTGAAAAAATCCAGTTAACTTAAGCACACACATTCTGACTTGTGTCTAAAATTTGAGATCAAAAGCATGTTGGGAGGTGAAGATATCAACAATTAGTGTTTAGTGCACAAAGTGAGTGTTTAAGGAAGTGTTTAAGGAAATTTTGTCTAGTGACTCTATCTAGTTGTATGGTTTGTAGTGAGCATCACAAACTGTTCTATTTAGCTGTATGATTGCCATTGCCATTGCCATTTTCTTTTCTTTTATTTCTTTTATTTTTTAAAATCTTGTGACACCCAATAATCATGATTTCTAAACTGCCCTCTTTGCATTACAGGAAAGGAAGCTTCTGTTGGAGAAGGATGCGCCTCATATTGCCAGAATTTCAGTGTTTGAGGTATGAAATGATCTCGTATCTTGTTTCTGTTTACCATTATGGATCAGATTTCAGTGAGGTAACAAGCAATTCCTAAGTTCTTTGAAGGAGAATTGTTTCTTGTTTCTGTTTACCATGTCTTTTTCACTGAAGTTGGACTTGAATTCTTCTATGCTGCTATAATCATGCAGTATGTCTGGTCATAGGAAAAGAAAGAGAAGATCAAGGCTGAAGTTGCAAAAGCTGCTGCAACTGTGCAATTCAGTTCAAGTTTAAGCTATTCCTCCTACAGATGGCCAGCTTGCTAGTTAAAGTGTCTCAAAAACCCATGTGAATGGAGAGTTCGGGGTTGGATTCTTTTAGTTTATTCTTCTCTAAATGTCATGTTTTGGATATGGCTTCAGACTCTAGTTCTTCTGCATCACAAAATCTCTAGTGTTAATGTCATCTCACATTTTACTAATTACAGGTTGCAAAGATTTCTCCACTTGGTTATCAGAGTAGTGCAAGTCGTGCTGCAACTTCATGAGGCTGTGCTTGTGACAATCGCTTAAAAGGAATGTACTTTTTTATGGAAGCTTTTGTACTTTATGGAAAGATTTCTGTCTCACATAGTATTGGATTCTTTATGGAAGCTTTTGTACTTGTTTGAGCCAACTCCAGTAATGTACTCTCCATGTAATGTCAATAAAAGTTGCCTTGGAAGGCATGCAGTTCCTTTGTCAACTTCTTTACTTGCATGAAAAGTACCATCAAAATAGAATAAACCTGAAATTACAGAATTATGGATCAAGCTTTTGTACTTCTTTACTTGAGCATTGCTTGGTCAAGTACATGGCAGATTCGAGCAATGGGATGGGAGCTGCATTGGGTACGAAAGAGGCTAAGGTTGTGCTACAGAGCAACACAAAGCTCGAGCTACGTGATCTGAGCTACTACATCATCCCGAACTGGGTTGCCATTTTCAGACGGGTTTACAATTGGCGGCTAACAGCTTTGTCAATTGCTCTCCCAGCAGCATATGTTTTAGAAGGACATGAGGATAGTATAGACCGGGAGGTGTCTGATGAGCTTCCAGTTGAAGGCTCACCACCTGCATATTCATTCAACCATCCACTGCTTGATGAAGTAATCGAAGTTGGCTGTAGCCCCCTCAAATCGTGGAGGAACGAGATGGCTCAACCTGAACAGCAGATTACGCCCAATCATTTTGTTGAGGACATCGCTGCGCACAGAATCAATGAAGATAAGGAAGAGTTGGATAGTAGTAACATAGAAAACACTGAGGCGGAGCCTCTGATAAGTAAAACAAAAGACAACATGTCGTCTGCTTGTAAAGGAGAAGCTGATAAGCTGAGCAAGCTGTTGGATCGTTGTAGCATCTTGCAGGACAGGATTGGCAAAAGGCTGTCCTTTTATTTTTGATGTTGGTGTTGTATGTTTAGTCATGGCCATACATGGCGGGTAGCATTTTGAAGTCTACCCTTGTCCTGTGTACACAGCAACACATAGAGCCTCTGATAGAGGGGAAGAATGTTTACACATGTTTCTATGTTTGTACAAAATGCTTTCTTACTGAACCTTCCATATCTAACACAAGTTGTTAAATCTGACAATCGGCCTTCTTTTCCTTCTCCTTGCACCTGAACAGTCTTTTGCATGCAGAGCAGGGTAGCAAGCTCACAACCACAAATCTTTAACAGGAAGATCTCTTTATGAGAGATGTCTTGTAGGTTGTGAATGAATTGCTTCAAGCTGATAGCAACCTTTAACCATCATCCTAGCATAAGTCAAGCGTGAATTTGTGAATATTCTATGACCAGAATAACCACTGCAACCAGATCAATAATTTCACCGAGTAACAAAACCAGCATTAGAAAGTCCAAATAAGAAGGAACATGATTGCATGTTTAGAACTACATGAAGAAACAAAGTGTTCCTCACGTCATTAATGAGAACGCTTAAAGCAATTGCAGTAAATAAGGCGAAAGATATGCAAATTCAGACAGCTTAAACTCCAAAACCAAATTGTCAGTAGGAGGAAGCGGGAGGTGTATACCAACCAAATATTGAGGCCTGGATACAAAATGCATCTATCTGATTTGTCGTAAGACAAGCTTACAATGCTGTTCTAAATTTGAGTGATTGTGTCTCATAGACCAGTCAAGGAACTGGCTGCGTCACCTGACTTCAGAGCCATATTCCAGCCTTCTTCTCCATCAGCACTGGCACCTGACTGCAGAAATCAAAAGACAATTGCCCAAAATGGGCCAAGAGGTGGTAGTGATTTGAAAAGAAGCTAACAGTACAAGTGTTTGTCCTTAAGGATACAATCAAAGATTTATAAAGACTAGTTCATAATATATGAGCTACTGCATTTTATCATGAAGCGGAAATTTCATATTAAGATTCTATCAAGTTTGTGACCACTTGCTGCAACAAAAAAATAATGTTGCAACATCGACCAGTCTGCTTCACCAATTACCATCATCTCTAAAAAACCCCAACAGAATTCATATTACTATACCAATCAGGCAGAATTACTCATGGAATGCTGATAAATTGCTGAAGTTATAGTTTGGTACGACAAGATATGGATAGAGACACTGCTAAACGAAGAAAGCATTGTTAGTTCAAAAGCATCCAACACAACAAATGACATCAAGCCATTCACAAAGAAATAATAAAGAAAAACATAAAACGCAACATACTCAAACTAAATCAGATAAACTGGATTCCATACTCAGAAAAGATCAAATATAAATCCCGATTACTCAATTGAAAAAAGGATGAACCTTGTGCATGATTAAACAACAAATGTAAATAGGCCAACTCAAGCATAATGCCTCAGTAACAATCAAACCACTAATCATCATGCCACTTTTCCTGACTTTAGGCCTCAAACTTACATGGAAAATTGGTCAATATTTTACCCCTTTCAGCCTTTTTGCAAATTTCTCCAATTTAGATAACAAAATTCGTCCTGCTCATTCTCCATCCTACCCTATAAACAGAACTACACGAAAAAGAAGAGCAGTTTCAACAGAGACAACCAGCCTAGTCTTTAATAACCATGGCAATTGACTGAGCCAAATCACCATACTCAACCTCTAATTCGTATGGTTTACGAGTAGAAGAGCAGTACTCAACCATACACAACTACACGAAATACCTCTGTGAATTGGCGATTTCGGAAGATGGTGTCGGAGCGTCTCCAGGATTCAACAGGTATTCAACTTGGGAGGCTCTGCGTTTCTCGCTCTCGCTCGAAGAACGCATGAGGAGGGTGAGAAATCACTCACGTTCACCGTGAATTACCAAAACTCACAGCCCTCGATCTCTCAGCCTCGCCGTTTCCAGCAACTCTATCGGGGCGTCGTCTTATGCAACACAAACATCATCTGAACCAAAATAAAGGAGAGCTCTGTTTCACCAGTGAGAAGCGAAATCGGAGCCAATAGATGAGGTCTGAACATATTTCAAAATCGTCACGCCATTCTACGACTTCTGGCGAGTTCAGGCCGGCGAGTGAAGCCCTGAACTGATTTCAAAATCGTCGAACGACGCCAGGCAGGCAAGAATCGAAGGTAGACCCACGAACCTGACCTGCGGCAAATCGGTCATTTGAGGCAGCAATCGGCCACACTCGATCCGCCACGCCATTCCCTGACCTCCGGCGAGTCAAATCCGGCAAGCCTCGGTTGTCGATTCGCCTGAATCGGGTGTTTGGCAGAACAGTTATGTCGTCCGCTTGACGATAGTGACGGCCAAGCAGATCTCAGATCGTGGTGGAGGTTAGCGTCAAATCCTGTTTGGCTGAAGTGAGGGTGTTGGCAAATTCACGATGAATTTGCCGAATTCACTCCTCACGAAATCACGCAGGTCCGATTTTGTTTCGTGAAAAACTTGACAATTCATCCGCGAAAAAGAAGTGGTGAAAAATTAAAAATTCACCTAAAAAGTGTGATGTTTGAAGCACCCTAATATCAATTGTATTTTAGTTAGATGATTTAACAAGTCATATATATTGGCAAGAAACAAGAAGCCATGTCTACTCCTCTAGCGCCCGAAATATTTCAAGCCATACAATTGCTACAAGTTAAAATCTCTTGCTCTGGGGTGGTCCCTATGCAATCGGCATAGTATTTCAAAAGCTTGCTTTCCTTGTAGCTATAAATGGCGTCATCTTTGGCCGTAAAAATGCAGGTGTTGCTACCACATAAACCTTGGAACCGCAAGTTGCTATCAAGAACCTTGAACTCAAAGTAAGCTTTGTGCTTCCACAACAGATACAGGAGGACACGACCTGGCCCAAAAGGGTGTCGCTCGAATGAGAAGTTGAACGCGCCTTTCATCGGCAGCTCCTAGAGCTTCATGTCCACGCTGCTAGTGGTTTGGCAATGGACACCCAGGATCTGGTTCCCCGACAGCCAGGGGCGGACCTACAGTAGTATTGGGTATATGTGTATAATTTCCATAAAACTGAACCATATACATGTAATTTGTCCCCTCAAATTTGAAACTGAAATCTTACTGCATCTTCATCCTTAAACTATAACTAAAAGTACCATAAATCCCCTACCTTACAAACTATACACTTTAACCCATTTGACCCACAATACAATTTTTTAAATCTGGGACCAGCTGGTTGTCCCCAACACGTGGGGATGGGGCAACTTGTTTTTCACTCCGCACGCTTTCGCTTTATGTTCTTTCTTTCTTTATAATAATTATTTAATTATTTAGTTGATTTATTTTTTATTTTCAATATTTTTGTAAAATATTCACCATATGTTAAAAACTAATTTATGATGTCTTATGAGTTCCATGTAAATATGTAATACACATATATATATATATATAAAATTGATAGAATTATTTCTTATTTGTTTTTAAATAAGATTTCATAAATTTCATGTAAAGAATACATGTAATTTTGCTCACAACAAAACTTTTCAGGATCCGCCGACTGCCGACAGCCCATTCTCAATCCGGACCTCGTGTAAAGGGAACAACCACGACATCAGCCCGCTGCCCTTACATGGGGAGATGAACAACATCAAACCTACCAAAACTACAAAATGACTCTTCATCTCTTTGTCCATACAAGACAATGTAGTATTTGTGAATAATTTTAACCAAAACAATTTTAATCGTAACAATTTTAACCAAAACAATTTTCACTTTACAAAATTGCCCCTCCCGTCAAATCTACAACATTCTCACTACCACCCCCCATCTCACCGCCTAACGTAGACCCACTGCCACTGCATAATTCAGCCACACCGCCACCACTAACACATTGGAATTGTGAACCACATACAGAGAGTGATCATGGAGGACCCGATAGTTGAGGTCCTTGGTTGCGCCTTTGCTAGTGACGACCAGCTCAAAGACGATGAAACCAATGAAGGCGATAATTAATAGGGTCACGGCAGAGAAGTAAAATGCGAGCACCCAAGTGCCAAACCAAGCCATCAATACTCTATGGATCTATTGCTAAAGTTGTTACCGTTGTGTGAGTTAGCCACCAGATCCGGTTCGAATAGCCGACAGCAGCGTCGGTTTTCACAGTAGATACGTTGCATAGTGGAGGAGGTGAGGCGAAGAGGCTAGGGATAGGCGGACGACGGCGGGTCAAGAGTGGCGATGAGGATAGGCCTGGCAGTGAAGGGGGCCAGCTAGAGGATGTGGAGGATGTGTGTCCAATTTCAAAACAAACAAGGTAAGGATATAATTGTTATGGTTAAAAGTCTTAAAGTGTTGTTAAAGTGATTTAACCGTTAGTCAACTAGAAATATAAACGGACGTTGAGCTTTAAGGAGGTTTTGTATATTTTACCAAATCTCAGGAGGTTTTTTGAAAATTTTCAAAAATGCGCGGGGCAAAGTAATGATTATGCTAAACTTGGGAGGTAAATGATACTTACCTATTGTTTTCAATATAGAAAGATTAATAACAAATGGAGCTACTTTTGACAAATGTTTTTGTTATTAATAACAAATCATCACCAATACCCACAAAAAAACAGAGCATACAAGCTTAGTAACTACTGCGAAAACATTACCACCTGGCTGCGAAGTTCCCTTACCACATACGGCTAAAAGTGTCAAGATAGCTCAGTGATCACACGCTCACACTTCTCTTCCAAAATCTTCACAGCTTCCGTAAACAGCACCTCAGGAGGCAATACTCCGGTTGATTCTACGGTAACTGAACAAGAACATAAAATAAGAAGGATTGCAAAACAAGACCGTTCTAGAAATCAGTGACAGCTAACTTATGTTTATTTTAACAGACGCCATCAATATGCTTCATGCTCAAAGCTGCTACTAAAAAGTAACAACCCTGAGAAAGAAAAGAGATCCCTTTGGAACACTTTGAAAGAAAGTATTCATGAAGAAGGCAGGAATTCATTGCAAACAAGTTACAGCTACCAGGAGTAATATACATAAGGTTTGGCAGGCAATAGTGATGGAACTGCATCACTTACATATGAAATGGTCTTTAGCACGACGTAATGAGATGCGTTTGTCCCATTCTTCACCTCTTACACATTCTCTACAAAGAGTACAAGCTCGTGGTCTTGCTACTGTTGCCCTTTTCTTGCCTGCTTAAAATAATTCTGGTGAGGTGCAACACAAACAAAACATAAAGATGTCAAAAGTAAATCATCTTCAACCAGATCTAATTACAGTTACACAGCTCAAAATGACTCTCTTACATTAAGCTGATACAAGCAAAAACAAAAAAAGGGTGAGCTGGATTCTTAGCACCATTTAGGAGAAGTTATCAGAAAAATGGTTAACCTCTGCCAAGGTCTTCTATATCAAATACATTGACAGGGCATTTATCTTTCAGTTCTTCAGCAAGCTCATTTTCCACTTCCTGTAACAATACAACCTGAAAATATATATACATAAACATATACATCAGCCTCCAGAAGAAGCTAATAGAGAGGCAGATGAGAAACTACGTGAAGAGAGAGAGAGAGAGATAGAAGTTACGAAAAAATTTAATTAATTGTATAGTTGTAAGTATGATGGAATAAATGGAAAAAAGAATAACCTCAGGAAGCATCCGATACCAAGCAGTGGCTACAGGAGACCATTTTGCATGTGTTTTACCCACACCTTTTACAGCATGTGCTTCCAGTTCAATTTCCTACTGGCATGAAAGCAAAAGAAAAAAATTACATAAATACTCTTTACTCTTTCACAAAATTAATTATGATTGCTTACGTGATTTGAGCAAATAGTTTCAAAGATTAGGTTGAAAGGTCAATATACCTCACTCATGTGAAACCCATCATGTGTATACTCTTTACCCTTGTATATCCTAATTCTTCAAACATGTCTAAGCTTGCTAGATATACCTCACACATGTGAAACACATCCTGGTTCACACATAGAGAAAGGCAATCCATTTGCATATGATCGTGGAAATGCTTTCTATTTCTAACAAATCTAGCTGAGCCATGAAGATGCAATTGAAATGAAGTGGAGCAACCACAAAGCTACAAAATATCACCTGCCCACGCCCAAGTTTGGCAATAAGTATATCTGGATGTTTAGGGCCAATAGGATTTCCATGAAATTCAGGCAGGCTATATTGGCTGCAGCCAAATGAAGTGTAAGTCTCCGGTCTAGCTGTTGTTGTTTCACTGCCTCCAGGGTTTAGGGTTGATGTTTGTCTACTTGTCTCCCTAACAAATTCACTCCCTCCAGGCAACCACTTCAATAGATCAGATGTAACTGCAGTAAAGCATGTACTATCATTTAATACTGTGCCAATAACTGGAAGGTGATGAATTAAATACTGCATTAGAGCATATACCCTTATCTCTCCCATCACGTCTTTCACAGCGAACATGGAGCTTGAAGACAATGGTATTCCTTTCATGAGAATGGTCATTTTCTGGGGAAAACAGAGATGTGAATAAAATAATAAACATAAACTACATATGCAAAACAAGAAAAAACACCTTCATATGTCAAAAACCTCCAAGCAGTAATATTAAGGGCAAACCTGACATATATTCAAACTTCCTTGGATCAGCCTTGATTGGAATTAAGCCCAACCTATGGGAAAGGACTTCATCTTGAATCACAGAAGTATTGTTGGCAATAAGAACTTTTTCAATCGCCATTGTGGGAACCTTTGTGGATAAGAACAGAAACAGATTCAACCGAGAAAAAAAAAGTCAGCAGAGCAGTTATATGAAAAAAAAAAAATCTTAATCAGTACGTTAACCACAAATGCCACAAAGTGCAGTATAAAGAAAACAACCATAATGACAAATCATCGATTTCAGGGAAGGCTTTTTCTGCAGATGAAGGAACATAAGATGCCAGAATTGCTTATTGAAAGAATGAAAACTTTAGTATCTCCCTTGCCAAAAAGTTAAATGTACATAATAATTCACCAAATTCTATCAACAGGATTGAAACAAGATTGCAATGTGAACCAATGAACAAGAATGGTTATCAAACAAACTCAGAAGTTTACTGAAACGGTAGCCCTGTCCCAGAATAGTAGAAGGCAGCTGATAGGGGTCAATAACTAGCCTGATCCTTATGCTAGTATTGTAACCTAACCATTGCATCTACCTTTTGCACGATGAATCATAAAAATCTTACAATAATGCATTAGCTCAGAATCACAACATGAGGCATGCATCATCATCAAACTGCACTTTAATCTCAACCATGTTGGGGTTGTTGCCATGAAGTTAATAGTTCCAATACATTGTCTAAAATTAGTTAAAACTATAAAATCATTCAAAATACATGGGACAAGCTCTAATTCAGTAGGTCAAATACATATTATGCACATACCTCAGCAATGAGGATTCTCCGAAAAGCATTTGCAATTGCTGCATCAATTCCAATCATGTCAAACTCAATATCATCTTCTGAAAGTCGAATCACCTCAACTCTAAAATTTTGGCGGAAATGTTCAAGCCCTCTACTGTTATCAACTCCAATAGACAGATATGCACCTGAATAATTTATGTTCTCCGTCTGCAAAGACCAAAGTTTTAAAGAATGATAAGTAGAAAGCACATTATTAGCATTTTCTGACCAACAATTTCATTAATCAGCAAGAACTGAAAGAAACATAAAAGCGTGTATCAAGCTCTCAACTAAAAATGGCCATGAAAGGGAATATGACCCGCTATGGAGATCCATCACTATCTATTCAATCTAGTGTTCTTTCTGTAAGAAGTTTGAGAAATAATATGAGTTTTTAAAAGTGGAGGGGAGATATAAGAAAAACTAGAGAGAAAATGTTATAGGAAAAGTTTGAATTTTAAGATTTCTAATACTAGTATATTGTTTTAGTTGATGAACGAAAAACAAAATTACATGAACAAGAACTATGGAAGGAAACATGAGTAGCAAGGGAGGATCCCTCACTGCCTGACATATTCCGAGGCCGCCGATTTGCAATGGAAGATATGATTTTCGCTTATTAAACATGGAGTAAAATTAAAATAATTATACTTTCATTCTTGCAAAATTCATGTTTCCTTCATGTCCTTAACCTGCATCGAGGATATCTAATAAACCACTCACCTGAAGAAAGGACGCGTCTGCTGGATGGCGAAGAAGCCATTACAACAAAATATGAAAGTGATGAGCAGAGAAAAAGCGAAAGAGAGGAGGAGCATACATGGACCGGAGCGTCAAGCTTGCAGATTACGTAGTTCTTTTGGAACTGAAGGTGCTCGGGTACTTGACCCATGGGCACGTCGGGCAAGTCCCATATTGAGAATTTCTTCTCTCCTTTCTTGCCATTTTCGACGGAGGCCATTGTTGACGATTGATTGAGTACAATACAACACACTTTCGTTCCAGTTTCTACCGCTGGGGGGTTTTATTAGGGCTTTACGATCGACGGCGAAGGAAAAAAGAAAGCAACGGCAAGCGAGCTGATATGCTAACGACTCCAAACGATGCGTTTCGAAGCTGATTGACTTCTGTTATGGGCTTCTTATTCGTTTTTGGGCCTCCGGGCTAATACATGACTTTCCTGGTTCAATATGTCGGTCGGGCTTAACTAAAAATTTTATCCTTCTTTTAATTATGGAAGTTTTACTGTTAATGAATAATTTTTTTTTGAACAACAGTAGGTCAATTGGTTAGATTAGACACTCCTATCCTCGGAGAAACCCCACATCACGAGTTCGAATCCCTTCGGTTTAAACTCATCCGAGGGCAGAGCCGCATGGGGGTTAAACTCGAATCGTAATGTGGGTAAAACTCATGTGTCTTGGCAGTCAGGGACTCGAAGCCAAGACCTCGAGCCCGAACACCCACCTCTGTGGCACACTAAGTGTCACTTGAGCCAAAGCTGCTAGACACTGTTAATGAATAATGCCACAATCAATGGTGTTATGCCACATTATTCATTTGAGTAAAGTGCACCGGAGGTCCCATAACTTTAATTATTGTCCTATTGGGGTCTCATTTTAACTTTTTGTCCTCTTTAAGTCCTCTTTTTTAACTTTTTACTCATTAGTGGTCCTTCCGTCCATTTTTGCCGTTAAGTTTAACGGACCATTGGAAAAAATGATAATTTTAACTGAACTTTTCCTAAAAGCTCTATTTACACCATAAGTTTTGAACATAATAATTAAATCACCCCAAACAATTTTAAAGTTCACAATTTTACCAAAACTTTTCAAACATTGCAAATAAACCCACCACCTTTCTACCCACATCCGTACAACCGCCGGATTGGCCACCCCGACGCCGGATTGGCAGCCCCAGCCGTCGGATCGGCAGCCCAGGCCGCCGGACCGCAGCCCAGGCCGCCGGACCGCAGCCCAGGCCGCCGGACCGCAGCCCAGGCCTCCGAAACGACAGCCTAGGCCGCCGGATCGGCAGCCCGTCACGCTAGAGGTCTGGATGACTTGAGCAATAGCATGTCGGCGACCGATTGTGCGTGAAGGGCTGACTGGTTTTGACGGAGACCGCGGTGGGGGAGCTCGGTCGAAGCAGAGCACGATGGAAACAATTGGCAGCTGTTGCTTGTTGGTGAGGGGAGGGCAGTTCCAACGGGCGGACTCACGTTGAGGCGAACGACGGTTTCGTTGGTTTTGCGGTGTCCGGTTACCGGTTGTGAGGCAATTTTAGTCCGGCGGGGGACATAATCTAGTAGCAAGAGCAGAGTTCAGTTGGGTGATTTATGTTCTCTTAAATCTATATGTTTGATAGAGAAATTGTATGTTATTGGAGATCATTTATATCATTGTCGATAAATTAATTGTATGTTCATGGGTATAATTTGATTGTCCACTTTTTATTGCCAGGCAAGGTTAGCGTGAGATTTGTGTCAGGTATTGTTTTCAAACATATGCAATTGGGTTAATAATGTATGTATCTGAGTGGAGTGGAGTGGAGTATGAATGTTCATGTTAAAGTCAATTATTTTGTAAAGTTTTGGTAAAATTGTAAACTTTAAAATTGTTTGGGGTGATTTAATTATTATGTTCAAAACTTAGGGTGTAAATGGAGCTTTTAGGAAAAGTTCAGTAGTTAAAATTATTATTTTCCCCAATGGTCCGTTAAACTTAACGGCAAAAATGGACGGAAGGACCACGAATGAGTAAAAAGTTAAAAAAGAGGACTTAAAGAGGACAAAAAGTTAAAATGGGACCCCAATAGGACAATAATTAAAGTTATGGGACCTCTGGTGCACTTTACTCTTATTCATTTTATTCTTTCAATTTTTTTTATTTTAATGTGTGTTTATTATACCATTTATAGGGGAAAGTTTGTAATTTTGAAAACATTTTTAGAAATGCACAACTAATACGGTTGTTTTTTTTTTTTGAAAAACACTAATTCATAATGCATTAAACAAAAGAGAGACTTGACTTCCAAGATGGAAGCCAAAACTCTTAAAGAACAACAATATAAAGTCAGGAAAAATACAAGAGCATATGAACATTAGGATCGATTCCTTAATGTTCCCAACAGATGGAAGACCCAATCCCCCACTGAATTCTTGCCCCACCTAGATGAGATCCAAAAGAAAGACAAATACTGAATGAAATCGAACAAATCAAAAGAGTTGGAACGTTTTCCATCATGAACAATATTGTTCCTGTCACACCATAATCTCCACACATAAATAGTTCTGATTACGTATCAGCCAGAGTCTTGTTCACGAGACCATCCTTATTGATGAGTGACTTGCAGTAGATCCATCAAGTGTATCGCATCTGAAGGGCCAGCTTGGCACCATGAGTAGATTTTCTCCAAAGGTCAGCGGCGGTTGGGCACTAGAGAATATCATGCTCTAAACTTTTAGCAACAACATCGCATCTGGGACAACTAATACGGTTGTACCAAATCATCCATTTATT
Source organism: Stellera chamaejasme (assembly GCA_024586325.1). NCBI lineage: Eukaryota > Viridiplantae > Streptophyta > Magnoliopsida > Malvales > Thymelaeaceae > Stellera > Stellera chamaejasme. The sequence goes on from CM044986.1 coordinate 35,068,604, forward strand.
TCTTCAAATCTTGTTTTTTTCTGTCAAAGAGTTAGTTCATTATACATTATACATTTATACATTTGTGGATGATTTGATACTATTCATAGTTGAGTCTGGTAGTTGTATCTACAATTTGTGCTCCAAACTTTTGACCTAATTATAATTATAAGGTAACAATTGTAGAGTGTTTGGAACTGTTTATTGTTGGTCTTTGTTTATACGTTGGTGGTTGCTCATGGAAAAAATGCAATTTTTCTTTGTAGTATTTATTTTAAAATCTAATTTATTTGAAAAATATAAATTTAAGACTTTTACATATAAAGATAATTCGATTCTACAAAATTATTTTAAAATTTTTTGGCTAAAGAATACTCTCATCATCCCTTTTTCATTACAATATTTTTCTTTTTTGAGACGTCTCTGAATGTTTACAATGTTTTTTAGTAAAACTTTCCCATGTAAACTTGTTTTTTTTAATAACCATGTAAAAGTCTTTTCAACTATCAATATTCTTCTTACTTTTTTATTCTCTAATTATTTGACTCAACTCACTTCACACATTTAACTTATAGTATTTTTTCTATTACCCGATATAACACTACTAACTCCATCCACTCAATATTTATTTTTTTAGGGTAATTTTATCTAACATCCTCATTTTTCGACTCATCTTAATATCCGTATAAAAACAAAATATCACAATCAATTACGAACATAGGGAGTAATATTTAAATTCCATTTACAAGTGATATATAAATCTATATGATTTTGAACTTTTTATATATGAATCACCTAATTTAATTATTATTGTACTCATGACATAATTAAAGTATTTTTATTTTTATTTCTTTTAAACGGTCTTTACTTCAATTTATGATATCCAAAAATTCATGCAAAACTGAGTAGGCTATTAGTTAAACATTCTTTTTAACTTTTGATGTTTTTTTTTAGTTTTGAAAAATTAATCCCCAAAAAAAATCCCCATGCGAAGCTGGGGCTAAAAAAAACTAGTTGAAAATAATAGTAGTATTATTCTCTCGAAATAATTTATTATCTATTTATGTATTAACTCGTTTTACCTTTTTATTCTTAAATTAAAAAAAATATTTCGCCAATTTCATCGGCTTAAAATTAATTCTCTTTATTAAATTAAAATCGGGCCACCATATTATTTCTAAAATTTTCAGTAAAATTATTAAAATACACATTTATGATTTACTCCCTCCATTCCACAAAGTTTGTTTCGTTTGACTATTGTATTTATGTTTGACTCAATTTTTAAACAGTAAGAATTTGTTAAAATTTTTTAAAAATATATATTTAGAAACTAGACATATTAAAATAACATATGTATATCAATTATTTGACTTTATATGTCAACATATCGAAAAAAATAAATCATAGATTATATAATAAAAACCAAATGGAACTATCTTTACGAGACAAGAGTATTTCATTACCCACATTTATGATATGACTAATCCTACTCCCTTTAAAAAAAACTACTCCTGCCCTCCTGCTCTGCTCCTGCTAATTCCTATATCCAATTAAAAGTCCCTTCCCTCAGGGCCATGGTTCCGAAAACAGGCCGGACCGACAGGTCGAATCGGCCGAACCGCGAACCGGTCTCTAATCCGATTATCGATTCCAAGACCAGCTCTGCAAAACCGGACTGAACTGGGCATTCAATCAAATAATGAAGGAGACTTGGTCATGGTAAAGTTTCTTCCACATACCTTCAGAAATTATGGCAAGGTGCACAAAGTCTTACTACGCAGGTATGAGGGCCCCTTTCTTATAAAGAGAAGAATATGAAAGCTCGCTTACAGGGTTACCTTGCCACCCCACTTGGAGCTTCACCCCGTTTTCCATGTGAGCTTTCTAAAGCTATACCATCCGGATCAGTAGGATCCAACTCGGGGTGAATCTCAGAGAGCTCCAATATCAGTGGCCACCACACTCGACCGTGAGGTGGAGAAGATCTTGGCACACCGTACTCACCGCAGGCGAGGAGTCCATGCAAGCTACACAGAGTACGTGGTGCAATGGAAGGATCAGCCGGACACCGAGGCAACATGGGAGCATGAGCTCACCCTATGGCAACATGGAGACAAGGTCCGAGCTTATCTCGAGACAGCGACGAGGGCGTCGCTGGATTAGGTGGGAGAGGATGTCACAACCCATTAAGCCCATCGAGGATTTAAGCTTAAATTGGGCTCATGCATCCTACATCAAGCCCCAAGGCCCAATTCGAATTTGAGAGCTAAGACCCATTCAGGAAGGCTCTCTCACTCTCCAAGACTTTCTAGAGACTTTTAGGAAAGTCTAGGATGTGGTAGACTTGTGTAGATATTTGTAGAGATGTGTAGAGAAGTGTAGAGAATTCTAGATACTTGATCTCCACTGTTGGATCAAATTGATCCTGACCGTCCATGTAGGAGGTGGAGACCTATATATACCCCAACTTGGGGCTCATTTGTAACCATCCAAAGCATTCCAAAGTAATCGATACAAGTTCTCCTTCAAAAGCTCTCTAGCTCTCTCAAAGTTCTCTTAAGCTTTCTCAAAGCCTTCAAGGCATCGTAGGGTTGGGTCGAGGCTGACTTAGCACAAAGAGGTGTGTCTAAGTGCCGCACGGAGTAACTGAGAAATCAGTCTGTGACAAAGTGCATGGGAATCGAGAAAGATCATGATGGTCTCGGATAAAATGAATGCAGCAGGTGGCGCCATGATGGTGCCACAATGGTGCCACAGGTGTGGCACTTTGAGGCTGAGAGCTCACGCGGCGCCACCCTGGCTTCGCGATGGTGTCACAGCTACACTTGCTAACTTATCGGGACCATATCTTCTTCATTTGAGCTCCGATTAACCTGAAATTTGTCGTGAAACATCCGTCTTTTCATGCTCTATCATTTAGGCTCATGTTTGGTGCATTTCCACTCTATTTCCACATAAGTTACGTGCCTACATTGAAAATACATTATAAGTACAAAACATGTAATTCTAAAGGAGTTGACAACAAATATTGATGGAAATGGCTTAAAATTACACCGTGAGAAATATGACATCTGTATGCCACACATCAATGGGTTTTGTTATTGATTTTGTTAATTTTACGAGAAAATATGAGGAATCGGTTAAATTTCGGTCTAATATTGTTACTTCGCTCAAAAGGAATGACAGATCCGTGGAGATTTGCGAGTCCGGTTTCGTCGCCGACAAACACGGCGAGTTTTTCGACGTCGTGTTCTTCTTCTTCTCTATTCTAGAGGCGCATAAAGTGCACCCGACGCATTGTATAACTACTCTTGTAAAATTAATTAAATGAAGAGAATTGTGGGAAGTCACCAAAACTCAACATATTAGCATTTTATTCCAATTTTTCACGTTCACGTCATTTCATATTTTTCTATGTTCTACATATTAAAGTTTTCAAAACAAATAAATTAACTTAACATTTCTCTAAAATTTCCCAATGTTAATGTTGTCTGCCATTTCACAATATTTTAGTGTATTATTCATGCGAAACTTTTCACTTTAATCTATCGATTAACAATTACACACATTATTTTTGTATATATCTCACTTTTCACTCTATGATCCTTAATTTGTACGACTTTTTCTGTATGGCATAACGTGTCATCTTGCATGTAAACCTCCCAACTCTACCTATGAATATCATAATAATAAATAATTAAAACATATTAGCAATTACCTTACTTTCCCTACAAGCTCCGTCCACTGCACATGTATATAAGCCTACCTTTCCCCATATTCACTTCGTTGCATTTGTTAAATTCTATCTGTTGTATCTTTTACTTTTTAAGATGGATTTTTTTTTGTTGAAAATTATTTTCTTAAATTCTTCCATCATTTATTGGTTGAAGCTTTTTTGTTTCCAATCCATTTCGCAGTGACTTGTCATATTGTGAATTTTATTCAGGTCCGTACTCTTCTTTAGATTTTAATTTGTTGTCTTTTCTTTTACTTGCAATAATTGTTCTTCTACATTTACTTTTTTTTTTTTCATATATAGGTTTCTTACGTCTGTGTATGTTTATATGGCTCTCAACGATCTCTTTTCTTTATCTTCTTAAATTATTTTGTTTAAATTTTATCTGTAATTTTTGCTTTAATTACCTCATTAAAATAGCATTGTTCCACTAGTTGGACATTACAATGCGGTAACCTTCATATTTTAGTCAACTGCACAAGATGAGGTACCCATAAATTATATACATATTTCTTACATGGAACAATTTTAAGTCATCTATTACTTCTTAGAAATAATGTTATTTGTCAATATATTATAAACAATATCACTTCAGTTATCGTTTAATCAACTAACAATATTCTTCAAACCTACACATCAACGTACGATACGTTCCATCTCAGTGCATTTTATATATTATCACATGAACATGGACTATAGATTTCTTATTTCATCTTAACCAACATATAACATAATTTGTCACAGTATTGCCACATCCCGCGCGTACATAATGCTAGTGTAGTATAATTACTTGATCTGATTGTTCACTTGAAATAGGATGTCCCTACAAGTCGGTCGTCTGCTTGCTAGAAACACTATATGTGAAAGGGTGCAAAAAAATTAAACCAGATCTAGGTTGACCAGCTACAGAAGGGACAAGCGAAATAAAATGGAGGGTCGACCAATTTGTCTAACCTAGATCGGCATTTGATAGGATGAAAACCAATGAACTGGCGGTTCAATCAAAATAAGGTATAATTTTATCTACTTAACTCTAAATCATCCACAAAATTTTATTTTTTGTACAAATAAACTCCTATATTCTTTAGAATTATTACTTTAACCTTTCATCTTTTAAGTAAATAATAATAGTTCTTATTAATTCTTAAAAATATGCATTATTATATGAATTATTTTGTTGTAGTTCTATAAGATGAGTATTTATTAATAATTTATAATAATATAAAAGCATCCAAAATGGTTCAACCGGTCGACCGATTTTGTCTAACCTACTTCGATGGCCGGTTCATTTTTTAACCATGATTGGGATATGCATGAAACGAATTGCTTCATGTCTTCTCTGGTCGGTGGTAATTTTAGGGGCTAACTACAATCTTGCTACTGTATTTTTTGTGTTTTTTTTTTCAATTTGACATTAACTTATAAAGCTTACACTCCATCCGTACTCGATTAATGTATACATTTGATTTTTATTTCAAGACTCAGTGTTTGATTCAAATATCTACTATTATAATTTGTGAATGAGTTCTCCAAGCTAGAGCCTTACCCTTCTACCTCTGCCACTTTTGAAATGTTCTTACTGTTGAAATCACACAATGGTTATTACTCCCTCCGTCCCTCTTTAATAGGGGGCTTCAAACTTAGAAATTGAGGAATAAGTTTTTCACCTAATAACTAAGGGATTGAGAGGTGAGTGAGAAAACTTAGTGAGGGCCCAAGTTTGAGGAGCCCGTGAATTGAAGGAGGCTGAGGCGTGAATTTGGCGGACTCAGCCATTTCCTGCCTCTTTTCCCTTACCTTTTTCTGGCGTTTCCTACTGTACGTAAACCTGAAAAGTGCATCTCCTTCTTTCTAAGTTCTTCGTGCATCTCCTTCTTTCTAAGTTCTTCTTCGGGTGATTTTTTCCCTCTTCCTTTTTCTCATCTTTTCTGGATGGTGTCATCTTACACTACATGTTTAATGGGCATTGGGTAAGGGCATCCCGCTACCCAACCCGCTTCTTTTGGGCCGCTTCTCAACTCGGCGCTACCCGGCCCGCTACCAAGACGTAGTAGGAGGCTCAGTGGCGGGCGCCTCGCTACTATTGTGCCACGTGGGCGCTACCACTGACACGGATGGTAGCGCACCGCCTCCCACTGCACTCCGCTACCAAAGTTTTTTTAAAGATGATTTTCTTATTCTCATCATTTAAATCTGTTTGAGTAATAATATTATTTATTATTATTTAGAAATTACAATTAAAAAGATAAATAAAAGTGATTATAAATTAACCAAATGTATCAAATACAATTAAAAACATCCAAAATCAAATTGTTTTTACAAAAATGTCCTACGGGAGGTAAAACATAATCATCATACCGCTCCTCACGCGGCGGTGAGCGGTGCTCAATTGCAGACGGATGTCTACTAAACCCGTCGAGAATTGGGTCAAATGACTTATTACTCTGTATGAACATCTCTGGGTCAAACACGATGTTGGGCGGCGGCGGCTGCGGCGACGGCATCTCGAGCTATAGTAATTAGAACCGCGGATGTACGACGTCTGAACCCTGTAGTCGTGCGCCAGGAGGACCATTGAGGATGCTGCGACGTCGGGATCATATATGTGGAGTAGTTTGGCGGCACGTGCTGGTCTTGCCATGGCCGGGATGATCCTCCCGCAACCAAGTCCTAGGGCACCTGATGTTGTCTACTCCCCTGGTACATCTTGGCTCACATCTGGTGCAGATGTTCCTTACAAGAACATAGTAATTATTACCAAAGGAAAACACAAAATGTTCAATTTAACCCAAAACTTTAAGAAATGGTACAAATTCACCCAAAATACCACAAAATTCATAACTAATACCTAAAATAGCACAAAATTCATAAATAATTAAAATATATACTAAAATACCACTAAATACCAAAAATATACACTAAAATACCTAAAATAGGACAAAATTCATAACTAATCTTATTTTCGTAAAATACCTAAAGTATATACTAAAATGCCACAAAATTCATGAATAATACCTAAAATACTAAAATAGCACGAAATTTATAAATACGTAAACTATATACTAAAAACCAAAAAATACCTAAAATATATACTAAAATACCACAAAAATACCTAAAATAGCACAAAATTTATAAATAATCTTATTTTACTAAAATACCTAAAGTATATACTAAAATACCAAAAAAATGCTTCAAATACCACAAAATTCATAAATAATCTTATTTTCCTAAAATACCTAAAGTATATACTAAACAAAACCACAAAATTCATAAATAATAACTCAAATGCCTAAAATAGCACGAAATTCAAAAATACCATAAATATATACTAAAATACCAAAAAATAAAGTATATACTAAAATAACACAAAAATGCTTAAATATCACAAAATTCATAAATAATACCTAAAATAGCACAAAATTCATAAATGCCTAAAATATATACTAAAATACCTAAAATATATACTAAAATACCACAAAATACAACAAAAACAGAAATATACCACAAAAATACTTAACATATATACTAAATTACACAAAATAATAAAATAACACAAATACACTACGTATATAATGGGGGCCTGGTAGGGGGCAAACCGCCACCAAATCCGCTACCATGGTGGCGGGATAGCCCGCTACCAAGGCCGCTTCCTTTTGGCCCGCTCCTTCGCTCTCGGCCGCTACCCAGCCCGCTACCGTTAGTAGGGGGCATGGTAGCGGGTATGGAGCTACCCTGGGGACACGGTGGCGCTGCCATCTGACACAGATGGTAGCGCCATACCCCCTACCAAACCCGCTACCATCATTTTATTTTTTAAAAATAATTTCCTTATTTTCACCATTTAATAAATCATTCAATAATAATATTATTTATTACATTTTCATTTAGGTTACAATTAAATACAGAAATAATCACCTTAATATTTTCATTTTAATTTTCATTTTAATCACCTTAATAAATCATTCAATAATAATATTATTTATTACGTTTTATAGATTACAATTAAAAACAGAAATAAATTTAATTATAAAGTAACCAAATGTACCAATTACAATAAAAAAAACATCCGAAACGAAATAGTTTTTATAAAAGTGTCCTACGGGGGAGGGAAATGGTAATCGGCATCCTGATTCGGGCGCGGCGGGGAACGGTGCTCCGGATCGTCGAACCTCTGTCTGTTGAGCCCCAAAGAGAATGGGTTAAACGACGCATTACTCTGCCTGAACAACTCCGGGTCGAACACATTACTGTGCGGCGGCTGCTGAAGTGGCCGCTGAGATTGCTGCTGCTGTGGCGTCGGCATAAGCGGGGTATAAAAATCAGAACCCCGAATGTTGGGCGTTTGTAACCCTGTAGTCGTGCGCCAGGAGGACCACTGAAGCTGTTGCTGCTGCGGCGTCGGGATCATGAATGAGGAGAAGTTTGGCGGCACGTGCTGGTCCTGAGGTGGCCGGGATGATCCTCCCGCAACCAAGTCCTGGGGCACATGATGCTGTTGTACGATGCCCCGCTCTAGAAGTGCCGGCCAAAGGACGCTGAAGGATGCGTCGTACTGCCGCCGCATCTCCGTACGGAGAGCCTGTTGCATCTCCTCGGACCGACGTCGGTCCTGCTGAAGAGTACGGTTCATATGAACCTCGTACTCAGCCTGACGCTCCCTCAGTGTACGCAACTCATCCTCCATCCTGAGGCGATCCTCCTCCGCCTTGCGGCGCGCCTCTTCAGCGGCAAGCTCGCGCTGGAAGGATGTGAATGAAAATAACTTAAGAAAATTTTTAAATATTGTAGGTACTCTAGAAAATTTCGAACTTGTTTCGAATTAGTTTACCTGAGATGGCCGAGGTGGTCGGAAGTGCTCCGGATGGACTAGTTGCGGGGGAGCGCCAACCCAACGACCTTTGTAGGGCCCACTGTGACAGCTCGGAATATCGCCGCATCAAAAGGGTGAGTCATGATCCGGTACTTCTCCAGCACCATGCGTGTATAATCCTCCTAGTAAATAAATAATGCACGAGTTAGGATAAATAAATGTAAATGCTAAAATTACGAGGCCGATAACTTTAATCTTTTTACCTCGAATTGAGTGTTTTCCGCACCATCCCAATGACGTCGGAAGTCGGTGATGGTGATGAGCCGACGCTCCCGGATCACCATCTCCTCGTAGGCGCTTTGCGCCGTCTTCGAGCCGTGCTTCTTCCGCGGCTTTAATGCCGCCTCAGAGGTCGCATTCTTTCGAGCCCTCTCGGAGATCTTCTTGAACTCATCGGTGTTCAACCCATCGACCAGCTTATACCAGTTGGACTGAGGTATCACATTTGGCATCTTCGATCGACAGTGATCGTAAGTCGGATTCTCTTCGGTGAGGGGGTATTTCGACCGGTAGTCGGAGATGATCTTACTCTTCCTCCCCCGGTACATCTTGGCCCACATCTGGTGCAAATGTTCCTCTACATCATCTGCAGCAGACGTGCGCGGACGCCAAACATAGTTTTCCTGGAGACGGAAAACATGTAATTAATAATTTATATAACTATACATTAATCAATAAACAACATATTAATTAAGCAAAAGTATACCGCGAATTTCGCCACCCATGCGTCCTTGTCTTCTGTGTGACTCCGTGTAAGTCGGCGGGATACCGACATAACGCTCACGGAAGACGTTCAATGTCTGGTAGACATTGTGAAACGTCGAGCCAAGACTACAAAAATTAAAAGTAAAAAAGTAAACCAATAAACTCTGTATGCATAAATTAAAATTATAAAATTAAACATAAATGTAAACACTTACTGGCCCACGAGAATCAACCTCCTACCATCTGGAGCTATCTCTGGAGGTGGGAGCAACTGCGCGAGCGCGTCATCCATCTGGGTGCCATGCTGCTCCTCCACGGTCTGCTGTGACCCGTCAGCGCGCGAGGATGAACCAGAAGTGGTGGACCGCGGAGTGCGACGACTACCTGTACGACCGGAGCCGGTGCGACCCCCAGAACGGCCCCCGGTCGTGGAATCACGACCTGACCCATGGCCACTATCACGCGTCGGAGACGTCATATCCTTAGAAGACTTAATAATTAGTACCACCAAAATACTCAAAATGTTCAAATTAACCCAAAACTTTAAGAAATCTTACAAATTCACCCAAAATACCACAATATTCATAAGTAATACCTAAAATACTATAGTAATTCCTAAAATACTAAAATAATTCCTAAAATACTAAAATTCGTAAAGAATTCTTATTTTCCTAAAATATGTAAAGTATATACCTAAAATACTAACAAATTCATAAATAATACCTAAAATATCTAAACTAATTCCGAAAATACTAAAATTATTCTAATATACTAAAATAAACAACATATTCTTATTTTCCTAAAATATGTAAAGTATATACTAAAATTCCACAAAATACTAACAGATTCATAAATAATTCCTAAAATACCTAAACTAATTCCGAAAATACTAAAATTATTCTAATATACTAAAATTATTCTAATATACTAAAATACTAAAATTATTCTAATATACTAAAATAAACAACATATTCTTATTTTCCTAAAATACCTAAACTAATTCCGAAAATACTAAAATTATTCTAATATACTAAAATTATTCTAATTCCGAAAATACTAAAATTATTCTAATATACTAAAATAAACAACATATTCTTATTTTCCTAAAATACCTAAACTAATTCCGAAAATACTAAAATTATTCCGAAAACAATTCCTAAAATTAACAAAAAATACCTAAATTCCTAAAATACCTAAAATTACACATAAATAAATAAATAACACGAAAAATACAAAAATTAACAAAAAATATTTGCATTAATCTATAAAACATACCTGTGTTTGTGGTGTTGGAGAATGCCGGAGGAGGGGACGAAAATTGGAGGAGGTCGGAGCTTTTGCGTTTCTAACCAAAAACACTTAGAAACTTCAATCTATAACCGAATTTAAGGCGAAAAAAGAGGAGATTCGACCTTACCTTAGTGAAATGGAGCAGATCCACGGTAAAAAGAGTGGAGAGGCGGCCGGAGACGGTTGTGTTGGAGTGGGCTGCCGGAGAAGAGGGAGAGGGGCAGGAGGTTGAAGATGAAGATGAAAGGAGGAAAGGGGCTGCTAAATGATTTAAGTTATTCGGTAGCGGGCACCCCCCTACCGTACGCGCTACCGAGCAGCGGGTAGCGGGCTCCCCCCTACCCAGCCCGCTACCAACTGCTTTTTGCGGTTCCAAGGCAGTTTCAGAATTCAATTTCAAAATTCGAACGGCCCGCCCAATTAATTTCGTTGGTAGCGGGCGTCCCCCTACCAGTCCCGCTACCATGATTAAAATGTATAAAAAATTACTAAATTTAAATTACTAAATACATATTTACCATGATTAAAATGTATAAAAAATTACTAAATTTAAATTACTAAATATATATTTATCATATAAAGTAACATAAATGTATATAATCATAAAAATATAAATGGATTCAACTTTTTGTTCTAAATTTCACAAAATACTAACAAATTCATAAATAATTCCTAAAATACCTAAAGTAATTCCGAAAATACTAAAATTATTCTAATATACTAAAATAAACAACATATTCTTATTTTCCTAAAATCTGTAAAGTATATACTAAAATTCCACAAAATACTAACAAATTCATAAATAATTCCTAAAATACCTAAAGTAATTCCGAAAATACTAAAATTATTCTAATATACTAAAATAAACAACATATTCTTATTTTCCTAAAATATGTAAAGTATATACTAAAATTCCACAAAATACTAACAGATTCATAAATAATTCCTAAAATACCTAAACTAATTAACACGAAAAATATAAATGGATTCAACTTTTTGTTCTAAATTTCAACATTTATAAATACCGTCAACAATTACAAACTTTAAAAAACAATCTTAGCGTTCATAGTCATAAAAGCAAACTCCTAATTCGCCTCACCCTGTACATCATTGTCAAATTCGAGTATCTCCGGTTCGGCTTGACAATCAACTAGTGATACGCTCACATCATTATCTATCACGACTATGGTTTCTTTAATTCGTGGCTCCTGTAGAGGATCGACTTCATTCCTCTGCTCGGTGATATCCTCTGATGAACTTGTCATGGATCGTTGACGACCTTCACCTTTGAAATGTCGGGGCTTCATCTTGAAAACGTTCCATCGCTTTTTTCAAATCCGGTGTTTAGAGGGTATTCGATATAAGCGACTGTTGTGCACGACTTGCAAGTATGAAAGGGTCGACGTTTTTAATCGAGATGTGTGATCGACATCGCCGATCCCGAATGCTTATCTCGTACTTACACCGGTGTATGGGTCAAACCAAGTACCCTTGAACACCGTCGGCTTCGATTCGTTGTAGCGAAGCACCAAGATTTCATCAATCCAACCATAAAAATCTACAGTCATCCTCATTTGTATCACCGAAGACACAGACGCCCAATTAGCGGTTGTCTTTCTCGCCCATTTTCTTTTGTATGAAACACGAACCCGTTTACAAATGCGCCACCCCATGATTTGACCGTCGTCCGTGGTCCACATGCTAAGTCGAACAGTAACGGGGGAAACGACCATCGATTTGCCTCAGCCAAGTTCTTGAACCACGCAGCAAAATGTGAAAAGCGGTACTTATCTAACCCATCAGTGGCCAATGCCGGGTATCGAGAGCATGCAACCTCGTCAAATTGACTGCACAAATGACGCACGGGTAATTTGAAACGTAAGGAAATGAAATAAAACTAGGTTATGAGATCAAGACAGTTACCTTAAATATGGTTCAACTTCTGGACAGTTCATGAGAATATACGTTTGCACATGTCGCAGTTCCTTGTCCGCCAGTACTCTATTCCTAAGTTCCTCAAAGTGTGATACTGGATGGTTGAAAGATGATAAACCATTTTCGTGACACGTTGTGACGTACACTTCGTTGCGTATCTGCGGGTTGACATGCGTCGAGGTTTTCATCCATGTAGTGCTCGCGAAATGTGCAACCTCTTGTATCAAATACTTCTCGATAATCGAGCCTTCCTTAAAGCTGTTTATTGGCACATTTTTGTTTCAGCGTCTTCATGCATCTCTCGAACCCATACATCCACCAAAATTGGACAGACCACAAATTTTAAGTGCCATGGCAGATGCACGATTAGGTGCTCCATGGAGTCAAAGAATGATGGAGGGAAGATCTTCTCGAGCTTGCACAATGTCACAACAATAAATTCATCCAATTTATCGATGTCCTCCAACTGGAATTCTTTTGCACAAACTATTCTGAAAAATTTGCTAAATTCCGCTATCTAACCCAAATATCAACGGGAACGTGGCCACGTAAGACAATTGGTAGTATTTTCTGCATAAAAACATGACAGTCGTGCGTCTTCATGCCGTAAAATGAATTATTGGATGTGTTTACACAACTTCCAATATTAGACGCATATCCATCGGGAAGTTTCAGAGTGTTCTTCAACCAACTACAAATACTCCCAATCTGTTCTGGGCTCAATGTGTAAATTGCCTTAGGTTTACATAGTCTTCCATCACGTCCGGGACACAAATGTAATTCATTTCGGATCCCCATCGCTTGAAGGTCACGTCTTGAGTTTTCGTTGTCCTTACTCTTCCCTTTTTGATTCATAACCGTGTAGAAGACATTATCGAAACAATTTTTCTCTATATGCATCACATCGAGGTTATGCCTGACCAACAGATGAGGCCAGTACGGCAAGTCCCAGAAGATCGATTTCTTGATCCAATTGTGAGACACACCGAAACCTTCCGGCCTTTGTTTGTCCCAATGTGAACCGAAGGGTGGGAATTCAATCTGATTAATCTCTGCTAGAATTTGTGACCCTGATTTATACACGATTTCATCACGTCGCTCTCTAAAACCCCACGTGACACTGTCATTACGATATCTATGCCGATGGGGTAAAAACCTTCGATGACAACCCCACCAACAAGCTTTGCGCCCATTAGTTAGCTGAAAACTAGACACATCTTCCATACAATATGGACACGCGAGTTTTCCGTGCGTACTCCACCCAGATAGCATACCGTACGCTGGGAAGTCACTGATTGTCCAAAGCAGACAAGCTCGCATTATAAAGTTCATTTTCCGGTGCGCATCCCACGTTTGAACACCCGTCGTCCATAGACAATTTAACTCATCAACCAACGGTCGCAAAAAGACATCAATGTTACATCCAGGTGATCGAGGATCCGGGATTAGCAAAGCCAAGTAAATGAACGGCCGCTTCATGCATAAATCGGGAGGTAAATTGTAAATCGTGATAAATACCGCCACATCGAATAGGTGCTACCGGTATCGATAAAGGATTAAATCCATCGGTGCATAACCCTAACTCGACATTTCCAACCTCTCCAAATAAATCAGGATAAAGCTCATCAACATGTTTCCAAGCCCGCGATTGGCTGGGATGTCCAATCACACCAGTTACGTTTGAAGATGCCCTTAGATAGTAACTCATAGATTCGGCCGTTTTCGATGACTGGTAAAGCCGCTTAAGCCGCTCAGTGATTGGAAGATAACGTAGAACCTTCTTCGGCTTAAGTTTTAGATTCCCACGCCGATCCAAACCCCCTGTAAATACCTTTCAGACCGCACACTCCACAATGCATTAAATGAGTAAATCTACCATGAAATAACATGCAATTGTTCTCACATGCATGAATCTTAATGTACGGTAGCCCTGTGTCTCGATCATCTTTTTCGCCTCTGCAGTGCTCGTGGCAATGCATTTTCTCCGTGCAATATTTCATCAACAATTTTCATCATTTTAGACCATGCCGCATCGATATGTTGTTTTGACATTTCACGCTCAAGAATTTTGTCAACACGGCTAACCTCTTATGCTCGATCGACACCCATCATAGAGAGGTTGTGAGGCGGCTTCAATCAACTTATAAAATTTTTGTGCCTCTTCATTAGGAGTTTCCATTTCCATTTCATTTTCAACCATCTCATTTCCAATATCGTCATGCATTTCAACATCATCAATATCATCTTCATCATTGTCATTATCATTTTCGAGATTTTCGACATTTTCAAGTTGTAAAGAGTTGTCGCAATCCTAAACCTTCATGAACCATTTGTTGGACGTCCCATCCTTGATAGTCATTATTCGATTCCGGTCCAAGATCGCACGCGTGCATTGTTGGACGACGATGCTTCACAATTCCTTTCATAATTCGAACCATCATAAATGAACGGATTAATCTGAATAGCTTCACCATGACAATCCCAAACGTAGTAATTAGGTTTGAATCCATAATCACATAAATGAGTTCCAACTGTAGCTTTATCAAAAAAGTATCGATTTCTGCACTTTTTACAAGGACATTTCACCATGTCCCACCCTTTCGATTCTGCATCCGTGAATGCAACATTCAAAAAATGCTTTAAACCATCCCAAAATGTCGGACTCAATTCACGACTACCCTTGTGTAAGCGCTTATACATCCAATCGCGTCCTTCAGCCATTTTCAGTTCCTACATAACAATATACAATACATACGAACACATAATAATTAACAAACCACAAATTCAATTATTACCTACATAAATTAATATTTCTTAACTTAATTTCTCACAACTAAAGGTACATGGGTCCTATCCTATTCATAAAAGTACAATTAGTATATTAAACTTTTATGGTCGTATATGCATAACTTGTACACACTACATAAATTTCGCAAAGATTCGCCTTAGTTCCTCATTATACCATTTTTTCCGGGTTTAAAACACCCAATTTGGTATAATAAGGAACAAGACCGACAAATGGCTGAAATTAATGTCGATGTACGGTTATACATATCCAACTATCATAAAAGTTCAACATACCGATTGTACTTTTACAAACTGTCCAACCTGGACAATCCATGAATATTCAATAGAATATTAAATTTCATAACATTATTTTCAAATACTGAAATTAATGTTACTGATATAATATTCTACGTAATATTCACAGACAGGAACTATGGCTCAAAACTAAATTATAAAATTTCTAATTTTTTAAATAAAAAATTAAATAACTGCACGGCCTTAACAAGAAAATCAAAGAAATACATACCCCACTCGGTATCGTTTCCTGTGCTGCTTCAGATATGTAATCGGGGATCCTTTGTTACTTCAAACTCCACAGGATCCACGAGAGAGGAAGCACAAACTAAACAGGAGATAATGTGATTGAATCACTGAAACTAAACATCAATAACATATTTTAACAAGTAAAATAACTAAGTACTTCAGAAATAAAGAGAAATAAATAACAAATTTAGGAGAAAATTCGTCACCTGAACTACAAGAGGGAAGACGAATTCGGCCGGAGAGAAAACGAGCTTCGGGCGAAATGAGATCTGCGCAAATGAACGGAAGAAGGGAGGGGACTGTAAATACATCAACCAGTAGGGGGAGCACCGCTACCGAGTCCGCTACCACTGGCCGTCAGGTAAATGTCAGCTTTTTGGTCAAAGCGGTAGCGGGTATGGAAGTGGTCTTCGCGCTACCAAATTGGTAGCGGGCTACCCGCTACCAGGGGCGCCACCAACTTTATTACGGTAGCGCCAACGGTAGCGGGCTGCCCGCTCGGGCTGCCTTGGCGAGGGCGGTAGCGGGCCGCCACCTACTAGGCCCGCTACCGAAGTCCAACCATCTACGTAGTGTGTGTGTCGCGCACAATGTTGTGCGAAACTATGTGCGGACTGCCGTAGGCAGCGCACATATTTGTGATCCATCAACGTTCAAAATAAACTTTAGGATAGCAAAAATTAAGCAAGCCGAAACAAAATTAAGCAACCTCTGCCCTAACCCAGGAATAATTTGTACCGTTCAAAGTTGGGAAAAGGCGATTGAGGGAGATCAAGTGCTAAAACGATGGAGAATGAAGTATATGAAGTGGAAAGAGAAGACTCACTATCACCTTGGTGTTCCTTGCTACTGAACAGCATAACGAGATCCTACTCACATAAACAACTAAGTTCACTTTGGTCCTATTCACTTGAGGTCGACGGCATAGAAAACGGTGACTAACGAGGTCCTACTTACGTGAAGAAGGAAGAGCGAAGAAGTCAGTTATTCACCCAAAAAAGCTTAAGTTTGAAGCCCCCTAATAGTTACGTTTGACTCAATTTTTTACTTGTAAGAGTTTGTTAAAAAAATATAAAAAAAAATATTTTTAGAAACAAGAGACATTGATTTACCTTATACGTATAAGTAACTTGACATTATATATCAAAATCTTGAAGAAAACAATTCATAGATTAGAAACTGAAAAATGAACGTAACTATTAAAAAGGGACGGAAGGATATGATCTAGCTAGCTTAGAGAAGTGAATGGGAGTCTTATGGGTGAAAGCTTGGTCAAAATGGTGGTTGAAGTGATAGATCTTGAATACTGAAAGTAGGGCTAAACCAGATATAGCCATGGTCACTTTTGAGTTATGTTTGACTTTTGGATGCATGAATTATTCTAGCATTCGATGGATTATTGTATTTATTAGTGACTTTAGTTTTGTAGCACTTTAGTCCAATTTTGATACATCAATGAGAGGTTTAGCCTGATTAACTGGCTCCAGAATTGTCTCTGACCTTAACATTCAGAAGTTCAAGTGGTAGGATTAATGAGGGAATCATGCATGTGAACTGAAATGATACTATCAAAATACCATTTCTCTTTCTATTTCTCGACTTTCTTAATTTCTCATGATATCTAGAGTACTATCATAGGTAAAAGAATACATTATAGTTGTACTTTTGAGTACTTTTGCAAAATGCAATATCATAATAAATATGTGGTTGTTAAACTTTTAGACATGACTCTCTTATTATGTATCATCAACACCAGATATTATTATGATCACGCGCGCTTTGTTTGTGACATTAATCTAATTTACTCATAAGTCATAACAGAAAGATTTTGAAATGTTCAAATGCCTAATGTACATGCGTGGGCAGTGTTCACCCTAGCTAGCTTCTTGAGATCAAAATTTGGGCATTTGCAAGTTCAAGTGATAATAATAATGTAGGGAAATGGAATTACAGGAAAGTGAAGAACAGTTTCTCAAAAGTAGGGCAGGAACCTAAAACAAGGATGCTGAAAATCCTCAACACTACCCCCCAAAACAATAGGGTCATTCAAGTAAAAGCCCAACAACAGGCTTGTTTTTTATTACTCCTGTTATTTTTTAATTCTCTCTCTCTCTTCTCTTCATGCATTGGTCCAATATCTCCAAAACTTTTTGTCTCTCTCAGGTTTTATGAAGGGATTAAAATAATTGGACATTAGGTAAGCATCCCATGCATCAACAATACCTCTTTGTCCCCTCATCACACTCTCCTAAACCAGAAATTCAAAAACGAAAACTTCAGATCAGAAACTGAGTAAAAGGGTGAAAAGATGATTACTCACTTCACTGGACAAAAGACAAACCAAAAATTGTCATCTTTTTTTTTTAACTCCTTCACAAGAAAAAACTTTTATGTGGGGTCCACTACCACTCATGCATGTATAAATAAGAGCAGTAGCAGTCTTCCTCCCCATGCCAACTGCCAAGAAGTGAACCATTCACAGGCTCAAACATTCCAACTTCTGGCAACTTCTCAGCCTCCTGTCTCCAACAAATGAGGACTGGTGTAGCAGTCTGTCTTTTGCTCATGATCAGTTTCATATCACAAACTCAAGGTATGCATATACACATATGCTTGCACTTCAGTCTTCAAATGGAGACATCTCCCTAGCTAGTTTAATACCACATGCAGATCATATAATAGTGATCAAGTTGTTCAACCTTCTAATCCTCTTCTCCACAGGGATCCGCTTGCCCGGAAGTCTTGGAGCAGCTGAGAATCCTAAACTTCAAGTAAGTGCTATCATCCATATTACCAGTTTATGATGTTCTCATATCATATGCATGCACGTTTCTCATGACCCTTTAATCTTGAAATACTGCAGAATGCTGGCCTGATGAAACAGACTGGTTATGGTGGTGAAGAGGAGTTCCAGAGCTGCAGAATTAATGGGCATTGTTCAGGTACCAACAAAAGAGTTTCTAGAGTACTGAAGCAGTCACACCACTGGCTACCATTTATTCATGAAGATTATAAGGGACCTAGAAGACACAGACCAATCCACCACTAATTCTATTGTTCTGTCTTCAAAGATTTTGCAACTCTAGCTAGCTAGCCATGTATAGCTCCCTAGCTCTTAGGCAGCGGTTTCTAGTCATTTTTTCATCTGGACACTTTAGACTTTGTGGTTGATAAAATAACTAAAATACCCCTCCTCTGAGACAGTCCAGATCACTACAGACAGAATCTCAAGCGTTGTTTCACAATCATTTTTGCAGGGAACAGCAGAAAACTTGTCACTGCTGTAAAACCTACTGACACCACTGCAAGTCATTACTCTAAGGTTGGTTATAAATTTCCAACATTTGGAACTCAGCGTTAATTAAGGTTACTTGAGACTGAAGTTAACATAACTCCCCCATTTTTATTATTTTTTTAATTGCCTTAAACTGTGTGCTCGGTGTACAGACTGAGAAGAACACAGGGAAGAAACCTAACGCCACTCCCGCTTCAAATCATAACGACGAAAAAGATGGGAAGCACGCAAAAAGCGTTACCGATTCAAAGGCTGCTGAACAGCACGATGGCATCCATGATCAATATTCAGAGGCCATAGAAATTACAGAAATGGATTATTCTCCAGCAAGAAGAAAACCACCAATACACAACTGAGAAAAGCCCCAAAAGTGGCAAGAAGAGAAAGGACAATGAGGAACTGGAAGTTGACAGCAATTCCATAAATGCAGCAGATTTTTAGGACTGGTTAATGTAGGATGCTTCTGTACATAGTATTGTTATATTAGTACATTAGCATTACTAATTAGCAACCACTTGCTGTGGGGGGCTCACTAGGATTGCATTTCAAACTTCAAACACTAATGGTGCGATAAAACCAAAGTCCCGTGATCTGTTTTTTCAGTTTACATTAGCATCCAATACACCAAAAACCATGTATTTTTCAAGAACCATAAATGAAGTAGGTATGGAGCACTATCTTACTGTGACCTGTAGTTTTCCACATTAATTTTCGAAGCAGCAGCAAATTGGGCCAACCTCTCACATTACATGAGGGCTCACATGTCATGTGTTGGGTCGCATATGGGGTGTGGCCTGAAAGACCAATATCAAGGTGGACCACAACAAATGGGATATGTTTTGTCGTGCAAGCATGGTCTACTAGCATGGCAGTGGGACAAACTTTCATTTTCTTTAGGAAATACAGAGACAGGCTGAGAGAAGTTAATAAGAACCTTATGCATGGAAACAAAGTTGTTGTTTCCTTTAGAGCTACCAAGTGACCACCAGCTGCCCCACTCCCTGATCACCAATAAAGAAATGGGTTTGTCAATCATTAATCCAAGAGCTCTTCTTAAATTTGTCTTCTGGGGGGCTCCATCTTCTCTGATTTGATGGCTAGGTGAGCAATAAAGGCCAGAACCTGCATTGAATTGATTGCTAGGCTAGTACTATCAAAGATGAGAACTTGTAATTCATGGAAGCCATTGAGAGTTGAATTGATTGCTGGGCAAGTAACAAACATGAGAACTTGCAATTCATGGAAGCCATTGATAGGTAAATTGATTGCTAGGCAAGTGCTAGCAATAAAGATGAGAGATTGCAAGTTGTAATTCATGTTTTGTGTCACAATAATTAGGTGACCCATTTGGGTTTTTTCTAATATTTCAGCCAAAGCAATCACATTTAAGGAAAGTCCTTTAAAATAAAGCAATGGCAAGGGGGTACATAAACTGAAGTGATGTTGAAAGAAAGTTAGTGTATTGTGTTGTATGAGAGGCACTGTCTTCTTCTGAAATGCTTACCATGAAATAGGCCTGAAAATCATGCAAGTGCCTAACATCATCTGACAACAAATCTACTTAAGACAATAAATATCAACAGACAGCTGATACAAAAAGCCATTAAGCGGTTGGAAGCTGAACTTAGTTAAGGCTGATGCTTTGTCACTTACTTTCAAATTCAAGTCTGTACAAAAGCGAACAACGTTATGATTGGTAAATAATTGTTACTATTATAAAATTAAACTTACTTTATATATATATATATATTGATTGCTTTACACGAGGGGATGATTAAGTTAATATGGTGCATTGCAATAAGAATGACAGGTATTAGAAGAAACAACTGTTTAGTGTTATATACAGTTGGCATCTATCATCTGTTGTCGCTGTGTTCCTTCTTTTTTTAATTGTCAATATGTACCCATTATAGAACATAAATATATACATAATATATATAAACACGAATGTAACTTTAATAAATGTAGAACGATTTTTTTACCCTTCACTAAACCTTTTTTTCATTGAGATATATAATTGTACTTTTACATAACCCATGTTAGTATACAGATCATTAGCATTATTTGTTGTCCTTTTTGTCGCTTAATTTGCACAATTCTTATGCAGCTAAAACCTAAAACTCCACTAACGAGAAGGTAGAATATATAAAGTCAATATTTTACTACACGAACTTATCGTGTAGAAGGACTTAAATTTAAGGTAACTCTATAATGGTGCGATTCATATTCAGTATTTAATCTATAATTTTATTTTTTAAAATATTTTAGTATATATATATATATATATATATAAAGTCAATATTTTAAATGAAAATTACAGATGAATGTTTGTAGTTATATATATATATATATATATATATATCTTCTGCATATGATAATTTGATGTGCATAGTTTCTAAATATATTTTTTAAGAATTTTCGTAACAAAATCTTCTTGATGAAAATTCAAGTCAAACACAAGTTCAAAAGTCAAATGTATCATCTTTGTTGGGACGGAGGGAGGATGTGAATGAGATCTACATGATTGGCAATGTCCCCCCACCCCAAAAGAGGGAGAGAGAGAGAGAGGAAGAGAGAGATAAAAGAAGTTCCACAGTCGAGATTATTTTGATGGGAGCGATAACTTGAAACTCAGTGTAGAAGTGTCTGTTGTAAGGAGTAAATTTCGTGAACGGTCTCACTTTAAGTCTCGGTGACCTAATTTCATCACATTTTAAGTATTTGCATCAATCCAATCCCAGTTTTTGAATTTGTGACTCAAATAGGTCCTTTCCAACCCTACAGTTTTGTTGGACGGAATATTGCGAAATATCCAATTTACACTTAGTTTATTTCTACAATAAATCTCATTATTTTAAAATTTAATCAATTATACCCCAATTTTTTTTTACAAACTAAACCTTAATATTCTTCATTTAAACATTGTAGCCCCTAACATTTTCAAAACTTACAAATTAATCCTCAAACTCCCTAAAATCATCACCTTTGTCATTTTCTCCCAAAATTCGCAAAGGCAAGCGCGACTTGGACAGTCCGCAAAATACTTAAAATTCGTCGGTGGCGAAGTCAGGCGCGACTCGGACTCGGACTCCCGACACAAGTCAGACGGACGCAAAGGTACACGCGACTCAGACTCCCGGCGGGTTGGTGGTGAAATTCATCAGCGGTCAGCGGAACTGGTCCGGGGACACTTGTCGGTGGTTGAGGGAGGCGAATCCGACAGTGGCTCGGTGAAATGGGGCCTCAAATGGCTGGGTCGGGTCTCAGCTCGTTTGGCGAGTTCCCGACAACTTGGCTCCTTTCTGGTGGCTTCTGGCGGAGAGAGGTGAGACCGGTGCTGAGGCGGCCGATTAGAGGCTGGTTTGGCCTGCGGGTCGTCTTGGCAGGTCCGTCGTTGTACTTCACGGCCGGGGCATTTCCAGCGGCTTTAGGACGGCCTGCTGGATTCAGTGGACGTAGGAGGATGGTAAAGGTGATGATTTTGAGGGAAGATGGCAAAAGTGATGATTTTGGGGAATTTGATGATTAATTTGTAAGTTTTGAGAATGTTAGGGGTTGAAATAAGTGAAGAATATTAAGGTGTAGTTTGTAAAAATTTGGGGTAGAATTGATTAAATTTCAAAATAATGAGATTTATTGTAGAAATTAATTAAGAGTAAATTGGTCATTTTGCAACATTTTGTCCAACAAAATGGATGACGTGGAACAGGCCCAAGCCAAGCACAAACATCAAGATCCGCTCATTGGCCTTGGTGGACCTATGACAAGGAGCCAGACTAAGAAGGCTAAGGACGCTCTCAACCTGTTGATGCACAGTTTTGCAAAATGTGAGGAGCAAAGTGAAGATAGCCACAAAGATGAAGGAAAAGTGCAAGCACTCTTCAATTTGGGCCAACCCAATTCTCAAATGGTGCAAACAATTTTCAACATTTCGGTTTGGGCTCAACCAAATGACAATTTGGCCCAAGTGCATGGTTCACGAATGTCTCAACCTGTTGAGACACCAGCTGGCGTATTCAATGCATTTCCAAAGCTTCCAACCGTTAAATTCCCTTCAAGGACGAACTTCAGCAGTCTTGAGGACTCAAGAGTCATCCAAAATCATCCAGAAACCAGTGGTGAAGAAGGAGTTACAAGCCTTGAAGCCCCTCCATCAAGAGCACTTAAATGAGGATCATTTACTCCTCATTTATTGGCCAAAACTCATCCCTCATCTTCCAACTCGAATTTCTATCATTTTATTTCAGTTTTTAGATATATTTTGGCTAGTTCTACCCCTTAATTAGCCTAAAATAAATTTAGAAATAATTGTTTTAAATTCTCACATTTACATTTCCTTTTAATTTCCATCATTAAGTGTGGAGATGAAGGGACTTGTAAATTGATTTGGATGCCTAGCTTCCTTGTCCTATAAAAGGAGGTCTAGGTTAGTTTACAAGACACAATTCAATCATCAAATATATTTCATCATTTTCCTTGAAATTGAGAGTGATTCTCTTTTCAACCTATCTACCTTTTTCCACTCAATTCTTGTTAAGTTTTCTTTACAAGTCTACTAAGACCAATATTGCCTTCTCATTGGAAGAAGGAGGTGTTGGCCTCATCATCATTCCCCCTCAATTTTGGCAACGAAGGCTTTCTTTGTCTTGGACCTTTTTTCGGTATCAAGAAGGAGGAGTCGCCAAAGGCATAACACCATCTTTGCATGGGCAAGGATCCAGGAGGAGTTGGCGGTCATATCCGTTCGTTTCACAAGCTTCCGCATCGTTTTGCTTTGTGCATTTCGGATCTGTCAACCTGTTGACATTTCCGCCTCATCAATCATACCTACCCCGTGTTGCTCCTTTGTTGGCTAGATCTGCTCCTCGTGTTCCAGGATACCCTCCCGGAATCGCATCAATGGAAGGAATGGACGGAAAGGGCCTAATTGGGTCACTGATGAACGCCTATTTTATATACTTTTACCCCGCTTTTTGTGCTTAATTATGTTTATGAAATGTTGATATTTATACATTTTATGTGCTAAAATCATGTAGGTACCTCAAGTGACAAGTTTAGAGCTAAATGGATTAAAATGCAACAAGTTTGGAAGATTTTGGGTTTAAATGACACAGGGAATAAGCCAAAGAGCTGTTTGTAAGGGAAGAAGAGGAATGGGGTCATTTTGACAAAAAATCAAAACCTTGAGGGGAATCAGAGTTCAGTCCAAAATTGGGCTAAGCCCTTCTTCCCTTCCCTGCTCACGAATACGAGCAGCAGCAGCGCAACAGAGAAGAAAACAAAAGGGGCAGCCCTTGAGCCACAGCCTCCTCTCCGCCTCCTTCAACCCAACCCACATCGCCGGAGCTCCACCACCACTTCTCCAGCCCCGTCGGCAGTGACGGAACCAGGAATTCAAAGTTGGGGGGGCCGGTGGGTAGATTAAATTAGGGATTGGAATTTGCAACCATAAAACGTTGGCCTTAACCCATTTTATAATGACCGCAGACCAACCTCTATATATAGTAATAGTTGAAGTAATGGAGGTTAGTGACGTTGTTTTTCAATGAAGTCGCCACTAATCATTTTCACCTAACTCGATTGAAAACATAAAAACAAACCTACGAAATTTTTTGAGTTTGCTAACCTTTTATGTAGAAAAATAATAATACAAATTCATACAACCAAATTGGTATCATGGGTTCATTTTTATTTCTTTTACTTGATTTTTTATAGAAAGTAATATTTCCAAATAAAGAAACAAAACACAGTAATAAATTAATAAAAAAAAAGAGAAATGTGTGAAATAATAAACTCAAACTCATGACAATTACAAAAATAAAAATGGATTAGTAATAAAAATTTAATTATATCCAAACAATCTCACAAAAACTACCGCACATAAATCCAAATTAAATATACTAAAAGATTATTAAACGAAAATTAAAGATTAATTAGACATGGTCCCAAACTACAACATATCAAATTTAAATGACTTAGATAAAACTGTAAATAGAAAACATGGACCAAACCTTTTTTTACCTAACCAAGTTGAGTTGGCTTCTTTTATGGATGCAATTTGGGTGTGTGAAAAAATGGATCATTTAAGTTAGGGTTTAGTAATAAGTGGGTTTAAAAACTATTTTGAATTGATTGGGGGGGCTAGTGGGTAAATTATTATATTAATTTTCATAATTTCTATCATAAACCCTATACCCCATCAGCTTTGGGGGGGCTGTAGCACCCCCCTGTCATTGAATTGTTCCGTCAGTGCCCGTCGGACGCCGCCAGCCCTCTACCACCGCACCTCCGAGCCCCTCCGTCCACAACCACCGCGGCAGCAGCTGGATTTCGCGAGAAATCCTTGCTGCTGCCTATTTCTCCGCCAACAGCCACCGCAACTCGCTTCCCCACGCCGCCGGAGCTCCACCAGCTCATCCCTGACCACCGGAGACCACCCCAAGCTCCGATGCTCCTTCTCCGGCCATTCTCCGACTAGTTTTGCTCGTTTCGGATTTGGTTATTTCTAAACTTTAATTTCGGATAATTGTTAGTTTAATTTCTCTACTGTTACTTTACTTGCTTAATTATTGTTAATTTTTGATTAATTGTTTGAATTCTTGGTTGGGTTAGTGTATAACAACCATAACCACCTCGGGCTCGGGTCTTTGTGGATTGATTTATTTCGGACTTGCTACGTATGAGAAATTGACGATGCGTGGTTACTTAATTAGTAGATTAAATTTGACATTTACATGATTTATGATACTGCATGCTTGTGTTTATTTGGTGTTCGACAAGTACTCAAGAGAAACTTAGGAGAATGATGTTTATTCATAATGGTCTTCATCTCGGTGCAAGATAAGAGATTGTTCCTGGTCAAGATAGAAGAACAAGTTCCGTGACTTGAGAAAGCCGGAACCGTCGTTCGAATCCTCTCATCATTTATCGATCATTTCTCATCGTTGTTATTGATGCATATCTGTTTCTAGGAGCTTGTTTCATGCTTAATTAATGGTGTGTTTGTGATAGAGATTACACGTGCACATGCTCACATGGTGCTCGGGAACAAGCGCGGAAGCGATCTTCCCGAGTTTTGGCAAAAAAGCAAGTTTGAGTGGTTTGTCAAACCACTTAGGAATTTATGGTTTACACTTAAAGCCCTCTCATTGGTGCGGTACGAGAGATCGATCTCGATCATCGTGTAGGTAACTGACTCGAGAGATGTCGATAATTTTTTAATCTTTTTCCTTTAGCAACAAATATAAATTATGCATGTTTGACTTTCATGAAGCATTTGACCCGTTCCCCGAGGTGGTTATCTATTTATTTTTATGCATTAGAATTATTTAGGTAGGTAAAGTAGTGCAATCTAGCTATTTAGCATTTCGCGCATCTAGTCCTTGTGGATTCGACCTTTACTCATCGAAGGCTACACTCGACCCGTACACTTGCGGGTGTGTAATGTTTTGTTTGCCTAACACACGTCACAGCAGTCACGAATTCAAAAAATGGGATTCGATTGACGCAAATACTTAAAATGTGATTAAAATAGGTCACAGAAACTTAAAGTGGGACCGTCCGCAAAATTTACTCATGTTGTAAGTTTGATTTATGTATTGACATAGGATAAATGAATATCCTGTAATTCCTTTTCAACAATGATTTTTTTCCTCACACGGAAAACATTTTGAATGATACTCTTCACAAATACTCCCTCCGTTCTGTAAAGATTGCAGTGTTTGATTTGAATGTTTCAAGTAGTAGTGTTTGACTCAAAATTTTACTAAGATAAATAGTGGAAAAAATCCATAAAAAATACATTTAGAAAATTTATATTGCAAATTATGAAATTCATATTAATCATTCAACTTTACATGTCTATAAACTCATTAAAATAAATCGTAAATTAAATATTATGAAAATGACAAAAAATGCAATATTTATGTGATGGAGGGAGTGGATTGTATTAGAGCTAGTAATAACAGAACAAATGGAATATATAGCTTCTGTTGGCGCCGCCCTTGCTGGGAGATAGAGATATTCCCTATTTGACTAAAATTGAAAAAGATCAAATAACAAAGTTGATATTGGACAATTTGATTTGGTTACTAATTTTTTTTTCCGGATTAGATCGGTTACAAGTTGAAAATCATAATTGATTATATGATTCGATTATGAATACTACATTTTTAACGAATGACTGAAAAACTATTGATAAAGTTATAGGTTGTTATGTAATAAAGCCTGATCCCTATCTATATATTGAAATTTAAACTCCACGAATCCCACAAAACCACAATCCCACATCTTATGTTCGTTAGTCTCAACTGGTCAACTCTGTCTACCACTTTAATAAATTTCAATAGAAAATAATGGTCATTAATCTAACCCTTCTTCGTCCTCAACCTTCATCTTCTTCATATCCATTAGAAATGCGGGTTGATATCTTATGTTACCATTTTTTTGGTCCATTTCAAATGTGTGTTAGATGAAAACTGAACCGAGAACCGATCCAACCGAACTATTATTTGATTTGTTTGGTTCGATACTCAATTCTTATTAGAACAATTTGATTTGTAATTTTAGTGTTCATAAATGAATTGATTATTCTCTATGTCGGTTATATCCAAACAAACACGGCCAGTGGGGGATTTACATATTACAAGACGGATAGAGTAAAATGACAAAATGTAACGAATCATCGATGGCCATATCGTGGATAGTAAAGCATTTGGGAAATTCTGAGAAGAAAAGGAATACTTGGGTCGTCTTAGGTCATTTGAAGAAGTTCATCATGTTTTGACTCGTAGCAATTTCAGATCTCAATTCAATCCCCTTTGTAAGAATCGAGCTTCATCCGAACTTCACTCACCGGCAAAACTATATTTCCGTCCTCTGTGAGTCGATTTCCGCCGTAATGCAGTGTCTGGAAAAAAAGAAGAAGAAAAATTGTCTATATTGGCTGCTTCTTCCAGTTTCTAATTTTCGTCAAATGAACCTAGTTTAAGTATCTTCTTAGGTTCTTAAACATTGTGCCATCCTCGTGTAAACAGCTCGTAAAGGTTTCTCCAAAGTGGCTGTTGGTCAAATCCAGATTCACATCAATTCTCGTTTCCCTGTTTCAGATTTTACAGTTCCTGGTCATAAATCCTCCCTCCAGCTATGGTACTGTAATCACTTTCGATCCAATTGTTTCATTTGAATGATCTCTTTGTTTAATGTCTGACCTTCTCTTTGTTGATTCGGCAGATTCGATTCATACTGTTGCAGAACAGGCAAGGCAAGACTCGTCTGGCCAAGTACTATATTCCTCTTGAGGACACCGAGAAGCACAAGGTCGAGTATGAGGTACCATTTATCATCCTTTCAGTTTTCTCCTTATGCTGGGATTTTTAGCTAGGCTTTTAATTACTATCGTTTATTTGCAGGTTCATCGGTTGGTTGTCAACAGGGATGCTAAATTCACTAATTTTGTTGAGGTTGGTAATTTATTGTATAGTAGTTTCCCGTTAATTCGGTTGCCCTTAACTTCTTTTCTTCCAGTGGGAATATGGTTGAAAGTTCATACAATCAGAAAGAAACGTATGTTACACCACATTTATGTTTGTTGAGCTTGATGCTGCATGTGATTGTTTCTAGGATAACCATTGTCATACTGTTTTTAGGATGGCCATTGTCATACTTGTGTGTGACTCATGTTGATTGCAAACACTTTTTGGCTTAAGTTGGTACATTTTGATGTTTATTCTCGATACTGATCTGGGATGACATGCTATTATGTTACCTGCACACATGATAGTTAGGTTCTTAGTAGTCTCTCTGATGATCCACTTGCTTTTGGCAGTTCCGCACGCACAAGGTAATCTATAGGCGTTATGCTGGGTTGTTCTTTTCTTTGTGCGTCGACATAACAGACAATGAGTTGGCATATTTGGAGAGCATCCATTTGTTTGTGGAGATATTGGATCATTTCTTCAGCAACGTCTGCGAGCTAGACTTGGTTTTTAATTTTCACAAGGTATGGAAACAAGTAGTGTCCGTCCTCTTTTTTCATTAATGATCATCTTGTTTGATTAAATGTTTCATCTCTCTTTAATTGTTACACTTATATATTGATTTAATCAACTTTAGTTGAGGTTCACGGCTGAGCTTAGAAATGATCTTGTACAAGTGATACAGGTAGGTAGTGGTCAAGGAGCAAGCTTTGTAATTTTGCTTGAACTCTAGAAATACTAACTTTTTATGTTTGAGCATACGAGAACAATGGGCTAGCCTGATAGGCTTCTCTGAGCTGGGTTGCTTTTTTGAAAATAGTATAAGTGGTTCTTAGTCTTTGTAAGGCTGTTGAACATGTTCTTTGTAATTAATGCTGGTTTTTCTGTCTTTTCAGTCATGTGATTGAGCATTAAGGTAGTAGAAGTTTGCATCATTAGTCATTGCAATGCAGAAATTTTTCTAATTCTGCTCCATTTGCATCAACCTGTTTTGTTGTCACTGAGATCTTATGGCCTGCTGGATAAGATCAATTTACTATGTAGTTTAAACTCTTTCCATATTTCTTTACAGGTCTATTTGATTCTTGATGAGTTCATTCTTGCTGGAGAGCTACAAGAAACGAGCAAAAAGGTTTTCTTTTGTCAAGCTTTTCATGTTCATTTAATTTGTGCACTTTCTTTCTGCATGTATACTGGTCATTCTCATTAGCACATGATCTAACCGGGACACATCTGGCAGGCAATTATAGAGAGAATGGGAGAGCTGGAGAAGCTGGAGTGAAATTGATTGTGCAGAATTGTAAGAGTTGATCAAATACATATAATTTCAGTTTTCGTCGGCGTCATCTGGGAATTTGAGTTGCTATTCCCCTTTATTCTACCCTTGAGTTAGATGTTCAATTTGTGCATTTTTGGGTGAGCGTCCATGGATCATGGATGATTGTCCAGGTTGAGTCATTTGGGAAGGGAAAACCTTCGCATGCTTAAAATCTTTTCCACTGCGGCAACTCTTGTTATGAAGTGGAGTACAATACATTTTACATTAAAATCATGGTAAGTTAGTCTCATCCTTTTTCCACAGAAATGGCCTCCTGAGTCGTCAATTATGGGGAAGAGATTCATCTTCTAGGTCACTATTGGTAGACTAGCAACTTATTCGATCTAAGGATGCACTATACTAAATGCATCGAAAAACACAGATTCTCATCTTGTATCCACCATGGCAGTTCAAACAAAGAGCACTGTATCCACCGAAACATATATACAGCTTTTGTATGCTCATAAATTTTAGAATTGTAAACTACATTTACGAACAATTTGAGGAATTGGATGAATGTTTACCTATCTATTAAAGCAACTTTTTGTAGTTTTTTTTTCTCAAACAATTGCATATAATGAGTCCAAGGTGTCTAATTACACTTTGACGACTCCAAGAATTTCAGGATGGCCATGGTCATGCCTCTCTAGCTACTATGTAGCTCAGCCAAAGTGCCAATGATCAGTTGATCAAAGATGATGAAGGTATGAGTTGAAATAAAGAACTCCGCCTCTCGTACTGTCAAAATGCTTGAAAGATGCTTCACCAAAAAAAAAAAAGAGATGCTTTTTTTTATAGGAAAGAAATGCTTGAAAGACCGAACCCGATGAAGATTTTTAGAAAATGCCATTCCTTGAGTCCCAATAAAATTGATATTTTTGTGTGGGCACAAATTAAAGAGTATTGTTAAGTAGAGGGTAATAAGGTAGAGTAAGCATATTAGATAAAAATAGTTTTGAGTGAGAAGATAAAATGAAGATAATAAGGTAAAGTAGATAACTAGACATACATGATAAAAATAGCTTTGAGTGAGAAGAGAAAATGAGGGTAATAAAGTAAAATAGATATACAAGATAAAAATAGTTGAGTGAGAAGAAAAAGTGATGATAATAAAGTAAAATTGATGTAAAAATGTTTCTTTTTAAAGAAACGTATCAATTCTGTTGGGTTAACCAGAAAAAGAAAATATATCAGTTTTGCTGGAATAATAGATGGAGTATAATATCGACAATTTCTCATTATCATACATTCTAGCTGTATATATTAAGATCAACCACGTAAAAATGTGTTCGGATCCGGTTCGGGCTAGAATCATGTGGACATAAATTCCATTTTCAAGTTACTTCGAGTTAAAATCTACTAATATTTAGAGCCTTCGCACGATTATACGAGCATCATCAACCATAATTGGAACCCTCAAGCAATGTTTCCACAAATCACCCATCATTCTCGAACCGATGACTATCTAGGAGCCCTCACGCAACCGCGTTAGCTCCTCTGCCCCTGAGCTCCAAGACAGGGAGTCGATGACGTTGTCTGATTCTCGGTTACATGGTAGTTCGTCAGAATCTTCTGTTTCATTAAGGTCTCTCTTTCCCTGAAGAGATTGGACAACGAGAGAATACTCAAGTGTAATTCACGAAGATTGACCTTGAAATGCGCAACCAGCAGTTGGGGTTTTGGCTAATAGTACCAGCCAGCGAAACCCGGCAGCAAATAATGACCCTAGATCTGACCTTCCCGTAATACCAAGAAAAACTTCGTCTTGGATCAATTTGAGTGCCAGTGATCAACAAATGTCCGAGACCCTAAAGCACCGATTTTTAGCATCAGTGTCCTCCCCATGATGCAACACCCCAGAGCCCTCAACCTTCCGCCAGCCTACTCTCTTTTCGCCACCCTGAAACCCCCTCACAAATCCCTCGTCTTTCACCAATTCCTCGTCTTGACCCTCACCTTCCTCGCTTATGCCTCCTTCCACGCATCTCGTAAACCTCCCAGCATAGTCAAGAGCGTGCTTGGTCCCTCACCTCTCTCCAACTCCTCTGCAGGCTGGGCCCCATTCAATGCTTCCGAGGGGGGGACTCACCGCCTTGGTGAGCTTGATCTTGCCTTTCTCTCCACTTATTCAGTTGGAATGTATTTTGCAGGGCATGTTGGTGATAGGATTGATTTGAGGTTGTTCCTAGTTTCTGGGATGATAGGTAGTGGCATTCTCACCATAATGTTTGGTCTGGGGTACTGGTTTAATGTGCATTTCTTGTGGTATTTCGTTGCCGTGCAAGTCGTTTGTGGTCTGTTTCAGTCTATTGGTTGGCCATGCGTGGTTGCGGTTGTGGGGAATTGGTTCGAGAAAGGGAAGAGAGGGCTCATAATGGGTGTGTGGAATTCACATACATCTGTTGGCAATATTATTGGATCGGTTGTTGCATCTTGGGTGTTGGAATTTGGCTGGGGATGGTCATTTGTGGTGCCAGGGCTTTTGGTTATTGTTGTGGGGGTTTTGGTGTTTATGTTTCTTGTTGTCAGTCCTGAGGATCTGGAATTTGAGCATCCAGTTCCACGGAAAGAGATTGAGATGACAGAAAATGAGAATGCTTCTGAGAAACTGGAGTCAGAGGAAGCAACTCTTCTTGACATGGAGGGCTCCGTTCCATCTGCCATAGGGTTCTTAGAAGCGTGGAAGCTGCCTGGTGTTGCTCCATTTGCTTTCTGCTTGTTATTCTCAAAGCTTGTCGCCTACACTTTTCTTTATTGGCTGCCCTTCTACATAAGGCACACAGGTATTAGCTCTTACTTGATCACACTTATAGGTTATGGCATTGTTAGAGATTTGATGAATGCTCAAGCCATGAGTATTAAACCATAGTTTGTGTTTGAGTGCAGCTGTGGCAGGAGTTCATTTGTCAGATAAAACTGCGGGTATTCTTTCTACGATATTTGATATTGGCGGAGTCTTAGGTGGGATTTCTGCTGGATTCCTTTCAGATGTCATTGAAGCTCGGGCAGTTACTTCAGTTGTGTTCTTATGGCTATCCATTCCTGCTCTTATCCTGTACCGGGTTTATGGAAGTCTCTCCATGGTCATGAACATCGGATTAATGTTTCTTTCGGGGGTTCTAGTGAATGGCCCATATGCACTGATAACAACTGCCGTTGCTGCTGATCTTGGTACCCAGGAATCAATTAAAGGAAACTCCCGTGCATTAGCTACGGTGACTGCAATTATAGATGGTACAGGTTCTGTTGGGGCAGCTCTTGGTCCGCTCTTGGCTGGATATATATCTCCTCACGGTTGGAACAGTGTCTTCTTTATGCTTATTCTTTCCATATTGTTTGCAAGTTTGTTCTTGATCCATCTAGCCAGAAACGAAGTTCGACAAAAACTGGATGAAGGTAAAGGACTTTGGAACGGCCTGGCCACCGGTTAGATTGAGAAAAACTCCTGCCAAGGTAACATATGTTCAATTTTCTTTTAATTAATACATCTGACCTGATTCCATGTTCAGCCATTCTAACTTTTTGTATCATGTTCTGTATACAAGGAAAAGGAAAGTTTTTTTTTTTTTTTGCTACTGATACATGTAACAAATTCTAAAGGAATGGAATTTTGTACTGTTGGATCATATTTGCCTTGAGTACCCTTGCTCCCTTTGTGGTCTGGGTAATTATAACTGTAGATTGATTGTGTTCATATTGCTGTCCTTAACAGCATCTTGATGAAACTTCTGAGTGAAATATTGAAGTTTATATTAATGCTTTCTATCATCTAGCATTAATGTTACCGAAAAAGCATGGAAGGGAGCTTAATGTAACAGTAAATCACAGTTGAGAATAATTCCCATTATTTACAGTAGAATTCCTTTTCCCAGACACCCCTTGATCTTCAAATGGAAAATCAAGGAGGAAGAATATCTATGAGATTATTTGACAGTAATTTTGACTCCCTAGTTCCACGTCCACCATGATGAATATTACATACAGATTCAGTGATCAGTAAAGAATTGCCAACTGCAACTGTAGACTCTATCCTTCTAAAAGATATTTCAGGTTCTGAAGCCCCTCAGTGGATATGCTTCTCCTCACTCGTATTCTTGGCGAGGCGAAAGATGGAGGTGGCTCCGAGTGAAAGCTAACCAAAACAACTGTCAAATTATCTACTGCTCCTCTCTTTTTGGCCTCCTCAACAATCTCTTTGCAGCACTGCTTCACATCGTTGTGCTCTTGAAGTCTTCTTCTGGCGAAATCAACAGCATTTTGGCTGGTGTACACATCCCATATTCCATCGCTACCGATGATAAGAAACTCATCGTCTTTGTTGAGGGTTATCTTTTTCAGTTCTGGTTCTGCACTCAGAGGCCCTTCCCTTCTCCCTGTTTCCTTCATGCCTTCGAGGTGCCAATTGCCTATTGCACGAGTTACACCTAGTTGTCCATTTAAATAACCATCATCAATGAACCCGCCCAGTGACTCGATTCTTCTTCTCTCTTTCAGACAACAAGGTCTATGGTCTTTGGACATCTCTAAAGCAGTGCCATGCCGAGATAGTACTGCCCGGCAATCACCAGCATTCGCCACTAGCAAAGACCTGTGAGAAATGTTACATAAGCAAACTGCAATTCTTTCATGTCACATTTGGAAATAAGTTAGTGTATGTGTAGAGGGATCACACAGAGAAGGTTTAACTGAGGCCATATAAGGCTTCTCTTCACAATTTGTGTATGGCTATGGGACTCCAATGTTTTTTCGTTTCTAGTTCTGTCTAATACTAAAGAAACTGATGCTCCTCACAATTTGCTTTTGCAAACTTGTAAAATTAAGATGGCACAAAAATAACTAAAAGCTAGACTTGGAAGAATTCTAAGAGTTGAAACTTGATACAAAAGAACTAAACCCTCATCCTAGATTCCATTTCCCATTATAAGACATCCTAGATTGACAAATGCAAACCAATCTGAGAAGTGTCCAAGAGTGAATCTTACTAAACAATGGCTCCAAAGTCCAAAAGGTATATCAAGAAAAAAGAGCTGCGTATAGTGTTGCAATGTTTTTACCTTCCGAAAATCATTGCAGTAAGAGCTGTTGTACCAGATGATAGGGCAGAATTGCGAGTGCATGTATTAGCAAATGCGGCATCAGTCTCCACAAATGACCTCGCAACCACTTTCTCAAGCTCCAAGGGAAAATCAGCATCTTCAACAATGACTCGAGGCAAATGGTCACGAACAAAATCAGATGCGCCCTTTCCACCATGTCCATCAAAAACCTAGTCTTCCATGATAGAAAACATTGTTACCGTGCATTTTATGATTGCCTTAACCTTACACATGTTCATTGACCAAAGATAAATGCTTTTTGAACCAGAAACACCAGCAGCACGTCACAGAAGTTAAGAGGATTGAATGGTAAAATAAAATAAAATAAAATGTCCGTTAATACTACTACCATACCCCGTAAAAGGAAACTGTATCCACGCTCTCTGTAATATAACCAAATTTTTGTGCCAAGTCACTGATGCATATGTGAGTATCCTCCATATGGCATCGGCCCCCTATGTCGGACCATTCTCCAGAACGAAGAGCTGGAACAAAATGCATTAAGAAGCTCTGCTTTTTGTCTGCTGCTGCAACTGTTTCCTCGGAAATACTTTCCAGCTGAAGAGAAAATGACAACCAAGTCAACGATTGAAACTGAAGGCAGACAATCTAGAAAGACTACATCCCCCATCTCTTGTTCAACCGACACACACGCAGGCACAAGAAGAAAGAGACAGAGATGCCTAATACTCCGTTAATGGTGAATTATGTTTTGTTTGTCGTCAATATGTCACAGAAAAACATCAGTATTAAAATGGTGGAATGTGGATAAAGAAACGAAGATTATTAAGACTAGTTTATTAGGAAAGACATCCAGCAAAATGGATGTTACTTCCCACAACAGAACCTTGTTATGAAAGAACAAAGTCTTTAGACATAGGTCGTTTCTTAGAGGACTGTGGACCTGTTTGCTTCGCTTCATTGCACTGAATAAATTCAATTCAATTCAATTCCAGGGTGTGTGCACGTTGTCTATAGGCTAGAGGGTGAGCATTCCATGTAAGAGGATTGCGATTTGTGAAACATTATTAAGCCACAAACAGTGAAATTTACCAGAAAAAAAAGATGAATAAATGGAGTATCTTTCTTCACTAGGATAAAATTGCAATCAAATCTTTTCACCACCCTCGCATATCATCTTCTTCCACTGTATATCAGACTATGACAACCAGAACATTCTTTATTTATTTTTCTTCCCTTTTCTGATGGAATCATAGTCAGAGAATTGGTAACAGAATCCATAACAGCTCCAGATATTGAAGGAAGCAGGCCCAAGTATTGAATTGGCAATAATAATAAATATAAAAAAAAAAAGCAGCGAAATCAATCAAACAACTGATGCTTTTGATCAAACCAAGACCAAGAGCCCCTCTTCAGTTGCAAAACCCAAACGGAGCTAATAAATTAAAGAACTTACAGGAAATGAACTTCCATTATCGACTCTGTCACTAGAGTTGACAAGAGGAGAGTCCGATAAAGTTGGAGAAAAATGGCTAGGCACAGCCACTGGCTTCTTGGCTGCTGCTTCTTGACTAGCTTGGCCAGCATCCTGGTCCTGGACACACATGATGCCGCTCACGTCCTGAGAAAAGAATGCTGAAAAATGGGAACTTTACTTTACTTTGCTTTTTGGGGTCTCTCCTCTCTAAGTGAAAGAAAAATTCAAGTCTACTCTGGATCAAATGAATCAATCCTTGTGCACCGCAATACTGTATTAGCTAGCTGGATATCGCGGGGTGGGAAAAGAAAAGAAAAGGAAAAGAAACGAAACGAAACGAATCTTATGGCGGACGGAAGATTCTGCGCGAATATAACGAACGCTTTTGATGTTTCAGCTGAAATTGGAGGGTTGGTTGTTGGGCTGGCTTGATTGATTGCGCCAAAAGAGAGAGCTTTTTTAATGGCGGTTTTCATTCCAGATCTTTCCAAGAAAAGAAAGCGTGGCTCAAATTTGCACACTCATGCCACTAGTAAACCTTTTTTTGAGATTAAATAAATATTCTGTCTTGTCTGTAGTCTTGGGTTGGGTCATCTTTTCTTTCTTTTTCGTTTTTCATTCTAAACGTCGGTAATACGGTACGGTGAGCGTTCCAAATCAGTAGTATTAAAACAAGTAGCAACAGGTCACTCTCCCGCTTGGGGTAATTTTGGCAAAAAAAAATTCCACTCACTCATTTCTTAATTTAAGTGTTCAAAGAAATGCTCATCTCAAGGATGTAGGGAGTATTATATATTGTTCTCCTAACCACTCCAATTTTTTCCTTATTATAAGGTTAAAATTTAGAATTTTTTAAGTGATTTAATTTAAGTGTTCAAAGAAATGCTCATCTCAAAGAAATGCTCAATCTCATGGCTCATGATTTCGTTATTCTTTGCCAATGCCGATCGGTCCATGCTCCAAATTAACAAGCAATCAGAATCCATGCCTGAATTGAAACATGTAATGTAGGTACATTATCGCAAAGTAGCATTTAGCTTTGAGAAGTGGTTTAAGTTTGGGTTCAAAGCTAGTAGCTTCTTCGGCAACCCAAATTTACAAAGAAGAGGAAATGTTAAATTCACTACCAATTCTTACCATTTTTCATTGGTGCCTCAAACTTTGCACAATGTGAATTATAAATCTTTTTTTTCTTCGAATATGCAAATTATATTAAAATGAAAAGTTAGGTTACAAAAGAAGAAAGAACTTTGGCGTGACCATGAGAGGAGGTCACACGAAGAGCTCAGGGGGCAGAAGAAGAATCGAAGAATGCGAACAAAAAAACCTATCCCTACAATAGCCCATCAACATGCAAAGACCCAAACCAGCACAAAACCAGAAGGTATACAAATAGGGAGAAGAAGACCAGCATCCCTTAGCGTATGTGAATTATAAATCTAATTCATTAGTGAATTATATTCATTTTCGGTGAATTAAAAATTTGACATTTTTTTAGTTTGAAATCCTCTATTTTTATCCGTCGGAGGAAAGGACAAAATCAAACCCATAATGAAATTGGTTTCAAACCTACGTAACACGGTAACCGGATTAGACTAAAACATATACACATTATTTATTATCGTCATCAGTTATGCTGCTCGGCTTCAAACCATACTGATTAAGAGATGACAACTAGTTTAGTTGCCAGTGATCTTTGATGTTGGAGTCAAGGTCATGTGATCGAATTCTGGCTTCGTTTCAAGAGATGATAGATGCCCAATTAGACCCATTGTATTGGATTGGATTGGATCTCATCCACGATGATGTCTTTGATCTCAGTGTATGCTTCTCTGTAACTGCCGATTCGATCCCAACGAAGAAAATTAGGAGTCAAACATAAATACAAATACTACTCATTTTTCTTTCATAATACTCGTAATTTTATTCATTTTCCAGAATTTTCACCGAAAGTTGTGTCCTTCCACTTTTTTTCTCACATTTTGTATTCCTTAAGAGATAAATCTATCAAAAAACTTATAAAAAATCAATCATTTCAACATTTTTCTTCAAATTTTGTACTCAAAAACATCAAATCAAAATTTAAAAACATCGCACATTTATCAAAATTAGTCTAGGCGGGGAGAACACAGCCATAAATTGCTTTCATTTTTCGAAATTTCTTTTCTTTTTTTCTCTCAGAATAAAGTTTATAAAAACAGGGAGCACATTGAATCTTCACCTCCAAAGTAAGTGGAAAAGAGGACATGCAAATGCAATCATGAAGTGTTACTTAGCATAACGTATTTATTAGGGGGCTTCAAACTTAAGCTTTTGGAGGTGAAAAACTGAGTTATTCGCTCATCCTTTTTCACGTGAATTAGAACTCTGATTTACCGTTTTATAAGCAGACCTCAATCGAATAGGACCAAAATGAACTTAGTTCTTCACGTGAGTAGCCCCTCGTTATTCACCGGCGCTCCCAAACTTCCTATACTTAATTCTCCATCATTTTAGCCCTTGATCTCCCATAATCGTCTCTTCCCAGCTTTGGACGGTACAAATTCTTCCTAGATTAGGGCATAGGTTGCTTAATTTTGCTTGGGTTTGCTTAATTTGTGCTGACCTGAAGTTTATTTTGAACGCTGGTGGATCACAAATTTGTGCGTGCGCACACATCCGCACATAGTTTCGCACAAAGTTGTGCGCGGCACACAGATGTGAGCACAAATAAGTGCACAATATAATTGACACACTTCCATATCTAACCCTAGCCTTAAAGACGATGATGATCTAACAAGGTAGTCATGTCTATCTAACAAGATAGTGATGTCGATTTAAACAATTTATCATGTCGATCACCATTTTATGCTGATCATCAAGTATGTATGTCGATCTAACAAGGTAGTCATGTGGATCTGACGATGTCGATCTAAACAACTTATCATGCTGATATATTATCAATGCGGACCTATCAATTAGTTATGTCGATCTAACAAGGTAGTCATGTGGATCTGACGATGATGATCTAAACAACTTATCATGCTGATCTATTATCAATTAGTTATGTCGATCTAACAAGGTAGTGATGTGGATCTGACAAGGTAGTGATGTCGATCTAACTAGGTAGTCATGTCGATCTAACAAGATAGTGATGTCAATCTAAACAACTCATCATGTTGATTACCATTTTATGCTGATCAACCAAGTATGTATGGATCTAACAATGTAAACATGTGGATCAGACGATGTCGATCTAAATAACTTGTCATGCTGATCTATTATCAATGATGACCTATCAAGTTTGTATGCTAATCTATTATCAATGTTAGGTGCGCCAAATTCACACCCCAACCCCTTTCAATTTCACGGGCTCCTTAAACTTGGGTCCCCAGTACTCACTTTTCTCACTCACCTCTCAAACCCTTAGTTATTAGATGAAAAACTTATCTCCCAGATTTTAAGTTTAAAACCCCCTATTCGGTAACGCTCTGATTTGTCCTTTGCGTAGTTCAGTTGTTGACAGATCGGTCAAATGAACAAAAATAGGGTGGTGTGTTTGTCCATAATAAATAAATTTCGGGGAAGAATTTGCTATTTTCAGACTCTACGCATTTATAGATAACTAGCTGGTATTCCCTCATACGGAATGTGTTTAACTAAGTTAATACAATTAATTTTGATTGTTTTTTAATGTATCAATATTATACTCCACCCACTACCAAATGAATTTGTTAAATTGACTTTCAAATTTGCATTTGACTCAAATTATTAATTTTAAAAAATAATTTAAAAATATATTTGAATGTAGAAATGATAAATTATCATCTCAATACAAACTTAATGACTTTAAATATAAAAATACTAAAGAAAAAAAATCATACATTACATATTGAAAACCAAATGAGGAAATTTTTTAGAATGGAGAGAGTAGTTTATGACACAAACTCTGATTTATTTGATACTCCCCCGTTCCAAGTGTGTTGTCATCACTTTTAGTTTTTTTGTGTAGATTAAGATTGTCTTTGGTCATTAACTCATTTCACATGAATTTCCATCTTTACCCTCTCAAACTCATTCTCACCCATCCCAACTCACTCTCTAGATCTAGACTCCTTAAATGTGTGCACTTGCAATGGTAGATGTGGATTAAAATAAAACACAAGTGAGAAAATGTCATTTCATTTGGGACAAAAATATTTTGATGTTGTGACAACACACTTGGGACGGAGGGAATACATATAACTTACTTGATAATATATATCAAAAAGTTGAATGATTTTTTTTAAAATTATTTATTTTAGTTCTTCTTTTCGTTATTTATATCATATACAGAGTATAATTTTTTGTTACTTTATCACCCTAAAATAGTTGACAGTCATTATAGCTTCATCTATACCTAATTAAACGTTTTAACATTTGTGGGTTTGAGGGAGTATTATGTAAAGATGATACGTGCATATATTTTTTTTCTGACAACAATCTTCCTTTCATTTAGACGGTTAAACTCGAAATTGTGAGTAAAAAAAGACCTTTTGAATGATGCTTTGCAAATACTACAAATTAAAGCTAATCAACCATAATGAAAAGTCATTAAAAATTTGGTTCATGTGATGAAATAGAAGTCCGAGTAGGATTGGGGTAGGAGAAGAGTACGCGTGAGGCTAGCTAGGGCTATCAGTATCATATATGTGTGCAGTGCGTTTAAGTTACTGCGTGCGTGGTTATAGATAGGAGGCCGGCAGTCATAATCCCTTTGACTGACTCCCCACGCGTTAGCTACAGCCTACAAACATACATCAAGTTGAGGAGGGTGAAGCCGTACGTCATATACATGTACACCACCAGCTCAGGCTCTTTAGCTCAGCTCACACATTTTAATTATCTCTCTTTCTTTCTTAGATGTTTCTTTCCTACGACCACAGCAAGGAATGAAGGAAGGAAGGAAGGAGTATATAAATACATAATGGAATACGTACGCACGTACTACTAATATTCCTCATCATCTTAATTGCGTAAGTCATGGATCATACGGGAGATCAGCCAGAGGCCACCTCTTCATCATGCAACTGCTTCGGATCATTCCCCTGTTTTGGCCAGAGGGGCAGAGGCAGCGACGCCGCCCGTCTGCTGGAATATCAGGAGAAACGAGATGAACACTCTTGGTGGGTGGCGAAGGCCAGAGAGTGGTCGGAGGTGGTGGCGGGGCCCAAGTGGAAGAACTTTATAAGAAAGATCGGGTCTTGGAGAAATCAGAGGCGGCGCCGCTGCAATGACCACGTCCGCTTCCAGTACGATTCCTTCGACTACGCCCTCAATTTCGATGATCAACATCAACGTGGCGACCACGCTGACCCGGACCACCTG